>OY970803.1:12668934-13918934 GCA_963853775.1 Xanthia togata
TTTGATCCCTGACTCTGTTGTCTGGACAGTTAGCCACCCCATACACCATTGAACCTAAAAAAAGAAAATTAATGACACTATTTCATAATAACATAATTATGTAGGTAGGTACTGTTCCGCTGTAGAACAGCAAAGGCTAAAAGCCACTAATATTATAATATTTATAGGCTAAATAATTATGGATTACACATCAAGCTATACATTTCCAGTTTAAGCTAATCTCGCATTTTATAGGATTTCCTTACAATGCGAGGTCAGCTTATACTGGAAATGTATAGCTTGATGTGTAGCCGTGTGTACTTTATAGTACAGACGCCAGCATATCAACCTACTACAACCTGTCAAATTTCCTTTATAGATTTTGAACTTTATCACTGAAACTTAAGATTCAAAGTTAATTGAGAAATTTGACAGTTTCGGGTAGGTTGACGTGCTGGCGTCTGTAAAATATTATAAATTTATTTATATTTACAATTTGAAAGACAGAAAGCACTAATATGTGAAAAAAAAAAAAATTAACTACTTGTCAGAATCATTCAGCTGCCGTTTTTTGCTATTCCATGGTAGAAATAATATAAAATGCTACTACCGCAACCGTTAAAATCGGCTTCTACCACTAAATTAGGTAGGTAACACTTAATTTTTTAAGTCAAATTCATACGTGATGGCGCGAAGGCGCGAAAAAACAGTTTGACTTTGACATTGATTGATTAAGTGGATCTGTCAATGTGGTAAACAGTAAACATTCACCAAACACAACCAGAAAAATATTTTTAATTATTTATAGGACAAAATGATAAAATCACTAGAGGAACTAAAAGATTTCATAAAGTCTAAAGACAATTTTAACAACTTTATAAACTGTTCAGATGTTCCAGATGTTTGTAAAACTGAACCATGCATGCTCGGAGTTGACGAAGCAGGACGAGGGCCTGTTTTAGGTAATGGAATGCTTGTGAATTGCTTCAGGCGCTTGTTTAGCTCTTTACCATCGTGTTTTTATCTTATAAGTCAAGTCACAGTCCCGATTGCGTCGTAGAAACGGCGGGGTTAGTGGAATATTACCTTCCATGCTGCTTTCTGAAAGTGTAACCGAAAGAACAGCCCAGAAGTGGAACATCCATAAGGCTAGCTATCTTATTCTACAGTGGAACAGTACATAATTATCTAATAAGAAATAGTGTCAATAATTTTTTTTTTCTTAGGACCAATGGTGTATGGGGTGGCTTACTGTCCAGTGGATCAAACTAAAGTACTTCATGATCTTGGATGTGCCGATTCAAAAGCATTAACAGAAGAAAAAAGAGATGATATATTTACAAAAATGCTATCTGAGGAGGATTCATTGAACAATGTTGGATGGGTTGCTGAAGTTATTTCTCCCAATTATATATCAAACTCAATGTACAGAAGAGCAAAACATTCTTTGAATGAGGTCTGTATAATCTGTATTGGTCTTTCACCTCTTAATAATTATTTTAGAAAAGGATTTTTCTTTATTGTATTCTGATATTTAAAATTTATTGCTGCCATATTTCTTTGGCTACCATAGGGACTAAAATTGTCTTATGAAAGTACATCAATAATAAAAAAAACAATTTAAATCTGTGAAGTTTAGAAGACACATTTTTGTTTTTTGTTGGCTGTCTCACATCAGTGACATCATAATGATGATCATTTCTTGAGGTCAACTCAAATCATAATAGTTACAAAATAAGAAAAAAAAAAACAGAATGTGTTTCATATTTGAATTATTTATATTCCAGGTATCAATGAATTCAGCAATTGCATTAATAAAAAAGGCAGCGGAGAGTGGTGCCAACATAACTGAGGTTTATGTGGACACTGTCGGTCCTCCAAAAAAGTACCAAGCCAAGTTGGCTGCAATATTCCCCAACTACAAAATAACTGTAAGTATTTTTTCATTATTATAATTATTACCTGCTGCCAACTAATGCAATATTTATTATTTGTATGAATGTTGCTGAAGAATTTAATTGCAATAAATAAGAGATAAAAAATAAAAGATTACTAGTATTTTAGCTACGTTTAAAGTGGTTATAAATTGTACATTTTCAAATTTAGATGTGGGCCATGTGAAACAGTATTCATAAAGGTACCATTCCGTAGCTGTCCGTAGGTGACACAACTGATTTCTATGTACCTACCTTTCGTAGCTAGCGACGCGTCGGTTTCATAGAAATACATAGGAACCAGTTTTGTCGCGACGACACCCACCTGCTGCTGCCGCCTGCTATCGGCTACAGAATTGTACCTTTATAACCAGACCAGTTTCTGTTTTCTTTCTTTTTCAAATTTCATACTAATTTGTACTCAAATTTAGTTTTATGCTTGAGGGTCACTTCAAAAATAAAAGTTTGTTCTACTAACCCCTAAATAAATTCTTGTATTATTTTCAGGTTGCAAAGAAAGCTGATTCAATATACCCTATTGTGTCTGCAGCTAGTATTGTGGCAAAGGTGACAAGAGATCATGCCTTAAAAGTGTGGCAGTTCCGTGAAGGATTGGAAATGACACACACTGAATTTGGTAGTGGATATCCTGGAGGTAAGTGTATAGAACAATTATGTAATTAAGAACAACTGCTATCTGAATATCAGACCAGAAACTAGATTTTTGTAGTTGTTTTGCAATGAGACCAAGATCCAAACCATCTTTAGCGATAAAGAGATTCAATAGGCTATTCCATTTTCAGATCCACAGACAAAAAAGTTTATTCGTGAACAAATTGACAATGTGTTTGGATATCCAGCTTTGGTCAGGTTTAGCTGGTCAACAGCTGAACATATGCTCCAAGACAAAGCTGCTACCTGTACATTTGAGGATGTGGATGATGAAGGAAACACTAAGAAGGCAAAGACAAAATCTATCAGTTCATTTTTTGCAAAACCCGATGAGGAGAAAGTTAGGAAACGACACAAGTATTTTGAAGAAAGACTCCTGACTGGTACTAATCCTTTTGAATAATACAGTAGCTAGTTAACTACTTACATAAGAATAAATAATCAACGTTATTGATTTGTAGTTCTCATTTTATGAATAGTCTTTTTTTATTATATTTTGGGCTTATGCTATTTGGTATGTATGATTTCATTTAGTAGCTGTTAGATTATGAGGACATCTTCATGGTAAGGTTAAAATAATTTAAATCATCCTCTCCTGTTTCCTATACACGACTCTGTTTAGTGTATAAAAGTCGCAATAGTTAATCTTTTCAACCATGTACTGTTCACCCAACAATACTGTTCAAGGATGTAATTTTTACATCCTTGAACAATAAATTTTTAGCCTTTCCACAGCACAAAAATAAAATATACAGATTTCTCTTTGTCCCTCAAATTCATGCAAACTTTGTCTCCACATTGTCGTGAGCGTCAAATATATTGTCATTCAAGGACGGTGTACTTTTAGCGGCGCCTGCATTAAATCACGAGTTTAAAGAGGCAATATACTGCGTGAAGAAATTTTGCTCTTTTGTAATATTTTCTGAATTAGCCCAAGTCCTCTGACCCCAGTGCAATAGGTAGGTACAGGATGCAATTTTTTTGGGTTCTCTTTATTTATTTATTATTTATTTATTTATTTATATCCAACTTACATCTATCATTACAGGGTAACCTATTGCGATAGCGTACTTATCTAACTCTTATCCTAACTTGTTATCTAAATAACTTATATCTTATCTTCTTTGAAAGGAAAGGGCTTATTTATTAGACCACTCTCGTATCCGTCCGTCCATCTGTCACAGAGATTGTTTATTGCTAACAATAATCATATTTGTTTAAAAAAATGAAGATTTAGTTTACCTCAAAATTGACTTCATGGTTCCATTGACCACTTAATTTTCTCTACTGCTCATAGAATCGACTCGCCAGAAAGTTGCATGTTGTATATCAAAATAAATTCATCTGGAGGTTTACTGAGACTGTTAGGAAAGAGGACAAGTATTTCTGCAGACAGTAGATATTGAAATAACACCATACGTTGCTATTGCGACCACGATTATGAAAATGCAAAGCGCATAACTTAGTAAACTGAAAAGGTCTTTTAGTTTTGTTTAACTTAGCAAGTGAAAATGACACAGCTGTGCATTGCTGATCAGTAGAAATCGGCAACAATTTAAATACAATTTATGCTGTTGTCGTATGTTTTACCATACAACTTGTATTTTATCATTTTGGAGTCCGTCCCAATACATTTGGCTGTCGGAAATGTTGGCAAAATTCACTGTTTCGTGAACTGAAAGCTAAATAACCATGTACATTTTAATTTGTGTTAAATCAAACGAACGAAATAGTTTTTATTTTCATGCTTGGGTATAATATTAAATCTTCAAAACTATCTTCAATGGTATGAAAACGGTACGTAGGATACTTCGTATTAAAATTGTGTTTTTGTTCTTGCATGCCAGTGTTCTACTAGAAAGCACAGCGTTATGTCGATTTGCCTTCTTCAGTTGCAAAGGTATACCTAGTTATTATGTCATTGGTTTATTAATCCTTAGAAAATACATGTAATGTAAGTTAATTTAGATTATTACATTCAACCTTTATGTCCTCTTATCCTAATCATATCGGTCTCCGTCTCGTCATCATTAAAACCCATTAGATATTCTTCAATCATTATCCATTTATTGTAAGGTGCTGTAGATTCAGGGCCTGTAGTAATGGATATTTAAACTAATACAGCCTGGGCCTTTTAACACCTAACCATCTTTAACAAATTGATCAAAGGCGCTGAGGAATACATAGCACCTAATAAAAGTCGGTGGAGACATTAGCAGTGTTTGTAATGACGTGTAATGTTAGGTTTCAACACTTTATGTGCTAAGCTGTTTCACTGCTATGAATCATTGCTCTTAGGTGACTTCTACTAAGCATCAGCTAAATGTTGCTTCGAGGCGATTTTCATCATCACGTTCTTATTATCGTAATCATTGAGACGAGTAGAGCCGTTAATAGCATTGAGTCTAATATTTACCTGTACTCTAATTACGTAATACACGATCAATTTGAATCGTTTTGAAACAAATTGCTAATCCATTGCTTCATTAGTTCGAAAAAAAAAATTGCTCCACAACGTAAATAACGCAATGAATGTTGTTGAACTGTCAAAATGAAACAAATTTGTCGTAATCGTTTAAGAAAATGTGTTGCGTAATTAGATAGCGGGACTACAGTTTTGTCTGTCTAGTACTTATTCCCTGAGGTGTATTTGTCTCCTCTGGTGGTAATTGCGTTACTTTTTAAATATGTTATTGTAGCATCTTTTGCGTTGACTCTCGATTGCCTACATAATTATTTTTCTAAACTTGATTGAAGAGCTTTCAAATACGTATTTAACCTGGAGCCTCTTGCTTACCTAGTAGTCACGAGGACATTTGAAAACCTAATTACCTACCTACGGAGCGCCACAGAATGTCAAGTATAGCATTTTCCGCTTTGTTAAGTGTAAGGGTGGCGCAATCTGTGCACATTTATGTGTGTGATTTTGATTTCCGCCCAGAGCAGTAATACGTAGTCACAGTAGTGCACAAATGGACTTAAGGAAGAGTTAAATGCAGGCTGATGTCAAACACTGTTTAGAGCCTTCTTAAAAAAAAAAAAAAACATTCCAGCAAGAGAAAAGAAGAGTGCACAATGGGCAGGCATATTTCATCAGATGTGTATTCATATAATATATTTTTATATCATGACCGATAAAAGCGACTATAAAACTTTCACAGACAAATTGCGGTCTATTAAAGATTTCTTTATGCGATGAAAGGTCCCGATGTTTGGGGAGGCTCATCCAACAAGGCTCGTCAGCGGGGCGCGACGGTCTCTAAGGTCCATTAGCATGCGAGCCGCACCACGCGCGCGCCTACTTACCATGAGCAATGCGGAACGCGCTGGGCTCACTCAGAGAATTTAATTGTGTTCCATTATCATATTTAGGTTCTTTTACGGTAAGTCAAAAGTGAAAACTGAATGGGAGTCAACGTCGCTTGTCATTCGTTAGTTGCGATCGATGGCGACAACTTCTTTCGGGCGGTAGACCGAGGATTAGCAGCAACATGGCGATCTTTAAATATTTTGCTGTAATATTAACAGTTAGCTCTTGCGTTTCTGCAATTGTCGGGCCAGCAAATGTAACAAAATCGACAGCGTCGAAAACCGACACGTATTTAGATGCATATTCTAAATCGCGCGTTGAAGCTGAGAAGGCAAAACAAGGTGTTGTGATAGTAACAGCAAAAGATGGAGAAAAGAAGATTACAAATCGTGATGACAGTTATCAATCTAACTACGACTACTCACCGCCGTATTCGAGTGACAACAGTTTCAGTTCTTCAGGATCGTCTGGATACTCTGGACCTTCGGCATCAAACAGCTACTCGACACCATCGTCTAGTTACGGGTCACCTGTGAAGTTTGAGCCAGAAATAACCTACAACTCGCCTCCGAACACTTATGGTCCACCTTCTCCTAACTATGGGCCTCCAGCACATAGTTATGGACCGCCAGCCCCATCTTATGGACCTCCTGCGCCATCCTATGGACCACCAGCTCAGACCTACGGACCCCCAGCACAGTCTTACGGCCCGCCGGTTCACAAGCCCTTGCCTCCACCAATATACGGTCCACCTCTGAAGCCATCTTACGGAGTTCCTTACACAGCACCAGCATTAGGATTTTTAGACAAACTATCCTTGAAACTAGACATCTTGACGATTGCAAAATTGCTGCTGAAACTTTTGATCTTCAAGAAGCTTGTGACTATGCTTGCCGTGGTTTGCATGTTGTTGGTGATACCGAAACTGATTTCATTCAAGAAAAGCAGCAGCGGTGGTGCTAACACTGATACTGATGAAGATGAGCGCAGCTTTGGCAGGAAAAACTGTAAGTACCCAATACATTTCCCTTTTGAAATAATAGGTGTTGGAATATCCGACCAGGGTTAGGTCATCTACGCTAGATTTTAAAGCCACGGTTATAAAATGTAATCAAGAAATAAGAATCATTAAGGTTTCTATGGTAAACTTTAATTCCTTGATTGATGGATAGAATTGATTGATGTAGATTGACCATTACGAAGAACTGGATAACTTTGAGTCTGTATTCCGCGATTAGCTACGCGGAATTTCAGAAATGTAAGTACGGTATAGTTCAGATATTAAATGTACAATGTCGACATGAACTCCTTCCATGAACTAATCTATATGTGTGTAAGCAATAAACAAATGTCGACGAGTCGTAAAGTAATTAGGGACTTACCGACTGCTCGTCCTGGGTTAGGTCCCCAGGTCGAGTGAAAGGTTATTGGATTTTTCCATTTTCAATTTATCAATAAAAGCCCGGAGTCTGGGGTTGTGCCCGATTGATGGCAATAAGCTCGCCCCCTATAACATGTTATTTGCGAAATCTGGGTGTAATATACATTACCGCGTACCCCTTCGGAGAAAACAGGCGTGATATTATGTTATGTAGGTATGGGAAAAAATCTTAGTCATAAACTCATAAGTCAACAACACTGCCACATCTGGGTATCAAACTCGAAACGTCACACTCATTACTTGCGCTCGTTATTATCTAATGAAGCAATTCGCTATCTTTTGTTTGAGAGACAACTAAACAAGTAGTTCGTAACACTGAGTCACTGTTAAAGTAGCAGTGATACATTACTCTACACAGTATCTATTGATATTTCATTATGCCATCGTTGATGAATTCAACTCTTTGTGAGACCTATAAAATTGGTAAAAATAGAGAAACCAGAGGAAAATACATAGACTGTATAATTATTTTTTTTGTTTTTATTTGTAGTTTTTCATAATTATATTCGGATCGGCGAAAAGTCTGCTTTACCTTCTAAGTTTCCGATTTAATATATATTTTACAATCCGTATTATCCCAATGCTGGGCAAAGGACTACCCTATAGCATTCCATTGTTCCCTTCTCCGACTAATCTCCTGTAAACGCGTTTACTGAAAGTAAAAAATATCTTTCTCATCACAGTGGTGGAGTTAACATCGATGCATCAGCTGTTGGAGCGAGCTGTCTCCGTATATGGACACCAACAGTCGAACTGCGGCGTCACGTGTCGCGTGCGGCGAGTCATCGACGACATCTACGAATTTCAACCCTATTTCAGGTAAACAAAGCTGTTAATCAAATGTAGAACAGTTTCATATTTATAGACAAAACAATGTAGATCCAATTAGCGCTAAATTATTGTTCGTTTGTGGTTCGTGGTTCATTTCACATGATAAAAATGTGATATTTTTAACAAATAATCCAAATAATTAATATTATTTATTTTTCTTCCAGGGGAGACTCGTCCTAAACATCTCGCAGTGTAAGTGCTGTCAACGGTCATTGTTATATTGGATTAATAAAGCAGGTGCCATTGAAATTAGTCTGATTCAAGTCATACGATTTATTTATTTAATTTATTTGTAGATATGTAGTTATTTATTGTGACTTTAAGTTAATAAAAACTTTGTTTTAATTGTTGTGTATGCTTTTGTAGATCAGCCTGTATTTAGAGCTAGAGCATTTGCTGTAGTGTAGAATGTAGCAGATAAATATACCTGTAGCCTTTATAAACATAGTTTTGTAGTAACATTGTCAGACAACCACACATCAGTGGTGGTAACACTTGTTCTACGAAAATCGCCCTTACTGCTACGACATAAAGCCGCTGTCAATATCAAATTGTTACTACTGATATGCGGTTGATTGTACTTACGTGACGTTCAGATTTAAATGCTTTACTTAACACGTTCATTGCCAGGAGCCCTCCTAAACGGTTCACTCAAGCCGCTTACGGGATGCGTGGAGGGCTCATTTTAAATGCAGGTGTGAAAATAAATCAGTTGTATATTTTAACGAGATTTATTCATATACGTTTTGAAGTTCAAGCATTTTTATTAAAAAAGAAACAAATGGGGTCAGAAGGTCCGTATTTCAGGGGTGGAATACCATTTTCACGGTTACAAATATTCAATAAAAAAATATATTTTGAAAATTTAAAACACGTGGATGAGTTAACAATCGAGGTTTTTCAGGGTTCCTTATCAGAATGGTAATAAAGGAACACTTATTGTGGTGCGACTTCGGTTAAATTGTCTGTCTGTTATTCTGTCACCCCTGTCTCGGAATCAGAGCGAGAAATTACAGTTTTTCTTATTTTTGACTATTTCACTCCCCCGCTACACTAGTACCTACCTACATGAAAGTACCCCCAGAGATACTAAGTAAAGCGACAAGACCCCCTGAAAACACTATTTTACTTCGTTTTACAGTGTTTTAGAATACGGTTTCAAACCTAATGCCGGTGACACTCCTCGAGGGTTAACTTTAGCGCAAACGTAATGCCGGTAAACTTCCTGGAGTCAACTTGCAGTATGTTTGGCGGATTGGCGTATCAGCTCTATGAAAAATCGGCGGAGTCGAAAGTGAAGTGAATTCTTCAACGAGTTATTTGTATTTGTGACATAATCATTCACCAAAAAAGGCAAAACTACACATGGTTTAAATTGAAAAACCTGTACGCGTACGATTTATCTGTCAAATTGTGCAATTTGTTATTTGGGTGAAATTCTACTTTCTCTGTATCGGATTTGGGATCAAAGACCGAGACCTCGTATGCTTTGACAATGCTACGCACGGTCCCGTATGGGGACGGTGACAGAATAGTAATGCCAACGGCGATGCTTCATTGTTTGTCTCTGGACAATTAAAGAAAATTAGGTGACGTTTGAAGCGCGATTGGTATGCGCAGGATCCGGTGATCGATTTGCCGAGTAGGGAAAGTGGCGTATGAAAGTTATGTCCTTGTCCATATTGATGATTTGTTGCGGTGACCTCGATAAAAGTAGGAATTGCAATAAAATTATAACACTGAATTAGATGTTGTAACCGTTTTAGGTGTAAAAAAGGCATTGGAAAGTTTCCAAATACTTTTTTTTACATCTAAAACTATTCAGTGTTACGATATTAATAATTGCATTTCATAGGTAATCAATATTTTAAATAACTAGTTAGTCACATTTCATATTTCCACAGTATTATAGTCAAATTAATCAAAACAGGTAAATATTTGACAGCTATCTACGACGTTGCCAACTTTTAGGATAAACGCTTTTAACGGATTTTAGAATTAAGTTTCTAATAACCCCCGATTTAACATTTTGGGCTGAAGTACTTAATACCACAGCTCACGCAAATATCGGGAAAAAATCAATCGATTTAATTTCTTAGCCACAATTTATCGGGAATAAACATTTGTGCATTTGTTTATTTGTAATTTTGCCGGGACGCCCGAGGATTCGTCACCTCCCGATAAAGGGACTGTTTCAAAACTTGCACAACTGAAGTTGTTATTTAATTATGTAAGTATGACCACTGTGGTGCGATGGATTAAATGCATTTAACTTCGGAAGGGGGTCTCCCGAAGGGATAGGCATTTGAGGTCCTTTAAAGACCAAGGATAGGTTAGCTGGAGCCGTTTTTCATATCTTTGCCCTTGATAAGAGGTAGTCTAACAGGAAAAACATATGTTTCTTATTGGGGTTAATTTCTAAAACATTCCAGATGTTGAATAAATGCAAGCCGAGTTGTTCCCTGCCACGTTATCATTAGAATGATGTAAGGCTCATTTTCACGCCCTGTTTTCCTCCTAGGTTTTTCATTCCTCTCGATTTTTATCTTTTTAAGGAATATCATTCCGTCTTTAATAATGGGAATCTACGCATATGATTCGCGAGATGTTAATGAGGTATCGTCTAAAATATTTCCTAGCACAATTAACATTGATGATAAAACGTTCCTGTCTGATTAATTGCCGAGACTTTATCCTTATTTCAGCTGAATCACCTATATTTAGATTTTTGTGTTGTCTCTTAATTCGAGCCAATTCAAACCAATTGACATGTGCTCGAGAGGGCAGTACACCGTATGCGGGATTGCGGGTGCAAGAGATTTGGATGTGGGATTTATTTTCGTGTAATTGTACCTACTATTGGGCAGTGGAAAAAAAAAAAAAAAAAAAAAGTATTTTTTTCTTGTGCCCTTGATGAAGTACCGACCTATAAAGACATTAGAACCTAAATGTTAAAAAAAATATCCCCACGCGTGCAATAGCTTTCTATACCTATTGTATTTTTAGCTTAAACAGTGTTAGTCCAAAAGTCCAAACACCCACTGAGCAACGTCGTGGTGTTCAATATTAGTCCTTCCTTACATGAGTAAAAGGCATTTAAATCGTAATCGTAATGAGCGTATATTTAGAGCCACATGCACATTATACCTACTTACAATACAAATCAAAAGAAAAAATCTGTGGTTATCTCAACATAATGCAAACCTATGATAAATAAAAATCTTATCAAAAGGACACAATATGCTATTTCTATATTTGATTATCAATGGAGTATAAAAAGTAGAGCAAAAAGAAAGTGCATTTTACTTTTCTTTAATTTTATAAAGACCGTTTTTATTGTCTGCCTTACGTAGGTACCATTCGACAGGTTACCTCGATCATTGGTCGGGGGACTCGGGACCAGAATTCAGTAGTAAGATACGCAGAGGCAGTTGATCTCATGGTCCTGAATTTGTTCCCGTCCCTTAAACGTCTTTCCATAAAATTTGGGTTACCTACGTTTTCGTGAAATGCGGGAGTGACGACGCATCTATTTTATCTAGTGACATCCTATCTATACTCAAATATTTTTTGTGTTTCCGCTGTTCCATTTTTATTAATAGTAGGTACCTACTAAACAAAGTTTTTATGTTCAATTTAAGTGTTTAATAACGCGGTAACCTTGCAATTAATCAAGTGTTGACGTGATACAGGCATGACCAAAATATCCTCATTATATTTTGGCCTAAATTCGACTAGATTTCATACCTAGCTATATCACTCTGAATAGTGACCGTTTCGCAAAATTATGGGTTGCGAACATGCTCTCATCGATTCTATAAGGGAGGCTTCCGCTGTCTATCTCGTGGAACTAGTAAAACAAGTACTTAGATGTTCTTGCTTAAAAGGATTAATGTCTACATTACTCTGCCTGGATAATAATAAACTCAACATAACATCAAGCCTGTTTTCTCCGAAAGGATGAGACGAACAGATGTGGAATCAAATAGTACACCCACCCACTGATCTATCTATTAGGGACCTATTGCCATTGTATGAAGGACAAGCAAGGATTTCCCATCGGCAAAAATGATGACCTTCCATACAAATTGTCATCCCTTTTAGGGAATTAATTTTCAAATATCCTTCCTTAGTGCACACTTCCGATAAACAGGGTGTTTGGCAGAACGTTGTTCATCTGTTACTTACTCAGCCCTAATTTATTTGGCCATTCATCAGTTTTTTTTTTAATGCAAGTTGAAATTAAGATTTAAGTATTTTTTACATCTTTCTGTAAGTTTGAGGATTCATAACTTTTTTTGTAGCTAACATCTGAATAAAGCAATCGTTTTATAAGAATCTGCCAAAATTTAAGATTAAAAAAAAAAACAAAGTAGGTATTGCCTGTTTTACCCATTTTTGATAAAAATTACACTTTAAAGTTAAGAAAGTGGTGAAACTAGAATAAAGCATTTTTTTTTTAATGTCCAGTGGTCCAGGTCCAAATAAATTAGGGCTGAGTAAGTAGCAGATGACCCCACCTATCCACCATTCTCGTATGTTCAACGTTCTGCCAAACACCCTTATAAGAGTATAAGGAACCCTACTGTAAAATTTCATGGACCCAGTAGTTTAGGCTGTGCGTTGTCAGTAAGTAAAAGTAAATTTAAGAAAAAATTGTTTAGTAAATAATCTCATAATAAAAATATCTACGGAATTGTTCGTGGTCGAAAGTCTATTAAATAAGGTTGGGGTCACAGAGGGGCACGAATGCGACGACATGCGCCCGCGGCGCCGCGCCGCGCCGCGCGCCCGGTACGACAATGAACTTGGCGGAAGCAGTTGTCACGCCCGCAGCTCCGAACAATGCCCCATGAAAACAGATAATGGCAATTAGCTATTCCATGGTGTCAAAACTAGAGCACAGGTTTGAGACCTAGTACCGTAAGTTATCAAATAGGTTGTGTAACTCAAGTTTATTCATGGTGGACTAAAGTAACTAGGTAAAACAATATCAGATCGACACTTTTTATTATTATAAAATACTCCACAATTAAAAGGAAACAACCGTCGTTTAATCAGTAAGAAAACATGTCGGTAATGTGCACAGTGACGGCATTTTGTGATGTACTTAATGATAAATGCCAATAATGAGAGTATAGTAAGCCGTACTCGTATGGTGGATGCTCTATTTAACCCATTGTTGCGGTGGAGGCAGGATGGGCCGGTCCGTGGTTATTGCTGGTTGAGTCAAGTGCAGGAGCATTCGCCTGGAACGCTCGCCTCACTGTGGAATCTGCACGTGCCCTCGCCACACGTGTGCCTTGTGCCTTGACGCACCATAACATCGCCGGGATTGTGTAAACTCAGACAGTGTACTCGCCACCGATCGTCTAAGCACTCTAAGCGATCTTAGGGTCGTTACGTCTAAGCGATCTCAGGGTCTTGTGAAAAAGCGCCGATTTTCAGTGATCAGTGTTTGTCAATTGAAAGTTTAATTAATGATTGCTGATGATAAGCTTTTCTATGTAAGTTATGATTTAATTTTCTTTTGTTTTCTTGCGTGCTTTGTCTTATCATACTGATTCAAACATTTTCCAAGCTTCAACCAAAATTCTAAACTTACTTGAAGAATTTATAATCAATGGTGTTTAGAGATAGGTACGTAGACTGATTAGAATTTCGAAACGCGTATAGGTAAGACCTACATACTCAGCTGCCGAGAATAAAATTACGTAATGACGGATAACGTTATACAGTCTGCTTTTACACAATACTTGCTGTTATATTACTATTGTGTTCCATTGTGGTCTTTGAAAAGTTTCAAAATACTTGAACTCTTGAAGTAACAATGTGTTTACTGACATCGAAAATAATCGAATTTATCTCTGTTCTCATGCGATACATGTTATCTGTTATCACTTCACCTCTACATGCATTGTTTGGAATGTTAAAAAACTGGAGTGTTATTGTCAAACACGTTGTATTCGCGACAATAGCTCCCGTAAAATTCGATCAAACTGTTAGTATTCATTTAAATTAATCGATTATATTGATCGCTTACAAATACTCGAATAGCAGTGACGTGTGTAAAAAAAGTTTTATGCGTATGTAAGTACTATTTTTAATTTGTTTTGATAGTAGTCTATATTAGTCACTAAATTATTACCTACTGGATTCGGTAGCCAAAGCGTGATCTTGCTAGTACTTATGCCTACATATTTAAACAGTTAAGATAAATTAAGAATTTCAGTGGGTACTGTTGGTAGCCTCCAATATAGAAAACAGCTGAAGACTGCCTTGAAATATTGCCAAACAAATATGAATGGTTAGTTCTTATCAAGAGTTCTGCGATAAAGATTCGATAGTTCCGACACAGTTCCTGTACTTTGTGTAATAGCCCATTGCCGGTGATAGGATGCAACTAGAGGTTAGTTAGGTACCTACACATTTTCGGAAGGACGTTAGAAATCGCCGTTGGAACTTCCTCCCAAATTGGCAGTTAGATATAAAGTCGTTATGTATGTGTGTCTCTGCTAACCCGTAGAATTGTTCTAGGTGCTATCTTGTTTCCTTTGTTTAGTTAAGAAAATGTGTTTGTAGGCAACTTTATCTCTAGCCTAGTTGCTTATACTCCTATAATTTCTAAAGTGTGCAAAACAACCAGCTTGTATCCAGTTGGTAATTATAACTGCCCTTAGTTTGTTGGTCTCGTTGTGATACGGTGGGAAGAGGGCCCAGAGTTCGTATATGGCGTTGATAAAAAAGAGCCCTTGAATCATTGGACGTCCACAGTCTTCCTGATTATTCCTGAATCATTCATCAGATAGGACCGCATCGTTTTTACAAGAACTGGATCATCTAAGTCTACTTCACATGAAATGATCAGATACGTACTTACCTACGTAGTACCTAGGACTTATAAACATCTGGAACGCGTTAAATCAATAGACCTATTATAATACTTATGTAGATAACATCGTGATGGTTAGGTACTTCGATATCGATCAACGTACAGCACACATTGTATATTGCAGTAGCATTGTGTCATTATGCAATTTGAAGGGCTTCTACAGACATATCAAATTAGAGCCGTTAATTAACTAGGCCACTAATTGAAGGATCGTCGAAATGCGACGACCTTACGTGACTGAGTCCATTATAATGCAAATGTTTCCTTAGATATACCTACTTTACGATTGAAAGGAAGCGATATGTTTTGATTTTTTAAATGTTTTGTTGCAGAATTATGCAGTTTTATGAAAAGCAACTTTAGCTTTGTGATAATTACCAAAGAGATCGCCAAATAAAGTAGTCCATTGAAAGACTTAGAGATACCTATCATAAAAATGCCAGAGATAGGGCCGATGATGCGCGCACTCGAGCTGCAGAGGCTGATAGAGGACAAAGTGGCCGAATGGCGCGAAAGGTCAGCTAGGGTCGCCGGAGCAACTGTAGCCGACGCTTATCAACAGCCACTCAACTTCAAACGACACACATATAGGCGTAAGAACAACGCTGAAATAAACAGAATTATCGCAAAGTACTCGAAGCCCACTAAGAGATCGGACGAACCCTATTCGGTGCGCCACACGCCTAATACTTGCCCAAAACGCCCTCCGAGAGCTAAGAAATTATCAAACCTTAAAGTGCTATCAAAAAGTGAGGACAATCTAACAAGCATCGGCGAAATGGAAATTGAAACGGATCCGAAACAAGAAGCTCAACCTTACTTCACATTATCCAAGTACAACACCAAAAGTTGCGAGGATGTCACAGCGTTCGTCGATATCCACCACAACGTGAAAAGTAAAAATTTTGAACAAAATAGTATATTGAATGCCAAGACAGTCGTGAAAAATAGAAGACCTAAACTTCACAGCATCTGCGAAGGTGTTACGGACATTTCAGAGTTCTCAGACAGTGGCTTAGAATGTGATAAATCCATAGATATATCCTTTGCTACGTCAACCCCTTTATCAAAAAGAAAAACATGTCCTCCCGGTGGATCTGTGTTGACATTAAACTTTGAAAAGGTTACCAAGAAACCTACCAGTGTTAGTGATTTAAGAAAAGGTGTTTCAGAACCGAATATCCTTAGTGCGGATGCTAGTGAAAGTGGAAGATCAAAGACTATCGATTTTAGAAAGCGCTGGAAAATGTTAAAGCCGCCGTTCAAAAAAGGGGCTTTCGATTGTTTACTGTTGTGGCGTGGGAAGAAACAAACTCCGACAAAAGAAAACAACAGCCGGAGGTACGTAGACTACTTTTTGTTAAGTTAGATATAATTTACCTAATAGAAGTTAAGTGACTATGACTTGAACTTTATTACTTAAGTGCGCACTAAAAAAATTGTGGTGATGTGTTGACCTCAACGCACGAAAGGATACTGTCCTTTCGTGCGTTGAGGTCAACACATCTCCACAATTTTTTTGTGGAATCTTATTATATGGCATACATAGACTGCTTTTTAACCCCACTGTGACCGTACACACTTGAAATACTCATCAGGGGCTTCTCTTTTTCTCTGCAATCAGGAATCATGCTCCTGCCCTTCTATCCTTGTTCATATGTGGATTTATATCTAGGTACACACGGCTACACATCAAGGTTTACATTTCCAGTATAAGCTGACCTCGCATTGTACGAAAATCCTTTACAATACGATATCAGCATAAACTGGAAAGTATAGCTTGATGTGTAGCTGTGTGTACCATCTTGTGTTGCAACTATTATTGAGACAGCATGCTTCCATGAGATAACTTATAATTGTTTCCTTTTAGTGCGATCTGTTACGAACAGTTTCTAGATTAGCGGGTCGCCCGATCGCGAAACATGTGCCAACTGTTTATTATTGAAATGTGACGCATAAAGTCATAACAGTATAAAATGCATAACAAGTTAGCTTTAACGTTACTTTAGGACTTCTTAATAGCAGCTCGGAGTGTGAGTTTGTGGCCGATAATGGCAATTAGGTCGCCCCCTTTTACACATAAAAACACATACCTCACATACCTTAAATATGTGTGTGGTAATACCAACACTTCGCCTATCCCTTTATTATAATAAAGTAATATGTAAAAAAAACCTGTCCGATCGGAAAAGGGCGCATATGTACTGCAATAATAATAGCATAAAGTAATAAAAAATCTTATTATTAGGTATTGAAGAAAAAACGTTATTGCTTTTTAAAATTCTCATTTTTGTTACCAATATTACCCCAAATCCATAAAAAATAAGAGCCTGCAGGGCTAACATGACAAGCGCGAGAAAGCTCTTTATCTCGTTTTGTCGAAATTTGTCTACGATTCTGACATCATTCTAATCCCTAACATGACCGTAAACGACGAGATATCTCGAAAAAGGCACTTTGACACTTCTATATCTCGCGACGAGAAACCGATGTTGCAAGTTATTAGAAACAAATTATTTTTATGATAGCAACATCGGCTTGAGATTCCGTTTAATTAATTCAATGGTGCCGATTCTTTTGTCACAAATGCCTCTAATCTAGACAAAAAATCACCAAAGTTTTGATTATTCTTGTCAACAGACGATTTTCCATTCTGAAATAGACTAAAGTGACACAACTTAACTATATTTTAGTTTGACGGCACAGCTATTAAATTTAGTGAAAATGGCAATTTTGCTGTTCAGAATTTTACGTTCTTCACCTCAAATTTTGATTGTCTAAGTATTTAATAACGATTAAAAAATGAACTAAAATTCACACCAACACCTCGACGGTGCAAAAACAATACTGTCTTTTTTTCTTTTCTCTCGCTTATATCTCGAAAATGGTATGTCCTATCGCAAAAATAATGAAAATTTCGACCCCCTTTATGAAACCCATAAACCCCTAACACATCATTTTGGTAATATTTTTTCATATTTTCCATACAAAAAACGAAAAATTCCCTACAAAACACATCGTTCCATTATAAAGAGTAGTTTAAAACTAAGTATTTTCATTATGATATAATATTGTAAAATAAAATGATGACTAATTAGTACAGACGCCAGCACATCAACCTACTAAAATCTGTCTTTCTTTAATAGATTTTCAGCTTTATCACTACAGTATATGGTTCAAAGTTGATTGGGAAAAATTGACAGTTTCGAGTAGATTGACGTGCTGGCGTCTGTACAATTATGAAACTGCCATGTTATTTTGGAGTTTTTTTTTGTACCATAATTTTGTCTACTCTTCTCGTCGTCAAAATCGATGACGAGTAAATACGACTAAATGATAGAAAAATCGGAGATTATCTCGTGTTGAATTGTCAAATATCGAGATAGCTAAGGTGTCATGTTAGGGTTTGTCGAGAAAACATCAATTTTGACAGAAGGAGTCGACTATTTTGTATGGAAGAGCTGTCAGAAAACGAGAAAGTGACCGAAATAGACAAAAATTACTCACGCGAGAGCGAGTAACTGTCGCGTGTGTCATGTTAGGCCTGCTGGGGTCATAACATAAGTTATGACTTGTAGACTCCCGCTAAACGACGTACGGCGACGCCCCATGTAAAAACGCGGTAAAATTCCAAAAAAAAGGCCGATAATTTTTTTCTTCTTTCCTGTTAATAACCACATTTATAGACTCAATATGATACCTAACAACACCCTCACGAATAGGACAGGGTTTTTTTACATGTTGTATACAGCTAATACTCGTAGCACAGAAACATAATGAGTACCTACTATGGTAAGCTTTCAAATAAGTTGAAAGAGAGAAGTACTAAGACCAGCTTTCTAATTACGCATCATATTTTCGTAAACGATAAAGACAAATCTGTTTCATTTTGACAGTTCAACAACATTCATTGCGTTATTTACGTTGCTCTGCAGTTTTTTTTTTCGAACTTACGGAGCAATGGATTAGCAATCTGTTTCAAAACGATTCAGATTCGGATTGATTATGCATTACGTAATTAGGGTACTGTACCCTAATTACGTAATATACGATCAATCGGAATTTGAATAGTTTTGAAACCAATTGCTAATTCATTGATTCATAAGTTCGAAAAAAATCTGCTCATCAATGTACATGAATACGCAATGAATGTTGTTGAACTGTCAAAATTAAACATATTTGTCGTAATCGTTTACGAAGATGTATTGCGTAATTAGATAGCAGGCTTGGTCACCTTGGATTATATAAAAGCTTTCGCGCTACGGATACTTGTTTAATACAGTTAGTTAGGTTAATTAGTTTTAATTCGCTGCTCTCTACATTAATTAGAAAAATTACCGTTGGGACTGCTATTTTTAAATATTCACGGCTGATTTCATGAATGTTCTTTCTAAAAATAAGGATGATCTTGGATTGCCGTAAAATTCAGTTTTTGGACACTTTTAAGGCGGTATATAGTGTCTATTAGTGGGCTAAACTTGAAGTGCGGAATTATAGGAATTTATTACCAACACAAATCAATCTGCCTAGCCTTTTCCCAACTATATTGGGGTCGGCTTCCAGTCTAACCGGATGCAGCTGAATACCAGTATTTTACCAACACAAATATTAAGTGTAAATAATAAATGGCCAGTAATGATCTAATGCTACGTTTTATCATTTAAAAATAATCTCTTCTATAACCATTTAAAACAGTAAAGGGATATTGATAGTTAGTGTTGCGGCAAGCATCCACTTTATTTCATTGTGCATACTTACGTAATTGCAGTAAAATCGTGGAGGTACTATTGCGGCTGAAATTCACTGTTTTTATGAAAATAAAATTAGCATAAGTTCATAATTACTAATTAGTAGAATTATTGTGGATCGAGAAAAGGGGACGGTGAAGGAAATTAGAAAAGATGCAAAAATCAGAAGTCTTGTTGCTTGGAGTGGAAAATCTAGTTTTGGTCGTGGGTTGATGACTAAACTTTATAGTCAATTTTTCTTGTACTCAGTCCATGCTAGAAACAAGTGCGTGTGTCCGACACGCACAATGAAGGGTTCCGTAGTTGGGATGAATTTATCCCAAGAATAAACTTAACATTGCAGTTGATAAACATGTTCTCCCATACATTCCAACTGCAAATGTAAGTTTGTACGGTCAATATTGAGAGATTTCCCATGTTATTTTAAAACCATAGACTTCTTATAGATTTCCTGTAATCAGAGTATGAGTATAGAAATATTTTCTGTACTTTTTTCAAAATTTTGGGCTCAGTAGTTTCGGAGATATAGATATAGCGCGCGGTTGGTCACAGTTCTAACCTAACCTAACCAATTTGGTCGGGGTACCACATATGCGGCGTAAATTTTTAATTTTTAGTGCTATGTTGCATTCACCTCGCGGCAGCGCCCGGCGAGCGCTAATTCCAAGTTGATCGCTTTTCATAATATCATAATATTTGGAAACCCAATAATAGTCCATCGACTTTTTTTGCGTGGTCACTCTACTTTGTTTTACGCATACAACAAATCATGGCGGCGGCATACAGTATGCCGCCGCCATGATTCATAACAGAAACAAAGCGACATCAACGCCTCTACTGGTGGATAATCTTTTTACGATATGATCACTAATGTTTGGCTACATCATGAAGTAGTCGTGCGTTTAACTCTTCATCATTCATCATTAAACGTTGAGTATTCAATGATCTGGCCAGACCACATCATGTTGTGACCAGTGGTCGTGTTCATTTCATGAAATGATCAATGTTTAGATCTGGCCTCGACAGATATATTGAGGAGCTCGTGGCTAAATCATAACAGCCACACGGGTCGATCCATCAGGTTAAGTTACGCTTGCCGGGGTTGGTCCTTGGATGGGTGACCATCTTTACATACCGAGACTCCTCCGTGCCTCGGAAAGCACGTTAAGCCATTGGTCCCGGCTGTCATTCGTGGACCTTTGACAGTCATAACGGGTCGTCTGAAGCCCGATACTCTGACAACCTGCAGTCTTACCAGGGGGTATCGTATTACCCAGTTACTGGTTGTGGAGGGCAGATAGATACTAGGTAGACGCTCCATGTAAAATACTGTTATTCAGCTGCATCCGGTTAGACTGGAAGCCGATCCCAACATAGTTGGGAAAAGGCTCGGCCGATTTTTTTATGGGGATGATGGCCAATTAATCCAATTTTCTTAAATGACTTTAAAACTAATTCATTTTTAAATTATAAAAAAAGTATTTGTAACCCTCACAGTGGGCCTAAGCCCTTTCATTTGATATGTCACAACTCACAAGGTACCTACAATTTACAAAACTTATTTTAAATTTCTTTTGTTTGCCTCTCAAAAGTGAAACCCCGTATTCAAAATTCATTTATTTACTTTACACGTCCGTGATTGGGTCACATGAATTCATATGTGTACCAAATTTTAATTTAATCGGTCCATTACATTCGGAGCAAATTTTATGTGACAGACGGACAGACAGACACACGAGTGATCCTTCAAGGGTTCCGTTTTTTCATTCGGACGTACAGAACCTCTAAAAAGAAATCATGTAAATTTTAGTTAGCAGAAGTAACTTGGTAAGTACCAAGTTATAGATAGTGTAATCCACTGAAACGCGCCCCACTCCGCTCCGCTCCGTACTAAAACTAAAGTACAGCTTACAGTACAGTCGCGGAGTGCGGCGCGTCGTCGTGGATTGCACTATCTGTGCTTCTAAAATTACTCTACTAACTAAAATTTAAAGAGAAACGATAATTTCAAATTATTACCAAATTTTGCTATAATAACAACAGCTATCCATCAATCTCTATATTAGTATTTATTTATTTACACACAGTAAAATACATAGAGGTACGACATAAATGTAGGGATATTATTAATTGTAAAAAAAAACACTGCGCTTCACTAGCGCCTCTGACGGATAACATAGGAAAGAATTGACGCTGAAATTATACAAATTCGAACAAAACTCACCAGATGGCGCGGTCAAGCAACAAATACCACATCGCTTGGGTTTTCCGTGAGAAACTTGAACAATGCACATACTTGCTTTTGAAAAAGAAAAAGAACGGGTTTTTCATCCTCAGGTGATTCCTAAGGATGAAAAACCCGTTCTTTGAATAAGGGGTTCCCCTCGGTATTCATTTCAGTTTTAACTAACTGAATATTTTCACATGGTGTTGAATGAAATTCCTGATTCTCTTACAATTAAGTGTTCTTGAAGGTGGAAAATAGTACATTTTCATTCATCTTTCCTTCTTTCTTTAAATGAGATAAAGCCTTTTATAATAGCAGAAAAACTATGCCTGCCATGCTTTATGTATTTTTAAGTAGATTTAAAACATCATTATCAAAAACATGTGGTTAACTTGGTGAGTAAGCATGACCTTGGGTTTGATCATCCACACAATTTGTGAACAGGTACTTCGCTTACATTACCACGGCCGCGAGGTTGTGTAACACCAATGTGCGCTCAAGTAGCAACTATTGTTTGTTATTATGGCATTTCCTATGTTACTGTGTCAATCGGATATAAGGAGGCGGTAGAATTGAACTTAGAATTTTAGTAATGGTGATTCAGTAACTGTAGATAAGATGCTTGAAAAAACAAAACCTTTTGAGAGCCTATTTTACAGTGTCTGGAACTCAAGATTGTCCGGATATCCATCAGCTACGGCAACGAGATAGTAAACAATGAAACAATATTAAATGTAATTTTCTGAGTCCGGAGGTAGTAAAAGAGGCCAAACTACAGTAGGTACTAAATAACATTATTGAGTAATTATATAGTCATTACTTTTTACAGTATCTTTTACAACAAAATAAAAACGGTAATTAATTAAACATATAATGTTGTGAAATAGAGCTCACTAACATAAACTTTATGGGAGTAAATGGGATGAAGTCATGTTTTATTAGTCTTCATTAACTTATGGTAGGTACTAACAGACTTTATTATTAAGCCGGTGGCCGAGAAGTTTTGTGGAAATCGGTTGTCATTGGTATGGGCATGTGATGCGGAGGAATGAAGGGAACAGTCATGTTTTGAGGTTATTTTTAAGTCGGTACCGATGATGTGGATGGTTATTGGAGAAGAGAAAGGTCAAAGAAAAGATAGATATTTTGTGTAGCAGATTTCTAGCCATATGCTAGAAAGGAGATGACAGATAATAGAGCTAGCAAGCTTTGGATGTAGCCGAAGATGATATGACTAGAAAGGAGATGATGGCTAATAGAGAGACATGCAGAGACGATCCCAAATAAATTAGGCTATGGACAGGATGGTCAGTAGAACTAGATGCCAATAGTAACACAAAAATTTGCGAATAGGCGATAGCCGAGCAATCATTATGATGATGCTTAGTTAAAAAATAATTGTTTTCAAAATCCGAATTAGTATGACTAACGGTACATGTTAACTAGCAACAGATGCATTTAATAAACGTGAGGAATCTTCGTTACACGCGAACGCGCCCGTACAGACCACGCTCATCAGCATCTTGATAAACATCATTCTGTTTCCCCAAGAAAGACTCATTGTAGGTACGTACATACTAAATGACTATGTTCTTTGTCCATGTCTAACTAGTAGCCATACGCTATCGTTAAAAGCAGATAATTTACTGATACAGATAATTTATTTGAAATAATCGGACGACTTCCCTTGAAAACTGGCTAGTCCATTACTTGGAAATTGCGGGAACTCAACTAGTTATACTTGCTTCATGCTTGTAATGTAAATGTTTGCCTTACGGTATAATGACAAGGTGTAAGCTGTTATATTCATCACTTTTTTCTCCCTATTCTGGAATTTCCGTCACTTTTGCTCCTGCAGCCTTTATGTGGAATTGTGGAGCCATTAAATTGTCCTGTTAGCTCGGATACATTCGATTTTATAAACAGAAATTATCTCACTTGATGAACTGAAAAATACTAGGAAAATTAATTTCAAATTAACAATCAAGCATCGCAAATGTTGTGGTCAATTTTGTGCTCATCGCTTAATGAGTTTGATAGATAAGGGAATTGTACAGAATCATTACCTATTGCAATTTATTTGCTACTTAGGACAAAAACATAACTACCTCACGTTTTGAGATCATCAATTCATTTAAGAACTGATGACCAATGCTAATTGCGTACGTAGGCATCTACTTTAGCCTAATAAGTTCCATGACAGTTCTAAGAACACAGCGAACGATCACCACGGAACAACAATGACAGCAATTCTGCCAAATGCAAATTATCTGCCTACACCTGCTGCATAAACGTCGGCTGTTCAAATGACAATAATATAGGTACCTAGCTTCTCATTGTTAGGCTATTGACACACATTACATCTTGTATGTATTATTACTTCTATTCTTTGCTTATCCTAGAAGTCAACGTAAGAATATATCATTAGGTTGCCAGCCAGTATGTATTTTTTCCTCAGGACCGTCACTTTTAAGACTAACTGCAGCGAACAATTAGGGTTAAAGGTTGCATAGTTATAAATATTGTACTTATGTAATGCATTCACAGAATGTAGATTATTCTCCTATATACGCTGTAGGAAGGTTAAAAAAAAAACATTTTTCTGCATTGAGGTATTTCGCACAGTATCTTTAAGAGGGAACAGGGCGCGCTATTCTCCATACAAACGTATTCCCCGTTTTTCTTCCTGAATAATGCCTCTAGAGCTGTCATTTTTTTTATATAAATCATCAGGGTCTCTATAGGCATGTCTCTGTCATTTCCTTTTTTTCAGCAATTAATAAGTAAGGAAACTGTGACCCCCCAAAAATTACAAAAGTGCCCCATTTTTACCGCCGTGATTAGAGGACTACCAGACTAATTTGAAAAAGTTTTTAGCATAAAAGAAAATAATAGGAACCTAGACATACTCTTTCTTAAAATTTTAATGTAAAAAATTATTAAATCGGCTTAGTTTTCGAGGAGAAAAAAGGAGAATGCCAAATGTCGTTTTCGTCAAAAATTTTGTGATATAATCGGTCTGAGCTGCAGTTGTCCCTATCGCACTTTACGGGGTTTAACTCGGTTTATCGGGCGCAGCGCGACGGCAATAGTTTCTTCAAATACCTATTTTTCAAATTCCTCGCAGCCCCTGTTCCCTCTTAAAGGCACTAGTTTACCTATTAACCGCAAAAAAAAAATGTCTCATATCCCCATAGGCTCATGCATGTATTCTGTTCCTCAAAACTACGTATTTTTTCTTTTAAACGAGTTTTCTGTACACTACTACTATTCAATCACTTTACTATGAACAAGTTTGGTGATAATAACAGTTTGATGCCTTATCGCTTGAAGGAAAGGCACTTCGTTTTAGATTTATATGAAAGAACTTGTTTTCATCAGTTGCATTATTTAAGAGCTGGTGCTAGTTAAACATTTTTAGTAATAAATAACACTAGGCATTTTCGAGAGCTAGGTTCAGCAAATAGGGCTCACAGTATAAAATGAGGTAATCAATTAACTTCTATGAACAGATCACACCAATCCTAACTTTTAAAATGGTAAATGATTTAGACTATGTTATTTATTGTACAAATTTATATGAAAGAATTCTTAAACAGAAACCTATTCAGAGGTTTTGCAAAAACGGTCTGTTTAGAGAAAATCTTTCAACTTGCATGGATGGCATAGTGAGAATGACACTGGCATGGCCGCCATCAGGGATTTAATTTTTTTATAACACACACATATAGTCGCTAATTAGTTTACGAAAAATTGTCGTAAACTAATAACTCTTTGATCTAGCTCTTGGACTATACCTTAAAAATTAAACTCACTATATCTTCTAAACTATGACCCAACTATGACTTGGCGAAAAAAAACTAATTAGCGAAAAAAATTGTGAGAAAATAGATCTTCTTCTTCTTCTTCAAGCTGGGGAGATGCTCCCCAGATCGGCCACCTATAAATCCTTATAACTTTTGAACCAGAGTGCCCGACTAACGACAAATGTTTTGTGAAATTAAAATCACTAATGGTGGCCATTCCAGTGTCAGTCACTCTGGCAATAACACAACTCTATACGCCATTGCTATGCCGCGAAAAGACTGACTAAGCGAATAGCTCGGTAAATACCGGCACTTCGATGCACCTTTATACACGGCAAACAAAATTTAACCGATACCTACTAATTTTAAAATGCCTAAGCATATTCATTCGAAGCAAAAGGAGTAGGTACTTAAGTAAGGATCGTAGCACGTGGCGTTCTAGTTTCTGCGTATCATGAGATGTTGGCTGGGGAAAAAAAAACTATTTAGTCCGTCAGTCAGATAAAAAAAAAAATATTAGACACGTATTTTTTGCTTTATCAAATCAATAAAAAATGGTTTAGATAAAGTTGGGGATTCGGGGCTCGCTACGTCACAGGTCAGTATAAAATCTTCAGGAGAGTGACGTCATGCCACATTTTAACTCAATGCAATGGCGTAATTTTTTGATTACGTAAAAAGAAAAAATACGTGTCCAATATTATTTAATAATCTACCGGGTAGACAAAAAAAAAATGTCAAAGTCCCTATTAAAATGCCAAGTACCATGCATCGTTAGCCTTTGGATTTCCAATTTAATTCATATGCTAATGATAATGCGGGTCTTTTACTTGAGATAGTATTCCCCAACACACACATTTTAATTTATTTTAATTTTTGAATTGTTTTTATATTTTTATTACGGACGCTTTTTACGTGCACATCTTTCTACATTGTTCTCACATGTATGTTATGATGAATGATGTTACCAATATTTTGTAACAATATTATGATTTCAAAGAGCGTCCGTGGAGTTTCTTGCCCGTTCTTCTCCATAGGAACTTACGCTTTGGAATGGGCAACTAGCTTCATATTTCTGACTGACTGCATGACCCCTTGACAATTCAAAAGTGCCTGTAAATGATTTAATTGAAATAAATGCTTGAGTTTGAGTTTATTGTTAAATTTAATTGTAGTTTATTCGGTTTAATTGAAGTAGGTATTAATTTTTAAGTTATCTATCACTTACTATGTTGCACCTGCCATGTTTTGTCTCTGCACCGCCTTAAGGTTGACTGGTATATAATGCCTCGGGCATTAAGTCCGCCTTTGTACAGTATTTTTTTACCTGTGCATAAGGTCATAATAAATAACTAAATAAATAAATGGCTGCAAAGGCAAGTGTAGAAAAAGAATTTTCCTAATCCAGTTAGCTGACAGCTCGTAACTTAATAACTCTATTGTTGTGAGGGTTTTGTTCTAACGCAATCATTATAAAGCAAAAACTGGATTAGTAAAATCCTTCGTTTACTCAAGTGTGATGGCGTTTAAATATTTTTCGCACAGTTCCGTACCAGTCTATTCTTTTCCATTATTTTATACCTCAGATTTGATACGCCATTATATTAATTATTAAATTACAAGCCACAGTAATTTACATTTTTGAGCAAAATATTTTACATTAATACCGGATTTTTACAAGTTTTTCTTACAATTTCCAAAACAACGACCGTTGACGTGAGAATTGAACGTGGAACGCACTAGCTGTTTAACAATTGACCCTACAAAAAATGGTTTCCATGTAACAGCCTTGGAACTCTAAAAAACTGGAGTAGGTAAACCTCCGACAAACAAAGCTTACGGCATTGCAATACAGACAGGCAGTCGCTGACACCTCGCGCTGTCCGCAACCTGAAAAATCGTTACACGCGCTGTATAGGAAAAACTTTTCATTTAAAATAGAGCATTTTATATTTTTTATACTTTTATATAAAGCTGTGCTATAGTTATAAAAACAAGGTGATAATTCAAAGTGAAAAGACAAAAGCAGTGACTGGTTATAATGAAAATGCATCCGAAAAAATTTGAAGATCCGTGGACTTTCGTGTACAGGAAGTTACAAGAAAAAGAAATAATCAGCAAAACAAAGTGAGATTGATGTACCTACTTGGTTAAAAATTTACAATCTTTTTTTTTATACGTAATTAGAATAAGTACTTACTTATAATAATTCTCAAAAAATGGAAGAGCTCGTACTTATTTTATATTATTATTTGATAATTATTATTCCTATATAGAATTACTTTTATTTTTATATCAAGACTGGGTTGCTGTCAGCGCTCTCAGCTGACTCAATTCTTTTTGGTTTCGCCTTATCCTAAATACGGGAATATCGCATTCGTCACAAAATTAACGCTTTGTTGTGGATAAACAATAATATCAGGCTAATTTTAGGTTTTTTTTGCAATAGGGATGTTATTTTATTTATTTTATCCTGTCTGTGTGTGGAGTGTGGACATAGTTCTATTTGAATTGTTAGGTAATAAAAAATTGCGCTAGATATAGATAGGTAGGTCATCATCATCATTCTGCGAACTTATTTGTGGTCGGCGCAACATGTTCCTTTCTTCCATACTTCTCTATTAGTCGTCATTTTGGTACTCACCCCCTTTCTAGCCATATCATCTTTCACACAGTACATCCATCGTTTCTTTGGCTAGAGTGGTACTGTAGAGGTTTATCGGCTGGCTGGCTTATTAAGACTGGCAGACATTCTAAAATTCAAATATAGAACTACTTTTGAAAGTAAAACAGCTTTAGCATATTTTGTTCTAGGAGACATTTCGGTTTAGGGCTCCGCATAGACTACTATATATTATATACTAGGGCTCCGTGTGGAGAAAGCGTTGTTCTATAAGTTGTAATTTCTTAAGAGTTTCTAATACAGCGGTCCTCTGGACCACTTAAAGTACCTCCGCAGTCTATTATTTGTAGTTACAAGCCCTCAGTGAGGGCCAACCCCTCACAGAACCTACATATAAATCATTTGATAAGTACGATAGGTTGAAAATGTTAGGTACTTGAGTTCAGGTTCGGGTTAATAATAAATCTCTTTATAAAATCACGAACTGATTAATATCGGAAGTTGTTAAGAATTTTTAGCTTATTTAAGGTCTAAGTTTTTAACATATTTCTTTATCTGAATATTTTTGCCTTCAGCGGCATTCAGTAAAGAAGAAAAGAACAATTTTAATAGTTCAGTTAGTTTGCATTAAATAATCTGCTTCGGTAGAGGGGAATAGTTAATTTATTTACAGTTAGCACTGGTAGCGAGTACCTAGGTACTAGTGAGAAAAGTCCTTTGTGAAAGGTCAGGAATGTTATAATTACCTACTGCAGGCGAGAAAATGAACCAAAATAAGCGTATATAGGTAATTTGTCCTACAATTTTAATTCTCAAGATATTTTGAACGTTAGACTTTGCAATTACAATTTCTCTAGACAATTTGCATTTATATGCTCGGCACGAAACATGAACGGAGCATGCTAGGTACTTGCATCGCTTTTTTGGAATTTTAGCTTGCCATTATTCATCACTGTTCTCTAAATAATCTAGATATTTTGCGTATCATGTTTGCCATGACCTTAACCTTAGAAAAAACATAAAGTTATGGTTTTTGGCTCATTGCCTGCCGCGTCGCGTCACCCGATCGATTGTAAGCCCTGCCCATACTTCGCCCTAGTTTCGCAAATGTACAAACATTCTAATTTTGTTATCTACTACATAAGATTAAACACATATTATTATCATGAGACATTGATGACATCCCGTATGAGTAATAAAGTAAAACTGCAAACAAATGGTTTTGAAGAGCGCGAGCGTTGTGCCACAAACAAGATGGTGTCTTTGTGAACATCAACCTACTAAAATCTGTCAAATTTCTTTAATAGATTTTCAACTTTATCACTAAAGCCTCCCCCTAAGGTTGACTGGTAGAAAATGCCTCCAGCAATAAGTCCGCCTTTGTACAGTATTTTTTTTACCTGTGCATAAAGTTTTAATGTATAAATAAATATAAATAAAGCATAAGGTTCAAAGTTGATCAAATTGGGAAAATTTGACAGTTTCGGGTAGGTCTGCTGGCTTCTGTACCTAGGTACCTATCATCTAAAGGTATTCATGTGATGAATTCAAATATGTTTATTGTATTTTTGCCACAAGGAGACGATTTAGTTTGCTATTTTTTTTTGTGTAGAATTGGGTATCATCAAACCGGGATAGTTGACAAATGTTTTTCTTTTTCTGAAAAGTGGACATACAGGTAGAGCAGGAAATGTTTATCAAATGGTATCTCTCAATGGACAGCCAGTGGAAACATTATTACAACCAACTTGTTGGTGGAAAGTTGATGACGTCTTGATCATTATAGATCATCAAAATTACAAGACTTTGTTCACTATTCAAAGGATAAAATACTAAACATAATATACAGCATCCAGCTTCCCTAACGATGCCTTTTTTCGACCATCGAGTCGACAACGGTCGGCAGCGACAGGTCACTGTCGACACCTGAGAAGAGGGCACGGCGCGGCTGCTCGCAAGCAGCATACTCTGCCAGCGTGTGCCGAGCCGTGTCCTCCCGACAGTCGACGCAGTGGTGACACCGAGCGTCCAACTCCCTGTTTATGACACAGGTACTTCCCGAAGCAACCATGCCCCGAGAGCACCTGCGTCACCCGAAACGACAGGGAGCCGTGCCTCCTCCCGAGTTAGCGCTCGAGCATTGGCCGAACGGCCCCGATGGTGACAGGGCCGGCGGCGGTTGGGCTTCCCTAACGATGTCTAACGTAACCGCGGTTCCTTCCAGGGAAGTCATTTCCACTTATGCGTCAGTTACTGGAGATAGGTACTCTGGGCGAGGCTCTGCACTCTGGTCAAGGTCCGTGTTTTGGAATCATAATCACAAATTTGGATATGAATCCTAAGAATTAAGATTTACCCTTTTTATGACATGATTTTCGCTACAATCCCCGTCGAACGTTTCAATTGAATTTAACTACGTTACGTAGGTACATATAGCACTAAATCCCCATTAGTCATAGTTACCTGGGTATTATAAACGAACAATGGTTCTACAATCAGCAGAAACGTTTTTATCCCACATTTTAATATTGTGTAAATTGACGTAGGTTTATGTAATTTTGTGTGCGATCCACGAACTTTTAATTCAAGTATTTTAACAGTTAATTCAAGATTCTTGAGTTAAAACTTAATAACTTTCTCGCACATAGAGCGTTTTAAACAAAAGATAAAAAAAACAAAGAAGTTACAAGAGTCTTAAAGTTCGTAGACCGTAAAGCCTGTGGTAGAGCCTCCTTCGACCTTGAGCTTGAACACGACCTCGCGTTAGCTCAGAATTTGGTCGAACTTTGCGTCATTTTCTGTTTGCTTAGATACCACTATCTGACGTTAACTAGAGCGATAATGTTCTTGTCTTCGCTAATAAGAATATTATGAGATGAATATTGTGAATTAGTGAACGGTCGCGAATGTATCCTACATGTTTGTCTGTCTGGTAGAATGAATTACGCCCACAATGTAACAGATATGGCTAGGTAAGTGGCGAGTAGCGGTGCATTGGCTGTTTGTTTTATTTTATTATGTAGTCATGCTTGTGATGCTTGCAGTTCCTTCTGTTCGCCTCATTTATTGGGTTAAAAGGTTTAAAATGATCTAGCTAGAATTGTTTGATATTCTCTTTACTGGGTTTCGAAAAATATAATTATCTTTTTACCCGACTGCGGCGAACCCAAAAAAGGAGGTGTATGTGTTTGACCATTATGTATGTAAGTTCGTCTCTATGTTTCCTCGTAACTATTAACCGGCTGAACCGATTTTGATTAATAATATGTCGTTAGATTCGTCTTTTATGCGCGAATGTAATTTTTTTTTTAAATGGCTGATTTTTGGTGCCAAAACGTATGTTCTAAAAAAAATCTCCCTACCCTATCGAGTGAGGTATCGCAATGAAGCGTTTTTGAAAGGCGATTACAAAAATATATACAAATTATATGTTTAAATGTAAAAAGCAGAAGAAAACAACCCATTAGAACAAGCATTAGAATCTATTGAATTTTGTTTTGTTGTCTGTTTGTGGTTTTAAAGTTACACCATATTTCAGGTTATTGGTTTGTCCCGACTGAAACACAAAGTTCTACGCTATTGGCAAACAAACATTTAAGGAAGTTCTTTGAAAAAATGGTGCATATAGCCTAATATGGATTTGTACGAGTTGAAACGATACGGTTTGTTGGTATATAATAATATATACCTATGTACCTACCTATACAGGTATACAGGTACATATATATTATTATATACCAACAAACACATAACCCTCCTTTTATGGCTTCACTGCAGTCGGGTAGAAACAATAGCTTTGATTTTTATGTAGAAACCTACGTAAGTATTAGGTACATTTCCAAATAGGTACGCTGAATCAAATGACGTCATTTATAGCAACGGAATCACCTTACCTCGACACGTAGCTTGCGACAGTCTGTTGAAAAAACCTTTTAACCATATTGACTTAAGTAACTAGGTACAAATCGTGCAACACGCAAACCCTTGATTGTTGAACAATAACCAGAGGAAATTACTGTCTCATTTATGTCGGATGATCTTTATCTCCTTGTGAAAAGCTGGACTGTGTAATATTATAGGTCGGCGGGCCTTTAGATTGAAATCCTTATACAAAATATCTGAACAGGGTAGGCACTTGGAATCTGGAATAGGTAGATTTCAAATTTTATTTAAGGCTTTGTATTTTTAAGTACTATTAAAGAATCAAACAATTGTTAATTAATCATGGTAGGTATGGTTAGATCCTGTCTTCATAATTCGTATGTCATGAATCTACCTGAGAACCTTGTTCTGATACGAGTGTTCAATGACGATTCCAGAAAATGACTCATCTCTTTTTCTTTCAGTGACCATGGTGTTAAAATAACTTCACAAAGGAAAGAATCATTGTCTAAATGTTTACAGATTGATTGTGTGACATTACAAAAGCACGTGTGCTAATGCAGAACATTTAGTTTGCATATTGCCGTGGCACAGTGTGCGGTGTGCGCAGAACGTTCGTCTGTTCACAGCCACCTTGAAATTTGTCTTGAATTACGTCAGCATAGCCCGGTTGCCGGAACCGAAACAAAACAAACTGAGACGCGTTTCCTCAAAATCATTTTTACACGCCTGCAAACCAATAAAGCCGAACGATCTTATTAAGTCGACGCAAAGTCAATGTGAAAATTTGTGTCGTGTGTCACTGAACTCTTCAAGTGTAGTTGGAGCCGGTTGCTCTCAAATCGCGGCTGTGAATAACGTTATTTCCGTATCCAATCTAAGACCGAGTTAACTGGTACTGTTTACGTCATTTTCTTCCAGACCATATGACTCGATTAGTTTTGTGATTCATTGTGTATATCGATGACGATGACTGTGGGTATCTACATAATATTTTAGTCTGAGTTGCTGACCGGTCGCCTTTTGTTTAGACCAAGTAAAAAAAAAAATTGTTTACATAAAAAAGACCAGTGTTAATTAAAGTTATTAGTTAGTATAATTTTCTTATCATCATGGATGAAGAATCAATGTGGAAAGGTTTTTACGATAAATTGCAGCAACAGAAATCTATTGAAGAACAAGTGCACGATAACAGGTGACTTTATAAATTAGTTCTCATATTTTTACTTATGTTTATCACTACCTACATAAATGTGCACTTTGATTAGGTATTTCGTGGACAAAGATTGCATTATATAATTTGGTTTTACTCAGATTAAAATTGGATATCTGGCGAAAGGTTAGGCTTATCAGTACGGTACCTACCTACATACAATGACCCAACTCAGTCTCACAAACCAAGCATGTTCATTTATTAACTGAACCAGTAGGTAGGTAGCCCAAAAATAACACGATGTCTACCTAAAAAATAACTTAACTCCGATTGAAATTAAACTTTAAACTTGCAATATATTTTTTCCTCCACTTTACTGCACCTTCTATGAACTGAAACCATTCGGCCTGTATTTTTATGTGTGACTGACACAAAGACACACATGTTTTCTACAATTATTATAGTAATGGTTGAATTACAAAATGCTACGCGGCATAGAATATTTTGTTGCAATCAAAAACTAGCGCCATCTAGGGATTACAGAGTATCGTTTCCTTTTCTTATAACTGTCCTTAAAATAATAAGAATCTTATGTCTAATAAATTAAATTATGGTAGCTCTGACTAATTTCAAGAATCATATTCCGGTGAAGTCTTGAACTCACGAATTCGTGACTTTATAAAAAATATACATTTTCAGTCAAACGTTTGTAACCGTATCTTGTAACGAAACGCAGTTTTCGCTGGGCAAACGATTCTGTCAAGTGTCAAATATTTGACGTTAAAGTCAGCCGTGCCCTGTGACGACAGAGAATCAGTGTCAGAAAGAAATTAGAAATTATGTGCAATACATTATAGCGGACACAGCTCGAGCAATAATTTTTATAAAATTTAGTGCCTAATTTGTCTTCCATTTTAACGACTTAGATATATAAACATTAGATCGCTGAGGTCAGTGATAAGTGTGAAGGTGTCATTGAGATATTACATCTTAACAACATTATCTGTAAACATGGTATTTCTGCGTGCCGGTATTCGTAGAAATGTAATAGCCTACAGAATTCATCATAGGCAAATACATTTATTAAAAAATAAAGCGTATGTTGAGGGCAAATGGGTTAGTGCAGGAAGTGGCCAAACATTTGAGGTGTACAATCCAGCTGATGACAAAGTTATAGAGAAAGTGCCGGATATGGGAGCAACCGACGCTAGAAGAGCTATTGGAGCTGCGGCTGTAGCTTTTCAATCTTGGAAAAATATCACAGCCAAAGAGCGCTCAAAGATGATAAGAAAATGGTATGAAATTTCTGATGCGCATGCTGATGATTTAGCACACATAGTAACGATTGAGAATGGAAAACCATTATCCGAAGCTAAAGGTGAAGTTGCTTATGGTAACTCATTTCTAGATTGGTTTGCAGATTGCGCCCGTCACATAAATGGAGAAGTCCTATCAAGCCCATGGCCCAACAAACATGTAATGGTTACACGACAGCCTATCGGTGTTGTATCTATTATTACTCCATGGAACTTTCCATATGCTATGATAACAAGGAAAGTAGGGGCTTTGCTGGCTGCTGGGTGCACTTGTGTTATCAAACCATCTGAAGATACACCTCTCTCAGCTCTTGCTGCTGTTGCACTGGCAGAAAAGGCTGGGATACCTAAGGGAGTGATCAATGTTATTACATGTAGCAGAAAAAATACCCCAGAAGTTGGACAAGAAATGTGTGGGGATCCTCATGTTGGATGCATTTCCTTTACGGGATCTACTCATGTCGGAAAAATACTGTATGGATTAGCAGCAAAAGGTGTTAAAAGGGTTGGTCTTGAGCTAGGAGGAAATGCACCCTTTATTGTTTTTCCAAGTGCTGATATTACTCGTACTTTGGATCAAGCCATGCTTGCAAAGTTCAGGAACAATGGACAAGCATGTGTTGGAGCTAACAGATTCCTAATACATGAAGACATATATTCTGATTTTATTGAAGGTTTTAAAAACCGTATTTTATCCAAGTGTATTTTAGGACCTGGCACACAGGAAGGAGTAACTTGTGGCCCACTTGTTAATCTAGAGCAAACAAAGAAAGTTTCCCATTACGTAGATGATGCAATACAAAAAGGTGCAAAAGCATTGATTGGTGGCAAGATTGCTAAAAAAATTGGCAGCAATTTCTATGAGTCCACACTATTAGTTAATATAACACCTGATATGAAGGTGTATAATGAAGAAGTATTTGGCCCAGTTGCAACAGTTCTGAAGATTAAAAGTGAGCAGGAAGCCTTGGAACTTGCTAATAGTACCAGGAGTGGTCTAGCTGCATATGTTTTTACTAAAGACCTTGGACAAGCATTTAGAATGTCAAGAGACCTCGAGTTTGGTATGGTTGCTATTAATGATGGTATACTGTCAGCTGCAGAGGCACCATTTGGAGGCATTAAGGAGTCAGGCATTGGAAGGGAAGGCAGCAGGCATGGTGTTGAAGAATACACGGATATCAAATATACCCTGATGTCAGGCCTGGAACAGTAAAAAATTAAAGACTACCAAATAGAAAAACCGGACTGGAGAAGTTTAGTAACAGATAATAATAAGTAGAACTTGTATTGTTTTCAACAAATACCAAACTACTTCACAATATGAAAAATTATTTAAATTGGTCTAATTTTCTGATATTTTTCCAGAATAATTATTTTTTAACAGCAATTATTATTTATCAGTTTGCTGTACTTTAATTAGTAGGTATGGAAAGAAAATAAGACCCAAAACCTTGGCCATTAAATTGCATACATATCTAGGTTGTCATATTCAATGCCATAATAATTTTAAGATTATAAATGAATGCTAACTGTTTTAAGATAGACTTTAATTGCATTTATGTATCAGAAAACAATAATGAATGAATACTGTAATATTTATAATATTGGTCTTTTGACATTGTGTAAAGTTAAGTAATTTTAGGACTTTTGAGTTTTAGGTACCTATCCACTGATGCTGTCATCGGTTGTTGAAAGTATTTACAAACCCTTAAATTCCTATGCAGCCTCCTTTGTCATTGACTGATTTTGTTTTGAAATGAATAGGTACTTTTTCTGATTGTGATTTATTATGTAGATACCTATTTTTTTTTAAATTTTGTTGTTATTTAATTTGTTGTTTTATTAATTCTTGTTGATTTATTATTTTTTGTTTATTTTTTAAATATACCTTATACAAAATAATAAGCTATTGATTCGATTATGCTGGATCTAACTGGACAAGTAGGTACCTAAATAATGTTTAGAATATACCTTAGTTCTAATCAATCATTCCTGAATGTACTAATATGAGACAATAAGTATGTTTACTAAGGTTATTTTCATTGAATATATGAATTTATCTCAAATGTGTGTTGCTTTATTTTTAAATAAATAGAATAATCAGCCAATAATGGTTCCACTGCTACCTGGGAGACAGGCCTTCCCTCGGTGAGAGTGCGTGGGCCGTAATCTACCATGCAGGACATGCCGGTTTCCTCACGAAGTTTTCCTTCACGGTTTTGAGAGCAGTGGTGATGAGATAATTTACACAAAGTATATTGCCAGTCTGGGTTCGAACCTACGACCTACAACTCGTAAGCCGCGGCCGTTAACACTGGGCCACCACTGCTTACTTTTCAATAAGTACCTTAAAATCACTATTAGTAGGAACTTAAGTATCTTGTTATAGGTAAAACTTTAAGAAAAAACCGTCCAAGTGCGTGTCGGACCTCGGATTTCGGAGTTGGGATAAATTTATCCCAAGAACATACTTAAAATTGTATTTGAATAACATGTTTCACCCATACTTTCCGTATCGGAGAACATGTTTTTGGAACTGCAAATGTAAGTTGGTACAACCCCACTACGTTTAGGGATACCCAAAAAAAAAGCCGCTGTCAGCGTGATTACTATGTATAATTACCCATGTCAAATTACAGCTTTCTAGTACTAAGAGTCTCTGAGCTAAGTCGCGGACAGACAGACAGACGGACATGGCGAAACTATAAGGGTTCATTGTTGACTACGGAACCCTGAAAATACACAAACAACTTTACTAAGTGGAACTCCATATTTTCAGGACAAGCAATAAGAAAATATCAGGCACATTATTCATGAAATACCTACATAAAATTTGAGAATAGTCCAAAATTCATTGCAATATTTGAAAGCGGGTTCGATTCCCACCCGAACATTCTCTTAAATTTGAATTCAGTTAGGTACTTCTATTATCCCGCCCTTTTCCTAAGTAGTAGTTACATAAACGTAAGTCCACAGAACAAATTCAATAGATTCATGTACAGAAGATTTTTACCAATAGCTATGTCGTATTTACGGTAACCGTTATGCATGTTAATATATGTACTGATATTTATTACAGAATACAAGAAGTAGACGACAGTTTCTTCGAAAAATTTGGTTCTATACTAAAACAAGCTTCGCAAAAGGCTGCATTAGAGGAAGCTACACCGTTGGCACCCTTGAAAGAGGTTGAAGAGCAGGATGGGGAGCAGAAAGTTGAGGGAGATCTACAGGCGGAGAGTAGAAGCATATTGCGCGACTCCGATAGTGGAAACGAGACCCTACTTGACACAGATTCTGAACCTGATGAGCATGACAAAATAGATCGTTATGCGGAGGCTATTGGCTGGAACGTGAGTATCCATAATCTGCAGATTAGTCCTGATAACATTATTTACAATGTATCTATTTTTACTCATTCGCTTAAAGTATAGCGTCTCAATGTTTTTATTTTGTCAAATCATTGAGTAGACAAACGAACATAGGTACCTACGGCTTATTAACTGTTTTTCTTGTTGTTGTTATGTAACATAAGAAAAAAAAACTTTAATACAACTATTTACACACGTTACTAACTTATTTACTTACATTATTGCATCATGCGATTATTGCGTTTCAAACTTTCTGACAGCATCTTATTGATAAGCTCTAGCTGCGCCCCGCGGTTTCACCCACATAAGTCTCGATCTCGTGGGAATATCGGGATAAAAAATAGGTATCCTGTGTCCTAACCAAGGTCATGGTCTACCCACGTGCCAAATTTCATTCAAAACCGTTTAGCCGTTTTAGCGTGAAAGCGTAACAAACAAACACTCACTTTCGCATTTATAATATTAAAGTAAGGCTACTTTATTATGTAACATTCAGTTTAGTGAAAGCAAATCGTAAAATTACTCGTATCGGTCATTATTACAATAAATATGTAATCGTAATTGAAAAAAGTTAAGCAATTGTGCAGATCTAACAAAACTAAAAAAAAAAAATTTTTTACAAGGTTACGTTGTTGAATTTTGATGAATTGTCAAATGTTACCTATTAAAATGGCCTTACTTTAGCTATGATTGTTGTTTATGGATGGTTCATCGTGGATGATTGTTAAAACAATCAATAACGGTTGGGGGTGGTTGATCAGTTTGGCACTATCATTTTTATCTGATAAACTGTAGGGTCAAGACGGTGAACAGTAATTGTATAACAATCTTATTCTTGAGTCTTGTCTGACTCAAGAATAACATTGTTATACAATTACTCGAACGAATTCTGCTTATGTACTATGGCCAGCCATACTCTTGTGATTGTCTGACGTTTAGAAGTATAGGAAGAACTAGCCGTAATTTATTTACACGATTTGACCCATATCCCTAAATTGGTTGTGCAGGAAAGTGAACAGACAATAAACATTTCATCGGGGCGGAAATCACTGCTCTCGTAACCCACGAGTTAGCCGAGTGTAGTTACGACATCCGTGGTATTTTTAGGTTTCTTACTGAACTCCAGTCAGACCTAGCTTCTAATTGAACTAGACATTGGGCTATACCTATCCTGGGAAAGTGTGTCACAGTTAATTTTGGGCTGCGCTGAAACGATGCAGTGACATTAACCTAAGGTATTTGCTATCATGGGCAATATTCCAAGGTGGTGTCACGCTTGCATTGCTTGCTACGCTTAACCGTGTTATTGTTCTTGATTAAACGATCGTATGTGAATGCGTAGTGGACAGTAGAATGGAACGCAGGACCTTCATTAATGTCAATCAAATCAGACGATATAAAATAAGTATGAATGAAAATCACCTATCTATCTATAACTGCTACATGCACTAATGCATGCATGTATGCTATCTATTTTAATGGGTGCACCATGCTGGGCCTGGTTTGTTGGCTGAGAGCATGCAAGTGCTTACATATATATTGCTTATATATCTGGCTGATATTATAGTGTAGTGTACATTGCATCAATGTTCGTTGTATAACCTTATCCTTTTCTCTGTATGATTGTGTGGTCTCAATCGCACAATGGTCGCGCTACTCGTCCGTATTCCTGGCACGCATCCAGCAGATTTTTACTTTTCTCGTTTTATTTTGTCAACTTCCTCACCAAGGTTGATCTCAATGACTGTCGTCGTCTCCAATGCGTCATTTCCAATGTCATTCCCCTTTTCTTTAAAGTTGGAATTTCCGAATACTTTTCCGTGTTTGGTTCACCTAATAGGCGTCGTTGCCATAATTGCAGATAATAGTGAAATAGACTTAAAAAGTTGACAGTACCAATTTTATCTGTGAAGCGGAGATCAAACCAAGTGGTTCGTGAGTGCATGGTACAGGGGTCCCTGATTCTCAACATCCGCTGGAATGTATAGAGCTTAAAATACAGAAGCGAATATGAAGAGTCTAAAACCTATAACCAAATAAGATCAACTTCAAAGCCACCTTATTATTAATACATTCTCTCTCGATGCTACAAAATAACTTTTTGTTATGCATCATCTAGATTTAGACAGTTATACGCTTGATGTATTGCCTGGATATTCTCAAGATGCATTAACGTAATCTCTAGTCGGGGTTGAAGTATAAGAAAAGCGTAGGATAGAGTTACACGTAGGCTCAGAAGTTCAGAAGCTCATCTACTCAGAACTAAACTAATCATCATTTTGTTTTAAAATGACATAACATCGCGCCTGTATTCTCCGAAGGGTTAGGCAGACGTGTACCTACCTCTAGTACACCTACATATATCGCCAGTTATGTTTAAGTCTTATGTAATAGGGGACGAGCCTATTGCCATCAATCGGGCACAAATCCAGACTCCGGGCTGCTATGGAATTTCTGGCTCGACCCTGGAATCGAACCTCTGCAGTAGCGCTTGCAACCACTAGACCAATGAGACTGTTTAAAATAAGAGCTGCTTAAATCTGATATATGCGGCTGATTACATAGGCAGCAGGTAGGTGCTTGATTCTGTACTCTATTCTGATTTTGGACAGTGCACTTGATTTCCACAAACAGCACATTATGAGAGGAATGTGTGTGTGATTTTGTGTTATTATCACTGTTCAAGACCGATTTACCATTCCAGATTCCATAATGCAATGGTAAAGGCCACAGACTGTTAGTTATCCGTAGTTCTGAATGATCTTGATGAATGTTGCTCGCTATAAGTCATGTGTGAGTCGTGTGATAGGTATTCAACGGTTCGATTTAAAACACCAGGCAGCAATCAAAAATTAATAATCTACTCTTGTGAGGCCCTCCGTGAGATATTAATAAGAGATTCTTATTTAAATAAGCAACGTATATATTTAGCTGAAGCAGCACGTCTTAAATTCTAATCTTGTTGAGAATACACTTAAACAGTTACGTACTAGCGCCTACTGAAGTTCAGTTATGTAAATAAATTGGCAATAATGTAAGAGAGTAGTTTCCGTTCCCGGCAAGCCCAAACGCACGCGGTTAATAAAATAAATAAATCGATCAGCACGCGCGCCTGTTGCCCTGCAAACTGGGAACCTTGGTTTCTGATTGTGTGTTCAACACGACTTACATGTATTATAAACACTGCCGAGAAGTTTGGGGAAGCTTTGTTGTAATACTTTTTCACCTAAAGAGTCTGCTTGAATAGGTATAACTGGGTTCTTCCTGCCTTGTCCGAGGGGCTGATTTTAGTTGAAGTGCCTTGCTGCCAGTTTTCATCATGTATAAAGACAATAGATCACTCTCGCTAGGACATAACCATAGTCTTTTTCAATTGCCAATGTTTGAAGCATTTAGTAATAGCTCGCAGACGAGAGGTTTTAGAGGTCATAAGCGTTTTAAAAAAAAAAACTAAGCGGAAAAGCTTTAAAGCTATGTACAGTCCGAATCAAACTTAATGGCGGCTCGGAACATGAGGAGAGTCGCTGCGCAGTAACAAATTCATGGGTCAGCGGGGGTGAGGGGTGCGGTACTGCGCAGCGAGCAGCTAATTTCCGAGCCGCCATTAACTTTGAATCGAACTATAGCTAGTACTGTTTTATATTGTAATAAAAATTAAATTTATTAAACGCCATAACGGCCTACCGCACGATTTATAGTTTTGGTTCAAGTGTTATGTATTTTTTTCGTAAGTAAAACTACATTAAGAATTCCATTAAACTTATGAGAATGTTCTGTTGTGTATGTTCTTCCTCGCTCTGAAGAGGAACATAGTCGTATATTACACCTTCTGCATTAGTATAGATGGATTTATAGGTATGATACTATAGAGTTGGAGCTAGTTCAGAATATTGCGTCAATGGATGGAATAATAACGTCTACAAGTTTACTTCCTATAGTTAAGTAGGTATATGGAATCTGGAGAAAACTAATAACATTTTTTTTGCTAACATGCTCTGCCACTTTGAGACTTCAATTGGGTTTTATTCGATAATAAAAGCTATGGTGGAACTTATAATAGGATTGGCCATTCCAACAAAGATGTCGGTCGAGTGAGACATCACATCAGTGGTGTCTTTAAATATTTTGGAGATTTTTTTATTATTTAGGTGTGCTCTCGCAGTCGTCTTCGCTGGCGGCGCTTTGCAAAAATAGAATTTGGCGGCAGTGCGGGTTCAATCCCGAGTCCCAGTCGGCCGGAGCCAGTGCACCGGCAGCTCCCACCACACTCATTTCTCTCCACTTTCCTAGTGTTTTTCTTCCCGAGTATCGACATATCGATAACCTCTAGTGACCGATTAAACCCTCACTGAAAAGATGACGGGATACCTCAATTTTATATTTTTATGACGGAGTGTTTACAAGTTGTGTTGTTATATTAGTGAATTTTGTGAATATGTGACAGTCAACAATGACTGAATCTTTAGTCAAAATGAATGGTATGGGGACACTTCGGACTAAGTTCAGAGGCGTGAAGAAGGAATTGTTAGAGAGACAGACGAGCATGCTGATCCAGTCTATGACAGTTTGTACATCCTACACATTTTATATAAGCTATGCAAATTATTTTCGTTGTTTCAGACATTTTTCTTTATTAAAAAATATAGGTAACGTAAACTAGACACCTTTCGGTTTTCCGTGGGTTTTGTAGCAAGAGAAAAAGAAAAATGTTGTACTTAATAAGTCTAATTTGTATCGGGTTTGTAACGTGTAATTGCCGATAAACTTGCATTTTTTACTGCGTTAGGTACTTGATAAGAGTGGTCGAATAAGCAACGATTCAATCAAAGTCTACGTAGGTGCCTACATCAATGCTTCAATTCAATTCAGATTCAGTTGAAAACAATGTGAGGAATATGACGAGGGTACTATCATTGAAATATAGTGACGATTAGTTGCAATTCAATTCAGTTCTGACGAGAGGGTTGGGTTTTTTTTGGGTCATCAAATTCATCAGCTAGTATCTATATTGGCTTACTATTTTCCTCGTACCTGGGTCGCACGGTATAAGATACCTATTTTAAAAGTAGTTTCGTGACTCATCAGTTCACAGAATAGCGACCTTCTTATAAAGTTCACTAGGTGATCAATCTTCTGCTCTGTGAAACAAATACAAACCCAGTTATTTCGTAACCAACCGACTGGCTAATCGTAAACACCACCTTTCTATCAGATCGATAGGCACCACTACGGCGCAGTAACCCTACTGGTTTAAGAGGGTCAGTAAAAACTCTGTGAGAACTCTTTCGGTAGCTACATTCGTGTTCGGTCGCGCAGTCGGGTCGTTCCGGTGGTGGTGTCGTTTCCAGGACACCCTATCATTCAAAACTGTCGATGATTCATTCGCTTGTGGTGTTAGCTGCAGTGCGGAGGATATTGTTGTGCAACTTTATACTCGTCGGATACTGATCCCGTCGACTGGTTTATGAAATTGCGATATTATTATGATTCGTCGGTGAGTGTTACCTCGGACTGTACCGATCTACCTGCACTTAAAACTTTGAATGAGAACACAGTGAGCCAACCACTTCAAAGTATATCTTTGAGCATCATTGTTGTCACGTTTCAAAGTGGCTTCTTACGCAGATTCTAGTCAACCAAATGGGTTCCTATCTTAAGTGGGTTGCGATTATACCGAAGAAATGTTAAAATTGAGTAGTATATTATCGTCAGCTTTATCTCTGGATACTCAATATAAAATGAGTCGTTTAGCAGTACCTACTCAATATAAAATAATCTACTCAATAGATATAATTTAACGATTAATTAAAATCAATCAGTGCAACGTTTTCAGTATTTTGTGATAACTTAGTAACTTAGAATAAATAGTGATGGTGATGTTTTTGCAATTCGAAACTATTCATGCCAAAGAAAATGAGTTTGAGTTGACAAAGGTTCTAAACAATTTTAATGTTTACATATACAAATATATGCTCAAGAAAAATAATGATTCCTTCCTATGTAAAATACAGCGGGGAAAGATAGCTTAAAACCGTATAATTATGGCATCTGTTTCTACTGTTATATCAATATTTGCTTTGGTTATATAAGACTACTCCATAGGTTTAGGTAGTTATCTAAATAAAGGTAAAAAAGGGTTTTTATAGAAGACATTTTCTGGTTTAAGAATACGATTAAAACAAATTAAATTTATTTTAATTTTTTACAATAGATTCCTATTTTATTAATGTATGTTAAACTTTATCATTTAGTCTTAAACTACTCTTCGTAGATGTAACTGTTTAAGTTAGATTTATAATAATAATATAATATTTTGACTAACGTCAACGAATTATAACGTTGCTAAATTGAAGAGTACAACTGTGAAGTAGCATGACAATTACTGAAGTGACTGGCATTACGTTTAGTCGGCTACTTGACAGCTGTATCGTCACGTGTTTTTTTTTTGTTTACGTTTCATTAACTACTTAAACCAATGGAGTATAGTTCAAAATCAATGTTGTTTTCGAGTAGGTAGCAGTTATTCGACTTTACAGCAAAAATTTATGAATAAAAACAACACAATAAAATTGTCACGGAGATGGCGCTAATAACTTCTTTTATCCTGCATGTCGGGTAGTACGCAATAATAAATAGGTAGGTAATTAGCTATTAAATAAGAGTAGAAATTATCGGCTGGGAATCCCTGGGATTATATAACATCTGAGAACAATGAGTTAGAGCTTAAAAAAAAGTTTTTTTTTTCATAATTGCATAACATTGTAATACAGTTGTTAGTGTTTTATGTAAATTGCTCCAATTATTATCTTGTACTTAAACATTATATATCTATTTATAACATTTAATTATCATGTAGGTCATGACTGCAATTAAAATCATCTTAGGTACGTACTATTCTAAATAAATTTTAATTTCCAGGTCGATGAACTTTATCTGGAAGTACTTTACGAGATATTACACAATGTCGGGGGATGTGACGTAGGGTGCGAGGTGGGACAGCATGCGATGCTGTCCTACATACAAGAAGCTTTCAAAATAGCTAATGACAAGCATACACAGCTGCTCACACAAGCTGAAGCGAAGGAACCACCAGAACTGATGCTGAATGTTGAAGTGGTTGAATCCAAAGACTTGGTTCCTAAGGACCCGAACGGTCTGAGTGATCCCTTCGTCACGATATACTTGATGTCCAACCCGACTCATAGGTACAACACTTCGGTCAAGTCTGGTACTCTCAACCCGTTATGGGAGGAACATTTTTCTTTGTAAGTATATTTAATTATGTTATCATCTGCCGGTCTATTCTGTAATAATCTCACGGTGAAAACTTAGGTGACGTCGTGAGCTTGAAGTGAGCTGTCATTCCACCTGCTGCTAGGGACTGACAGCTCACTCCGATCTCACTTCACCTAAGTTTTCACGGTGAGATGGTTACAGAATATCACTGCAGATTATTTTTAAGACTTAGGTATGTAGAAATGTACCTAATTAAGGTTGTTAAAGTCATAAAGATACATGTAGATTCAATTGTCAAATGAACTATTCAGAAGATGAGACATCTTACCCTTATCTTATGCAAACAGTGGATGCAGTGTTTTCCAAGAAATGTAGATAAGTGTTATATTTTAACCGTAAATGTACTGCATCATTTACGGTATATGCTGACCTCGCATTGTACGGAAATCCTATACAATGCGAGATCAGCATAAACTGGAAATGTGTAGCTGTGTGTACACGAGAGATACCTACTCGGGAGTTAGTTGATGAAGTCATGTGTGAAACAAATATGCAGTTTAATATCGTATAACATGAATTTTCTGATAACTTTGTGCTAAAAGATGCAATACAATTTGATATTACGATTATGTTAGATTAAAATATCGGGATATTCTGATTGTCCGAGTAACTGTTTCACATAAACCTAATGACGTAGACAGAGAAATGTTCTACACATCATATTAAAATGTAGTAGAGTAGAATGTTGCTATAAAAATTTACGACTCCATTAGTGCAACTGCAAATACCCGTGGCCTTGTTCCTTGGCATACATTACGACGAAATGCCGTTAAAACTTATTTATTTGTTGCTTGTTAATAAACGAGTAATTAAACAAATGTTTATGTTTTCAGACCTATGCCAGGAAGCGTTCAAGAAGACTCCCTCGTACTGGAAGTATGGTAAGTTAAAAGAACAGCCGATCTATTCTGTAAAAATCTCACCGTGAAACCTTGGGTGAAGTGAGCTGTCATTCCACCTGCTGCTAGGGTCTGACAGCTCACTCACCTAAGTTTTCACCGTGAGATGGTTACAGAATAGCACTGCACTTGTTATAAATCCTTTGCCTGTTGAATGAAATTTATTAAATCTGCGTGACCAAAACAATCTAGTAACGAGAAAACCCCAAAACTAAACCGAGGGTTGTTCACCTCTGACTTCGTTTACGGCTGTGATTAGCGATTTTAATAGTATTTTTATTAACCGGTGTTACTTTGCACGCAACTATGTGTAACGTGTTCATATTCTTGCTTTAATTACCCAGGTGACATAAAACCACAGTGATTAAATATTTATGCCCTAGTAACAAATGCCAATGACTTGTTTACGTAGTAAGATTCATTTATTTATTATAAGTGAATGGGATCATTTTTATTTACCTTCCAGGGACTTCGATCCTGCGGAGACAGTAAAAGAGAAAATGACGAAGATATTTGAAGTGAAAGGGGTGAAAGGACTCCGGAAACTTATGAAGGAGATAGCTATCACTGCTTCTACGGGGAAGCATGATAATGAACTGATTGGAACTTCTAATATACCACTGAAAGTAAGGAACGACGACTATTGGGACCGTCACTTATACCTAGATATCAAAACAGATTTCGACATAAACGTTGCATAAAAAAAGAAAGTTACAAACTCAGGAATTAAGAAATAAGACCGTTTATTCGCAAATAGATGTCAAATATTTCGCTGTTTTGATTAATTTGGCAATATTACTGTATGGAAATATGAAATGTGGGTACCTAATGAACTAGAATACTAATAAATTGCAATTATAACACTGAATATGATGTCGTAACCGTTTTAGTTAAGACATCTGGGGGCCAACCACCACGTCTTTAAGCAGTATTATTTTGATGTTACTTGAGTACGAGACAGAAGTGGAGCTATACAGGACGTCTAGCTCCATCTCTTTCCCACGCTCAAGTAAGATTTAAATAATACTGCTAAAAGAGGTGGTGGTAGAGCCCTTGGAAAGTTTTGAAATAGTTTTTTTTTTAAACTAAAACTAAATATTTTGTGTAGTATTCGACAGTAATTATTGCATTTCATAATCAATATTTTAATTAGTTAGTTAGCCACATTTCATATTTCCATACAGTAATCTATTGACAAATTAATAAAAACAGGTAAATATTTGACAGCTATTTGCGACGATACTTTTGGGATAACTCTTATCTACTAATAATTTCGTAACACAAAATCTTTACTTGAATGTTCAGTTTCAATCGATTTTAACCCTCAAAGTCGTTTCATTACAGTCAATTCCAGCAGGAGGGATGACAATGTGGTTCAGTCTCAGCAAGAAAAGCAAACTTAGGCGTCAAGGCGTGGTTAAAGTGAGGCTAAACTTCTCTTCGGAGAAGAACTCGCAAGTAGCTGCTCAGGAACACCGACACCTCCTCAGAATCATTCTCCTGCACGAGCTCGAAAACTCTAAGGTCAGTTTACTGCGTGGTTATGTAGCCAGTATTATAACACTCGTAGTAGTTTAGTATTAGTCACTCATACAGCCGTGTGCGAGGCATGCATACTAAACGGTGACTTCCTATAGGCACTGACCTAACGTACCATGTGGTAGTATATTATGAGGTAACTCCATAAAAGATCGTATGTTATTCAAACTATTTTTGTAACGACAAGAACTTTATTGATGTCTCATTATGAATGATCTCATTTATGCAGACTGCTTATTCCTCAGACCATTATCTTAATTACGTAATACACGATTAATCGGAATTTGAATCATTTTGAAACAAATAGCTAATCCATTGCATTCATAAATTCGAAAAAAAAATCTGCTTAACAACGAATGTTGTAATTAAACAAATTTGTCGTAATCGTTTACGAATATAACATAACATCACGCCTTGTTTCCCCGAAAGGCAGAGGTGTAACTATGGTACACCCACATTTCGCCAGTTATGTTTAAGTCCCATGTAATAGGGGGCGAGTCTATTGCCATCAACCGGGCACAAATCCAGACTCCGGGCTGAGATATCCAGAAAGAAAAACCCAATTATACTTTGCGTGACCATGGAATCGAACCCAGGACCTCATGTTCAGCAGTAGCGCTTACCATCACAAGACCAACGAAGCAGTCACGAGGCGTTTACGAAAATCTGTTGCGTAATTCGATAGCTGGTGTCTCACATTCACGGAAATATGTCTAGGTATTATGATGAGAGACAGGTAGACTCATGAATCAAACAATTGAAGGTCTCACAGCTATTTTTGCCTTTGCATCATTTTATTGACTGACTGTGATACGAAAAACAATCGTAAAATTGCAGCTTTCGTGAATTTACGATCTCTGAGCGAACTTTTCAATTCGATTGAACTAGATCTTACGTCAACTGTTTCGAGTTGGAATGTTTTGTTTTATGTTCAGATCTGTTAGAAGTTTAACAGATAAACCACGTACTAACCTTAACTTTTGAGTGTACCAGTTATATTTTCCGATCGTAAAAATGTCCCTGTTTGTGCTTCGGTATCAAACTACTTAGGTCATGGTCTGGTTCGGACTAGCGCAGACGTATCTACGAAGTATTAGATACAGAGATTTAACCTTCAATTAAATATGCATAAGTACATATAAATGTTTAGTATTGATCAGAAACGCTGATTAATTTATTTAAAATAAACAACTTTAAAAATTACTATGCTTTTTGTAGATCCCACATCAAACAGGATTTTTCTGAAGGAAAATTTTATTGCACGGAGAACTTTTTTGTATAATGACGCGTGTGTTTTGAAACTAGAAATAGTGACGGCCAATTATAATGAAACCAACGAAATACTAATTTGCTTTATCTTGTTCAGAGGATTATTAAATAAGTACATATTATTATATATTGTTGGAACATTTACGTTTCGTCAATGATGTCCTTTCGGTCACCAACCCGGTACGTTCTTGAACTAGTATACAAGGATTTCCCCTTACGTGATAGCTTCATACTATTAACGGAACAAACTATTAGACAAATAACAATGAACTTTGTTATTCGTGACCAACCGTGTCGAATACCCAATTAGCACCGTTGTTGTATGGTGCCGTAGTAAATATGTCACTGCGTGAACGTGAACCTAGTCGCCTGCCCTGCTTTGCCATTGTTTATAGTTTATTTTTGAAGACTAAGCTGACAAAGGAAGCGATATCATTGTAGTGGACAGCCGCTTTTGACCACTATACCTGGTGTGAAAATATACCAACAGTAAAGATTGTAAGGTAAAATGGCGCGCCCCCTTACTAATTAAATGTTTTTTTTATTAATGACTAGCTGCGCTCCGTGGGTTCACCCGCATAAATCTCGATCCCTTGGGAATGTCGGGATAGAAAGTATCCTATGTCCTAACCCGGATCATGGAATACCCATGTGCCAAATGTTACCCAAATCTGTTTAGCTGTTTTGGCGTGAAAGCGTAACAAACAAACTCACTTTCGCATTTATAATATTAGTTAGGATTTAATATGTAAATTCAAGTCGCTTTTCGTGTTCGTCCGTATGGCCGCGTTGTTCTTCTAAAACACGCTGATTTTGATGAGGTTTTCACCATCGCTTAGAGAATTTATTCCGGACGGTTTAGGTGTTTATTACGTTAGTATTAAAGTTACATAAAACTTAGAAATCTCAATGTTTTGTCAAGTCGTAAAAACCATTCGAAGTAGGAGCGGGTCGCTAGTAAGTCATAAAGTAAAAGTTGAATAGTTTATTTCAATCAGGCACATATAAGGCACTTTTGAACATCAACATTTACAAGAAAATCGAATTTATTCTAGTTGTTCATTTGAAAAGGTAGTTTAGTATGGAGACACCTCTTGCCGGGGTTGCGGGAAACCTGCCGGGGTTGCGGGAAACCTGCCGGGGTTGCGGGAAAGTCCGAAAGGGATACCGTGGCCCCCTGGCATTGCACAGGCAACAGAAGGAACACGGGTGGGCGCGGTGGGTCTGACACGCCCTCCCGCTCCACCCAGAGTGGGAGAAGTAATTTGATGATTTCACACCTAAAAAAAAAAAAAAAAATGTTTGGAGACACCTCTGCCCAACCCTTCAGGGATTACAGGCGTTATGTTATGTGGTATATCACGAGGTATTTGTTGTAAAATGTCTCAGCAGTTACTGAGCGATGAAAGATGGCAACCCATTTGTGTGTTACTCTCAACCATGTTGGCATGGTCGGTCCGCAGGTGGCGCCGTACTGGTGGTGCGGCAACTTCAGCGCGGCCGCCGAAGCCATCGTGACGCAGCACGCGGCGCAGTCGGGGCTCAGCGCCAGCGACAACACGCTGGCGCAGTGGGCCGTGTACTGCGCCGTCACCAACGACCACCCGCTCAGCTTCGCACTCTTCAACACCTTGCTGGATAAGATCACCAAGCCGCTGCAGTCGGGTAAGAGCGCTTTCATCATCATCGATTCACCATCATTATCACTCATCTGAAAGACGTCCACAGCTGGATATAGGCCACCCCCAAACGTCGCCGCTTCGATCGGTCGAGTGGTTCTCAGATCCAGCGGATTCTCGCGACCGTCAGGGAGGTTATCACCGATCCTATCAATGTAACCAGTAATATCCAGTACGGTACCTATTATTAATTTAGGTCAATCGAAACAACGTTTTGCCCTTTTCTATTCCAGGTCTAGTAAATGAAGAGGACGTCAAGCTGTTCTGGGACGGCGCCAGGAAACTCCTTCCAACATGCTACAGTCACATTAGGAAACTAAGGAAAAAGACTGCTGGCGACAAAACTGTCATGAAGACGCTCAGAGAAGTCCTCAAAATTCTGTACAAGTTGTCCGTTTTGGATGCTCCGGAGAGTTTAGACTTATTCCCAGTTAGTTTGTATGGATGGCTGAGGGAAGATATGGGGAAGTTGACCATTCAGATCGTGTTGGAACAGGCAGTGATACAGGGAGCATCAGACTGGTTTATCCACATACTGGAAAACAACGAGTGTAAGGACGAAACCGAGGACAAAAGACTGCAGCATTTGATCAGAGCCATACAGTTAGTCCGGTCGGATCTGCAAAGAGCCGTCGAGTATTACGACAGAGTTTTCGTTGAGTAAGTACATTCATCATAAAATTTTCAATAATAGCGTTTACTCATACTGTAGTCATACCTATTTTTAGCACAATTTTCTTTGTTGCTATGATCATTATGCAAATGATATTTATTGGTTCGCTAATTCCTTGTAGAGTACTGAGTCTGCCTTGTTGGTGTAGTGGTCGTAAGCGCGACTGCTTAGCATGGGTTCCAGGGATCGATTCCTAAGCTGGGCAAAGTTCTATTGAGTTTTATTATAGGAATTTCTTAGCACATTCGGGCGCCTTATAACATACGATTTAGACATGACTGGCGAAATTTGGTTGATTCAAGGAAAGCAGGCGTCATGTGCCGTATGTATATAATATGTGTACCAAATATATTTACCGGCGCACTTTTTCCAGGGTAATGAGCTTCCCCTATTCAAAGACACTATATGGGTTGTACGAAAGCAAGTTAGCCGCATTGGTGGAGTCAGAGATAGTCGACGTATGTAAGAGTCTGAAGAGACTGCGGTACAGTGAGGGGTCGACGACCACGCTGGCTGGAGGCATCAATGGAGAGACGGGACTTGGTGCTTCGTCCGTGGGTTCAGAACCCCTAACTATGGGGACCACGCTGTTTGAACTGTACCTCACACTGCAAAGGTTTTTGACGTGAGTATCAACATATTTATACATTTAATATACATTAAATACTTGCGCAAGTGAATCTTAAAGATGTATGTATAATATTAGTCTTCCACGTAAAGTTATATTACTGCTCGATTTATGAAAAAAAAAACGACAGCTAAACGATAGTAATTCGAGTATACACCTGACACTTCAATCTCTATCTTAAAAACTCACAATTTTTAAACACTGCGGCACAAAAATCCGGCAAGATTAGAACTTACTCACGTGTGCCGTGCGAGAAAAAGCGCCACAAAGGCGTGTGTGAGCGCGCTTTGTGGCGCTTTTATGTTAGGTTTTTGTGTTACTTTAGTCAGTTTTTTGTTTTATGATCCTATTGTTCTTTTATTGAAGAAGCTAAACAAAGTAGTTTTGTTAAGTTTCTAGTCATCGCAAAATTATATTTCTGGCATCGTAAATGGTGAAACCGGCCTTGTGTGCGGTGTTAGGGTCTATGTAATTGCATCATATTGCATTTTTTTAAATGTATTTCCACAATCGTTCTTTCGTAGCTCGCACTATACATAAAAGCTACAATTTATTGCCATTCTTTTGGTTGAATGATTTCAAAACTGTCTTTTATACTTCTTTGTTGAATGAGACAGTTATTCTTAATATAATTTATACTGCTCTCGTATTATTTAGGCCTCCATATCTTATTTACGCGATAACGTTTCTTGTTATTTAGCATGAACACTTACTTATATTTTATTAGGTACTCATTATAATCTTTGCATGTAGACGATGTCCTACTTTAAGACTTTCCGAATCATTCGGTACAAAACGTAGCCTCAATCAATCAACTTAGCCTATCCAAAGTCCACTGCTGGACATAGGCCTCTTGCTGTGGCGGATCCAGGATTGTCGTTTGGGAGGGGCTTGACCCCGCTAAGGGCAGGTTTTAGCAAAGTACACACTAAAAAAGTACACAACATTTGATTACTGGCCTTAGAGGCTCTCGGGTCTCGACTCAGGGGGCTCCTCAGCGCATGCTTGGACAGGGGCCAGTTCCCACTTCGTTGGAAGACAGGAAACTGGTCCTCATTAAGAAGCCGGGGCGCCCTGCGGACTCCCCGTCCGCTTACCGGCCCATCGTGCTGCTCGACGAGGTGGGCAAGCTCTTTGAAAGAGTCATTGCAGACCGCCTCGTCGGGCGGCTGGTGCGGGTGGGGCCGGATTTGGCGGAGAGCCAGTTTGGTTTCCGCAGGGGGCGCTCCACAGTGGACGCCATCATGCGCGTGCGAGCCCTCACGACGGGGGATGCGGTGGCTCGGGGTGGGGTCGTCTTGGCGGTGTCTCTAGACATCATAGGAGACGATACGCCGGGGCGTAACTCCGTTGCCACGAGAAATCACGGCACAGCGGACAGAGCTCCGGCGGGATCTCATAGCGTCATGGAGAGAGCGATGGAGCGAGAGGGCATGGGAAGCCGTCACCTCCTTCTGCGAAGTGGTTATGCTCGCGAAGAAGGACGCGGAACGCGTGAGGGAGAGGCAAATTTCGCGCCCTCACGCCCCTAGCCGCCGCAGGAGACGCCATGGGCGTTTCAAATCAACGCGCAACGTGGGCGTTTCGTTGGGAATCTCAGGCCGATTCCCGGCCACCGTAGGCGCAGGCCTGCGGACGGTGAGCAATGGGTAGCTCGCCAAGTTATTTGATAATTGCCCACCCAAAAAAAAGGACAATTGAAGATTTGTCACGGAAGAACTCAGATGCTTTTGGGCTTGAGCCCCTTAGCGCCCCTGGATCCGTCACAGTGCCTCTCCCAAGCTGCGCCACAACATCGTGTCTTCCGCCCTCCGCATCCAGTCTTTCCCACCAAACTTCTTGAGGTCGTCGGTCAATTGAACATAGTCTATAGCACGAAAGTAAACACAATTAATGTAATCGATTTTTCTTCACAGTATTAATAAGACCTCAGTCTCAAATATTTGTGTTTCAATGTGTGCTTAACATACAGTAACATAAAGTAAACCAATCGTACAATGGACTTAATAGTCTTGTAATTTTGTTAAATACACTCGAGAGCAATGAATCCGGGTCACTTAAAGAATGTTAAAAATCTCGGAAACTAAAAATGATAGGTTAATGCAATAAATTGTATTTAATAGACAATGTAATACTCCTTAAATGAAAGTAAAAAAAATATGAGTCACCATACATTTTATTAACACAAAATTACATAAAGATAAAAACTGCTGATCTCTCCTTAAAACAAAAATAGGAAACATGAAATTTTTGAACTTTATTACGATTTTCTTGAATTTTAATACTTCGTATTGCCTCCTCGTGCTTCCATTACTGCGTTTACGCGGTTTGGCATGCTGTACACCAAGTTCCTTATACGATTTTGGGGAATATTCTCCCATTCCTCTGTGAGAGCAATTTTGAGCTCACGAAGCGTGATTGGGGGAGGGTTTCGTTGTTTTACGCATCTGCCTAGCTCGTCCCAAGCCTGCTCGATCGGGTTGATATCCGGGCTGCGCGCTGGCCACTCCATACGAGTAATGTTCATCTCTTGAAGGTAGTCATTCACAATCCTACCTGTATGAGGTCGGGCATTGTCATGCATAAATATAGCATCCTCACCTAAATTGACCATAAATGGACCAACGTGATCATTGAGGATTTCTTCCACATATCTTTCGCTAGTTAAAGAGCCGTTTTCTATGATCACCAGCTCTGTGCGACTTTCAGAAGAAATTCCGGCCCACACAAGTACAGACCCACCACCGTAGGCTACTTTTTCTTCGATGCATGCTTGCTTGAATCTTTCTCCTGGTCTTCGAGATACACTGTGTCTTCCATCGTGCTTATAGAGCATAAATTTTGATTCGTCGGAGAACATAACTTTTGACCAATCTTCAATACTCCAATTTACGTGGCTCTGGGCATATCTTAGTCTTGAAATACGATGCCCACGCTCCAGTTTAGGGCCGTTTGCAGGTCTAAGGGGTTTTAAGTTAGATTCAGCAAGCCGACGTCTTACTGTCCATGCACTTGGGTTACTTCCTCCGAGGCGTCGAAACTGATTTGTGAGTTCAGTTCCTGTAAGAAAGCGATTTCGAAGCATGGTGTTCACCAAGTATCGGTCTTCTCGTGCTGTGGTACACCTGGTTCTGCCCGTTCCTGGTCTGCGTAGGTTAGAACCAGTTTCTTCGTAACGTCGGAGAACTCTTTGTACTGTTGACAGCGACACACCGACAGTCCTGGCTGTATCGCGCTGACTTCGGCCGGTTTCCAGCATTGTAAGTATTCTGGTGCATTCTTCAGGCGTAAGCGACATAATTTCAGCTTGAATAATGAATATAGAGCACTATCAACATGGTTTATGTACCCACATAAATGACAGATTACAAACAAAAGCAAAACCAAATGCTGTAATTTTGTAGTTCCATCTTCGAAAGTGGCCCTTTTTCAAAGGAGATTGTTCTACGCCCATACATTGTTCGCCCTGGAGCCAACAGCATAGAAAAAAACATTTTCTAATTGTAAATTGCCCTTAGTAGCCCATAAGAACAAGGTTTCTTGACGGACACTTTAGAGAACAGATTTATTTAAAAAAAAGGAACAGATTTTGAGGTTATTTTTAATAAAAGAAAACTAAGTATATCCTTCTAAAATCGCTATTTTTGGTTTCTAAAAAGCATTAAACTTCAAATACAGTGAAATATTACTGTAATTACAGTTTTATTATGCCTTTTAGGTACAGATATTATTTATTGGTTGAAGTTTACATATTATGCTAGGGTGATTAATTAATACTTACTTACTTCATTACACCAAATCAGCCGCACAAGAAGCATTGTTTAGGTGTAGGTTCTTACATACCTATTTCCCAGACTATGCAAACCATCAGTTGAAAAAAAGTAAACATTTCGTAAGCAAAGTCCGTTATCCGTTGTCAAAATGCTAAGGTGTCGTTTAAGCAGATTACAGAATCAGTTATTCGAAGCCAGGTCACGTTGAAAGCAATCCAAATCGTAGTCCGTTAAACAGAAACAAAATAAAAAACGCCAAAAGAAATCGCCAAATAGGTAGGTAGTCACAACACAACACAACAACAGCCAGCGCGTGAGACGAACCGACTGACGTAGTGACGTAGAGATGCTCTCTCGAAGATCGATCATTGTATATCGATTATCAATGACCACCTATTTTAATCTGTGGTTTTAATTTAGGAGACCAAAATGACAGATCAATATGTCAAATGTAAATTAATTTGTATCGTTTCAAGCATAAACACGTTGTTGCTTTGATTCAACTTCACATTAAATTAATGCTAAAATAAAATATTTTGTACTTATAAAGTAAAAATATGGCTATTGAAGTCGTGAAATCGTTATGAGAACAATTCACTAGAGTTGCGTCGTAAATGACATTTCAATCGTTATATGAGAGATTTTCTGACAATTGAAAAAACATAGTTCAACAGATGGCTTGGCTAAAAAATACGTCTTTGTTTTACTGGCTACTGATAACAAAAATAAGATCCGTAAGAAAGCTTATTGATGTCAAAAACCAGAGAGAGTGACGTATTTTTTACCAACGCCTCTTTTGAACTAATATTTTCTCACTTGTCAGAAAATCCCTCATTCGACTAGTAAGTACATTTTGTGAGTTTGTTTTATTCATGATATTTTCATCATAATCGTGCTAGGCCATATTCATCATAAGTCCCATTAAAATGTTCACGGAACTAATTCCATGAAAAAAATATGCATGAATAACTTTTATGTTGCACATTTTCAATGTTTTGGAAGTGATAAATATCGAACATCCATTATTTTTAAATACTAGATATTATGGACATCGTCGTCGATATCGATATTTATGTAATATGAGCGAGAGCGACACTATCAAATCTTTTGTGACATTCACAATGACAATTCCATGAAAGATGGCGGGTTTGGTTGGTAATAAAATCAATGAGGTCACTTTTAAAAACCTTTATGAATTGAACAGTGTCCGCTGGAATTTATTATTTTTAAAAAGTATATTAAAATATAATTAAAATTAACGTACACGTCAAATGTTTGTTGGTTATAGGGCGGTCTAGAGCAATCTCCTTTGATTTTTTTATGATATAACTTTACAATAACTAAGAAGTTTTAATACCTTCATTTAAGGAGTATTACATTGTCTATTAAATGCAATTTATTGCATTAACCTAGCATTTTTAGTTTCCGAGATTTTTAGGATTCTTTAAGTGACCCGGATTCATTGCTCTCGAGTGTATTTAAATGCGAGGACCGTCGCGTCTACCATTGTTCTTTGTTCTATAATCGCGTGAAAAATGACTGCCGATTATGTTGTGTATACCTAAGTGTTTTACCTATGTATGTTACGTATGTATATCTGTGAAAACATGTATATTTATTTTGAAATATTGGCTGAACTCTTATATTTTGAGTGTTTACTATATTATTGTCTCTACTTACCTACGTTGTTTTCATTACGTACATCAATGTTAAGTATTATTAAATTGAAGAAAAAAAAAAATTTTTTTCTCATATCTGAAGTATGTACTCTATTCTTCCCTTTATTTACGTTATTTTCTTTATCTTTTGACACTATCTAAACCTCTCATCATTCTCATTACAGATTAGGTCAAGGGCTCAACGAGACTGACTGGCAATCATACGCCATATCAAAATTCCACGCATGGTTCTTCGGTGGCGTGGCCCAATGGTTAGACATCGCCGCATACAAAGCACTCACACGCATTGAGAAGGCCGTAGACCTTGACAACTTGGTCCCAGTGGATACTAACGTGAAGTATAGCAGTTCCGGAGTCGATACCTTGGCTATATTCTATCAGATCAAGATCTTCTGGCAACAGCTAGCGTGGCCTGATGTTGAGGGCTGTTATACGTTTGTGGCTAAGATTATTGATGTAAGTATTTGGTTGATGACGTAAAGTTGATTTAAATTATTCAATTCGAGAATTTTTTACGAATAATACGTACTACTTACTAAAAACCTAACCAAAACCTTCCTCTCATCTTCAGGATATCTGCCGCTGCTGCGTGTTCTACTCGGACAAGATGGCGGGCCGCGTGGACAACGTGGGCCACGTGTCCAACGTGTTCGAGGAGCGCTTCGAAGTGACCATCGAGTGGTGCGTCGCTATCAACAACATCGACTACGTGCGCCAGAGCCTCACGCCCTTCGTGACGGAGCTCGGCATGGACGAGATCATACAGAAGATGTGCGAGGCCAGGTCGCCCATGGAGGCGCAGAGGTGGGTTTCATTTAATTAAATCAATTAACTCAGCCTATCGCAGTCCCGTGTAAAGGCTCGTGCAGGCCAGCGCGACGCGACGGCGCGACGTGACTCGAACAATACAATTTCTACTAAAACTTCACGGTATAACAATAGCCCGTGTCGCATCGCGCTGTCGCGTTGCGCTAGTCTGCACCAAGCTTTATGATTGGACATGGCCTCTCCAAGGTTACGTCATAACACGGGTCTCCGGCTTCCGCGTCTAGTCAATCCCGTCGTCGATCCTTCTGTCTAAGGATCGCAATGCTCCCTAGTTAGGCAAGCGTAGCTAGCCGGGGTTTCATTTGCCCCAACGTCCATTGGTTTTATGTTTTAATTGCTACTTAAATAAATTACCCCCTCTTCTCAAAATTTCTTCTTTTGATTAAGTCTCAGATTACGATCACAACAACTCAAGCTAAACAATGAACACGTGATTTTTGTGATTTAAAAAAGGTAAGTCAGATACTGACTCGAAAGCTCTCGGGCAAACAGACACTGTAATAAACGTTATTAACATCAAGTTTCGTTCTTAATTTTCAGATGTAAGGAAACGCTACAGAACGTCATCGCCAATGCAATAGATACTGTAAGGAATAAAATTGTGGATCTCCTAGAAGTTATGGTTAAAAAGGTCAGTACGATGATCACAAAATTACTTTTAAGATTCAGGCGTGGCCTTGTGGAAATCCATTATAAAATGGTGTGTTGCCACGCCGAACGCCGGACGCAAAGTAAGTCATACCGCATCTGCGTCTGCGTCCGGCGCTCGGCGCTCGGCGTGGCAACACGCCGTGTTCGGGTTCGTGACATGTCAATCGTCATCGAAATTAATGAAAGTATGTCGGTGAAACACGTTTCGATTTCTTACAAAGTTTTTTTTTTTAACTCTTTAGGAATAGTTAAGCGGAATAGGTTACTAAATATATCTACGTCTATTGTACTGTTAAAATTATCTATGGACCCCCAAATTAGTTAGTCAGTTATACCCTTTTTAGGTTTGCGTGGGGGGAAATTTTGTAAAGGCCTACAAAATACAAAAAATACAAAATAGTTTATTGCTTCAACAATTTTACATTTATAATTTTTGTGTTTGGAGCTCCCCCTGTAAGCAAGTAATGCCTGTGTTGGGGAACTCCACTCTTCAATGGCCTATTCAGATATAAGCGATATCGTTTATATATCTGAATAGGCCTTAAACCATCAATAAAGAGCATATAAACTCGATAATCGAAAAGTTATAAAAGACTGTCACTGTTTCAGATGATGCCATCCATCACCCGTTTCTTGATCGAGGGAGCAGAACTCCTCCATCAAGACTGTTCAAGCATGGACCGCGTTATGCGCTACCTAGAAGCCAACTTAGACACTTTATTCCAACACTTGAACAACGAAAACTTCTCTAGAACACTTGAAATTGTATGGGAACAACTTGGAGAAGTCTTATATGAACTTATACAGGCTAATTTAGAGGTCAGTTGCTTTTTAGATGTTTATTTTCTAGATTTAATTCTAATTTAGCTAACAGCTGTATAATAGCATTGTTTTAATACTCTTAACTTTCTAATCAGCTGTAGTTTTTTATAGTCTTTGTAACTAGACATGAGCTATCAATTTTTGTGTGTGCACGACCGCCATTCAATACTAGTTTGGCACGATTTCAATTGATCTGCGATGTTGCGTCTAGGCTGGTTGTACTACTTTCAGTTCAGTGTCCTCGTACCTTAAACAAAGCTCACATCTAGTCTAGTTTCGAGGACTGTAATATATCCATACCTACTTATTTAATTTACTACTTTACCTTCTACTAATTTCAGTTAACATTTAAATATTAATCCTTGACATATCGTCATAACTTACGTATACAAACACATTCATTTCTCACACATAAGGTTTTTCCACAGGATTCACACAGAACAAAATAACTCTCTTACAATACTAACCCATTATTAATTTTCGTTTGTAGAAAGAGAAAATCTCCACCCGTATTCGCTTGTTTAGGCGTAGATATTTTGGAAAAAACAAAGTATCCCCCAACTATATTATGTTCAGGGTAAATAATATTGCATTTGTATCGCACGCTATTGCAATTTTATTATTTAGAAGTGAGCACTACACAAGAATTTTGGTTTGATTGAGTAAACTCTAGAACTCACTGAAATATTTAGTAGAAAAAAACTTTTTGAAGTAGTAAAATTTGCTTCCCAAGAAGCAATTAAGCTTAGTTTTATTTTTGAAGTGGTAGTTAATTTATTTAGAATTTTATCAGTAACAAATTACGCGGCGGCGTACAAATGAAAATTAATCGTCATTTGTTCCTGGTTAATTAATTTTATTTGCTCTGTCATTTGAAGGCCAAACGGTGTAATAAATTACAGCGAAGCCAGAGATAAAGAGAGCATTATAATATTAAGTACCTGTCCGCAAAACTATTGTTTCAAAGTTTTGTTGTTTATAATTTGTGTATTATTTAGGTGTTTATTTCGTTACTGTCCGGCCAGTTTCGGACTCAAAGGGAGTCTGGTAGATGGCTTACTCAGGAGGTCGCTTCGGCTCCATTTGAGTCCGATTCTAGTCAGAAAACCCCGAAGTACTCCTTAGCCAAATCAAAAACAATAATTAACAAGAATGTGTCAAAATTTACAAAGAGTTTTGTTGTTGTTTTCTTTAGCACCGAAAGGCAAAGATAACTCGCTATATCGACCCGCGCCGCTTGAGCAAATCGGCAGCCGCCAACCTCGAAGCGGTAAACCATAGTCCTAGCAAGCACCTTGTTCATGTTACTGTCTTATGTTGCTCTAATCCCGAGTCTACACTTATTTATATACATTGCGGACTGCCAACTACAGCGTCAAATTAAATTAGTTAATACGAACCACGATGAAAAAAAAAAGATGATGTTTTGGGGTCAACGACCGTAGGCAGTGTGGTTACTTGAAGTAGGTCCGTTTTTTTTGTTAGGGTTCCGTAGTCAACAAGGAACCCTTATAGTTTCGCCATGTCCGTCTGTCTGTCTGTCTGTCTGTCCGCGGTTTAGCTCAAAAACTATTGGTACTAGAAAGTTGTAATTTGGCATGATTATACAAATTAATGACGCCGAAAAAGTGATAAAATAAAATTTTGAAAAAAACATTTATTTAGGGTACCTCCCCTACATGTAAAGTGGGGATGATATTTTTTTTTTCGTCTTTCCCATAGTGTGGGATATCGTTGGATAGGTCTTTCAAAAATATTACGGGTTTGCGAAGGCCGTTTTTTGATTAAGTAAACCGTTCGTGACTTATCAAGCTTTAAAATACCAATTTTCGTTAGTCAAGTGTCCCCCCTCCCTCTAAGAACTAAACGGTTGTAGTTAGAAATTCAAATGTCACGGCATTAGTATTTATATATAACGAAGTTTATAGGAAAACTATCACACTTAAGTGGGCTTTACAAGTTTACGAGTAATAATCGACCAACTTAAATTTGCGGTTGCAAAAACATGTTCTCCCATATATTCCGTATGGGAGAACATGTTTTTCAATTACAAAGTTAAGTTTGTTCTTACGATAAATTCATTCCAACTACGGGACCCTTCATTGTGCGTGGTCCGACACGCACTTGGCCGTTTTTTTTATCATGTTTAGAATAATCGATACCTAAAACGTCTGTGAAGATTACACAAAAAAAACTATTTTTCAAGTAATTACACTACCTACGGTCATTGAACCTAAAATAAATATGATCAAATCATTTTATTTTTGGTTTTTATCATGTTTAGATGTCCATACCCACCCGTCACCGGAGTTTCGCTAAGTAATTTAATTTGACCCTGTATACATTGTGGACTGCTAACTATAAACAAATAGACGGCACGTGTGAAATGCGTAATGTATGTAAAATGTGAAACGACTTTTGGACTTGGCTTCAATGTTTCGTGTATGGTGACTAGAATGTTACACTAGTTAATGATTAAGTCATTAACGGTATATGTTAGAGTCCGAAGCTGTTCTCGTGTACCAACTTGTTTGTTCGCTTTTAAAAGCTTAATTTCCGAAGAATGTGAAAATGTCAAATGTTATCCGTCAGTCTTGTTATCCTTCGTCTTGCGTCTCCAAATTGTAGCATGTCCGATATCGTCCGTAACTGGTATTCTTCAGTCGCCTTCGTGATTTTTGAATTGAGAATTAAAAAATGAGATGTAATAAAATTATACTTCCTATATCTTTGATACAAGATAAGGTTGTATTCATAGGTATTATTATTGCATGATCAGCATGTGTTTTACATATCATGACAACATTTCTAAAGCCCCATACTCAATATGCATGAATGGTGACGGTTTGAAGATTATGACCGCTTTGTATCGTTTAACACCTACTAGTATCGTGGTGATGGGAAATGTCTTAAAAGTGTGTTTTTCTTGACGTGTCTTTTTTAGTAAACAGTTAAGTTGTACTGAGATTTTAATATTCAGATAATTAATTCGAAGCTATTTTTGTCATTCCGTATGTATTTTGCATAGTTAAAAACGTTCAGACCTAATTTAAAATGTGTGATTAATGTGAAAACTCTGTTTTTCGCTCCGAATTTGTTCACCAAACAAGACATAAAGAAAAAAATACACCGTACAATTTACCACTATATTGGAACAGAAAATAATAATGCAACAAAATATTACAGAAGCGCCGGCCACCTTCATTCTTCTCGAATCTACACGAATGTGTCAAAATAATGATACGGTCGTTCAGACAAGACAACAAAGACACTTACTCATCGGACACTTTGAAACGTGTGGAGTATTTACTAAAGCTCCATGGTATGGAGACCAGGGAGCTGATACATCAGTTCCATCTCGAGAGATGGCAGGAACAGCAGACGATACAGGAACCCAAGATGGGGATGTTGACTGTTAGGGCGCAGTTCATAGAGGATAACTTGAAGATTGAGATTATGAATGCCAGGAATTTGATGCCTGCTGATTCTAATGGTAAGGATTTGTAATTTCATTTGATTTTTTTCGGAAATTGTAAATATTTGGGATCGCACTATATTAATTACAACCCCGGGTCGCTTTTAAAGGTTCCTTAAAAGGCACAGAGTAGAATTGCAGCAATTAATCCACACCTAAAGCCAGAAAAGCATTTTTTTTTGTTGTAAATTAAACATTTTTAATATTCCCGTGGCTGACATTATAGTGACTCATTGTATAGTGACCCACTGAATTGGGAAACGCATAAGTATGATATCAGATTAAGATCGGGAAGCATCCAAGCAAGACTCAGTTACATATAGCTACAATTAATTTATACCCATTTCAGGTCTGTGCGACTCGTACGTCCGAGTGGCATTACTTCCTGAGGATTCGTTCGTGAATGTACAGAAGCCGAAAACTCAAACACATAACAAGAACCTATTCCCGCTTTATGATGAAATGTTCCTAATGTAAGTACCAAGCTCATCTACTTGTTTTTTGTCGACGGATTATAATTTTAAAAAATTGAGCCCGACAAATACATCGGACACCGTCAGAGCCGCCGCACAGTAGCACATCTGTTTACAACTGCCATCCAAAACTAGCCAGAGCCGAATTCCCAGTCTGTCGTACTCTAAAGATGCTAAATGCCCTTCTGTCTGCCAACCCTGAATGAAATGTGTCTGCAGATGAATGGAGTAAAATTATGAGTATGTGTCTGGTGATCTGTGACAGAACTGTTCCATGTTAGTTTTAACATAATTATTGTCAACTTAATATTTTTTAATTGGTGTTGTACATAAGTCTATATATCAAGCTACACATTTCCAGTATAAGCTGACCTCTCACTACGGAAATCCGATACAATGCGAGATCAGCTTATACTGGAAAATATAGCTTGATATGTAGCCGTGTGTACGTTTTAATTAGATAACTATAAGTCAATAAACAACGTTATGTACCATACAATGCGATACTAAGAACTATCGCTAGAATAATAAATATGATACATAATTAAATATAATTTCTGCGTATATTTAGTTTAGAAACATACGACCCGTTTGCAAAGTTTTTAAAATCTCGAATCAATATGATTGATATTTGATATTTTTGCATAATGTTTGACAGGAGATGTACTGACCACAGGTTTGACGATGCGTGTCGTGTTAAGGCTTCCAGAAACTACTTAATGTTTTTGGTACAATTAAGACTCAACCGAACCAGCAGTGCTATTCTGTAACCATCTCACCGTGAAAACTTAGGTGAAGTAAGCTCGGAGTGAGCTGTCAGTCCCTAGCAGCCGGTGGAATGACAGCTCACTTCACGTTCACTTCACCTAAGTTTTCACGGTGAGATGGTTACAGAATAGACTGGCTGTTTTAGGGGTGATAAGCGAGGTTTTATTGATCAGTCTTCGAAAGTGATAGCCGAATGTAGCAGTGACATTGACGTATAAAATACCGATACAGCTAATATTGGAAGAAGTTCACGGATCAGAATAGAGTATAGATGCCGTACGCCAAATAATGCACATTATTTGGCAGCGTGCCCTGTTGTTTATTTTCTCAGAACTGAATTTCTTTAAATAACTTTTCACATATTTTGTCATTTCTGTCAATGCTATTTCTTGCAGTTTCAGGGTAATGACCTCTAATTTAAAATTACAAAGTAGCGTTATAAATAACTATTATAAATGCCACTTTTGCGTTTGATCGCTTACCACCACGCTTGTTCGAGACGGGTTGACGATTTCAGATGTAGACTTAGTTACGTAAATATTCAACTCCTACAATAATCCCTCCATTTTTTTATCTTCCAGCCCTCTAACACCAGAACAGCGGCGCATCACCGACGGTTTGATCCACTTAGTAATAAAAGACAAGGACATGTTCAGCGTCAGCAACACGTTCGTGGGCGAGGCGTACCTGCACTACAGCGAGGTGCCCGACACGCCCGCGCCCATCTCCAGCCTGCCGCAGCAGCTGTTGCCGCTCTCCAGACCCGCCAGTATAGGTCAGTACAACATTTCATTTTCATCATCTGCTGAGCCTTTTCCCAACTATGTCGGGGTCGGCTTCCAGTCTAATCGGATGCAGATGAATACCAGTATTTTACATGGGGCGACTGCCTATCTGACCTCCACAACCCAGTTACTGGGTAACACGATACCCCTTGGTAAGACTGGTTGTCAGACTTTAGGAGTTCTGAAGACCCGTAACAACTGTCAAATATCTACAAATGACAGCCGGGACCAACGGTTTTACATGCTTTCCGAGGCACGGAGGGGTCTTGGTATGTAAAGATGGTCACCCATCCATGGACCAACCGCGGCAAGCGTAGCTTAACCTGATCGATCAACCCGTACGGCTGTTATTACTTAGCCACAGGCCCCAACAACATCATCGTCAGTAAAACATTTAAATAGTTTAATTTGTAATATCAACGTTCTCTTCCCCTTGTCTCATTTTTTTTGGGGTCGTCCCAGCAAATAGTATTCTTTCTCTATTTATTTTTCTTCCATACAACTGTAACAGCTGTTATATCAGTTGTATTAGCATAGCAAAGAAGCGATGCATGGACTTTAGGGAAGATGATGTGGCTAGAAATGGGGTAAATCTAGCCATATCATCTTCACACAATCCTTCCATCGCTTCTCTGGTCTTCACCTCACCTAATTAGTAAATTCTGTCTCATGTAACAAGTACATACCAAATATTATGTGATCACATCCTTGCCAAATACTGCGTGCGCGATGTAGAATTCTATGACGTCAATGGAACAGTGGCGACATCTACACTGTGCCGTACGCTTTGTGACTACGTTGCAAGTACTTATTAGCTGTATAGGTGTCGCTACAAATTATTTATATCGATGGTTTAAAATGAGTTCACGACCGATTTTTTTTAATCGTATCTAACGAGTGTTTAAGCTCAATATGTATCCCATAGCGGCTAAGTAGAAATATGCTGCATTTTAACTATTTTAAACGATAATAAATTTTTTTGCAGACGGTGAAGCTATCAAAGCGTTAGAAACCCGGCAAGGCGACAGACAAGCTAGAGACTTCATCAAGAAACAGAGAGCTAAGTTCCCTGGCACAAAACAATTCTTTTCACTCGGTTGAGAATCAATACTACTTCCTAATACTTAGGATTAAATAAAGGATACAAATATCTGTGCCGTCTGTGTGGTCTGGCTACCAATTTTGTTCAAGTGAACTAATTTGTAATGCAATATTGTACTGAGAATATGAGTTGAAGGTAAGGTTTAAGATAATTAGCAAGTAACATACCGGTTTTGTTTATTGCGATTGCGATTGATCAAATTATTACATTACCTACTAAGTGCGTATTTCACCAATGAAATTGAACGCGTTCAGCACATCTAAACGCGTTCAAGAGCTGTCAGTGTACAATATTCCATAACAATTTTGACACTGACAGCGCGTTTTAGAAATGCCGATCGCGTTCAGTTTCATTGGTTAAATCAGCCCTTATTTATTTAGATCATGATTCAACTCACGGCTGTTAGCATAATTCTGCATATTGTATGCGCATTGCTAAATGTATGAAATCATCGATATTTATGCAAAACGTGGCAGTCTTGATATGTTCAGTAGCTGAGATTGCAACAATAAAGTATGTGAACGATGCTTGCTATATACATCTCAGTTATATTCCTAGACTGTACATATATTGCTTGCTTTTATAACGCACAATATAAGCTCTAGGCTGTGGTATGACGCTCTTATACTAAAACCCGGTTTCTGAAAGGCCAACACTAAAATAAAATAATACGATGTCAAACATGTTATTGGTTGACCGAAATAACAACAGTCAATCTAATTACTCTGCAACAAGGATCTTTGGGAGACGCTGTTGGTAAACATGGTGAAATGTATTGAAAAAAAACGGCCAAGTGCGAGTCGGACTCGCGCACGAAGGGTTCCGCATCATTATCTATTAATACGGCAAAAACATCATGTCTGTTGTATTGTCATATGTGTTTTATTCTGATTTTAGTATTTCGGCAACAGAAATACATCATCTGTGAAGTCTTAGTAATAGGGTCCCGTTTTTCCCTTTGGGTACGGAACCTTAAAAACAAGATGGTGGCGTTAGTCCCGATTTCAAGCGCACCCAGCCCAAAAGATCCTTGTATCTTTGTATATACTTGACATGTAATTTGACAAAAATTAAATTCAATAGCCTTTCAGAATTCGGGTGTTGATCAGAGCATTAACATAAATGTAATATGTTAAATCTAAATTAGTCTGAAATATTTCTGGTTTTATTCTTAAAACTAAGGAAAGAATTGTACTGTGTGGTTCCACAGATATGTGTATTTCGAATGTTAGCGTAATACTCTTACTTTTGCGGCAAATTTGTAAGGATGTGATGAGTGCCTGTGGCTAAACCTGCCATTATAATTATATTACTTTAGTACGTATGTACTCGTATGTATGGTAAATGTAGTATTATAGCTGTTATATGCATTAATAAATCTCAGTTTTAATATTTTAAGAGTGTTTAAACGTTGGTCGCTCCATTTGATAGCCGTAGCAATATGATTTCGTGTGTGGGAGATATTAAAGATTGTCCATAATAAGGTGACGTTTTCCACATTTAATTTTTTCCAAAGTAAACTCATTTTATACTTTTACGTCGATTTATAGAATACAATCTAAAGTACACAATGTATATAGAAAATATTTTTATAACATGTAGGTGTATGTATTTATAATATGTTGTAAAAACGCGTTGTAGTTAAGAAAAATGCATTGCAGAAAACTACGTTTGAATTTTGAGATTGATAATGAATTCACGTGTGTTGACTGCTAAAAATATAGGTAAAAGCAATAAATGGATTTTAATAGTGTGTATCGGGTGCTAGCTATTATATTATGAATAAAAATGGTTTTGAGAGCCTAGTCTACAAATAAAAAAAATATTTAACATCAAAATCCAAATAAAAATTAAGTATCTATGAAATTGTGTGATACACAGAATCGTGACACTTTAATAGCGCGTGTGTGTAGCCCTAATGTTCGTGAGTCACGGAATTTGAATCTCGAGGGTCCACGGCACCACGTAGGGACAATAAATTATCATTATCAGACATTTTCCTAGTAGACATTCTACCATTATTTAGATCTCATCTCATCAACATCATAATGGTATCTTAGTTTGGAAATCAAGATTATCATTATAATATAACAATAAAAAAAACCTTATAGTTGTAAAAATAAAATTATGTATTTATCCCAAAGAATTTTATATTTCCTTCCACAGGTATAAAATCTGTTTCAACCCACCTCGTTCCGTCGAATGTTTCCCACTTCTTAGTTCCTGCAGACAAGACCTTGTCAGAGTCCTTTTCATCAACCAACGCTTCTTTGATCTTCTTTAATGCAAACTGGAGTTGCATAGGGTCACTTCTATAGTTGATAGCGCTTTTACCTGAGGTTAGATACGCTAAGAACTTGTGTAAAGGTCCTCTTCCGAAAGCCGGAGAATGAAGGTCTACTAGTGGATACTGGGTCAATGTTTCCCAAACTCTTAGTTAACAGCGCCTGTGTCATTTTAGACACATATTTGAACGCAATGGGAATCACCAGTATGGGAGTTTTCTCAGAGCGCTTGATGAAGACGGAGTTCATATATTTACGTTGATGCCACTTCTGGTGTGTGGTTATTTGCTGCAAGATTGAAAGATCTTCCGGGTATGTCCCAAACAGCATGAATGGCTGCTTCTAATGTCAGTAGCGCTGATGCTCCAGACTTAACTTTAAACTGAATCTCATTTGCAGCTTCAGAATACATGTTTCTCATGGGAGCGCCTGAAAAACTCCATTGAGTAGTACTCTTATTCCTATTCCAAAAGTAAAAAAAAGAGTAAAAAGATAACAAAAGAGGGAAGTAGATCTTTTGCGAGACGCTACCTGGGCTGTTTGTCTCTTTTAAGCACGAAATTATTTCGGAGGACAGGGAGCATTTGAAAGCTGTTGTTTAAAGCACTTGTTAGCTTCGTATAGAATTTGTCTTCCATTACCATCAGAATTGCCTGAGCCAGTGGACCTAAGCTCCTCAGTAAGCCTGTTCTACGTTCCGGAGCCAACGTAATACCTCGTAGAAGGGGAATATGATGATTTACGAGGCCATATTGAGAAATGTTTTGAGTTAGCCCTTTCTCAGATAATTCCTTGCTTACTGCCCTTCCGCTTGAATATCTCTTGAGGCTTTTCTTTAGAACGGAATTCCTGACTTTGAACCTAGTAAATCCAGTTCTTACTTCGTCATACATAGACTTGAATAGTGTCATAAGTTATAATATACTATGTGGGTTGCAACAAGAAAGTTAAGCTTGATGTTTTGAGCCTTAACTTTTTCCACAATCGTCTAAATGCTTATTTCACCCCCCTTGTATCCAAGATATCTTTGGTGGCCAATAGCGTCATTTTTTCTTTTCTCAAGAAAGTGAAAATGCATCAATATGCCTGAAAGTTCATCTGAAACATCCAGATTGATAATGCTTTTAGTAAGGTCTGCGTTTACAAAATCAACCAAGCTACCAGCTTCAGCAATAATGATTTGGGTTATATTAAACATTTTAGTTATTTCATCATCCCTCTTTACTTTGATCTATCTCCATTGAAACGCCTGTTGAAGCCATTGTCGGTATGTTTACTAAAATGTATGATATTGTTTTTTATACGTGAACAGTAATTTATTGTTTCTACAGATTACGTAAAATGATTTCGAATACATAATTTTATTTTAAGTTTGGCCATACGTATGAGTAATGTTAAAGTTTGGCAGTTAATTACGTGAGATTCTAATTAGTTATCCTTATAACTAGGTATTCAGAATCTCTTAATTAATTCGTTCTACTTTGTGCACAATGACCGAAGTTTGCGAACACTTGATGTAAATTTGAAAATAATTATTTTATAGATAAGTACATAGAATGTGTTACATAGATATATACCTACGAATAAACGATTGGTTGCTGTACATCAAGTACATACGAGTAATATTCTTTATTTATAAAGTAGTGAATCCAATTCATCTAAAGTTTGTATAGGTACTTTTTATACTGTTGAATAATATTGTGTACAAGTATATTGTTGTGTAGAAATTTTGTGGACGTTGCATTCTGTGATAAAGAGAAGTGCCTTATTTTTTAATTGAGACTATATTTCTATAAATCGTACCTATATTTTGATCAGGAGTATGTAATACTGCAACACCCCATTTTGTTTTAACTGATAGTCTTGAGATATTTGTTTATTTGTATTATTGCTGAGGTATTTATCTTATGCCTCAAATGGCATAAGATAAAGAACTATTCCTGTATGTCTGTTTATATTTATTTGCAAATAAAATTGTTTTAAAATTAAATACGTACTTTTTAATTCCATACCCCAGTTAAAACACAAAGAAGAAAAATTAAGTCCTTCGAGTTCGACGATTTAAAATCTCTTTTCTTAAATTCAAAGAAGGCACGGAGGTCTGTAATTGCATTGTAGTATCTATTAAAAAGCGTTTAAATGTGAGCGAAGCACTAAACTCGTAAGTATGATAAGATAAAGCAAAGCAGGAATGTATAGCTAATGCGAGTTGTTTATGGCAAATTAATTACACAAGACGCCAGTAGATGCTGCTCTCGAAGGTACGGTGTTATTGCTTCATGCATATAAAGTAATAACTACACGTGTACTACATCACTGGAGTCCATGGGAACATACGGCACGGTAATTTAATTAATTTGATTTTCGTAACTTTCCTGCAATTAAGGTTTTGTTTCATGTGAAGGGGTCCGATGGGACCGATGCCTGCCGGGGTTGCGGGAAAGTCCGAAAGGGATACCGTGGCCCCTGGCAACGGAAAGGCAACTGAGGACACGGGTCGGTTTTAGTCAGTAAGAGTCTGACACGCCCGACTAACACTTATTTGATATATTCACATACGAAAACAAAAAAAAGTTTCATGTCGAATGGTTTTCTACATGTCTTCAGTTGTGCTTGACTGTCAGCAAACATACATTTATTAGTATTGATGTATCTCTGTCCGGCTTTTGACTTCTTCAACTATTTGCCATGACATTGGTGTAAATAACCTGGTATTGAACTACGGATACGGATAAACGAGTCTCAAAATTATTTAGTAGCAATTTTATGCTTGCCAATCTGCCAGACATCAGATAAATATCTATAGATATTATAAGTTTGTATTGCACACACCTACCTATATGATATGTAACCAGTCTATTACCGCAAGACCATCTGAATATTTTACCTTCGTCATTTAAATCTGTAAACGTGTCATTCAAAATTAAAATCAAATTAATTAAAATGTCACATAACAAAGGGCCAATCGGTCGTGACGGGCGGCGGTGGACACGCGGCCTCGAATGAAACATCTCGGCGGACGGCGGCGCCTTTCAAGTTCCTCCCTTCGCTTTGATCGCGCCGCGCCGACAATCCGCTCGACTACTTATCGGTTCAGATTTATTGTGATTCGGAGGCTGTGGGCCGCGGGGAGTCGCGCTCCGCTACTGCTCTACTCGCTCATTCGTACTTCGCTTACAATGCTTATTCATGTGGGTAATATCATAAACAAAAGTGTTGCTATTGTTTATAATCGGCTCGAACCACCACATAAATCTGTATGTCGATAACTTGTAATTACTCCCTTGTCCATACCATGGTACGGCGGCAGGCCGGTGCGACGCGACACCGGTAAATGGTTCTACCGTGAAGTTTTCGTAGAAATTGTTTTGTAAGAGTCGCGTCGCGCCATTCTGCACGAGGCTTTATGGGTGTTCTGTTCGTACATTCTAGAGCTTTTACAAAAGTCTGTGATTTCAAAACTAGTTTCAAAATAAAACCCATTATTGGTACAGTTAGTAAAGTAAAAACTCAAATAGGTACAGAAATAATTAAAATGACCTATCCCTATCTAACAAATCATACAATGATCATCAATTTGTGAAGGCGTTTTTTATGTTACGCTATTTACGTTGTGGAGCAGACAAATTTTTCGAACATAATAGCAATGGATTAGCAATATGGTAGGCTTTAATAAACTGGAAGTAAGAAGGGAAGTAGCTCTCGCCACTTACTTATTTAAGGTTATGCGGGGTAAAATACACAACCCAAACGTTCTACGCACAGTTGGGTTGTGTGTACCTGATGGGCACGTGGGGCGGCGCGGCGGAGGCGTCCGCCGCTGCTGTGGGTGCCGCCCGCTCCCACCAACCTGCTGCAGCACGCGCCGCTGACGCGCGTGTGAGAAAAAGTGATTATTAGATATACTACATTTAGAGGCATTGATATCCACTTAACTATCAACTTTTGATTGTCAGGATTTTCAGGTTACCTATTAGTTAATTATTTAATCATGTAGGTATTTTAATATGTGGGTGTACCTACTACAGGTGCACCTCTGCCCAACCCCTCGGGGAAATAAGGCGTGATGTTATGTTATGTTATGTATTTTAATATCTATGAATATGGTGTGTAGGGAAAAGGATTATAAGAAAGCACATGGAGACAAGACTAGGCATTTATTTCAATTAGACTTGTCAATAAATAGGTAAGTACTGTTAATGAGAAAGCTAGTTATCCGTTCCAAATCTAGGTCTTCGTGGAGAAGAAGGATAAGAAACTCCACGGAAGCTTGTTTTGAAGTATTTTATCAACATATTTTTACATTAGCATTTAGTTTTGTTATTACATTAATCTCTTGGACCATTTCTTAAAGCTAACAACTTTATCAATGACAAATAGAATATGAATATTCCTTAATTCGATTTAACACTTATGTAGCAATATTAGCAATATTTTAATACATACAGAACATCATAGTTATCAGCAATAATCAAGATATAATGACAATTTAACTTACATGAACATTGTAGTTAGTCGATCTTTCATCAGAAGTGATCTGATGATCCATAATTCAATCCATTTTACAATAAAAGCAGAACTTCTGATAAGCAACATTATTTCCTTATATTAGCTTTTAGCAACTCAATATTACGGACATGGACATCACTCAGGGTCTGTTCTTAGATGTTAACATAAGCTTTTATATTGTTACCAGTCCAGCGACACGTACAGAAAAGAGAACAAGAATTAAGTTACACGACCTTTTAAAACATTTCAAATGACAGTTGTCTACCTTACCATAACTAACATGAATATTGCCACAGATAAAATGAACTGAACTATTAGTACAAAACAAATACTTTTAAACTATAAACTGTAATAATACCTTTACAAAAATATAATTTATACGTAAACTAATCTCTTAGATATTGTTAACAAAATAATTTAATAAAACTTGTATCCTCAATCATTTAGTATTTAAATATAGGAACAACAAATAAATCAGTGTGACCCTACTACATAATTCAACCAAGATATTGGAGACAATAACAACAGTTGAGTCAAATCAGTGTTTGACTTATAAAAAATAAGTTTGTTATTAAATTCATTTAGTAAATTAATCATAGATAATAATTACATTTATAGGTATAACAAGTATAATTACATTTATATATCATATTATTTATTTTTAGACACAATAATTACATTTATATAACACGCGCGTTGCTTACACTCAATTCTGACACTATTGTACTAACAGACTTGAGGCCCAGTGACTGCTTCAACTGTACTCTGAGTGAATTCACACGGGCTGCATTTTGTAAATTTACTCTTGATTGTGCATAATAATATAATTTTAAGTCTAATCTTTGTAAATTATTAAAAATAAAACTACACTATTGTATTAGGTAAGCCTGTGATGATAGTTGTATGTGAATAAATAAATCTTTCAAAATCATTCATATTGTGATTGATAGTGTGTTTCGCAATTAGGGTGCTGGGCAAGTTACCTAACTCTTTTCTTGCGCTCGGTCTTTTTTATTAGGTAGGTAATATATCAATAATTGCAGTTTAACAGCTCATCTTATTTCGTTTCTTTAAAGTTTTACCGTGTATCGGTGTTTCTAACATAAACTTACCTACTCGTACCACGATTTTCTTCTATAACGCGTTGTAGCCTCAGGTGGGCGTTTATGGGATATTATCCGGTTTATGACACCTCATTAATTTTGCCTTGTATTGTAAATTATAAAATAATACATAAAGATGAACATTAATATTATTTTCTATTAAAATGGTTCTGTTAGAATCTTTCACGCGAAGAAAATCATATAAAATGTCACGATTCCAGAACCCAATTTGTGGTGGTGGTCAAAAAATCTCACAAACGCAGTTAAAACTATTAAAACAGCAATATATCTGTCACGACTGTAACCCCGGAAACAGATTCCCAGAGGCGTAAACTTAGATGTAACCGTTGACCTTTGACAAAGTTCACCTACGATTATAGCTAGGTAATTTATTTTGTGGTCACTCTCGACGATTATCCTAACGTGATGGGCGGCAAGTCTTTTACTGAACACAGCTTTAATCCGACCCGGGGATCAAACGCAAGATTTTACAGCGATAAAAGAAATACATCGCATATACCTACTCCTCGATGTGATTCCGTCGGGAAGTGTACCGATCTTCGGCGTCACCGAGAATGAGTATTACATTTTTTTTGTCTCCATCAGTGCAAACCCCGGTAGCGACCGGTGGCTAATGTAAAAACTCCACCATTATTAGGTACCTACTACGTTCGCGAGGTGACTAGCGGTTTATTACTTGATGCTACTTGTACTGATTGTACCTACTTATGACAGGCAGGCCATCTACATATAACTAACGTAGGTAGTTCGTGTATTTATCTAAAGTCTGTTAGATGTACTAAATTTATAACTTGGATCGCGAACTTCTAAGAGTTTATATCTGGAACGTGAAACGAGCTAAATGTGACTGATGTTGTTGTATTATAAAATTAATGTGGCGCAATTTAAGCCCGACATTTTGCCAAAACATACTTGATATATGTTTTCACGATAGAGAAACAATAACAAATTTCTGTAACAACTTAAAATACAGACTAAAATATTTAGGTAGTTCATAAACACACCTTTTGCTTAGAGAAATAACATGCGAAATATATTTGGCGTTAAGTCATAGATCAGAGTTGTTTCAAACTGATAGCTAGTTTTAGAGCAAGAGTAGGTATATCTATATTGGGCTACGCAGATGTTTGTGACTTTGAAGTGTAAATAAAGAAAATTATTATTAAGTATTATTAAATTACGTACCGAGATTCCTCCGTGCCTCGGAAAGCACGTTAAGCCGTTGCTCCCGGTTGTCATTCGTGGATCTTTGACAGTCATTACGGGTCGTCAGAAGCTCGAAAGTCTGACAACCAGTCTTACCAAGGGGTATCGTATCACCCAATTACTGGGTTGTGGAGGTCAGATAGGCAGTCGCTCCATATAAAATACTGGTATTCAGCTGCATCCGGTTAGACAGGAAGCTGACCCCAACGTAGTTGGGAAAAGGCTAGGCAGATGATGATTATTATTATTAAATTATTATAATCTATATCTATAAGTACTAATATTATAAAGAAGTAAAATTTGTTTTTTTGTAAGTTTGTATGTAGGGGAACTTCGGAACTACCGGTTGGATTGGAAGAATTACAAATTATTGAAGAAGGTTATAAGCTCGCGGACGAAGTCGCGGACAGAAGCTAGTTTTATATATTAGTTAAATATTAGCGTGATATTTACTATTAGTAATTTAGTTTATAGAGTCATTATCTCAGACGGAATCCCCATCATCATGGGTAGTGTCAGAATGCAAGCCGCCGGCTACCTACCTATAACAGAAAAAAAATTGTGGTGAGGTTGTGTTCCTTTTCTTGTCTTTATTCCGCGATCTACAATTTTCGCGAAGGGAAAACTCTTTTCTAAGTACCTACCTATGGTGCGCGTGATCCACCACCTGGCAGTTTTTTTTTCCGCGTCTATTGCCTTATGCGCTCGCGAGAGAAGACTGTTTGATCCTGCTATAACTGCTATATAATTACACATTTTCGTAAACGATTACGACAAATTTGTTTCATTTTGACATTTCAACAACATTCATTGTGATAATTACGTTGTTGAGCAAGTTTTTTTTTCAAATTTTGTAAGCAATCGATTAGCAATTTGTTTCAAAACGATTCAAATTCCGATTGATCATGTACTACGTAATTAGGGTACTGAAATAATAACCTTCAGTCAATGTAAATTTAATCCATGTGGATTGTAGACCCTATTGAACCAGACGCTGCTGAAACACTTAAGTTATTCTTCTTAGTTTTTAGTTTGGCGGGAATTGTGCTCACTATCTACCTACGTGTAGTTAGTTGGAATACAAAGTAGCTCGTGTCCTCTCACGAAACAAAGTTTTATCATCATCCGCCTCTTCGGGGCGGTAAGATTGAGTAGCAAAGTACCTACACATCTTTGTGGTTAATATATATTCTTACTTATCTTTGCTCTTGTTGAAGTTAGTGAAGAGTCCCTATTAGTATAGTTACCGTACAGATAGATGTCATTCTTTTTTTAGTAAAGAATATGCTAGTTGATTAAGTTAATTGTGGCTGTGATCAACTTATCAATTATCATTCTGTCTAATTTACATAACTTACTGACCATACTTGGTTAATATTGTAGCCAATATTATAGCCAAGTCTATGAAGACAATATTGTTCATCCTCTAACTCGATTTTTCTATGGAAACTGCCTTGCATACGGTCATTGCAAAATTACTCATATTGGTTATCCAAATAATATTATAAACGCGAACGTTTGTGAGAATGGATGGATGTTTACTATTATCTCACGAAAAAACTACTGAACGGATTTAGATGAAATTTGGCACACAGATAGTTTATAACCTAACACATAGGATATTTTTTTTATCCCGATATTCCCTCGGGATAGACACATAGGTATGCGGGTGAATCCGCGGGGTGCTGCTAGTAGGTAATAAGGTAAAGGAATCCTTGCGAATATGAACACACTTAAGAATATTACCTGGGTACCTACCTCCCGTAAAAATAAAACGAGCAGTCACTTTACAAAATATCTTGATTATCACGGAGCTTACTTGCGATTGTTGCATTACCAGCTGCAGTTTGTTTATTCAACGTGGATTCAAATGACTCGGAAAAACACTAGAATAATTTATCTTTGTACTTTTCCTTTATGATGCAGCTGTAATAGTTGCATCCTTGTGCTGGAGAGCTGTTGACCGGCGTTCGACAACTTCATTATTGGCATCGTTAGGAGATTTGCATTTCCCGTTCTTAAGAGAAAATCTGCCTACTACGCGTGGAAGACTCTTAACTTACCTATGAGCTAATATTGTAAATTACAACTTAAACAGATGCAATAATAACTCAGTGGTCTTTCATTTTCCCTTCTTCTTTAGTGTGTTGATTAATTTATTTGGTTTCCTTTGTTATTTACCTGTTGGTTCCTTCCGTGATAATGTGTGGCTTGAAACGCAATTAACGTTTGTAGCCTTGGTGTTATTGCGTCGCACCTTCTTGTGGTGAGGGCTAATGGCCGATTCCTATAATAAATTTACAGACCATTATTGGTTAAAATTAAGACTCTTGTATCTTTACCAATAATGAAGCAAAGACCTTTGCATAGTAGACCCTCCCATATGGAAGTAGCTATCAAGAATCTATTTATATGCCCAGTTTGGAAATAAAAAAGTGGTATTAAGTGCCCGTTCACCTGCACCTTGAATGACCTAAAGAATGCCACTGATGTATGAACGTGGTCACCTACTAGGCTCAATCAATATAAAATAAAGCAAGAAGAGCACCATCGACACGAAACGAAGATGAAGAAGACTATGATGAAGGTAGATTTGTATGACTGAGATAATAATTATGTCCTGCTTTTGTTGTTGTGTTTTCTTCAAACTTTCAGCTATTTGCTACCATATCGATAATGTTAGAGGGCATTGTGTTTAAAAGCTCGCTTTAAAAAGATGCTGGTGACAAAATAGTGGAACAGTACCTAGTATCTAAAACTTCATCAGCTATCGTTCTAGATCTACCTACTTAAATATTTTAATTAAGATATTTTTGCATAATTAAATAAGTATTTAAGAAGATCCACAAAATATTTAATTATTGGTTTTATCACTTAACTGTTTCTGGAATAAGTAAAAACATACCTATATTTAAATAGAGTACCTACCTACCTAGGTAGAGAAGCCTTACCTATACCTATACAGCATTTTATATTCTTTTATACATCTTTTATTGCTTAATGCTTATAATGATTTAATAATAAGCAATATAAAGAGAATGCGGAACGAAAAAATATTATGTTCATTGTTATGGAAAATGGGCTGTATAATGGTCTTTTATATTAAAAGCTCTTTTAAAGAGGCCGTCCCACTAAGTCTGTAATGGGATTGAATAATAAGCTATAAAGATTTTGAATGGTCTAACTAAATGGTTTATTCTTTCCGCCCTGTTTGTGAGCGGTAGCTCGTAATTCTTTAGATGCGCGATTTACTATCCGGGATAGCTAGATTGTTGTATTGGGAGTCGATAAAATAAGCTTAAATGGGTTCGGCTCGTATATCAGAGTCGGCATCATAAAGGTGGGTACCAACTGTCAAACGGCTCATTGTGGCGGCTTGGCTTTATTATGGCATTTTTACAGGCAGGTACACGCTTTGAACGTCTGCCATGCCGCCCGCCAATTATATTCTACTTAACTCGGTGTCTACGTTCAGGTTTATACACTTCGGACAATTTGCTTTGAAATAACACCTGCGGCCCATACATAATGTCAAATCGTACGATAAAATCTTTATTGACTTGAAAACTCGGTTCTTTACGTTAAAAGAAATTATTTTACGACTACTTCTTAAAAAATCATCGTACAAATTTAAGAGATTTCTAAATCATTGTCACTCTACAGAAACCTCTTTAAGTTCCATTAAACGAAAGTTAGCTAGAAAATAATCGTTAATAAGTTGGTTTGAATATAATGTTAAATAAAAAAATTGGTGAGAATGAGAAGTTAACTCAATAACTCATAGATTATGCACAGTTACATTTTTGACACGGAATTAAAGATTGTATGGTTTCAAACTTGGAGATAACACGTAGTACCTAATTCTAGCTTGAATGGAGATCATGTTTGTATGAAGAGGGAGTAAAAGCTCTATTTTGTACGACTTATCGAGTCTGCCGCCTTTTCTACATTCGCTAAAGGCAATCTTAGCAATAACAACTTTTGTTTGACGTCAGTGAAGCGTAGCTTTATATGGATATTTGTATAGTTTGATTACCCAACGATGGTCTCTGTTTTGTTTTGTTTGTACTCAATCCGCAGTTAGCCGATGATAGTAGTAGCTCTAATGAGGCGAGTTTCAGCGGTGTTTTGTTTGGTAACTTCGAGTTTTGCATTTTCGTGCTTTGTTGTTTTGATAAAGCAACTCATTCAATTCATTTTATACTTTTGGTACTGGTTACTTACCGATATTTTTATGGAATCGCCCATCGCGCAGTTCTACTAATTTGTAATTATTATCCTGCTCCCCTTATCCTAACTTATTAGGAAACGTGAGCATATCTTCTTCTCCATATATCTCTATTCATCATGATCTCACTGTGTCCCCCCTTTTTAAGTCTAATCATCTTTTACATAATCCATGCATCGTTTCTTTCGTCTTTCTCTGCACTACCCAACCAAGTTTATTCTCAAATTTTCCTCACCATGATCCCTCATTCAGTCATTCCTTCGCATCACATGCCCATACCATGACCACCTATTTCCACAGGTGGTCATGGTATACACTTCTCGGTCACTGGCGCCACTTTAAGACTACGAACTCAACTATCTCTAATTCATATACCTTCGGGTAACACCAGCACCACCCATTCTTTTTTAACATGGTTCTCATGACCTTCTGCCACTATGGCGCAAATCGAGAAAAGATCACCGATTTCCAGAATATATTATAACTATTCGGTTTTGGTACTGCTGGTTTTCAACCAATAATAACCGGTATGATCTACTGTCATTTATCTGATATCTGAATCTCAAGTTCATCTTCACCAATTAATACGTCCGACATCAGAGCACCCATTTCAGATTCTCCTTCTTGTTGATAATGGGCGCTCTGAGTTACTTCTTGGTTGATAAGGACTTACCTAAAGTTGACTTGATGGAAGCCTAATTCTTCTTAAATAAATATTTGTTGGCGGTATTGACGTTACTTACCTTTGAGTCCGTCTGTTCCGAAAAACTTGTAAAATTTAATAAGGCGTAAAATTATGCCCAAAAAGAACATAATATGGCTAATCTGTGAAGGAGGAGGCGGTGTGCGTGGCGCGGGCGCAGGCCGGAGGGCGGTCGTTTTGTTCGGTGTCGATGCCGTTGACAGGTGGAGGGTGCGCAGGGCCCGCGGGGGGCGCGGCGCCCGCGCAGCTCGCGTGGCCCTCTCGCCTGAGTCACGCGCGCCTCGTAATGCTTGCATAATAATAATGACGGATGCCGATCGCGCGGCGGCTCCTTTGATCTGCGGCGCGTTTGATCTCGCCGCCGGAGCCGGTCCCGCCGCCCCTGCCGCACAAACGAGCCGCCCGCTCGCCTACTCGGTCGGGCGGCGCAGCAGCGAGCGCTGGCCCTTCGCCCTCGCTCTAAATAGAGGCTTTATTTTGTAAACAGCGGGAGCGCTACCGTGCGCGCGCGTGGTTCGGGCCGTGCAGTGGTGCGCCTGCGTCCGCCAGTATGGGGTGTGCTCCGGCCCGCTGTCTGCGCCCGCGCTCCGACCACCACCGCCGGGAGCGATGACGCGCTTGTGCGGCTCGCTCCGCCGCTACGACCACTGGATTGTTTGGACACTCTGTGTACGCATTGCTTTATTATTTTGTGACATGTGTTTTTCACGGCGCCGGTCTCAGATAACAGTGAAGAGTAAATAGTGAAGATCTCTTAATGAGGCGGAAGTTTAAATGTTTGTGGTATCTGACTAATACCTTTTGGAATCAATATTGAGATGAGAGATTCCGATTCATATTCAGGTGGATGTGTTTTTTTGTGATAAGTTGGTTATATTTTTGCTACAAACTACTTGAACTAGGTACTTCACAGAGAATGGAAATGCCTATTACAGTCTTGGATTGAGAAGTTTATTTTTTTATAAATGAATAGCCTGGTTTGACCACGATCTGGCCTGGTGGAAAGCGATGGAGGGGTCTATGTTTTCATTTATTTGACCATTTTCAACGAATCATTAAAGAACGTTATCCTCGTGTTTATCACAGACACTCTCCAATTAATTCCAATTTACCTATCTACTTGCTGCGTTTCAATCAAAAACATGAAAATTGGAATCATCTGCTTATACAGATGATTCCAATTTTCATGTTTTTGATTTACGCCAAAAAAAAACATAGAATTGGATGTTATCTTGATTAATATCGGTGTATATTGACTCATTAGTTGTTTAGATGAGAATATATTCTCGTTAATACAGTTAACAAGATGTTCAGAGTTTGCTTTGTAGCTAACTAGGTATACTGCCCTCAATCCCTCATTAGTCATCTGTTCAAAAACGTATTTTTCGGGTTCTGCATCTCTTGCAGCGTCAAATATGCTTTGTTCATATTAACTGACTTTCTCTTGTTCATTATTTTTTTTTATATCATCTCACACAATTTGATTCGCATAATCAAAGTAATTCTGTGATGCTGCTCTTACAGCTGTTTCATTACTTAGTTATTTCGGCTAATATCAAAGCTTGGAAGCATAATTACATAAATTGGAATCTGTGCTTGCGTTCGAACCTTTACCAAGGAATACTTCTCTGAATTAGCAGACAGGTTTACTTTTTGATCTGTCCTAGTCGGTTACTGTTTATATTATAATAAATGAACGATTGAAGCTAGGTAAGTATGTGTTTTGTAACGAAGGTATTTACTTCACTGCTGCTAAAACAGTTTCGACATGAGAAATTGCTCTATTAAAGATACGAGAGTCCATTAGTAGCTGCACTACATTCAAATAGGTATATTTACCTGGTCTGGAATGAAATCATAAGTTAGCAAAACAAGATCTCCGAGAAATATGAATATTTTGATTAGGATCCGGCCATTTGCACCATAACTTATGTACCAATGTGCAATAATCTGTGTTGATATTGGCAATTAGACTAGTTATAGAGGAAATTGAGTAAGAATGTTTAAAATAAAATGATCGTATGAATTCATCTGCAATTTTCAGCTTTTCTTATTAGTTCATTCATAACTTTTAAAACCACAGCGTAGGTACCTACTTATAATGCATGTAGCATGATCTTTTTAATGTCATGGGGGAATTTGAATCCAGGTTTGGTCCTACTTGAGAAATTCTTCTGTTTCAATTGTAATATTGCGCGCCACGCGGTTTCACCCGCATACGTTTCAATACCGAGGAAATATCGGGATAATAAAGTATCCTATGTGTTAATCCAGGTTATAAACTATCTGTGTGCCAAATTTTATCCAAATCCGTTAAGTAGTTTTAGCGTGAAGAAGAGACAAACATACACACTCACAAACTTTCGCCTATACAATATTAGTGTGATTTCATTAAATTCCTAATTGGAAAACTATGGATGGATAGTAAATAAGTCCATATTATGTTGTCTTGAGAACTTTGCTAGTTGGTACGTTAATTGATCATAAGGCCTATAGAAATCCATCGTATCGGTTTATCTATTTCTTTTCCTTGGGATTAGGTTGAGTCGAGTTGAACTTTATATTATTTCTTATGGCATATTCTTTAGGGTATGAAGAACTTGGTATCAGAAGTTCAGAACATCGACCACTTTACTTCAATTTGGTATGTGAGTACTCGGGAAAAGACAATAAGCTGAAAAGTAGTTTCCGTGAAAGACATAAACCACATTTCTTATTGATTAAAACTGGCTGTTACTTCGAAATTATGGGTAGTTTTCAAAATTAATGTACATTTTGTTGTAATTATGTGTCCATGAAACTTACTGGTAAAATAAAATAAAATACAGTTCGAAATATAAACATATAAATAAACATTCAGACTAATTAGTAATAAAATAGAAAACAGAATTTTTTTATATGGAAATTGGTTTTATTGCTTCACAAAACTAAATTTAATTTCTATCGATTTTTTTTCCCTTATACAAAAGTGCAATCTCTACAGTCGCGCGTATTAAAAATATGCAGCAAATACCTAATTAATAATGCACGCAATAAGTAGCCTTATTCAACAATGTTTTGTCAGGTTAACGGGTAATTATATGGAATATAGGCACTATAAAACAATGTTATTATAATAAATCATTTATTTATTTGCCCACAAAGATGCGTCTCATATTTCATTCCTTTGTGTTATTCTTTCTTGTTACTTTGATATTTTATAATAATAGATATAAATTCTAAATTTAGTATGGCTAATCTATGCATCAAAATAGTCAAGGCAATCCAGGTTATAAATTATAAGGTACAACGAGACAGCGCTAGTTTCTTTCAGCCGAGCCATTTTGTTTTGTAACTGATGGTTTCACTTCGTGCGCGTCGTAAAAAGGACACTATGAATTTGTTTTAAAGTCAAATTATGTGAATTCGGTAAGTACTTTACAGTGCAGCATGTCAGTGTAGTTGATGGTAAATTATAGTCGAATGCATGTTTCACGAGTAACTCGAGGGTGAAATTACAAAAATATTTAATTATTAATTGTAGGTAAGGGCCACGTTCATTTTGTTCATTTGTGTGACCATTGTGTTATTATTTAATGTTACGTTACACAAAGGAATGGCTTAGGGCTTGTCACGGTATATTCACTTAAATGTGAATAGTAATTCCATTTCCGTTTTAGGAAAGATGCCATAACGCCCACTGAACGACAAAGACATTGCCGAGAGCGTTTAAAATCAAATCATCCACAAAAATTGAAGGAAGTACAAGTAAAGAACTTGATTAGATTCGTCGTCTTCGTTGTGACTCCCCTTACTCTTCATTTGTGTTACTTTTGTGTCACGATATCACATTAAAAATTTATATTAATTTTGAAAACGACCCTTATAATATATTTTTTAGAAAACATAATTATCTTGTCTAGGTCGTAGAGATATCAACTTGGCAAATCCTTGCTTCAATAACATACAGTTTTTAAATCTTAGGACGGCAGGACATGTATGTTTCCGGAAGCATATACCTACGGCACGTCGGCAATTAACTTTATTCATTTACTTGATGAGACTGCCTCAGTAGTCTTGCGGAGAGACTATTATGAGCTGGCTCAGTGAAAGGGTAAGGTAAGGGTAGGTAAGGGTAAGGTAGGGTTAGGGTAAGGGTAAGGTTCCCTAATTTTGTGCTTGTTAAATCGCAAAAGGATAACCACCAAAGCAATGTCCAGTAGAACGCATCCTTCCCAGTAGTTAATAGTGTTAACCACGGGTATTAACCAGCGGGAACGACTCAAAATACTGTGCCATTTTAGAACACATGATAATATATATTATTTCTTAATTTAATTAGTATTGAATGTGATGTGCAGGTGATACTGTGTGGAGCGTGCGAGAGCTCAGCGCCGCCTGACAGCCTGCGCCTCGTGTGGCTCTCCAACACTTCGCTCACCTGCAACGATGGATCTCCTGCCGGGTACGACATAGCTTACATAATCAACTACTCATATCAGTAATGAAGTGTGAAGGTGAGTAATGCTACCGCATTACTTGAACTTCAGACTTCAGACTATAATTAGATAGAAACTGGAAATCAGAGTTAACCAAATGCCTATGAGGTGGACGTCTGGCGAAAGCTGTATGTTATGCCCTTTTGCAACCACATTTTTTGAATGCCTATGAGGTGGACGTCTGGCGAAAGCTGTATGTTATGCCCTTTACAACCACATTTTTTGCCTTAATTATTTTATTCACACAATTCACACAATTTCTTAGATGTCACTGCTTGCGGTAGCGTCGGGGGTCGGGTTGCCTCCTTCCCTCAAATATGGCGAGGGGGGTAACGGCTGATCTTTGCGTTAAGCTCGTGAACGGGTGCTGCTTGTGGTGACTGGTCGTCTTGCTGATCATGGTTTTGTTATTGTTATTAGTAATTAACTGTTTTTTTTATTTTACCTCGATGGTCCTAGTTTATCAATTATAACTTCTAGTTACAGCTATATGTAAGCGGGCACGCCCTTTATGCCTGGAGGCTTTATTTCCTTTTTTAGATATTGTTTACGTTTAGTTATTTTTATTTCTGCTTGAGTATAGATCTCGATGTTTTTGGTTGGTATATTGGCGTGTGCTAGCTGTCATATGGCTATTAATTTATAATTTAATGGTTTGTGTTGCGTTATGTAAATTATTTTGCATAAGTACTTATTGTATAGAATCAAGTTTTTCTAACTGAACAGACAGCTGTGCTGCTGGGGAGTTTGTTGCGCCACTTCTTCTTCCCAGCGAAAGCACTAGGAAGTGGTGAAGGGTGGGCGTTTTGTGGGACTCTCTTATGTAACTTTGACGTTCGAAAAGTGCTGATTCTCAGCCTAGTTTGAATAAATGACTTTTGAATTTTGAATTTTGAATTCCCTTTGGAGTCAACGTAACTTGGATTGTATATAAAACTAAATAAAGGCATTTTTCATTAGCTTAATAGAAATTTTAACGGTTTTTAATGATTTCAGGTACTATTTCCGGCGCGGTACGAATAATGATCACTGGGTGGTGTACCTCGAGGGCGGCGGGTACTGCTGGGACCCGGCGTCATGCAGAGCGCGCTGGCGCCGCCGACCCGCGCTCATGTCCTCCACGCGCTGGCCGCGGGCACGGCGCGCGCCCGCTTTGCTGTCAGCTGACCCCGTCGCCAACCCGCTGTGGCATGCCTCCAACCACGTGCTCCTGCCCTACTGCTCCAGTGACATGTGGGCCGGCACCAGAAACACTCGTCATCCGGGAGCCGGATTCGTGTTCGCCGGCCGCCTCATCGTTCGAGCTGTCCTCTCCGACCTGTTCCGCTATGGACTCACTGGCCGAATGCTGCTCGTGGGCTCCAGTGCTGGCGGCGCCGGCGTCATGCTGCACGCGGACGCCGCGAGACGCGCGCTGCGCTCGAAAGGTGTTCGTGTTGCCGCCATCGCCGACTCCGGCTGGTTCTTGGACCGTCCTGCACGAACGCGACGTGCCCCTGCCGCCACAGTTGCCCGACTCGGCCACACTCTCTGGCGGGGCAGGCCACCGACGTCGTGTGTCCGTGAGCACACCGCCGAGCCGTGGCTCTGCTACTTCGGCTACCGACTCTACCCGCATATTCGTACGCCTCTATTCATCTTCCAATACTTATTTGATTCAGCACAGTTGGCTGCAGAGGGCGTGCGCGCTCCTCGCACTAGGTCACAGTGGGACGCTGTCCACCAGACGGGTGCTGCATTGCTGTCAAGTCTGGGTCCAGTTCGCGCAGCCTTCGCACCCGCATGTCTCGCACACGGGGCGCTCGCGCGTCCTGAATGGCAAGCTATAAACGTTTCCGGCATAACATTGCCGCGCGCTATTGCGTGCTGGGAACAGAGACTCGGCGGCGGCAAGAGAAGGGCTCGCGGGGGGTGTGCGCCGCGGAGGCTGGTGGAGCGCTGCACGTGGCCGCAGTGCAACGGCTCGTGCCCGCGCCTGCGCGACCCGCGCACGGGCGAGGAGGTGGCGCTGGCGGCGCTGCTGCAGAGCTTCGGGCTGGACGTGCGCGGCGCGGCGGCGGCCATGGGACTGGACGCGCGCGCGCTGTCGCGCATGAGTCGCGCCGAGCTGCTGCCACTGTTGGCACCCCACATGTGACGAAGTTCATACGAACTTTTTAAGTGCTTTCTGGCACGGTGAATCTACCTCGTTTTTGTTGCACTAGTACAAGTAATATTACGTATAGATGTTAGATACTATTTATTGTTCGTCGAACTCATCGTATTTCTAAGTAAAGGGCTGGAACTCTTTAGTTTTGGTTTTCTTTCCATCTCACTTTTACTAGATAAGATAAGAATTAAAACTCAAGATATCTTTGGCACACCTGTATTTTATATACAAATTAATACCGATCCTTTTGAAGGACCGACAGACTAGTTTGGCTCTATCTACAAATAAAATATCTAAAAATATCTCACTACTTGTCCACTGGGCGTTCTAGTTATGGCAGTGATGAGGCGGATATTCACGATCAGCAGGTAACTGGATTAATTTATTGGGTAAGTAAGACCGGCGAGGTGGTTCCAAGCCATTCCGGCCGCGCGGTAGCCAGGGCGCGCGGCGGCCCTGGGAACCGGCGCGGCCCGGGGAGCCGGTGCGGCCCGGGGCACCGGCGCGGCTCGGGGAGCCTGCGCGGTCGCGGTGCGGTTTGTTCACGTGGAGTCCCCCGCTTCGAAAGCGTTTATGGCGACGTCATAAACGGGAGGCACGCTCTTCGCTGATCATTATAGATAAATCGACGACATCGTTTCCTAAGAAAAAGTCGGTGGATATGATGTTGGCCCGAGTTCGCCAGCGTGTCGCGAGGCGCGCGGTCACGTTGCGGTTGACGTCGTCAGCGTTATCTCGCAACGAGCCCCGCAAGAAGAGGATGTCGAGCACGGTGGGCGTGGTCTGCGCCATCGCAGAGAACAGCGGCGAGCGCGCCGTCGGCTGCGGCGACGACGAAATCGCGCTGTCTAAGAACTGGAATAACTCCGTCGCACTGTTCTTGTTGGCCCATAAGTGAGGTAGAATAGGCCACAGCCACGAGTTTTCTGCAAATAGGTACATATTTTTTTAATGAGGATTGTAACAAATAATTTTGGTTACAAACTGGTAAAGTAGGTATATGACTATCTGGGAAATGCTTTACCACAATTTAATTATCTGTCAATTATAATTTAATATCGGACGTTATTTATTGCGCGGAAAATAAAATAAAATTACTGATTGTTTTTTGTTGAATTTTGTAGTAAGATAACAGTTTCACGAAAATGATAAGAGAAAATATTATTTAATGAATATTTTTTTTTGTTTTTTACCCAGTAGTTAATGTAAAGTTATATTTTACAGGAAACGATGTTTCTTATAGGTATTTATTTATCTCCATTGGTAAGCAGTAAGCTCTCTGATGGTGACGAAGAAGCAATTTAGCATACTCACGAGAAACTATCGAGTTATCGACATAGCTGAAAAGCAAACGCTTGTCGGCGTTGATCAGCGTCTGCAGCGTGGGCCCCTTGGTCCCTACGCCAGTGCCGAACTCATCGGCAGGTGCCAAGTGGGGGGTCAGTTCCCGCTGCACTATCTCTAGGAGCCCTGCATGCACGGCCCAGATTGGCGACCCGTCTGGTTGGTAGAATCCGACGGGGAAGTGGTGGGCGTCCAGGAATACTACCTGAAATCATGACGAGATTGAATTTAGTTTAGATGTGTGAGTGGTATCAGGAGCGCACAAAATACTTATTGGGTTGTAATTGTAATCGTATTTTTATTTATTTATTATTAAGAACGAAATCTTAGTCCTAATTGATTACAATCTAGCCTAAGAGGAGAAAATAAACAATTTAACTCTAACTTAATATTTTACGAGATAGATTAAGTTATAAACTTATAACTAAGAATAGTGTCAATTTGTACTTTTACACAATTTCGTCGCACTTTGCACTTTCTTAGGGTCTGATAATTGATGAAAACCATAGATGAAAACACTTTGTTCATGTGTTACATGTATAGCACAGCATACAGCATTATTAGGTACTATATTCATTCACTATTTATTATACACCACTAGACAACTCAAATAGTTTAGTTCTCTTTTGCGTGGATGTGACGCATGTTTCCCGCAACCTTTTCTATTTTTTTTTTTTTTTGTAAGCTCTTTTTTGCCTCGTGTTTACCGCAAATAAACGTATTTTCTTTTTTTTCTTTTCTCTTTAGCCTACGCTCTATGTCCGTGTTGTCTAGCAGCTGGATTGCCTCGTTATTCACATGTCAGTGAAGTCTGTGTTTGTGGGCTTCATCAAATTTTTGGATGACGAGTTCCATTTTTAGGTCTCCGTGGAGGTGGTCATTTCTAATGTACCATGGTGCATTTAAAGCATCCTTGCTTTATTTTAGAATTTTTGTATTATTTTAATGTTGCTTCGTTTAGTACAGCCCCAAAGTTGGATACCGTAAGTACGTCCAAATTGGCATAAAAATATGCTTGTTTAATAAATATAATTTTTATGTATTGATAAACAGGATTTCCTTACGAGTAACCAATATTATATACTTTTGAAACGTATGTCGAGTTCCTGTCTTTTCTTTTTGACATGAGATTTCCAACGCAGCTTGCCGTTTATATAGATTGTGTGGTAATCGCAGTGTTTGTTAGTAAAGTCAATGTGAATTGATTTTGATTCATTCAGTTTGATCTTCCTTCTGTGTCCAATCATAAACTTTGTTCACAGCTAGTTGACCTTTTCTACTGCTTCTTTGTGGCTTGATCCGCTGGCCATAATTCAAGATTCAAGATTTATTTATTGTTTGTCACAGGTGGAAATTCAGCTCTTAAAGTTAGTATTATAACAAAGTATCACTGTATCATACCCATGGGGTGTACAATCTTTAAAATTTACAATTATATATCAAAAGAAAAACAAAATAATATCATTCAAGTAACATTATAACCATTAGGGAAAATAAATTAAGTATAAATATAAATTGGTATTTGTCATAATTATTGCATCATTAACGTCATACTAAATAAATTTTAGTCAAAAACATTTGTCACTGAATTAATTGATGTCCAAAGAAAGAAAAAAATAATAATAATATAAACCGTCTTAACAAGTATACAAAATAGTCAAGGCAATATAATATTCATTACCACTACATTACAGATAAATAAATTAAACAATAACTAACACTTTTCATAATTATGCATTATCATAGTACCATTAAATAAATTTCAGTCAAGACATTTGTCATTAAAGAATTCATTGATTGTATAATATACTTTCTGTATCAGTAGTTTTTTAAGTCTGGCAATTTATTATAAATTTTCACACCCATACCAAATATGCTTGATTTAAACTTAACTGTTCTACTCTTAGCTGCCTTAAGGTCATTTTTATATCTTGTACTTCTCATTGTCTCATAATTACTGATATCTCGCTTTGTCATTGAGGCTGCTTCCAATATATACATTGACGCTAGGGTTAAGATTTTTAGTCTTCTGAATTCTGCTCTGCATGAATCGGTCTGTTTATGCCCACATATACTTCGGATACATTTTTTTTTCAAATTCTCTGTTAGTAGAGTTACCCCAACACAGTATACCATATTTTAGAGTAGAACCCACATATGCATGATAAACATTGAGTAATACGTTTTCATTTACAATTTTTCGAAGTAAATAGAGAGCATATGAATATTGATTAAGTTTTTTGCAGACACCATCCACATGCATTTTCCAGTCAAGTTTTGAGTCGATATGGACTCCTAGAAATTTAGTGTTACTGACCTGATTTATTGAATTACCTCTATAATTAACATTGATTTTATTTGATTTTGAATTTTTATTTGTGAAGGTCATATAGTTTGTTTTATCAATATTTATTTTTAAATGATTAATTATTAACCAGTCTATAATATCTTCGAGAGATTTATTAACCTGAGCTTCAAAATTTTCTTGACCGGTATCTGCAAAAATGGCCGTGCTATCATCCGCAAACAATATAATGTCCTGGTCTATAGACCTTGGTAGGTCATTAATATATATAACGAATAAAAGAGGCCCAAGGATACTTCCTTGGGGAACGCCAAATTTTACAAGTTTAGGGTCCGACATATAGATGCGTTCGAATTTTGTGTCTATTTCTATTTTCGTTATTCGTGTTATTTGAATATATGTTAATTTAATAGCTGTATCATCTGCAAATGTCGCAATGGTGTTGTTTTCCAGTTCTTGGAACTGATCCAGTTGGTTTCGGCCTTTCTTCTCAGAGTAGTCAGATAGGAAACGCCGACCTCATCTAGTTTTTTTTAAATATTATTGACGTGTTTGCACAAATCTATTTACAGAAAATAAAATCATTTCATTTAATTTCACACTTCCTTGTGGTACTCCAAGTTTTATAGTTTTTGCTCGGAATATGCACCCTCTTGCCTTATTCTAATGGCAAATGGTTTACTCCTCTGCAAATCCTGAAGGTAGCATGCGTCTGAGTTTAAATATCAGACCCTCATGCCAAACTTAATCAAAAAAATGGTAAATTAGGGTTGTAAAATATGTAACTAATTGATTTTCTCTGATAGCTTTTTAGTAACCGCTTTTCTAGAAAGCAGCCTTGGTTTGAAACTTAATTATTCATATAGTTACTGTACAAGTCAATCGGATGTGTGACAAGAATAACTTACCTCTTTTGTGGCATCAAGAAACGCTCTTATTTCTCTTAGAAGCGGAACCAATGGACGGACTCGAATTAAATTATGATTCAGCCAATATCTGAAAAAGTATGAAAACAAAATTAATTTAGAAGTCTTTTTTCTGCTGCATTAGACTGGAAATTAGACATGCATTTTTCCTTTCATTTGACAGTCGATTAACTGTCTGAAATACTTGTGCAATAACTTGGTAACCGAAGTAGCCATGCGAGACCATTGATCGCCTGACCGTTCAATGTTTAAGTATTTGGTATTTGGAACAAAAGGTTTACGTCCACATTATCTGCATTAACTTCTGTTACATCACTTCCAAAGCAACCGCATACTGCTTACGTGCTCGAATTGGTATATAAATGCGTGACTTTGTTTGTTGACAATGCTGTGACACTTGCGCGACTGTGGCACGAATCGAACGACTTGCGAGGTTAAGCAACGATTCGATGACTCGGTCAAGTGTCAAATGAGAGACAGTTCTCAACCCCTCTAGCCTACTCCGGTCATTGAGGCGCACTTCGGTCGCGGGTCCCGGTTGTATGTCATAAATACACGAACCGACTGTCGCGGACAGAATGAGCCCGAAAACCTCTCAAGTAATAAAAAAATCGTTGATTTACCTGTCTTCCACATTATTATAGAACTCGTAGTAAGCGATTCTGAAGTCAAAGTATCTGATGCCGTGAACGAGCTGGCCCCAGATGGAGCGATCCTGGCACAAGATGAAGCTGTCCCGTGATACGGAACTGACTTCTGTGTTGAATTTCCACGCACCTGCATTATGCGTACCCGCTATTGCTAGATCTCCAATACGTAGGTTGTTGATCTTAGACCTGAAGTTTGAAAGATATTACATTTAAATACTGTTGGGCAGTTTGTTACGCCACTTCTTCTTCCCAGCTAAAGCCTAAGTGGTGGAGGGTGACTGTCTTATGTATATACCTAATCTTTTCTTTTTAAAAGTGTTGATTTTCAGCCTAATTTGTAGATTACTTATGATTTTGTTACATAAAAATAGGTCATAACAGTCGTATTTTTTATACAATTTTACAAAACGTGCACTTTGGATAAATAACGCGTTTGATGTAGATGACGACGTTGCAAAGGCGACATAAATAACTTGGTAAATGTAGTCGTGCTCGGGAGGTAACATGCTCGTTTTCTGTTTTAGATAAAATGAGCATGACTGGGTAAGTGCAGCCTTCAAAAATTTCTGCTACGACTTTTAAAGACTAATTAAAATGGAAAATGTATTTTTTTATAATCCTGCTCACCCTACGTCTTCCATCCAAGTGGGTTGTATTTTCAAGCAATTGTAAGCTTGTATTTCAAAGATGGTTCCAGCGGCTACCCATGGCCAGAGGCACTGGGGTCCTTTTGTACCCACGCCAGCTTCCCAGCCAGCGGGCAGGGTCCCTCTACCGAGGGACATGTTGGTTATCACATGGCCTTCAACCAATGTCACCATGAACACTGATAGAGCGTTGTTCCATGACTGTGGTCTCTCGTCAAAAAGACCTATCTGTGGACAGGAAATTAGAGATTATTAAGATGTTTTTCAAGACACACAAGAGAAAACCATTGGCAACTTATGAAAAATTATGGTTATTCATGTTACCGCTCAACTCAATAATTGTATTCCTGCCAATAAGGACATTATTTTAACAATAGGAAATATATACAGGATTACAGCAAGAGATTATTTTGATTGTCCATTTCCTTCCCTGGCTAAAACATGATACATGGCCGTTGATTTCCTGCCTTTACATTCATTCGCAATTGTAGGTATATATTATGTTATGTGGATATGATCATACATCGGTAGGTGACATGTAAGCGAATACACTTCCACTATTATTATATTTCATAATAACGCGTAGTCTTTGAAGGAGCAGTGAATGATGCCGTGAATAAAAAATTATCGTCAACGGACGGAGCGTCACGTTCGTGTCGTTGTCATACTTTGTTACGTAAAACATAATCTATAACCTAGATTTTGTTTTGGTTTCTATTGTAAGATTACTTTTATGTCTAAATTTAGCAATAAAGTTGGACAAAATAACAATTCATGGTAGATCATAGCATGGACTGAGTATAATAACCATGGATTTAAGGGAATATTTAAGCCCATTCCTGGATTATTGCTGGGATAACCGAACTGCAAAATAAGGTAATCATTCATTATCATTTTAAACTCATCATTCTCGCATCAACAGGACAAACCGATGGATAATGAAGTGAGTGTGACTAACTTGGCGCACGCCATGACTAACTTGGGCGCACGCCTCTGAGTCGCGCGCATTTTGGACACGAACTTGTATCGTAAGTACGTAAACGTTCAAACTTGGTCGTACGAATTGAATTGATTCTCGTCACGCAAAAACGTACACTGAATACGTTTTTGTCCGTCAAATAGGTAGTGTTCCGGTGATATCGCATTGAACGCACGAAAAATCCCAACAAGTTCGGATTGTTTTCGGACGTCGGAACTATAAGTACGACTAATTTGCACCCAGTCTGCCCGATCTCTTTGTACTTGGAAGGTCAGGATCGTTCGTACGTGTTCGCATGAGTGAAATTCGTACGAAAACGCATCCAAAGTGCGCGCGGCCTTATTATCATCAATTTACGGAGACAGTTTTGTTATTTATTGTGTAATGGAGTTGCTATCAAACAAGGGGATTGAAATAAACTCGAAAAAGTATAAGCAAAAATACAAAAAATACTACTACTACTACTTATTTAACTTAGTTCCATAAAATAGTTTTCAAATTTAACCTTTATAATACTGGTGTCTCATATTGGAGACAGATAACAATAAAATTCTATTGTGTCTGCTAATTGCGCGCGCGACAGATTAAAACACTAATTAAAATATATAAAAGCGAAGCAACATTTATAGGAATTTCTTTACGTTGACTAGAACCGGTCTTAATGAGTGGCCGAGTAGCGAGCAGCTTAGATTCAAAACATTACATATGTGTGTGACTCACGTACAAGACTTAGATGTTTACGGTTTAAATAGTTACGCGCAAATTATTGTTCACGTGCCTATATTGTTTGCTTATTTATATAATATAGGCAAATAATGTAGATACGTGGATAATATACATGAATAATAAGTAAACACAAGTTATATATAAGTGATTAAGGAGTGTTCTTATAGCGAATGTGAGTACCAATACAAACCATTGCTGGTTTAATTGTAAAAAAACAAAACATGAACCTGTATTAAGATTGTATGCAAAAAAAAAACATCTCTTTAGTTATGTTTAACTCTCAACTTTTGTGATGCCAGTGATCATTAAGAAGTTTAGGTCAAACTCAAAACTATAAACATTTATTAGAATTAAACCATTTACAGGCACTTTTGAACTGTCAAGGGGTCAGTCAGTCAGAAAGATGAAGCTAGTTGCCCATTCCAAAGCGTAGTAGGTTCCTGTGGAGAAGAACGGGCAAGAAACTCCACGGACACTCTTTTATATCATAGTATTGTTACAAAATATTGGTTACATCATTCATGTTGAAATTATAGGTACATGTGAGAACAATATAGAAAGACGTGCACGTTAAAAGCGTCCGTAATAAAAAAATAAAAGCAATTCAAAAATTAAAATTTATTAAAATAAGCCGTCCGTTCACGAACATGACGCATGGATTAACGGTGACCTGATTTTTGCCTAAATTTCTCTGTTATATTCCGGCCGCCGAGAAAATCCAACACAAGAATAAGTGTTTTACGAATTTTTACTTTATTTGTTCCTAATCGTGTCCAACTGAAAGTTGTCTGGCAGTAACGCATTCTGTCGGCGGCCGGAGTTTAGTTCTAAGCAAATTGTGTTTTGGACTAAGAAAACCTGACCCTCTGAACGAGGATTAGTTTTTAGTAATTCCAACTTCGTCAGGTTTAGTTTTAACATTTCTTTCTAATCTAAATATGCCAACATAGTGGTTACGACAACATTTTTTTAAGTTTAAGACCAAACATTGTATGTACTCACAGCACGCCGGAGATCATACTATTCATACCTACTCTACTTACAGAGAAATACATGCTGATGACTTCATGACATAGGTACTTACTTGTCTTGGTATACTGAAACACCCATTGAAGTCCCAGTTAAGTTCCAGTGCATCCTGCAGGGTGGTGGACGCTCCCAGCCGGATATCTGGCGAGTGAACTGTCAGCCACACTCTGCCACAATGTGACTTCTCCAGTATATGATTTTCTGATGCTGGAATCAGAAGCATCGGGATCTCAAATGGCTGAACCAAACTACACACTTACAAAGGCTGCTTTTATTTTGCCAATTCATTGCGTCGTCTTCGTTGTCGTGCAAACGAATTTTTCAAACATTAGAAAGCAATGGGTTAGCAAGTTTTTTCAAAATCCTTTGTGATTGTATTGTGATTGAAAGTGTGTTACGTAATTAGGGTGCTGGTTATTTACGCACTTAGTTGTTATTATTGTAGATAATGTACACAATAATCATGTAACAATTTTTTTTTTTTTTTTTTTTTTTTGTGTGGGAAATCATCAAATGACTTCTCCCGCTCTGGGTGGAGCGGGAGGGCGTGTCAGACTCTTACTGACTAAGACCCACCCGTGTTTCTTCATGTAACCCTAACGTACCTACCTAATTGCACAATCGGTTTCTGCAATTAAGTTATTTAATAAAGCAAGTTATAATATGCATTATAAATGTTGAGCATTTCGGAAGCGATAAATCTGTGTCCAAATGTGTATTTTCAATGCGATTTTAGTTTATCTCGACATATCATAATTTGAATCTACATATATTACCAACTTATATTATCTAATACACTGAAAGTATGGATGCAATAATGGCGTTTGCAAAATGACAAATTGGGTGGGTAGATTTAGCTAGAATTTTCTATCGATGAATTGTATTTTAGTTAGGTTAATAAGGAAAGAAATGGAGTCAAATGAGGATGAGTATAACTAATGACGTAAAGGAACGTTTTTTTTTCTGTACCTACACATTTATGTTAGTAGTTATGTCTTGATTTGAAGGTTAGAATAGATTTTTACTACGATTTCTGTAATTTACAATGCGTGCCACCAGTCACCAGAAGTGCGGTCCTTTGAAACCGACTTTACGTACATACACGTTTAAGAGTCCGTATGATCCGGCTCGGTTTTACGACCGGTACGACAACCGGCGCCGTCTTGTGCGGTACTAGTGAAACTGAAAACGTTACATGGATATTAAAGAGATGCATACGAAGTACTTTGTATGCTGCGTAGAAGAATGATGACGTGCCTGAAATTAGATTAAAGAATGGAACAGTAATAATATGTGGATGAGATAATGCAGGTTAAGATAATTTATGGGGTTATTGTTTATTGTACATTCGCTACAAAGTAAGTTCGCCACGGTAAAAAGTAAGTATGTGTAAATTGCCACAGCTCTATTTTCATGAAGTAAATTCGTCATATATTAATTTTAATTTTTGTAAATTCGTCAAATTGTGTATTCCGCACAGACAGCAGAAAAATCAAACAATAAGTAGAATAAAGACGCTATTTATTTATTTGGTAATAATCACAAAAAAGAGAGTAAACCTTACGTCTACATAAAAATCACAGCGTGACACGCCTAGTCATTATAAACATGTATTGCTAGTGGCTGATTTGCTTACAATTATAAGAAAAATAATTAAATGACAGTAATAATCACGTTTTCTTTTAGTTTTAATTTACGTCTAGGTACGTAAAAAAAAACAGTTTTACCTACTCACAACTAATTCTTATTGCAATAGGCTGATTTGCCTGCAACATAATGAAAGATAAGAGAATATTATTTTAATATTAATTTCGAGTGCTAAAAACCAATAACTTTGCTATCAGTACTTTATGCAGTATCGACTGCGTAGCTTGCAAGATGTCTGAGTGATAATAAACATAAAAGGTAATAAAGTTTAATTACCGTTTTATGTAAAGTAATAAATCCGGAATTCAGTTTAACATTCAGTTCTATCCTTTGATTATATACTTGTGTTCTATCCTTTGATTATATAAAGTATATAATCAAAGGTTCTATCTTTGACACTTTCAAAACCTTAGACTCAAGGTGCCTTAATGAAAATTAAATTCAGTCTACTCTTTTTAGGTTGACCTGCATCCACTGACACTGAAACAGTGAAACCGATGTATATCAATCAACACTCACAAATCAAGTCTCCAACACGGAAAACAATGATTTTTTTATCAGTATGTACCGTAAGTCCCAGCCAACGTTAAGTAATGCAATGCTAATGACATAATTGCACAGGCGATGTGTACCGAAGCAAATTTAATTATGTGTTTAGTAAATCTACCGCGTGGACCTCCTTTACGGATGCTTTACATTACGTAAGAGCTGTTACTGTAGTCTTTTGTCGCTGGACGAAGAGTTGTCGTAATGTATTTTTGCGAAGTTAAACATGACGCTTGAGAAAAAAGGCCATTCATCGTTATGAGGACTATTTTCTTTTCCAACTTCCCATTTTATAAAGAGTTATTCTTTTGGTTAATTTTGAACCAAGTGGAGATCCTTGTTTTTGGTCTAAATTATTGCTATCTAAGATAATTTAGATTGGCTATTCGAAAATATTGTAGGTAAATGGTAATGAAGCGAATATTTATGAGGTTTTGAGCTAGCCAAGTGTCAAAAGTTGTTTCGGTAGTTGGTTTAGATTTAGTTTGAATTTACCACCTTGCCCTACCAAATATTTACTACCAAATATGTTTTACCTGGATTCAGATTGTTATCATACAATACGTAGGGACATCTAACCTTGAGGCTGCGGGCGCGAGACCAGCGCCGAGGAGCGTTGGCCGAGCGATGTGGCGATGGAACAATTTTGTACCATCGCCACCGACCACCCTCCAGTATCCGGCCAGGAGCCTTGTTACAAAGGTTTTTTGATAAGGCTCGACAATTTTTCGGAATAAATTCTCGTAGTGAGATTTCCAAAACTTGAGCGATAATATAGTGGTGCTACATACTCGTACATACTATATGGACGTGACACAATGTTTTCTTAACCTTTATCCTTTGTCAGGCCATTTAGAAAATCAATACTAGTAGCGACTGGTTCTAATATTAGAATTCTTCGCAATGTTTATCTAAAACAGTTGGAAATTTTAATGGGAATTATGCAAATCTTTTTGTTCACAGTTCAATTTGAAGTTAAGTACAGTTTACAGTTCAATTTGAAGTTAAGTACGAGCACTTAAAAAAATATGTAAAAACCAAATTGAACAGAACAAGTAAGTTAGTCTCTAATAAAACAATTTCTAAGAAAGCTGTTGCGTCGCGGCTATCTGCGAGAGACTTAAATCTGTGCTACTCAATTCTTTTATGTACCTATGTATTATTTTGGTAAAGATCCGAGTGCTCGAGTCAAATTCGACCCCTGTAACATCAGCAAGATTTTCGCCCCTTGCCGTGGGATCACCAAACAGAATAATATGTTTACCTAATTATGTAGAATTAAATCTGAAAAAAAAAATGTGGTTCGTGTATATTATTTCTTCTGTTGTATATTGGCACCTTGTATTTTCTTTATATATATCTATTCATGTACTATGTAAATGTTATTATGTGTGTATTATTTTGATTGTGTACTTTTATGTGTTGTGCCTTAATTTTTTTCTTTTGAGTGCTGTAATTAAGAAATAACAGATCCGGTAGTCTAATCTAGGTAGCTAATAGGTAATATAAGGGCTGGTATCCGCAACTCCACGTCAAAGAGAGTATTTTACGTACGTACTATATTAATTACGTAATCTAATCTTATCTGAATACCGAAGAGGCTCATCTTGTTTGTTACCAATAAGTATGAATGATTTATCCGGATTAATTAATAAATCAATAGTCGTTTGATAAGGATTGGTGTTTTGGGATTTATGATGACGTCAATAAGATTCTGATTTATTTGTTGATGCTCTATTAAAATTTGAAGACAACGAAAATGAGCAATAATCTTTGAGCAAATTAAGTTAGTTAGAAGATTGGTAGGCAATAAGTTATTGTATCAACCTCCAGGATAACTATGACCAAGAATGGCAGAGATTTGATATAAAGTTCCAACACCGGAAAACCAGTAGGAGTATGGGGTTGCCATACTCCTTACACCCGGTTTCTAGAACGAAAAATATCGACGTGTCAAAATTAAATGACGTTTGACAATTTGTTAGTTATTTTTGTGATGTTTTTCGTTACAGAAACCGGGCGTTGTCTACCGCTGGTTAAGCTATTAAACGATGAATACCCTTACACAACTAACATGTTGCGTAAGGTCATGATCGGTGACCATGGTGCAGCAATGGAATTATGCTTTTCGACTGGTGACAAGGACACGCACCAATCTATAGAATTGACGCTGGCTGATCGATTTTAGGGGTTTTGCATGACTCAGAGACTCAGGCAGGTTTGCTTGTTTACATGTAGTAGGTTTTTACTGCCTCATTGGTCCAGTGAACACAAGCACTACTGGCTGAGCATGAGGGTCTGGGTTCGATTCCCAAGTCGGGTAAAGTGTTATTGGTTTTTCTTTCTGGAGTTCTCAGTAGCAGCCCAAAGTCTGGATTTGTGTCCGGTTGATGGCAAAGGCGTCGCCCCCTATTATTGTCTGACTTAAATATGACTGGCGAAATGTGGCTCCCATATCTGTGTGTGAGTGTATATCTAAATAAAAACGAAATGCCGTTCGTTGGTAGGCTCATCACTTGAGAACGGCTGGACCAAATTGGCTTTTTTTTTAAATTTCGTAAGTTTCCGAATAAGTTTTTTAGGAAAAGAAAAAATTGCCCGGGATTTTGGAAAATACAGATAAAACTGAAAGTGATTATTTCTATGGGATATTTGTATTCAGAACTATATATTGTTTGGACAAGACAACGTCGCGGTCGGTCCGATCAGCTTGTTGTCAATATTAAAAACTTCCATTGTAATACAATTGATAACCAAGATAACAAAACACGTGTTTTATATGTAAAAAAAACCCGCCATGTTTCGGACCACGCGCAATGAAGGGTTCCGTAGTTCCGTAGTTAAAAACATGTTCTCCCATACATTCCAACTGCAAATATAAGTTTGTATGCACACTATTTAGAGATTTACCATGTTATTATAAGACCATAGACTATAGGTTTTCCTGTAATCTTTGAGTAAAGAACCATTCTCTGTAATTTTTTACAAAATCTTAGGGCCAGTAGTTTCGGAGAAAAAGGTAAATTTTTTATAAATTTTCTTAAATATCTTTAAAAGTATTCGTTTAATAATTATATATATTTGAGATCCTCGAAACAAGCCCTTTCATTTGATATGTGACACGGTACAGTTTGCAAAACTTTTGTTTTAATTTTCTTGTTTGACCCCCTAAAGTAACCCCTATGTTCAAAATTTCATTTATTTACGTTACACGTCCGTGTTTGGGTCACAGGAATAATTTGTGTACCCACGGCTACACATCAAGCTATACATTTCCAGTATAAACTGACCTCGCATTGTACGGAAATCCTATACAATGCGAGATCAGCGTAAACTGGAAATGTATAACTTGATGTGTAGCCGTACATGTACCAAACAGGTCCAAACAACTTAATCGGTCCATTAGATTCGGAGTAAATTTACTGTGACAGACAGACAGACAGACATACAGACAGACAACCAGCCAGCCAGACAGACAAACGAGTGATCCTTTAAGGGTTTCTTTTTTCTTTTGAGTTATGGAACCCTAAAAATACAAATAGTGGAAAAATACCTTCCAAGTATCGTTAAATTACAAAATAATCTAGATTTCCGGACCTAGGTAAGTACCTACATATTATATTGTATAAAATTATGCTGTGTTGATTTTATCTATATAAGTTCACTGATATAATTACGTAAATACCTAACAAGTCGGAAATAGTTTACTATCACGTTATGTAATCCAGTCTGTACCATTTTTTTTGTCTGAAGCGATATGACTGTGTTTTGCTTCTGCTGTTGATGAATTAGATAATCTTCGTCTTCATACGATTTTTATTTGTAATAAATATTTATTTAAATGTCACTAGTTCTGGGGTTTTTTTTAAGTAGATCTGCGTTGACGTTAATGCTTTGCTCTAATAATTTATTGCTATGGATAACTGGCTGGGAACTCCAAAAAATATCTTTAAATGACAGATTAAGATTATAAAAAAGATACAAAAAGACGAAAAGTATAGCTTTAATGCAAGAAATTAAGCAAAAACAATGTTGTCTTCATTAGAATAAATAATTTAGAAAAAAAAAGAGTTAACCACGCATATAATGTAAAAAAATCTGACAAAAAAAAGTGGTATTATCTATATGTATAATAAGTATTTTATTGATTTTTTTAAGTGAATACAGCGTATAGACACATGGAAAGAATACAGTGTATTTATTATAGGAAAATGCAAAATTTACTGAATTTCAAATAGGTACTATAAAATGATAGTTTCAAATAGGTACTATAAAAAAATATAACTCACGTCCAATAGTGGCCCCGAGCGCGGTGACAGCGAGCGCCAGCACGGCGTACCACGACGCGGCCATCTCACTGCGGGACTCTTGCGCCACTGAACTACGACCACATTTGGCGTTCTTTCTACACAATTGATTGCTGCGCAGGAGACGTGCACTTACGCTAACTCCGCGATTTAATCTAATTGCGAAGCGTAGCTCGACGGGCTTGACCCGTTTTTGTGCGAGCAATCCAGTTTTGCACCGACAGGCACGCCAGTGGATTTTGAGCTAAATCAAACGCGTCGTGGGGTCCCGAGTGCGCAGGAGTAGGTACTGTAATGATAGTGCGGGCTTCCGACAGCTCCCTCGTTTCCGATCGGGTGTCGCGTGCGTCGGCGCAACACGCTGCGTCTGAACCACGTGCAGCCCACCGGATGTCACTGATCAGCTCAGAACGGCTTAAAAACAGATTTGTTTTATTGATCGAATGCAATTCAGTACACCCGCTTTGGTTATTCTTTTTGAGTCATTGAATTGACTGCTCTGCGCTCTTGCTTTTGTTCCTACTTTAGGTCTCGTGAGGGGTTCAGCTTTGTATCAAAATTTCACAAACAATGTGTGTTTACGGAATGCTGAAAAGGACAAGTTCGACTTTCTGCGCATAATGTTCCGAGCGTACTCGCATCTCTTTATCATCGTGCGTAAGTGGTACCACAATATGTCGTACATATTTAAAACATTGTTCAAAGTCAATTTAAAGTTAAATCACTTTGACCCACCAAGTCGACCAACAAGCGTTGAGCCAGCATCTTTTGAACGTCATTAGGGACTGCAAAAGAAGGTTCAAACAATTTCCTTTCTAAACAAAGTGATTAAATTATAAAATATTTGTTCCTTAACTCGGGGAAATACACAAGACCCTAACTTTCTTTAGGAAATCTGGTCATCTAAGTTCGGTGAGGAAATTGAAATCCAATCTGTTTACGTAAGAATATTGCTAGGTAGAATATTCTAAGGCTGCAAGTCAATAGTTGTTTGTTTCAATAATTGTGAATGCTCTACCGTACGATCGAACATTGAAGCAAACATCAAGTTCTGAATTTTTAGTCTTCTCATAGGAGTAAGAGTGATTTCCAATCGTTATTCAAGCCGATAGCTAAATATCAGCTGCTGAAAGTTGGACACTAAATATAAATTGATTCTCAGTTCCAATTTACTTTTAATCGTCGCGAAGTCCTAATCTTTTCCCAAATCTTTGAGAATAGGCTTATTTGGTTTCCTAATTTCTTTAATAAATATTATTGGGAGTTACGAAGATCTATCTTGGTACTTAACCTTCGATTAGTATTATTAAGTAGGTACCTACTTAGAACTGCTACCTAAATATATCTAGCAGTTCAAGAGATATTATGTTTCAGGTGTGCTTGTCAGTCCATTCAACTTTATTTATTAACGTTATCAATACGTAGATAAGATTAATTATAGATCAGAACAGTCCAATTAAGGTCACTTTGGTTTTGTACGATAAAAAGTTGATCTTGAGTGACAAAGTAATGAATATTTCACAGGTCTGCAAGACTAATGTACAGAATTGGGAATTAAATATTAAAAAAATATTGATAACATTTGGATAAATCGAGATGAATTAATGCTTTTGGATGAGTTCAAATGATGCAATAAGCTCATCGGTACAAAAAAAATATTCAAGGTCTCGATTTTTCAGACATTAATGGTCTCGATGTACCTACCTACTGATGTAGTTTGCGAGTGCATTTTCTTGAAGTTGTACTAGTTGCCTAAGTCTGTCATGGTAAGGAAAACTCGCCATAGTTATTACAATGATTATGTTCGAAACCAACACTTAGGAACAGGTAGTAAACGATCATGACGATTTTCTCGGTTTAGAAAGCAGTACCTAAGCAAAGTAATTTAAATATTAAAGTTACACGGGAAACAAAGTTAGACGATAATAATAATGACAATCACCTATTCCAGGCAGACATGTGCATACTTTGTACTTTATTTCATTACCACAGGGGTCCAAGTCTGCTATTTTTATAAATTCGTCATTCCAACACGACCCCATTGTCATTTTTGCTAAAAGTTCGAAATCTGCTAAATTCATAATGGTCGATCATTGGTTGATCATTGTATTCCACAAACACGATACTCGTAACAAATTTAAAGAAATGACTGCACAATGACGTTCTCATGGTAGGTCACTGATCAAAGGAACTGTCAAAATTTTAGCAGATTACCGCCTAAGTCAGTCATTCATTTTTCATTAAGTACGAGATTACCAATAGATGCCACTTCTTTCAATGGAGTGTCAGTGGCTGACCATTGCAAAGTCATAATTACGCCAATATGGTAGTAGATTAACAAACAATTATGAAATCAATGATAGACCATTCTGACACTATTGTAATGACTTGAGGCCCGGGTCTCAAAACGGTGAAGGAAGGACCGACTCGACATATTCTAGCATATAATATTCAAAACAATTATATGACCTGCGATGGGCCCTCGTGGTGGGTTAGGTACAGCCCACTCCCTCTCAATGAGAGGAGGCCTGAGTCCCAGCAGTGGGAACATGGCTGATTATGCAGTAAGATGTAGAACAAGGCCACCTATTGCATCATTCGCTCGACTCTCATATGGCTGCTTTTGTTATTTTGGTCGAGACCTGGTCTATTCTGTAATAATCTCCCGGTGAAAACTTAGGTGACGTGAGCTGGAAGTGAGCTGTCATTCCACCTGCTCCTAGGGACTGACAGCTCATTCCGAGCTCACTTCACCTAAGTTTTCACGGTGAGATGGTTACAGAATAGCACTGCTGCAACAGATGAATTTATGATTTAAATAGATGTTTTATAAATATTTGAAGAATACTGTGTGGACCTATTACAGGCATATCATAATAATGTAAATGGCAGATTATTTAGCAAAGTTATTTTTAAATACCTAGTCTGTTGTACTGTAGTTTATGTACCTACTGTGTTATGCCAGTTAAGTAGGTATACTTAATACAAAAAAAATCACTTGAATCCATTGTTATCATGATTTCACTGTGAAGTAAGGATCTACCGATAGTAAAAAGGCAGTGTATAGTGTGCTGCTAGCGGCATAATAGTGGAACTGCCTCGGCCCGGCTAAAGTGCCGTAAGCAGCGCATTGTCATTGTCACTGTCACTTGTTATTTTGTTTGATTGTTGAGGTTAGCTCGCCGGCCACTGCCGCGGCACCGCTCGCTCTGCTCGCTCGGCCCGTGCGTTGTGTGGTCACAGTTCTAACCTAACCTAACCTAACTTTCAGCCATTTCCATTTGCTACTGAATTAAGGTGTCAGTTGTGTGCTATATCGGTTTCATATTGAACGTGTGTATTCGACCTCGTAATTGCTTTATCACCCTAATTGAGACCCCATTGAGACTGGGCCAATCCCGAGACCATCCACTAAGCCAGTCCATTAAGCCAGTGAAAAATTCGTGTCGATCAGTTGTACACATAAGCCGGCCGAGTAGACCAGTTCAGTCAGATCAGATTCAAAATCAAAAATATGCGAGATCCAGCTACTGAAAACAAGTAGTGGAATGGCTAACTGGTGCGGAACATGCGTTCACACCAAGCCAATCCACTGCGCGAGTGGTTGAGGAAGCTATTGGTGCCAGAAAATTTGAAATCGTTCAATTACAATGGACTGACTTCATCGATAGTTTGAGGACAATCCAATGCAGTGGACTGTCTCTATTTACACGATGCTATTATTGGATTGGCTTAGTGGATTTTCTCGAGGATTGGCCCCGTCTAAATGATCCTTAAGGTTTAATGTCACTTGCACGTCATAGAACAGCAAGGTATATTTGGCGCGTGGTCAAAATTGTAACTAATGCCACCATCTTGATTTTTCAACATATTTCACAAAAAAAAAATGCACAAATGTTTACCAATACGCCCCCCTATCAACGTTATTCGAGCGCCGAAAGATCCTTGTAGCAACCTTAGTGAAATTTCAATGAATTGTTGTCAACAGTGGTAGACAATTACGTGGTCGACTATACCTATATTGCTCTAGTGGACGCAAGCGCGACTGCTGAGCATGACTTCGATCCCCAGTACCATAACAATTACGTGACGATCAATCGGAATTTGAATAGTTTTGAAACAAATAGCTAATCCATTGCCTCATAAGTTCCAAAAAAAATCTGCTCAACAACGTAAATAACGCAATGAATGTTGTTGAACTGTCAAAATGAAACAAATTTATCGTAATCGTTTACGAAAATGTGTTGCGTAATTATATGATGATGCGGGAAAATGTTGTTGGATTTTCCTATCAACAATTTCCCAATAGCAGTCCGGTGTCGGTTGATGGCAAAAGGATCGCCCTATATTAATTACATGGGCCTAGCGATATGTGGCTGTACCTACTATACATCTCTGCCTATACCTTCAAGGAATTCAGGCGTGATGTTATGCATATTTAATTACGCTATAAAATAGGAAGTTTGGATGATTAAATACTGCTTTCAACCATCCCGACTTATCGCCCAGTTTTAAGAAGCAGCCATCTTTGAGTGCTTCGCTGCACTTTCATGTGAACACATAAACGTCTGTAAGTTACCGTGGGTGTTGCTGTTTATGTACTGCCAGCTGTTTCTTTATAACACCAACGAACTTATGGCCTGCGCAGACTGGCGGACGGGACTAGCATTGAAATATATACCTTATTTCGTTTGGATAAGTATTAAATTCTATTGATAAATTTAAAATCCTCTGCCGTCCCGTTCGCCAGGCTGCGCAGGTCCTTATGCTGCTCAGGAACTATACTCCATTTGAAATAAAATTAGACATTTAAACAAACATTTTTACAGTCTGTTCAACTGATTCTTACTTCTATGCCGTAGGTATAAGGATGGCATTACAAGCAAAATAGTGGTTACAATACCAACTGTTTACTGCAGCTGCAGCATTTGTGATGCTACCAACGTAATAGAAAAAAAATGGTTTAGTTAAATGTCTAATCTTATTTCAAATAGAGTTATAGTATCTCGTAAGTAGGTACCTAACTCGCACCGACGAAGGTTCGTTAGCGTTCATTCATGCAAACGCTTTCAACCCGAAAAATTTGATTTGTCGAAAGCTAGCAACCGTTCGTCCGAATATTAACCTGAACCTTAGTGCATGTAGCTTTCATTTATACTCATTTTCATTTGCTCATTTTATTCTGTAGGCACGTCAAAAGAGAATTCAGTTAAATTATCATAGTGGAATACACATAACGCAAATGCCTACAATAAGAAAGTTTCAAACAACTTTTAGTATGGGACTAGTCGGCTAGACATGACCCTTTGTTTGATGTTCTAGAAATCTAGATTGATAAAATAAAACAATGAAATCCAACAACGGCTCAATGATTGCAAATTATTATCTTTTGCTAGAAATCAGTTAAAAAACCCTTTAAACTTAGATAAGTATACATTTTCTGAGCGTTCAAAATGTTGCTCTCGTAGCACAACTGTGGTGTGGTCGATTTGATTTGCTGTTTTCACCTTCACACTGATTTCAAAGATCAAATAAACATTTCATTACGTTTTTATTAGATACTAAGTAAATCGTCAATTTCTGTTAGTAAAAAGATCACGACAATAGTTTATGAGAGTTACTTGCACACGAGCACTAAACAATCAAAGTAGCTTTTTAATTATTGAACTTCTTTTTCCAAATCCATAAAGTTTTCAATAGCTTTGGCTTGCTTGTCTCGTCGGTCGTCACTGCCTGAGGAGGCGACGGATGGAGCCCTGCTGGGGTTGCGGAGCACCGGCTTCCGAAGCTGGAAGAAGTTCAGCGACGCTTTCAGCTCCTTGATGAACACTTCTTTGTGTGTGACCTGGAAAATGATGTTGCAAATTCAGGGAAGTTAGTGACTATTTAAGTTTTTACTGTATTTACTGATAAGAACCATCAGGGAAAGGCCTTCCTTTTCTGACAAAGCGCTGACATAAAGGTAATTTTGTTGGGATTCTAATATGTTCTTCGACGTTTGTCGGTTGATATTGCTCCTACCTTTCAATCAGTAATCTATTTAGGGTTAATATGATGATGCTATGAAAAGCGTCAAGAAGACTATTACACATCTTCTATACTCCATTTGAAATAAGATTAGACACGTTGAAAAAGGTTTAGTTAAATGTCTAATCTTATTTCAAATGGAGTATAGTTTGTATACATTTTAGAGGAGAACCTGCTACTTTTTAGGGTTCCGTACCTCAAAAGGAAAAAGGAAACCATTATAGGGTCAGTCATGTGTCTGGCTGGCTGTCTGTTCGTATGTCCGTCTGTCACAACCAATTTGCTCCGAATCAACTGGACCAGTTTAGTTGAAATTTGGTACACGTATAAATTTCTGTGACCCAAACACGGACGAATAAAGTAAATATAATTTAATTTGAATATTATGGGGTTCACATTTCGAACACAAAATGGAAAAAAAAGGTTTGCAAACTGTACGTGTGACATAAACTAACATAAATCAATAGAAATGGTTTGTTGTGAGGATCTCATTTAAAAAAAAATATTTTTATAATTAGTACTTTTAAAGATATAAAACTATTCCCCCTTATCTCCGAAACTACTGAGCCTAAAATATTGAAAAAAAAATACAGAGAATGGTTCTTTACTCATAGATTACAGGAAAATTGATAAGAAGTCTATGATCTTAAAATAACATGGTAAATCTCTCAATATATCCTTATAAATCCTTATTGGTGATGTTGTTCACAAGGACAGGTGCGTAGTACCTACTCGCAACCAGCGTGCGTGTATGACCAGATGTATGAGCGTAAACGAGGCAAAATGAGTATGTAAGGATTGTAGCAGGTGGCATTCTGTAGTTTCTGCCTACCCCCATGGGAAGAAGGCGTGAGTTTATATATGTGTATGTATCTCTCAATATTGGGCGTACAAACTTACATTTGCAGTTAGAATATAAGGGAGAAAATGTTTTTCAACTAAATGTTGTTGTTTGTTCTTGGGATAAATTCATCCCAACTATGGAACCATTCATTGTGCATGGTCCGACACGCACTTGGCCGATCTTTATCCACTATACAGGGCTCTCATAAAATAAAAGCTATAATCCATCACAACGAAACGTACCTGTTCCCGAACGACAATGTTACGGACTTCGTTCATGAACTCGATGGCAGTCATAAACAGACAGAACACCAAACCCACCACCAATACCACGAATGCACCAATCAGGTTCTCTATTTCAAGATCGCCTTCTATGTCGTTCTCGTCGGTGACTGGCTGAAATATAGCACAAGAATTTCAAGTGAAGTTTTTCTAACTGCTTTTCATACTGTGCATTTACTGAGGGAGACAATAAAATAAATGTACTCATCAATGTTAGGAGGTACATTTGTTTTGGCTTCCTTGGTGTGAAATGATGGGTTGTTTTATTGTTATTTTTCTTTACCGTTTATTTTTTATGTTCGTTTGTTTAGTAAAACTTTTGTTTTAGGGTAAGTTTTCAATTTTCATTTTATGGGTGCTAATGCCTGAAATAAACGATGAATAAATAATAAATATAGGAGCCCGGAAGGTTCCAGTATTCATCGGCAGTTTTCAATACGTGGAAAATATATTATAAAAACTTTGAATAGGAAATCCCGGATCCTGCCGTTTTGCCGAAAAGATTTTGCCAAAAAATCACTACCCAAACAAATTTTTGCAACTTTTTTTTATACCAATGCAATGTTTGGAATTATTTTAGTACGCACATTTTCATTTGGTCAAATTTTTACTTGGCAGAATATTATCAAGCATAATGTCATTTAGGCATTTGGTCTTTAATATAATTATTTATCACAGCAAACAATCTTTAGACAATAAACGTTTCGTCATACGATTTGGTATGACAAAAATATAAAGGTTAGGTTAGGTTAGGTTAAAACTGTGACCTACGCACGAGCCGAGCGAGCGAAGCGAGCGGTGCCGCGGCAGCGGCCGGCGAGTGCCAAAAACGACTAGATTATATAGAAAGAAACTATGGAAAAAAACAGGCTACCCGAAACTGAACTACATAGTTACACGAAATTAATTATTAAAAAAAAATCTACTAAATATTTGGCAATTTTTTTTTTGCGTAAAATTAGTAATTCGAACTGAAATATTTGACTACATAAAAATTGGTAAAAGTTCTAGTTGGTAAATAAGTTATTGTATAAACGTTCACATGCTAAACATTAGGTTTGCGTTACAATTATTTGTAAAGAGATTTTTTGCTAAGTAATAATTTGGCAAATGAAATTATGCGAAAAATTGTTTGGGAAGTGATAATTTGGCAATTTCTTTTCGATGAAACAAGGGAGACCCAGGAAATCCTAATAGATATGCTTACAAGCCCATAATAATAAAGTCCATAATTCCGACTGGACCGTTTTATCACCCCTAAAAATGGACGAAAAAAATGGACGATGTTCTATGCATTTATTATATGAATTTGCAGCGTCACTGATTGATTTGACACAATAGCTGTGAAAATAACTTTGAATAGTGCCTTACAGGACATTTTTTGGCCCCATATTTATGAATCCACCATTTATTTTTAATTTTGTCCAAAGTTGTTAATTCTTTTAGTTTTAGTATTGCTCTGTTTATGTCCGTCCTGAATGGTGAATCTGAAAATAAAAGATATGTTATTATTCACTTTATCGAAGGATTCTGTTTTTAAGAAAGACACTGCTATCGATAAACATACGGATAAAAAAAAAACGAGCGAGCCTTACAGTGCTTAGTCGCATATGACGTGTAACATGACAGCTCACTCCACGCTCACTTCACCTAAGTTTTCACGGTGAGATAGTTACAAAATAGCACTGCAGGTGGAATGATAGCTCACTTCACCTAAATTTTCACCGTGACATTATTACAGAATAGACCGGCTGATATCTTGGCTGACAGTACCAACCTCTCGGAAAATGGGTTGGTATCATCTGCGGCCAACCATAAAACCGCGCGCGCTCATTGGTCAAATCAAATAGCTTGCGCCAGGCTTCCTGTTAGAAACTTCCGTCCCTTTTCACGAAATCACTCCCACATATTGCAGAAAAGGAAAGATGTTACACATCAAAAACACAGTCAGCACGAAGTAATGTAAGGTTATACTCACTAGCCGGCATCGCTATCCCATAATCCTTACTGTCCAATTCACCTCCAACTTTCTTCAATTCACAGGCTCTTTTTAATTTGTACTCTATGGTACTGGACTCCATAAAGAAAGCGTACTTGTTTTTACTCTTGAGTACTCTTTTCTCTCCTTCGTCATTGCTCTTTACTAGAAGAGCCTTATTTGCTTGCATAGTTTCGTACATGTGTCTGTATGTTTTGTCTTTGGATAACTGTAACATATTAAATGTTTCGATCAATTTGATTGGTAATGAACTAATGTCTTTTAAGGGTATTTTGTAGTTTCTGCGATATGTGCATAGCTACTCTTTTAGTTTAGCAAAACATTGTTATCCGCACAGCAAAAAGTAGAAAATTTAAATTATTTGTGGTTAAGGTTACAGCTACAAGGTTTCTTCCTACCTTAAAAAACTCAAGGGTTGATCCTCCGTCGATAGCTCCGTATAGAATCTTGGTTTGCTTGGCCAAGTCATCGACGCTGTTGATTGGTTCGTTTTCTAAGGCTGACGTCATAGAAGCTGACAGCTGGGCAATGTACGTCTGACACACGATCACCGCGAAAAACCACCACATGGCACAGACCCAGCGAGTGCCAAAAGCTCTGAAACAACGTACCTAGTTTTTTAGACTTAGGTTTAAGAGGTAGGTATATATTTATTTTTGTATTAGTCAAGATTGCAATCTTTGAAACAATTATTATTTACTAGCGACCCGTCCCTGCGAAGTGAGTTTCCTCTTCCACAAACATCGAGATTTGTTTACTATAACGTATGTAAATTAAGCGTCCTTTTACATCCGTTACAGTATAGAAGTAACAAGTGACTTGTTCTTCCCATCACTGTGATATCTTTTTGTACTGAGCCATACCCTAACTCTTAACTCAAAGCATTTATTTCATTTCGCCTTCTGGTTACGGAGATATTGAAGGTCAAAATTTTAATTTTTTTAAACTAATTTTCACAAAACGAAATTTGAAATGTTATAATTTATTACTACTCCCCGTGAACCTTCCTCAAGAATCGGCCTATCCAATGCAAAAATATGTTTTCAAATCCGACTGGTAGTTCCGGAGATTACCCCCTACATACAAACTAACAAACAAACAAATATTGTCTCTTTATAATATTAGTACAAAGATCCCACAACTCTTGTGTTACCTACATTGCGCGGTGCCATAAACAGCAATTTTTCAAACCAAAAATAAAAGTCGTTACCAGGCAATCATTTCGCTCAAAGTTACATAATGAACAGTATGCAAAGATAACGGCTATGTGATGGCTCTTCTAACACCATGTATGTTAGATATATATTGATGTATTAAGTACAATCATAAACATAGGTAAAGGATGGTGAAAACCGCATCAAAATCCGTTGTATAGTTAAGAACAAAACGCGGCACGAATAGCGACTTTAATTTTGTAATATGTATGGTTAAAGATATGAATAAGACAGCTACAATTTTTTTTTATCTTTGCTTCTCTAATCTCGGATCAACGTCCGAAATGTCTGTTGGTTTAAAACAGAACAAACTCAAATAAAATTACTTGGGCAAGATGTCGCATCCTTGCGTCATAATGGATCCCATCGTTAGCCAGGCGCAGTTCTTAAACGTCCATATATTTTCCAATTCCTCTGGATCTTTCTCGCATGGTTCTGGATTTTCCCAATCAGCTGGTGATATTCTGAAATTATGAATTTAATATAGTTTTTTATCTGGTCATAAATTCGTTGCGTATAAATAGTTTTTACCTACTTTTAATATCAAAGCTCGGCATAGTTTTTCATAAAAGATCTAAATGTTCCGAAATATTCTGTTGTTAACAATAAGTAAGTAATAATTTCGGGGAATATTTTAGTGATGGAATGAATTTTGTACTTTTACGTTTTCCGAGTCCAAAATGTACCTACTTATAGATAAGGTTACACTTACAATGTAAAACAATGAAAAATATATACCTGGCACAAATGAAAAGAACCATGGAAACTACACAATACGCAGTTGCCGTGTGCATCCAAACTTCAAAAGTATACGGGTAGAGGAAGGAGAACATTCCTGGCTTGACTTTACGATCCTGGGTGTATAGGATACTTATTCCTAAAGACATGAAGGGCACTGAAAAGTCAACAACTTTTTTCCTCTCTTCCGTTATTGTAACATCACATACAGCTAAATCAGCTTCCTGTAAGGAAAAGTATTTTATACCACTGTTTTTTGTGTTCTAAATAATACAAACTTCCCTTTATTTTCTAAATTAATAGCAAACATTCAGCGAGCAAGTCAAACTCGCGGTTGTCCAGTACTTAGCTAGATATTTAATGTAAGATATTATTTATTATGTTTTTGAAAAAAAAATGCATATTTAAGTTCAGATAAAGTGGTGTATGAAGCTGCACATCTAGGCATTTCATAAACGAGAACTATTAAATCCTTACTAACTTTGTCTAATAAGACTTCTACGAGGTCGGCATATCCCATATCCTTTTCGTGAACGAATTTATAAGTATAATTGAACTTTTCTTCTCTCAGTATTTTGAATATATGCTTGACTAGGTCCACGGAGAAACCTTCGAATTTTTCATTGGGGTCATCATCTTCATCTTTACATTCGTCGGTTTCACATTTTTCTTTGTACCAGAAATAGGGTTTCGCTCGACGGGATACTACCTGTGTTAGAATAATAAGGTTAGGAGAAAGTTGGATTACTTATGCAACAGTTTCAATCCAAGTAACTGTTCAATATAATACTTACTATAAATTCCTTGCTTAATTGCTGTTTACTGACGCTGTTGGCAAATCGTCTGGTTTCAATAATGTTCGTTCCATTGGCGGATTCCCACCTGCCGATGGTTTGTTGGATGCGGATGTGTATTTCATTCACATACAGAACGTAATTAATTCGTCGACCTTGTTGGTCAAATTCTACGTTACCAGTAACTCCGTAGGTTTTCGTCTGAAAATGTTTTTAATATAATTTTTAATAAACTTGACTGTGATGACAACTTTTCTGTAAATATGAATTAAAGTTTCAACCCAGAGCGTTGAAGGTTCTTTAGATCTTGTTACTCGAAAATAAGAGTAATTTAATATGACAAACAAATTGATAAAGACGAGCAACTATTGAAATTCTTTTCGGGTCACCAACAAATTCGACCAAACCAGTAACGATCTTCCAGGAAATGTTAAATGAGGCCTAGGCTGTGTGACATTGGCATTCAATCCGTGGTATCGATGATGGATTGGATTGACATAAGCTAGCGAAAAGATTAAGTCACTACTGACGAGTGTAGTAGAAATACGAAACGTTTTGAAAGCGATTGCCACTTGTCTAGGCGCTCTTGATCACCTCGAGTATTTTGCGTTGGAATGCAGCTCCTTGAGCCCAAGGCTCCTCTTCACCGGTACAACTGAAGGAAGGAGGCTGTTTCCGATCTTTTAACTCTTCCACATCCAGCGCCTTCACTAGATGATTAGCAACGTCATCCAATATTAGAGATTCGAGCTGTATGAAATCAGAAGGAATAAGATTGATATTAGCACAAGCATAATCCCTATAATGTTCCCACTGCTGGACGACAGGCCTCCTCACTTCGAGAGGGAGTGGGCTGTAATCCACCACGCGGGCCCAGTGCGGGTTGGTAGATGTCACATGTCTTCTAATTTTTGATTTTAGGACATACCGAATTCCTCACGATGTTTTCCTCCACCGTTTTGAGAGCAGTGGTGATGAAAATGTTTACACAAAGTAAAGCGCCCGATTGATTAGTTCGAACTCACGACCTACAACTAGTAAGACAGGGCCGCTACCACTGGGCCACTACTGCTCTCCTTTATTAGATTAATATTTGATATTATTATATTATTATACTAATATTAGGCAATTTTGATTTCAAATGCAAGCTTTTTTTTTTGGCATGCTTTGCAATGCCTTTTTTGTTAGGATCCGTCTCTGGCTCGCTTAGCGATATACTAAAATCTAGTGAAAAAAGAAGGAAGTTCTTGAGTTAATAAGGGCACCAACAGACAGACAAAGAGAGACGATGCGTTCCACATAAATGTAAGGACAGACTCTGTTTTTGCAACACCAGCAGTGCTCTCCAATCGCGCACACAACAGCTTACCGAAGTTTGATCACAATCGGTCGAGCCATATTCGAGTTTTTGCGAGACTAACACGCGGCAATCGATTTTTATAATATAGATTTTTCTCCTTACTTTGCTCAGTGGATCGTGGCTAAATAATAACAGCCGCCTAGGTCAGTCCGCGGATGGGTGACCATCCATCACTTATTGAGACCTCTCCGTGCGTCGGAAAGCACGTTAAGTCTTGGTCTTTGCTGTCATTTGTAGATCTTTGAGTCGTTACAGGTAGTCAGAAGTCGGAAAGCCTGACAAACAGTCCTTACCAAGGGATATCGTATTACCCAGTAACTGGTGGACTGTGGAGGTCAGCTAGGCAGTCGCTCCATGTAAAATACTGGTATTTATCTGTGTGTGTATAGGTGGGAATAGGCTAGGCCATTGGTCGGCAAGCTCATTAGTCAATAGAGCCAAATATCAATTCTATAACGACTAAGATTTCTTATGAGAGCCAATCCTTTTTGTGTGTTCCAACTGTCTCAATGCACTTTTCTTAATCCTTAAAACTCCCATCCTCTTTCACTCTAGTTTTTTTTTTTTTTTTTTACTCCACGACGCTTCCTAAAATTAACTTGCTATGAAGTAGGATGCCGTCATCATCATCATATCGGCTGATAATAATATGATGAATGCGTCTTACTTATTAACAACTTAACCTTGGAAAACTTTGAAAGGTACCTGCAGTAGGCCCAGGTACACGGACGTGTTGCGACGTTTTTTTTTCGTACACTGGATTTTCAACTCTCGGTATTGAGCCGAGCACTGAGAATCCAACAGAGCACATCCAGCGTGTATCCCAGCGCGTCAAGAAAACACACTGTTGGATATTCAACTCTCGGCGCTAAGCAGAGCGTCGAAAATCCAATACGCGAAAAAAATCGCCTGAATAGTTTTCCATGTCCTGTTAATTTTTGGCGAAAATACTTCGGAAATAAATCTTTGAAATTTATTTTGATTTTTGACCTAAACTCTGATCCCCACGCGTATCTACGATCGCACTCATCGACATCAGCCGCAATCTATAGCCCAAAGAGCCGCATGCGACTCGCGAGCCGCGCTTTGCCGACCACTGCGCCTAGGCATATTATGATGATTTTTCTCCTTACTTTGAACTGGACGACGGAAGGTGATTCCTCTTTAGAATGCCAGTTGCCCACTCTTGTTGCCAGGTAATGTCTTGCGTCCTTTAGCTTGTCATATTGCGTGATGCTGAGCCACGTTATGTTAGCTGGCATCTTCACCAGCTGCTCAGCTACTGTCGATGCGTCCATGGAAACTAAAATGAAGTGCTGAAACACATTGTGAAGATATAGCACAAGTGAATGTCTATAGTTTCATTAAACACAAGGATAACTGTGTGTACACATTTTTTTATTTAGGACTACACAGTGTTAAAGGTTAGGCGAGGAACATACTTTAGGGTAGTGTAGAACCTACTCATGAAAATGATTTTTTTAATGCCTTTTTCTTAAGGGACAACTATGAAATTAAAAAAAAAAACGATTTCTACAATTTGTCGAGTTATGTGAACACAGTCAGAGTAAAATAATTTATTTCAATTAGGCACATACGAGTAAAAGGCACTTTAGAACGTCAAAATTTTCAAAAAAAAAAAAGAATGTATTCTAGTCGCCCCTTCCAAAAGGTAGTTTTCGTATGGAGAAGAATGGGCAAGAAACTCCACCGTTATTCTTTAAAAATGTTTTCACAATATCTTATATACGTGTACATATCTATATACTCGTATATACTCGTAAAAATGAATCCCTATTTCCCTTGGTCACGGCATCACGTATGAACGGCTGGACCGATTTCGCTAATTCATTTTTTTGTTGTGTTTGTTAATCTCAGGAGAAGGTTTTAGGTAAATAGGTAGGTATGTAGGTAGGGTAGGAAGGTAGGTTGGGTAGGTAGCCTAATAACACTGTTATTTGAAAATATTGTAAAAACCAATTATTAATAGTAACCGTGGAGTTTCTTGCCGGCTCTTCTCCATAGGAAACGACCAAACGACGTTTCATAAGTGCCCATGTAGGTTTATGTGAAATAAAATATTTTGAATTTTTTTTTTTTTTTTTTTGAATTTTGTAGGTAGGGTAGGTAGGTAGGGTAGGTAGGTAGAGTAGATAGGTAGGGTAGGTAGATAGGGTAGATAGGTTGTTAGGTGCGCCGTAGATAAGTACTTAGTGCTACCTGGGGCGGGCAGCCAGTAATTATATAATTTATTATAAGTGAAGACGATGCACCTAGAATAAGATTACTATACCACGATAGGTAAAAATAATGAAAAATGAAGCAATGACAGATAAATTAATTATGTTATAGATGCATGGTGCTCACATATTTACAAATATTGTAAAATTATACGATATTCCTAACATTTTAACAATTAATACTAATAAGTCAGTGTGTGAGTTCAAGTAATCATAGAATGTAAAATCAATGTTATAAAAAATCACATTATACAATTAAATTGGCAACCAGTTTGATGTTGTCTAGACTCTAAATTGTCCTATGGAGCAGGACCAGCATGTTTCCAAGCATTTTTATCTTGGATATAATCCTCTAATTTGTAATAAGCTTGTTTATCTTTATTTCTAGTATTAAAATTATGTCTATCACTTATTTTATTAAAAAGATGTAGATTTTTGTCTTACATACATAATATTTTCATAAATGAATTGGCAAGGTACCGTCATAATATTAATTTATTTAAATAGTTAGATTCACGACGACGTAGATTATAAATGGCTCTGATAGCTCTTTTGTTAAATAAATATGGAATCAATGTCAGCAGCCCGACCCCACAGTAAAATGACATACGGCATAATACTGTGGAAGTAACTAAAATAGACCGAACGCGTGGTTTCTACATCTGTTAACTGTCTTATCTTTCTAACAGTATAAGCGGCCGAGTTTAGCCGCCCCGCGAGATATGTTATATGGGGTCCCCATTGTAATTTCTCGTTTGGCGTGATTCCTAGGAAAACTGTTTGATTAATAAATTTCAGTTTTTCTCCATTCAATATGATGTCACATTCACTACTTCTAACATTAGGTAATTTGAATCTAATGCATTTAGTATTTTTGTATTTAGTACCAAATTATTTACTGTAAACCAATCTTGGACGTGAACAATAGAAATATTCATGTCGTTAAGATTTTGTGACCGTCGGTTTATTTTAAAGATCAATGATGTGTCATCTGCAAATAACACCATCTTCGGTTGTTTTTGAAATAATTGTAGTAAATCATTAGTATAAACTAAAAAGAGGAATGGACCCAATATTGAACCTTGAGGAACGCCCATTAACATTTCAGACCTTAATGAGTTTGTGCCGTTGACTTGAACTTTAAATTTTCTATCTTTTAGGTATGATATTAGCTAATCAAGAGCTGTATTTCTAATCCCATAGTGCTCCAGTTTCAGCAGAAGTGTGTCATGGTCTACGCAATCGAACGCCTTCGAGAGGTCACAAAAGATTCCAATAGCATCTTCTCAGGTTCTTCCCAGGCGTTGAAAATGTTCTTTATTAGGGTGACACCAGCGTCACTGGTACAACGCCCTTTGGTGAAACCGTACTGTTGATCATGAAAGATGGAATTTTAATTAAAGTGACGTAACATTCGATTGAGCATCAACTTTTCAAACACCTTACTGAGAACTGGCAGAATTGGCACAGGCCTTTAAAGCCTTTAATGGTTGAGTTCCTTTCTATCACCAGATTTGCACAAAGGAACTACTTTACCGTGTTTCATGAGATCCGGAAAGACTACTTGGTCTACACTGGTGTTAAATATGAAAGCTGAATAAGACGCAATGGTTTCAATGATAGATCTACAGGCCTATACAGACATTCCCCATAAATCTTCTGTTGATTTAATTTTAAGATCTTAATTAAGCTTTTATAACAGCCTGGGGTTTGTATGCTGAAACCTAAACTCCAAAGGGCATGCCTTTACATTATTTCTAAGTAAGGCAGCAGAAAGCGTGGGTGAGGAATTTAAAGCTTCAGTAGTTTTATGGAGAATATTAGCGAAAAAGTTTTCGAATTCCTGAGCTAATTTCTACATCTGAGTTGATGGGCCCATGTGCCTCTAAATGTGTGTGTGTGTCTCTCTAAATAAAATTCAGTATTACGAGGTTTTTCCTACCGCTATCATAATTTATTATTTGCCAGGTAGTTTTCATTTTATCATCAGCTGATTTTATTTTATTGCCAATGTGAAGAGCTTTAGCCATTTTGCACACACTTTTAAAAGTTTTAGAATATTTTGCAACATACTGATGAAACCTTGTATTATTAATATGTTGCTTTAGTTCATAAAGTTCAAAAAGTTTTCCCTGCTTTTACTAATACCTGGAGTCGCCCAATCACTAAATAAGAACTTTGTGTACATAGTTTTAGTCTTTAGTGGAAAAGTGTCCATAAATTGTTTGTTTAATAGTGAAAAGAACTCGGCGTAGAACTCATTTGGGTCACAAATATTATTAAAACTCTGAACACATAATTTACTTGCTAAAGAATTATTTAATTTTTCTAGATTTTTACAAGTAAACTAATTGGCCTAAACCTTATTTGAATTTTTTGAAAAGGCAGTTCGGAGAAAAATGTTATTGTTAGTCCACTGTGATCAGATGGCAACTTATTTACAATTTGCTTATGTAAGTAATCACAATTACAAAAAATATTATCTATACAAGTGGCAGAAGAAGCTGTCACTCGGGTTGGTTCAATAAAAACATTTGACAAGTCAAATGACATACCTGAATAGCAGAACTGATTATTTTCGTGACTTCAGTGTTTGTCGTACTCACTAATATTGAATACTCACTATACACTCCCATACAGTATGCCCTCGTTTAATTTAACGTACTGTATGATAAGTTGTATAAAAACACGTACCTGATAAAAAGTAACTAAATGTGCATTTTCAGCTTCCCCTAGATATTTTAAAATATGGTCAGCTTGACAGTCCAGTACGATGCGGGTTATGCGATATTCATTTAATGACTTGAAGATCTGAAAATATCGAAATCTTTAGAAGCTCTCTTACAGGCACAGGTGTCGGTTCATTAACACAGCAAGTGATATAGTAGACGAATTTTTTTCAACATATAACCTGTGGATCTTCGGAATGGATTGAAGTTTGTGTCATTAGGTAAGTAATTCAATTTAAAAACGTGAAATTGTTAATACAGTCAATTAACTAAGCCTATCACAATCAACTGTCGGTTGGTCATAAGTTTATAAAATGAATACTTATGCTCTTTGAGAGTTAAGACAGAGATACTTTTCGTTTTATCATAATTATGGAAATATTACGTGTCGGTTGTCGCCGTCTGGATCCAATTTGTACATGAAGATTTGTGAATGTAGTGAAACCTCAGATATAATCTTTTGCACTCTTAATAAACCTAGAACAAAAGGTATAATTCTTAACTAAAACTATACAATTTGTAAATAATCTTAATAATGTAGATAAATAATTTGTTCACCGGATAAAATATACACGGCAGAACGATAGATGGTGTTTAAAAATAAATGAAATGTGACAGAAAACGCCTATCTCATAAACGATTTCAACTCCGTATGATTTTTCTAAATAATATTAGCTGGAATGCATATAAAACACTATAAAACTGATTTACATCCGTAAGACGTCCTCGTAACTTAAGGTCCAGTTGAAAACCAGCGAGAGACACTATTTGTCTGACATTTATGCTGAACTAGCCCTATTTGGCGCAGCTGTTAGGCACACAATACTATTTTAAGTTATTTTTTATGTATTCTGTTTTTTTGGTTTTTGTGTGAATATTGTGTGCCTTAACCTGAGTAAAATATTTTTTTTCTTTTTTTTTCATATTTGTAAAATAAAAAGTTGGGTACATACCAAAGTTATCTTCATAAACGGCTGCAAAACCTGTCCATTTATAATACTTCACAAGTTTACCATATGCTAGTGCAATGTCCTCGGAGTCCGGATAAAAGTTTATTGAAATCTTTTTAAAGGCTAATTCTTCGTCAGCTTCTCCTTCTTTCTCGTTTTCCTCGTCTTCTGGACTAGTTTCTTCTTCATCTTCATCATTTAATTCCATGTCGGGGTCCAGAGGTTGCCACGTGGCTTGAATGTGCGGTATGTTCGCAATAGCGCACTGGTCTCGAGTGGCGCCGTCTGATATTGCATTTTGTGGACCAAATACAGCCACCGGTTGTATTCCATTGCTTGAACACACTGGAATTGTATAACAAGAACGTCTGCTTGAGCAAATAAAATCAATAGAATAATGTTAGCGCAATTTCATTACGAACTTTGCAGAAGTATATAAGTATACAAGAAAAGCAATATTATATTTTTACTTTGTTTGTTTTTATAGTAAAATGCGTAACTTCTATTCTAAAAGATTTTAATTTTATTATAGAAGTCGGTTGATAACAAACTGCAAATGTAGTTATATCATTCTCGTATGTTACAATAATGAATACATACTTCCATCATTGAGATCCATTATCACCATGTTAGATTAATTATCGGTAATTTCAGTATGTTTTGATTACCCTAAAGGAGGCTTTACATCCTATGTATTTTAGTAGATAATTCCTTAGTGACCTATATTGACGGAATAGAAAACAACAGGGTACTTTAGTCTCGGAAAATGAAAACCGGGAATGTACCTACATATGTATGTGTTGTACATTAGCTGACACCCATTGAGTAATAACGAATTTGAACTTTATCGAGAATTCGGAATACTCCTTCGCGCATTTAAAAAAAGCTATTACGAGATTTTGATCATTCTCGTGTTGTTAAGGTTGAGAGGCTAATGAGCTTAATTTTATAAACGACACGACTACTTACATTTACTAAGGCAGATGAATAAAAGTTTGAGCGCCCCAGTGACAATGAAGTTAACTAGCAGTACAGATAGCAGTGACAGCGCACAAAGATTTGTATACAAATAATAAGTAAATCACGAAAAGTAACTTTTAGACACTTGTCCAAATCTTACTTTTCGTGAAAAGGACTTCCTTATGTATGTGTTGTTACCAAAGCACGTGCCTCAACTAACTGACTATACATAATATGATTATGTTTGTTGAGATTCAATATAGCGGTAATATGTTCAGTACTGGGACCCTCCTGGAGGGTTTACTCAAGTCGTATATGGGATGCCGGAAGCCCTCGCGGAGGCTTCATTTTAAATAAAGGTTTTTCTTAGCGAATTCAGCATTATGAACTGTGAAAGTAACATAAGTTGTATATTCTAACAACAAGATTTATTCAACGTGTTGGTTTTGACATTCAAGCAGTTTTTTCTAAAATTAATGCATGATTTTATTGTAATTGTAAAGTAAGTCTTTACGTGACTCTAACATAACTTTTATCGACAACAGTAGGTACTTAGGCATACAAAATACAGGGGGGGCAGCTGCCTTCCCCTACCCCTCCCTGGGTACGCCCATGTGTCTGTCCGTTATTCTGTCACAGTTTATTTCAGGAACTACTCTGATCCTGAGTCAGATGGACACCCCTGTTTCAGAATCAGAGCAAGCTATTACACTTTTTATTATTTCACGTCCTCACTACACTAAGTAGGTACAGCGACAAGACCCCCTGAAAACACTATTTTACTTCGTTTTACAGTGTTTTAGAACACGGTTTCAAACCTAATGCCGGTGACACTCTTCGAGGGTTAACTTTCGCGCAAACGTAATGCCGGTGGGAGGGTCAACTTGCAGTATGTTAGGCGGCATGGCGTATGAGCTCTATGAAAAATGGGTGAAGTTGAAAGTGCTAAATAACATGTTGATTCACTACACATTAATAAACTGTAAAATATTTCTCGAATCAAGCCATCCTCTCGTTAAATAACTGATTTACAAGCATACCTGCTTTATTAATGTTAATAATTATGTGGTAAGAGTATTTTTACGGTGTTGGTACACATTGATTACTTACATTCTCTCCAAACTGAATAGCTATCAGACCTCAGCGGCTGCAAGGTGACAGGTTTTATCCGAACTTCCTGTAGGTGCACATGGTTCAAACTATCGTTGAAGGCTGAAAGCTCGGTAGTGGCCTCCTTGTCGAATATACCCGCTGCAAATTGGAATATTACATCAGGCGAAATGTATTCGAACTAATGTTGACGATTTCTTAACTTTTGGAATTTCGAATCAACTATCGTGAAACATATCTATTGCACTCTATGTTTTGATAATTAATAATAACGCATCAGTATGTAAGTAGATAATGAATATAATACTATGTTCCTAATCAAACATTGTTAGTCACACGTTAATCCAAAAAAACTTTACCTATTTGGTACGAAACTTCAACAGTTTCCGTGAAGACAAACTGCGGAGTACATTTCTGAACACAGAGCAACAATACGAGTAAATACCAGCACATGGCGTAAAAACTTTAATGCGAATGCATAGTTTACTTTATAAAAACTATTTCACTATAATTTGTGGGCGCACCGCTTAGCGAATGAACGTCTGGGTAGCCGTTCACTCAAATAAAATTAACTTCTTTCGGAGTTATGAAGAAATGGAGGAGGCATACAGCGACATAGAAATATGTCACGTGTTTTTTGGTAGGATATTATATTAAAGTTATACATTATTCAGTTTTAAGACGATTTTTGAATTGGTAGATGTCTTTATTTAGTCATCGATTCATCAGTATACAATTTCCTTAGAATTCACATGAATGATATTCCAGACTTCAGTCGCATCAAGGCGGCGCGGGCGGCGATACGGCGACGGGCGACGCGTGACGTAGCGGCACACGCGACGTGGCCTAAAACTGCTTTCCAAAAATACTTCAGACGGCGGAGAGGCGGCCGGCGCGCCGCATGCCCGCCCAAACAACATATTGTAATCATAAACCAAAACTTCCACAATGATCACTTTCGAAGCTTTCCTCATTGTTACCTCTATCGTATTCACAACGAGTACTCATGCACTCCGCACGGCCGCATTCCCCATAGGTATGTGAAAATTTAAATACATTACAAACAAAAAATTGACAACAAAAACAATTGAGTTGTGTATGTTTTCAGGGGGTCTTTTCAACCGAGAAACGCTGCCAAGTTCTTTGCAGGTATTTGATAACATGATTAAAGCAAACGGAATGATGACGTACCACGGTCGGTCCTTGAACTCGAAGGTAGTCGACAGCTATTCCACTTCATTAGAACGTAAGTCATTATCATGATAGATATCATAGCATACCTAGTTATTCATTTAGAGGAGTCTACATGGGCCTCAAGTACATGCTTGTACCTACACGTTCTGTTAAATGATCTAAAAAATAGGGAGGATGACTGGATCAAAAAAGCAATTCTATTTAGTCCGTCAGTCAGATAATAAAAAACTATTAGACACTTATCTTTTGCTATATCATGTTAATAAAAATTACTTAGATAAAACGCATTAAAGTTGGGGAGTGGGGGTAGCTACGTCACAAGTAAGTATAAAATCGTGACGTCCTGGCACATTTTAACGCAATGTATTGTTTACATACAATCTATATGAGTAGATTGTATATTGTATGTCAACAACAAATAAAATAAAGTAAAATTATAAACAATTATATAAACTCATATAACCTGTCAGTAGGTAAGCTAATTCTGGAGAAAGAACATAATAATCCAGATTTGTGTATTCATTATTTATGAATAATGATTATTTCCCTTGCAATTAAATGTGGTACATTTAAATTGTTGGACAGCCTTACAGCAAAGGTTAATAAGGACTAGGTATCAAAACATCATTCCAAATTCGAATGGTGACGAGTTGTCAATCCGCAATTATATTCTTTAAAACAAAAGAATATTAATTCGTAAGCACTACTGCACCCGTCAATGCCGTATGTAATAAATTTATTTCTAGTCCTTCTTCCAGTTCTATAGCCCTTATATAAAACTGTTGTTTCCCAGTGTGTCCATTTACTTCAGAAGACAAGGGGATCGTGGCTTTAATAGACGCTCGCCCGACTTACGGCATCTGCGACACGACTTGTTTGTTGTGTAATAGACTTAATGTAAGTTATTCTTTATTTAGATACGTACCTTATATATCAGTTACAATTAAAGTTACCTTTCCCAACAGTAAATCAAATCGTCATGTTTAGTAACCAAAAAAAAAATACCACTCGATATTCTTCAACTAAATGAGAAGAAATTTAAAACTTGCAATAAACGCACACTATGTAGACAAGCATACTATAAGTTGGATGATTATATCGTAGATAAAAATGCTTGGCTAAATGCTGGTCCTGCTCCACAGCCACTTGGGCTCACTAGTTAATTTAAAAAAATCGTAGAGTTGCTTCCCCTTTTTTATTTTTTCTCACTACAATGTTTATTTTTTTTATTTAACCATATTTTAATTATTGAATATTCCAATAGGTAGATAATATTGATTTTCTTTCTTTTGGTGGTAAAATTCTTTAAAGGTTACAAATAAATTGCAAACTATAGTTTTGTATAACTTAGACGCATTTTTATTTTCAATTTTTGTAAATGTGAGTACCATGGGGTAGTTACGGGTTGGGTTTGTTATGGGGTTGGGGTAGTGGGGTTGTCATGCTCACTTAATGTCTCGCTGATGGTGGCGAGTGTGTTGGATCATTCGGTTCCGTACAAAATGGTTGAGCTGCTGATCCATGCGTCATGTTCGTGAACGGGCGCCGTCAGTTGAGACTGGTCATCTCTTATCTGCCAGGGCTTATTTTTAATCGTTTTTGATTTTTATATTTTTTTTTACATTGTTCTCACATATAGAATCAACAAGAGTAATGTACCCAGGATTTTATAATTCCTATATTTAAAAGAGTGTCCTTGGAGTTTCTTGCCCGTTCTTCTCCGTAGAGATTTACGTTTTGGAATGGGCAACTACATAGCTTCAACTTTCTGACTAACTGACTCTTTGACAATTCAAAAGTGCCTGTAAAGGGTTTGATTGAAATAAATGCTTTGAGTTTGAGTTTGAATGAAGGATATAGATATCCTGTGACGATATTTCCAACTCGCTTCCGACCATGCTCGTGCTGGTCATACCAAAAAATGGCCCCAAGTCTCCTCAGGCGGTTCCCTATCCATTTGCATACAATTTTAAGACCTAATATAACTTGGCATACTTTTGTTTCTCCTAATTATATTTTCGCATAACATTATTTACGCATAACAGCTTACGCATATTTTTCTTAAGCATAATTTCTCTAATCATAATAATGATTAAGCATAACATTCTGAAGCATAAATTAATTTACGCATAATGTTATTAAAACATACTTTTTATAGGCAAAGAAGCATAATTAATATTTCTAAAATGTTAGACACTAATACACATTTTTATACAATAATGCTCTAATGAAATTTGTAGGCACTTTACATTGTAGGTGCAAGCATGCAGCATGCAAACATGTAAACAAGCATACCCCATGCATGCAAGCAAGCATGCTGCATGAATGCAGCATGCAGCATGCATGCATCATATAACATGCAGCAGGCATGTTTTATATTTTTTGTAATTGTATGCCTAACTACTATTATGCTAATAGTCATAATGCCTAGTAAAATTATGTGAGTTAAATTTATGCCAAAACAAATTAGCCTTCAAGATGATTATGCCAACATAAACAGTATGCCAAAAAAAAATATGGCAAAGTATTATTATGGCAAAACGAATTATGCCAAAGTATATTAGGAAAGAGAACATTATGCAAGAAGAAGGGATAAGCCTCCTCAGGCTTGTGCCAATATGACCTAAGAATAACAATCGTAGGCACCGTATACATTAATAGCCTCAGAATTATCATGAGTCTATCGTTTACAGCGGTCAAGTTTTAGATCGTTAGTCTACCGTCCAGAGATGAGCACATTCAATATACAGATAGCATGTCTTCAAAAATTTCAGATTACCCATTTGTCCTTGGGATGGGAGCCTGCGACGACTCTTGCTGAGGACTTCTACTCGTTCTCTTACCATCCACCACCAGAACTAATCTCGAAGGCCTACGCAACGCTCATTAAAGACTTATCATGGGACAAATTTACCATCCTATATGAAGATGATGGCAGTGAGTATACTACTTTATTGTTAAATGTACTTTAACATATTGGTAGGTTAGAATATAAAACAAATTTTTCGATCGCAAAGCACTCTCTAATGCTTCGCGATAAGAGTCGTGCAATAGAATATTGTTTACCGTTTCTGTAAATAAATGTGGTCAAAATGAAAAAGGTATCTCTATTACATTTCTCTGGGGTGTAGGTATAATAATAAGAAAATAAATAAAATTAAAATTCTAATATCGATAAGATAACAGACAACTAAACTATGTATATGTCGTTGCCAGATCTTAGAATTGATCATTTCATGAAATGATCAGCTAACATTGGCTATATCGTTTAAACGTCAACGTTTAATAATATGTCAGTCGACGTTTGGCCTTAGCATTAATGTAGAGTATCCATGGTGTAAGGTGTAGTAAAAATAGCCAAGTAACTAAAACTAACTTGGAAGTAGCGCTCGCCGGCCACTGCCGCGGCAACGCTCGCTTCGCACGCTCGGCTCGCGCGCGGTTTGTCATAGTTCAGTCAATTTTTATTTTTTTTAAACTAATTTTAAGTACTATGTTGCATTTCACGACAAAAACAAAACGACATCAACGCCTCTACCGGTGGATAATCTAACTATTTTACGATATGATCACTAATGTTTGGCCACATCATGAAGTAGTCATGCGTTTAACTGTTCTTATCGTTAAACGTTGTATTCAATGATTTGGCCAGGCCTCATCATGATGTGACCAGTGGTCGAAGTTCATTTCATGAAATGATCAATTTTAAGATCTGGCAACGACATATATTATAGGTACAAGAACTTTTAGGTATAAGAAATACAGGGAAGTTTTCAAAATATTATTTAATTGAGTAGTATAATAAAATTTCTGTAGAAGTAAAATACGCAGTTGTTTTTAGAGTTCCGTACCCGAAGGTTGCTAAACGGAACCATATTACTAAGCCTCCGCTGTCTGTTTGTCCGTCCGTCTGTCTGTCAGCGAGCTGTATCTCTTGATCTGTAATAGGTAGATAGTTGAAAATTTCACAGATTATGCATTTCTATTGCCGCTATAACAAAAAAAAAAAAAAAAAAACATTTTGAAAAAAAAATTAAACTAACCCAGGCATGTCAATGTGGGGTGTCACTGTCTAGAGCTCATCGAGTAGAGCTCTAGACAATGACACCCTACTTCTCAACAAATAAACAAGTTAGGAATAAGAAATTTCTGTATAACATGTACCATATACTGTTTATAATCAACAAATACTAAAAACGTCGATTCATAAGGATATTTTATTTAAATATGGGTGATTTTCTGCAACTGCAAGAATAACTTTGTAATTTATAGTATCATTATGAAATACAAATTTATCTTAGCGATTTTTTAAATTTAAGATGAAAAATAATAATATTCTTTGTTTAGTGTAAATAATAATATTCATTTATTTACTAAATAATATAGGGGGGTATGGAACCCTTTATGTGCGAGTCCGACTCGCACATGGCTGGTTTTATTTAAGTATTATGAGACTATAATTTGGTTTTCTTAACTGATGCATTGTCATACCACAACAGAGCAACTGTCATCTAATCTCTTCACCACCCTTGGTTGACTGGTAGAGAATGCCTAAGGCAATAACCACCTTTGTACCTTTTTGAATGCGAAAATTTTAAATAAATAAATAGTCTGGTCATGTGCTTGTTATTTAAAGTGCTAGAAGTAGTGTTGTTCACATTCAGCCGCGGCAGATGAACGACTCACAAAATTCACTTAAAATAAGAATTGTCTACCAAATATTTCAAAATTCTGGGCTGCTACTGAGAATTTACTAAAACAAAACCTTAACTTCAGTGACCAACCTGGGAATCAAAATTTAAATTGGATTTTTTCAGGTTTTTTACGGCTACAAGAAGTAATAAACTCGTGGCCTAGTGCCGAGGGCGTGGAACCAATTCTCTTCAAAAAGTTAGACCCTAAGAGTGACAACCGGGAAACATTCAAGTATATATTTAAAGTAGCACGAATGACATATCACATTCTGGATTGTAACGTAACTAACGTTCATAAATATATGAGTGAAATCGTACAAGTTGAGAACTCGACGGAGTATCAAGTATGTATAATGTTGTGTATTCATTAAAGTTCTCCGCACACGTAGCTGTGAAAGTGCACTAACTACCAGAGATGCAAAGTAATGAATTTATGAATGCAATTAGTTTTTGTGATTTGACGCCAACTTTTAGATTATTCTTCTTTTCTTTGTCGAAGGTCTATGATTGATTAAAAGAAGCTCTTTTTCCAGAGTTTTATTTTAACAAGCCTAGATGCATACAGCCTTGATTTTAAAGGGATTTCTGCTCTCATGGCGAACGTTTCTACCCTACACTTGACCACACCCAGTGAGGCGACTTGGAAGGACAAAGGAATGCTACAGACCAAAGCGTTAGGGGTAATACCATTAATTTCTTATTACTTTAACTATCATAAGTTACAACAGTAAATACAGTCCATATTTCGTTTCAAGCGTCCTGACCCAGGAAGGGTCACCACGTCACCAAAAACGTCGTGACCCATCACGACGTGTTTCAAACTCTGGAGGCCGAAATTACGTCGCGTAACTCACACGCTGAACTTCCGTTGCGTTTCACATGTGTCACTAAAATAGATGTTTTTTGGTACTAGTACCTACAAACGGTATTTTTTACTTTTCAGCTCGAAACAGCTTTAGCAGCCGATGCAATAATTCACTTAGAAAAAGCGATCAGAAGCATGCAGCTTGATGAGGACCCAGCTGAACCACCCGCTCTGTGCCTTAAAAATGGTAAATCTGAGTACGAGGATAGCGCATGGCCTGTAGGATATGAGCTGCGAGAAGCAATTCGTAAGGTAAATTCTAAATTGTATTGAATGAAAGAGAAATCTACAGGAAATAAATAAAATTGAATATAACTTCTGAAAATAATAAAACAAAAAGAGATCTCTGTTATTTTCAAGACATAACTTATGTTTTGAACCATTTCCAGACAACGAACAAAGGCTTCTCAGGTCACATTGAGTTCGATGAGGAGGGGAAAAGAGTAAATTTCAACTTGCACTATTCAAAATTAAACAAGGACAGTCAATTTACGTATGTAGGCGATTGGGACTTCAAAACAAATGTTATCACTAAGAAGGATATAGACGATAGGTCACTCGCTGTGAATAGAAACTCGAAAATTAAGGTAACACTTTTTTAAATAATACTCGTAATAAATGAAATGATGTGATAAGACAACGGTGTGAGTTAAAAGAAGATGTAGTGATAGTGACAAAAATTTAAAAGGGTATGCTGAGATGGTTTGGTCATGTTGAGAGGATGAATGAAAGGAGACTAACAAAATGTATTTACAAGGCAGATGTGAATGGAAACGCTGGGAGGGGACGCCCTAGGAGGACATCTACTGATCTTATTGGTGATGTTCTTCAGAAAGGACAGGTGCGTAGTACTCGCAACCGGCGTGCGTGTATGACCAGATGTATGAACGTAAACGAGGCAAAAGGAGTAGATATGTAAGGATCGTAGCAGGTGGCATTCTGTAGTTTTTGCCTACCCCCATGGGAACAAGGCGTGAGTTTATGTATATATGTATGTACTCGTAATAGTTAAATCATCACTTAAAAATAAATATTGATACTTACATCTAGACCCATTTTCATTCAGGTGGTGACCAGAATTGGAAGACCATATTTTGATGTATTGAAAACTGAAAATGGAACAGTGTATCGTGGTTACTGTGTGGATTTAATTGATGCCATATTTAAACAAATAAATAAAGAAAACAAAGCCAATCTAGACTATGAGTTTTACATAGCCCCAGGAAATAACTATGGTAGCCAGTTGGAAGGCACCATAAAGTGGAATGGAATAATTGGAGAACTGATAGATCATGTAAGTGATATTTTGGGTCATTCGTTTCCAAGTAGATAATATATCTCTTAGTTTTGTAGTAAGAGTAAGTACCGACTTCAATAGATTGTGGAAATGAAACGATACGATACGACTGTATTATGATTAGATGGATTTCAGTTTTTCCTTTATATAATTTATTTATTGATCGTAGACGTAGCATGTAACTGTTGAAATAGAAAGTTAAAGCTATTAAAACTGTTAAAGCTGTTTTTAAAGCTTTTAAACACACTATAATATTATAATTTTAAATTAAACCCATTTAACGTTCCAGAAAGCAGCTTTAGGTATCTGTGATTTGACAATTACCTCTGAAAGAAATGCCGTTGTGGATTTTTCGATTCCTTTCATGTCTTTGGGTATCAGTTTGTTGTTCAGAGAGGAAGAGCCCGAAGCTCCGGACAGATTCTCATTTATTAAGCCATTGTCTTTAGATGTTTGGTTGTATTTGGCGACCACGTATGTGATTGTCTCATTTGTATTACTTATTTGTGCGAGGTTGGTATTGTTTTGCCTGTTTTTTTTCATTTTTAGGAACCTTTAAGCACTTCTCAAACTGAAGCGAATCCCTGCAGGACGCGAGACGCAAATATGCGTGGCGGTTGTTTTAATTATTAATATTTGCGCCAGCTAGAACATCTAACAGCTCCATACAAGTTAGTTGACATGATCGGCGCGAACGAATTTTGTCCTGCATCCCGCGCGGGATTTGCCTCAGTTTGACAATGGTGCCGATTCTCTTGTCACAAATGCCTCTAAACTAGACTAAAAATCACCAAAATTTAGTTTACTCCTGTCAAACGATGATTTCCCATTCTGAAATAAAATAAAGTGGCACAACTTAACTATATTTTAGTTTGACAGCACTAAGACGGTACTGGGATTTTAATTTAGTGAAAATGACCATTTTGCTATACTGAATTTGACGTTTTTCACCTAAAATTTTAGTTTTCTAACTAAATACTATTATGTAGTGTGTAATACTATTATGTAGTTGTCATGATCTAAAAATTCACACGAACACCTCGACTTTAGGTGCAAAAACAGTACTGTACTGGTTTTTTTTCTTTTCTGCTTATATCTCGAAAATGGTGTGTCCTATCGCAAAAATAATGAAAATTTCGATCCCCCTTTTGTCAAAATAATTTTTAAATTTAGAGACATTTTATTGCAGAATAGGTTTAAGATTCTCATAGCCAAAAGTAAGGAATTTTAGTGATAGTTTAGTTAGTTTAGTTCGGTGTACAAGAGAATCGGCACCATTATCGCATTATCATTGTCGCAGGCAGATTGTATGATTCGTCATTATACATACGGCGCCGTCCGTTTACAAACGCAGTTATGAAATATGCCGAAGGTATATTGGCAACTCGTTCAATTGTTATAATTTCGACATTGATTGCTATTGTAAGGTCGGTTGGAAATGTGAGCCGCGAGCCGAATTGTTCGTAGTTACTAAGCCAGGGCACCCCGACCAAATGGGTACGGTTATGTTTGGACATAGGCCGGCGAGCGCTTTAACAAATAGCACTAAATACTTAAATTTGCCGCGGTATTTTGTAAGCGGTGCAGCGGTGTTTGAATTGTCCATCAAATGTGGCATATTATAGTGACAAGGCAATTTACATTTCGCCTTTGGCATATTTCATACTTTTTAAACGGACGACGCCCTTTGTAATAAGCGGAATCATACAAATTGCCTGATCTCGTATTACATCATGTTTTTTTGCGGTAAACATTTGTGTTTTAATTTTTGTCTGACATTATAGTAAATATTCTTCGTAAAACTTCGCATACAATAGGTATTCTCTTTATTGATTGGAGCTGTTGTTTTGTGATCAAAATTAAATGATGTTGTAATAACTTTATGTTAGTAAACTTTAAATTATGCTAATTATTTTTTAGAATGAGTCAAGACGACTGGGTGAATCCTCATCCATGTAATCAAAATCCTGAGAATTTGGAAAATATATGGAGTCTGTACAATTGCATGTGGCTTACTATGGGTGCTATAATGACTCAAGGATGTGATATTTTACCAAGGTATGGAGATTTCTAAATCTTTTGCAGCCTTAAATTCTTCATATTAATCTTCGGTTAATTTTCATTGAACAGGGCAGCAGGTTCGAGGTGGATCACAGGCATGTGGTGGTTCTTCGCTCTCATTGTGACTGCCTCATATACAGCCAACATGTCGACTTTCCTCAGTAATAGTCGAAGAAGCAACGTCATCAAAGATGTCAAGGAACTTTCCGAACAGAACAAAATTTCTTATGGAGCTGTGTACAATGCGTCTACATACAAGTTTTTCCAAGTACGTTTTGAAATTACGTTAAGGCCTGACACAGCCAAGAGGCGTCGCGGCAGACCCCGTAGAAGATGGAGGGAGGAGATGGACAAAACAAACGATGAGTGATCCACATTAGCTCTGGATCGTAAGAACTGGTCAAGAAGTCAAGGGACCTTTGCCCAGCAGTGCGATGATACAGGCTCACAGTAACCAATTTAGATATATGACGATGATTCCATCTAGATGGACCGACGACCTATTCCCCGATTTCTGGTCAGGGTGTTGTGGTGCAGCTTGGGAGAGGCCTATGTTCAGTAGTGGACTGCGATAGGCTGAGTTGATTGATTGATTGATCTAATATTCATTAACACAGGCGTGATGTTACTTTTGTTACCTAGCTAATTTTACTCATTCATTTACAGTCGTCAAACGATACAGTGTACTCAAAGATTTGGTCAGTGATGAGTACAGCAAGGCCTACAGTTTTCACATACAGTAACGACGAAGGGAGACATCGTGTACTCAAGAGTAATGGGAACTACGCGTTCTTTATGGAATCTACCTCAATCGAATATTTTATTAAGAGAAATTGCAAATTGAAAATGCTCGGTTCTAAATTGGATTCTAAGGAGTATGGTATCGCTATGCCAAAGAGTAAGTTATAAGAATAAGCATATTTTAACCCTTTGAACGCAGATCTACGCGAGACATAATGACTTTTTAATTGTTTCTGTAATACGAAAGGTTAAAACAACAAATAATTATAAATGGTATTGCAGTTGATACTTATTCTTATGTTTTTAGACTATCCACACAAAGGATGGGTTGATGGGGCAATTTTAGCACTTCAAGAAAGAGGTGAGCTTGAGAAAATGAAAAAGAAATGGTGGGAAGATGAGGATAACGAAGAACATTGCGAGGTTTGATTCATTTTTCTGTCTGATAGAGATAGAACAACCAATATTTTTAGTTCTTTGATTGATGTAAGAATTAACGTTAAAAAATAAACAGTTGTTCTCGTTTTGTTACAGAAAATGGCCAAGGAAGAGGACGACAATGGCTCACTACAGATGAAAAATACCAGTGGTATATTTTTAGTACTGGGTTCGGGAGGACTCTTGGGCCTTGTCGTGGCCATTATAGACTTCATGTTCCACGCTCGGCAAATCAGCGTCAAAGAAAGGGTATACTTTTAGTTTAAATTATATAATTACCAACTGGCGACAGTGGCGACCCGCCTTTGATTCCCGCGGGTGAAATGGCGACATGTAAAAACATCGAGATTTCTATGCTACATCTAAGTTAATTACTATAATATACCTTCCAGAACAAATTCTCTAAACCACTTATAATATGATCGTTTTAGGATATATGTACCTATGTACAGCTAATAAATTTCCCACTGCTGGGACTTGGGCTTCTTCTCTGCGTGAGGGAGTTGTGAGAAGTTAGGATACAGAATGCATGAACACATAAATGCGAGCGATGATGCTAAATTAGAATGATGTTAGAATGAATGCAAAGAGTTTGATGAAACTCTCGGCATTCATTCTAATTTATACCTTATGATACTGACTCATTGGTCTACTGGTAGCAAGCGCTACTACTGAACATGAGGTCTTGGGTTCGATTCCCAGGTCAGGCAAAGTGTTTTTCTTTCTGGAATTTCTCAGTAACAGCCCGGAGTCTGGATTTGTGCCCGGTTGATGGCAAAAAGCTCACCCCTATTACATGGGACTTAAACATAACTGTTGAAATGTGGGTGTACTATAGGTACACCTCTGCCCAACCCTTCCGGGAAACAAGGCGTGATGTTATGTGTGTATAATGAGATACGAGTTCTATTGTTGGTTGGTTTTACGTCAAAATTGATCATTAATATTGGATCGTGACTTAATGGTGATCTTATTTCGCAGGTGACGTTCCTGGAGGCGCTATCAAGCGAGTGGCACGCATCCTTGAACCCACGTGAGCTGCATAAGCCTGCTGCACCCCCTCGTTCCGCGCCCCCCTCCACTGCCAGCCCTTCCCCGCAGCGCGAGCGGTCCCAGTCTCGAGCGGTCTCCGTGCTCAGGGCTGCCACGTCTTTCATCAACTTTGATGAGATTTATTGAGCATACACAGACTCACTCTCACAGACCCAGACACACACACAAGACATACACTCATTCTAAACTTTACTATCATCTCAGTCTGCCTCAAATAGTAAGTTTGGGTTAATATGCATAGGAAATTGAATTGGATCACTATTATCAACGCACTGATTTTTATGGTCATTCACTGTCAAGCGTTTCGTTGAAAAGCACGTGTCTATTATGTACCATTAGCAGCCAGTGACAATGTATTTGCACGCCATATTATGACAGGATATGCTGAAATCAAAACCTGATTTGATTTGACGATGGACTTTTTATTCGCTGGACAGAAATTTTACTATTCTATTTTTACATACATTTCCATTCGTCCTTTCGTCGCGGACAAATTGTCCATCGTCTGCTCAGCGCTTTATTAGATTTTAGCTAACTGCTAGCAGCAGTGCCACTTAAGTGTTTACTATTGAATCATAATACTTAATTGGACCAAAATTAATACGTTTACGTCTATTTTATAAATATGTGTTTTTATTTATATAAGTTGACATTTTAAACAGGAAATATCTCAGTTATCTACTACCTCAAAAAGATTGTTAATTTATGCTTTAAATAAAATTGTTACATCCACAAGTTGTATTTTGTTATTGTCACTTATTAAATACGCCTAGATGGAACAAATCCGCGGCGGACCGAAGCACGGACGAAGCTCTCGAAGCATTCTGGGAGCTCGACGCACTGGAGGAAGGACGAGAATGCTTCACTGGCTTTTCCGTCTCCCAGAAACTTAGTGCAAACGAAAGCTCGGCCCACAGCGCTTCTGATTGAGTCATCTGCAAATAGAACAGAAAAAAAATTATACTTAAGTATTTTACGGGAAAGATCTAATTTTTTCTGTTCTTAAAGTTCTTAAATTATAGGTGTAGGTTGTACTTAATTGAAATAACTGAAAACCTGACGCTGTAGTCAACATTATGCATAACTTTTACTACGGGAGAGCTCCATACATTTGCCTATGCTCATGTAACTCTCGAAAATGTAGGGAACAGCTAATATTTTTTATGCGATTTTATTTTATTTCTTTCAATTACACCTAATGTTGTTTTTTTTATCTAGTTTGAATCATATTTACATGTCATTATCGACCTCAGTACAATTCAAATTTTAGCAAAACATAGCCAGAATAGCAATGGATGGTTTGTCTATGCAAAACAGTGAATACACATAGGTATTCAATGTCGCTAAGGTCGTATACGCATTAGCATATGAATGCTATTTGGCGCTAAGTGAAATTCGTACCTTCTGCTCGACGGCGACTTCTCTGACGTTCCAAAGGAATTCAAATATACCCATTGCGGCGGCCATGCTGCATCCTAAACCCAAGACTACGAACACGCCACCAACATTCTCTACTCCTAATTCTCCAGCAGCACCTTCTTCGCTTGCTTCTTTTGCCTGAAATATTAATTATTATTATTAAAAAAGAAACGAGCCGACGGTCCGAGAGGTCGGCACTTCGGCAGCTCAAATTTTTATGTCATTCCCGAATCATCTAATATACAGATACAGAGTTCCTCAACGGTTAATCTGAACTTACAACACAACCTTCTTCCTTTGGTGCTTTCCACCAACGGTTTTTGATTTCCACAAGCTTGCCACTTTCAGCTAATTTCAGTAAAGCATTGTCCACTGCCGTTCGATAAGACGAATCTATAAAAATATATGAGTGATGAATATGATCTAACCTTTTATAAATGAATCATAAGTAAAGTACCTACATAGTATTTAAAATGTAAACAAATATTTATTGGGAAGTACTGAAGTAAATTGGTACACAAGAAGTATTAGAATCTAAGCATTACTGACCAAAGGGCATAGCTATTCCATAGCCTTTAGAGTCGAGTAATCCACCCACTTGCATTAGCTCACAGTGTCTTTCCAGCTGGTACTCAATGGCTGTGGACTCCATAAAGTAAGCATAATCTCTTTTGCCTTTCAACACTCTGTCCAACCCCTCGTCGTTATTCTTGACGAAAACTGATGGTCGAGCTGATTCCATGGCACCATAAATTCTTTGGTACATGGACACATTGGATCGCTGGAAAATAAACCAATTTAAATAAATGATCTAACAGGCAAGGCAACCATATTAAACCGTCAGGCAGGAATAGTTTGCAAGACCCTTTGAATACAATTTTTTTTGTGTGCGTGTTTCTTAGAATACGTTTAACATTTATAACAAAGGGCGAAGTCATAGAATAAATAAAAATTATCAAACCTTGAAAAATGAGTACGTGGAACCACCTTTCAAGGTTCCATATTTAATTTTAGTTTGCATAGCTAGATCTTCGGCAGATTTGATCGAGTCATCCATTGCAGCATTGGTGAGGAAAGCAGCCAGGTTGGCAGTGTAGGAGGAACACATGATCAGAGCGAAGAACCACCACATGCCGCACACCCATCGGGTGGAATAACCTCTGTTTAGACATTAACATTGTTTTACAATTGTTGTAAAATTGTACAGTCAGGGAAATAAATGAGTAAGCTAATTGAGTTATTGGAAATTAATTGTTAAGTTGTTTGTAATGACTATAACACACCATGTCAATTTGGATGTTATAATAACAATTACATACAATGTCAAAGAATGACAGTTTTGATTTGTATATTATACGGACAATCCAAGTTGAAAGAAAGAAAAAAGTATTTGTTGGGATTCTTACCAGGAGATCACAAATAAAACTTATCATAAGACAACTACATTAAATATACATAAATAAAAAATAAAAAGTTGGGTCAATTGGTGTCACAATATTATTTTCCCTGACTTTACAACACCAACCAACGTAACGAGAGAACACCACTGAACAATATACACTTTTTATTTTGTCAGACTTACTTTGGCAAAATATCAGAACCCTGTGTCATAATTGATCCCATTGTTAGCCAACAAGAATTCTTAATGTGCCAAATATTTTCCAACTCTTCAGGTGATTTGTCACAAGGATGCGGATTCTCCCAATCGTTTGGCGCCAGTCTAAATAAATAAACAAATGTATATTAATCATAGTTATAAAAGGCAATTTTATTGCAAGTATGATTCGAAATTCCACGACTCACCTAGCTAAAATATGAAGCAGTAACGACACCATTAAATAAGCTGCAGCCATGTAAATCCATACATCAACCGAAAACGGTTTAAGAAATGAAAACAGCTCCGGTTCGGGAGGAGTTGGCTTTAAATAAAGTATACTTATGCCTAAAGTCATAAAAGGTGTCGTGAAATCCACAGAAGATCGTCGTTCATAAGTTATTGTCAAATCACAAATGGCTAAATCAGCTTTCTGAAAAACAATCCCAAAATGTACTCAAGACATTACTTACTGTTCTTTATTTAAGATTCAATTGTAATGCTACTCACGAACCCTTTCTAAAAGATGTCCCACTAGACCATCCCATTTTTTCGTGTCTTTGTTGTATGACCCGTAGCCATTACCAGGCACTATTTCGATTTCATAGTTCAAGTGTAGTATTTCTTTTAATATTTCATGTATTAAATCTTTCGAATATCCTTCATATCGATCGTTGCCGGTTAGCGTTTCACCTTCCTTGGGGATCACTTCGATTAAGTACGGTGCGCCGATGCGTGACACTACTTTGAACGTTTTGTTTTGCCATTTTTCTGCCAAGCGATCTGATGTTTCGTCCGCAGACCGAACATATTCAAAACCAGCTTCTGGATTCCACTTTGCGATGCTATTAAATCCACTGTTCGATAACTCCATTATTTCAACGTTAAAATTCAATCGTTCACCCGTTATATTATCTAAATTGATTTGGTTTGTTATACCGACAATAGGATTCTGTAATTAAGAACAGTCAACAATTTAATAGGTTGATTTGGTAAACGATATTGTTGATATTGATTGATAATACGCTATATTTTACCGTCAGCAAATGGTTGGTAAAATCTTCACCGACTTCCCATGTGTCCTCAGAATCACAACTTATTTCCTGGGCATCTAATTTAAATTCTTCGGGAGCATTTTCGACAGCATCTGTTATCAGTCTGGCTGCATCACTAGCAAGTGCAGCTTCCACCTGAAATATCATAAAAATTGATACATTATTTGACTTCTCTCTTGTTCTGTTTATTTTATTGCATTAACAAATTTATAGACTTACAGTTATTTCGTGAGATTGTCGTGGAATTTTCACGTCGTCTGAACCTTTAACTTTCCAGTCTGCTAAATAAGATCTAGTTCTTGAGTCTGAGTGGTCGAAAATCCTCAAACAAGTTACGTTCGATAATCCATAGCGCAACTCTTCCAGATCTAAAGTGTGGGCGTCCAGTGACGTCAGAACGTAGCTCTGGAAGATAGAAAAACAGATTCTCTTAGTATATCCAATGGTAGAATAGTGTGTAGATGGCACATGCTTTTTATTATAATGCCGAAGCATATTCTCGTTACTATAATAAATTTTGCTGTATTTGCCTTATTTTGGGACTCGATTCGATTCTTCTTAGGTAAAGCTCGCACTTTTCTTCGCGACGATAATGAGGTACAAACAAAGTGTGTTAATTCTGAGAATTAATTCTGAAATATTATAATACTTTTAAATGGAAAGCTTTGTTCTGATACAATCATTTTATGTTGGTAATTCGTCGAATTGTTTTTAGAGAGAATTAAATTGAAGGAAAAACAGAAATCAATATTATTTTGTAGCGGTTACACCGCCACATACGAACTACGCATCAAAGACATCGTCACACAAATCCGGCATCGCGCAATTAGAGTTTATCGCGCGAACCACATATATAAGACTATCCGACATAACAGTCGGGCAGTTGCCCACCAGAAACAACACCCGTCATGACCCGTCCGGTCAGAGGATCCTCCCTTTTCTATGTTGGTTGAGTGAACTTTACACCCTGTTCCTCGTACCCCTAAAAATTAATTTGGTTTGCATCTCTAGTCTCTCATAAAACGTTTCGGAGAATTTACAAACATTCTAAGGAATTGTGGACTTACCATGTAATCTTCAAAAAACTTGACTTCGTTAGCTTGGCGCAGATATTCAAGTACTCTATCGGCTGGACAATCAAGGACGACCCTAGTTTCACCGGTACCTTTTAAAGCTTTTAGTAATGGCCGGTTGTCATCACCAGGCACCAATCTTCGAACCAGCCACTTTACCTCGGGATCAGAATGTTTTAATACTTCCTGTAGCCTTACAAGACCTGAAACGGTTTTGGTATCGTTTTAGTTGTTTTCTTTATATGGAACTATTGCTAATGTTAATTGCAGACTCCAGCGCCAACAAGTTTTTATTTTTATGTCTAGAAAAATAATAATCCAGAAGAAATATGGTGGTGTTTCTAAAGCCAGTGTCAATTTAAATAGCTGACATTAAAATTGGGAATACATACCAAGATCATCATCATATAATAGTGTGTAAGACCGCCAATCGCTGTCCATTATAAATAGTGCCACTGCTTTGGAAAAGGCTACGGCTTCAGGGTACAAGTTGAGGCCAGGTGGACTTGGTTGCTGCAGTCCTCGTACTGGTGGCGCACGCCATACTGCCTGCAAATTTAACCTTCCATGACATATTAAATTACTGTAAACTATAGCCAGTTCATCTGCAGTCCAGAACCCTCTTCCAAAAAGATAGTGTCTGAAGAAATAGCTTTCTGAGGCTGACAAGTTAAGGCTTGTGCAGACTAGCGTGACTTGTCGTGCGACGCGACACCGGTAATTGTTCTACCGTGATTTTTTTTTAGTTTCTAAGAAATTTTTTTGAGTCCCGTCGCGCTGTCACGTCGCGCCGGTCTGCACGGCACTTTACACGGCTAATACCAGCTAATTTCAATCGACGAAGAAATTATATTTGGGCTATTTCCGCCGTCCATCACCTTCCTTCTTACGTAGCTATGAAAGCAGGAAAAAAGAGGCGACATGCATGAATAAACGTAAAAATTACTACATGACTTCTAAAGAGAATTTCAAAAACAAGTTTTAGGCTTACACCACCAATCATTAAATACATTTAGCGTTAAAAAGCGATTAAAACATCATTCCATCTCTGTCATCTTCAAACGATTAATCGAAACAGAATATGTTTAGTGACTCAATACACTAACAAAATCTTTTAACAGATCTCTTTGACAGTTCTTGACGTCCAGACCCAAAAACCTATTTGCAGCAAAAGACAAATCGTTATTGATTGACAGTATAATTCGATCTGTCATTGAATGTCGTCCCAAAATTCCGTAAGATTCCTTATTCTGACAGATTATTGGGATGTTAAAACCATAGATAGATAGGTTTTTCTTTCTCCAGCAGTGGCGAAGCGTGGTAACCCAAGAGGGGTAAGCCGGAAAAAAAAACTTTATTTGTGGCTGCGAAAAGCTACTTCTTGTTTACCTAACAAAATAACGGTGTCAATAAACGGTTTCATTAAATTCCTATGTATTTCGATCTACTTTTCTAATAAGAGCTTCATCCAAATTAGTGAAAATAATTCTATTCCTACCAGTCCTGAACTCATAAAACAGCTACGAATATGTTTTTCAGTCTGCACATTTGGATGAATTCGTCAGATTAAAATGTAAAAACTTTATTCCATAAACTACTAGAATCTGAGAAAAGTAAACACGGAGACAATACATTTGATTTAATTTACAACTGCCAGTCAACCATTTGATATTTATCGTAAAGGGAAACATTAAAATGTTTGAAAAAACCATCGCGTCGTTTGCAATTTATAGTCATATCTGGGCGAGCACGGCCTAACTTGTTTTATTTTTCAATAACCTTGAAAAGTATTTTTGCTCACAAAGCAAATAATCACACAATAATCTACATGCCGCCATCCTAATCCTATTGATCCCACTAATTCCTTTGAAGTCTACTCTAAATAAGTAGTTTCTACTTATTAAACTATCTACTTACCCCAAATACCTAATAACAACGTACTTTTCTTTCACTAAACTCAAAACACAAACACTATCTTAATCACTGTTCTATAACTACAACAAATATAACTACTACTCGAAATGAATTAAATTTATACTGAGCGAACAAAATGCAAATTAACTACTTAATTGTACAAATTATATGGTTCTAATGCGATTACTTTAAAAATCAACCACACATTGTCAATCGAATGATGTTATTATGTCCAAACTCCGAGCCGAACGCATTACGAAATTCAACGACAACAACCGACTCGTTTCACGACGCTCATGCGCATTCTATCGTAACTCGGTACAGAGCGGCTTACCCGGCTGCTAAGAAACTGCGGTGTCACGTGTCCGAAGTGACGTCAAGACGGACTTTATTTTCTATAGAAATTGATTTCACGATAAGCCGGACGCGCCTACGAGTTATTTTAGAGCGAAATGCTTTGTTGTTAAAAAAATAATAATGTAGGCGTTTTGTAATGCTTTAATTTGATGGTGTATCAAAAACTTATATTGTCATTATTCAATGACGATAGAGTGGTTGTGTTCCGAATTTCTAAAGGGAAGCCGGTAGGAATCGGCTTGTTTGTAGCCATCGCCCCTGTTCTCCAGTATGCCAAAACTGGTGATAGATAGGTTATTGGGTTCGGTTATTAGTCAATAGTATGAAAGCGATGTCAGTCGATTTATTACTCAATACTTGTATGCAGGTACCTGTATGTGGGGTACACTGGCGGCCCGGCAATGTGCTTCGACTGCTGATGCCGACACGGGGTCTGTGGGTCCGAATATAGCGATCACGCCGCCAGAGAGCAGCTCACATGCTGCGAATACACGGAATTGTAACGTTGTACCAATTACTTTACTACGTACAAAGATACTGAGCTTTTCTTACCTGCAAGATAGATTAACATAATATCTGCTAGGCAGCTCACATGCTGCGAATATACCGAATTGTAATGCTGTACTAATTACTTTATTTAAGTACCTACTACTTAGAAAGATACTGAGCTTTTCGTGTCGTAAAGGTAGTATAACGTATCTGCTATTATGAGACTTCATCTCTAGAATAAATTATTCGTGAACTTTTTCGATGTGATGATATTTATTCTGCTATTCCAACATATCAAAGATCATGAAAATCGGTCCAGCCGTTTTGAGTTATAAATGGTGTAACTAACCCGACTTATATTTAAAATTTGTTTGAAATAAATGGTTTGACTTAAATATTGACGTAGGTAAAGTTGCTGTTTTTACGCCTACCAGATAGAAGTAGACCAAAATAAAAGTTACTCGAACTATTTTTGACAAATAAAAAGGAAAGAGTACGCTGAACGCATTTATGAACTGATTTAAGTAAAAACAAGAAAAAAATACAAAGTTTTATTGGCAAATGAAAATTTGATGACATAGGTACAGTGATCTTAGATAGATACAATTAAGGCTATAGGTACATAACAAAGTTTTGGTTTGAGCGTTGACCCCCAAACTAAGCAGGGTTTGTATCTTGGGGGTCGAATTATTGGCGTCGGGAATCCATAGCCGATTCCCGGCCACCGCAGGCGCGGGCTTGCGGACGGTGAGCAATGGGTAGTTCGCCGTCCGGCAAGGACCAAGCCCGGGTCGACGGCGCGTTGTGTTCCACGCGCGCCTCAAAGAGTGTCAGCGAGTGAAGGGGTCCGATGAGATCATTGCCTGCCGGGGTTGCGGGAAAGTCCGAAAGGGATACCGTGGCCCCCTGGCATTGCACAGGCAAGAGAAGGAACACGGGTGGGTTTTATTCAGTAAGAGTCTGACACGCCCTCCCGCTCCACCCAGAGCGGGAGGAGTCATTTAATGATTTCCCACCCAAAAATTAAATTATTACATGTTTAGCTAAATCCTATGTAACGTTTACTAACTGTACACTGTTGTACATAATGATACAAACTAATAAATAATTGAAAAGTGACAAGTCATTATTATTTGTTTACATCTATGTCTACACTACAAAACTATTGTCTCTCCAATAATGTTCATGTTAAAATAATGCAAAACCAAATTGCCGTAAATAGGCAATACGGGAAGCCCTAAATGTGGTATTAATAATTTAAATCGTTGTGGTAAACGTATTGTGATCGGCGAATGCGAAATTGATCAAACACCGTGCTGTCTTGTTTGTTCACGTGTATTATGCAAAATTAATCTAACATTAATGGCGTCAAATTATAATGTGAAAGCACATTGTTAGCTACGGGAGCGCCACATGTAATTTGTTGCTGATAGAGTTTATCGAGGTCTGTTTGATTATAATATTGTGACATGTACATGAGTTAATATTTTGATCGAAACTTAGGTTTATAATTTAAATTTTATTCTAGTTAAGACTGCCTCGGTCTAGTTGTCGCAAGCGCTACTGCGCAGCATGAGGTCCTGGGTTTGATTCCTGGGTCGGGCAAAGTGTATTTGGGTATTTCCATCTGGAATTTCTCAGTGGCAGCCCGGAGTCTGGATTAGTGCCCGGTGGGTGTACTATAGGTATACTTCTACCTAACCCTTCGGGGAATACAAGCGTGATGTTGCGTTATGTTATTACTAAATAATTTCTAAATCATAAATATATTAATTACCATTACTCGTATTCTTTGCAAAAGAAAATCACCTATACTCCATAGGTTTAAGTAGTTACACAAACGTAAACAAAAAAAAAACACGAGACGATACAGCTGTCAAGTAACCGACTAAACGTAATACCAGTCACTTCAGTCGTCATGCTACGACACAGTTGTACTCTTCAATTTAGCAACGTTATAATTCGTTGACGTTTAGAGTTAGGGTTCTTTACAATATATACAGATTACAAAATATTATATATTTTATTATAAATCTAACAAAAAAATTGTGCTCAAGCAGTTACATCTACGAAGAGTAGTTTAAGAATAAATGATAAAGTTTAACATACATTACTAAAAGAGGAAACTATTGTAAAAGTCTGAAATAAATTTCATAATAATTATCGTATTCTTAAACAAGAAAGTGTCATCTATAAAAACCCTTTTTATGATTTGTTTACTTTTATTGAACTACCTAAACCTGTGGAGTATAGACGGAACTTTTGTTAGCAAACTGCAAAAAAAAGGAAATTACAACACTATTCAAATAATTACCTGCCTTGGAAGCTGTGAAGCTATCACCAAATGGTGAATAAACAGCTTTCATTACAAAATGATACTTTTCGCTTTCCATTGAGGCTCTTGCTAAAGCCGATGCGAATGCCACTTCCGTCACCGTGTTCGGCGGAAATATTGCACCTAAACAAGAGGTATGGCTTGTTGGTGATTCGACAATTTTTAACGGGAGAATCGAAAAAAAAAATATTTGAGGGCTAATCGACAACTCCAGAAATCAATTAGCCTACAAATAAATTAAATTCGTGCGAATCGCTTCAAGAAAAAAATATACATATTATTTAAAAGTGTCGATTTGCCCGTTTCAGGTGAGCAAATTCGTGGCTAATAAGCCGAGGTAATACTTAGAATATTCTAACCATACATATCTTTTAAAAATACTTTTTTTTTCAAAGAGCAAAGAGAGCAAAAGCGATCAATCATGAATATCGATTTGATCCTAATCTTTATTCAAATCTAGATACGAGTACTATGGGTTTCATAAATAAGCATTGTTCAAGAATACGGGCCCAACATGATATTAAAGAGAACGAAAAGATTGTTTCTACAACACAATCTTTTCGTTCTCTTTAATATATTATGGATTTTAAACATAATTATCATGATTTGCAACCGTTTGGTCGCTACGGATGGCGTTCTCCTTAGTATTCCAAGATATTATTTGCACAAAGTTCTATCTCAGTCGTAAACCAACTTACCGATGTTAACAGTCGCCTTCAGAGTTTCAAATTTCCGAAATACGGCTCCAACGTTCCCGAGAATTAATATAATTGTTACCACCGTCACGTACACTCCTGCAAGGGCAATATTGTAGTAAATAACTTTGTAGATACTAACTGGAAACAGATTTAAATGTTGCCAAGATAAACACATGATTTCTAGTAAATCTCACTGAAGTTAAACTTGGTACTCGCCCCGGTGTAACATGTTCGAGACTGGATTTTCCGGAATAAAAGTAGTGAATTGGAACAATGAGATTCAGCGTGGCACAGCTGTCGCATTACAAGTTTGCCGGTCGTCGGTGCGTGTTTACCCGACACATGGCAAACATGAGCCCGGATGCAGAGCGTCAGCGAGCGTGGTGCTCGCGCGGGGTGCACCTCGAAACGTCCCCGCGTATCCCTGCACGTTATCACAGCTGTTTTGCCAACTGTAGCCGGACCTATTATTAGATAACGCTAACTAGTGTAGTAGTACGCTGTCCTAGTTTCAGGTTAACAGGTGACAACGATCAGCAGCAATTATATCTTACCCAAAATATGTCATATTGCAGATATACGCTCTGCTCCGAAAAAGGACCGAGCATGAAGTACGACACTTTCACATGACTGCTTGTTTGCGGTTTCTAGACCATTAAATCCAGGGTTCCTCATGATATTCTCGTTCACTGTTAGTAGTGTTTTATCTGAATTTAGAAAGTACGACGTATTAGTTCTGGTGACCTATCAATGTGAACCCACAAATCGTGGTCCGTTTTACCCAGAAAACCTAAAACACGAACACCAACACTAGAAGTAAATCTGGTTTTGATAAAAATGAAATTTATAGTTATTATAAGTCTTTTACGTAGCTCTCATACAAACCAATTAAAAATGTAATGTTTGTAGAAAATGCTGTCAGCTACATTTTGCATTCTTGCTAGTATTGGATAGGTACCTAAAATTTATTTATTATTTTCCGATGATGCTCAATTGTGAAATTAACTCTTTAAGAGGGAACTTACGGTGGAATATATGTTCATTATACAAGCTGACACAAGACTGCGAGTGACTCTCGGCTTCGTTAAGAGTCTTAACACTGTTGATTAATTTGGAGCAAGTTCATTTACTATCGTGCATACTCGTATGATTCAGTGAGCACCGTACACCGAGCCAGGTGAACTGAATACGCCATGGTCAGACACTTTGGCGCTGGTCCAGTGTGTCGGGCTTTGTCACGATTACCATTATCTTTGGGGACTGCTGACGTATCAGAATTAACTGACCAAATTATTCCTAGTGTTTGTTCAGTGGTCGTCTAGGTCAGCATTATGGACAATTTTTGTTTTTGGCCTAAAAACCTGTGTTAAATACTTAATTGTTTTTTTTTTGGCGACTTACTGAAGAACTATTTTAAATTAAATGCTGTACGAGCATAAGCGAAAGCTAATAGATACAGCTCTTCTCGAGTAAAAATTAAATATGAATTGTCATGACTATGTGTATATGGTATACCTACAGTAGGTACCCACCTGTATGGAGAAAAAAAGACCACAGGAAAAATTACCGGCCAGGTGCGAGTCGGACTCACGCACGAAGGGTTCTGTTTTTAGTATTTGTTGTTATAGCGGCAACAGAAATACATCATCTGTGAAAATTTCAACTGTCTAACTATCACGGTTCATGAGATACAGCCTGGTGACAGACGGACCGACAGACAGACAGACGGACAGCGGAGTCTTAGTAATAGGGTCCCGTTTCACCCTTTGGGTACGGAACCCTAAAAAGAAAACAAAATGTAGATGAAGCATGGGAGTCTTACAGGCAGTTACAGAAGGTACAAACAAATAAATTTGTTTGTTTGTAAGTTTGTATGTAGGGGTAATCTCCAGAACTACCAGTCGGATTTGAAGAATTATTTTTGCATTGGATAGCACAATTCTTGTCAAATAGGACGAAGTCGCGGGCAGAAGCTAGTAGTAAATATAAACTACAATTCATACAATATTATAAGTACCGACACTGTATTATATAGAATAATAAAGGTAACTATATACATATTAATAGGGAGTGCCAGCCTTTTGGGCCCTTTTCCCACTGACAGCGATGCGGACGAATTTTTTGATGCCCAATAAACTCTTCCTTTATCTTTATTTTTTTCCTTTTTATAATTATCCAAAGGAAAGAAAAAAATGTACATCCTATTCTACTAATATTATAAATGAGAAAGTATGTTACGCAATCACGCAAAAACGGCTGAACGGATATGGATGTGATTTGGCACACAGATAGTTTATAACCTGGATTAACATACAGGATACTTTTTATCCCGATAGTACGTTTCTGTGGGATAAATTCCGACCTCCACGGCGAAGCCGCGGGCGAAAGCTAGTAGTTTATACAGGCTGATTGGCAGCTGGGTGCAAAGGTAAAAAGCATCAAAACTTCATTCAAAATGTTATCTATCAATTATAAATCTAGGATATTTATTTTTCTTCTTTCATTCATCTTAAATATAACATACATCTAACACTTAAAATATACAGGGTGATTGGAAGCTGGGTGCAAAGCTTTAAGGCGAAGATAGTACAGACAATTTAGAACCATTTAAGCCATGGTTATCTTAGACGAAGTCTTACTATTTTTTTTCAGGTTATAAGGTTTACAAAAAGTATTTATGTTTTTTTTTTGTGAACTTATAATGTCTGTAAACAAAATGTCTAACGACAAAGAAGCCTAAAACTTGTTTTGCTAGATTGCTTAATCATTACTTTAATTAAATAAAATAAAAATTAATTAATTTATCATTTAATTTGGCCAATAACAAGCAGTTTAGTAAAAATTTTGGGAATATTCGAAAAAAAAACATAAATTTTAGGTTAAAAAAAATTGGTAAGACTTCGACTAAGACAACCATGGCTTAAATGGTTCTAAATTGTCTGTACTATCTTCGCCTTAAAGCTTTGCACCCAGCTTCCAATCACCCTGTATATTTTAAGTGTTAGATGTATGTTATATTTAAGATGAATGAAGGAAGAAAAATAAATATCCTAGATTTATAATTGATAGATAACATTTTGAATGAAGTTTTGATGAATATTTAACTATGTTACATTACATTTTATACCCACAGTGGCAGTTTTCCCACACTGCCACTGTGGGTATAAGGACCATTAGTAGAGATTTTCATTATTCAGTTAGATCGTGGTCGCTAAGTGCTCAGTTCCTATGTCCTACATCGGATCGGTTATTTGAAATTACTCGGTCGAATATTACCTGTGAATTTCTATTAACGTTACCAAGGGATGAAAGGGTATTTCTTGATATTGGCGAAGGTTTAATCTTAACCTATATTAGGAATCTAAGTGGAATAAATAACGGTGAGGCGTTGGAAATAAGAAGTATAAGAAACATAATATTGATATTTAATGAAATATTGACCTCGTTACGTAGATCAGAGTCGCTTTGGAAAATTAAATTTATTTAATTCTGATCCATCTTTTAACGAAATTACTTCGTCAAAATAATAAAATAAAAGTTGTTGGAACAGCAAAATCCTTTTCATCCCTTTCATCGTAATTTTAACGAGACTGAAAGTGACTCGGTAATGATCGCGGTGGATATTCTACATTTTCGTCAAACTTATAACTAACGAATACAGAGGCGCCATTAAAATTAATTGAATACGGTCTTGTTCGGAAAACTCTAATACGTATACAGGGTGTTTGGCAGAACGTTGAACATACGAAAATGGTGGATAGATTGGGTCATCTGCTACTTACTCAGCCCTAATTTAATTGGCCCTGGACCCCAGGATATTAAAAAAAATTTTTTTTTGCTTTCTTCTAGTTTCACCACTTTCTTAACTTTAGAGTGTATTTTTTATCACAAATGGATAAAACAGGCATTTTTTTTTTATCGTTAATGTTGGTAGATTCTTATAAAACTATTGCTTTATTCAGATGTTAGCTAGAAAAAAAGTTATAAGTCCTCAAACTTACAGAAATATGTAAAAAAATACTTGAAACTAAATTTCAACTTGCATTAAAAAAAAAAAAAATGGGTTGAGTAAGTAGCAGATGACCCCACCTATCCACCATTTTCGTATGTTCAACGTTCTGCCAAACACCCTGTATAAGTAGGTAGGTATATTATTTACATATACAGCTACAGAAATAAACGTGTAGTTCCTACAGTACTTTAATTAATAAATGTAATAACTGTATTTCAAGTTTCATAAGTATAACATAAGATAACATCACGCCTGTATTCCCCGAAGGGTTAGGCAGAGGTGTACCTATAGTACACCCACATTTCGCCAGTTATGTTTAAGTCCCATATGTAATAGGGAGCGAGCCTATTGCCATCAATCGGGCCAAATTCAGACTCCAGGCTGAGAAATTCCAGATGGAAAATCCAATAACACAAAAGTGGTATGTAGTGGTGTGTGTGTGTGTGTGGTGTGTGTGGTATGTACCTAGTTAATTATAAACTGTTAGTGTCGTGAACCTCTCGAGCTACATGAAAATTGGTCTATGCCACAGACTGAAGACATAAGCCCAACAGTGGACTGCAACTGTAGAGTGATAGTGGTGATGATAAATAAACTGTGTAAGGCAACGGTGATGAAACACTTCACCGAAGTTTATCAAAGGATTTTTTTAAATGTGTTTAATCTTTCCTCTCGTTTTCCTGCAATCAAAATCAAAATCTAAATAACCAGACCTGTGGGAGTGATTTCGTGAAAAGGGACGGAAGTGTGTTACATGAAGCTGGGGAAGCGTGCTATTTGATTTGACCAATGAGCGCGCGCGGTGCTAGAGTTGGCCATCAGTAACAACCTTGACGAGGCCCCTTTTAATTTTGCTTATTACCTTAATGTTGTTGATTACCAAGGTGAAATGTCAGATGTTACATATCATAATTTAAAAACTACTTTAGAGCTCGCTCGTGTTTTTATACATCATTTTAGAATCGAAGACTCAAAGCGACAATGTGGAATTCGGCGCTTCATCATAAAGTTATTTCCCATACGCGAAAAATGTTGCTGTTGATTGGACATGCAACCGGATAAAAAAAATGTAATAAATTTGCGTCAATCGAGGGTATCGTCCATCGCTGGCAAAAATATATAAAACGGATTTTTTGTTACACCCGGTCGCGCTTCAAAAATCACGGTTAGCGCTGTTCAAAATATTGTATGTGGGAGGCTGTACGAAGTGCTTAAATTATACAAACGTAGGCACGTATAACATGCTATTTTCAGAAGGGGGTAGACAGAAATAAAATGAGTACACTCTTGACAGAGAATTGGTATGGAGAAGTGGCGGCATCTTCAACACCACATGCGAACTACGCATCACACTGAAGTCGTGCTAAAATCCTGCATCGCTCAAGCAGAGTTAACCGCGCGACAAGTATATACATATGTCGCAGTCATCTGGTTAAATTAGCCAGCTAATCTAAAGCATCCAATTGGATGCCTAGGCCGCTGGATAATTGAATTAGTATCATTCAACGTTTAACAACTTTGCGTATTGAAAGTCAGCCCTTTGAAGATGACTGACCAAGACAGCCAAATGATTCAAATGGTGAAAAAAAATCTGCAAATCTATCAAATTGGAAATAGCGGTTGGTCATAGTTCTAACCTAAAGTAACCTATTTCACCCAGTTTAACTAAATGACTACACGACATTCAGCCATCTGGTTAAACGTTGTGCTCAATGACTTGGCTAGTTGTCTTTCAGCTATTTAATTGGATGCCGGCATTTAATGAACGTGCTATTCATTCAATCAAATAGCAGATTTAACCAGATGACTGCGATATATATACAATGTCCCGACATCAATCGTCGGGCAGTTGCCCACTAGACACAACACCCGTCTGGTCGGAGGATCCTCCCTTTTCTATGGAGGATGAGTGAACTTTACACCCTGTTCTCGAACCTCTATAGAGTTACCGGTTTTCCCATCTAAAGAAAAGGCTTACTGCTAAAAAGACAGATGTTGAGAACCAGTAATTAAACATTTACCATGCTGTCATTCTCATAGGATTAGCTTCACCATAAAAATCGAATAACTGAAAGTATAAATTATACTGTCGTTACGTTCACATAAATCTGATCGACTAGAGCTCAGGCTGAATCATTTCTAATTCTGTGCAATTTCCATTTAAAAGAGGCGTGTGGCTACCGAATTTCCGTTAACTCCTAAAGTCCTTTAGCGCCAAGAACTTAATTATAACGGGTTGGTTGGCGCGGTGTCCTTCACCAACCAGCACTTAACTCTTCGTGTGTGACATAAAAGGCGACCACACAACTTTGTAATTGTTCTCACTCCGACGCATCGCGACCCCAAACAAGAGTAGTTTCCAAACTTATATGGAATTTAAAGCTTCAGTAATGAATTGTGTTAATTTCTTTGAGTTTTGGGCGCTTGAAAATTGTTGTTTGATCTCTTTGTGGCGTTTGTGCGGTGACTAAACAAATGACGTGGACTTCGTCACACTTTACCAAAATGGTACATCCATTCATAACACAGATGTTAGAAAAGTACCTAACCTAAGAATATGAAAAAACAAAAAATAGGTGGCTGAAGTACCTATAAATTCGTGACTCGTGTTCGTTAATCCATTATTTTAAAGTGTGTCATAGCCAATAGAGTCATCACAATGTCTTGTTTTCTTCCTTTTTTATTTGTTTGTACATTGGCAAGTTGCAGCTATTTCCTAATAGCTAATTAGTAATTATAATAATTTAATCGCGCTTTTGTATGTATTATATCAAGAAACAGCACAATTTCTTGGGTGCACTAAATAAAAGATTTATCTATCTATCTATCTACAACTACAAAAGATGTTTTTGGATAAGGGCTGTTTTACGACAGTAAATATACCTCCCTATGCGTTAATAATGCAGTACGAAATAAACGAACTCCTGTAATACATAATTATGTAGACTGGAACGAAATATAATCGAAGTCAATAAAATCTAATAAGTACCTAAATCTTGATTTTCCCCCACAAATTTCTGAATTCAATTTAAAAAGCTGATCTGACTTTAACCCGACTGTTTGATTTCGTTGATCACGTGGTACATACAGACAACCACGGATAACGGATCACGAAGTCTTTTCTCTTTGTGAACAAGACAAATTACCACAACCAAGTCGTTTGTTACGTGACAGATTCGCGAAGTGAATTGACTTAACCACGTCGCGTAGGTAAGAGTATATTGGCTTAGGTTTAATAAAGTGTGTTTCGTTAAGGCCTGAAAGGTTTCTGAAAGGGCCGAAAATACTCTTGAACTCTCGATATACTATCGTTATTGCGGTAAGATGAACGCCATAAATTAAAAGTCACGCCGAAAAACAGACACTTATCTATTTCTTTGGATCTGTCAAGGTAGCCCGTAAAGAACAATGGCCAAACTCATATAGAAGCTGAACCTGATTTTTGTTTTTTATGTACAAAAACAAATTATAGTGAGATTGGTTTGTTAACTGGCGAAAATGTGGGTGTACTACAGGTACCCTCTCTGCCCAACCCTTCGGGGAAACAAGGCGTGATGTTATGTTGGTTTGTTTTCATATAGTAATCACCATCCTGTTTGAAAATAATATCTGAATAGTCAAGATACTTTAATATCGTTAAAATTACAAAATTTTATTGCTAGGCAAATGATGTTCAGTTTTAGCGATCTCATTATTATTATTAGCAGAGTATTTACCAAAATAATAAAACTAACATAATCAAAACAACAGAAGGAAACCCGAAACAGCACAGTATATGTACGAGTATGTATCATATTTCATAACAACAATTCGAATGTACGCAACATTGTACGCAATCGAATAAAACGCTAATACTTACTATGCACCTACAATAGTTATTTCTGCAACAAGAGAGCAAAGTGGTTTTTTGCTGCGAGTATTGGATTCAAAGACACGAGATGCAAATAACTTTGCTCTCTTGTTGCACAAATAACTATTGTAGGTGCATAGTAAGTATCAGCGTTTTATTCGATTGCGTACAATGTTGCGTACATTCGAATTGTTGTAAACTAAAACATACATAAAAACTAACACATACAACTTTTCACCTCAGCAGCGAGAACATACAACATGTAAAAAAAAACCCTGTCCGATCCGTGAGGGTGTTCTTAGGTATCGTACTGTGAGCATATATATGTGGAAATTTTCAGGAAAAAAGTAAAAAGAATCCACACATATTTTTTCAATGTTGAATTTTACCGAATTTTACGTTTGGTGCGGGCGGTGGCCGTAATTTAGCGGGTGTCTAAAAGTCATAACTTATGAGTTTTGCAAATTTTTAATGGATTTGGGGTAGTTTTGCAACAAAAAATGTGAATTTTAAATACCAATAACTTTTTTACTATCAATAATAATTTAAAAAAATACTCTTTCGTAATGTTTCTGCAGTACTATATGCCCTTTTCGGATCGGACAAGGTTTTTTTTTACATAATCTTCATCACCAGTATTCATCAATATTTTGCAGCCACCATCTTGGATTTACATTTTGACCTCACTATCGACTTAAGCACCCTCAAAACTATGAAAACGATACCCATGATAAAAACTTGAACATTTTCACAGTCGCCATCTTGGATTTACATTTTAATGTCATTATCGACTTTAGAACCCTCGAAAACTATGAAAACGACATCCTTGACAAAAAAATTGAATATTTTTGCAGCCGCCATCTTATATTTATATTTGACCTCACTATCGGCTTTAGCGCCCCCGAAAACTATGAAAACGACACCCATGACGAAAAATGTGAAAGTTTTCGCTGCCGCCATCTTGGATTTACATTTTGACTTCACTATCGGCTTTAGCAACCTTGAAAACCATAGAAACGATACACATGATGAAAAACTTGAAAATGTTCGCAGTCGCCATCTTGGATTTACATTTTGACCAAATTCACACTTTCTATCTCTCTTCGTCTTTCTTTCTCTTTGGATTGTAAGAAGACAGTCGCAAGCACCTTTTCGCGTGACGATTTTTTCCAGTGTGCACTCTTACCGCAAGCCGCTTAAAGAACTTCGATCCAAATAATTTAATAAAACAGAATTTAAATAAAACCTTAACAGATGATTTGCAATTTTAAGGTTTTATGTGCATCCGAACGTTTTATTGTTTGTTTCTTTTTTGGGCCTAGTAGGTATGGAATTTTGAAATCGAACTTCGAATCGACTTGTTTCTATCTCTCGCTTTTTTCGTATCGAAGTGAAAGAGACAAAACTAATTGAAGTTCAAATCTTTAGAATTTTGTGAGTAGACTCAACACTGTTCTCAGCATTAAAAAAAAAAAGTTACTTTGTGTCACCCTCGCAGCAAAATCGAATTTTGCTCACTGTTTTTAGACAGCAAAACATGATTGTTTGAGGTGCTGAGGTGAAATAGTTATTTGTGCAACAAGAGAGCAAAGTCGTTTTTTGCTGCGAGTGTTGATTTTGAATCCCGAGAAAGCGAAGGATTCTAGGTTAGAATCCTGAGCGCTGCGAGGGATTCAAAGACACGAGATGGAAATAACTTTGCTCTCGTGTAACAACACATACAACTTTTCACCTCAGCAGCGAGAACATACAAAATGTAAAAAAAAAAACTGTCTTATCCGTGAGGGTGTTGTTAGATATCGTACTGTTAGCATATTTATGTGGAAATTGTCAGGAAAAAAGAAAAAAGAATCCCCACATTTTTTTTCAATGGTGAATTTGACCCAATTTTACATTTGGTGCGGGCGGCGGCCGTCGTTTAGCGGGTATGTAAAAGTCATAAGTTATGAGTTTTGCAATGTTTTTATGGATTTGGGGTAATTTTGGAACTAAAAATGTGAATTTTAAATACCAATAATTTTTTTACTATCAATAACAATAAAAAAATACTGTTTTGTAATGTTACTGCATTACTATATGCCCATTTTCCCCAGATTTTCGGATCGGACAAGGTTTTTTTTTACATAATCTATATCACTTCGTATTTTGCAGCCGCCATCTTGGATTTTTATTTTGACTTCACTATCGGCTTTAGCAACCTTGAAAACCATAGAAACGATATCCATGAAGAAAAATTTGAAAATTTTCGCAGCCGCCATCTTGGATTTACATTTTGACCTCACGATCGACTTTGGCACCCTTGAAAACTATGAAAACGACACCAATTATGAAAAATGTGAAAATTTTCGCAACCGCCATCTTGGATTTTCATTTCGACCAAATTCACACTTACTATCTCTCTCTGTCTTTCTTTCTCTTTGAATTAGAAGAAGACAGTCGCAAGCGCCTTTTCGCGTGACGATTTCTGCCACTGCACTCTTACCGCAAGCCGCTTAAGAAAATCGTTCAAAAAATTTAATAAAACAGAATTTAAATAAAACCTTAACAGATGATTTGCAATTTTGATGTTTTATGTATCTCCGAACGTTTTATTGTTTGTTTCTTTTTTGGGCCTAGTAGGTATGGAATTTTGAAATTGAACTTCGAATCGACTTGTTTCTATCTCTCGCTTTTTTCGTATCGAAGTGAAAGTGACAAAACTAATTGAAGTTCAAATCTTTAGAATTTTGTGAGTAGAACCAACACTGCTCTCGGCATAAAAAAAAAAAAAAACTAGTTACTTTGTCTCACGCTCGCAGCAAAATCGAATTTTGTTCACTGTTTTTTGATAGCAAAACCTGCTTGTTTGAGGTGCTGAGGTGAAAATAACTATTTTATGACTAGAATCAAATACATAAAAACAGCACTAGTTCACATCAACCTACGTATTTATTTAATTGAATTACTTTTATTTACTATTCAGAAAAACGTCTCAAATATATCAAAATGATCTCGTTATCAACTCGAAGAGAAGTTATTGATGCTGTGTTTCTCAATAAGTTGCTTCAAAATAAAATTGACTGCCCAAAACTACTGAGTCACCTAAAGTTTAGTGCCCCAGCCTGATATCCGCGAAATCCTATCACACCACTATACCCACCCCTGCGCAGAACGGTCCTAGGTGCTAACTCTCCGATTTAACGCCTGTGGAAAAAATGAAAACAGTTGATATCATCATGACAGCATAGGAAAAAACTATAAAATAATTATTGAGTATTATTCTCACAAACAATGATGTCACTACTCCGTGCTAATGTTAATTTTAAATGTAGTTTCAAGATTCTATGTATTTAAATTGAATCATGAGATTTTTATTATTATTTTAATTAGTTTTTTTTGTTTTTTATATTTGGAATGCATATTTTACTATTATTACTACTACACATCAATAAACAAAATTTATTGAAAAACTAATTGTAAATTTCCTTTTTGGTATACCTATTTCATTTTTTTATTTATTTATTTTATATAAATAACGTTTTTTTTTTCATATATAAAGTATATTGCCACCACCTCGTCGTCAGGTACGATTTGGCCATCCTCCTTTCTAAATTGATGGAAATATGACTATTTCGTGAAAATAATTGACGATTTGTGATGTTGTGAATTATAATTTAGTAATATTTGTAGAATATTAAATTTTAATCAACTTCCAACGTAAAGTAGCGCTGTAATTTGTAAAACACGTTAGATTCGCCTACATTAAATTGCTCACAATATAACGATTGTAATTTAATAGTTATAAATAAGTTTTTACGATAAAGCCAACCTATTTGTTGAAATGTATTCATAAAGAAAAAGGACCTAAACCGTTATGAAAAGGGCTGTATATTTCTAGGCACAACTAAATAAAATTAAAGAGCAGGAGTCGCCAGCGAGCGGTCGTTTTCACATTCGCGGTCCGACACTTACTTGTTTTCAATGCCTAGCCCAGATATTGTGACATAAAATTTTATAGACTTCTGTAAACTCGGCTTTGTTGAAGTTGGAAAAGTGGTGATGGCACCGAGAGGGGTTGGGGACCCTCTCACAGGAATACGAATTGAAATTGAGGGAATTTTTTCATGTAAGATTTTGAGCAGATTGCTCGGTGGTTGAGATTGATTAAAGCAGTAATCGGAAGTAATCCAATTCAATGATGTAACGGAATGTTCAGTCATTCTTCATTTTTGTTTCCGTATATTTAATTGCCAAACACAGATATAAACCATGATAGATTTGGGTGAACTCTTATTGATTCGTGTTTCTGCTAATTTGCAAAAGCAACAGCTTAGTTTTTTCAATAGACACGCTACAAAGTGTTCGCTAACAAAGTTGTGTGGCTCACTAAGTTGGTCTGCGGCGTCGGGCAGGCAGCGCCATGCCTAGACGGAACTTGAACGTTTCTTAACAGCTTCATTACCAACGGAAAACTTCTAACTCCTGAAAACCTGATGAAAACTAACTGCCAGCTGAGACTGCCGGCTAGCTCTCTCAGTAATTGAAATTACTCTGAATGACGTCATTTACGCAAGTTTTTGCTGACCGTAATATTTATTTGTAATATTCGCAGAACATTTTCTGTGGATATTACAAATTAATATTAGGTACGGCTACCATTTTGTTCATAATACTACGAGGGTGTTGTATGAATAAATTGTTCAGCTCTTTTATAGAACCAAATATCTAGGGAGTCCTTGATAGTTGTATTTTTATGCTGTAGAATGGAAAACTTTCATATACAATCACAACACATAATATTTGCAGGAAAAGCTAAAAAAGCTTGTTGAAATTTTCACTCGTAGCGATAAAAAAGGTTATAGCGTTGAAAATACCTGGTTTCGAATAAAGCGGTAACAGTAAGCATAAATGGATGAAAAAACAGTACCTACCTAACCAACAATGAAAAGGTATCCTATTATCCGCCTGAACTACGAACGAAAATCGTAGCCATCAATGAAAATAACATTTGAGCTGTGTTCGTATTGGCGGTTTCTATAATTCGAAATACAATCCTGAACACATAGGTACGTAGTAATGTGCCATTTAGATTCAAACTGAAGTGCTTGTTTGGTATAGGGGGATTTATATCAGTAACTGGAATATTATTCATTGTTACACACCTACGTAATACGTATCCTAGTAGGTAATGAGTAGGTAATCTATTTTAGTCACAGAGGCAATGTTTTATCATAATGAAATACCTTTCGAAAATAGAGAAACGTCTGGGTGTTTTGCAGGGTAACCGATATTCTTTTGTTTGTTCCTTATTATTGGCCGTTCCTAACTGGATTATTTGTTGTATTGAGTTGCAAGATCTTAAAGGCCTTCTACCTATACTATATATAAGTATACCCCCTTATTTATAAACGTTGCTTAAAGTTAGGTAATGATTAGCGTCTGTTTATAAAACATTTTTGACCTTTAAGGTCAGATAGGGAATCGCTCCATGTAAAATACTGGTATCCAGGCTTCCGGTTAGACTAGAACCCGACCCCAACATAGTTGGAAAAAGGCTGGGCAGATTGATTGAATCGTCTCTTAACTTTAAGCAACTTTTTTCATAAATAAGAGGGTTAAGCGATATAAATGAACGATTACTTCACCTACTTCCAATCCAAAATATTATTCTACGTTATCTTGACGTAAACTGTGCGTAAACTCCAATTTCATTATGCATTCCTCAAGCACGTCTAAGATCAAGGCGTCTCCGCTCATCGCGTCATGCTCGACGCTTGGCATGCAGCCAGTCCTCAGCAGGGACATGAGAGCTATCGAAATCTATCTACGAAGTACACCCTCCAATAATCCCTTACCTGTTGAATAATGGATGTTTCCTCGTATTTATTCCTGCTCGCAATCACAAAATAGTAGATAGACACAGAAGGTCAGCTTCAAACGACGAGCGAAAACAGTCGCACGCACGGCCACCATCAAAACTAGGAACGCACACACGTTCACGTTCCTAGACTACTGTTACTGTTGTTACTATGTACATTAGTAGCTTACTGGATGAACATGGATATTTGACATCCATGCAAGGCACTTGCATACTTCTGTGCAAGTTACTGACATCTGTATTCCTGGCTAAATGAATGCTAGTCGCGAATGCGTCCACAGGATAGCCCGGAACCTCCTAGGTAGATATGCGAGATGCCATTAAAAAAATGCGTTTGCTCTCGCTGTGCATACGTGAAGTGTGTCTATATGTGCGTGCAAGGAGCTGACCTTCTGTAGCTAACTATTTGTCTCAATGTTCCCCCGAGTCCAGTTTACCTACTCCTTATTTGAATCGCGTTTAATGATGTTTACTACAATAGTCCGCCGGGACCAAGATGTTCGTGATTGTCAAATATTGTAATTGATTGGAATAGTTATTTAGGCCTTTGGGACCGTCGTTTTGTATGTATTTGATAGGTTTACTTAGTTTTGATTCGTATATGTTTTCACAATTATGTTATAAAATACTCAGGCAAATAGCGATCAAAAGCGAATAGGACCTCCTATTTTCTTGTGAACGTTTTTTGCCTGGGAGCTTTATTGCTAAAATCTAACATCATTCACGTCTACCTCAAATGGTCAAATAATTTGCAATAACTAGCTAGAATCACGTGTCTCAATGTTGAAAATCACAGAAATTCCTAAAAGAAGATGCAGGTGTTGAATGATCCAATATCTTCATATATATTCAATAGTGAGATACAGAAACATAAAATCTGGTCTCGTTGGTAAATATCTTGTTAGAGTCTGTACACCTAGGTAATCTGTACCCTCGGTCTCAATGGGATAAGCTGTTTATGTGTGAATGGTCGCAGACTGATAACATTTAGCTGCAAACTCGATTCGCTTACCGGTAGTTTACAAAATTTGCAGTGTCTGCGGAATTGCTAACTGTACAAAATACCGCGAAGCCCTAATACAAACGTGCGACAATTATCGTACAGTATTTTAGTTAAAAATTTTGCGACCGGCCAGTTTTGTATTACGCATATATAAAAAAAAGTCTTAATACTAAGTAAATATTATGTGCGAAACGAGTAGGTATCACGTACGTTTACTTGGCGCGTTCACGCTAGGCCTACTAGATTCTCGGCCACCGTAGGCGCGGGCTTGCGGACGGTGAGCAATGGGTAGCTTGCCGTCCGGTAACGGCGCGTTGTGTTCCACGCGCGCCTCAAAGAGATGTCAGCAAGTGAAGGGGTCCGATGAGATCATTGCCTGCCGGGGTTGCGGGAAAGTCCCAAAGGGATACCGTGGCCCATTGCTCAGGCAACAGAAGGAACACGGGTGGGTTTTAGTCAGTAAGAGTCTGACATGCCCTCGAGAAAACATTTGCTGATTTCCCACCCAAAAAAAAAAGGCCTACTAGTTCTGGAACTGGTTTGATTATGTAGATTGCTTTTCCAAAAGTATTTGGTTCTCACTACAAAGTTTAAAGTTAAAACGGATTAGATTGATGACAAGGATTATGAAAACAGACGAAAGAATAATGTCCGAAGACAGTTATAAGACTGAATTTAAAAGGAATAAGTTAAATGGAAAACGTTTTAGACTCCAAGTTAATAAATTCTCCTAAACTTTGAAATGAAATTGATAAAGTGAATTAGCATCACTTGAAAGTAATCTCTTTGTGTCGGAGTACTTTCTTTGTTTCTTGAATGAGTAACAAAATTAGACTGTACATTGTCGAGCGTTCTATGAAAATTCAATACCTGTGTTCACTATGCGATTGTATTTTCATTGACATTTCTAGCATTCTTCGTTTTAAAATATATTTGACTGAACGAACTTCTCTTTCTCTACAATTCATTGCCGCAAACAACATATTACCTAGGTTAACCGTCTTCATCAGTAGACATGTGTGGGATTATTAAAAGTTCCTTTATTTTTGTACATTTTGTTTTGTCTATTTCAGATCAACAATTTATAGGATAATAATTTTATGTCAAATTTTTATATATTCGAGACAAATGTTATGTTTGTTTTATCTCTAATTCATGCTGTCTTGGGACTAACAACTTGCAGAGCTGTTGAATTCCAGTCTCCGGTGTCGTGTAGACAGCGTGTCGAGTCAGAAAGCTGGTGCTCAAGTGAACGTGACAACTCGTAAGTATGAATACGTAAATGTTCATTACACGCATACACATTTGCATCTCGCCTGGCCGTACGTAACTCGACTCAACTCAATTTCCTAGCACTCAAACGGTTTCCCGGTCGTAGGGGGTGGAGGGATCGGGGGCATTACTCATTTCCGTATCATAAAGCACTAGTGCTATGCAAATTTGTTTACGCTTTACATTACTCTATATATAAGGTAATAACACTTGTATAATTGCTGTTGGCTGTGAAGAGAACGCAAATATAAATAAAATTAATTTTCGATGCAGCTACGTGAAATGTCGCGTCTCGTTCATGGAACAAGCGACAAAAATATCGTCCCGTAATGGACGACGCGCAGCGGGCGGTAACATTACATAATTTTGAAATGTTTGATGCAATAATATTCGAGTTTGGAATGATTTATACAGAATCCAGCGATGGAGGATCGTTTGTTCTTCCATTTAACCTGTAGGTACCTTTTTATAGGAATTGACTAGCTTGAAAATATTGTTAAGAAAGAATAAGACAAAAAATACGTTAAGTGAGAATAACAAATAAAATCAGTTATTTAATGTTATTATTGTGGTTATGATAATACGAGTATGCTGTACCGATTGAAGCAAATTGCTGAATCTGAGGTCACCTAAGTAGAGCACGTTCAATTCTTTAAGATTTTTACGTGATGCTTTCACTGCTATTTGAGAAATAGCCAGCAGAAGACTGTTGTTTCTAAAGAATATTATTATGACCGTATCCTACCTAATATTCAGTATAATTTTAAAGGAGTTTTGAACAAGTCTTATTAAACACCAGACAGGATGGTACTGTACCAACCAATTAATCTTGATTTATTGCAACCAAATTAAATTGGGCAAAAGATTGTTTAAATTCGACCTCGGCGCTGAACCCATCTGTCAAAGCATTTTGTCGGAATAATCGAGTGACTTAGGAACATCTGTCATTCCAACACGGTTCAGTATACCTATGTACTTTTTTAGGATTAAATGGGTTTTATTTGGTCATTAATCGTTTCAGTCATCACGGGAAAGTCTACTGAAGTGAGTCTATTGGAGTCCATCACTGTGTTTATGTGTTTTCGGAAAAGGAACGGGTTTGGCTTGTTGGAAGTGAGGTTTCAAGTGATCGTATTAGCTCTTGGTAAAATTAATTGAGATATTGTGGCTCGTTGGAGGGGTTTGCGGCTCAATAATAGCCACCCGAAACAATCGATTTGCGACGTTAAGCTGCGCTTCGTGAGCGGTCAGTCTGTGGATTGTAATCATCCCCTACAAATTGGGTCCCTTTGTACGTTGGAGAGTAGGTAAAACCTGTGGTATTCATAACGGTTAGTTGGTTTTAGTGCCCAGTAACTGGGTTAGTCGTAGCCCAGCATTTATCTACGACTTGTAGCAAAGTTCTTGGTTGACATAGATTGCTATCGACTCGCTAGTTAGAAGTGTAATTGATACCTAGCGTCACCTCGTCAAGGGGTGAATGGGGGAGCGCTGTCGCTTTACTTTGCTTTGGTCTCGGAAAACAAATCTACTGCTACTAACTAAGCATCTCTTGTTATTATCGAAGGATTCCAATCATACATTGTAATCACTCCGCCTTTATACTCTGGGTTACGTTTGGTCTAGCCTATCGATCAGGCTTATTCCATAATTCATATCTACTATTCTTCTTCGTTCTATTTGGGTCATTGCGCAATACAGGACTAATGGAACTAGATTACGTTCTTATTGTACTTGTTTGGACGATTCACGCCTATTCTTTATTCGAGATTCACGAATTTAGGAACAATTTGAAGTTGATAACATGTCTAACATAACAACACGCATATATTCCTTCAAGGGTTAGGCAGAGGTGTACCTATAGTATACCCAGATTAATTCACCAGTTATGTAGAAGTAGATGTTTATTTTTTTATTTGTTGTAAAAACTTGTTAAAGGAAAAGGTACCTTTATGGGAAAGGTTTTATATTTTTCACCAGAATTTAATGCCCTAGGCAAGGCATAATCTTCCAGTCAATCATAGGGCGACGAAGAGATAACATGACATGACATTGATGGATGTCAATATTTTATTTGGAAATTCTCACAGGCAGGGGATGGATAAGCGCAGGTAGTATGGTAAAAGCTTGCTAATTAATTAAAAGCTCGACCGACAAACATTAATAAACACTAGCTGAAAAAGTTTTAAAAATGTTATCAAAGAAAATGGTGTGCCGACATCGTCGGTGGCACTTAACGATCTATTATCACCCCCAATACAATAGTTTGCGTAAGCGCCACTAACTTTGCTTATAGTTTCAATGATGGATTGCTCCCTTTGGTCTATAAATCTGTAAGCTGCTCACTCCTTTGATGATCTCCCGTAAAGGTTGATGTACTTCCAAGTGGTTTCGGGGAGATTTTGAGGGATTGGTTGGTAGGTACCTATAATTATGAATTTCTCCATTATCCTTAAAAGCAAAGTATTAAGTTGTTATCCCTAGACTGTTTGGATTTTGGCGTAGCATTACGCTTTTCAGAAAAATGCCAAGGCACGTTCCAGTGGGACTGAGTGAGCATATCATGGTAATAAAGAATTCCATTTTACAGTCCACACGAGCCCTAACGGATCCTAAAATATATGGCGACATATTGAAGACAAAGCTCCCGCCTAAGTATAAGGTCACGGGGCGAGAACATTAGTCAACACCCGCCGGTCGATGCTACACAAATAATATATTGGCTGGGATCGTATCGCCCATCGCCGGTCTCCAAATATGTTTTTATTCTGTGTCGTGAAAACCTTTAACGATTCTATCTTGTTTCTTATTTCACCTCGGCTTTTAAACAAGCTGTGTAAGTTTATGTGCGAAATGTTCCGGAAGCTCATATACGTTGTTTTATAGGTCTAGACAAAGGGGCTCGGGGATTTATCGATAGGGCTATTTGTTACTGGCCGGTTATCAAAAGGATGTTCTGACGTGGCCCAGTGAGATACAAAACTGTTTACACAAGCAACTACAAGCAAGCAGGCTGAAACGTTTAAATCTAGTAGGTAGCGTAACAGCAGACGCTGAGCAAGTTCGGAAAATGCGGAGGTATTTTTAAAAAATAATTAAAAGTTTAGACGGAAAGAAGCACTGGAGTGGGCGGAGCGGAAATAAGAAGAAAAAGTATTAATAGAAGAGTTGGTTAATTGTGGGCGATGTTGAGGCACTCCCGGGCGAAGGCAAGCTCCGGCCATTTGCTGGTTAAAGAGTCCTTCTTGCGAGGCGAAAACGTTTACCATTCCTTTAAATCTTCTATTTTGCATACCCAATCACCTTCCTAGAAATTTAGAAGCAGCCGGAAGATGTGCCTTCATTGAACCATATTCCTTAAGTAAAGTTCATACGATCAGGACAAACACGATTGCTGAATATTTTAATCCAAAAAAGTAAGTAGATGTTATCTTGCTTTCTTAAAATGTAAAAAATGAGAATTCACAAATTAATGTTCCGTATTAATTCTGAGTGCTTTAACCTTTGATAAGCCTGAAACTAATTTATCTTTCTGAAATAAACCTGAAGGTACAACAATAGAGTACAAAAAAATATTGTCGGATTATATACCTACTAGTTCTCACCATTTCTGCGAAGTCTATAATTATATAAAAAAAACCTACAGAACAGTTGTTCTGTAGAAAGATGGACGAAGTGACGGGCTTAGTAATGACCTAGTCATTCCATGAAATAAAAGTTGCGATAACATGGGGTTTTGAATGATCCAGTTCCTATAGAGACTTACTTACACTGCCAAAGGAAAACAAAGGAAAACCAAATAATAATTTTACGTTCGAAGAGAAATAAATCGCGGCTGGATTGGAAAGGTAATTTAATGCGTTGCGTTGTGTAAAAAATAAACGAATCGGAAAAATAAATAAGCTTTTGAGGGGTACTGAAAGAGTGTAATTTGTGGAAGTTATTGAAATTAATCAGCCGAGTGCGGGCCACGGTGGTTCGAGTTTTTAGTTAGGTTTGATTAAAAAATATTTATTTTAATTTCTTTTATTTTTTTATTTACCTTCGGCTCTTTGAAAGCTACATACACTCAACACAATATGCTTTATTATTTATTAAAATTCAAAATAAGTAAAAATACAAAATGTTTGAAGGTTTACAAAGGACAAAGGTTTCTGCCATCAACGTTATCATTCTATAGAAAATAATAATTATTTCTAATTTGGATATCAGTGTAAATTAGAACGATTATTACATCAAATGCCAGCGAGTTTAAAGGGATGTTACCGTGTAACGACTCAACAAGGGGCCATAAAGCCGTGACCCCGTGAGGTCTCTCGACTATTGAATAAGATTATATCACGTAAATGAGCAGAAACCTCGGCACTATCAGCAGGCCTAGCACGCACTACCGCGATAAGACATAAGACATCACACGGGAACGTCACGGTATTTTTGAACATCTCGTGCAAAATTCGACAAAATGTCTTGTTGAGATTTTCAGAGCTTGACCTGCTTAGTAAGTCAGAATAAGTAAATGTAATTGGAAAATCCATTGTAAGAATTGGAACAAACAACACAATGTAAAGCTAAATAAAATCGTGTAAAAGTCTTGGCTCTGCAAAAAACCGGAAACTTATCAGATCTTGAACAAAGGAAATTGTTATACAGACAATCCTTTTCCAACCACCAGAATTAGGAAGGCTGTAATAGTCTTTCTAATTCTGGTGGTTGTATAATTAGCCTAAAATATTTCTACTACTGGAACAGTTAGCCTCCTCTCTTCGGGAGGGAGTGGGCTGTATTCCCACGCGCGCACAGTGCGGGTTGAAAGATGTTACATGTCTTCGAATTTTTGGTTCTAGGACATGCCGGCTTCCTCACGATGTTTTCCTTCACCGTTTTGAGAGCAGTGGTGATGACATTATTTACACAAAGTAAAACACCTGCCTGGGATCGAACCCACGAACTACAAACTCGTAAGTCGGGGTTGGGCCTCCACTGCTTTACCACGTTTCAGCATTCAATAACAGCTTGATAACAGGAATATATAAGCATTTACTAGGGTAGCGGAAACAGAACAGCATTTAGGTGTATCCCCCCCATTAGCCTCGCCCGCGTTCATTTGTTATTCTTGTCGAAGATATTACTGCACCCTTGTTGTGCCACGACCACACTCGTTTGTAATTGTTACTGGCGGTGTGGAGCGATAAGCGCTTCATAAATGTTACGTTATTCATTTGGTAGAATTCTTTATCTTTTATGTAGGTACCCAATACAGAACAGTTTAAAGATGGAGAATTCTTTAAAATATGTTTTACTGCGGTCAAATAATTATGAAGAACACCGCCAGACAACAAAACGAAAGTGTCTTTACTTTACCCGTTAAAATCCAAATTAATATTATAAATTGCCTTTTATTCTCCTCGAAGCTAAATTGATTAACAGCACTATTGTCCACCTACTCTCTTAGGTTTCATAACCACGACTTTATTCCTGAAATATTATAATATTCAGTAAGAAGTTGTAATATTACTTGCCCCAAAACCTTTCAGAAGAGGATATTATTATTAGGGCATACATTACTTGTATTCATTCTCAAAGCTGTTGAATATATGCAGCTCCTTGATGAGAGCAGACTAAGTTGTTCTCTTAATGAGTTCTCAAACCAAACTTTAGGCGTAAACTGCTCTTTTGACGAATTAATTTTGAAGTTTGACTTAATGGTGCTCTAGACAGACTTTTTGCATAAAGCCGAGGCGCATTATTACTTTTAATAATGGCTTCCGAAATACAAAGAAGATAAAAATGCTCGCATTTTTTAAAGCAATCTTTGTTAGAAAAGATTGAATAAATAATTGCACACCGTTTATTTTTTACGCCCTGAAATAAACAACTGGAAATTGTGCTGAATATAAAACAGTTATTTTTACACTAATGCTGCTGTTCGTTGAGAAAAGCAATGTCAAGATCTTTTGTGAAACATTTTAATTAAATGTCACTTAAAAAACTTGTAGCAAAAATGTAATAAACAACTTTGCTGTTGACAGGAGAGTGGTGCTGAACTGCTGACCGCTTGGATTGCGGCCAGAGATACGAAATTTTGCGGCCATTTTTACACTAGTTTTGAACGATTCGCGGCGTGTGTAACTCTGGCGTGCCTATATAACTGGAGCACTTTATATCTACGTGCTCAGACCAGTTGTAGGGTTGAAATATGGCTTTTATGAATGGACGAGTTTGTGCGGTTTTTAGGAAACAACCTTTTGATGTTTGAGTAGCATTCCTGCTTTTAGCTCACTTTGAAAATTGTTTGTTTTGCTTTGGAAAAAACAAACCATTGTCAAGTAGCCTACCTGCATCTACGTAGATTTAAACTTTCGTTTGCGGGTTAACTGGTTTAAATTCGTAACTCAGTAGGTAGCGTTAAATTTTACCATTAACCTGAAACTTTACGACGCGACGTTACACATTAATTACACTTGTAGTAATATAATTTAATTTGAGTTTAGTTTAAGTCGTTTGTTGGTCGACGGTCGGCTATTATTTTAGGTAGTTATGTTACGGGGTGAAATTAATTAAGTAGGTACTTAGGGAGTGCAAGTACGTTGCACTTAGTTAGCTACGAACCAGGGGCCCAAGTCTGCTATTTTTATAAATTCGAAATCTGCTAAAAGGTCGAAATCTGCTAAATTCATAATGGTCGATCATTGGTTGATCATTGTATTCCACAAACACGATACTCGTAACGAATTAAAAGCAATGACTGCGCAGTGACGTTCTAATGGTAGGTCACTGATCAAAGGAACTCAAATTTTTTGCAGATTACCGCCTAAGTTAGTCATTCATTTGTCATTATGAACGAGATTAGATGCCATTTCTTTCAATGGAGTGTCAGTGGCTGACCATTGGAAAGTCATAATGACGCCAATATATTAGTAGATTACCAAACTTATCAAAAATCAACAATTATGAAATCAATGATAGACCATTCTGACACTATTGTAATAGCAGACTTGAGGCCCAGGCTATTTTATTTAAGGCTGTTTAAAGCTTAGAGGTTAAACTTATAACATTGTAATATAAATTACAACCAGGTTCTTTCCCAGGACTCGATTTGGATACATCCTCTATATCTAGGTCTAAATCTGACTAAGACAATCAATTCGACCGACATCTGTTTTAGGTCAAGAATTATTTATGTGAATGTTTTCTTAAATCTATATATTATCCCATTGCCAAGAGATGGCCATAGGAAGCCCCTAACGACAGTAGAGATAAGTCATAAAAACCACGCAGTAAGGAGGTATTACTCTAAAAGGAGGTTGAGAACCTTCGCAATGAAGATTATAATTTATGACGTAATATCATATAATCTAGCACGTGTAAACACCATTCAATGAAACATCAAAGTGAAACTTTCAAGTTCCCCAGACAGATTGCCGATCGTAGATTACTGTTAGGTATTACCTAGATACCACGGTATAAACAACAAACGCTTTGTTATCTTACATATAAATGTATCTGTATTATCGCCTTATGCGTCAAGAGCGATTCAGCGTCTCATGGGGTTAACAACCATGTTTCCTTATCTCCCACAAACTACTTTGAAAATATACGCAAAGAATATTCTTTGTTCAGATGTCAAAATAAATATACATATACGTGGGTAGGTACGTAAGTACATGAGAATTTCTCTATGTAGCAGAATGTTAGTGGGAAATCTTATGTTTTCTTAGAAAGGATTTATAATTTTAGGGGTTCGGCTTTTTCGTAGAAGAATTATGTATGTGTATTTATTTTCTGGAAACGTGCGTTAAACATAATCCTTCAAGCCACAGTAGCAATTTAATGATCCTCTAAACAATCTCTGGCTATGGGAAGAAAGGGGGTGGAGATAAGATAATAATGTTTATTTAATAGGTAATAAGAAGACAACAGCAGTGACAGCCTAGTGGTGTGACCGTCAGATTGCCAAGTCATAGGTCTCGAGTACCCAAGGCACGCACCTCTGACTTTTCGGTACGTATTGTATAATTATTCCTTGTTTCAAAAATGGTGAAGGCAAACGTGAGGAAACAATGGTGAAGGCAAACGTGAGCCTGAGAGATATTTCTCGACGACATGTGAAGTCAAGTCAGAAGCCCATACGGCGGGTAGCATAAAAACTTTGACACCAGGTTAGTCACTAACCACACGATAAAGAAAGGAAGAATAATAAGATATCCCTATAAGTAGTTTGTTTCTATGATTAGGAATAAGACTATAACATAATACTAGAATATTTCCATGACCCAAAGACAGATAGTTCCAAAATTATAATGAAGTACTTACCTTTGGATGCGTGTATTTTCTCGCTGAATACACGTTCAGTAACTTTGCATATCAATTCAAAGGGTACTTTCAGGCTAGCTTACAACTATTATGCATAATCTCCCTAACGTCGGGGCTAAGATAAAATATGTCTGCGCTTAAATTCATCCTCAGACAGTTCATAAAGGCATAAGCCTATATTTGCTTCTCCTTTTATTCTCCCAATAGATGTGATGTTTATTTCAGTGTAATTCGGCTGGCTTGAAAAGCTTCTTGTTAAATGTTCCGAAAAATATTTGTTTCTTATTCAGAGAATTCAAATTGCGATTACATGCGTCATTTGTTTTTACATTGATAAATCAGAGATTTATTTAGTTACTGTAATAATTAGTGGACTTAGAATGTTAAGTCATTAAACATATGTTTAAGACTTTTAAGTGAGGTAAATTCTGGTGAAGAAAAGATCTCTGTATGATCAGCAAGCCGTGAAATGATCGCAATATCTATTGCAGTCAATTTTTAATTATTAGTTTTTTTTATTTATTTTTTTAATTTTTACCTAACAATCAATTTATCATTATAAAAATTCAATGCTGTTCGTTGGTAAGTGCATCACTTGAGAATGCTAGACCGATTTGGCATTGTTTTCTTTGCCATTACGAATCAGGTTCTTACGGAAAGAAAAATTGGAAAAGTTTCCCAGAATATCTTCAAATTCGGGAAAACTGAACGTCCTTTTATGTTTGAATTATTGAAATTTAGACAGGACGACGTCAGTCGGGTCAGCTAGTTTAGATTGTCATAACTGCAAAAGCAGTGGTGATTTTCAACCAACTTTTTAAACAAATTCGTCTTGATTTTGATTTATACGGCTTTTCAAATACACATTGGAATATAACACCCTTCTTCCTTTGAAGAAAGTTTTATTCCTTTGAAACCACAGCTATCAAAAAATACATTACGAGGTCGTCGCGGGGAAAATTGTCTCGTAGCAGGATTGATTTGTCAGGTGTCAATCGTAAGTAATGTATTGTCATGGGGGAGCCAAACCATACAGGAAAATTGTTTATGTGGCAACCAATGGGGGCGAAAACATTTATGTCTCACCCGACACACTTTGTGAGATTAATCTCTGCACAACACAAATATTTTTAAAGGAAGCTGTTGTGGCTTAAGTGAAAATATTTCCTTCTACAAAAGTTGAATAACGGGATTGGTTCTAAACAATGGTAAACATAGGTTAAACCTTTTAAAATAAAAGGCAATCGCTCATAGACCCCAAACAATGATTGGACGAATACCATAACGAGTTACTTATGGGACCTAATCTCTGAATTGATTGATTCTGTATTCTCCCCTGGATAAACAACCCCACAAATACACTGATTAGTAGGGAACCGCTCCTACTGAATCGATTAACACCAGTTCCGCCTGACCTTAAAAGGTTATTTGTTTTCTTGGTTCGTGGACCGGTAAGAAGGAGTTCGAGGGGTCTACTTCACTGGTTGAACTTACCCACTGATGTTAGGTTCATAGTTGTGGTTTTAACGTTTATCCATTCATTTGTTCCTTTAGGTGTGTTTAGACGTGAATTACGTCTGCCTCTTCAAATTCGTAATTTCGAAGCATTCCACATTGTAACGTATTCCACATATCCTTTACCCTTTTTACAGTATATTCAAAGTAAAAATCACTTATCTATTGGGGGCAAAATAATAAAAACAAATACGACATAGATAAAAGAATTCCAGACCAAAAGGTTCGGTATTTGCTTTCAAATGTGGCGATTCCTTCAGTGAAACCAAATATAATTTTATTGTTTATGATTTCAGTCTAAAAGCTTCCACACGACCGCTAATTTTGTACCACACGATATTAGGCAATGACTCGCGTTAACTCGAATGTCGACCCTACGAGCATATTATTAGGCATGAGCGTATTAAAAGGAAGAAAAGTTTTAGAAAAAAACCGAGTGCCAAAAGGGACCGGGAACGCGGTGGGAAATGAAATTTCCGAGGACACAAAGTTTGATTGCTTTTCTACGGAATTGAAAATTAAAATTGTAGATGTAATATTTGTATGTTAGATATTTACTTTCAATTTCCTTGCTGGAAATGGCAGCAGTAGACATCGGAAATAAGCGATACTAAAACGAAGTGGATTCAAAGCAAAACTATGTATAAGTGAAACGGTTTTTAAATGAAAACTAACGTGAGCCATCACGTTAGTTTCAAGAAAATATTAAATGGTATTAGTAAATGGATAGAACCTTCTCTGTCTAGTATATGGCGAAGATTCGCCATATAATAGACAGAAAAAATCTAGTCGATTAGAAATACTATTGTCAGATGTCAATACTTCTTCTAATCCTTTATAACAACTGAGCAATTGGGTACTTATTGTAAATAATTAAAAACAAACGCCTTGACTAATAAAAAAACCGGCCAAGTGCGTGTCAGAGCATTGATAGATTTACCATGTTATTTTAAGACCATAGACTTCTTATAGGTTTCTATGTTCTATGTAATGACGTTTGGTTCCTTCAGAAGTTAATTAAAACTCCTGGTCTGTTAAGAACATCTGTGAAAGATATGGGTGACCCAAGGCCTGTGTATTCAAAGAGCACTTGTGCGACGGTTTCCTCAGCCTCCATGCACGCCCTGCATAGAAAACTCGTCGAGAGAGTCCGTTATGCCTATTGTGTGGAAGTGTTTGTTTAGCGAGCAGTGTCCCGTGATGGTCCCCGTCACCAGACGCAGGCCGTTCCTGTCCAGGCGTAATAAGCACCTGGTTAGCCTGCTATCCAAAGATTGTATGGCTTCCTTAAACTGCCTGCAGCCCGGTACCGAGGTCCAGTGTCCACCAGTTCTCCGCTTGTGTGTGAGTGAACTCCTGCGTAATTGGTTGAAGGGGATGTGTACGATTTGCTCGGGGCCACAGACTGCCGTGTTGGATCCTCGTCTAGCAAGTTCGTCAACTGCGTCATTATACGTCAATCCACTGTGTCCTTTTGTCCATTGCAGTGTCACCGTGCAGCGGCTAGATACCGTTAATTTGTTCTAATGTATTGTGACATTGTAGTGTCAGCTTCGAGGTACGAGTATTTTTTCCGTAAGGATTGCAGAACTGAGGCGCTGTCAGAGAGTATATGTATGTGAGTATCCGTAACCTTCCTTCCTTTTAGGGCGTGGGCTGCTTGTATGATGCCCACATACTCCGCCTGATAGACGGTGTTGAACATTCCAGGCTGCATTCAGGGCTGGATATATTTATGTTGAAATCGTGTCAGAAGACTCCGACTCCGGCACCGGAGTCGGTCTTCGATCCGTCGGTGTATACTTTCATCTCTTACGAGCCTGAGTAGTCACACTGTTCTTCTGTAAGTATTATGCCTTTGTGTGTGGTGTGTTTTTGGGGCTTTGTCGCAGGGTGATGCCTTCTTTTGCCTTCGTTTGATGGCATCTTCCTTTATATGTGTGTGCTTAACTCTGGAGTCTTTGCTTAGGGTTCCTGATAAATGGATTCCAAAGGCGGCCAGGGCCGTCTCCTCCCGCATGATAAGGTGCAAAGGCGGCAGTCCCAGCATTGCCTGCAGGGCGGCAGCGGGTGTAGTTCCTATACTTCTAGTGATTGCAACACAAGCGAACCACTGCAGTTTTTCGAGATCTCTTTGGGCTGTGCTCAGGTCTGTCCTGGGCCACCAGACCAGTGAGCCGTATGTGATAATTGGCTTTTGTAGTGATATAGTTCGTGTGTTTTGCCCAGTTCAGTTGTTTGTCCAAAAAGATGACTAGGTATTTGGTTTCAGTTGTGAGGCTTAGAGTTGATCTAAAGAATCGTGGTAGTTGTAGTGTCGTCAGTTTTCTCTTTTTTGTGATTTTTGTAGGGTTGCGGGCTCTTGTCCAGTCTTGATCCGTTTGGGTCCATTTTGGTTCAGTCTCCTACGTCTTGTCCTCTAGGACTCTACAGTTTGGGAAGTGAGTCTCGAGAAGGACTGGTTCCATGGTCATTTACTGTGTATGAGTTACGGGTTTCTTTTTATTGGCTGTGACAGACAGACAGACAGAGAGTCAGCCAGCCAGCCAGACAGACAAACAGACACATGAGTGCTCCTATAATGGTTCCGTGTGTTCCTTTTGAGGTACGGGACCCTAAAAAGTATTTACCTACCCACAAAAAGGTCCTACCACTATGCTATCACAAGTTTAGCACGTCATTCTACAGCTACGGCGATCTATTCTCATGATGTGAACGCAAGCTGCGAAAAGCTTCCAAATACAAAAACACAGAGATTTTCCCGGCGGCTGGCTAGCAAAGCGTACTCGCACGGGATTGGCTGCTGCATACAGACACCGATTGTCAGAAGCTGGAAATGGATTCCGCCTCAATTCAGCTTGCTCTCTGAAATCTGGGAAACGGAAGCGGAGCAGACATGCGATTGATTTGTTTCTGTTTGTTATGTTCTTGATAATGTGAAAGGCTTTTTGGGTTAACTGAACGTGTGATAGTAACTCCTGCTTTTTCCGCATTTTGTGCTTTATGCTGTCAAGATGAACGTATCATCATAATAATATTTTTATGGTGTCGAACATGAGCTCAATTCTGAGGCAAGTGACTTATATTATACATAAAATACTTGTTTTTTTAGAATGGAATTTGGTTTGTTATTTTTCATAAATGTAGTAAAATATTGAGTATAAAACAACTGTATGTGGAAATCTATATTTTTTTGGGTCTTGTTAAAAATACACAAACAAATATGTACGGAAAAGCAAAAACATCCCCATAAACGTTTTCACCGTGAATGCTCAAAATATATTATTTTGTGAGTTTTGACGAGCGTACTGCGTCAGTACATACGCCCCTATGTATTGACGTTGATAGAACTGAGATAGAACACGAATACTCGCGCGTAGATTCAGCAAAAAAGTAGATTTCAGACGTGTCAGCACAAACGAGGTAACGTTAATCTGTTACAGATTACAGTACCGTGTGTAGGTACCAGTAACTGGGTCACATCCTACGGTAGGATAGGTCTTTTAAATCATAATGATTGGTGGAGTTTTGAGGTAAAGGCGCGTTAGAAAGGTGTCCTGGTTACATAATGTTAGGGATTGGACATCGTGCTTGTGAATTCGAAAGCCGTCCTTTATTGGTATGAGAAAAATGTGTGTAGAATGCCGATAGTGTAGCGTTTCGTAGCACCGCCCGCGTAGTACGGCGTAGCACCGCCTAGCTTTCGCGTCACAAAGACATTTAAGTATGACCCGAATGTCACACATTTTGTTTCTTAAGGGTACAGTAGTCGACAGCTCGAACTCGTTGGTGGGCGTGACTAATACCTACGCATGCTAATTAGTCTAATTAATTAGTTTTTATTTATTTATTAATTTAGTAAAATATACGATGATTTATAATGAAAACGAGAGTGTAAAATTTCATGAACAGACCTTTGGGCGTATAGATATTATGGAAAAACTACTTATGTATTTACTCAAATTAACATTATTTGAACTTTTGAATAAATTATCTATCCCTGTGTGGTTTCTATTTTGCCATTTTTTACTATATAAGTTATTTATTTACGACCAAAAACGAGGTAAAATTAGTGTTGAATTTATGGAAGTTTCAACGCTCATAACTTCCTAAACAATATTTTATTTTTAGTTTTGAACGTACACCATCAAACAGACGAGTTATCACCATACTACGTATGTATGGAAGAATGACCGACTAGCGAACCCTTAATAGATCGCAGGTACAAAACGCGGGACCAACAAATAAATTGTGACATATATCTGTGATTTAGTTTTCAGGCTCAACAACAATCATTTCAACTTCAAACTATAACATCCATAACTATTTAAAATACATATAACTATTAATAAACTAATACATATATATATATATAACTATTTAAAATACATATATTGGTAAAATATAAAAAATAATATAATATAATATTGGTATTGGTAAATATTGGTGTGTTGCTGTTGTTGGTGGTGGAATACAGTTTTTTTGTTGATTAATCAACTTTTGTTGAAAAAAAACTGTAATCGTGATAAAGCTTAATCGGTAATTCTGTAATAATTGATTACGTAGGACATAACAAATTATAGATGAAACAGGTTGAATGCGATGCGCGTATTGGTCATACTCGTACTAATATTTTTAGCTATTTAATTTGGGGAAATTTATTTGGGTCGGGCTGTTTAAATATCCTCTTTAATTATAAATTAAGCGAGCCATAAAGATACTTTATAAGCCTCTTTCATAAAATAAGGTTCTACTTCGGAATACGTCGCTGTATGCCCGCGGAGTCTTTGTTTAAAATGTTTGTAATATTTTCCTTATTAGAAGGATGCTTCAAAGGAATGTTCCCACAATTTCCACCAGTTTCTGCTCCACATTCTATGACTGCAATATTTTAAGTGGATACCCTTTCATGAGCTTTTATGTTCAATGTTTTTTTTAAATATTGTGCTATTTAGCTAATTAATTAGTTTTCCTTTCAGGAACAGAAAGTAAGCTACCATTGTTCAGGACGCTCCTGAAAATTTGCCTTGTAATGCCCAGAACAGCTGTGTTCAGCACCAGGCCTAATGAGATGTCAACTAAGGCTATTGGTCATCAAGCCATAATAAGGAGACACAATAATTGCGCTGAGTTCGAAGCACATTTATTGCTGTATGCAGAAAAAAGGATAAAAATATGTTTAAAAAAATTCATTAGGCTTACAAAGACGTCCCAAATATAAACCCTATTAGACACGTAAGCAACTTACATTATGCAGCACTTCATGAATACTTAACAAGTTGATGAGATGCGTCAATATCACCCAGTTACTTGCGAGGCGAGCTACGCAAATACGTGTAGATACACGTTCTAAATAATTAGTGTGCGGAGCTAATAGGTTGTGGCGCGGTGCTAACGAGCGGTACCGGCCACATTTGCGAGTGAAGCGCGGTTCAGCGTCTTGTGAACTGTAAGGGAGATGCTACACAGAAAGTGGAAAGGGAACTATAACTTAACTAGCATCAAACTTGATCACCACAGACGTCCGGGTGTGCGTGAAGCAGACTTTGCTACATCCTGCTTGCTTACCAATGTCTACACCCTAGTATACAAAATAACTCATGGTGCCCCGACAGGAAGAACAGGCTACATAGAGATACAGCAGACACACTTAACGAAGCACGTTTGTATAGTGCTATTACACACGTGCTTCGTTAAGTAAACGTCAGTGTGCAAACCGCATTATTTCAGTGAGTGTTTGATCTCGCAACTACAAATAAACATGAAGTGTAACATTGTGTATCTATCGCAATAAAGCTCGGTATCTATGTAGTATATCTAGACAAGTCGGAGCACACTACCACTTTGCTTCATGCGCAAGCCTGTCTATCAATGTATATCGTCGCTCATAATTCCTAATATACATGACAACCGTCCCGTGGCATAACACCCCGTTTCTGAATTGAGAATTTGAAGTTACTTGTCAAACTCTACTTTAGCATTACTTAAGATGTTCCCTTTAAATTAGCCCGCGGTGTTCAATATTTCTTACGTTTATTGCAAAGAAATTTTGAATTTCGCGGGCTAGATTGAAGGAATCACCTTAAGTAAAAATTTGACAGGTTCTGAATTTAAAATTGTCAATTCAGAAACGGGGTGTTAGTCGTGCCCGCTCTGCTCCTCACACCGCGTGCAGTAAAGCGAAGCCTATAGCAAGACCTTGTGTCCCTCATAGCCAATAACACCCACGACCTTTCCTTTGATAAATTATGCATATGTCACGCCTCGCGTCCTAGCATCATCGATGTTGTGACGGCTACATAACACACGATTTTGCTCTCCGACACTCGCTAAAGGAAAATTTACATGCAAGAGGTAAAGAGAATATCTGTACACTCGCATATTGCTTTGAAGATGTTTCACGGTGTCTCTCAAATAAATGAAAGATTCTTACATGTAAACGTAAGTGTAACCAGTAAATAAAACAGCAAGAAAAGTGGGTAAATATTTTTCATTTGGATTTTTCTCTATCTGACATATCTTACTACAATATTAACTTCAATTGTGAGTAGATTTATGAAATCGCAATATTTCTTGTTGTTACGCGAACATAAAGTTAGATTTTATTAGACTAGTCTATACCTATTACGTTGGGCCCCGACCCCAACATAATATAGGCACGTTCAATAAGTTGAAATATGATAAAAAGTAAAATGTTAGTACACCATCTAGGTCACATTATGCCCAAAATCTTGATCAAATTCATAATATCGCTCTGCTGTTTAACCTTTTCACAGCTACGTCAAAAAAGAAAAAGCGTGCCCTCGGCGCCAAGCTATGAATTCATCCTTTAATACCTTTGGTACCTACAAAATAGTAGTGAGTTCGAAATTATATCAGGACTTGACAGTGACAATATATCTTTCTTGTTTCATCTTAAAGACTCTGTGCAAGTTAGAACAAGATAGATACAGTTTTCGTATACAAATAACCGCCAAAAATGAATGCACGCGTTCGAGGCTACGAGGTGCGCTCGCCACAGACAGTGGTTTTTAATGACAGCGCACCAGGGATGCTCTCCACAGACGAAGGGTCGAGTATTTATTTTTTAACCTAATGTTTTGTGTTTTTAATGTTTTTAATTAAAGGTCTATACCGGAAAAATATAATACAGGAGTTTTATTTCATCCCGCGTTGTCCTTTATGACAGAAATCATAATGATACTTAATGTCACAGTTTCTGATAAGTGTCAATTCAAAACAATAATCGGTAAAACCAAGTCAATACCATCACAGCACGATGTTCAATCTTGACTTACTTTCATATCACCTTATGATGACCGTGGCGTAGCTGGCATGGCTTTTTTATTTGCTCGCCTCTATTCTCGAGGTGTGCAACCGATATTTATTAATAATATCGAAATAATAATAGGTATTTTGTTTTAATAGTTTCGTATTTCTTGTTAGTTTCGTTTCACTGATATTCTGTTTCATATTGTGGAAAAACTTTTGTAAATATGAGAAAGGAGGATGGCGAGATTGGACCCACATTATTTATAAATTAACGAAGTGTCATTCACTTGGATTATATAAAAAATATTGAGTCACTAGGAGGTGGGATTTAAAAGTTAGAAAAGATTATTATTTACAAAAAAAATAGTCATGATGCAGTTATGAAACGCACCGTGTTTCTTATCCATTCCAACCTATTTATTACATGACTTACATTCTTACATTTGTAGACGTTTAGGCTTGTCAATTTGTTTTTAAATAATCAAATCTTGTTATATATGAAAAAAATACATAAGATCATATTAAAAATACACAAAAAATGTACAATATTACAATTATTACGATTATATTTTGTGATAACATAGAATGGAACGTTACACTGTCAATAGGGGTTGGCAGTCAGTGTCAATAACATTAGGTCATTATGTGTTATTTCATTGTTTGTTTTTAACGGCTAACGTCGGATTTAAATAATTTTCTATACGATTTTGTGGATTCTTGACGACTTGGCTTTGGCCTTTGGACTGAATATTCTATTTATCGACTTAGAATACCACTTGTACCTTTGGATTCCGATTTTCAAGTGGTTTGGACTATAGGCATAACGGACAGTCCTCTGTGCAGGGTGTGCATGGAGGCTGAGGAGACCTTTGCGGACGTGCTCTTTGAATGCACGGGCGTCACCCAGATTAGAACAGATACCCTCGGGTCACCCAGATCATACACAGATGTTGACCCCATAACATAGAACATACAGGTTATCTAGGATCGAACAGTAAGAAGATATAATGAAGATACAGAAGTAGTATTATTGTATCTGTATTTATTATAATCATCCTGCCCTTATCCTATATGTTATCTCGACCTGTGTTTTATGATCACAAACAAAATAAATGTTTCTTTTAATATAAATATTGTTTTATTCAACAAACCTCTTGTTTAAAAATCCAAAGAAAAAAAAAAATGCAAATTCGCAGTATCAGCCCGAAGTCTGAATTTATGTCCGGTTAGTTACAATGGGCTCACACCTCTTATATCAGAATTAAACTTATGTAACTGGCAAAATATGGGTGTAGCGTGTAATATCGCTGCCGAATTCTTCCCACACGCAGGTGCAACCCGACTTTAGAAGGAGGGAATCTCGATCGCAACTAGACATGTCGCGCCTATGGGAGCCTTAAAAATATACATAATTATTCTGCTAGATATTTACGCTTCTTTCTGCTATGTTTTTTGTCAACAATGATTATATGAGTAGTTCCTTCCTATATCAATCTAGTCTATGCTAACAGTATTTCATATCTCGTTTTGACCAAGGCACTATAGTTCATAGCTCCCAGACGTATTTTTTATTTTGTGTAGGTAGGATATATATATATATATCTGGTCAGAGAGATGCAGAACCTCGATGGTAGTGATGGTAAATATTTATATTCTGATTGAACACCTTTCTAAAAGTACATGATAGCATTAAAAAAAATGTTAATAAGTGCTATTAGATTCGTTTTAGGTTATAATCTTCTCCCTTCCTATCTCTTTTCTCCCATCTTCTACGACTTACTGTCCATTTGCTTTTTTGCTAGTTTTATATAGTTCTACAACTAGTTATAAGTTTCCATACTGTACGATACTCCTATCAGTGGGTCCCATTGTACATGCAACCTCGCCATCCTCCTTTGATTTCAATATTGTTATTTGATAATGCAATAAATAAAATGAGACATGAACCATCGGTTTTTTGTAATCGTACTTTTATCACAAAAGAATTAATAATAGGTAATTTATAAGAATCTAGTAAAGGGGTTTATTTTTTAGCCGGATTAACTGCCGCGCATAAGATCAGAGAATTAGAGCTATAAAGTTAAGGTGAAATTCAAATTTTCTGGCCAGTGCCAGATTTTATGTTGATTAAAATATTATTCACGGCTGGAAGACATATGTACCTAGTTACAGAATTATAATCATTTTCTTCTATTTTTAATCATCAATAAAACCCTCCAAGTTCATAAAGGTCGTGGAATGACTTTTTCAAAGTCATTCCTCGACCTTTACTTTTACTTTGATAGCTCATATCTCGGAAACGTGACACTTTAGAACTTTTTGTCTCATAAAAACTTGTTTGTATTGATTCCAGCTATCGATTAATCCAGGTCTTATGCGTGGCCGCTACTTTGAAAAAAAAAAAAAAATTGGCGGAAGTTAATCCGGCCACGCTTCATACAAAAATTTACTAAGAAGGCCTTTGTAAAAACTTAAAATTAAAAGTGATGTGTCATTAAATGTTAAATACCGGGTGGTATTTTGGGGAAAGGTTGACCTAAAGGTACACTAGCAAGAGTTGTAATAAAACTACTGTGTACTGATCTGATAAGATAGCTACTTTATTAAAAAAATACTTTTTGCCTATATACTATTCGCGGTAACGAAACCATAACGACTTCTAATTTGAGGCCAACGCCATCTATCGAGCACGCAGGAAGCTTTACAAATAATCAAGTCGTTAACATACCGCCCACCAAGGACGTTATTGACGGAATGTCCTTCTAAACAGAACTAAAGTTGTACATTGCAAAATCAAGTGGAACTAAACTTTGTATTACATGACAATAATATGAATTTGGTCGTGATGGTTCATTTATATAACTACAACACTAAATTCGTAATGGCTAACAAGAATGTTACAATGACTTAGAACTAAACATGAATTATTCTGAATGGTAAAAGAGAATGTACTATAAAAAAAAATACATAAAATTGTAACTAGTGTAAATAAAAACTTTAAAATATTTGTATTATTTGATTTTCACAGTTGATCTAAAGTTTACATAGCGTAAAAATAGTTGTATAAATTGATTCTAACAAGACAAAAAGTGTAAATTAGTTGTAAAAATCACGGTTTAAATAAAATATGTAAACAATAAATACAATACAAGTTTCTTATTCGATTACGGGTAAAATACATATTTTGGATGTTGGTCTTTTGATTGTTGAGGATTTGGTGCGTAACGTGACGACACGGGTGATGTTATCATCCCCAGGATGTTTTTGTACTATCCTACCCATCAACCAACGACTTGGCGGCAAGTCGTCTTCTTTGACTAGCACAATGTCTCCAATTTTTGGCTCAGCAACTTGGGAAGACCACTTGTAACGATTTGTCAAAGTAACGAGATATTCGTGAGACCAACGTCTCCAAAACGACTGAAGCATTCGTTGAACGAATTGCCAGCGTGATAAATGATTAATATTTGAATCTTCGTACTTGTTATCTGGTACATTCACTAAGGGCTCTCCAATTAGGAAATGTCCAGGTGTTAATGGTAACGGTTCACCAGGATCATCAACCTTAATTGTGCTCATAGGTCGCGAGTTCAAGCACGCTTCTATCTGACTGAGGAGTGTCGTCAGTTCTTCAAATGTGAGAGTCGCTTCACCAATCACTCGTTTCAAATGGAACTTTGTGGACTTCACTCCTGCCTCCCAAAGCCCGCCAAAGTTGGGACTGTGAGGAGGAATGAAGTGCCACTCCGTACCATTCGCTTCGAGCTGTTCGGCTATGGATGATTGGATAGCTGTCAACTGCTGCAACTCCCTGGAGGCACCTACAAACGTGGTGCCATTGTCACTCCACAGTTTGGCACAATGACCTCGTCTCGAGACAAAACGTCTAAACGCTGCTAAAAAGGTTTGAGTGCTCATGTCACTCACTGCTTCTAAATGCAGTGCACGAGTGACCATGCATACAAACAAGCATATATAGCCTTTGTATGAACGGTGGCCACGACCTTTCGTTGTCCTCACATTAATTGGACCAGCATAATCAACCCCGCTATGTAAAAATGGTCGAGCTGGGATGCACCGAACAGCTGGCAGGGAACCCATGAATTGATTTTTAATACTGGCTCTTTGCCTGGCACATGTCACACACTTGATGACATGGTGTTTGACCACATTTCTGACCCCTATAATCCAGTAGGCTGTCCTCAAATAATTTATCATGAGCTGAGGACCCCCGTGAAGGGTTTTGTGGTGTGCATCAGCTATGATAAGCCGAGTTAGATGACTGGAGTGAGGTAGAACAATCGGATGTTTCATTTGTTCGCTTAGTTCTGATTTCTCCAGCCTACCTCTAACTCTAATAATGTCCTTATCATCGAGGTAGGGGCAGAGTGACCTTAATGGACTTGTTTTTGATTGTATATAGCCTTTGTCCTTAAGTTCCTTATATTCTGTTGTAAATAGTTCTTCCTGTGTTTTCCTAATATAACATTCGAGTGCAGCGTCTAATTCAGTTTTTTGTAAATATCCTTTCCTGTATGTTTTGTTCTCTGTCAAAAATCTTCGGCAGTATGCAACAATTCTAACCAATCTTCGTAACTTAGAAAATTGATCGAAGAAGGAACAGTTTGGAATAATCGCTACATATGACTTTGCTGACTCTTCCAAATCTGTACTGCAATAATTATTTGGCCTTTTGTAAATTACGTTTTGTAATTTAAGGAACGATGGTCCAGAAAACCATAAATCGTTTTCTAGCAGTGAACTGGGAGGTATCCCTCTAGAGGCGCAGTCTGCTGGATTATCTTTAGTAGGAACGTGAAACCATTGCGACGCTTTCATCGAGGTCAATATTTCAGACGTCCTATTGGCCACAAACGTTTTCCATTTACTTGGGTGGCTATTTATCCAGGCCAACACCACAGTGGAATCTGTCCACGCCTTGACCTTGTCTTGGGAGATACTCAAGACCTCAGATGTTTGAGACAATATCTGTGACAGCAAGACTGCTCCACAGAGCTCTAACCGAGGAATACTTATTTGCTTTACTGGTGCAACCCTGGTCTTAGCAACCAGCAACGACACTTGAACATTGCCATCTGCGTCTACAATCCGCAAGTAAATCGCAGCTGAGTATGCTGTTTTGGAGGCGTCACTAAAACCGTGAAGTTCCAGATAGTCGTTCGACTTGGTGCCAAGCCAACGAGGAATCCGAACCTTGGTGAGTAGTAACAATTCCTCACGATATGATTTCCATTCATTTATTAAGTCGTTTGTTAGCTCCTCATCCCAACCCACATCTGCAAGCCACAATTTCTGGATAAATACTTTCGCTAAAACCACACTAGGGGCTAACCAGCCTAATGGATCAAAAAGTCGTGCTATCACAGAAATAATGGATCTTTTAGTTTCAGGTGCGGTCGTCGGCGACGGGAGATTCACCGTGTACTGGAAGGTGTCTGCGGTGCGGTTCCAGGTAAGTCCTAGAATTTTGATGGTACTGTCCAATTTTATTTCTACTTCCCTTTCTTTGTGTTCTGGTTTCTTTGGTTGGTTGTACTCTATTACTTGTTTTATGTCCTGTATGTTTTTGTGCTTATTTGTGTTGTCCTTATTCGTTTTGTCCTTTGTCCTAATTTGATCTATTTGTCCTTTCAATGTATTATTTTCTATTTCCTGTATCCTGTCTACTATTTCTTGGCTATTACTATTCCATTTTTGGAGCGTGAACCCACCCTTTCCTAATAACGCTGTCATTTGCCTGTAAATTTCCAGGCCTGCTTCTACGTTATTACAACCGGTCATCAAATCGTCCATGTAGAAGCAGTTCAGAACCATATCGGCAGCTAGATTATAATTTTTACCTTCATCGTAGGCGACTTGATGTAGTGTTCTAACTGCTTGGTATGGTGCTGATGCCGTACCAAAGGTAACCGTCACCAACTCGTAGTCTTTGATTTCGGTTTCAGGACCTTCTCGCCATAATATACGCTAAAACATTGCATCTTCTTCCAAAATCTTGATCTGGCGGTACATTTTTACGATGTCCGCTACCAGTGCTATAGGATGAAGTCTCCATCTTAACACTGTGCCTTAAATCGGACTGCAATGTAGGTCCCACCATCAACGAGTCATTGAGTGAGATTCCATTGTTGTTCTTCTCGGACGCGTTGAAGACAACACGTACCTTCGAGGTAATTTTGTCTTCCCGGATTACAGCATGGTGAGGTAAATATACCGCCACTTCCTTATTCTTATCATTCTTGTCTATCTGCCTCATGAGTCCTAGTTCTAAATATTCTTCTATTACCTGCGTGTACTTTTCCTTTAGATCTGTATTTCTTTCTAGCCTTTTTTCTAATGACCTGAATCTTTTTTCAGCAATAGCACGAGAGCTTCCACCTTTACAAGAAGGATTTTCATCGCGGAAAGGTAGTCTCACTACGTACCTTCCACTGCTATCCCTTACTGTAGTTTTAGTATAAAACTCTTCACACTTCTTTTCTTCGGGTGTTAGTATTTTCCTTGAACTCTTTTGCTCTTCAATTTCCCAAAATTTCCTTAATATTTCGTCTTCATTTACTTGTGCATGCAACACATTAATTTTAAGTGAACCTTTAGATGTGTCCCTACTAATTGCACCGGACAGGATCCACCCTAAGGTAGTGCTCTGAGCAATCAGAGTGCCTGATGGACTCTTAAATATGCTTGCCTTTATAATGCAACTGTAAGCATCAGCACCCAGTAAAACATCTATTTTATTGGGAGTGTTGAACTCTGGATCTGCAAGCTGCAGATTGTTAACTCTTATCCAATCTAAGGTAGTGTCGACTCTACTCTCAGGTAAGTACGATGTTATTTTACTTAGTACGTAAGCATTAACTTTAAGATTAAAATTTGAATCTACCCGAGATTGGATATTCAAATGTACCATGTATGTTGCCATGGTTGAACTATTACCACCAAGGCCTGAAATAGTTCCTTGAATAGGGATTTTTTTCAGGTTTAGTAGCTGAACTACAGCCTCTGTTACAAAACATGCCTGCGAACCCTGATCTAGCAAGGCTCGGACAGTCAGAAATTCACCAGAGCGTGACTCGGCTTTTATTAGCGCTGTGGCTAATAAAACCTGTCTGGGCTTGGGAATATTGCCTGTCGATAGGCACGAAACAATCGGACTAGTATTAGGTGAACTAACACAGTCGATCGCCGATGATGTCGAAGGTTGGTCTTTTTTATCCGACTCCTGACCTAAATGCAACAGCGAATGATGGCGCCTTTTACAAACCTTACAGGTGGTTGGTTTTCTACATTCAGATACAATGTGATTGCCTCCTAAACAGTTGAAGCAAATTTTATGTTTTGCAACAAAATCACGTCTAACTTCAACTGTCTGTTTTGAGAATTTCTTGCAGAAACAAAGTTTGTGTCCTTCTGAGCAGAATTCACATTGTATTGGTGAACTCGTAGCCAACATTGCCTTTGGAGTATGAGCAAATGAACCTTTATTATTGTTGATGCCCTGCTGAACTGGTGCCCTTTTAGGCTCTAAACACTCTAACGCACGAAACCGATTTTCTATAAAACTTTTAAACTGCTCGAAAGTTGGTAAGTCATTTTTGGAGTCATTATTGCAAATACTAAGCTCCCATTGTTTACGCGTTTCGTTATCTAATTTAAAGGTAACAATGTGTATTACAATGACATCCCATGTACTCACGTTTATCGCTAAATTACTCAACGCATTAAGACAATCGCACGTGGTATCAAGCAACTCCTTCAAAGCTGTAGCTGATTCCACTTGCATACGTTTTTGACCGAACAACCTCCTAAGAATACAATTTGTTAAGTATTTTTTATTGCTATAACGCTTCTGTAACTGAGTCCAGCACTGAATATAATTGGCATCAGTTATAGGAGTATGACGTATTAATTGCTCTGCTTCGCCAGAAAGGTGACCTTTTAAATAATGGAGCCTTTGCACATTATCTAAAGTATCATTTTTGTGTACTAATGATGTAAAAAGATCATGGAATGTTGTCCATTCATCATATTTTCCTGAGAATGTTGGAATGGTTATTTTGGGCAACTTAACAAAAGAACTTTTTGATTTATTTGTACTAGTTGAAGCAATATCGGTTTGATGTACAGAATCTTTAGCTAACCGAATTTTATTAAGAGCTGTTTTCATCAAACTTTTATAAATAACATAAGTGTCCTCCGTGGTGTCATAGATATCAACCACTTTCTGTACTATATCTTCTGCTTTATAACGTTCATATAACTTAGTGTTATTTTCTTTAAACAATGCCCAATCTCGTTCTAATAATTCTTGCCTTGTTTCTATGTATTCTGGCGTTAATCTATCTTTACTACATTTCTTAAAATTTGTCAATCCCTTTGTGATAACATTCTGTTGATCTTCTATTTCTTCAAGTTAAACTCCTAGTTGGAATAGAGTTCAAAATCGTTTGACTCGACCTGTTTGTCCAATTCGTGGACTAAATAAATAAAGTGTACTCACAAAATTGCACTTCACAAAAACACCGTTTTCAACCTGCAAGTGGCGCCCTCTATAGCCGCGCAATCTGAACTGCGCGTGACGTCCCCTGTGACGTCGCGTGTTGGCTGCGCCTGCGTCACCTGACCTTCATCCAGTGAAGTGTTGATCTGCGAGTGGCGCCCTCTGTGGCCACTTCTTGAACAAGTCCGCCAATGCTGACTCAGCTCACCGCCAATGCTGGGCAAAGCTGTCGCCGCTAGTGCGGAGAACCGTGTACCTTGCTGCAGCGATCCACTGCAAGTACACGGGCTGGAAAAGCGGCCAACGCACGGTGGCTCCACTTATACAAAAAAACTGTCCAAATTACCCGGCTCGTAGGACCAATGTTAAATACCGGGTGGTATTTTGGGGAAAGGTTGACCTAAAGGTACACTAGCAAGAGTTGTAATAAAACTACTGTGTACTGATCTGATAAGATAGCTACTTTATTAAAAAAATACTTTTTTCACCTCAGCACCTCAAACAAGCAAGTTTTGCTGTCAAAAAACAGTGTGCAAAATTCGATTTTGCTGCGAGCGTGAGACAAAGTAACTTTTTAATTTTTTTTTTTAAATGCCGAAAACAGTGTTGGGTCTACTCACAAAATTCTAAAGATTTGAACTTATTTTATTGATTGATTAGTTTATTTACTTGTTTATAGAAACAAGTCGATTCGAAGTTCGATTTCAAAATTCCATACCTACCTACTAGGCCTACAAAGAAACAAACAATAAAACGTTCGGATGTACACATAAAACCTTAAAATTGCAAATCATCTGATAAGGTTTTATTTAAATTCTGTTTTATTAAATTTTTGGAACGAAGTTCTTAAGCGGCTTGGGGTAAGAGTGCAGTGGCAGATATCGTCACGCGAAAAGGCGCTTGCGACTGTCTTCTTCTAATTCAAAGAGAAAGAGAGAGATAGTAAGTGTGAATTTAGTCGAAATGAAAATCCAAGATGGCGGTTGCGAAAATTTTCCCTATTTTCATATTGGGTGTCATTTTCATAGTTTTGAAGGGTGCCAAAGCCGACCGTGAGGTCAAAAAGTAAAACCAAGATGGCGGCTGCGAAAATTTTCAAATTTTTCTTCATGGGTATCGTTTCTATGGTTTTCAAGGTTGCTAAAGCCGATAGTGAAGTCAAAATGTAAATCCAAGATGGCCGCTGCGAAAATTTTCAAATTTTTGTTCATGGGTATCGTTTCTATGGTTTTCAAGGTTGATTAAGCCGATAGTGAAGTCAAAATAAAAATCCAAGATGGCGGCTGCGAAAATTTTCACATTTTTCGACATGGGTGTCGTTTTCATAGTTTTCGAGGGTGCTAAAGTCGATAGTGAGGTCAAAATATAAATCCAAGATGGTGGCTGTAAAATACGAAGTGATGAAGCTTATGTAAAAAAAAATCTTGTCCGATCCGAAAATCTGGGGAAAATGGGCATATGGTACTGCAGTAACATTACAAAACAGTATTTTTTTGATTATTATTGATAGTAAAAAAGTTATTGGTATTTAAAATTCACATTTTTAGTTCCAAAATTACCCCAAACCATAAAAAAATTGCAAAATTCATAACTTATGACTTTTAGACACCCTTATAAGCGACGGCTGCCGACTGCACCAAATTTAAAATTCGGTCAAATTCACCATTGAAAAAAAATGTAGGGGTTATTTTTCTTTTTTCCTGAAAATGTCCACATAAATATGCTCACAGTACGATACCTAACAACATCCTCACGGATCGGACAGGGTTTTTTTTTACATGTTGTATGTTCTCGCTGCTGAGGTGAAAAGTTGTATGTGTTACACGAGAGCAAAGTTATTTGCATCTCGTGTCTTTGAATCCCTCGCAGCGCTCAGGATTCTAACCTAGAATCACTCGCTACGCTCGTGATTCAATTATAGAATCCTTCGCTCACTCGGGATTCAAAATCAACACTCGCAGCAAAAAACGACTTTGCTCTCTTGTTGCACAAATAACTATTGCCTATATACTATTCGCGGTAACGAAACCATAACGACTTCTAATTTGAGGCCAACGCCATCTATCGAGCACGCAGGAAGCTTTACAAATAATCAAGTCGTTAACATTAAATAATGATTTATTATTATTAATAATATCGAAATATTTTATTTTTATTGTTTTGTACTCATCCATTATTAATAATATTTAATCTTTAGTTAAAATAAGTACAATGGTGTGGGTTACATGTTTGTTAAATCTTAGTTTAAGTATTTATCTGTAATCTGCAGCGTGTAACTGTTTTTTCAATCAATCTGCCTAGCCTTTTCCCAACTATATTGGGGTCGGCTTCCAGTCTAACCAGATGCAGCTGAATACCAGTATTTTACATGAAGCGACTGCCTATCTGACCTCCACAACCCAGTAACTGGGTAATACGATACCCCTTGGTAAGAGTGGTTGTCAGACTTTCGGGCTTCTGACGACCCGTAACGACTGTCAAAGATCCACGAATGACAGCCGGGACCAACGGCTTAACGTACTTTCCGAGGCACGGAGGAGTCTCGGTATGTAAAGATAGTTACCCATCCACAGACCAACCCCGGCAAGCGTAGCTTAACCTGATGTATCGACTCGTACGGCAGTTATTACTTAGCCACGAGGTGTAACTGTTTTTTGCCCCTAATAAATAAAATAATACAATCATACATTTCGAATGGGTTGTAGACAAACAGGTTGTAGATCTTAGAGTAATTGAATATGATAATTGATAACCGAGCATCAGTGGGTTTGGGCACGCCACATTGCGACGATAAGTTCCCTCTTTGAGGAGTGGCTAGAAAGGCGCCACGGCGTCCTCACCTTCTGCCTGACGCAGGTCCTCACCGGACACGGTTGTTTCGAGAGGTTCCTGTTTCGTATCAGGCGGGAGGAAACGCCCGGGTGTCATCACTGCATGGATCGCCCAGAGGACACGGTGGAGCATACGGTGGAGGTCTGCCCGGCTTGGGCAGAGCATCGCCGTGTCCTCGTGGAAGCGATCGGTGGCGGGGATATCTCGCGTCCAGACCTGGTCCAGGCCATGGTACGGAGCGAGAGGGCACGGGAGGCCGTCACCTCCAGGAATGCGTGAGTGAGAGGCAAAATTCGCGCCCTCATCCCTCTAGCCACCGCAGGAGGAGACTCCCTGGGCGTCGGGAATCACAAGCCGATTCCCGGCCACCGCAGGCGCGGGCTTGCAGACGGTAAGCAATGGGTAGCTCGCCGTCCGGTAAGGACCAGGCCCGGGACCACGGCGCGTTGTGTACCACGCGTGCCTCAAAGAGATGTCAGGGACTGAAGGGGTCCGATGGGACCATTGCCTGCCGGGGTTGCGGGAAAGTCCAAAAGGGATACCGTGGCCCCTGGCAACGTAAAGGCAACCGAAGGAACACGGGTGGATTTTAGTCAGTAAGAGTCTGACGCCCTCCCGCTCCACCCAGAGCGGGAGAAGTCATTTGATGATTTCCCACCCAAAAAAAAAAAAGTATCAGTGGCTTGTCTTTCACCAATTTGTTTGTCTGACACTTATGGGCGACAGATTGACGTGAACAGTTCAAGTAGCTTTTGCATGTGCACCGATTTAGAAACAAAGCCAATGCCACTCTTTCTTCAAACTTCAAACTCCTTTCTTCAAATATTTGCCTTCATCTTACTTGACTGTATTTTGTTACTCTTATTACTTTTAATTGCCTAGAGTTGTCTAAGTTTTAGACTACACTTTATCAGAATTAACAAAATCAGAGCTAAATGTTCAACGTTGAATTCTATCAAACCATTTCGCGATGTTTTCTTAGGAAAAATTCCGTCATTATTTTAAGCCGAGCTCAATTTAACTCTAAAAACAAGTCCCCTGAGCGTATCCAAACAACCATTTGTAAACAGGCGGATCTTTTAACCGGATCACAGCAGCGGCGGTGACGGCGGATGTTTCAGCGTAAGTTCCTTTTTTGTTTTGAGTATCTTTTAGTTAAATGAAAAACATCGAAGCGGCTGTACGGGTTCCGTGTCCTGAAAAGGCTCTATTATATAAGTTATTGCTCAGTAACGATATCGCAGCTCCGATATCACATGTCTAAGCATCGTTGTGAGTAGAATGCCTTCCCCGGGGCCTATTCAGTGCGTCGGTCGTCAATCTCACTGCTATCCCAGTGGCTCGTCAAATCGTACCAAGTTGTCTGGTATTTTCAGTGCTTTACAACGTCCCAAGGGATGTGATGTACTGCCTGACATGCCTCTGTGTCACTTTTGTCTTTATAATACCGATATGTCGTATAAGGGATCTTTCGTTTATTTATTTGCTTTGAGTATATAACTCAATTATTAAATTATACGCATCAATTAAGATTTCACAATCGTAATCAATTAGCCACTGCAAGTTTGATCCACATTGTTCATAAATACCTAAATTCTTAGTCCTGAAAATAGTGCCAACATAGACCTTAAGACGTGTTTGACTCACAATTTCCGTTCTTAATTGTTGTCGACTTGTCGTTTGTTGAGTACATTCGGCAGATAACGATGTGGTAAACAATTTGTCGCTCTAGTGTTCGACTTAGATGCTCTAGCACCAACGAGGCGGTTGCTAATGGTTCACATGTAGAACAATTTGTGTCTTACCCCTCGTTTACACCAAAGTATACAACAAGTATTCTACATGCCTGTCATTACTGTTTTTATTTAGCGTTTACACCTAACACAAGATGGGAACACTTGTTGTCCAAAAAAACTTGTAGAAAACTGTCACAAGTGTCAAAGATGAGAGCAAATAGTAAACAAAACATGTCTGAAACAATGTTAATACATGATGATATATATTTGACAAGTGTTATTGAAAACCAGTATCACAACTTGTATTTGTATTAAAGCGCGGGGTTGGGTAGAAATCGATTTTCATTTGTTTTATTCAAACAAGGTTGCTTTTTAGTTCCTGATAATTTCAACTGTATGTTTACTAACACAATATTTTTTTGTAGGGAAACTAACGATGGATTATATAAAGACACTAAAATATGTACAAAATCCGAATAGATTCTGTACATATTTTAGTTTTGGTTCTAAGTACATTTGCTTGTCTGTATTTAATAAGAATCTACTTACTTGTAAAGCGAATTTCTTGCAAAAGTTGTATTTTATTTACCTATTCCATGAATTATTGTTTACTGTTGTGTAACAAACTTTGACCTAGATCTTTCGAAACGTCACAAAAGGATCCGAAATTGAAATCATACCTTTATCTACCTTTTTTTTTTTTTTTTTTTTTGGGTGGGAAATCATCAAATGACGTCTCCCGCTCTGGGTGGAGCGGGAGGGCGTGTCAGACTTTTACTGACTAAAACCCACCCGTGTTCCTTCTCTTGCCTGTGCAATGCCAGGGGGCCACGGTATCCCTTTCGGACTTTCCCGCAACCCCAGCAGGCAATGGTCTCATCGGACCCCTTCACTCGCTGACACTCTTTGAGGCGCGCGTGGAACACAACGCGCCGTCGACCCGGGCCTGGTCCTTACCGGACGGCGAGCTACCCATTGCTCACCGTCCGCAAGCCCGCGCCTACGGTGGCCGGGAATCCGCGATCGATTCCCGACGCCCGGGGCGTCTCCTCCTGCGGCGGCTAGGGGCGTGAGGGCGCGAAATTTGCCTCTCCCTCACGCGCTCCGCCTCCTCCTTCGCGAGCATTACTGCTTCGCAGAAGGAGGTGACGGCCTCCCATGCCCTCTCGCTCCGTACCATGGCCTGGACCAGGGCCGGACGCGAGAGATCCCCGCCACCGATCGCCTCCACGAGGACACGGCGGTGCTCTGCCCAAGCCGGGCATACCTCCACCGTATGCTCCACCGTGTCCTCCGGGCGATCCACGCAGTGATGACACCCGGGCGTTTCCTCCCGCCTTATCCGAAACAGGTACCTCCCGAAACAGCCGTGTCCGGTGAGGACCTGCGTCAGGCGGAAGGTGAGGACGCCGTGGCGCCTCTCCAGCCACTCCTCAAAGAGGGGACTTATCGCCGCAATAGTGGCGTGCCCAGCACTGGGTTGCGACAATCGCACTCTCCATGCCGCCATGAGATCCCGTCGGAGCTCTGTCCGCTGTGCCGCGATTTCTCGCGGCATCGGAGTCAAGCCCCGGCGTTTCGCCTCCTCGCGCCACTCCCAAATATGCGCGAGGACTTTTGCCTCCAGATCCCATGGCGGCAATCCGGCAAGGAGGCTCGCCGCCTCACCGGAGACCGTGCGGTATCCCCGGACCAGCCGGGTGGCCATGACCCTCTGGGACGCGTTCAACCTGCGGGCAGGCCGCCGCCTCAACGAACGCGCCCACACCGGTGCCCCGTACAGGGCCATGGACCGCACGATCCCCGCGTATAGCCTCCGGCAGGAGGCGTTTGGACCCCCTAGATTGGGCAGGAGCCGCTTCAAGGCAGCCCCGGCCCGCTCCAGTCTGGGAGCCAAACGTCGGAAATGCTCCACGAAGTTCCACCGACTGTCGAGGACGAGTCCCAGGTACTTCATCGTCGACTCGACGCCGATGTGAACCCCTCCTACCGTTATTTGGGAACCCGACGGTGGCGCGTTCCGAGGACCATGAAAACACATGGCCTCGGACTTGTGCAAGGCCACCTCGAGTCCCAACTGCCGGATTCTGGCCACGATTGTCGCAACCCCGTATGTCGCTAGTTCGGCCGCCGCCTGGTGCGACCTCCCCTGCGCCAGGACCAACGTGTCGTCAGCGTAACAAACGACGCTGACGCCATTGGGGAGGTCTGCGCGCAGCACCCAGTCATATCCGATGTCCCACAGATGCGGCCCCAGGACCGATCCCTGTGGGACACCGCACGACATCTCTCGCCGGTTCCACTCTCCCTGGTGACCGGGGTAGATGATGGCCCTGTCCGTCAAATAGGCCTCGACCACACGACAGAGGTAGGTCGGCATCCGGTGATACCGGAGTGCCTCCCTGATGCAACTCCAGGGCAGGGTATTGAAGGCGTTGGCGATGTCTAGAGACACCGCCAAGACGACCCCACCCCGAGCCACCGCATCCCCCGTCGTGAGGGCTCGCACGCGCATGATGGCGCCCACCGTGGAGCGCCCCCTGCGGAAACCAAACTGGCTCTCCGCCAAATCCGGCCCCACCCGCACCAGCCGCCCGACAAGGCGGTCTGCAATTACTCTTTCAAAGAGCTTGCCCACCTCGTCGAGCAGCACGATGGGCCGGTAAGCGGACGGAGAGTCCGCAGGGCGCCCCGGCTTCTTGATTAGGACCAGTTTCCCCGTCTTCCAACGAAGTGGAAACTGGCCCCTCTCCATACATGCGCTTAAGAGCCCCCTTAGTCGAGGCCCGAGAGCCTCTGAGGCCAGGACCCAGGCTTTCCCAGGTAAGCCGTCGGGTCCTGGGGCGGTATTTCTGGCATTCAGCCTACGTACCGCCACCCTCATCTCTACCTCGGTCACCTCCGGAACATCGTCGTCGTCGTCGGCGGTGTGGTCCGCATCAGGCACCGCAGTAGGCGGAGCCATGGGCGGGGAGGCGTGTTCTCCTCTCGAAGGGAACAGAGCGCTCACCACGTCCCCCACAAGCTGTGGCCGGAGACTCTGCGTCAGCGGGGGAGCCCATGGGCGGAGTTTCTCCCGCACCATCTTGTATGGGCGTCCCCACGGGTCTCTGTTCAGAGTCTCCAGCGACTCCTCGCACCTTTATCTACCTAAGGTTTGTAAAGTAGCATAAAATATTTAGGTACTAAAGAATATATCTGAGTCATAAAGATGACAATGCTAGTGGTTACATTTCCATCCATATTCTGTACTCGAATGAATGAGTTCTCGATGATGAGATGTTTACGGCCCCGGAAGAATTCTCGGTAACAATCTGAAAGGATTTGTCCATACATACCTTTAACATATCTGACATGCACGTAATTCAAAGAGGAATAAGCAGATTGTTCCTTTGTGCACCTACGGTATGCTATTATTAACTGTTGGTAAAAAAATATGCCTTGTGAATTCACCAAAATCCTTGCTTTCGATTCAACGTTTGTCTTATCAAAATTGACAGCTTTCATCAACTCAGTCCTGAAGTGATTAAGAAATAAGTCTCTGATCGACTTCAATACTTTTGTATAAGATTTATATTTGGCCTGCGCAAATATGATCACATTTATGAATTTCGTAAAGTCAAATAGTTTATTTCAATCAGACACAAAAAAGGCACTTTTGAACATCAAACTTTACAACAAAAAAAAAAAAAGATTCTAGTCACGAAAACTATCTTTTAGAAGGAGCTCTAAAAGGTAGTTTTCGTATGGAGAAGAATGGGCAAGAAACTCCACCGTTACTCTTTTAAAATGTTTTCACAATATCTTTATAAATTAATTATATAATTATATGTGAAGACGATGCACCTAGAATAAGATTACTATACCACGATAGGTAAAAATAATCAAACATGGAGGAATGACACATAAATTAATTATGTGATGGATGCATGGTGCTCACATATTTATATACTTACGTACAAAACTCAAGTGGCTTCCCATACGTCTTCGCCGGAATTCTCATTTCTTATTTCAGCTTTAAAGTAACAACGTATTCTGTTCAATCCTACAACCCCCTCATATCTTAAAGAACTTTTCAAGTTTCTTCATGACACACATCATACATATCTGAGGTCATCGAAAAACTTGAGACTAGAGATGCCGATGCATTCCACCAACTTTTATGACTAGTCTTTTACAGTTCTAGCAGTACGGTTATGGAATGCCTTGCCCGTGTCGATAAGGCGTGCTCAATGTTTGTCCACTTTTAAAATTCTGGTAAAAAATCACTTCCTGTCTCCTTTAAGATCATCATTACATATAGTTCCTTGCTCTTGTTTCATGTTTATAATTTTATAGAAGTATATCTATGTATTATATGAATAAGTTTATGCTTTATGTAGGTATGTATGTATTTATTGTATATGTAAATGGTACACCACTGACTACCTGCAGTATTGTCTCTCCTGTTACCTTTAATCCATCCAAAGGTTGTCTGTAAAAGATCTCTTTAAGCGATAAGACCGCCCATTGTGTCAACCAATGTAAAATTTATAAATTTATGTCTGTAATTTTTATGGTGTACAATAAAGAGTATTCTATCTATCTATCTATCTCAGTCTCTGCGCGCCTGTGCTTTGCGTCAATCATGATTATTATTCAACTAACATTCTTGCCATTAGGTTGCTTACACGAGCGTAAAAATCACGACAAAAGAATTTGTTAATACCAATAAACCTAGAGTGCTTGGGTTGGGCTCAGATTGTATCGAATTTAGCTTGCTTCACAAAAATATAAAACGAAGATACTTAAAAACGTTCAAAAAAGCTGAATAATGTGCCAGAATTTCGCAGTTTGTCGAGCACCATGGGAGTAGCACAAGGTTTTCAGGGGTAAACTTGGGTATAAACTAATGTCAGGTGACATAATAACATAAAAAAAATCGTAGTTACATGCGCGTTTGCAACGCTTAAATTTTTTTTTGTGTGTCGATATTGACTGGGCTATACTTACATTTTCATAAAAAGAATATTTTGATGTCATAAATAAATTATCTTTGATATTCAATATAATTTGTTTTAAGAAAATTTTCAGATATTGTGTGAATATCGTGAGCAGTAGACAACTTAGTTCATGAAACTATATAGTCATTTGGAAATATTGTAATTTATGGAATTCATATGGATGTAACTTTTGTGGCCGTGGCTTCTGTGTCGGGAAATCTTATTGATAGCACCCTGAAATATGTATTCAACTACTCGTATGTAATCTTTTGAATGAATTCAAGCCACGTTAACGTTGCTAATAATAATATGTTATTATTTATCTCTCCCCTAAATGTGGTGCGACGTGACAGAGGTTTATCAAAGGTTAGAGCAGCATCCCTCTATGTATGAGGGATATGTATTTAGATTAAACTGGCATTACCATTTTTTTTGTCAAAAGTTGTCAAGTGGCAATTTACGATAACTACTTGAATTTGTAGAGGCAGGGTAATCTGGAGATGCATAGTCATTTACTACATTCAATTACTCGTATTGTTTATAAACAATACGAGTAATTGAATGTACCTGAAGGCTGATATGGCAACTTGTATATGAATTCTATTCAGTCAGGAGACTATAAAAGAAGGATCTTTTCAGGTAAGACCTAGAACGTTGCTGGGCCTCTCTATTAGGGTAAATATTCCCTGACTAAGAAATAAAATCAAAATCTAAGAATTCCTGTTCCTCTGAAATCAAAAATCATTTTGTAAAACATGATATATTTGTTTTCATAGGTAAGCGGATTGCAGCGTTGCTCGGGTGGAACTTCGCAGTGATTTGCATTTAAAGTACCTTTCAGGGATAGCCGTTTGTGGGCAGCACACACGGTTACGTACCTATATTGGGGATTTGGATCGCATAGAGATATATATATACGTTTATGTACGTATATAATATAACAACATTGTATTAAATAAAACAGATGCGTGAACCAATAATATACAATGTAGCCAGAGCTAATTTATATAGCTCTATTTTATCAACTTCAGTCGCTCGCTATATTTTATTTTAACCAAAGTTTGACGTTGCGCAAAATGTTAGTTTGCTTATCACGTTAAATATCATCAAAATGGTACCACATCTATATTTTTTGTTTCAGAACCAATTAAAAAAACCCCATGACTAATGTTTACAGATATAATTATAACCCGTTTTAAAACCTTAATAATTATAAAGTAGATGGAAAACCCAACATTAACGAAATCATCCGTAGATTAGAAGCAGCAATAAAAATTCTTTAAATCTCCGTAACATCATTAAAATGGTTTGTTTCAGTAGACATTCATCAAGCGGTAGTTTAATTAAAACGAAAGTCTTGTGGCAACACTTTTTGCTGTTGACTGACCCAACAGGGTAATGTGATTACAGGACGACGTGGAATAATACGAATGGAGTGTTAATTATATTATTTCATATTTATAATATTAGTAGGATGTTAGGATATTAATTTTAGTCATAGTTGAGGTGATCACCTGAGGATCCAGTTAAGTTATTGGAGAGACCTGTCAAATAGTGGACTGCTGAATACTCATGTTGATAAGAATATCGTGAGGTTTGGTTTCTTTTGAATAGATGATAAATGTTGCATCATATCCAGCACACAAACGCTTAAAAAAAATCAGAAGTACCTGTTAGTACCAGCTACGAGCTGAAAACGAAAGAAATGAAAGTCACAATAATTCTGTCGTTTCAGCCAGTGCATATGGTGATAAATCGCCGCTACCACGCTGCTTTTGCGAAAGATAGCTTTGGACTCCATTTCTTCATACTCCATGTGCGGTGGCCATTAATTTATGCTAAATGCTGGCGGTATTACCCGCCGCTGGTGTAAACATAATGCTGTCCGATGCATTGAGGATAGAATTTAAATGTAAATTTGTACTTTTTGCCCATTCACGCCGCTTTTTTGTAGCGTTTACATTTTGAGATTCAAGGTTGAATTTGTATGGAATATTGTGAAGAGGGTTTTTATGTTACCCGTATGATTTGTATACGTGTACAAGTGAGTTGTATGCTGATTCGGCTTCGTAATTCACTGAAATTATTTGGGTATCTTTAATTTAAAACATACGATTTTCGATCTTTGCTCAGTCTCCGAAAGACCACTAAAACAACGATGTATTATTTTGTACATTTTCAACGTATTCAATAGGGTATAGTTTTCTGCTAAAGTACGAAATAGAACAGAGCACAGTTTTATACGTCTCCCGAGGCGATAAAATGTATCAATGGCGACAATTCTTCGGCAAACATCGATAAATTCGGTTCAGTGTGGCCTATCTAGGCTACTAGTATTGACACCGTATCAATTTTCTCTTTCAATACAGGAAAGTTTTATATGTCTTCTTAACTATGCTGTCTGATTAATATGTATACTGGTTTCAAATGTATGTACGTATCCCCTAGAATTACATTCATCATCATCATCATCATTTCAGCCGTAGGACGTCCACTGCTGAACATAGGCCTCCCCCAATGATTTCCAAATTGGCCGGTTGGAAGCGACCTGCATCCAATGGCTTCCTGCGACCTTTATTAGGTCGTCTGTCCACCTTGTGGGTGGACGTCCTACATTATGACTACTTTAAACTTTCAGTTTTTATTATGTGTATTTTCTATTTATCTGCTTTCTTCGACCGCAGCCCGAAAATTTACTTACAGCGCGCGTTACGCGCGCGAGATTGAAAGATTTGGCGATGTCAGAGTAATCCGGGCTCGTGCGTCGTGCACGTTTGCATCATCAAATACCTAAGTTTGCTTTGTCCTCGCACAAGGACCCTCAGGCGACGGCCCACAGCTTCGCACTTCCGTACGTGATCATTACGCGTATGGTGCTTCCATTCAATTTGTTCAGCTAACGAGACGCTGTATTGTTTTCTAAAATACTGATTATTTGTAGCATACAGAACGGTCTATATATCAATGCATCAAGCAATAACTGTACAAATAAATAATAATTTCGGGCATTATGTAAAGGTTCTCCTTTTACGAGCGCAGAATTATAACTCGTAGGTTTTATTGCACAATCAAATTGTAAATACGATTCAACAGAGGCCTTTCATAGTAAGAGAGCTATATTGGAGATAATAAAAACATAACGTATAAAAATATAAATTGCGTAGCACTCGTAGCAGGTGCCACGAAGCGTGAACACTGGGGTTTTTATCAGCGCGGGTTCCGTCCCAAAAACCCTTTTCCTCTTAGCCGTCTAACCGGAAACCGGAAAACCCGTATTCGATGGGGGTTATCGTTGGAAATTGTGATTTCGAAAGCGTGTGAGTTTTACACCTCGTATTTTACATTTCATCGCCCTAGTGCTTTTGAGATAAAAAAGGTGATTCGATATGAATTGCTATGAATTTTCCTTGCTTATCCTGTGTGACTGGATTTTCTTTTGGAGAAGTTTACTAGAGAATGTCGGTAAAAGTTCAAGAGTATAAAAATATTTCTAAAATTAACTGCTAAATAAATTTCATTCGTTTTTCATCTGGCTTTCATGAATACCCACACATATCATGACGCAATTATGTAAAAAGCATTCTGTTAGATATTTAGGTATAAAACAAAAAAAAAGCTACATGTCCACATTCAGCCCGGAGCATGAATACAAAATGTTAATATAACTGGCATTCTGTTAACATGGAGCAGCGTGGCCGTCCGTTACAAAGAGTAAACAATATAAACACACAAGTTATCCGCGGCATGCACGCCTCGCTCTCGCTTTGCTCTCGTTGGTGCTCGCTTCGCTCCCGTGTCGCCCTCGCTTCGCTCCCGTCTCGCCCGCACCGCGTCACGCCATTTTGTTTCGGCTAATTAACGTAGGATTGTCACAGTCCCCCGGAGACCTCGTTAATGTACCTATGTGTTGTACGTTGTACAAAATGTCTAGCTAGGGGTTAAATTAATATTGTTGGGAGAATTTTTGGGGTAGGCTTTTTATTCTGTTGTATCGTATGTTGTAGAGTTGAACGTACTGCACTGCACTGTAGGAGATGTATTTTTAAGGAAAGAAAAATATCTTACAGTGAATAAGGATTACCAAATCTCACAATGATCTTTACTTCGGGCAAATTTGGCAAAAATCTACTGGTAGTTCTTTTTATGAAAATTCAAGAGACAATTTTATGAAAAACAAACTAATCGTTGACTGCACTACACATCAAATTATTAGGCTGAGTCCTAATTTAGCTTGCAAAGTGACATCTGTAAGTACTGATATAAGTTATTTAGCAGTAAATGCAATTTTTACAAAGCTCTGCTAGATTTGCGCAATAACAAATTTAAGTGGGAGTGTAAAACATTTTTTCCCTTTTACCACAAAACGTGATCACAGTAATATAACTTTTATTCTACGTATAAAAATTCTTAGCTTGATATACGACGCTGTAAATCATTCCTTTTACAGTAATAAGTCTTTCAAGACAGCCACACGCTCCGGTGTAGTGGTAACAAGTGCGATAGGCGATTGGAAAGTCCAGCGTAAAACTCCCACAATTGGGGCACAGTTTTACCTAATAGGGTTTTTCTGTAAGGAAAATGTCAATAGCAACTATAACTTGGAACCATCAGGATACAGTCCTGCTTTAATACAATAACCAAACGTGTTTAGTATACCGGCAAAATAATCATCTTCCCTTTAAAAAATATATTAATTTTGATTGTGTGCGTGGTAATAGCTTTTTTACGCATAATGTGACATACTTAGGTATACTTAATTCACACAAATTGTCAGTTATTCACATCACTGACAATTTGTGTGAATTCGACAGTTAAATTGACTATTTAGCACTCTCAGAAGAATGTAAATTATTAGCATGTACCTATGTAGGTACGGTACAGGCTGTTAATTTACAACCTCTTTTAAACATTCTATTCTATTACATTTCATTTCTTTTTTTCATTATTTTATTAATTCAATCAATAATACTGGCTTTTTCCTTCCGCAGTTCAAGGCTTAACGTCATATCATTTACTTCTAAAGTGCTGCCAAGTTCTACCGACAATATATGTAACACTTAACACATTGAACGTCGAGCGGTCGAGCATGGGGTCACACACGCAGTTACACAATTTCTTCATTGCCCTTTTGGGGTTTGAAATTACCACATTACCTATATGTATTTATGTTAGTAATAGAGCAGCCGTCACATGGTAAAAAATTGCGAACATTTTACCGTAAGCCGAAATAAACGGCCTATTATATAAGAAAAAAGTGTTTGTGCGAACTTCGTAGCAAAAAAACTATTTTCAATGTTAGTTTTTTGCTTTTCTTACATATATTCATTTTTAGTTACCTTTTACGTACTTTTCCAGCTCTTCTTTTTTGAAAGTATCGAACGAATCAGGCTTAAGCTTGGTTTCCATCGCGACCGGAGCTGACCCATTAAGGAGGACTATTTGTTGGTGGAAATACAAATACGCAATTTACTCTTGCGTGTTAGAGTCCAATGGGTCCGCTCCACTCGCGGTGGAAACCGGGCTTTTTTGTGAAGAAAACTAGGACTTTTACAGCAAAAGTTGCAATTCCTAATTAGTTTGCAAATTGGTCTCACTGATATTGGATTTCGAACAAAGTTTCAATTGTATCATACTTCGAAGAGCTTTAAGCTTTTTCTTTTCTGCCTAGACTTGTACAGTCATTTCTTTAGTAGGTATTCGCTAACATTAAGTAAGTATGACCTAATTTAGATATCAAACGTGCATTTGTAACAATTTGAAAACGTAGGACAGAAAGATCAAATGTCTATAAAAATAAAGGCACTTTTACGGCCTCCGTCACAAATATTCTTAGTAAATACTGCAATAAGAAATACAATACTATATTATTTTGTGTAATAAAATATAAAAAAAAAACACTTTACGCCGGTGACAAAGCAATATTTTGATAGGTGTTCTGGTTTACTACCGACGGGTCGTATAACCGACGGCAGAACGTTATTCAGCGGGGCTAGCTCGTATAAAAGTTATAAAACGGTCGTGAACTAACTCTAACTCATTTACCTGCCTCCTATCTATTTATTTTAATTCTAGTTTTACGTTCTGCACCTGAATCACTCATTATCTTGTTTTGATAATAATCCTCTCGACTGATTTCGGCCACGACAATCTCAACGGAGACCAGCCAGGTATGCAGGACATATTATATATAACATAGTGCACAAATGTCTGCGCAGACCATAGAAATATAAATTCATATATCTATGGCGCAGACACAGGTGTACCTACTCTCTCTTCTGAACTGATTTACATCCGTAAGACGTCGTCGTAACGGAAGGTCCAGTTGAAAACCAACGTCAGACGAAGTGTTTTTGTGTGAATATTGTGCGCCTTAACCTGAGTCAAATAAATTTATTTTCTTTCTTTTCTTCCCTCACTCTCATAGGTAAAAGCTAATACGGGCTGGTTTACGCAACTCCACGTCAAAGCGCGTGTTTTGCGTACGGGTGGGAAAAATCGGTTATTCGATCCACCCCAGCTCCTCAAAGAAAGCCAGCAACGCCTTGGTGTTACTGGCAATCTCACGCAAGTACTTTGCCCTGTAAGTGGCGACCACCAGGCAGTTTAACAGCACATGAGCTGCTGTCTCGTCGTCCTCCATGCAGGCCCTGCAGAGCGTACTGTCTGTGACTCCTATGACAAAGAGGGGTTTATTAAATGACCCATGGCCAGTTATAGCTGCTGTAACCGTACGCAGCTGTTGTTACTTAATCGGAGAACCTGTTTTGTGAAGCGGCCATCGATTGAAGGGAGTACTTCCTTAGCCTGCCTGTACTTGCCTTGGTCTGACCATAGTTTGTGATGCTGATCCCTAGTTCGTTTCCTTACCAGAATGCGTAGGTAACCAAAAGGGAGTGGCACGATGGGTCCGGGCCCCACTGGTGCTATGCTCGATCCCCTTCTGGCAAGTTCGTCGGGTGCATCGTTCCCCAGCGAAACGCTGTGTACTTTGATCCATTAAATGGTTATATTATTGAGGTCACCCACCTGGTTAAGGCGCTGGTAGCACTCGTGAGAAATACCCATGCATTCAGCCTGGAACACTGTGTAATGGACTCCCAACGGTGACGCTATGTCTCACTCTCATAGTCCGATGGGACGCCAATCTGACACGACCGGAGAGAGACAGAACGATCCGATCCTGAGATGCGATCAGGCGCAGGACCGACGGCTTAACATGCTTCCCGAGGCACGGGGGTATCACACCACCAGATGGTAAAATCCAAAACTCTTTGTCCGATCTGTGAATCAAACCTAGGACTCTGCAGTCCCGCTTGTGACCACTCGACCAACGGGGCAGCTAAAATATGTTTTGATATTAAAGATATGCAGATGATACTTGCTTCTGTTATGAATTCTTTAATTGGCACTTTTATTTATGGTTATCGAAACAAAACATGTTTTTCTGGGAGTTATTTTTAATGACCACGTGCATGGAAATCATTATAACGTTCCGTTTCAACTGTTTATATGACTGTGTAACTCATCTTCGTTAATATTGGGTTCACGGGTGCCTGGCACTTCATTAACACTGAGTGTACACAAGCAAGATATTTAATAACACGGATATTAAATAACAAGTCATGGGTGTTAATAAAACAATTCATTTATTTAAACTCGGCAATGTAAACTTACAAAATATATTACAGACAGTGAACACTGTGAACAGGGTATTTGGCACGTGTTGAGCCGTCGAAACGATTCCGATACCAATTATAAGTAGGTATATTACATAGATTATCATGTGGCACAATGATAATGCTCTCATGTTACGATCGGTTCGTTAGGTATCATCGTTATTCCAATGTACACTAAGTTTACACCCAATTAACTATAACGTAAATATCTTTAATTATTATTAAAATTTTCCACAAGTCAATTTACTTTGATCCATCATTATAGCGAAAATTAAATTATTAAACATATTTTTTGCCGTTGTAAATTTTTCTAATTATTAAATCTACTTTGGCAGTACCACTGTATCGATTTATTTACAGATAATTTTAACTGGAAATATTAACATTCTCTTATTCTATTTTTAATGAAATGTCAATTTATTCTAATCGATTCATAGATATAAAACATCGATTTATCTACTGATTTTATAACGCATTTATCAAATCGATTTATAAAGGCATACAAGACTAAATCATGGATTAGAAAATTATTTCAGACGCGCCAAGTGTGTAGATTACACTTTCGTATACCTTATAGTAAATCGTAAAATTTGGCACATGTATCTTTGGCAAAGGGGGACGCTACAAATCATGATTCATTATAAAAAGAATTCGTTGAAAAAAATATCATAACTTCGTAACATCGGTTCACTTACATTACAACAGCACTTAGCCTATACAAATTAGATATGAATTTATTTACAATAATATATCGTAAACATCTACGCTACTCGAGTCGACAAACGAACCTTCAGCTAGTTTGAACATTCACAGCAGGTTGGGTCACTGGTGTGGCGACTTGCGCCAGCCGCTGGCTGGTAGCAGCCAGGTGGTTATAGGAGCGTCCGCCGCACTTGCCTAGACGTCGCTGGGGGGCGAGGCGGCGGGCTCCGGCCGCTAGTGCAGCTGGCTCTTGGTGCTGAACCCGTAGTGCAGGTAGGGCGAGCCGGCGCCGTCGCGCGCGCCGCCCGGCCCGCCCCCTCCGCCGCCTGCGCCGCCGCCCGGGCACTTCAGCGCTGACCGCAGCTCTGACGCCATCTCCGAACACAGCGATGCCTGCGTAAGAAACATTACCTAAAAAGATGCCCCACGGAGCAATCATCATCATACGCTTATAGCAGTCCACTGCTGGATATAGGGCCTTTCCAATCGCACGACACTTAACGTCATCCAGGTGCTGCATGCCAAGTCTGTCGCTCCACTTAGTCTGAGGACTGCCACCTTACGTTACTCGATACATCTAATATGGCTGGCTTATAACAATACCGAAACTATTAAGAATAAACGTACCTCCTCCTTCTGAGATCCAGGCAGCATAAAAATACAAAATTTTAGTGAGTTAAGATCGAGCGAGTTAGTACAGTAGTAGGGTAAAAAGAAGGCATAGCACATTCCGAGAATCAATTAATAACTTTGAAACTCAATGAAAAATAAGTCTTTGGTAATTAAGTTCTACCTAAACCTAATTAAAAGTGCCCGAGCTAAGAAAACAAACACAAAGACATCAACACATATTTGTTCACTAATTACCGTCTCACTAGCATCTACCAAACTGATGTAATAAGACTCACTGAAAATGTTACCTACATTATTTTAAAAATAAACCTAGAACAAAACAAAAGCATAATTAATCATTGAACAAAATAAAAAGGAAACAATTAGGCACATGCAGCGGTTACGAAAATTGAAATTCATCAGAAATTGTAAATAAATTAATGTCGAACATAATGTTAATTAATGTCGTCCGTCGAACTATGTTACTGACCGGAAAAATATGAGCTTCTGGCAATTTTCAACAGATGAAAATTATTTGCGTGGAAGCGTTGAACCTCCAGTTCCAACAAAAGGCAACATCACCAACAAAAAGGTCGGTCGATAACAAATATTTGTAAAGGCTACATTGCACACATTGTCAGTGCTACCTTCAGATCCGAATGATCTGGTAGAAATCTGTCCGGTGTCTGTCTGGCCGGGACGGTTAATATTAGAAACGAAACAATGATCGTTTCGTGTATGTGTGTTTCATATTCGTTCCGACTGATCTGGTGCAGATTCGTCTGTTCACATTGATACATCCATTTCGGTAGAAAAAATAAAACATAATATTGCTCACCCGTTCGTCTACGGCGACTTTGCGCGACTTCCAGACGAACTCGCAGACGGCGATGACGCAAGCTACGCCCATACCTCCCATTAGGACCACAAACACACCGCCAACATTCGCCAACCCTAGTTCATTCGCTGTCGATGACGATTTTGATGTTTCGTCCTGTGGTATCAGAATCATTGTATTAGTTACTACAAAATCAAACACGCTTTACCAAAAAATCTGCCTATCCTTTTCCAAACTATGTAATCAGCTGCATCCGGATAGACTGGAAGATGACCTCAAGTTTCCTGTCTGCCTAACGGGCAGTTGAATACCAGTATTTCAGTTTTTAATGGATCATGTGGTCTGCAATAAAGGTTTTCATTGATTTATTTATTATACATGGAGCGACTGCCTATCTGAACTCTACAACCCAGTTACTGGGTAACACGAGATCCTTTGGTAAGACTGGTTGTCAGACTTTTCGGCTTCTGATGACCCGTAACGACTGTCAAAGACTGCCAACTGGTTAACGTGCTTTCCAAGGTCCGGAGGGGTATGTCATGGATCACTGACCGTGACCGCGGCAAGTGTAGCTGAACCATAAATTGACCCGTTTGGGTGTTATTATTTAACCACGACCCCCTCTCAAACACTTTACCATGGAGTGACAAATATTGCGAATTTTCTCGAAAATACAGTTTTCGACGAAATTCGGGAATACGAGATAAAATCCGGGACACTATGTTGCATTATGGTTTTGGTTGGTTTTGAACGACAGTAAGAACTAGTTTATGTCCTTACCAATATGCTGATTTCCCAAACATTGTTTAGTTTCAGTTTTATTACAAATCGTGAGGTAGTTTTGATCTAAAACGCAAATAGAGGTCGGGATATTTTATTTTGTCATGATTGAAACATTGTTGAGTACTTATACGTGACATATCCTTGCCCTTTTATATCCCATATAATGCCCCATAAACATGTAGTGACGGCTAAATAGAAAATTATTCTAGTTCTTACATGCTGTGAAAGGAAAACGATGGATTTTTAATGAAAATTCTTCCTTTGAGGCTGCTTTCAGTATTTTCAATATGCTTAGTGGAGAATGAAGCTAGAATAAAGGAAGCTTCTAATTAATATTAAATAAGCTTGAAGGCTGCTTATGTAGTAAATTAGGTTATGGAGTATTCTTAAAACCAAAGCTAGCTCTCATTTTTTTTTTGTATAATATTTAATTATAATATTTGTAAAACCCAAAAAACACGAATTCAGAATCGCCGTCTAACCGTTAAACACCGCAGAGCAAAAGTACAACTACTACGAGTAGCTAACGACGCCATTTTCCCTTTACTTACCCTACAAGACCCTCCGCCACGTTTCTCTTTCCACCATTTTGTTTTCAGAATGTGCAATTTTCCTTCCTCTTGCAGTTTGAGAACGGCCCCGCTTATGGCCGTACGGTACGGCGAGTCTAAAAACAATTCGAACATTCCGGTAATTTAGTTGTGAAGGTATTTTTTCGTCTCTAAATACGTTAACGCCGGTAGCACACCTCGAATTTCGAGAACCGGAACATGACGCGAGCCAGTTGAATTGAACTACTGCGGTTTCGCTGCTATGGTTTCGCGGCGGAGATGTACTACCGGCGTAAAGTTAAAGAATAAGTTCAGCTTTGTAGAGCGACTTCTTTGCCATTCATACCTATATGACAGTGGCTTTTCAAAGCTCGACGGTCTTGTTATTTATTGCCAAGATTTAGTATGGTGTCAGTTTTCATTATAACTTTAACATAGCTTTGAATCTGTATAAAAATACTTCTGCACACGTCGACGAACCTCGTTCATGAAAGTTTATATTCTTACAAATACGTTTTTGCCGATACAGTTACAAAACTTTTCTCATTATTCCAAGCATATGTATGAATTGTTTGAACTGTAGTTTTGTTCTTTTATGCTAGTTTTGCACAAATTAATGGAATTCTTATCTCTATTATATCCATGAATTATATCATATCTCGAATTAATTAAGATTTTATGAATAGCACACAAACAATTGGAGCTTTTACAAAAAAATACCTCTGTACAAATACTAACTAATATTATAAATGCGAAATTAAGTATGTTTGTTACGCTTTCAAGCTAAAACGGCTCAACGGATTCAGATGAAATTTGGCACATTAGTAGAATATGACCTGGAAAAGGACATAGAATACTATTCATCCTGGACGGCAGACGAAGTCACGGGCAATAGCGAGTAGAAAATAAAAATGGATTTCACTTACTGGGAGGCATAGCAATCCCGTATCCTTTGGAGTCAAGCATTCCTCCCACTTGGGTAAGGTCGCAGTTCCTCTCCACCACATACTCGATGGTGGTAGACTCCATAAGGTAGGCATATGCCCCTTTCCCTCGAACCACTCTCTCTTCTCCCTCCTTGTTACTCGTCGCGAATACTGATGGCCTGGCAGACTCCATGAAAGACCACATGCGTTGGTACGTGGAGAAGTTTGAATCCTGTTCAATAGAAAAAAAGCATAGAAATCATTAAAAAAAAAAATTGGATTGAATAGAAATAGAGTAATGACTTGAGAGAATTTGTCGTTTGGTAAGATTACATGAAGTAAACCAAAAGAAAATAGGGGTTTCGCCATAAGACCGTGCATTTTTAAGAATTAGGGACATAAGGTAAAAAAAAAATTCATGGCTCCAATTTTATTATAAATTGCTATAGTAGTACCTAGTTACAAAATCCTCATCTTTTAAAAAGGACTTGCATAGACCTATGTAACTTAATCTTTATAAACTCAATATGTCTAATAAAACACGGTACACGATAACACACCATAAATCCTTGAAGTCATGCTTAACAACAGAAAACGTTTCATATTTATGAGGTAGGTACTTGAGCCGAGCCTAAATTCATAAGGTAAGACTCTAATACAAAACATTTATTCTTGAGACAAAAATACGTCACATTTACCGTAAAACCGTCATCGTATTTCACGATATTTCCTCAGACAAGTGGTAAGTTTAAAAGCCAGTTTAAATTAAAAGGATGAAGCATCTTTCGGTGACTTTGAGGTTTGCAAATCTACCGAACGCAAATTACGGGAATTAGAATTCGTTTTGTGAAGCTGTCACCACCGTGAGATAGAAATCGAGGAGAGTAATGGAGTGGATTACATTTTGGTGAAACAAATTGCCTGAAATTGTAACTGAAATGTAATTTATTTTATAATCGTCTTAAATATCTCGTGATATTTTAAAGTAAATAAACAAGAGAAATGTTTGTGCAAACAATTAACGAGGCATCTTTTACATATTATTTTGGCAATTTGGCACATCTACTAGAATGTACTCACCCTGAAAAACGCAGCAGTGGAGCCACCCTTCAGCGCGCCATACTTAATCTTGGTCTGCTTGGCGAGATCTTCAGCACTCTCAATGGGCGAGTCCATTCTTTCCACGGTCAGGAAAGCCGCAAGGTTGGCCGTGTACGAGGATATCATGATCAGGGTGAAGAACCACCACATGCCCGCTACCATGCGGGTCGATACCGCTCTGGTGCAAACAACAGTGTATTAATAACAACAACTTCAGTACAAGAGGTAACACTAACGAGCATTGTTCAAATAAATATGTTACCGTGGGACCTGCACTGAAAAGTCTGTGGCATTTCAAGTACGTGAAAAAATGTGTGACATGAGTACGATTTTTGTTTCAGTGCAGTTCCAATTTCTATAAAATTGTGTATTTTAAGGTGTAAAATGCAGTAAATAAAGTGTATTTTCTAAATAAAACAAGACATTAATTTCACACTGAAACTGATGTTTATAGAACCCGGACATCACAACATCAATGTGCAATCAATATCTCAATATCTAACAAACTTTGATGCAGCAAGCTGTGGATACTGCACAAGCAAGTCTCGGGTGCGATATCAGTTACGTTGTCGAAACTAGTTGTTTATTTAGCTACTAAATCAACTGTAAGTATTTAGCTAAGTACTGTGATATGTAAACCAAGGCTAGTCGAAATAGCCGACACCTCTCTATTTAAACTGGACGCTCTAGGCGACTACCGATGCTTCAAATTCACAAAGGGCTGTGGTCGCTTTGAAACTAATTAGTAAAAGGGAGTTCTTCATCCAAGCTCTGCAACTGAAGGCTACATTTCCGTTTTGTAATTACCGCGAGATAACTCTTCCAGTCAATTTTACCCATTCTTATTATTTCTGATTGCGATAACCAGCGACTACTTTGGTCCAATTTTGGTAAATTTTAAACAATGCGATTTGTGAGTTGGTTTTCCATTTGTGGACTGTTCGGAATTGTAGCCATCAGAGGCATATGGGACTTACTTCGGCGCGATATCCGAACCTTGCTGCATCAAGGAGCCGATAGTGAACCACAGCGAGTTCAAGAGAGTGAACTGATTCTCCAGCACCGGCGGCTCATCTAGGCAGTTCCTGGGGGAGTCCCACTCGTACGGGCTGAACCTGCGCCCAAATACTGCTCGTCATTCATTTAAAATGTATCTCATGATCGAGCGCCAACTTACTTTTAGTGAAATTTCAACACTCGGAATAATTTTAGCAAATGCAGCGTCGCATTTCAGTTTGGCAAAAACATTTTTTATGGAAAGAACTCAAATGGTTCACGTATATTTTAAAATTATAGTGCTATGGTAATCGTTTGAAAGCGTTCTAGTATTTAATATTATATTTTTCCCCGGTGTTCTTACACGTGAATTTAACTTAATTATTTTATGTAGACATACATATGTACACATTGTGTATGTTATTAATTATATTAAAGGAAAATGTTTAACATTTCAATAAAAACGCTTCCGGAATTGAAGTTCACTTGCGAGTAAGTCGGTGAATGATTGAACAAACCCTCTTTTATATTCATCTTGTGGACTTCGCTGAGTTCACTATTATATCACCGGAAATGAAACGCGTGTTTAGAATGTGCACCAAGTTGTTACTAGTATCATCTCTTTTATAAACTTTAAAACGAAAACATGCTTTATTTCATTTCCGGCAAGGAACTGCTCGTTGGCAGTCTGGTACTAATAAAAGTTAATGGTAGGGGTCTTTTTAAATTATCTTACTTGGGCAAAAAATCACAGCTTTGCTGCATAAGAGATCCGATGGCAAACCACAAACAGTTTGCTAGAGAGAAAATATTTTCCATTTTCTCACCATCCGGAGTATGCGTTGGGTGCCATTCGTAAGGAGTGAACCTATCGGACAAATACATTTAGCAACCTATTTACAGTCGGCACTCTTCCAGCCGAAGCAAGACGATGTTCCAACTGAATGATTGTCTTGCTTTAGTTGGCGCCATCTCCGAATTGAATCCATATACCGTAAAATATAAGGTATGTTATACGCTGAATGGTGTGCACACATTGCCAATTAGAATAATTTGTTCAAAGTGCCAAAATTAATAAAAAAAAAAAAAAAAAACTTTCGGTGTGTCTTTTTACACGTAATGTAGGTGATATAATAGGTTGGGGTCAAATTCAAAACATTTTTTAATATAGTTTTTTACATTTAACTAAAGTATGTAGGTACCATTTTGTTCGATTGCTTTTTGCCATCTTGTAGTAGGTAGGGATATGATTCCATTGCTATAGAAATTTTGGGACTTTTGATCAAAATACCGCGACAAGTGGTTTTGGCAGTCCTCTCGTGATGTTAACCTGACACTGCCTAAGGAATTCTGAAGAGACCGAAACAGGTGGAAATCTGAAGGTGCAAGGTCAGGACTATACGGCGGATGCATTAACACCTCCCAGCCAAACTCTCTTAATTTTTGCTGAGTGGCTAAAGATGTGTGAGGTCTAGCGCTAGCATGATGAAAAACCACACCCCTTCTGTTGATTAATTCCAGCCGCTTTCTCTCAACTTCTTGCTTTAATCTCATCAGTTGTTCGCAGTAGAGTTCAGAATCGATGGTCCTGCCTGGTGGTAACAGCTCATAATGAATAATGCCCTTCCAATCCCACCACATACACAGCATCACCTTGTTGCGAGTTAACCTGGGTTTCGCCACAGTCTGTGAAGCCTGACCGGCCTTTGACCGCGAACTTTTTCGCACGTTCTTATCGAACGTGATCCACTTCTCATCACCAGTTATCAGCTTCTTCAAAAATGGTTCGGTTTCATTACGTCGTAATAAAGAATCACAAATGAGTACATGGTTCATTAGGTTTCTTTCAGTGAGCTCGTGAGGTACCCAAATATCGAACTTTTTTGTGTACCCAGTTCTTTTCAAATGCGTCAAAACTGTTTTGTGGTCAATTCCCAGTTCTTCAGCTACGTCATAACTACTGATAGCATCTTGCTCCACTTTTTCAAAAATGGCATCCTTTTTATCCGTAATAGGGCGACCAGAGCGACGTGCATTTTTGACATAAACATTTCAGGATTGAAAACGCTTAAACCAAATTTGTGCTACCCTCACAGACACTGCACTAGGTCCATAAACAACGCAAATTTTTTTCGCGGCTTGTGTTGCATTTTGACCTTTTTCGTAGTAAAATTTTAAAATGTATCGAATTTCTTCATTAGATTCACTCATCTTGACGGTACGTAAAACAAATGAAAATCACACATTTTCCTAATTTGAATTTGGAATTATGTTCTTTAAAATTTAAACTTTCAATGATACCAAAACCAGCCAGATACAAATAGTATAGCCAAAGAAATTTTATTACAAGTTCATACATACTAATGCGAAAAGACTTTTTCCCCAACCTAATATACACAGTGTGTCTACGTGTACGTACCTTGCCAGTATGAAGAGCAGTACGGACACACCGAGATACGCGGTGGCCATATAAATCCAGACGTCGAGTGATAGCGGCGATAGGAAGGAGAACAAGTTCGGTGGTTGCTTAATGGGCTTGCGGTAAAGTACGGAAATTCCGAGATTCATGAACGGCATTGTGAAGTCAACCACTTGCTCTCTGCACAAACGAAAATAATACAATGAATAGGTTAAATACAATGCGCTTCAACGCGTCACAAAAGGTTGCCGTTCAAATATTGCGAGATACAAACAATACTTTGGTGCAGTTGTTTTTCCACTTCCAAAAATGGCAACAATATTTTTCTCAAACGGAGAAATAAGGGAACTTATTACATATTTTCATGTACCTGTCGTACGTAATGGTGAGATCGGCGATGGCGAGGTCGGCTCTCTGTTCCAACAATTCCCTTATCATGCCGTCCCACTCTTTGGTCTCACGGTTGTAGGACCCGTATCGACCGTCAGGCGCCAGCTTGAATGTATAATTGAAGCCCAGAATTTTAGATATTTCGTGAATTAGATCAATGGCGTAACCCTCGAACTGTGCGTTGCCTGTTAGCTTCTCGCTGGCCTCTCTCCTCATACAATACGGCGAGCTCTAGGGATTAACAGAACAGATTACATATGTAAATGCGTTAAAAAAGAATTAGGTACTACATGAGTAAACAGAGTTTATATACTTGGGGAATACACGTGAAATGAATTCGTAAACAGCGAGCCTGGAGAAATACTCGAGTGATTTTTTTATTTAAATACAGGTTTGTCTGTCTTCTGTGTTTCTGTTTAGGGCTTTGTATGTATCAAGCCATGAATAAGGATATGTCTCGCATGAATGTTTTCTCTCAGGGAATATATTTTTACTGTGTGCCAGTCTACATAAATCCCCTTTTCACTACTCGAGAGAACACTCATATATATGTGCGATACGCTAATTTTGCTTTTGTGGGCCACGAGAGAGCAGTAAAATGTTTCCGGTAGATTAATGCCTATATCTTGAATGTTATTTATAGCTTACCAAAATGGTTGTTACGATGAGCGTCTTATTCTGCAGTATTTCCACTATCTGCTTTTGGTTCTCGCCGTAAGAACGGGTGTAATTAACGCCTTCTGAAGAGTTCCAAGTTCCAGCTTTTTGCAGACCATCCCTTGTTAATTCAATTATATCTAGAGTGAAATCGCTTCTGAATCCTTGATGGTCAAACTTTATCACTCCGGTTAAGCCTTTCATTTCGACCTGTTCATTGAATTAACGAGTTGAGTATTATGGAAGTTATTTTGGTTATCAAAATTTGAAATCTATACTAATAATTAAGTTATACATTCAAACTTTTGGGTCTAATGTACGTTACAGTTTTGATAGAGTCGTTGTCCTCGTTCATAGGGAGTATTACTTATTGATTATTGTTATTGAAAACTGATTCAATTATATACACATGCTATCATGAAAGAGAAACCATATTTCGGTTCTGGTTTGGTCCATCTCATCGTTCGTGAGGTTATGACAATGATTGGGGTTAAGTTAATTACAGCTATTGATTCACCAATATTGAACCTGTCAATTTGATCTTCCATTATTACTCACAGCGTGCTCCTTGTGTTTAATTTTATTGAACATCTACGAAGGTACATGTTAATATTTACTTTCAACAAGTGCCTTCTCCAGCTAATTACAAAACGAAGTGTTCGTAGAAGCATACCTAAGCTAACGGTTAGTACAACAAGAGCGGCACAGATTGACATAAAAAGCGAAATCCCGGGGTGCTTTAAGCTGAACATTGCTGGAGCAGTTAATCCGTCAAGTCCCACGTTCAGGCACTTAATCCCACTATGTTGGTCGCAGCTTTGTTCAATGACCACTAAACTTCTCTTTTTATTGCGAGACTTCAGTACGCTTTGAACGAAAATTGTAGAACGTTTGTAGATAGATTTTAAAAGAACAGTTTTGGTTTTTCCATTAACTGTTGAACGAACGACAGTTATAAGACTGGTAAATGTAGTAGGTACGTATATATATACTATGGAAATATAGTCAAGTCATCAATCGTCCGTTAAATTCGAAAAGATTCCTCTAAACAACAGGCTATTTTTAGCGGAAGATTTATGCGATGAATTAAACATGTATGCATATTGAACTTACGATTTTCATGTAATTGATGAGGCTGTACCCGTGGGGCCAAGTGTCTTCAGCTTCACACGAGAGAGGCCTCACGTCTATTTGCTGTGATGTATCAAGATCATGTAACGCCTTAGCGAACAGATGTACTGCATCATACATCAGGGCCGTTTCCGTCTGTATACCAATAAAGGATTCCTCTCAGAGAAAATTAAATAAAAACATTAGAGTAACGAGGGTCAAGAGAAATGCTTAGGGATCTAATTCTAAGGAATCGAGTGGAACTCGAATTGTAAGAAGCGCCATGTAGTTTGAGTATGTAACAATTTTAAAATGTATAATGTAATTAGATAATTAAATTGTTCTTACCTTAATAAAGGTCATGTTCTCCTGTAAACAAACAATTAATTTTAATACAGCCCTGTTTATGTTTACTCGTACAAATAACTTTATCATTGACCTACATACAGATGGGTGATTATACCTTAGCCGTAGTGTGTCCCAGTTGGAGTTTGCGTCCTTTTCGGGCTTCGTCGTAAACCCAATCCCTTACGACTCTTTGGACATCAGCACGTTCAGGGTCAAGTAATCTTAACGCTGTAATATTTGTGCCGCCATATTTGAATTCTTCTAAATCTACGCTGTGAAGGTCCTGTTGACAATTCAGATTTTCGGTACCCGGAATATTTATAGCTTTATTGCCTTACTTTTTTCTAAAGACTTACCAAAGAAGTGATTAAATAACTATGGTAGTCAGACATCATCCCTATCTGCTGTGCTTGTTGAAGCACATCCCTTATCCTTTCAGTAGCACAATCCAATACAATATGTGACTCTGCTGAATTCTTTATTTGTTTTAATAGTGGCCTGCAAAGAATATTGAGCTTTAGTACAGGCACTTAAATATTAAAGTAGTTTGTGGATTAAGACTTACCTGTAATCATGAGAATCTGGCAGTTGTCTCACAGCAACAGGCAGTTCTGACGGCCCGTGAGCTTTGAGCAACTCTTGCAGACGGACTAAACCGTCGCTGTTCTCGTAAACTATTGTGAATGATCTCCATCCCCATGCTCTCACTAAATCCACATAAGCCTAAAATAAATGAAACTCTTGTTACAGTCATTTTTGGTCAATATTATTTGATAAGTTCTAAAATATCGACAGCCACGGTGTTGGAATAATTAGCTTATTCGCGCTAATTTCATTACTGTGTTTCAGATTAGTATTATTACCGATATGTTTAGTTATTAAATTAAACCTAATGTTCCAATACAACACTAATTCTGAACACATTATACAATATAATTAATTTATTTGATATTCATATTGAAATCGAATGCTGGAAAATTGGCGTTTGTTTCATAATGTTTCTTGCTTTTGAATGATTTTCGATTGTGTGTGTCCGTGCTATACAAATTCGCGATCGACCTAATTGCGGATGTCCAATCTTCCGGGCGGGTGGACAATTTCATTTTTACCAACGACGACGTAGCCGCAGGCACATGTGCGTTTAATGGCCGAATCGTTTTAGTATTCACTTTTATGTGGTATATATTACGTTTTAGAAAGATGGCGGTTGTTATGAATTAAGTTTATGAATGTGTATGATTGAAAATGGGTAAAAGGCTGAATAGTGACGGTAAAATATAGAAAACCATTATTAACTGATTACAAAGAATTTCTATTACTACGCAAATGATTACTGAGTTTCCTTTCTGGTAAGTCCGCTTACACCTTTTTTTATTTCAATCGTGCTTACAAAAGGCACAATTAATTAAAATCTTTGGAATGCGTAACAATTAATGTAAGTATAAGAAAGAGTCAAATTTAATTATGGACAACGTTTTGTAAAACAATGAGTTGTTATAAGCCTTTAATATCTTAAGTGCTGAGATTTAATTAATTTTTCAGCGTCATTTGAAGAATTCTAAACTAAGAAGTGTGGAAACAGAAGCGGAAAAGCTAAGTTCAATAATTTATGGTTTGACGATGGCAATTTTTTAATAATGAGAGATAGATAACACTTGTTAGTGACGTAAAGTAGGTACCTCCTACCTATATACTTTCTTGTGAAGTCACGAGCATACATGTAACCTAGAGTTATTTTGGCAAAATTCAAAAGCGTTTTTATCGTAAAATAACAAATTCCAACGTTTCGAAAATATTATCTTAGTAACACCGTCATCATCATCATCATCATTTCAGCCATAGGACATCCACTGCTGAACATAGGCCTCCCCCAATGATTTCCAAATCGGTCGATTGGAAGCGACCTGCATCCAGCAGCTTACTGCGACCTTTATTAGGTCGTCTGTCCACCTTGTGGATGGACGTCCTACGCTGCGCTTGCCGGTACGTGGCCTCCATTCCAGAACCTTTCTGCCCCATCGGCCGTCAGCTCTGCACGCTATGTGCCCCGCCCACTGCCACTTCAGCTTGCTAATCCGCTTGCTAACACCATACTTTAGGAGAAAATCACTTTTGAATCTTTCGTAAGTGTAAGTATTTGTGCTGATGACTGTACCTACCAGAGTGTAGGTGGCAAAAGACTGTACCTATGTATTTTTTTTCTGGAGCTAGGTAGTCTAGGTACACATATATTGGCGTGAGTATTTATATTTTCTTGTTCCTCGATATCACCGTCCACGCAAACGGGGCCATCCCTTCGGGAAGAATTGTCGTCTCTATAAGGAAAACATTTTCAATGTGTACGCTATTCCCGCGATAGGGTCGACTAAGTCTCGCATACCGACGGCACTTCCCGCAATTAAGATAATTAATTAACAAAGTTTTCTGTGACAGTTTCTAGGCCCTGCTTTCATTACTTGCCTAGCGGTCAATATTTACCGCAGAAACTGTTTTAGTGCTCCTAAGTTTTATTCGATTACATTTCTAAGTCCTAAATCTTATTTTAGATCTAAGAACTAAGTACTTAAAAGTCCTAAGTAGTTCCTAAAAGTCTAAAATTTTATTTGAGATGGGGTAAGAAAGAGCTTTATCAGTATTGATGGGATTTATTATCAAAATAAAATATGGCTGAGGTTAAACATTAAACAAGGAACTCAAACAAATTTCAGTCTTAAATCGTGTGCTATAAACTAATTAGGCATCGCTAAAACCATTCAATGAATTTAAAAAAAATAATTAAGTAGGTATATTTGTAGACTGGCCAGTGTTAAATAACAGAAAAATTGTTGGTAAATAAGAGATTTCATAGAAAGATATAGTCATACCTATCTATGAAATCTCTTATTTTAAATCGTGAACCAAAACTGTGCAGTGTTATAGAACACTGGCCAGTCTACAAATAACCTACATAAATGTATTCATTGAATGGTTTCAGCGATGCCTAATTAGTTCATAGCACACGATTTCTAATCCAGGTAACATTCGGAACAATTCGATAATTACCTAGCTAATATCAGAATTATTCGCGATCCTACACGTTAATTGTTAGTAATATGACTAACTGGAACTAATTATAATAGTATGCATTGTTACGTTAACAGCATAATTTAAACTCGTTTCCCCTACAATGCGTTTGGGGGTGGGCAGAAACAAGAGAGTACTTATTGCCATAGTTCATTATATACCCCATGTGTAGGACCGCATACATTCTGAAAGTGCCTATCGCCTCTTTGACAAGGTGTCAGGTTATCGAAACGACAACGGTGCGAAGTTATATTTAGACCTGGGAAGTTTACCTATATATTATACCTACAGTTACAAACAATAGCCAATTAATAGTCCACCAAAGTCTATTATTGAACCAAAAAAAATCCTTTTAACGTTTTCAGAAATCATTTTTCAATTTAAAGTGTTATAAGCTTAATAAAGCTTACCGGCCGCTAGCTGAAATCCCTATTCGAACAACATTTTGTCAATAATAAAAAATTTGAAACACTCACTCGGCTTAACGCGGCTGGATGTGGATAAAGGTTGACAAGGCAGGATTCCCTTCGGGTCCTGTAGTCCCACCTGGTCTCCAAATGTGGCAGTTCCATCGTGTCACATATTGACTGGACGTGGGCCGCGGCTGGTGCAGATTGGGGACCGAAGATGGCCGCCACGCCGCTTCGTAGGAGGTGACATACTGCGTGGAGAAAAATCTACGTTAGTCATCAATTTAATGGAATTTTTGTATTATTCTTGTAGTTTGATAAAGATAACATGGTGGTTTGAGGAAAACGGACAATAGTTAGAGGACATGACTTTATAATTATAGGGGTTGCAGCGATTAAAGTACGTAGGCATACATGTTTTTGTGTTGGTGAACGAAAATTATATCGATGACATTCATTCAGACACCTAACAAAAAATACACTAAACACTATGTTCAAAATTCAAAAGTCATTTATTTAAGCTAGGCTGAGAAAACAAGCACTTTTCAAATGTCATCATTACATAAGGCAGACCCCCAAAACGCTCGCCCTTCACCACTTCCTAGTGCTTTAGCTGGGAAGAAGAAATGTGTGTGAATGTGTAATAGTGATTGAATAAACTCACTAAAATCTAAATAAAGATCTTGCTTTAATAAACTTTATACGTACATAGAACAGTATAAACGAACCATGAACCACAAATTAACAATATAACAACATCTTAAAAAAATACACGAGTAATACAAAGAAAAGTATCACGTAGGTACGTTACGGTCACGTTGTCACGGCACTGTGTCGTACGTGATCGCAGGGGGAAAACTATTAAGTCACACATCCCGCTCCGAACTGATTGTATCCGTGCGGGATCGGACGGCCGGACCCGGCACCCGGCGCGACGGTTACATAAAACGGACACAGCTACGGACCTTATTATATCGAGGACATTAGTTCTCACCCAGCTTTGTACCGAATAAAAGGTATATTTTATGTGATTTTTCTGTAAGATTGATTACGAATGGTTTATTTGACAGGCCTCAGCCTTTTTTTATCGAGAAGGTATTACAATAGTAAATGTTTTAGGAATAATATCAGTGAATAGACAACTTATTTTCGAATTATTTCTTGTCAGCCGACATGAAAGACTGATATTTTACCTAGATTTATTTAATTGTGGTACCTAGGAGTCCGTCAATAAATTGGGAAGTCTTTTGAGGAGTTTGATTGAAAAAACAGTTTTTTTTGTCAAAGTCTGCCACGGAAAGCCAGGCGTAGGCTCTCGGTGAATATTTGTTATCACCAGTTAGACATCTGCAACAACCATGTTTACCGATATGATGCCAACTATAAAAACAAAGTCATTCCTGTACTTGCTCCAGAATCCTTCAAACCAGAGCACTTGTTGTGTTCTGTTTTGAAGGATTCTGGAGCAAGTCAAACACACACTGACACACGTCAAGCCATTAACGCAAGTCACAACAGTGTATGGTCAGTTTCTTCCCTCGTCCGCCAAGTGCTGTATAGACGAACATCCATCTATCTTCATTAAATAAAGGGTGAGAGGGACATAAAGAAACGTCGGGTGATATATTATGGCGGAAAGATTATGGCTTTGAAGTGACGCCGACGGTGACGGGGCGATAACGTCCTAGCGTTAGCGGTACCCTACTTTGAAATTTGCCTTTTCTAACAACTGCCTACCAAGATTGGTGTGGAAACTTACGGGTATAAGTTTGAACTTTGAAGTCACGTAGAAGTTATTGTGCCAGTTTTAGTCAAATGGGATCAAATAAATTGAATGTATTACAGTCTTGATTCCTTATGTTACGGTCGGTAGAATTTTATTCCATGAAAGATATGAGGTCGTTTAAGACTTGTATTTGCTAGGTAAATAATACCTCTAGCGTACCTCGGTCGACATGTCTGTGGGCCAAAATAGTCCCACGTGCCGCAGGTGTCGTCTGGACATTTTTTGCCTAAGTCAATACGAGGCTTTAGGTTTTTGCGCCTTTTATTTAAACCATTAACCTTTTCGAGGCTATTTTGAGCCTGGCTTCCAGACTTTTTTATTGTTATTTCTGTATCGCCCTACTACTGAGAAAAGGCCTCTTTACCCTCTTTACACTTTTTTCTATTTAAAGCTACTAAGGCCTAGTCTTTTTGTGGGTCCAGATGGTCCCGCCATCTCCTCGGCTCCCAGCCTAATTTATTTGTCAAAGATACAAACCTCGTTTAGACGCATGAAAGCTGTCCTGCGGTGAGATGGTCTCCACTTGCGCCAGTAACTTGGCTCTTGGAAGCACTGCCCTGTCCGCGTTCACTCGCTCCACCGCGTAGCGAAACGCTACCTCTTGTTTCTCATCCTCTGGGTGGAACAGACCACCTGTGATGAAACACGATGGTATTCATATTGTCATATTACGGATATTTCATATTTCCATACAGTAATACTGCCAAATTAATCAAAACAGCGAAATATTTGACAGCTATTTGCGACATTGCCCACTTTTAGAATGCACGTTCTTAATGTTCGTTCGTTCAATTCGGATCTTTCATGAATAAACATAAGAATAATAATTTATTTGTTCTAAATATTTATACAAATAATACGGTGATACACTATAATAGTGTATACCTCCACTTAATTCTGTGATCAGATATTGAACCTTCTGTGTCTGAACTATATATAAAATAGCTGTAGTTTCTGAGTTTTTATAGCCTAGTATATCCTTGTAGGAATTTTTCTTTAGTAAGACTGAGAACTGGAACATCACTGAAATAACGCTTACATTAACTTCAATAATATCGACGGGATGTTAAACAGTTAGATGAGACGCGTTTCCTTTCATGCCCAGAAGGCTACAACAACATTAACTTCGTACTTGTTCACAAATGCAATATTATCTGTAACTTTTGACATACCTACCTACACAGTTTGTATGATTCAGTTACGTAAGTATTGGTTAGGAAAACCTACGCAGGCTAATTATTAAATAAGTGGATAGCAAACACTTATGTTTTCAATTACAATTAAGTACAATTTACATCAACAGTAGGTATTTGAATAAGCCTGAAATTAGAACAAAACTACAAAGCAAATTAAGCACAAAATTGAAGTTACAATACAACCTAAAATTATTACTTTAATGAAAATTTGGGTTAGTAGTCGATTCGCACGAAAATTATTCGTACGATCGTGCGAATCGTCCCCTTTCAATAAAAATATTTTTTTAGTAGGCGATTCGCACGGAAGTATTTAAATTGCGTGCGAATCGACCCCTTCAAGAATTAGTAGTATGCGATTCGCACACTTAACAAAATGTGCGAATAATAAATCTAAGTACAGTCATGTACAATATTCTAGAATATTAATATTAAAATTCAATAATTCTCTATTCGCATCGCAGTCAGGCACAAAATACTAGTTAAGAGGTAAGATGAAAAGTTTTGTCAGTATTTAATATGAAAACTTATAATATGAACACCATAAATGAGCTACATAAATAAATAATAATGTTACATTTTTAAGAACTTTGTACCTATTAATACTACAGATTACTCTGTTTAACAAACTGTGATTTTGTGATTGTTTTAACTTCCAGTGATGCCAATGCTCCTATCATCGTAAAATTTTTGTGTTAAGAAATATTTATAATATTGTTGATTAGTTAAGTGTTACATTTTTAAGAACTTTGTACCTATTAATACAACAGATGACTCTGTTTAACTGTGATTTTGTGATTGTTTTAACTTTCAGTGATGCTAATGTTCCTATCATCGTAAAATTTTTGTGTTAAGAAATATTTATAATATTGTTGATTAGTTAAGTGTTACATTTTTAAGAACTTTGTACCTATTAATACAACAGATGACTCTGTTTAACTGTGATTTTGTGATTGTTTTAACTTTCAGTGATGATAATGCTCCTATCATCGTAAAATTTTTGTGTTAAGAAATATTTATATTATTATTGATTAGTTGATTGTTATTTTTTACCTATTAGAGCAAAATATTGTTGTTATAGTAACTGTGATTTTGTGACTGTTATTTTATTACATTTACTATAATACTCCAAAATTGTACTAGTTAATACTTAATAGAGAAAAAATATTTTGTTTTTGTTTATTTAATTGCCACATTTAAAACCATACCTTAGCTAATTAAAACGATTTTTATATTGTTATTACGAATATTTAAAAAGATTTATATATTTATAGTTTCGTTATATTTTTCGTTGTTTTTAAAATTAGCTTTTAGACCATTATAACGTTAATTATTTAATTTTGACTTACCTTTTCTAAACAACATTATTTTTAACAAGACTCAGGGGTTCATAAAAAGTTGATTTCGGTAAAAACTCTAATAAGTAGTAATTTGTGATGATTTAAGGTAAATGCAAGTGTACGGAAAAAGAGTACTTACTTGTAAAAATGCAAAACCAAATATTTGATTATAAATCGTACCTACTAACTGTGATTTTATTTGTAATCTTGGTTATAATTATGGTTTTAAGTTATTTAAACTGTGAATGATGTAAAATCACTTTCTGATAGATACAAAGTAAAATATAAAAACTTGATTTCCTTAAAAATCGTTTTATTTGTGTCCTGTATTAAAAGAAAGCATTTTGTACGTGATAGTACTTTTTTCTTGAAACTTTTCGATAAAGTATAGGTGTGTGCGAATCGCATACTACTAATTCTTGAAGGGGTCGATTCGCACGCAATTTAAATACTTCCGTGCGAATCGCCTACTAAAAAAATATTTTTATTGAAAGGGGACGATTCGCACGATCGTGCGAATAATTTTCGTGCGAATCGACTACTAACCCAAAATTTTATAGCCCCAAGGCTGTATTTCTAAGATCCAATTATAATCAGATCATTGCTTTAATATAGATTTTTGAAATAGCTTCCACGCTTACACATAAATCAACGTTAAATTCAGATTTCGTTATAATTAATTCATTATTATAATTAACTCAGTAACGTAATCCTTACCTATTCGGATGGTGTCGGGCAGGGCAGAGAGATGGCCGAAGAATAAAATGAGGAATATTGCGTTCGCCCCTCTCATCCTGAAACAAAGAAAAATTACGTCATTTGTACGAACTAGAGGATGTGGAGATGGATTGCTGAATGACTAATCATGTTTTATTCAAGTTGACGACTTGAAACATTTATTGTTTTCTTTTTTTACGGAATATTTGTGGTGTATAGACGGTTTTTTTATTAGGATCATCCCTTTTAGCAATGTGTACCTACCTATCATATTCAGTCTATTTTAATTTCCACATATAGGATCTTTATTTCGATGAGATTACCTTGATGTACAACATCAAAAGGTATCTTAGTATAATTGTAAAGTAGAACACTGGACATAATATTGATAACAAAGATATTTTTAACCACTTTGTCCTCACTTTAAACGATCGTTTCCTCACATTTCCCTTGTTCCTACATCACAAAAACCTTATTATTTTATGTACCTATTACTTCTAAAATATAGAGACTTATTTTTAAATCTTACACGTGTACTTACACTGACGAAATCCCTAACGTGTGAACGCTACTTTATTGGTTACCCGATCAATAGGAAAAGGTTTTCCTTAACGTACGACGCGTTGAAAATATCAACCGACAAATGTATGATTTGTTTTTTCTAGAAATAGATTTTTCTACCATGGACTTTTACAATTGTGTTGTTTGTATTAAAATTATACGTAGGTACCTAGCATGGTTAAAAATACCACATAATCTATCTATACGTTCTATAAAATAAAATAAAAGTCGCTTTGCGTATGTCTGCCTGTGTGACCGCATTGTTCTTCTAAACCGCGCGACAACAACTCTTGATTCAATGCGGTTTACACCATTATTTTGAAAATTGATTCCGTAAGGTTAATTGTGTATAACTTATACTTACACTTATATTAAACTTACATGTCAGAAATCAAATTTTATCATGACGTAAAAACCGTGCAAAGCAGGGGCGGGTCACTAGATATAGTATAATAAAAGAAAATGATTGTCTATAATACACAACATATTCTTTGAAAAGTAGAATTCTTCTAAGGTGGCGAGCTGGTTTTTATGCCAGAATTTTATTTTTGGATGTCTGGATCCTTTTCATAGAGCGTCTGGATTGGGACAATACATTTTAAAAAAAACGCTAAAATAACGAAAATTTTTTTTAATTGATTCTCAACCTGTGACACTTTTGTGAAACAAATATGGCGTTTTTACTTTGTATCCTTCCGTTTCATACGACAAGACAGATTTTTTTGCAATAACATCTTTATCCTAAAAACTACATTGAAACTATAGAAAATATGAATAAATAGCCTATATTTGTCCTCATAATATATTCTATTTTTACATATACAAAAAATATTTTTTTATAGGTAGATACTCAATTTTATTTAGTTAAGGCTCCGATTGGGTTGTAAATGCCTCCTCCAACATTTTCCAAATGTTTCTCTCTTTTAATTTCTTTGTTCAATATTTTGCCGCGATTTGTTTTATATCATCTGCCCAACGTTCTCTGGGTCGTCCTCTGACTCTTGTCGCTTGGGCCTGGCTATTGAGTTACCAACTGTGTCCATCTTCCATCTGTTATTCTTGCTACGTGTCCAGCCCACTTCCACTTCAGGCGTTTCGTATTTTGAAATCATCTATTATGTATATTAGTTTTCTTGCGTGTCTTCTGTTTTTTGTTTATCTTTCAGCCTTATATTTAAAATGCTACTTTCCACCACGCGTTGAGTTTTTTGAATTTTATCTCGTTTATAATTGTTGTTTAACCACGTTTTAGACACGTAGGATACGCCGGGTAACAGACACAAGCTCGTGACTTAATTTTTCAATTTCAAGGGCAATTTTAACTTCAGTATTTCTTTTAAACTCCGGAACTTATTCCATATCTTGTTGATTCTCCTCTCAATCTCATCTTTGTGTCGGATTGCTGAACGAAATGCGTTTTCCTTAATATAGGTAATTTTCCACATACTTTAATCTCTGTGTTTGGTTTACTAATACAGGATTTTGAAGGGCGTTATTCACTACTTTTGTTTTTTGTGTGTTTAGTTGTAATTCTATAGTTACGCATAGATCCGACGACCTTAAGAAAGTGGCTAGGACCGACTGTATGCGGATCGCAGGGGGAGTTTTGCACCTCACTCCCCCCGCGGGCACCAGTCGGGGATCATGGAAGGCGCACAAGATCTCATGATCCCCGGTCCAAGTGTGGGAAGGGAACACCGGGGTGGTTTTTAGCCAGTAGGAGTCCGACAGACCCTTCGCCCGCCCCAGGGCGGAGGACATCAATGAGGATTTTCGGAACAAAAAAAAAAGACTATGTGAAAGGTGGAGGACAGGGTGTAGTGGCGCAGCTTGGGAGGCGGTTGAGTTGATTGATAGTTCTGTTATCATTTCTTCTAATGGACTAGATGATCTTGACAAGAGCACTATGTCGTCAGCGATACTAATGTTGCTAAGGAATTTTCGGGGATTTAAGTCTCCAGTATAAGTGTCATTATTTGCTATAGATAGATAGATAGAATACTCTTTATTGTACACCATAAAAATTACAGACATAAATTTAGAAATTTTACATAGGGTGACACAATGGGCGGAGCGATCTTTTACAGACAACCTTTGGATGGATTAAAGGTAACAGGAGAGACAATACTGCAGGTAGTCATCGGTGTACTATCTACATATACAATAAATATGTACATACATACATAAAGCATAAACTTATTCATATAAATATATATACATAGATATACTTATAATATAAATCTATAAACATGAAACAAGAGCAAGGAACTAAATGTAATGATGATGTTTAAGGAGAGAGGAAGTGAACAGATATGAAGATCATAGGTGTTTGCGGATCTCCATTTTACGTCTATTAGCGCCTATAGGGTGACAAACATCCAAATATGTAGTCTACATATTTGGATTTTTGCCCCAACATGCCTAGCTTTACACAGCTTAAGATTTTGCTATAAATGTCGAAAATACGGAAAATACATCCCGTAAAAAGTATTGCAATCATGTATTGTTTGAATATCATAATATTAAATTATGGTATAGCGTTATGTTTCTTTATTATTTCCCAATGATCTCGCAATTTGAAGAGAAATTGTTTTCTTTTGTTTTGTTTTTGGACTCATCATGTGGTGCAATGAGGCACATGTCGTGAGCAATGTTTTGAGTATGAATATATACTCCATTTGAAATAAGATTAGACATTTAACTAAACCTTTTTTACAGTCCATTCAACCTATTTTGACTTCTATTGTGTTGGTAGCATGACAAATGGCAGCTGCAGTCAACAGTTGGTATTGTAACCAGTATTTTGCTTTTAATGCCATCCTTGTGCCTACGGTATAGAAGTCAGAATCGATTGAACGGACTGTAAAAAAGGTGTGTTTTTATGTCTAATCTTATTTCAAATAAATACTTCATTTGAAAAAGATAGATGACTGTATGGGTAGGACAGAACCAAAGAAACGATGATTGAAAGCTGTTTAAGATGATGAGACCAGAAAGAGGGTAAATATTGTGATGACGATTGATCGAAAATGGTAGGTATATGGAAGAAGAATGTATAAGTAAAGCTTCGACCCAAAATAAAGTGTTGTTAGAGCACGATAATAATATTCGTAGAAAATAATAGCTAGATAATCTCTGTCCACAGGTCCACAGGTCCACTCAAATCTGTGGGGTTCTTTTCTCAAAAGACCATTTCAAACTAATCTACATGGTCCGCATATGGCCTGACCAAGATTATGTCTGGACTTTAAAAGAGACTTCTGAGTTTGTTTCGGCCTTTCCTCTCAGAGAAGATAGTCAGATAGGAAACGCCGAACTCAACTAGCTAATTTTCATTTTTTTTTTTGTTTAAGATGACGTGTTAAAGTGATTACAATATCCTATTTACAGGATAAACAATTTCATTTCATTTAATTAAATCCATTCAGTAGTTCCGGAGATGTGTGTGAACAAACAGACAAAAATACACCGGATTCTACTTTTTTATTATATGTAGGTATAGATTGTATCACAGCTTCACTTTACAAAACTTGTAATTACTTGCTGTTGTTCCAAGGTATTTATTTTACAGTAAATATCAACAAACTGCTACCCACTTTTCCATTAGCAATTATTTAGGTCACTATCAACTCCAAACAATGGGGCTAAATTGTTAGTATTAATAGCTAGTTTAAATTTCATTAAGTACCTAAACAAATAAAGTGTCTAAGGCCGACGTTGTTACATAAAGCAAGCAAAAATTGGTTCTAAAGATAACCTTTCTAAATGTACCCAATGTATGAAGAAGAGGAAAAAGATGTACCCAAATTATTCCTAATCCATAACGCCCACAGCCGTTCAAGAAAATACAATAGATATGACCGATCCAGGGAACGAAAATAAAGCTAATAATAAAAGGGACTGTCTGTCGTTAATACAGTCAGGGAAATTAATTATTTAGCAAATTCACACTACGTCAATTTTCCGCGTAATTGGCATTTCATACAACTGCCAAGAATTACAGTTGTGATTTTGATTTAAATAAACGGACAATTTAAGTTGGTATTCAATTTGCTTGACAATAAATTTCCCTGACTTTCCAAGCCAACCTTAAAAGTAATTACAACGTTACCGTGCAAAGGTCATAGCAGTTTCTGAAGTTAGTAATAGGTGTAAGTGGAGTCAGGTCTCGGTGTAGCGAATTTGTTGTTGTAGCTAACTTCATACACGCTGCATCTGAACGAACTGCTAACTACATCAAAGTTATTTTAGCTCCATGTTATTTTAATTAGTCTTGCTGATGAGAATACATATAGCGTTTGTTAGCGGTGTATAATTATTTCGTGTTATTGAAAATGTTAATGTTCTAGTATAATTACTACTAATCGATTTTATGAGCTTAGTTACCTAAGCTTAATGAGTATCGTAATTTTACATTTGGTTCCACCATCCAACCCATAACCACCATCTAATACCGACTACCATAGATTCAGGAAATAGAATCGAGAAGAAGACTCTTTTTCACAGCTTGATATTATGTAAAATTCACGGTAATTCAATAATATTGGTGCAACTAAATACCAGTATTTTACCTACATGGAACGACTGCCTATCTGACCTCCACACCCCAGTTACTGGGTAACACGATACCTCTTGGTAAGACTGGTTGTCAGACTTTTGGGCTTCTGACTACCCGTAAAGACTGTCAAAGTATAATAACATCATTTATCTAAATACAAATTAATTGCGTTCGGTGATAAGCGCATCACTTGAGAATGTTCGGACCTACCTATTTTTTTTTTTTTTATGTGCGTAATATCGTCCTATAAGGTTTTTCGGGAAAGAAAAATTGGATAAGTGGTCCGGAATTAGGCCAGTACAACGTCTATCGGGTCAGTTAATTAATCTACACTTAATATTATAGAGAGAAAATATTTATATTTTGTTTATAATGAATAAACTCAAAAACAACTGGACCGATTTAAAAATTCTTTCACCAGTAGAGTGCTATATTATCACTGAGTAACGTAAGTAAACTATAATTTATAAAGATATCACGCGGGCGAAGAAAAATCAAAATATCGATAAAAAAATAATATTTATTTAAAAAATAATAATATTTTTGATTTCAATAAAAATCAAATCGGTCTGTACGCCAACTTTAAAATCCTCTACAACATTACGCTTTCTAGTTTAGTCCAAGGCTCGAGTGACACCTTAGAACTTCTGTTTGTAATTCAAGATACAAAAGTTATTCAAGAGACAAAAGTTACATTGACATCAAACGGATAATGTTCAGTAATCCGTGATTATCTTCCTTGGTTCTTCCAAAGTATATTGGGGACCGGTTTTTAGTCCAATACCTTCAAGTAACTACCTAGTTTGGGGACCACCGCCCAAACAAACTGATTGTTAAGATAGTTGCAAACGTCAGACTTTTTGTAGAGCCGATTATCGCGCCGATTCAAATTGTATACATTTACTGTGACTTTTTGTAAAACTTGTGCGTTTACCGTATGAAATTCTGTGTTTTATTTTTGCCAATTAAATAATCGATTACCGATTGTCTTAGTCAGAAAAGGTACTACGTTTTTACGTTTTGTGACGTCAAGTAAATTCAATATACCACGACTAAAAGAAAAAAGAAAAAGAAAAATTGGTTTATTTGTCACAGAAACACGTGCATGCAGAAAAAACAACAAGATAAACAGAACAAATATTTGGCAGCTGCACGTCATGACTGTGACAAGAAGGCTTGCTATGGGGGACCCACAGCACAGCGCTGATTTTCAGTGGTCACCCGAAAAATACGTACGGAAATCAAGCCAGTAAATAAATATTAATAAATCTACGTAAAAAATACGCTCATGCGGGGGTGGGCGGGTTTGACTACGCGGGGCCCCCTTTTGTGCGGGACCCGTAGCAATTGCTACTCTTGCTATGCGGTTATTCCAGTACTGAATATCAGGTATTTTACATGGAGCGACTGCCTATCTGACCTCCACAACCCAATAAGACTTTCTTAAAGAATCTTTTTACGTCAGAGTTAAAATAAAATAACCGGGAAGATTTGCAGTTTGTAGGGGTGTTGCAACGTCAAAATTGTGGATAGAAATAGTGTTGCAAAGGACTCGAGTCCACGAGGGTTGTATCAATCTTTATAACAAATAACAAAATCTTTTCTTCTTATTCTATTTCTTACCAATTTTATATGCAGACAAGCTATTTGAACGCCGCATTTCACTCAGTAAAGGAGCAGTACCAATTACTGATACTGTAAGACAGTTGTCAGATTTCGGGCGTCTGGCTTGCCGACTGTCAAAGATATTCACAATACAGCTGGGACCATTTTGTGTAGTTTCCTATTTACACAACATCTCTCTCAGTTTCGATTTGGCATTGGACTGGCACCTAGTTCTGTTTATTTAAGAAATAGTAGCTCTAATCGCATTCATGGTTGGTTAATTTTTCAATAATGTTATCATTTTAACCCGTTGTCCACTATTGCATAAATGAAAATTGGGTTTTCAAAAAACGGTGTCCGTATTGATTGAGGAGCCATGTCTCATATTTAAACGCGGGTACTACCAATATTTAGTAGTAAATTAGCCGATTTTGTAGGCCCGGTCCTGAAATTTGTAGTAAAACCCTTAAATAGTGACAGGACGTCTTCAATCCTGACGGTCTTTATAAAATATATACTAAAGTAGTTGATCAAATCGGAGAACAATAGAACTAATAATGACTAGACATTTTTACTCTATATTGGCGTAATCCAACATCCTGCATATTCAGTATTTCAAAACATATTTACAAAATAAATATTCCTTAACAACTTAGTGTGGTACGAGGAAAATCAAGTCACATCGTTTTACGGTCAAAACAAATTATTAATATATTAATTTAAATAAATGATAAAACAACTCCATTAAAATGCTACGGGGATGTTATCATATTCCCTTAAGGTGGATCCGCAGTTGCAGCCCGCGAAATTTTAAATTCCGCGTTTAAAATTTTGCAGGTTGGTGTCATGTTGTATCTTGATAAAAAAGAACTTTTCCTTAAGAGATTTGTTCAATCTATCTTAGAGATATATATTAATGATTCTACTGATTATAATTCTGTAAATACTTATCTGTTATGGTCGCGAATCCTATTTTGATCACCTTTAAGGGTTTTACTGCAAATATCTGGATCAGGCCAAAAAAATCGGCTAATTTACTACTAAATATTGGTAGTACCCGCTTTTAAATATGAAACATGGCTCCTCAATCCATACGTACACAAAAAATGGACACAATGAACAGTTAATGAGAAAATTGCCATAATCACAAAAAAGAAAGAAAGAAAATACGTTTGTTTGCGATAAACATGACGTAAAGAAAGAACACAAACGCAATAAAGAACAATTTGTGGGAAAATATGCGTCACATCCACGCAAAACGGCCATCGCTCAGCATAAAAAAGCTACCTAGCCTTTTCCCAACAATATTGGGGTTGACTTTCAGTCTAACCGCATGCAGCTGAATACCAGTATTTAACACGGAGCGACTGCCTATCTGACCTCCGCAACCCAGTAACTGGGTAACACCATACCCCTTGGTAAGACTGGTTGTCAGACTTGGGCTTCTGACTATCCGTAATGACTATCGAAGATTTACGAATGACAGCCGCGGGACCAACGGCTTAACGTGCTTTCTGAGGCATGGAGGGGTCTCGTCATGTAAATGGATGGTCACCCATTCACTTACCGACCGCGACAAGAGTAGCTTAAACTTTGGTCGACCCGTGCGGTTGTTATTACTTAGCCACAAACTTGCAAATCAATCGTATTATAGTGTCGTGTTATCGATGCCTCGATAAGGCAAAACACCAAATAACCGTTGAAAGAACGCAGGCACGATTCATGTATTGCCTTTGCAATGTTGGAAATGTTGTCTTCACCCTATAGCCTAGGTAAAGTCTGTGTGACGAGCAAACACACTTTTCCTATCTGCTACTCCAGGTCACTTTGGTATGTTTACATGTTTTCTTGTTGTTATTAAGTGTACCTATTGGCAAACATGTCTATCATATTATGAAAAAAGTGGTTACCGTCGCTTACTAACAATGTCAAGAGTCCTAAGTGCCTGTTACTTTACTATGTTTGTATAGAGCAACCAAATTACATGAAGTACCTCACCCTCAGCCCTTAGTTCTCATAATCTTCACCCATAAGACCTTATATTATATGAGACAAGTAAGAAGCACGTCACAAGACACCACGATATTATAACAACGGAGGATTATCCTTTTTGTTACGAGAATTAACACTTGACTAAGAGCTCTTAGTCGTCTCGAGGATTTGCAAACTAACTATCTAATAATTTTATGCCATCAGTCCGTATCTTCTTGTCTTTGTTTCATTAATCCTGAAATGTTCACTAATGAGAATGTGTCGCCCAATGAGCGGTCATATCGCAGTAATGCTGTAATTACCAAGCTTGAACAATGGTTTGCACATCGCGGGTTATTTTTATTAGCAGAAAGGAGGTCACACTGCTGCTCGTCATGTAGCCTTTTACGACACCTACGTGTTCTGTAAAGAAGGTGCCTTAAAGACCGCTGCAACGAACGACCGTCAAAAAAAACCACGCTTGGCTTACAGTCGACAACGATAAGGTTTAAAGTCATCTTCTTTTTACCCGTTGGTATCATTTAAGGTTTCAGGGTACCTTAAATGATACCAACGGGTAAAAAGAAGATGGCTTTTACCTGTCGCAATTGAACAGTCATCATCATGGACTGCCGCTCGGGTCGATCGAAGGTTAAGCTACGATTGCGGATGTCGGTCCGTGGATGGGTGACCATCCATTACATATTGAGACCTCGGAAAGCACGTTAAGCCGTTGGTCACGGCTGGCATTTGTAGGTCTATGAAAGTCGTTACGGGTAGTCTGAAGCCCGAAAGTCTTACCAAGGGGTATCGTGTTGTTCCGGGAGGTTCCTGTTCGGTATCAGGCGGGAGGAAACACCCGGGTGTCATCACTGCGTGGATCGCTCGGAGGACACGGTGGAGCATACGGTGGAGGTCTACCCGGCTTGGGCAGAGCACCGCTGTGTCCTCGTGGAGGCGATCGGTGGCGGGGATCTCTCGCAGGCCATGGTACGGAGCGAGAGGGCATGGGAGGCCGTCACCTCCTTCTGCAAAGCAGTAATGCTCGCGAAGGAGGAGGCGGAACGCGTGAGGGAGAGGCAAATTTCGCGCCCTCACGCCCCTAGCCGCCGCAGCAGGAGACGCTCTGGGCATCGGGAATCAATTGCCGATTCCCGGCCACCGTAGGCGCGGGCTTGCGGACGGTGAGCAATGGGTAGGTCGCCGTCCGATAAGGACCAAGCCCGGGTCGACGGCGCGTTGTGTTCCACGCGCGCCACAAAGAGATGTCAGCGAGTGAAGGGGTCCGATGAGACCACTGCCTGCCGGGGTTGCGGGAAAGTTCGAAAGGGATACCGTGGCCCCCTGGCATTGCACAGGCAACAGAAGGAACACGGGTGGGTTTTAGTCAGTAAGAGTCTGACACGCCCTCCCGCTCCACCCAGAGCGGGAGAAGCCATTTGATGCCTTCCCACACAAAAAAAGAAAAATGGGTAGGTAGGTATCGTGTTACCCAGTAACTGGGTTGTGGAGGTCAGATAGGCAGTCGCTCCTTGTAAAATACTGGTATTAAGCTGCACCCGGTTAAACTGGAAGCCGACTCCAACATAGTTGAGAAAAGGCCAGGCAGATTAATTCGTCCAGTCGTCGTCATCACCACACTTGACAAACGAATTGTTTCTACTGCGACTACCTAAACAACCCATCGAGGGACGGCGTCCTGACTATCTAAACCGTACCCTTTAGCGATACCCACGGCCGGAAAGGTGGCTTTCTTAAAATAAATAATGTTGCTATGACTGAATGACTAATTATTACTATGATGCCCAAAATGGGCTTAACTGATGCTAATCTCCTCTTACCACATTAAACTGACCTCATAATGAAATCATACTGCAAGAGAAGCGGTAATATTTAATTTTCAATTACATACGCCACCAAAATCACTATAAAACGAACTGGCCTGAAATAATAATAGAATAAAATTTGAATCTAGTAGTATGCAAATGTAGATAACATAGGTATATGTATTTCCTTTAATGAAAAGGTTTTATGAGACAATGTACCTATTACATAAAGAAAATTCAGACACAAAGGAACATTTTGTATATTTTGTCTTCAATTTCTTCTTACGGTATGATTCGCTAATGCCAGACCTGTCACATTATGACATGAAAACAGGCTTTATCAGGTTTCAGGCTATTTAGGGTACATTAAATATATGCCCGTATGTATCTGACATCATAATAATGTACATATGTCAGTTTCAGTTGAGAAATAAGCAACTTATTTAATATTATACCATACAAAGAAAGATTTGGCTCTACGTTTTGTGAAAATATATCAGAAAGGACACTGAAATACTCGGCTTTGTTATAAATAAAGGAGAATTGCTTCTATTTTTAGATATAAGACCTCCCGTTTTTGTGCAGTGGGCTCAGAAATAGTAGGTACCTAATATTTGTAACCTCAGAAATAATAAGATTTCACTTGAACTAGCTTATTAGTTTGCTCAATGAAACGCGTTGGAAAATGACGTTTCTTATTAGCAACTCAGATCCGTTGTTTTACATTTCATCCTGTTTATGTTAATGTCAATAAAACTACAATACATACCTGTAAAACTACTTAATGTCACTCTCACACGAAACACCTGTGTTATGTACACATCGTCACCAATTAATTTACTACACGAATACACACCAACCATTCACTAGCACCAATCACAGATAATATTTCTACATTGTAATTAGCGCTGCAGTACGTTAATGATGGTCGAAAACTGGCAATTGTTGCGTTTTGAGCATAGGATTCGTTTGGCACGTCTTGATTAATCGGATACGTATCGATTTGTATTCGAGAGAGAATCGAGTCATGTGTGTATGTAGGCCGGTAGAGCGTGCGGCGTCCGCCCGCGCCCGTGGCGTCGTCGAGCTGCCGGGCGCGGGGCGTAGAAGCCTCAACGCGCCTGCGTGCCGACACCCTGCTGATGGTTGCCCATCCACTAGGATTGTATACTAAATCAAAATCATGTTAAATGCATGACTTATGAATGGTCAAGGATTTGACTACGGATTTGTATCGTTATATAAGAAGGTAGATAAGTTATTGTGCCAATTTATTTTTTTACGGAAATAGAAGCTTTTTTTTTGCTTTAAATGTAGATAGATAGTATCTTCAACTTTATTGAAACAAAGATCAAAAAAAAAATAAAAAAAAATTCAAAGAGTATTTCCTAGAAGAGATTCAGAATCAAGATTTAAATAAAACAAACACTAGATGGAAGTTCTAGGCCGCGTCCGTCTGCCTCGCACGCATCCCGCTACCGTCCGTTGAACTTGCGTCGAGGATTCTCATCGTCAACGCAAATTGTCTTTTCATTATTCACACCGCGATTATTTCGCCCTTTGACAGTAGACAATAAAACTTTGTGCACAAGAATGAAAGCGGTTCTGCCATGGAGACATCAAAATACCTCTGCATAGAACCGAGTGAGACAGAAAAATATACGATTTGTCTGTTTCATGTTATTTTAATGTTTTATATTAACGGAAACTGGATTACTGGAAAATTTGATTTCGCTTCGGTATACCTAATAACTAATTAACCAATAACCCAAATACGAATTCTGGGATTTTTTTAAAGGTAAATAATAAATGAACTGGTCGCGGAAGTAGATAATTATTTCAGTCGCGGCTTCATTAAATAATTTGATTAATTAATGTTGACTAAAATCCTCGCCTTTTTATCGGAATAAAGAGATAGCCACATAAAACTTAGGTAAATAAAGCATGAAGAATATTTACTTAGATTAAATGAGATTAAAAATGTCTTTAGTGATCTCAATCTTCTTTCAAGTTAAGGTTCGGTGCGAAAATCCAATTAGATTGTTCGATTAAATTTTTAATATCAATAAGTCTTTGCCCCCGTCAGTAACCTATAGAACAATAGAGGAGATTGTAACAGTTGTTAACGGTTGATATATCAGCTACTCGAGCTTCGCTCGTTGAGTTCTAGGTTATAACCAATTTCCTAGAACTAACTTTGATAAAGTGCTGAGATTGTAAATACCTAGTTGTTTGTAAGGACTCAATCTAGCTCTCTACGTCAGCTAGGATATTAATTGGATTTATCCTATTAATATTGGGCTTTTAGAGATAGATTTCTGTGAAAGCAAAATGCGATGGAGACAGGTCGTGTCGCTGTCATTTCCATGTTGGACACCCGACAATGCCGACACCATTACCTAGCGACGTTTGCACTAAAAACATATCAAAATTCCAAAAGTGGACGAATCTACCAAAGTTGAGATATTATTAGGGGACAAAATTAGATTACACACCGTTACGATGGCGACGTGACGAATTTATAAAGGTTTTATTATTAGATTCCCTGATAAAGTCGAAAACTTGACGATGCTCTTGTGTTAGATTTTTTTTAAAAGAAAAAGTAAGTTAAGTTACGGTAGTAAGTTTAGTACGATAAGTTGTGAGGGCACAAAATAATCGAGTTGGAACGTTGGTCTTTCGTGGGGCTAATATTTCTTTACATCAAGGTAGCAAATATTTGGTAGGCGGGTACTTGAATATCTGATTATTTTTTACAATTTTTACTTGACCTATTACGTTGGTATCTAATATTTCAATCCACTCGATAAGCAGCCGTGAAAGTATGCTTTTAGTGGGACTTTTCAATAGCACCGCGAGGGTACTAAACTTGCTCGACAAGTTGAGTACCAATCCAACTCTGGCGCTTGTCCAAGAGATAAAAGTCAAGTCAACCGCGGCAAACGTACACAGCATAGCATTTTATCAATTTCCTGACCACGTTTGATATTAATCATCCATGCGAGATTACCTACTCTGTGGCTGAATGGAATTCGTTTTTTACCTATACCTGCACTATTATACTAAGCTCGTCCGGTGTGTACTGCGAATACTTGAAACAAAATGAACTAAACACTAGCATTAATGCAGTTGGAATACAATGATATTTGTTCTGAATTGGCAAACTCCCTGAAGGTAGATTTTGTACATAAATAACAATTCAAATCGTTCTGCAACTTGGTCCTGCGACGCGGAAGTTCTAGATTTGTTTATTTTTGTTTCATATAACTGAAATTTGAATAGGTAGCAAAAGTTTCAAGGCTTTAAACAGTACAAAGGGAGCAGGAGAGTGTAGAAGTTATATTTCGAGAGGCTCACTAACAAGCAGTGACTGTATTTCAAAGGGAACGACTGAAAGATACGTGAATGTTGCGTTGCGTTTTCTGCTTTTATGTTACGATTGACAAAAATACTAGTTTCTTAGTATAATTTGATCTTTACTGCTATATTAGGGTCTGTTGGTGTTTACTTTGTAATTGGCAAAGATCCCGAAGGCTTTTATACGATATCCTTTGTTCTATTGTTGCTTGTTGTTGTCGTTGTATAATGTCAATTTATGATGCCAGTTAGAACGTCTATTTTAGAGCGAGATCAATGAGCCGTTACATAAAAACATAATAGACCTACACGCTTTCGAGAGGTTTTTGTCTGGGTATAATAGACTTATAAACTACGTTAACAATAGACTACTTACGTCTATGGCACATTACATAAAGTAAATACGTGGAGCTTCAGCTTTTTATTGAACACGATTAGTGTGTCAAATGCGTAGAGAAAAGGACACGCGAATAAGTTGGTACGTACACATGTCGACATATCTATTTTCAGCGAATATTTTATCCGATAAGTTTATAATAAAATGGAAGCGAGGTTGCAGTTCTTAAGACAGTATCCAAACTCTCCGGGGACGTCTTATACACGAGCACTTTTTAAAACTTTTATATGATGTATAACTAAGTAGTTCTACGTATGCAGGCAAGTTATATCTGGCTAAGTTATAATTGCATGCACTTGGCTTTAAATTAATTTAATACTGTGTGGAGAACAGCACATATAGTTAATTTCCAGAGATTATCTCAGTGGAGCATATCTAATAACGTGCTAACTCGTAAACAAGAACACTGCACTGTGGTTTGCATTGTCTTGGTGGCCAAAGTTACGATCGCGCAGTGCGCCTCCCTTTGTTTTGAGCTCGCTTTTATTTTTAGCTCATGGTGGGCAAGAGTAGTGGTCTCCTACAATACTTAATCTAGGTTGAACCCGGCTCACGGATAGTTTATTTATGACCCTACACATTGTGGTAGTGAGTTATCCCTCCGAGAGGAGTTTGATTCTTTCCGGCTTTTCTGTTCTAGGGTGAATTTATCTCTAAGCTGTATTAGTACAAATATTTAACTAGCTACTATGTATATTTTACATATTAAATTATCAGCAAGAAAAACGAATTCAGAATTATCGTCAACTGCATTTCCTAGTAACTCGAATCTGGATATGAATTAAAAATCTCCTTATTTGTACAGTCCGTGCCACTACGCCACTGCGTCTTTTTGACGCGACATTAGTGTGTTTTAGTTTGTCGAGCGAAAATTGTGTCGCACTGACGTTTGTCGATCAAAAGTTTCGTCGTCCCATCGGTTGTCGTGAAAACGATCAGTCGCACTAGCTGATGTGCTGTGTCACCGCTGATGGTCGACTTATCGAACTGTTGCCCTTTTTCTTTGTCGCTTAATTGTTTGTCGCAATTTATGATACGTCATGTCCTTGCATCACATTGCATTAAATGGTCCGCGGGCCTTCTTACGTGGCGTGCACTCTAGTCCTATTTTATAAAATAAAAACTATTTACCTATATTATTTTTTGTCTTCAACAAAGCACATTGCCTGTCTATAAAATATAGTGGAACTACCCTAGTTTCTCCAATGTGTTAAGCGCCGTAGCGTTGGGAGGCATTCGTGAGAACTGTTATTGGCATCTAAAATTGAAATGAACCATTAGGAGGGATGCTGTTTCTCGGCCAGGAATTCAATTACGTAATGGTATATCTTCATAATATCGACATTATTGGATAGATGGAGGTGGCTTAACTGTTAGATCTTAAGTTTTATGCTATCATTGTAATTATTATTAGCCCGTTTAATACATCAACTGCTGAACATAGGTCTCATAAAGACCTTTGTAGTGCTTATAGTCATTTAAGCAGGGGTGGAAATGACACTTATTTGGCCTTATCCAGGATTTGTTGTGCTGGCTTTTTCCCAAAGATCTAGTATGTCTTGATTGTGTTTAGAACGGCAATCGTTTTGAAAGAAATTCAGACTTCCAACTTCAGTAGTTGGTAGTTAGGTACCCATGACATGAAAAAAACCCGGCCAAGTGGGTGTCGGGCCACGCAATGAAGGGTTCCGTAGTTGAGAATTTATCCCAAGAACGAACTTAATATTGTAGTTAAATGCATGTAGTTACATGTTTTCCCTTACATCGATATGCGTCACATTAAATTCTCCAACTGTAAAATGTACGTTTGTTTAAAGTATTTTTTTTTAATGTGATAAAACTACAAATTAACGTTTTTTGGACTTCTTCTTCTTTCATGTTCCTAGGTCAAGGTCAAGGTTCCTAGGTTCCTAGGTGTGGGTAGGTTTTGATTTATTTGTGAGTATGTCGTAGAAGATTGATTTTTTAGAGCTCCAAGGACCTACATATTTTATACCTCCACGCGTTCCTGAGAAAAAGGGTCTTGACAGACTGACAGACAGACGGATGGACGCACAACGAAGTGATCCTTTAAGGGTTCCGTTTTTTCCTTTTGAGGTACGGAACCCAAAAAAACAACATTCATATATATAATAAAAAATAAATCATATTTTTAAATCTTTTTATCACGAATGTATAGAAATTCCTAATTAAAATTTTCTTTTCATTTTCTTCCCACACAAAAACATCTTTGGACCAAAAATTTTATGTAAACGTATCAAGTGCTAATGAATCGCTAATGAGGTCAGCACGTCATTAATATTTATAAAAATAAATACTTGCCAAGACAAAAATATAGCCTATTAATAGGAAGAAGAAACAGGTTTAAAACAAGGTTTTTCATTATATTATGTAAGAATAATGTTATTTTGTTTCAACAGCCAAAAGCTGTATAGTATTATTAAATTATAATATTTATGAAACACATTTGTGTTTCAGCATATTGGGAAGTTAATTAGCATTATTATTTTAATGGTCGGTTTGATTTTGTTTTTAGGGTTCCGCCCCCAAAGGGTGCCAAACGGAACCCTATTACTAAGCCATCGCTGTCCGTCCGTCCGTCCGTCTGTATGTCAGCGGACTGTATCTCATTTAGACAGCTGAAATTTTCACATTCATTGTGAGTATTTCTATTGCCGCTATAACAACAAATAATAATAAAATAGTAAACTTAAAAATTTAAGGGGGTCGTCCCCATACAAAAAACTTTTTAATTTGATTTTTTTCTTACCTTGGTGTGGGGTGTCATTGTGTAGGGTTCATCGATTAGAGTACAAATTTTATTTTATTTTTAAAAATGAAGACATGGGGCCGTTGAAGTTGTCCGTTTTAGACAATTTTTGTACAAGCTCTATAGCAACAACTTCACGGCGCGCGGCGGCACGGTTGGCGCAGTGGTTAAGCGATAAATATTTGTATAACCTACAATTAGTTGTTCCGGGTCTGGCTGTTTGTGTATGTGAGTTTAAATGTATGTAAAAAAAAATACTTTGTAATTCTCAGTATCATTATGAAATACAAATTTATCTTTGCGATATTCAAAATTTAAGATGAAAAATATTCTTGATTTAGTATTTTCATTACTTTTTTAAATATTTTATGGTGGTACGGAACCGTTCGTGTGCGAATCCGACTCGCACTTGGCCGGTTTTTTAAACAATTGCTGAAACTGAGAGGTATTGTTTATTTCCTGGAAGCGATGCAGGTCTAAAACTTTAACTTTTTTTCAGGCTACCAATGGTAAGCCTACTCACGGTTATGATTGTGTTTCTGTTATGTTTATACCTACAATTGAAGACAAACTTAGTATAGTTTATATGTATTACAGAAATATTTCTTACTAACTTCGTTCGCTTGGAAGTCGTAAGACAACAGCAACATTTTTATAAAAAATCCGTTTTGGTGTCTGCTGCCAGTATATACAGAGGATCAGCACTGGTGACGCGGGACCAAGGGACGTACAGTTGTCTGTGTGAGAAGCAGCTCGTCCTGAGGTGGACACCCGCAGCTTTCAGTAGCAATTTCCTACTGCTTGCGAAGTTTTTCGTTTAGTTCATCAATGAACGGCTGCGTTCCTGCGTACTACCTAATGGCACAACACAACTGACTAACGAATTCTTACAGATTATTCCCAACGAACGTCTATCGCTTATAGCATTTATCATGGGATTTCTCATTAATTCAACATACCTACCTAACCATACGTAATAATTTTTATTATAAACTTAGATGAAAGAGACATACTTCATTTTACTCTGTGTACTTTCTACGAAGTATCATATCATAGTGAAACAAAATGTAAAAAAAAAATACACTAAAATATGAATAGTTAGAATCGAACTTACAACCACAGGTTTTCGAAGCTGTCGTCGAATCGCTCAGCGAATTAAATTGTTAAAAATTGACTAATAAAAATAACCATTCGTATTTATGTCATGGCTGCTTAGCTCCATAAAAGTATAGCATGATGATAGTCATTTGAAATACTAGGTCCGTAACTATCTGCAATAACCTAAACTATTGGCTCGTCTTTTTAAAATTTGCAGTAAACTATAGAACAATACGAACATAATGCAATATTGTTCATCCCCCATAGCAAATAGCGTGATATACTTATTTATCTAGCATACAGACTGGCCACACCTATACTTATATCTATGCAAAATTTGAACAACATCTATCTAGCAGTATTTGCGTGATGCTGGAACATATATTCAGGTAAACAGATAAAATATTCGGCATTGGAAGCGTTCCCATAACTCGTAACATTTTTTTTCTGAAGTATTTAATTTATGTAGGTACAGTTTTGACTTTGCTAAGAATTTATTTGTATTATAATAATTTTGCTATAATAGGGGGCTTGTGGCAAAGTAATAGCAGCCGCACGGCTCGATCAATCAGGTTAAGCTACGTTTGCCGCGGTTGGCCCGTGGATGGGTGACCAACTTTACATAGCAAAACTCCTCCGTGGCTCGGAAAGCACGTGAAGCCGTTGGTCATTCATGAATTCGTGACAGTCGTTACGGTTCGTCAGAAGCCCGAAAGTCAGACAACCAGTCTCACCTTGGGTATCGTATTATCCAGTAACTGGGTTGTGGAGGTCAGAAAGCCAAGCGCTCCATGTAAAACACTGGTATTCAGCTGCATCCGGTTAGACTGGAAGCCGACCCCAACATTGTTTTGAAAAGGCTAGGCAAATAATGATGAGATGATGACATTTCACAGTCCATTTACTCGATAGGATCTAGGTTTCATTTAAAGTTCAGGAAAATCACATCACATATAATGTGTAGGTACTGTATATTAAAACGACAGCAATTTGATCACCGAAACCAGCCTCCTAAATTTTCTCACCGTTTCGTCGTAAGACATCCGACTTGAGGTCCTCAAAATTTCCTGACTGCGAAGTCAATTTGTATCAAAATATGTCATTTTTTACAAGACCCACGGGGAAGAAATGTGGTGATGAACTCCTTACCGTTGACTGCAAGGCTGAACGGGCGCCCAAGGTAGCTCCGTTCATGAATATGGTGATTTTGACCCCTCAGCCCTCACAGATGTGGGTACGGCTGCCGGGGTCACATGTTGCAATGACGCATACGTGTAGGCATAGTCTGTTCCAAAAGTGTAAACTAACCCTGTTCAGGTTAAATTCTTACGCATTAACTTATAAAGGGACTTAGTTACATATTCATCTGTATTTAGAAGGTTTTTTCTTTATATCTCACCATTTTTTTCAAAAAGTATTGTTCGAATAACATTATAAATCTGTAATTGAAAAATCATTAACGATAATTGAGGTTATAAAATTAACCTCAATTATTGTAATGAAAAACATCTTTTAGTGGAGTGCCTGGAGCGTTATACATGAAAACCTCGGATTTCTGTTACAGTGAATGAAATTTAAAAATTCAAAATGGAATGTTTATTAAAAAGTTTACCTATAAAAAATTGGTGATATTGAATTGAAAAAAAAAAAGATTTTTGGCACAATTCAAGTAGTATACATACATAATAGGCTGTAGAATATGTTTATATCAAAACGAAGTTAACCTATCTATTTATATAGAGACAGTAATCGAGAAAAATAAGTTAATTTTTAAGTGTTAGTTGTCTGAATCAAATATCTTTTAATTGGTTTTTTTTTATAAAAAACAGTATGTAAACATTTTAAAATTATCTTTTTTTCAGTATTGTGGTCCTTTCAGTAACGCATCTTTTGATATCATTTTTGCTTCTCTATCTTAAAAATTGAGGACGCTAGCCCCCGGTCGCACTTTTTTTCTTGAATACGAAACCCTACTGAAGTGATAAAAATGCTAAAATTGATAAAAACCAAAAGCACAAAAAAAAATTTAGTAAACATTATAATTTATAGTATAAAAAACATAATCTCACCTAGATCTTAAAAATTCATTCACTGTAACAAAAATCCGAGGTGAAAACCCCCAGGCGCTCGTTTTAATTAGAATTTTAGGTTTAAGTATTCAAATAATCAAATAAAAGCACACAATTTGTAAGTGGCACTACAAATTGGCATAAATACCGTGTACGTTTTCTGATCCATTTGTTTACATTCTCATCAGATATTTTTCGAACAGACCATACAAGGTGAATGCAGGTAGAAGTACATAGATACAAGTTATGATTGCAAGTCTTGCTTACGGATATTTCTAACTTAGGTAGTTTTTCTTCTATAAAAAAATGTCGTATGCCAACATTCTAGTACACTTTAAAATATTGCTGTGCTGTTAATAAGGTTTAAAAACGAAGAACACGCTTTTAAGACAATATGAAACTTATTATCTTTGCTACCCTATTACAGGTAAGTAAGTGGGTTCTTCAATTTCCTTATTCAATAATCATCTAAATTTGAAAGCCTATCAGTGCGGAGTATCTACACCACTGTTAGTACAAGCTTTTAAGTGCCTTCAATAATTCCCACAATTTCTGCCGCCATTAACTGATAGCTCAATATTTAATCAGAAAGCTCTCCGCTCAGAGAACGTTTCTGTTGTAATTTCATTTGATTGCCGTATCTGTTCGCTTTGTACTTTTTAGTTAATTATATTTTAAAGGAAACTGAATCTGACTAAAAATCATTGATTAAATTTCCTACACCCATCAAAAATATGGTGTTTTTTTTCCCCAACAATATGTCAGGTAAATAGATATTTGTGTGCGATAAAACATAATGTATATTAACCGCTAAGAGACCGAGCCCACCGCGCGCGCGTGTGACTAAAAATCATTGATTAAATTTCCTACACCCATCAAAAATATGGTGTTTTTTTTTCCTCAACAATATGTCAGGTAAATAGATCTTTGTGTGCGACAAAACATAATTTATATTAATGATATTCTTAACTTAGATAATCCATTTGCACCATTTAATGACACATTTCTCTCAAAATAAAATTCTAAAAGAATCATAACAGCGAAATAAATTCAAAGCATAAAATGAAGAATGTCTAAAAGAAGGAGCAAAGTCAGTGAAATAATGACCTAATTTATTTTGCCAAGCAGTTGCAGGGGAACTGAATATAAAACAGGTACATCTCAGCGATGCGCATTTAAGACCCCGGCTTCAACATTTAAAAGATTTAAGTATCAAACATAATATAAAACCGACATAGTGTTCCATATATAAAATGTATTCGCCCCAAAAATGGCAACTTTGTAAAATATCGCTTGGTTAACTTTAGGGTACCGATATGAATAACATTGGCTCGGGAATATATAAACCGCTTACCATGAAGACGTCAACGGGCAGAAGTTCTGACCTAACACGACCAGGATCCCTGGAATCCTATTTGGAAGGCACATTGGGGTTATTAAGTGAGGCAACAAGATCAATAATGTATAATGTTCGATGGCGGAGTGTGGTGTTGACCTTTTGAAAGTTCCGGTGAGGTCGCCCGGTGGTTCGCAAGATGAGGGTATTAGGCATCCGCCCTACTGTTTAATTAATGGAGGCTTGACCCCCGTCTAACTTTCTCTGCCTGTATTTAAGAGACCGTTGTGTACGTAGGGATGAAATAGTTTCATTGTGTTTTTATGTCAGTTTGTAGTAACTTAGTACTTATAATCTACTTGGGTAGCCGTTTTTCAGTATTAAAATGCTAGCTCCTAAATCAATGTTGAAAGATCACAATAAAGTATTCCCATTGAGCGAGGAAAGGCATCCATCTTTTGGGTAACGTATTAAAGCTTAGCCCAAGCTAACATACGAGAATGTAAGTCTTGATTAGTAGTAAAATCAAAGTAGTAATCCCCTTATCCGTGCTTCAATTCATTACAAAGCTCAGTATATTATGCTTATGAGCGTTAAAATACCAACCAACTCGATTATGAATATTTATGTTAAAGCATATGAGCTGATGAGCTACGCTCAGTAACTGTAAACAAAGTTTATGCATACGAAACGTCGTAAAGTCGTACGTCAAGGCAGCGACGCGACAATTTTCCTTGCTATATAAATTCGTCGAGTCTCTCAAAGTAGACAAGTTAATATGAGATTTCATATCGTACGGCGGAAACAACGGTGCGTCGAGCTCTGCGCTAATGAATAAATAACACGCTGGATGTCTACACTCGCTCGATCTCCCACGAGCCTGCATAAATAGCCCTTTTTTCTTTGAATTGTACAAATGTAAATAAAGCACACTGTTTGTAAAACATACACATGTTTTGTGGCAGTTAAAAATTTAATTGAAAAAGGCTACATACTATTTTTGCTGTTGTTTAATTGGCATCAAGTACCGTGCTTCATACAGTTCTCCATTCGTTCATGTTATTATTGGTTGGCGGGATAAAAGAGGGGAAACTCAAGTGGTGACAGAGTGAAAGGATAATTAAATTTGCGGGCGGTTAAGCGCGGTGTATCACGTATCGAGCTGTTTCAATAGGTGTGACACTCGATGGCGGAGCTGCCGTCAGTTGCCCGGGGCATCGCGTCCGAACGGGCGGCGCTCGGCCGTCACCGACCGACGACAAGGGCCATTCACATCACGTTTACGGCTTCCAGCAATTTTAAATTTTACGAGTAACTACTGCATTATTTTTATGACAATGACGAGGGCAAATGGTGTTAAGAAATAGTAATTTATCCAACTTGTGAGGAAAGTTCGTTTTTCCTATGAGTTTTGATTTTGAGTCTTGAGCGAACGAAGGATTGAAAAATAGAATCACGAGCGCAGCGAGTGATTATAAATTTCAATCCTGAGTAAGTGAAAGACTCAACAAAACGAATAGCAAATGAACTTGCTCACATGTTGCATAAAAAACTTTTCACCACTCCCAGCAAGAAAGTATTCAGTCAACATAGGTAAATAAATTAAATAGACACAAAGCAAATCAAAATAATTCTTTATTTCTTAAAATATCTTTAAAACTTAACATAAAAAAATCAGGCAAGGTTAGTTTCTGAACGGGATCATTACTTTCCTCACTGTTCAAACAGTGAGGAAAAATCAACTTTCCTCACTGTTCAAGCAGTGAGGAAAAACCAAATTTCCTCACTGTTTTCGTAGAGGAAAGACACTTCTTTCGTGCGGGAGTGGTGAAAACACCTTTGTCATCGTAGAATTTAGATTTTCCTCCGGCTTTCAGATTCACCTTATCTGTTTATTTTGTGTTTTTAAACTGAACAAACAAGCTTTCTGTTTAAACTTTTATGAGATTTCTTTTATAAATCAAAGACGTCGATCAGAAAACATAAAAACTTAAAATCAAAAAGAATCTTGACGTTCCTAACTGGGATTAGCAACAAAATGTTCTTTAGAACATAGGAAAAAAACTAAGGCTTTAACGACTTTAAGCTGAACACTGGGTGGATCCACAGGTCCTCTTCAGATAAAACCAAATCACTTAAGCACCATTTACTCGATTGGCAACGTTAATTTGAAAGCCAAAGCTTTTTAATTTACCGCGGCTGCTCTGCACGCCAAGAATTACTTCTATCCAATGGTAAGATGGTCTTAATTGTATTTATAAGATAAAAATAAAAAGAACTTTGCCTTTTAACAATCCATTATCACGTACAAAGTAAGAAGAAACGGACGTTTTATGACTCGTCTTTTTAATGTTCTTTCAATGTTTTAAAGCTTCGAGATAGGTACTCAGCTACAAGAATTACTTTGTTACGTGTTTCAACCTGATTAATAATGGCAAAGTTTTCTCGTTACTCCGTTACTGATTTTCTGAACTCATTTTTACTTGTCCGGCGAAAAGCCGTCAGTAAGTCCGACCTTCTTCAGTAGATAAAAGTTTGTGTCTGATAAAATTTATTTTGAGTTGGAAATGGAAAACGAAGCGTTGATATACTAACACCAACTTTCACAAAATAAATTGAAGACTTACTCGATTGATTCAGCTGAATAGGGATGTTGATTATTATTACAAACAAAATGTATTTAGTCCGTCAGTCAGATAATAAAAAAATATTAGACACGCATTTTTTGCTTTAAAATATGAATATATAAAAGAACACTATCTTTCCACTTCGTCATAGTTGCATATTTTGTATTTTGTATTATATTTTAAACTACATTATAATTAATAGGGGTTAAAGTATGAAATTGCTGTTTTATTGTAATAGGTACTTCGAATTGACATAGAACCTTCATGGTTTGAGATTTCAAAAATTCGAGTTATTTTTGAATACGAGTTCTAACGCGGAACTAACGCGGCAGAAACAGCTCGCAATATCAATGATGCGTTTGGAGAGGGGACTTCTAATGAACTCACCGTCCAATTTTGGTTTAAACGCTTTCGTGATGGAAACTTTGATTTGAAGAACGAACCACGTGGAAGACCGCCCCACACAGGTGAATAACAATGAATAGAAAGAGATGGTGGAAGCCGATCCGAGCCAAACTACCCAGGAATTAGCGGCATGGTTTAACGTTATCTTACCAATAATATTGACTCATTTGCGTCAAATCAATAAAATAAAAATATGAGAAATGGGTGCCTCATGATTTGACTGATCTGCAGAAAGACCCGCATGAAACTTGTGTTGAATCGATACAGAAATGAAGGAATATTGGATCGAATTGTGACATGTGATGAAAAGTGGATTCTTTACGATAACCGTAAGCGAAAAATGCAATGGCTGACCCCAGGTCAAACGCCGCAACAGTGTCCTAATGCAAAGCTTACCAATAAAAAGGTAATGGTAACTGTTTGGTGGTCTCAGCATGGTGTTATTCACTAGAGCTTTCTCCGATCTGGTCAAGCAATAACGGAAAATGTCTACTGTGCCGAGCTCCGAACAATGATAGCAAAACTAGCAGTGAAACAGCTCCGACTCATGAATCGATCTTCACCATTATTGCTCCATGATAACGCGAGACCTCATACAGCACCTGAATCCGTTTTAACTCTACAGGAACTGCAATTAGAAACCATTCGTCACCCTCCGTATTCGCCAGACATTGCTCCAACGGACTACAATTTTTTTCGTGATTTGGACAATTTTCTACGTGATAAAAATTTTTCTTCTCAGGAGACAGTACAAAATGATTTCACACAGTTTGTTGAATCTAAATCACGAGACTTCAATCGCAAAGGCATAAATTACCTTCTTATAAGATGGCAGCAATGTATAGTTAATAATGGTAATTATTTTGATTAAATAAAAATGCAAAAAAAAAAATTACATCATACTTTAACCCCTAATATATATATATATATTTATATATATATTTTTTTTAATATAATAATATGTATATATATTTTTGTGATATTTATTTGAGAAGTATGTATGTAAGTATATTCTCATATTGTATGTTTGTTTTTAAATTTGTGAATAGTTAAATGTTTTTATTTTGTGTATTTTATTTTCTCTTCTACTCTTATTACACACGTTGCCTACATTTCTTTTTATCCACTTTCCTATCGCAGGTATTCTGGAAGAGATTTTTTTTAAATAAGCATCACCTTTGTACGTATTTATCTGTTCCTTTTTTATATGTATGTACATAACTGTTAAATAAAAAATAAATATTTAGATAAAACGCAAGTGGGGGCTCGCTACGTCACATTCAGTATAAAATCTACCGGAGATTGACGTCATGCAACACTAGCTCAATGTATTGCCCTAATCTTTTGATTACGTAAAAATAGAAAAAATACGTGTCCAATTTTTTTTTATAATCATAATAATATCTGAAACAAAAAAAAAACTGTTTTGTCCCTATTGTTGCATTAATTTTGCAGAATTTTCCGGGAATAAATTAATGTACCTATTTTAAATGGTTTGAAAACCACAAATAGAAGCTCTGTTCCAACATCAAGTAAAGTTTATCTAAACGGTTCATTTTATTTCTTGGAAGCAAGAAACACTCGTACAGTTAGCGGTAGCGGGTGCGCTACAACCCGCAAGTCACGTGCCTTCCCTGCAAGTAACGGAACTTGCAATTGTACTTGTAGGAGGCCCCGGAACAGCTGCCTCCACGGATGTTTGTGCAATAGTTCCCCAAGGAACTCTCCGGAAAATTTGAATACTTTAACTAGAATAACAGGAATAATTCTTAACACAAATGGAAACAAAAGACTTTTAATTTATAGCCTGCAGGAAAAGTTTAATTTTTAGTCTTTATAGTTATGCTTGGAATTGGTTCAGCAATACAAAATACCTTGTTTTAAATATGGTAAAAGCAAAAGCATATAAATATCTGTGGCTTAAAAATAATGGGTCCATAAACAAAATTAGGCTTTAGAGCTCCTATGAAATTAAGAAAGAAAAAAAAATTTCTTATAAAAGCTAATTTCGTAGCATGTCTTTGATCTTTGTTACATTAAGTTTCCCACACAGAACATAGAATAAGTATACAGATATTTGTTGTCTTTGTTCAGAGAGTTTTACGTAGGTGCACGTGTTTAATAAACCTCATAATGCTTTGTATTTTTTCAAGAAAAGAGAAGTTTTCTTTGTCTGAACTCGCCTTCGTAAGAAATATTAAACTGATAAACATAAAACTTAAAACAGCAAAAAGCAATACTAATTATCAAGTTGCAGAATTAACCATTAGTTATCAGTACGTATAAAATATAGAAAACCAGCATTATCATAAACAAACAAGAAGACACGGTGAATAAAGTGTCAGAAATCAAAAGAAAACCCGAGGGATCCATTGTATCCACATTATGTCGGATGAATTTGGATAAATAACACTTAGTACTTTACAACATTTTTTACCCACAAAGGAAACTTATAAAACTCGTCTATAAATCAGTGTCCATTAAAAAAATATATTTGGGAGTCTCGATATTCTGTAATCCAATCGGAATAAATACACACTACCTTAAGAATATGTTTGATTTACAATTTATTTTGATATTACGTTTGTATGAACCGCCGGCCCGTTAACTAGTTTGTCATTCGTTGTGGTTATGTTAAAGTAATTTGTTGAACCATATAATTGTTTTAAAATGTCTTCAAGAGAGGAGTGCTACGAAGAGTCGAATGACGTAGTTTCGAAGCAAGCTGTTTCGAAAAAAAATGCGAGTGGTAGGTACGCCAGTTCGAAAACACATTGAATCGAAAAACGCTATATCGAATGACGTTATTGCGAACCCGCTGAAGCGAAAAACTTTTTGAATGGTATGCTACTATCGAAATCTACTGTTGCGTTAATTTGTCTGGGAATCGAACTCACGACCTAGTGATTACCAAAAACTACCTACGCTACGATATTAAAACTGTGTAGTAGGTACTTACTTATTATTCTACTATACATTTTTCAAGAAAGTGTAACCTAAATCTGAACAACTTTACCTATGTTTTTGTTTGTATAAAACCTTAAGAATATGTGAGAATTGTAGAAGCATATTGTACAAGTATTTTTATTTGCTGGAGCCCAATTAGTTAACGATGCAACAATGCTCCAGCAAATAAAAATACTTGCAATTTTGGAGTGCCGATGTTATGGGGAGAACATGATGAATGTTTTCATCGAGACTTTATAAGTCCTATGAAGAGCTACCAAGGTTATTGGGATAGAAATATATAAGCCGATTACTGCTGGTCTTCATTAAGAGCTACTGATACAAATTAGTATGAAAGCAATAGTAATCTGTTTTTTTTTTTTGATAGGTACTTTGTTATGCAATAATTGTGAAATAAAAAATAAAATTAAATCATAAAAACTTGATGTCCTATATTTTTTTCACATCACTATCCAACATAGGGTTAATTATACTAGCAATACATAAGAAAACTTTTTCACAAAAAATAAAACCGACTTCCAAATAAAACACTACAAAGTGAAAAATAACTTTGATTTCGAAAGTCGGTGTCTTTGGGTTTTATTTTCGTTTTTTTGCCACCGACTTCCGAAATCAAAGTTATTTTTCACTTTGTAGTGTTTTATTTGGAAGTCGGTTTTATTTTTTGTGAAAAAGTTTTTATTTTTCACTTTTTAGTTGTGGTACCTACATAAAACCCCTACAAAAATTTGAATATCCATTACCTGCTATGTAAATTAGAGAGATAGGAACTATTAGAATATCATCCACATATACTAGATGGGAAATATACGTATTATTGAAGCTAACTCAAAAACCCCTCATCAGATCTTGACCAAATTTATATGGGACCATTTCTGAAGTATGCCCTACCAAACAAAAAAAGAATCATCAACATCAATTCATAATTGGCGGAGTAATCGCGTAACAAACATACAAAAATAAAAAAACATACAGTCGAATTGAGAACCTCCTCCTTTTTGAAGTCGGTTGAAAAATAAGTTTTCTATAGAAATTTTAAATTCCTTATATCTCGTCTTTATACCTGTTGCTCCTGTGTTGTTCTCACATGTATAATTTCAATATTAATGATGTAACCAATATTTTGTAACAAAATTATGATTTAAAAGAGTGTCCGTGGAGTTTTTTGCCCGTAGGAACCTACGCTTTGGAATGGGCAACTAACTTCATATTTCTGACTGACTGACCCCTTGACAATTCAAAAGTGCCTGTAAATGGTTTAACTGAAATAAATGCTTTGAGTTTGAGTTTGTGTATATTAAAAAAAACTTGATGTGATGAAAATGTGTGTTCAATATTTTTATAATAATAGGGCAGTCAGAAAAAAAAATCGATATAAATTATCTTTGGGAATGTTTTTTTTTGTTGTAAAGTAGTATAATTTGTGAGCCAGACCTCTAGACTATGACTAATAACAAAATTAAAAACAAGAATGTAATTTTAAAATAGTTGACGAACTTATCAGACAGAAGAGTAAAGAAAAGTATCTAGACAATAAATAAGTTCACTCTTTTGATTAGTTTATTGTTCTCACTATTTCGTGATGAGAAAATTTTGATGGATAGATGAATGAAACACGAGATGGATGAAACATGAGATGCACAAAGGCTATATCTATACTATGAATTGTTTTTTTTACCAACTGCAAAAAAGTCATTTTCATTTATTTTTTTTGTAAGTCCGTATAAACACTTTTATAATATGCATATAGTAAAAAAGCTGTTCTTTGAACATTACAAACAGACATTTCAATTTTATTTATTTGTTTAATAATATATTGAAGTTGCTTTACGTGTCTGTCTGCGTGTCTGATTTTATGCGGTTTTGACCATCATTTAGAGCATTTACTCCTGAAATTTGATGTGTATATTATATTACATAAAATAAAGAAATCTAGGTGTTTTGTCAAGTCCTAAAACCGTGCAAAGAGGTTTGGAGAGTGAACAGTAAAACAAAGACCTATGCCCTAGGGGGGTGAAGTCAAGCTGTGGGTGATGATAATAATATCAAAGAAGCTAAATCAATCAATCTTCTTAGTGTTTTCCCAACTATGTTGAGGTCGGCTTCTAGTCTAACCGGATGCAGCTGAATACCAGTATTTTACATGTAGAGACTGCCTATCTGACCTCCACAACCCAGTAACTAGGTAATACGAATCGTATTACCCAGTTACCAGTCTTACCTAGGGGTATCGTAATAGACGATAAGACTGGTTGTCAGACTTTTGGGTTTCTGACGACTTTCAAAGATCCATGAAAGACAGCCGGGACCAACCGTTTAACATGCTTTCCGTGGCACGGTGGAGTAAAGATGGTGACCCATCCACGGACCCCCAGAACCCCGGCAAGCGTAGCTTAACCTGATGGATCAAAGAAGCCAAATGAAAAAAAAAAAAACGTATTAGTCGTTTTGCGGTTGTATCAATACAATAACATTTGAAGATGTAAACTGGTGCATCGTACATTGTACACACGGCAACACATCAAGCTATAATTTCCAGTTTAGGCTGATCTCGCATTGTATAGGATTTCCTTACGATGCAAGGTCAGCTCAGCTTATAATGTATAGCTTGATGTGTAGCCGTGTGTATTTGAACAAGTTACATAGGTATAACTAAAACACGTATTCGAATAATTCATTTTAATGGCCACCTCGAGGATAGTGGAGGAGATATACGTCGTCTTAGTATTTAATATTTTATCCTTTATGTATTCAGATACTTTTGTTTCGCCATAAGTACAAGATGGTGAAATAGTTTTGCGAATGGATGGAGTAAATAGATATTCGTATAATCTTCACAATAACACATTAACTGGAGAAGAAATGGCTATTTATAAATATTAAATTCTTGTATTATTCTAAATGTCCCCAGTAATAAGTGCGTTGTTTTCACAGATTACAAGAGGCTCTACGAGTGGTAAAACTGATGAACGTCTGGCGCACCCTAAACCACCTTACTAACTGTGACATAAAAGTTTTGCCCCTAATCTCAGGTCATAAAATTGGTATCTGAGCCCCTAATAAACGACCTTTTCGATGCATCCCACGATTGTATCTTACTGTTTCAGTTTCCCGATCCACGTAATCAAACCATCAGCTTTTACATTGTTAGCGACTGTTCTACAATTATCTGAACAGTAAATCAAAGCTGTAATCGTGTACACGGTGTTCTGAGTAATCTGCTTGTTGATCGGGAGTTACGAGTGCGACACCAGTGTCGTGGTCACAATATGTTGACCAGCGGCTTTACGGCCACCGATACAGCCTCGTTGATTGGAATATCGATTAAGGGCGGGATGCCAGTGCGGTTCTGCGTCATGGGCTTGTTTGCTTTCTATTGGAGGGATAATACATTAGCTTGTGTTGTTTGGAAATAAATGACTCAAGTTTAATTGCTACTTGAAAGAATGAAAGACAAACTGGTTGATTGCTACATAAATACGTGCAAATAAAAAATATAAGTTATTTCGAATAGTTGATACATATGAGCTTTTGCTATGCTACTTACGTACTTGTCACCATCATCTGCCTGGCCTTCCGGCTTCTGAATACCCGTAACGACTGTCAAAGATCTACAAATGATAGCCGGGACCAAAGGCTCAACACTTTTGAGGCAAGGAGTCACCGAGAGCCGACTTCGTCAAGCGTTGCCTAACCTTGAATTACCCGTGCGGCTGTTATTATTTAGCCTCGAACCTTACTTACGTGTAAAACTTAAATGGCGACGAAAACGCAAGCAAGGTGTGATCTCTAAATACAAACTAGTTGGTCTTGGATTAGCTAGCTAACTACTTACCTACCTATATCAATAGTAATAAAACTGTCTAAGGGGCCTACTTGAGTTTACTTTAGCCACTTTTACGCCTACCAAAGAACCGGGACACCATAGCCCCGACCTATATACGTAACATATAAAAAAAAAACAATAATATTATTGAACAGATCATACTTATTAACAATAATGTTTTTTAACAGATCAATTTACAAAAAAAAGCTCAACGTTATCAAGTATGTTAGTTAAATAAGTGAATACCCGGCTATTCCAAACGAATTAATAGGGCAACCTTCTTGGCATTGGCAGGTCATGGGGTGGCACTATGTCTACAGTTGAACAAATAAGCATAGCCAAACGAGGCTCTGGTGTTGAGCCTGGGAGGTTCAGTGTCTACAAGACAAATGTAGGCTCGAAAACAAAATGTGGAAACTTATTGTTCACTATTTCGTGCGTGTGGAACTAAATGGATATTGCGAACAGCTTTACTCGGTTGAAATGGAATCACTTGAAATGTGGCTGGTTCACATCTGTTGAAGCCTCGTGTTTTTATTTCCATCACAATTTATGCTAAACATCTGATATATTTGGGTTCAAACGATCCGCCCAGAGGCATTTGTATGTAAACCAGAACAACATCTGTCGTGACTTTCAGTTGACCTTACTTACCCCTATTGATTTATACATAAATGTTTTGTATTAGTTTTAAGTTTTCATTGGAAACTTCGCATGAACCTAGAAAAGGTCTGTCCTCTGAAAATTCTCGGCTGTCCTTCCAAAATATTTGTTCGTTTCCAAAACTCCCAAGAATTTCTCGAAAGCAAATCTCCAGAGTTCTTAAACGATCATTTGGTGGAGAATCTTTCTTTGATCAGTACGTAAGTGCGAAAAAGTAAACACGTCGGGCACGTTGTCCCACCTCGCAGTATATTTCATGAATGTATTTCACGTCGTTATCTTGATCCTACTTTATAACAGCAATATAGTACCTAACACTTTGTTGGGCGTTCTTGAGCAACTCAAAATTAATTTTGAACTATATGCTGGGTATTAAAATAACTTTGGAGAAGGTGCAACTTTATAAACAAATCTTTACTAACTAATTTGCAGTTTACTGATGTACATATTATGAAAAGATAATTAATGTCTACCTTAGCATAACAGGTTTGCTAAAATACCTAGGTATTTCCAATTATTCAATATTTTATCCAAAAATGTTTAATACTCAAATTTATTTGAAAACCCCGTTTAAATAATGCCTGTGATAAACTATTTTACAAGGCCTTGAATATAGAAATTCATATTATAATGATCACAGTAATAACTAGTAAAGTTAAGAGCTACGAAAATGGCCTTTGATATAAACCAACGTGAATTCAAAGTCGGTACATATCTACAGTAACTTCGTTTTGTAAGTTATTTGAATAGAGTCTAGAGATCGAAACGAGATAAAAGCTCCACAAAATCCACTAAAATCAGCAACTCGTGTAACGCGGTTGGTCGACACTATCGGGATTGTAGGTATTTCAGCACTGAAGCAAAGTTTTGTTCAAAATCGTAGTATTTCCTGAGTATGACACAGAGAGGCTTTAGACAATTTAATCAAAACGTTCTTGCTGAAAATGGCAGGCTCCATGTATAGTATCTTTCCTTGAAATACCATCAATCATCATTAGTTCTTTCTAAATACGTTCACACCTGGAACTACCGCTAGCCTTAAGGAGGCTGGCTAGCCCCTAGAATTGGCACATCGACCGGTCCCAAAGCTAAACATTTTGCTTAAAATATACACGCCCTAAATGAACCAAAACTTCTAATATCCCAAATGCTAATAGCCCATAAAAGAAAAGTTTGTAATTTGTTAATCAAATAAGTTTATCCCAGAATTCAGTACATAATTGTTAGAAGACAGATACTCTGGTATTTACATCATCACAGAAAAGTCATTTGTATATGCTCGGCAAAAATAAAACAAATTTAAAATTCTCTCCTTTCTTCCAGAATTTCAAGTTATCCTGAGAAAACAATCCTTAGTCCAGGATTACAAGGATTATGTTCCTTTGCTAAATTGCAGGTAAATTATAAAACTTCTAATATATGAATTGGAGGCTGTATTTTTAATACCATGCAGATGGAACATGTTTCCACAATAGTATCACAGAGTCCAGCTTTCGAGGTAAAGGGAAGCTTTATGCTGTTGCTACCTTTTAAACTCTTCTGTCGAAATTGAATTAGAATGATTTAAAATGGGTTTAGAACACAACGCTTCCCGCAAACGTACTACGATTTTTGATCCCCTCTCGTCGACGGGGCCACCTTAGATTTTCGACCTAGACATTTATTAACCGCTAAATGATAATGGTTGCTCGTGATCAAGAATTTATTCGATGGCTGCACCCTCAGCGGCACTGTTATTTGAAATACTTAAGTTAGCTAGTGTGTCTAACAGTTTCTGCAAACTCAAATAATAATCGAGTAGGTATAGGTAATTGGCGTATGTGTCTGCTAGAATAAAACTTCCATTTGATGAAACAAGACGATATAATTATTTAAGTAGATATGCCGTAAGAAACAAAACTGTATCCTTCACTAGTTACGTTATGAATGACTAAAAGAAAAAAAGAACTTTGAAAAGTACCAGATTTTTTAAAATAACCTAACATTCCACCTGGAAATCACGCTGTATTTGCCAATTTTAGGCTTAGCGTGGAAGCGGTTAGGCGGTTAGCGACAAAACCCGAACAATCTCCAAGTTTACGATGCGATCCCAATCCGCCAGCGCCACTGCTTTCGGTTCCCCTGAAATACTGTGACACTTTCCTAATTATTTGTTGGTATGCCTGTGTAGGAAATGGTTGCGTTGTAGGTTGGTAAATTGACTGAATATTAAGTATAATATATTGAGTCAATCTACCTACCCACAACTATGGTATCTATATCGTATTATTCATGTGTATATGACGCATAATGACGTAGAATGTCTTTAACTTACGATTTGTTTGCATTGATATCTTCTAAATAAAATTATTTAATATATTATTATGTGTTTCAGACTGTTAAGTTGTCAATACCAAGTGTTTTTTTTTTTTAAATTAACTCATTCAACAACCCACGACAAACATCAAGCTGTACTCGAGCGCCATCTAGCAGTGGCGAAGAAAACAAGTTTTCATAAGTGAAGCCAGATGAAAATTGTGTGCAAATAATAAAGAGGCGTTAGTATAAGATTTTTTTTAAAGGGCATACGTAAGGAAATATTTGATGTCGAAGGAACTCTAGCACTAGCCAGCGCCATCTAGTGTTTCCACGTAGAAGTGGCAAAGAACGGTCCCGCATCGCAGAAATGTTCAGCATCAACAAAACCCTGAACTACCACAAAGGGATTACTGCGGGAAGTATGAAACTGAGGAAAGAGGACGTCATCAACGTTTAAAAAAATATTATGATTTGGTTTAAATTTACATACTGTAGTCCTAATCGTTAACGATGATTTTTAAATACATTAAAGAAGCTGTATGGAAACTCTCTCGTTACACATTTTGATTTAACTTTAACTTTTATTTGTATTTGCACAGTAACATATTTGATAACACTGGAATAAATTAATCTACTGTCTTGTCGTTTTAATACTATACAATGTTACTTGTAGATTATAACGTATTATAGGTACATACAAATTGGGAGCAGTGCTAATTTTAGCATTGCAGTTAGGTGTTTGAGCCAGTAGAATAGCATTCGAAACAATTATAGTTAGGGCATCCGTTCCCGCATGGACATTCAGGTCAAGTGGTTTCGTTTCTTGTGGAGATACACTAGATATTTTAGTGGGGTTTCTTCAAGTCAATAACAGGAAGTTTACTTAGATGTTATGCTGGTTTGTGATTAATCATGCAAATGTCAAAGTTATTGCTAAGATGGCTTACAACAACATTTTATTTACTTCACGCTCTTGGAGATAAAACTATTGGTATGTTTTGTAACCTATTATTAACTTGCCTATTCGTGTAAATAATCACTGTGGTGTCTTTCGCTGGTTATGTCCACCTTTTGTTACCAGTCTTTATTTATATATTTTTTATTTAACTCTATTTATTTTGTCTGCACTTAAGAAGATAATATTTTCTATTACCGTCCTAGGTGCTATTTTCGATGACGGAACATTTTTATTAGAAGCCGCTTTCAACATTGCACTTACCGCGGCATCTGAAGACCAAGAAAATCCATTTGTAGCAAGTGTCATACGAACATCTCCTGGAGACATATTAGAAGCAGAAACTGCAATGTGCAAGCTTTTAGAGGTAACGTTCATGTTTCAAAAACATCTGAGTAAATTGAAATTGTAGATACATTGGAAAAGATAATTTTATCAACATTCTGTTGCAGAGTAATGTGTTCGGAGTATTCGGGCCAACTAGAAAAGGATCACTACAGCATATTCAATCTATAGCAGATTTCCTTGAGATACCTCACGTTATCACAGATCCGATAGAAACACAAAATCGTAACTGGTCTGTTGTTAATTTGTTTCCACATCACTTGTCTTATTCACAGGTATTTGAATTGTTTTATTAATTCACTTGTTTTTATTCATACATTCTAACAATATTGTGGTCTTCTTTTTCAGATGTTCGCCGACCTTATAGAATTGAAAGGGTGGACAGATTTTACTATTATTTATGAAGGGGCTGAACTGTTACCCTTTTTCGACAATATCTTGTCAATGCAAGATTTAGATACTGGTCAGAAAATTCTAATAAATATTGTTCAACTACCTGATACTGACGATTTTAGGCAGGTTCAAAAACAAACAATTTAATTTAATTTCAGTGTACGATGATATAATGTATGTATTTTTTCTGATTCATTTTCTAGGTCTCAGCTAAAGTTTATAAAAAAGTCGGGGTCTATGAACTACGTCATATACTGTGGCAGAGAAACGTTACCAAAATTATTAGAGCAGGCACAACAAGTGGGAATAATGTCAGATGATCATAGCTATTTGATAATGAGTCCAGATTTCCAAACAATCGACGTAGACCCATACAAACACGGTGGCTCTAGTATAACAGGTAATATATATATATATATATATATATATATATATATTAAAATTGCAAATAAATGAAGTCTCATTCTCTTAGTCATATCACAATTTTGAGAGACGTAAACATGTTGACTTGTTACAATAATGACATTGTTTTTCATGTTCAGGAATTCGTATGTTCGATCCAACCTTAGAGCCCATTCAAAACTTTATCACATCTTTAAATGAGAAAGTAGCTGAACTATCTGACAACAATATAGAAAATGCGATAGCAGAAAATGGTCTGACTTTAGATTTAGCTTTGGTATACGATGCTGTTACTTTATTTGTTGCAACTTTAAATACTATGGAACTAGAAGAGGGTTCTAATGTGACTTGTGATGCTGAAGAAAGCTGGGCTTTTGGTTCCAGCATCGTGAATTATGTTAGAACTGTGAGTAATTTTCAACAATATTTATGTTGAAACTTAAATTGGTTTTAGTCTCCACTAATGCAAGTATGTTCTCGATTGTAGATGGAAGTTGATGGCTTGACAGGAATGATAAAATTCGATGAAGATGGGTTCCGTTCGGAAGTAGAAATAGACGTGCTTGAAATCATGAGCTACGGATTGGATAAGGTATACAATTGAATGATTATGGACTTTATACTTAGCATAAGCCAAATCAGCCTATAATGTTCGAACTGTGGGATACAGACCTCCTCATTGCAAGAGGGAACGGGCCAAGTACGGGTTGGTGTATGTCACATGTAATCGAATTTTTGGTTCAAGGATGCATGATGCATGTTTTTTGTTTCCTCACGATATTTTCCTTCACCGTTTTTGAGAGCAGTGGTGATGAAATAATTTACCACCATTGCTGGCCAATTGGCCACCATTGCTCTCTTTTTTTGACTTTATACTTGCAATTTAATAAATATCGTGCAATCAAATAAAATATTGTTGTTCTTGTTGCTAATCAGGTGGGAACATGGACATTAGAGGATGGTTTTGTTGAAACTAAAGATAAAATATCACCAGCAGAACAAGAAGGATCAGAATCAATGAAGGGCAAGCATTTCATTGTTCTTACAGCTTTGGTAAGATTGCACAACACTGAATAAATGTATAATGATGACCACAAATTAAAGCTCTGTTTATTTATTGTAGAGTGCTCCATATGGTATGTTAAAAGAATCTTCAAAAAAACTTGAAGGCAATGATCGATACGAAGGCTTCGGTATAGAAGTTATTGAAGAGTTAGCAAAAATTAATGAATTTAATTATTCATTTGACATACAAGAGGATGGTGTATATGGCTCATTAAATCCGAATACTAAAAAATGGAGTGGCATGATGGAGAAAATAATGGATGGTGTAACTATCATTTGGCTTATTTTGGACCAATTTCACGAAATATGTGACAAGTTTTTATCTGGTATTAAATAGTTGAGTTAATAAAGTCTGAAAAATTTATAACCTTATTGATGTGCGTTGTCAAAATTCTAATATGTTACAGAGAGCAGATTTCGCTATAACGGACTTGACCATAACAGCAGCTCGACAAAAAGCAGTTGATTTTACCAGCCCATTTATGAACTTAGGTATAACTATATTGTATAAGAAACCGACGAAAGAACCACCGAATCTGTTTTCTTTCATATCACCATTTTCAATGGGAGTAAGTAATTTGTCAGACAGTCAGACTGGTTGACAACAGTGTGTTTTTGTTTTGTTTTTTATTTATCTCTTTGTTTTTTAATAAAGGTTTGGGGATGGCTAGCCGGAGCGTTTGTTGGCGTGTCTGGTCTTTTATTTATTTTGGGACGACTTGCACCAGAAGAGTGGCAGAATCCTTACCCATGTATTGAAGAACCGGAAACTTTGGATAATCAGTTTACTTTGGCCAACTCGTTTTGGTTTACTTTGGGAAGTGTGCTAACTCAAGGATCAGAAATTGCGCCTATGTAAGTTTTCGCACTTAGTTTGTTATGTTTTACTTATAGTTCAATACTAACCTGCATAGTGGTATCGAGCGCTATCGGTAGATTGTTATAATATAATGCCGGCTCCACACTATCGTCCAACACTCCAACATGACTCCAGTCCCAACTCAAGATTGATGAAAACAGACTAACAGACTGTCCAACATCGTCAAACATGCACGAACTATCTCTCTACACGTGGAAGGTCTGACGAACAGTTGGACTGTTGGACGATAGTGTGGAGCCGGCATAATATGTGATTGTATGAGGGTAAATGAATATAGTGTCCCATATGTCACGATTCAATGAACCAGTCTGAAACTGAACATCTTATTTGATTGTCGAATTCTAGCAACTACCTATTCAACATTGCGCAGCTGGTTTAAAAATAAGAACAAATAAATAAGTATTTCGTTATTATTAGTGTACTGAGTGCAAGTAACATAAACAGTATAATTCCGCGTGCGTTATAATCAGTGACTTTGCAAACACATTACGGGTAGCAACGTGGATTCTGTGTTACCACCCCCGCCACTTCCATTATGATATATTATCATATAACGGTACGGGAACTTGTCTCCAGAATGGGATAAGTGGAAAAATTCGTGTTTAATGTACTAGTATTATAAGAAAAACTGAATCGAATTTCACAGGGGATGCGGGACTAAATTCGTTCGCACTGATGGTGTCCACTAACTAGTATGGAGGTGTTCTAACTGGTACGAATAGTCGTGTGATTTTCTAATTACAAATAGTTCCAATGCCGTAATGTTAGTTCTACTGATAAATAAAAAAAACTGACCTAGAAGGTAGCGCTATAGCGGCGTAGCGTATTCGTATTTGGTCCTACAACAGTGGAGCCAATATTACGGCCTGGGCACAATTTGTTGAAACGCACTCTAAAACAATTGACGCGTACAGTCGTGTCCCGAGTCTCTCGCGGTATTTTGCCTCAAGCCCCTGGCCGTTTGTCCACCGGGACGTCAACGAGAACGAGATGACGGCGCCGAAGTAGCGATAAATACATTTACTATTGACGCGCAGGTCGTGTCCCGCGTCACTCGCGGTATTCGTCTCAAGCCTCAGGCCGTTTGTCCACCGCGACGTCAACGGAACATCAACGAACCGTCAACAGGCCGTCAACTGGACGTCAACGAGAACGAGATGACGGCGCCGAAGTAGCAATACATACATTTTCATTCGGATCATGATTTCGGATGTAGTGCGACATTTCGATCGACATTTCTCGGATTCAGATCCGAAGTTGCCATAGTACTATTTGTATGAGGAGTTGCGCACTAGGTCCTTTGACGTTCGAAAAGTGCTGATTCTCAGCCTAGTTTGAATAAATGACTTTTGATTTTTTTTGAATTTTGGTTGAGCTTTGCTGTCCGTCCGAATTTAGAACTTCGGATTCGGATCAGACGTAATGCGAAACCGCTCTAACTATGGTCGCGTGTTCACTACACGGCGTCATCGAGACGTCACGCTCGGTCCAAATAATCTCGTTTCTTGTTGAGACGTCCCGTTGACGGTGGCGGGTAGACAAACGGTGTCAGTGTAGCCAGAGCTTTATTCTTTTGTTTTAGTGCTGTATCTACTCGAATGGCTGGAAGTATGTGGTGGTTCTTCACTTTAATCATGGTTTCGTCTTACACTGCCAACCTTGCTGCTTTCCTCACAGTTGAATCCAAGTTTTATGCTATTAAAAGTGTAAATGATCTTGCAAATAACCCGTATGAAATGACTTACGGAGCTAAGAAGGGAGGAGCTACCTTCAGTTTCTTTAAGGTAATGGAAATTAGTCTATGGATAATAAATTGAATAACGAGGGAAATATCGTAGAATGATAGCGATTTCCAGTTATTTTGTATTAAAAATCCAATTCACTTTGTTTTTTATTTTGTGTTTAGGAATCGGATAATTTACTATATCAGAAGATGTATCGATATATGGAGGACCATCCAGAATATCAAACAGCTACCAATGATGAAGGGTTAGAGAGGTTGGTAAGAAACAAAGAAAGTCTAAAAAGTAGTTTGTTTGTCGCACTGCATACCTACCAAGACATATTTCTCTTTTCTTTTAGGGTGAAATCCGATGATGAAAACTATGCATTTCTAATGGAATCGACATCAATCGAGTATATGGTTGAACGAAACTGTGATGTCGCTCAAGTCGGTGGGCTATTAGACAGTAAAGGGTATGGGATCGCTATGAAGCAGAGTAAGATTTGCTTTTTCTTTAAAGCTACCTGACAGACCCAGGTGTCATCGCTGCTTATTTGATAATTTCCCACCCAAAAAAAAAGGTTCCGTTACAGTTACAGAATGTTTTTTTAACGATTTATTTCTAGGCTATAATACTATAAATACAATGCTTGTTATGGTTTTACTAATGTTTATAGGGAAGGAGAGAAAAATAAGAGATTTTAACATCCATGATGGACTATGGATGTTAAAATTTCTTATTTGTCTCTATTATTGTTTACTAAATTGCGCTTGTTGTCACCTTAACCTAACCTAAATTAACCTAAAACATGTAGTGGACTTTTATGAAAAGTGTATACTTTTTATCCAGATTCCCCCTATCGTCAACCAATGAGTGAATCCATACTACAACTGCAAGAAGAAGGAAAACTAACCAGAATGAAAGATAAATGGTGGAAAGAAAAAAGGGGAGGCGGTGCTTGTGCGGTACGCTCTAGCTTTTATAATTTATTCGAATAAGATTTATTTTTACTGAGAAGTACAAGCCGTGCTTCAAGCTGCACTGGCGTGCTATCTTTTTAATTATGAATGCTATTTTTTTAAATAAGTTAAGAGTTGTTCTAACATTTCGTAGGTACCTATTAGTTTTCCATAATACTTCGCAAAGATTTCATTAAACTTTCAATGATTACAGTAAAATGATAAATAATTACATTACTTAAATCCTTTGACGTTGAAGATATGATCGTTGGCAATCCCCTGAACCATTAACAAAGTTCTATCGCTCAGGATGATGATGCTGGTGGCGGCGAGGCTCAGCCCTTAGTTCTCGCAAACGTGGGTGGCGTGTTCATTGTACTCGCGGCCGGTTCGGGCATGGCCGTCGTCTGCGCCTTTGTTGAGATGATCTTCGACATATGGATGATATCCCGGAAGATGAAGGTACCACATGCCATTAATATTCATTACTTTGTGATCCTATAATGGTTTTACGTGCCAGCTTGCTCTTTACAAGTCAGTGAGATAAATGATAGTTTGGTTAGGGAAGTATTATGAATACCGAAGTTTAAAAAGCTTATGGATTTAGTGGCCTGTTCATTTTGTTTTGTTCTTTATTTTAGATTCCTATTATCCCAGACTTTAAACAGTTCAATACTTTAGAAAGAAAAAAAAAATTGCTAAAAGTGATTTGCCTTTTTTTGACCATTCTTCCTATGGTAACTGTTTTTCTTATTCCCAAGAAAAAAATAACTTTTGCTGCAATTGCGTCAATACTTTGTAAATATGGACATTTTACTTTGAATTTGTGTTTTTTCGTTTTACCAGAATTGCATGTTCCAGTGTGACCCTTCACCAAAATATAGTTGCTTCGTGTCATTCTCCGTAGTTCTTATTGTTACCATTGGTAAGTATTAAGTATCCTCTACAACAGCCTTCCATTCTGCCATCTAGTGGTTTTACTAAAACGTAGTATTTAAGTACCTTGTCTTTTCTCCTCTTTTATGCATCAGTTTTATAAATTATTTTTTCAACTAACGTATCCTAACACCTCGACTGACCTTGACTGCCTCGTTGGTCTAGTGATCGCAAGCGCTACTGCTGAACATGAGGTCCTGGGTTCAATTCCCAGGCCGGGCAGTGTCATTGGGTTTTTTGGCAGCCCGATGTCTGGATTTGTGCCCGGTTGATGGCAATAGGCTCGCCTCCTATCACATGGGACTTAAAAATAACTGGCGAAATGTGGGTGTACTATAGGTACACCTCTGCCCAACCCTTCGGGAAAACAAGGCGTGCTGTTATGTTATGTTATCCTAACAACTTGGCCTCTTAAATTCTAAGTTGCTTTAATAAATTACAGGTATCATTCAGAGAAGAATTGATAGCTGAATTGAAATTCATACTAAGCTTCAGTGGAGACACCAAGCCGGTTCGTCACAGAGAATCTACTGGCAGTGGTTCAGGAGAATCAAAGGGAGGTGAAGAGAAGAATGAAGGAGATCTGGAATGTCCAGATGATAATGATAGACCTGAACCTTCACCAACCCCTCGCTCGGAGAGGTCGAACCATTCTCGTCATACTCTGCAGTTAAGCAGGAGACAAAGTAATGCTGTTCAGATGGCTAAAATGAGAAAATTTAGCTTGAAAAGTGCTTTATAGACTTTAGAGAAGCAGAATAATATGCTTCTATTTGGAGGCCAGGGCTTTCTGGCACCTACTGTTCATGTTTAATCAAAACAATTATTATTTTTGTCTTTTTTAATTGCTTTGTACAGTCCTGTGGAAAATCCTTTGACTGAATTCAATATATCCATTTATTGGGTTTCCAAATTTATTCAATGCTGCTTTGGATAATAATTAAACCGTAATCTAATTATCACGTGTCAAGCTAAATGTTAATTAATAAGGTCACGCCAGAATAGGTAATTATTCTACAATTTATGTATTTGTTCTGTGTTGAGTTCATTGTATAATTTCACACCCGAAAAAATGCCAAAAGTAAAATTATGTAGTTTTATTTTTGTGTAGGTGCTTTATACTACTGAGTACCTATTCTTGAATGGTATAACTTGCATCTTTATCAAAATCACAGAACGAAAGGATATTTTTAAGCTTCTTTTAATTTCATATTTACAAATAATTTATATAATTTAGTTACTTTTTGATTTTAGGAGCTAGGTACCAAAGTCAGTTATACTCAAAAAAACTTTTTCAAAAAAAAACTTTTTCACAAAAAATTAAACCGACTTCCGAAATCAAAGTTATTTTTCACTTTGTAGTGTTTTTTTTTGGAAGTCGGTTTTATTTTTTGTGAAAAAGTTTTTATTTTTCACTTTTTAGTTGTGATACCTACACAAAACCCTCACAAAAATTTGAATACTTATTACCTGCTATGTAAATTACAGTGATAGGAACTATTAGAATATCATCCACATATACTAGATGGGAAAAATACGTATTATTGAAGCTAACTCAAAAACCCCTCATCAGATCATGACTCAATTTATATGGGACCACTTCTGAAGTATGTCCTACCAAACAAAAAAAGAATCATCAAAATCAAATCATAATTGGCGGAGTAATCGCGTAACAAACATACAAAAAAAAATACAACCGAATTGAGAACCTCCTCCTTTTTGAAGTCGGTTGAAAAGATTTATCATTGGAGTAGTCTATTCATACTGTAGCATTAATATTCGCTCCTTCCTGACCAGTGTCTCAAATGACTTGTCCTCAAACTAGTAGATAGTACGTCAAGTTGTTAATTAGTACACCGTTTGAGAAATGCGGTGCTGTCCGTCCTTGTAATGTGTCGAGCGTGAGGAGGGTGCGGTAATGAAAGACCTTGATTGAGGACCCGCCACTCCTTGGGGTCATTCCTTATATTTCAGGACTGTTGATAACGAGCCTTAGAGAAAGAAGGCGGAGATTAAATACCTACTATTTGGTTTATTTCGGAGTTTTATGTCCTTATTTGACTGCGTAGGAATTTCGTGTCTTCAGCCTTTTTCGTTTTTATTAGATACTTGCAGCGCCCCGCGGTTTCACCCGCATAAGTCTCGATCCTTTGGGAATGTCGAGTAATTCAGGTCATGGCCTACATGTGCCAAATTGTATTCAACCAAATACCAAATCTTTTCAGCCGTGTTAGCGTGAAAGCGTAACAAACAAACCAACAAACAAACTCACTTCCTCATTTATAAATTATATATATATATTGATTTTGATGAACTGACGGACTCATAAACTACATCAAACTTCAGTCTTATTTTCGAATTAATATTTTTGAAAAGTATGCAAACTTTTTAGATTAAACTAAATGAAAATGTCGAGACTGTACAAAAATCATAAAAAAACAAAATTTAAAAATATAACTGCAGTAAAAGATAACATTATAGCCGGGAATATAAAATGTATGCATAGTCTCAAATTCATATTTTTATTTTTCATTTGCTATTTAAATCTCCTTTATTTATTATACACATATTCTTTACATTTTTAAATATTTTTATAAAAACAAAAAAACAAAAACATTTAAAAATATAAAAAAATAGTAGCCCACCGGTATCGGGAACAGGGTCCAAGCTACCGGCGGTCAGGGCTCCTGAGAGAGGAATCTCCTAACGATACGCGCCGTGTCCCGGAGTACCGCTTTCTGGATCAAGCCCTTGATCCAGCTGCCTAACGAGAGCCTCCTCAGATATTGGTCGAGGCTCTTGGCTATTATGCCAATGGCTGTCACGACTATCGGCACAATGATTGCTGTATCCACATCCCACATGTCGACAACCTCGCGATCCAAGTCAAGATACTTAATCTGCTTAATTTTTTCAGCTTTCACGAGGTTCTCGTCATGCGGGACCGTTATGTCAATAATCATTGCGCGCCGCTCTCCTCAAAACTCAAACTCAAACTCAAATCATTTATTCCAAATAAACCAATTACAGGTACTTTTGAATTGTCAAGGGGTCGGTCAGTCAGAAAGATGAAGCTAGTTGCCCATTCCAAAGCGTAGTAGGTTCCTATGGAGAAGAGCGGGCAAGAAACTCCATGGACACTCTTTTAAATTAGAATATTGTTACAAAACATTGGTTACATCATTCATGTTGAAATTATACATGTGAGAACAATGTAATAAATCGTGCACGTTAAAAGCGACCATAGTAAAAATATAAAAACAAAAATAATTAAAATAAGCCATGGCAGCTAAGAGATGACCAGTCCCCACTGACGGCGCCCGTTCACGAACATGACGCATGGATCAGCATCATTTAGCTCAACCATTTTGAAGGGAACTTAATGATCCAACACACACGCCACTACCAGCGAGACATTTGAGTGAGCATGACATACTCTCAGCCGCCAGGACACAAGTCAATGAAAGACGTACTCAGTAAATGGTAGATTTAAAGTAGGTAAACAGTGCTCACATATGTGCAATGCAATTATATAATACTAAGAGATTGAATTTATACAAGAATGTTATAATAGCATTTTTCTGTTAAAAATTGTTTTAGTTTTTTTATAAACATGTTTAATTTTTCTTCTTTTTTTATTATTTCAGGTAGTTTATTGTTATTTATTTAATTAGATATTTATTTATTTATTTATCACAAACACTGCTATCATTACAGGATTTTCCTAATGCGGTAGCGTGGTCCTTAATTAACCTAAATCTTAAAAATAACTTATCACATACAATATTATTTTTGTGAATTCATTCAGAGAGCAGGAAAATAAATCGATCCTGTCAGCCGTGTCATTCAGTGCGTGCAAGGCGCGCGTCAGTGGCGCTTTGCTGTGCAAGTTGGTTCGTGCGTGGCACTGCTAGTAACCGTGGCTTCCGGCGCCGCGATACGTAATTGTCAGGCACATTCAGACAAATCTCCTTCAAAACACCGGAATTATAGGTCTTACCACGTAATAATTTGAGTACATATGTGGATATAGCTAAGTCCCTCCTTGTCTCGAGTTTGTTGTACCCGACCATACCGATAACAAATAAAGTTGGGTACATCAACGGATAGAAGGGATAGACACCGTATAGTTTCATGTACAAAAATCTGGTGAATTTGTTTTGTATGGTTTTGGTTTGTCTTTATGATATATAACATAATAATAATGAAAATAAAAGTTATAAAACGGCGTCCGTAAAATTTCTAGTATTAGTTTACCGGCTTTCATATCCTCGGTCCACAGCACTGAGAAATTAATCAGGAAAATTCTAACCTCCACACTGATTGATTTTGATGTGCCGTGCTTCACTGAGGCTATGGACGCCTGGAGACTCGCTTGCCCGAACTCAGATCTACCCGATTATCCATCTTCCCAAAGACGATGGGATGAGCCACTCTGCAGAGTAGTACAGAACAATTTACTTAACACGTCTGCTACCACTGCGGAGCGTGCGCGCCTGCTGGCTGTGGGTAAGTGGGAATCGGGTCTGTGGCTTCATGCACTACCGTCGTCGAACATAGGCACTTTGCTCGACGACACTACCTTCCGCCTCGCTGTTTCCTTACGATTAGGAGCTCCTTGTTGTTCTCCTCATCGCTGTCACTGTGGCGAAGTTGTCAACAGTCTCGGACATCATGGCCTGTCTTGCAGCCGAAGTGCGGGTTGCTTAGCACGGCACGCGAACATTAACGACATCATCCGACGAGCTCTTGTCACCGCCGGCGTTCCAGCTTTATTAGAACCCAATGGTTTGGCACGCGACGATGGCAAGAGACCGGACGGCATGTCTTTATCTCCATGGAAGGTGGGTAGGCCTTTAGTGTGGGATGCAACCTGTGTCGACACTCTTGCGCCATCCCATCTTCCTGGCTCGGCGTGCTGTGCTGGTGCTGCTGCTGCGGCTGCAGAAAACCTTAAGCGGCGTAAGTATAATAACCTTACAGGTAATTATATTTTCGAGCCGTTTGGGGTTGAAACCCTCGGGCCGTGGGGTCCGAGTGCTCACGGCCTCTTCAATGATATTTTCAAAACGGCTATTTGACACTTCCCGTGACCCAAGGGCTGGTTTTTACCTTGGGCAGAGGCTAAGCATTGCCATACAACGTGGCAATGCGGCCAGTCTCTTGGGTACATTACCAGTCGACAGCGATTCGGATGAATTTTTTTGACGCTATATTTTAATTTTTCAATAGTTTTAGTTAAGTTAGTTTTAGTTTTATAACTTTTATTTTCATTATTATTATGTTATATCTAATTAAATTTATACAATGTAAATATAGTTTTTCAATCTTCAGCAGCTCCAACAATATTTTCCAAAGCTAATCAATTAGTTTATGCGCCCTTGTGGAGCTGGACCAGCGTTGAGCCAAGCATTTTTGTCAGCGATATAATCCCCCAACTTATATATGCTTGGCAGCATAGTGTGCGTTTTATGCAAGATTTAAATTTCGTTTAATTCAATTGGAGTATGTGGGGAGGACGTATTTTATTGTAACATTTTACACAGTACCCCATGAAAAGTGAGTCTACTTTAGCCAGTCTTAAACCCGGTTGAACTAATTGGTCCCTATTTATAGTCCTATAATTGTGTCTATCACCTATTTTACTCAAAATACTTAGATTTTTCCTCGATCCACCACCACTATATCAGGCTTATTGGCAACAATAGTCCTGTCAGGGATGATGGATCGATCCCAGTACAATGTGATATTTCCATTTTCGAGAACTGGGTCGGGCACATACCTGTAGTACGGTACTTCCGATTCCACAAGGCTGTATTACAGAGCAAGTTGCTGATGGATAATCCTGGCTACAAGGTTGTGTCTATGGAAGTACTCTTCGTTAGCTAGACGAGGACATCCTGTCTATTCTGTAAAAATCTCACCGTGAACACTCAGGTGAAGTGAGCTTGAAGTGAGCAGTCATTCCAAGTGATTATAGGGATTGACAATATTGACAGTCACTTCACCTAAGCTATCACGGTGAGATGGTTACAGAATAGCACTGCCGGAGATAATGTGTTGATGATGCGGATTGATTCTCCCGGACGGTGGCATGCCCGACAGATGTCAACCGTGCCGTCCTTCACAATGAATCTCCGGTAATTTTTCGTCATCATAACTTCGTCCATAATTGCACAGACATAACTTTCGGTTTCCCCAAAGAGGTCACCAAAACGCAGCCAGGCTACGGACGCTAATAAATCTACATCGGGTCCATGTAGGGCCCGGATGTAGCGTCCGTGAAGTTCCGTACTCTGACATACCTCCTTGCGATCGTTAGTGTCAAGTACTACAGGCTTGCGCCAGTTCTTTTTAGACAACGAGAGCGGGGTAAGGCCCTTGTCCACCGCGACCACATCTAGAAGCATCCCCACTTCGTCGGCTTCTAGGAAATATACCATGAGACTGCATATCTCGCGATTGTGGATGGTCTTAGCGTTTAAAAAGCCTCGACCTCCATACTTTTGCGGGATATACAGTCTCATTACCGATGACCGTGGGTGATGCATTCGACATGCAGTCAGCAGCGTACGGACCCTCCTATCCAGGGCATCGAGTACGGTCTAAGTCCATTTGAGTACGCCGAAAGAGTACATCAAAACCGGCATGACCCAACCGTTGAAGGCGCGCTCCTTGTGTCCGCCCGATAGAAGACTATTAAATACTTTCTTCAGGCGGCCAAAGAAGCGCTCCTTCAACGATTGACATTGATGTCCAACGCTTCCGACATACCCAAATACTTATAGGTTTCTGATGCGGAGAGGGCTCTAAGGTTTATGGAATCCGAGAGTTGGGTTCCCACGGATTCCACAATCTCCCCTCGCTTTACATTAGGGCTTTCAATACCGGTATTCCGGGATCCCGTAATACCGTGATCACGGATTTAATATGGTCCTTTTTCAATACTGGTATTGACGCCCCAATACCGTGATTACGGTATTACAAACTTTAGATGTGATCTTATTCTCACTAGTTTTCACAAGCACAAGCGTCTCGCTGTTATCCTTAGCTCACCATCCGCTCCGCACACCACCCACCCCTCCAATACCCGAATCAAGCTGTACTTGTCGTTATTGTTATTGTTAGTCAGTTTCGCAAAGGCGACGGGATAACGCGTAGGCTTTTGCATTGTGTTGACTTGTGATTTGTGAAGTTGTGATCTAGCGCATATTTTTGCTAGTTTAATTAGATTACCGTCGTTGTTGCCTCTTCGTGTCTTACCCAAAACGTTCTTAGCGAACAACATGTGATTAAATCTTTCATTATTTGTATCAAAGTCTCAATAGATCACGCGATCGGATTATCTTCGAAACAGCTGATCACAAGTTGTAGCATATTTTATTATAATCCTTTTCCATTTTTAATATAATATTATAATTGTTATGTTTTGTTAACTAATCACGTTATCCGTTAGACCTAAAATACAATTATTATCTATGGATTAATATACAAATATTTGTGCGGTTTCGATTGAGGGAGTGTACATTTTAGATTTTATTTATGAACGCTTGATTTATTTTGTTACTCGATTAGTTTTAGATTATTTTACTGCTTTTTTATTGTATAATTATAAGAAAGATTCTAAAATGAACACTACATGATTGCTAGCTAATTAAGCTATCTATGTTGATCACATGACACATGATGCTGACATGTCGATAATATAAGAAGTTTATATTTTTTTGATATTGTACTTTACAACGTTTATGTGAAATGCCTTCCTGCAAAAAGGCTAGATTAATTTTAAGTTTTGATTAAGTTCCTAATTCCTAGTCGTACCTAAATAAACAATCAACCAATACCAAATTGTTATTTAAAAGATAGCTATAAAAGTATATAAGGTATTTATAATACGTTTTATTTGAAAATAAAAACACGTATTATAATGGTTTTATTAATGTCATAATTGAACTTGCATTCAATACCGGTATTAATACCGCGATCACGGTATTGATTTCCAATACCGGGATTAGTACCGGTATTGAAAATATCCGGTATTTTAAAGCCCTACTTTACATGCATGACCGCACATTTGTCCACACCAAATTCCATCCTGATGGCTCTACTGAAAGTTTCAGTTACTTTCAGTAGCTCCATCAGTTGCAAGTTGTTGGGGGCAAAGAGTTTTAGGTCATCCATGTAGAGGAGGTGAGATATAACTGGACCACCTCTCCTCAGCCGATAGCCTAGGTCTGAATATTCCAGCAGTGTGCTAAGAGGATTCAGGGCTAAGCAGAACCAAACTTAAACTATCGCCCTGAAATATGCCTCGCTCGATCCTTATCGGTTCGCTATTCATCTGGATATTTCGACATCCTGGATAGCGAAGGACCGTCCTCCATTGCCCCATACACGACATCAGGAAGGTGCGCAGAGTTGCATCTACTTTATATACAACTCCAGCACCCTCATGAGCCATGTATGTGGCACCGAGTCATAGGCCTTCTTATAATCTATCCAACGTGTCGACAGATCCTTTCGGGAACGACGAACCTGTTGGCTAATGGCCATATCAATGAGGAGTAGCTCCTTAGTACCGCGGGATCCGTTCCTACATCCATTTTGAGAAGCTGACATGATGGAGTTGGTGTCTATATGTTTGTTAATTTTAGCTCTCAAAATAGATGTAAGAACTTTATAGACCGTCGGTAAACATGTGATCGGTCTATAATTTTTGGGTTCCGCGGTGCTACCAGATTTATGGAGCAAGTGGGTAACTCCTGTCGTGAAGAACTGGGGCAGCGAACCAGACTCCAATGCAGTCTGGTACTGAGCCGCCAAGCGAGCGTGCGACCTTATAAACCATTTGATCCAGAAGTTGTGCAGCCCGTCCAGCCCTGGAGACTTCCATTTAGGCAAAGGACGGACTGCGCGAGCTACATCTTGGGGACAAATGGTAATAGCCCCAATTTCTGGTATAAGATTGCAGGCTTGCTCGATTTCCCGAGTCCAATCACCTTCGGTGTGGCTGACAGGCACCGACCAGATACTCCGCCAGAAAGAACACATGGCATCATCATCCGGAAGGCGCGTGTCAGCCACACCTTGGTCCGGTCGCTCCCAAGCCCTATAAACCCACCTTTCATCACTCTGGAAGGTGCGATTCTGAGTGTATCGCTCTACTCGCCGCTTAAACCTACGAATACGGTTTGCCCATGCATACACTTTCTGCTTCAGGAAGTCGATGCGCTCTGTGACACGAGCTATATAGTCCTGAGGACTGATGTCAGTCCCTAAGAACGCCCGCCTCACAAAGCGCATCACTCTAGGGCGATATTGCCCTCCCTGAAGCAGATAAGTTTACCAATGAGCGCTCTGGCCCCACCAATACGGTGCTCAATTCTGTACTGCCAAGCTGGTACGGCTGGTTTCGGTCGTGTAGCTCTAGAGTCATTTGCAAATTTGACGTAAGCTACACGACATGCCGCTACAGCCGCGCAGTACAGAATCAAATGAGTATCAGTGAGGTCTTCGCAGTTATCAAAATAGTTTGATAGCTGCGAATCCAGAGCCGCTACCAGCGCCCTATTTTTGTTATGCATGGGCAGACGAGGTAAGCGTGGTCTAAGTTCGGGCAACATGAACCGGTATTCCCGAATCGCACCCTCTAAAGCACTCCTCAATTCGTCATCGCATTGGGTACTTACGTTTGTAGCCCTGTCATCAATCCCCTCGTCAGCTTGACTTGTAGATACCTGTGGTGGTACTATAACACTCTGCGACGGGGGGGCGATGACATGGCTACTCCGCATTTCATTTTGCAGGCGATCAAGTACAGTGTCATCCAACATATGATTACGCTGGATGACCCGCACCTGATCCGACAGTCGTTGTGCCGAAACGTTGACAGCTGGCTCAAGCACCTGAACAAGAGAGAGCATCCGAACACGGTACGCGGTCAGGTTGTTTCCCCCTTCTGTAGCCCCATAGTATGAGCACATGACGTTCTCGTTAGATTCGATAGATTGTGTCCATCTCATGCGCTGCACACTTCCGCCGGGAGCTGCGACCCTATCAGAGGCCGGTGGGCCTCGAGGTCCTAAGCCGTCTTGTTGAAAGTAAACGTTGTCCAGATCAATACCATCCAATTCTCGATAGCGCAATCCATTCACCGTAACTGTTGCTCCAGCCTCATTTTCGAAACAGTAAGGTCCAATGACCATAAACCGCACCAAACAGTCACACGTTGAGGATAGAGAGGTTTTTCAACAATAACTCTTGGGTCTTCCGAGCCCCAGATGCGACAATTTTGCTTATTGACGAAGCCACCGAGGTGGAAATGGGCCTCATCACTCAAGATGATTTTTCGATGGAATTCCGGATCATTTTCATGCATTACAACGACCCAATCAGCAAAGACACGACATTGTTGATGATCGGCAGGCTTGAGTTCTTGTGTTAACTGAACTTTATAAGCCATAAGACCCAAATCTTTATGCAAAATACGGTGTAATGACGTTTGAACGACGAGGAATTGACCAACCTGGGTTTTCTTCAACACTTTCGGCTACAGCAGTAATATTCTCGGCTGTTCTTGAGCGACGTGCACTGGTTTTATTTTTTCACATCACTAAGTTGTCCCAACAGTTCGAATTTTTCCACCAATTTCTGTATTGCGGTCCGACAAGGTGCTTCACGACGACCCAAAAATGTTCGTTTTACGAACCGTCTCTGCCAAATTTTCACCATTTTTATAGTGAATTTTAATAATTTCAATGCGTTGTTAAAGCGTGTATCGTTCCATTTTTATTAATGGCGTAGTTTCTACTTGTCAAATGTCAAAAAATGACAGCTTCAGAAGTGACATCTGCCGAAATAGCGGGCTATTCAAAATAACACCTCTTATAAAACTTGGAAAACCCTTTACTCAAAGTTGCATTGAGCAGCGTGTTCCTTTTGGAGGCGGTTTGTGTATGGTGTAGGGTGGCATTTCAATGATCGGACGAACGGGATTTGTGTTCATCGACATGGTTCGTCAAAACGGTAGAAGAGGTTTGACGTCACAACGCTATATAACAGAGGTTTTAGAAGCCCACGCCGCTGCACAAGTTCGAGAATATTGCGAAGAGGTTGGGATACGTACTATGAATTGGCCAGCACGCAGTCCGGATCTTAATCCCATTGTGCATGTTTGGGGTAATAAGGACACGTGGAGGGAATACACCTTATAAAAACAAAATAAAAACCTGTGCTTCAACTTTTTTTTAATTGTAGGTACAAACCAATTTTTCAATAAAAACCAATTTATCGTTTTTGTTATGTTTTTGTTCAAAAAAAATCTTTTTTTTTTAATTAATCAAATTCCAGTATACAAACATACACTTAGGGCGCGTTCCCACTATGTCACGACGACAGATTATCGTGTCGTTTAAAGAGACGTGGCTTGTGATTTAAAAGGACTTGTTCACAACAGGACGGCACGATTAACTGTCGTCTACAATTTTCCAACGATAAATTAATCGTCACGACATAGTGGGAACGCGCCCTTAAGGATATGATACTACGCTGTTATGAAGTTAACGAACCAAACTATAGATTTACAATTTAAATTTGTATCAAAAGTTTGAATACTTGGTTAAAATGTTTATTTCAAAGGCGTCTTGAACATTGATGCAATTTATGAGTCCGTCAGTGTACATTCTCTGAAAGTGCGAGGAATATTAATAATATAATATAATATGACAACCATCTTGTAATGTATGATGGATCAAAATATATATAAGATTAGTTTATTCAAATATAGGTACATAAATTCTACTAAACTTAAACCCAAGGCAATCCTAATGACTGTACGATACTCGACTGTAAAACGAAAATCACAAGTCATTTATAAGGATCCATTCGCTAACAAATTGTAAACCAAACCCAAGATCATGTTTCCCCATAATATTTTATTTACGTAGACCGCAAGAACTACATGTAAACTTATAAGTTGGTGTCGGGCAATTTGTTAGGCTAATGGTACCGCAGTGAAAGATGGTGGTCGCAGAGGTCGGTCTCACTGACACTGAAATAATGGCCTTATGTATCAAAACTACGTACTTAGAAGTGTTGCTGCTACGAAGAAAATATTTTTGAAAATTTCTTGTAAACTAGCTCGGTAGATACTCCTCTCATGGCGGCTTGAGAGAGGCTTGAGAGTTACTCTTGCCAAGAATATTAGCCTGACCGTATATTGCTCGTTAAGGCTCTTTAAATTGACCACTCGCGTGTGTCATTAAGGCAACTATTTTATTTAATTTTTCTTTGAGTAAAACAATGGTTTAACAGCGATCCGTGCAACTTTTTTTAAAGATTTTTGACCCTTGCCAGTCCGCAGTAGCTAAAAAAAATGCTAATAAAAGTCTATTACCGAATCTGAAAGCAATAACATTTTGGAATATTTTAAGGAAAACACTTATATCCGTTGAGGCAACTCTCATTGTTGGATTATTTCGGGAACAGATTATCGTTAGTGATACTTGATTGAACATCATGCCTCTATTGGTTCCATATTCTCAATTTTCTTAAAACAGCAAATGCAATAATGTTCCTGTGTGTGTAATATAATAATGCAGTAATCTTTTTGCTGTGTCTCCTGAAATCAGCCTTAAAGATTAACCCTCTTATTCATAAACGTTGATTAAAGTTAAGAGACGTTTAAACGTCAAACATGTGTGGATAAACAGGCGCTAATCATTACTTAACTTTAAGCAGCGATTATGAACCCTTTTTTTTTTTTTTTTTGGGTGGGAAATCATCAAATGACGTCTCCCGCTCTGGGTGGAGCGGGAGGGCGTGTCAGGCTCTTACTGACTAAAACCCACCCGTGTTCCTTCTCTTGCCTGTGCAATGCCAGGGGGCCACGGTATCCCTTTCGGACTTTCCCGCAACCCCGGCAGGCAATGGTCTCATCGGACCCCTTCACTCGCTGACACTCTTTGAGGCGCGCGTGGAACACAACGCGCCGTCGACCCGGGCTTGGTCCTTACCAGACGGCGAGCTACCCATTGCTCACCGTCCGAAAGCCCGCGCCTACGGTGGCCGGGAATCCGCGATCGATTCCCGACGCCCGGGGCGTCTCCTCCTGCGGCGGCTAGGGGCGTGAGGGCGCGAAATTTGCCTCTCCCTCACGCGCTCCGCCTCCTCCTTCGCGAGCATTACTGCTTCGCAGAAGGAGGTGATGGCCTCCCATGCCCTCTCGCTCCGTACCATGGCCTGGACCAGGGCCGGACGCGAGAGATCCCCGCCACCGATCGCCTCCACGAGGACACGGCGGTGCTCTGCCCAAGCCGGGCATACCTCCACCGTATGCTCCACCGTGTCCTCCGGGCGATCCACGCAGTGATGACACCCGGGCGTTTCCTCCCGCCTTATCCGAAACAGGTACCTCCCGAAACAGCCGTGTCCGGTGAGGACCTGCGTCAGGCGGAAGGTGAGGACGCCGTGGCGCCTCTCCAGCCACTCCTCAAAGAGGGGACTTATCGCCGCAATAGTGGCGTGCCCAGCGATTATGAACCCTAAAGTGTAATGTCTGAAAAATTGAAAATATATCGCTTGAACTACTTTTTCACCCCTAGTTGTAGTTTAGTCACCCCAAAGTGAAGTTATTCTCTCATGAGAGTAATAATGGGATTCGTATTAACTTGGACATTAAGCTCATTTACTCGTATAGAGTTGTCATTAGGTCGAGATCACTGAATGTCGCCTTCAGATATAATGGACGCATTACGAGAGACCTATTTTTTTATCTCACTTGATAATAATCATAAATCCATAAGGCGATATGTGGGGTAAACAAGTCATTAAGTAGCTGCCGGAAAAGATTCTGTTTCAGAAACCACTTTTATAAATGCCAAGAATAAAACGAAGTAGAACATTTTTAATCAACATTTATTATACTTTAACAACAAGTACATCATTTGTTAATAAAATAATAAATGATTTCATCTGTCAACAAACGAAAGGTTATTTTGTAAAAAAAAACAACTACTTGAGTCACTCGCAGCTCTACAATCCTTTCGATTAAGAATCTGACGAAAATGACTGCACAGCATTATGTATCCAACAGTTTATCGAAAGACTGGATACACAACACAATTAGTTCGGGAAAGATAATGCACAACATGACTTCCCATCTACCCCATTGAACTGGAAAGTAGAGCCTTACGTCTAACAGCACCTAGATTAGTATCAATTTAGCTATAAGATCGTCGTTTAGCAAACGCCACACTGAGACTGCGCGAAGAATGTCGGGAGCTATGCGAGTGGTGAGTCCGATGCGTTTCATTTGAACGGATCGAGTGAAGAGAACGTATGTCATCCTTCCCTTCGGCCTTCGCCAGCTCTTCGAAGCTACCTTCCACGGATTTCTTCTGAGGACGCTTTACAGGTTTTATATTGCCACTGAACTTTAGGACGAATTTGAGCTCTTCTACTAATTCGTATCTGAAGGTCGTCTGTAAGAAAAGGAAGCAAGATATTAGTTTCATCGTTTTCAACGGTGGCAGACCATTTTCTGTATGTTCCGGATTAGATTGGGATGAACTTTGGCAAACAGATAGTTTATAAGCTGCTATTTAATTGCGTAACACATTTTTGTAAATCATTAAGACTAGTCTGTTTCATTTTGACAGTTCAACAACATTCATTGCGTTATTTACGTTGTTGAGCAGATTGCATTCGCAATCTGTATCAAAATTATTCAGACTGTGATTGATAATGTATTACAAAATTAGGGTGCTGGATTAACAAATAGGGTACTTTTGATCACGGTAGTACTTTCCCGGGGGATATTTTCCAAAAGCTAGTATCATAACAAAACACCATTGTCGCCGTAAAGATTTTTAGATTGAGTTCTTTCTTATTTGTTGTTGAAAAATTCGATGAAGATAATATCGTGACTAGTGCTTTCATCATGCTGATGTTATAGCTATAAGTCATAACGTTCTGACCACATGAAACCATTTCGCACCAATTTGAGACAAAACTACATACAACAATTAACACAGAGTGTCAAGAGTCCTGTTTTGTCCGAGACACTCTAGTTTAATAAGTTAGAGACTCGTAGACACCCGCTAAATAACGAACACCCGCGCTACATGTAATAAGCCGGTAAAATTTCCCATTGAAAATAAATTTGGCGATTTTTTTTCTCTTTTCTAGAAAATTACCACATAGATAGCCTATAATTCTTAACAACACCCTCACGGATCGTACAGGGTTTTTGTTACACGCTGTATATTATTATGTATTTTTGTGTTAGCTCATAATATTATGCATTTAAGTATAATTTACTGTAAATAAGTAAAAAAAGATCACGAAGTAGATATACAATGCTACCAAATGTTTATTAATTATAAACCATCAAGAATTATCATAAGGTAGTCAGTGTACTCACGCTATATTTGACGGATCTCTTGAACACTCCCCACAACATATCTATGATGGACATGAATATCCCTACGAGGCACCCGACGCCGAGCACCACAAACGCACCCAGCATGTTCTTCATGCTCAACTGTTTCTGTTCCTCGTCACGTTTCTCCTAAAATATACAAACAAACAAACTCACTTTCGCATTTATAATATTAGTTAGGATGCTTGATTATTTAATTATCATATTCTTTGGAATAATGTACATTTAATTTTGCAAGTTTACACTGTGTTTTTTCTTTTCACTACTACAACTTTAGGGCTGCCGCAAAAATAATTAGCAGAAATCCCAATGCAAAAAGTTTTTTGTTTTTTTAATGTCCTTTTTTATCATAAAATTAACGGATCGAATTCGCAACACAGTAATGCGCTCGAAGACAGGCATCGCCGATGTTTGCGATAAGACCGCGAAGCTGGAATGGAACTCGGCAGGCGACGTGTACGATATGCATCCTCATCAGGACAGATGGGCCAGGGACTTCACGCAGTGGGTGCCTGAAGACGGGTGTCGTCACTGAGGCAGGCTTTCTTGACCGAATGGTCGGAAAAGGCAGCAGACAAAGATGAATGGCGAAGTATGGGGAGACCTTTGCCCAGCACTGGTAACACAGGTTAAAAAGAAACCTTTAATATAAATATGTCTGCCTGTTTGTCTATTGATGTTTGTGTGTGTGTCTACGTCTATTTTATGTCTTCTAGTTGGAAAATAATTATTAAGCCTTAATAGGTTACCCCGCACTTTCCACCGCCTCTCTTCTCCTTCCACCAAATATTTCTCATTTTTTCTATTTCCCCATTTTCCTTCATGTGCAGCAGTGCGTCATCTATATATTTCTTGTATGGCGATTCTACAAGTACAAACGTGGAAATATTAATCTTGAATGATTAAAAATTAACCAAATAATCAATGGATGGACTGTGTGAAAGATGATGTGGCTAGAAATTGGGTGCCTACCGAGATGACGATTGATAGAGAAGTAGGAGTAGTAGTAAGAGGATATATTGGCAATAGAATGATGATGATGATGATGATTATTGATTATATAAAAAAAGATGTAAAGCATTCATACTCTTCTTCATTCCGATGCCATAACTCTTGGAGTCGAGCAGCCCGCCGACTTGCAGTAAGTCACAATGTCTTTCTATGTAATATTCTAGGGACGTTGATTCCATGAAAAAGGCATATGGCTGGTTTTCAGCCCTGAAAATAATGAACATTTTATGAATTGAGAACTTTTAAGCTGTTGAAAATATTTAGATTTAGCATTAATCGAGTAAATTGTATTTTAAATGATCATTCGATCTTCTGAAACTATACGACCAGCGCCCTAATTACGTAACACCTAATCAATCATGATGTTTCATTTTGACAGTTCAATAACATTCATTGCGTTATTTACGTTGCTGAGCAGACAAGTTTTTCGAACATATGAAGCAATGGATTAACAATATCCTTCAAAATGATTCAGATTAGAATTAATCGTGTGTTGCGCAATATTTGACAATACATCAAGATTTCTTTATTATATGTACGAGTAAGTTTAATATTAGTGTAGGTATTAGACTTAGACCTTCCGAAATAAATTTTCTAAATGATGGAGAAAATCGACATCAAAATCCGTTGTGTAGTTTAGAAGAACTACGTGGTCACACAGACATACACGAAAAGCGATTCATAATATGTATAGATATATATACATATACTTAGGTAGTTCAGGTTATAGAAACTAACATTGAGACTCCTATGTCGTTCTTTCCGACGAGCCAACCGTGTTGCACCATTTTCTTGTACATTCCCTGATACGTTGGATTTGTGGAAAACTGTAAGAAATGTTAAGTATAGTTTAGATATATTTTTTATCAAATAAAGGATTTATGATGACATTAAGTGTCAAAATAGGGAATATGCAAGTAATTCATAACCTTTTCAACATTTATGTATATCACCGCGAAACTATCGATATTATTTCCGTTAGATTATAATCTGTCGAAAAATTGTGAACTACAACAAACCATTTATAATTTAACGCATTATATTTTTCGTTAGTTTATAATCTTCCCATGGGAAACCGACAAATTGTGAAATGGTATCAAACTTGCTTGCGATGTAACACACTTTTGTGCTAATAAGTACTAAATAGTCTGCCTAGCTGCGAGCAACTTGGAAGTAGCGCTCGCCGGCCGCTCCCGTGGCACCGTTCGCTTCGCTCGCTCGGTTCACGTGCGGTTGGTCACAGTTCTAACCTAACCTAATCCATTTCACCCAGTTCACATTTTTTCGACTGTTTATAATTTAACGGAAATTTTAACGAACGGTTCTCTCAATCTTACGGTAACATGTATATATAAGGGGTCCATATTGGCTCAACTAAAGTTCTTTACCCGAAATTGTTCTTCCTAACGATTTTTAATCCGAATGATCACTCTTCCTAAAATTTTTCATCCTAAAGTTTTCATTCATACTATTTGTAGTGCTCCCAGCGATGTTCATAACACTCATGTTTCCGAAAATTGTAATTAATAATATCATTAATGTAAATATATTTAAACTCCTACTGTTTTTTATCATAACGCTTTTATCCCTAAACATAATTGCCGTAGCGCCCCCAAGGCTACACTCCAACCTAAATTCATAAAACACGACTCATTTACGGCCTGGTTATGTTTTTGGCCTGGGATTTTATACCACAGTTTTAACCGTACCTAAACCAATAACTATAGGACCGATTCGGTTCTGGCACTTCGCCGGCCGCTACCGCGGCACGCTCGCTTCGCTCGTTCGGCTCGTGCGTTGTGGTCACAGTCCTAACCTAACCTACACTCGAGAGCAATGAATCCGGGTCATTTAAAGAATGTTAAAAATCTCGGAAACTAAAAATGATAGGTTAATGCAATAAATTGTATTTAATAGACAATGTAATACTCCTTAAATGAAAGTAAAAAAAATATGAGTCACCATACATTTTATTAACACAAAATTACATAAAGAAAAAAACTGCTGATCTCTCCTTAAAACAAAAATAGGAAACATGAAATTTTTGAACTTTATTACGATTTTCTTGAATTTTAATACTTCGTATTGCCTCCTCGTGCTTCCATTACTGCGTTTACGCGGTTTGGCATGCTGTACACCAAGTTCCTTATACGATTTTGGGGAATATTCTCCCATTCCTCTGTGAGAGCAATTTTGAGCTCACGAAGCGTGATTGGGGGAGGGTTTCGTGGTTTTACGCATCTGCCTAGCTCGTCCCAAGCATGCTCGATCGGGTTGATATCCGGGCTGCGCGCTGGCCACTCCATACGAGTAATGTTCATCTCTTGAAGGTAGTCATTCACAATCCTACCTGTATGAGGTCGGGCATTGTCATGCATAAATATAGCATCCTCACCTAAATTGACCATAAATGGACCAACGTGATCATTGAGGATTTCTTCCACATATCTTTCGCTAGTTAAAGAGCCGTTTTCTATGATCACCAGCTCTGTGCGACTTTCAGAAGAAATTCCGGCCCACACAAGTACAGACCCACCACCGTAGGCTACTTTTTCTTCGATGCATGCTTGCTTGAATCTTTCCCCTGGTCTTCGATACACTCTGTGTCTTCCATCGTGCTTGTAGAGCATACATTTTGATTCGTCGGAGAACATAACTTTTGACCAATCTTCAATACTCCAATTTACGTGGCTCTGGGCATATCTTAGTCTTGAAATACGATGCCCACGCTCCAGTTTAGGGCCGTTTGCAGGTCTAAGGGGTTTTAAGTTAGATTCAGCAAGCCGACGTCTTACTGTCCATGCACTTGGGTTACTTCCTCCGAGGCGTCGAAACTGATTTGTGAGTTCAGTTCCTGTAAGAAAGCAATTTCGAAGCATGGTGTTCACCAAGTATCGGTCTTCTCGTGCTGTGGTACACCTGGTTCTGCCCGTTCCTGGTCTGCGTAGGTTAGAACCAGTTTCTTCGTAACGTCGGAGAACTCTTTGTACTGTTGACAGCGACACACCGACAGTCCTGGCTGTATCGCGCTGACTCCGGCCGGTTTCCAGCATTGTAAGTATTCTGGTGCATTCTTCAGGCGTAAGCGACATAATTTCAGCTTGAATAATGAATATAGAGCACTATCAACATGGTTTATGTACCCACATAAATGACAGATTACAAACAAAAGCAAAACCAAATGCTGTAATTTCGTAGTTCCATCTTCGAAAGTGGCCCTTTTTCAAATTTGATTTTTTTATGATATAACTTTACAATAACTAAGAAGTTTTAATACCTTCAATTAAGGAGTATTACATTGTCTATTAAATACAATTTATTGCATTAACCTAGCATTTTTAGTTTCCGAGATTTTTAGGATTCTTTAAGTGACCCGGATTCATTGCTCTCGAGTGTAAACCAATAATTATGAATAAGACCGATTCGTTTCTAGAACTTGACTGAATGACTGGAGCGGGACTCTGGCTTCGCTCGCTCGGCTCGTGCGTTATGGTCGCAGTTCTAACTAATTTTAAACCAATGACTATACATAGTACCGTGATAAACAAAAAAGATATGACTTTGAATAATAGTGTAAAAGATGGTTATGTTGAGAAAATATAGAAAAACAAATAAAAGTATAATAGATGTTTATTGCTACTGACATTATGAAGTTGAATGCTTCGGAATTATGAACATTAGAGACAGAGTAGTTAGGAATTGTGATTGTTAGGATGAAAAATGTTAGGAAGAACATTTTCGGATTTCCAATTATCGGAGTTGAAAATTTAGGTGAACTTTGGCGCACCCATATATAAGCATAAGTACATATTATAGGAGTCAAAAAATAAACTGCCATTTTTACACTTTGTTCACAATGAATTACTTTATGTTGCGAATTTCGAAAACGCCGGACGTTACATTAAAAGCCATGTGAATAAAAATCTATTCTTAGCGAACTGTTTAAATTTTCACTAAAGTAAGTAAATTATGTCCGATTTCTGTTTGAATAAATCACAAAATAGTAGATTATACAACAAGTGAAAACAATGGGAATTTAATTCGAGGGACAAAGTTGGATTCTGGATTAGAATCCTGCACGGAGCGAGGGATACAAGGACCGAGTTAATTTTTTTTCCCGGTTTCTGTACTCTGCTTTTTACCATTGACTGCGAGAAAATAAACAAATTATCTACTATAATTGCTGTTATAGAACGAAATGATTCCGGAGTCAGTGTCTCATTTTCGTCACTGGAAGAACTCATTTAAGTATAATACCTATTGTTAATAGATTTTCCAATGACATAAAACAACAACGCTAGCAGATAGAATTTAACTAAAATTGGCGCGTTTTTTTTTTAAATTTCATTTTACAGCTATCATTTATGCTTGTTCCAAATTAATTATTTTTTTCATTCACTCAGTGACTAAATGAGAGTTTTATTCACTGTTATCGATGAATCAAATGCCATTTTTCGAGTGGTAATGTTAAAATATTATATTATGCAATCAGTGAATAAAGGACGGATTTAAAACGAAGGCCTTAAATGAATCACGAACAAGCGAAGCGACACTTGGATCACTCGCTACGCCCATGATTCAGTCGTTAGAATCCTGATCGACGCGAGTGATTCATGGCCCTCGATATAAATGCATTTTATTCATATAAGCGAAAATAGACATTTAATGAAGAAAAAAAGAAGGTTAAATTAATTAAAATGCACATTTAAATTGGAACAATTTGTGTTCGTACAACTTACAGCATTCAAAATAGCGCCAATTTACTAATAACTCTTTGTCGACACTCAAATCTCGAGGACTTATTTGCACAAGGAGTTTGTATGTCGAGTATTCTTTGCCTAGAGTTTTTATCGAGTATTTTTTCGCAAGGAGGTCGTATAGCATTGAGATGGAGGTCTAATATATTGGTGTGTTGTAAATTCAAACACCACAATAGTGATTCAAAGTGCTTTCTATAGGGGAATGGTATACATATATTTAATTTATATGATTTGGGGCTAAAAATGGGATGTAAATTCAGCAGTATCGTGGATAATGATGTCACATCATGGCCGTCACCATCAATCAAGACATTTTACACTTTTTTTGGGTTTAACTTACTCTCCTTTATTGATCAAATTAATAATAAAAACAGTTAGGTACATGCATATTCCCTATTACCTCAAAAAACTGTTTGGTAGATCCCAGCTTCTGGGCTCCATATGAAATTGATTTGTGATTGTAGAGCTCTTCAACCGTATTAAAAGGCAAGACATTTTTCTCGACAGTAAGGAAGGCGACCAGTGTACCGACGTACGATGCTACCATCACCATGGTGAAGAACCACCACACACTTGTGATCATCCGCGGAGCTAAGGCACTGTAAACAAATACTTTGCATTACGTTTTCTTCATTGCATAAGTATACAGAAAGAAAGAGATATATACAATATAGACACATAACGTCACGCCTGTATCCCCCGAAGGGTTAAGCAGAGGTGTCGTAGTACTGCCTTAGTACACCCATAAAGAGAAAAAGTAGAAAAAGACTAACATTGCATTGTGATGAGCTGCGCCCCTCGGTTTCACCCGCATAATTCTCGATATCGGAATAAAAAATATCCTTTGTCCTTATCCAGATCACGGTCTACCCATATGCTAAATTTCATCTAAATCCGTTCAGACCTTTTAGCGTGAAAGCGTAACAAGCAAACTCACTTTCTCATTTTTATTATTAGTTAGGATTTACTAATTCTACGATAGCGAAAATTCGTCTATCACCCTCACCCCAGTAGCACACCTCCGCCGCGAAACCATAGCAGCGAAACCGCTGTATTTCAATTCAATAGACTCGCGTCATTTTCCGCTACTCGCATCCGATTCGAATAGCGGAACATGACGCGAGTCTATTGAATTGAACTACTGCGGTTTCGCTGCTATGGTTTCGCGGCGGAGATATGCTACCGGCATCAATAACCATTACATAAAATGTTTGTAAATACATGCTCGGACGTATGAGCTTCAATTCCAGCTAATAGTGTTGCTAAAAACGTTTGAAACAAACAATAGAACCAGTTCTATTAATTAATTTTGGTTAATATCGCTGGAATATTAGATGAAAAAGATAACTACTAGTGCATTACATGTCATGCACGGACTTATAGGGCTTCGACTTCAGTGCATTACGTGTAATGCATGGACAGTGAAAGTGTTAACCAAGAAACGTCTACTACACTCAAAGCTCCGTACATATACACTGACCGGCAATATAAAAAAGCCACTTGCAAAGTGCCAAAAAAATCTAAATATTAGGTCTTTACCTATGAAATTGGAGATTTGTATGATAATTTTAAAATATAAAAATTTTGGTAATTTTTTTATTTCAGCTAATCAAAGTACTGCTGGCCCAAATTATCTATAACATTTTGCCATTTTGATGGCAGTTTGTTTATCCCTTTACTGTAGAAGTCTGCCGGACGGGAGGCGATGAAGTCATCGAAAGCGTTTTGTACTGCCTCTCGGGTGTTGAATTTTTTCCCACTTAAAAATTGTCTCAATTTTGAAAAAAAGTAAAAATCTGTTGGGGCAAGGTCCGGTGAGTACGGTGGGTGACGGAGAGCTTCCAGCTGTAACTCTTGTCGAGGTAGGCAAGCTCTTTGAAAGAATCATTGCAGACCGCCTCGTCGGGCGGCTGTCGGCGGCGGGATGCTCGGGGTGGGGTCGTCTTGGCGGTGTCTCTAGATATCGCCAACGCCTTCAATACCCTGCCCTGGAGTTGCCTGTCAGGGAGGCACTCCGGTATCACCGGACCTACCTCTGTCGTGTGGTCGAGGCCTATTTGGCGGACAGTTCCATCATCTACCCCGGTCACCAGGGAGAGTGGAACCGGCGAGAGATGTCGGTGCGATGTGCGGTGTCCCACAGGGATCGGTTCTGCGCGCCGACCTCCCCAGTGGCGTCAGCGTCGTCTGTTATGCTGACGACACGTTGGTCCTGGCGCAGGGGAGGTCGCATCAGGTGGCGGCCGAACTAGCGACACACGGGGTTGCGACAATCGTAGCCAGAATCCGGCAGTTAGGACTCGAGGTGGCCTTGCACAAGTCCGAGGCCATGTTTTTTCATGGTCCTCGGAACGCGCCACCGCTGGGTTCCCAAATAACGGTAGGAGGGGTTCACATCGGCGTCGAGTCGACGATGAAGTACCTGGGACTCGTCCTCGACAGTCGGTGGAACTTCGTGGAGCATTTCCGACGTTTGGCTCCTAGACTGGAGCGGGCCGGGGCTGCCTTGAAGCGGCTCCTGCCCAATCTAGGGGGTCCAAACGCCTCCTGCCGGAGGCTATACGCGGGGATCGTGCGGTCCATGGCCCTGTACGGGGCACCGGTGTGGGCGCGTCCGTTGAGGCGGTGGCCTGCCCGCCGGTTGAACGCGTCCCAGAGGGTCATGGCCACCCGGCTGGTCCGGGGATACCACACGGTCTCCGGTGAGGCGGCGAGCCTCCTTGCCGGATTGCCGCCATGGGATCTGGAGGCAAAAGTCCTCGCGCATATTTGGGAGTGGCGCGAGGAGGCGAAACGCCGGGGCTTGACTCCGATGCCGCGAGAAGTCATGGAGAGTGCGATTGTCGCAACCCAGTGCTGGGCACGCTACTATTGCGGCGATAAGTCCCCTCTTTGAGGAGTGACTGGAGAGGCGCCACGGCGTCCTCACCTTCCGCCTGACGCAGGTCCTCACCGGACACGGCTACCTGTTTCAGATATTGTCGTCATTGCGTGGATCGCCCGGAGGACACGGTGGAGCATACGGTGGAGGTATGCCCGGCTTGGGCAGAGCACCACCGTGTCCTCGTGGAGGCAATCGGTGGCGGGGATCTCTCGCGTCCGGCCCTGATCCAGGCCATGGTACGGAGCGAGAGGGCATGGGAGGCCGTCACCTCCTTCTGCGAAGCAGTAATGCTTGCGAAGGAGGAGGCCGAGCGCGTGAGGGAGTGACAATTTTCAATTTCGCGCCCTCACGCCCCTAGCCGCCGCAGGAGGAGACGCCCTGGGCGTCGGGAATCGATTGCCGATTCCCGGCCACCGTAGGCGCGGGCTTGCGGACGGTGAGCAATGGGTAGCTCGCCGTCCGGTAAGGACCAAGCCCGGGTCGACGGCGCGTTGTGTTCCACGCGCGCCTCAAAGAGATGTCAGCGAATGAAGGGGTCCGATGAGACCATTGCCTGCCGGGGTTGCGTGAAAGTCCGAAAGGGATGCCGTGGCCCCCTGGCATTGCACAGGCAAGAGAAGGAACACGGGTGGGTTTTAGTAAGTAAGAGTCTGACACGCCCTCCTGCTCCATCCAGAGCGGGAGAAGTCATTTGATGATTACCCACCCACAAAAAAAAAAAAAAGCTGTAACTCTTGTAGCTTTGCGATGGTCTGTCATGAAGTGTGAGCTCGCGCGTTGTCGTGGAGAAGCAATGGGGAAGAGCGATTGACTAGTCTTGGTTGTTGAATTACGAGTTTCTCCATCATTGTTTGAAATTCTTGGCAATAGACATCTGCCGTCACTGTTGTGCCATTCGGTAAGAAGCTGTGATGTACAAGTCGGGCACTGGTCCATCAGACAGTCGCCATCATCTTCCTATGAGTAATATTTTTTTTAGCGCACTGATTAGGTGCTTTACCCGGGTCCACCCACTGAGACGAACGCTTACGGTTGTCGTACAGGATCCATTTTTCATCGTAGGTAACAATTCGATTAAGAATTCCCTCGTTTCTATGCCGATTCAGTAGTGCTATGCATGCTTCGACGCGTAAATCTCGCTGTTGGTCGCTTAGTTCGTGTGGCACCCACTTATCTAGCTTTTTATCTTTCAGATTTGACGCAAGTGCTTTAATGTTGTTTTGACACTAACTCCAAGGCCCACAGTAAGCTCCGCCGTAGATTGAGTTGGATCCGCGTCCACTATCGCCTTCAATTCGTCGTTTTCGACAATGGTTACCGGCAGACCACGAGGCTCGTTCTTTAACTAAAAATTTCCAGATTTAAACGATTGAACCAATAAGGGACCGTGTTTATGCAAGCAGTGTTAGGCCCGTACACGTCGTTAATGTTTCAGTTCTCATATTCAAAAATTGTACGAATTTTCAGTTTATCCATGGCGCCAAAAACTACCACAATGTCACAAAAACAAAAAACTATCTAAAAATAACTGAATTTGAAATTAAATTAACACATCTTTCGAATATGTGGTGTGCTGGTGCCCACGCTTATGTATGGAAGTGAATGCTGGGTGTGGCAAAAGAAGCATGAAAGTAGGATAAATGCTGTGGAAATGCGTTCCTTGCGAAGCATGTGTGGTCTAACTATGAATGATAGGCTGAGAAATGATGTGATAAGACAACGGTGTGAGTTAAAAGAAGATGTAGTGACAAAAATTGAAAAGGGTATGCTGAGATGGTTTGGCCATGTTGAGAGGATGAATGAAAGGCGACTAACAAAATGTATTTACAAGGCAGATGTGAATGGAAACGCCGGGAGGGGACGCCCTAGGAGGACATACACTGAACTTATTGGTGATGTTCTTCAGAAAGGACAGGTGCGTAGTACTCGCAACCGGCGTGCGTGTATGACCAGATGTATGAACGTAAACGAGGCAAAAGGAGTATGTAAGGATCGTAGCAGGTGGCATTCTGTAGTTTCTGCCTACCCCCATGGGAAGAAGGCGTGAGTTTATGTATGTATGTATGTATCTTTCGAATAAAATTCATTTTAATTTCGAATTGCGCGCCAATCCACAGATAATTAAATCTGAAAAACCACACAAGTTAGTTTTACTTCAAGAAGCTATCTTGCGTGGTTTCGGGAATATTTCATGATAAGTTTTTTTTAGATTGCTCGACAGTGTCGTACGACAAAAAAAAGTAAACATTCTTAAAGTTAGCAAATCTAATTTACGTACCTAAATGCAAAACTACCTTCTCTATACCTATATTTCTTTGACTCAAAAGCATTTGTAAATTATCTTACCTTTCAAATACTATATTATTTATACTCAATACTCAATACTTTATTGCATGCCATAATGTGTACATAAAAACAGTTGGTATGTTAAACATAGAATCAATTATGGACCCTGTCGGGCACAGCAAAGTGGATTTTTACAACTATTATTTACAAACATTTCATTAGGAGAAAGGATGAAGGGATTTACTTACATTGGCGCAATTTCAGAACCTTGCTGCATAACGGAACCAATAATTAGCCACACCGAGTTGGCGAAACTGAACTGATTGCTAAGTTCCTCGGGAGATTCAATACAGGGCACTGGATTTTGCCATTCCTTGTTAGATATACGGCCAACGAAGATCATCGTCGCACCCAGAGCCAACTGGATCAGCACCATGTAGTACCACACCTGATTACATTGATATAATTATACTATAGACTAGGAACAAAACGGTGGAAAGAAATAAATGAACATTGGATAAAAAAGATTTAAACTTAGGTGCATATCTTCAAATATTGCAATATATTAGGAGGAGCTCGTGGCAATAACAGCCGCACGGTTCGATTCATCTGGTTAAGCTAAGCTTGCCGGGGTTGGTCTGTGGATGGGTGACCATCTTAACATACCGAGACTCCGTGTTTCCTCCGTGCCTCGGAAAGCACGTTAAGCCGTTGGTCCCGGCAGTCATTCGTGGATCTTTGACAGACGTTACGGGTCGTCAGAAGCCCGAAAGTCTGACAACCAGTCTTACCAAGGCGTATCGTATTACCCAGTTACTGGTTTGTGGAGGTCTGATAGGCAGTCGCTCCATGTCAATTACGGTATTTAGCTGCATCCTGTTAGACTGGAAGCCGACCCCAACGCAGTTGGGAAAAGGCTAGGCAGATTGATTGACCTTCAAATATTGCAATCTTTTAAGAAAGAATATAAAAATGCCACCTGCGAACTACGCATCAAAAAGACCTGACGTCACACAAATCCAGCATCGTGCAATTAGATTTTATCGCGCGAACGACATATATACAAGCTCGACTTCAACCATTGGGCATGGCATTCCCCATCATGACCTATGCGGGTGTCGTCTTTGCACACACATCCCCCAGAAATATCCATAGGATGCAGGTGATCCAAAATAGATTTCTTAGAAGAGCCACGGGCGCTCCCTGGTATGTCAGGAATATTAACCTCCACCTAGATCTCAAAATCCCCACAATCCATCAGTTCCTAAAACGCATTTCAAAGCGTCATTTTGATTCCGCCGCCAATCACCGCAACCCTCTGGTTGTTGAAGCGGCCAATTATACCCCCTCCCGTATTAGTCGATTTCGCCGTCCCAGGCATGTCCTCTCCGATCCAGCTGATCCAACCACTCTCCTCCAGGAGAGCAATAGGGCCACCAGTACAGTGCACAAATACACCCGACACCCGTCGTACCGACCTCGCCGCCGAGGTCCACCGCGAGCGCGACCCTCACGAGTAAATAATACTCCCCCCCGACCCTTGTCCGATGAAGCGCCAGCCCGCGCCGCAGCTGAGCGCGTAGCTTTAAATTCCCCGTCTAATAATAATATATCCGTGATCCAGCCTGTCCCATCTTGCTGTCCCCCCCTCAGCGACGCCCTAAGCCGAGGTTCGTACCCCACAGGGGGTGCCCTTAGCGAGCGTTCGCCTAATTTTAATTTAGAATAGTTGCTCCTGGCTGGAGGCTTTGAGTGTATAAGCACACACAGGCAGCCACAGGATTGTTCGGTTGAGCAGTAAATACCTTAGTGGTATACCTGCGAGATGCCATAGTTAAAAAAAAAAAAAAAAAAAACCATTGGGCAGTTGCCCGCCAGACACGACACCCGTCTGGTCGGAGGATCCTCCTTTTTCTATGGTGGATGAGTGAACTTTACACCCTGTTCATCATACCTCTAAACTGTTTAGTTTTACAATGATCTTTCTTAAATTCACGGGTTATTTAATTCAGTAGTAGGTACACTTACATTTTTATACTTCTAAGTTCGTGCAAACATAAACTCATATGTAATTATGAGAGGTTGGCGAAAGAGAGATCGTGATTTCAGTCCCGGCGAGTTGTTTTGCTGGTGTGTACTCACTAGCACAAACATATTATGCTTAGTCGCAATAAAAGTAATTTGTTACCCAAATAAATAGAAATCTGAATAACTCGTAAATGAGAATCCCAAAGAAAAGTCTTTCTTAAAGTCAAGTTTATTTTGAGTCATCATCATACGAGTAATCGAGTTGGGGTCGGCTTCTAGTCTAACCGGATGCAACTGAATATCCATCTTTACATGGAGCGACTGCCTATCTGACCCCCACAATCCACAACCCAGTCACTAGGTAATACGATAGTACGATATTTCTTGGTAAGACTGGTTATCAGACTTTCTATGTATCTACCTATGAGTATGGTGATAAAATTAAGCAGACACAAAATATAAATAAAGTTCATATTAAAATACCTCTTTAGAGAAGACAGCCATGAAGGAAAACATCTCAGGTGGCTGCTTACTGGGCTGCTTGTAGAGGATTCCGATACCGAGAGTCATGAATGGCGTGGAGAAATCGATGCCGGTCTGTCGCACCGCCGTCATCGTGAAGTCGCATATGGCTAGGTCGGCTTTCTACAACATTATAGTGAAATAAGTGTTACAGTGTTTCTTAATACGAGATGATATCAGAAGGCCAATTCAATTCCCGTAATTAAAACCGTTTAAAAACTCGTTGCAACCTATTCTCAGCGGCAATAAATTTCAAAACTATGTCAATAATGCATGAAAATTAGAGGTAGTTATGACAGATTTAAGCTGAGACTAAAATACGGGAATTGATTTTGAATGGCATGTATTTAACGCGGCGATAAACGAATCTGATTTAGGGTTCTAAAAATAATTAAAATAGGTAGCAAAAATAATAGGTTGGCAGCTACATTATTTTAAGTATAAAGTAGCAGCATTATATTGAGTTGTAAGCTTTGTTTAAATTTAGTGAATTTATTGTTAAGTGAACAATAGACACAGGCACTCCACACCAATCCAAAAACAAACGGAAAATGTTTTGATACAATATAAATGAAAATGTATTATATTAATGTTTTTCAGTATTTAACACAATTAACTATTTACACTAGGTACTAAATAAAATGACTAACTAGCTATACAAATAAATACAAAAAACAAACGGACACTTAGACGTCGAAGTATTCGTCCGCATCGCTGTCATCCGGAAACGTGCCCAAAAGACTGGCAGCATTTTATTAATAACAATACGGTATGATGAAGTAGTTTGTACCTACTTGTTACATAGTAAGCTGTGAACAATTTTGAACCATAATATAATTATTAAGTTTGTTACATACCTCTTCAATCAGTTGCAAGGCCATTCCACTCCAGCCATTTTCGGTTAAAGTACCATAATTATTCTCGACATCGAATTCGTAACTGAATCCTAAGATTTCACTCAGTCTATCAATTATATCAATCGTGAACCCTTCATATCGATCGTTACCTTCTAGTTTTTTGTGCGATTCTTTTAGGTAACCGTATGGTGGAGCCTGGGGAAAATAAAAAAATAAAAAATCGGTTTAGAATCAGCACTGTTAGAAAGTCCTCCAAAATCGCCCGCCCTTCATGTCACTTCCTAGTGCTGGGAAATAGCCAAAGCAAAATAGTATGCAATGAATTTAAGAACGAAGACAGCAAACGGGCAGTAAGGTGCTGCAAGGATCAAGAGCAGAAAATTTAATAAAAAAACTAAAATTACTATTATGAGATTTATGATTATGACTTACCGTCGCTATGAGTACTCGCAATGATTTGTTCCTCATTGCTGATTCTTGTGTAATTTCTGCATCAGCGACAAACGGCCTTTCTATTTTTAATTTGTTGTTTTTCCATGATCCTATCTAAATGGAAATAATTAGTTTATAACATTTGTGGTAATGCATTATATAAATTTTGCTTTTTTTTTTTAAAACTTAGTATAGTTTTTGTTTACAAAATTTAATGAATCTTTTTTTCGATAGATATAATGTTGAATGAATAATCACTGCTCTACATAATACGTACTGACTTCGAAAAAAACGTCAAAGATGTCAGTCAATGAACTTACTGTTTGATTGCCAGCTGAAGTTAATTCGAGTATATCGAAAGTAACATCCGTACGCTGTCCCAACCCGTCGAATATCAATGATCTTGTAATTCCATACACCTTGTTCTGTAACAAGTAAAAAAATACTTTTAAGAACTACAACCGTCTCACCGCAGTAGTTCAATTCAACTGACTCGCGTCATGTTCCGCTATTCGAAATTCAAGTAGCGGAACATGACGCGATTCAGTTGAATTGAACTACTGCGGTTTCGCTGCTACGGTTTCGCGGCGGAGGTGTGCTACTGGCGTCAGAGTATCGTTTCACAGAATTAAACAGTTGTACTGACTGTGTCGTAGTCTCTTGGGAGCAAAACTATTGTCACTAAAAAGTACCCTTTGCGTAGTCATTGTAGAATTATTTCTTAGGGACTCATTTTCAAAGGGGGTGGAGGTATGCCTGGCTTGGGCAGAGCACCGCCGTGTCCTCGTGGAGGTGATCGGTGGCGGGGATCTCTCGCGTCCGGCCCTTGTCCAGGCCATGGTAAGAAGCGAGAGGGCATGGGAGGCCGTCACCTCCTTCTGCGAAGCAGTAATGCTTGCAAAGGAGGAGGCGGAACGCGTGAGGGAGAGGCAAATTTCGCGCCCTAAGGCCCCTAACCGCCGCAGGAGGAGACGCCCTGGGCGTCGGGAATCAATTGCTGATTCCCGGTCACCGTAGGCGCGGGCTTGCGGACGGTGAGCAATGGGTAGCTTGCCATCCGGTAAGGACCAAGCCCGGGTCGACGGCGCGTTGTGTTCCACGCGCGCCTCAAAGAGTGTCAGCGAGTGAAGGGGTCCGATGAGACCATTGCCAGCCGGGGTTACGGGAAAGTCCGAAAGGGATACCGCGGCCCCCTGGCATTGCACAGGTAACAGAAGGAACACTGGTGGGTTTTAGTCAGTAAGATTCTGACACGGCCTCCCGCTCCACCCAGAGCGGAAGACGTCATTTGATGATTTCCCACCCAAAAAACAAAAAAAAGGGTCTCATTTTAAGACGGAGGACGACATCATATCTAACTGTGGACTGTGATGTACAATTAATTTTGGTAAAAAGGGGAACATAGTAGTAAGGCTCGCTTGCACCACATATCGCTAAATACGATTACCGCTAAACATAATTATTTAAAACATCTTTCTGTTTCTGTCAATACTTTGAAAATGACAGAGACGGAATCATGTTTTAAATATGTTTAGCTCTAATCGCATTTAATGATTCGTGGTGCCAGTGGGCCTAAGTACAGGTAAAAACTTACCGTCTTCATAAAATTTAGGAGAGTAGATCCGTAATCCCAGGCTTTATAATTTTCGCAGCTTAATGTTTCAGCTTCAACGTTCACTTTCTTGATGGCTCCGGCGAATACTTCCACCGCATCGTGTATGAGCAGTAATTGTGATTTAAGTTCCTCCGGCTCTAGGGTCTTCCCAGTTTCTTGGTTGAACATCGTCGTAAAGTTCCACAACTTCTCATTGTCTTTGTTTTCTAGTTCTACTATACGAAATCCTGAAATAGATGGCTATTAATAAGTGGTCTCAATAAATTCCAGCAGATCTCGTTTTATATTTCACTTTTAATACTATTCTGTCCTACGTAAAGTTATTTTCGTCGACTAAATTGAAATGTGAAAAATTAAAAAGAAAGAAAATACATTTATTTGTCACAGACTAAAAGGCAAGTAGAAAGAAAAAAATAAAATAAAAAGTGTAAAACTGCGTTGCAATAGGTAAAAAATGTGGGGCAAAAGTCCTTGGGAATGTGACTCCCAAGGCGTATAACAACTAAAAGTCAAAGTCAAAGATTTATTTGCATAGTAAGTGTACTATATACTCATAAAAGAACTCACCGGTCATATTAACCCCGCCGTATTGGTACCGACTCATGTCCAGGGTGAAGAGGTCGGGCGACACGAAGATGTACGAATGCTCTTCGGCCATCATGCCCACCTGTTGTGCGTGGAGTAACATCTGTTCCAAGTTCTTAGACGGACAATCCACCACGAAGTTCGTGTAGCCGTTGTGTTTAGCATCTATAAGGACTTCCCTGAAACGTTATTACTGGTAAAACTACATTGACACATTTTGACAGAAGATGGATGGTGTGCCTACAAGTCATTCTACATTTTTCAGCTTAAGCCGTATAGTGCAAATACATAGTAGTAATGAGCCTTCGTAGATATTCGAAACAAAAAAATAAATATTTATAAATGCTTCATACCAGAAAGCTATTTCTGATCAATTTCACGTACATACTTTGGAATCCACATCCTCCTTTGGTATACCAGAATTATAGAGATCAGACTGTTTTTTCCAGTTCTCTCTTTATAGTTTTACAAGTAGGAGATAAAAGGACGCCCATTTAAGAAAAATAAACGCTGTAACATGGCGCAGCTTGCGGAATGACGCCCACACATGACGAATACAAAGAGAGACAGCAGAGAGACTATTTTATGATTTTGACATCAAACGCAAACTGTCTAGCCAAGTCTGAATCCCCGCATAATATATGAACGTACGTGTAAAAGTATTATGAACCTATTTGTATCGGTGTATCATTGACGCGTGTAATGTAGTCGTGATGTAAAGTTTAGTGGAAAAATATATATAAGTATTTTTTTGTTTCTACTGAAAATCCTAGATTGCTTCTTTGGCAAGCAAGCTGAATATCACCATGGTCACCACTGTACAGGAATACACTACAACATCAAACAAATTGTGTGCTTAGTGCTATCCTAGAAGGTCTCAATGCTGGTTGGACTACTTCCTAGGACGAGCTTCTTTACAAACTAACATAACATAACATCACGTCTTGTTTCCCCGAAGGTTTGGGCAGAGATGTATCTATAGTACACCCACATTTCGCCAGTTATGTTCAAGTCCCACGTAATAGGGGGCGAGCCTATTGCCATCAACTGGGCACAAATCCAGACTCCGGGCTGCTACTGAGAAATTCCAGAAAGAAAAACCCAATGACACTTTGCCTGACCTGGGAATCGAACCCAGGACCTCATGTACAGCAGTAGTGCTTGTGACCACTAGACCAACGAGGCAGTCTACAAACTTTTTAGTTTTAAGTTATATAAGGTTATTAAAAAGTAAAGGTTACCTGTAGTCATCACCGCTGAGTTCTCTCAAAGTGACTACGTACGGGTAAGTGTAATTGCCCAGCTGCAACAACTCACTCACGCGCAGGAGACTGTGTCCCTTCACGTACAGTAACGTGAAGTTTCGCCATTCCTTGTGCTGTATCAACTTTTCTAAAACCTGGAAAATAATGAGATACAACAATCAATAATTTGAACATACTTTGTCTCTTACGTAACCTTCTTTCCGATCCCAATATTATTCCTGTCTTTACTGAAAACTAGACAAGGAACTGTACAATTGGTTTTTATGAAGTTTGAAACTTTTATAGAACAACAGGAACCAGGTAGTCCAGGTAGATGCTCGTCTTCAAATCTACATAATGTGCCATCAGAGCTCTATAGCTTTATATATAAAAACTTTTTTTACAAAAATAAAACAGACTTCCAAAAAAAAAAAAAACTACAAAGTGAAAAATAACTTTGATTTCGGAAGTCGGTGTCTTTGGTTTTGTATTTTTATTGTAAAAAAGTTTTTATTTTTCACTTTTTAGTTGTGGTACCTACACAAACCCCCCACAAAAATTTGAATACCACTACCTGTTATGTAAATTACAGTGACAGGAACTATTAGAACATCATCCACATATACTAGGTGGGAGAAATACGTATTATTGAAGCTAACTCAAAAACCCCTCATCAGGTCTTGACCAAACTTATATGGGACCATTTCTGAACTATGCCCTACCAAAAACAAAAAGAATCATCAAAATCTATTCACATATGGCGGAGTAATCGCGTAACGTTTGTTACGCGATTACTCCTGTTTTTTTTTTAGTATGTATACAAAAAAAAAAAACATACAACCGAATTGAGAACCTCGAAAATCGCTCTAACCGTGGCATATATTATGCTTTAGGTACATAGAAAAATCAATCATAACATAACATAACATCACGCCTGTAATCCCCGAAAGGTTAGGCAGAGGTGTTCTAACCTATTAGTACACCCACATTTCGTCAGTCAATCATGTAGAGACAGTCTAATTTAAAATTGCACGCCCCTCCACTGTTTGTTGCATACACATTTTAAATGTTATCAAAGATATTTTACGTGGGACGTTCAAGTTTAAATTAGACGATCCCTACAAAAATACCTACATTTTCAGTTCATCCTTGAATTTAAAAGTCACTCTTATGTGATAAAATGTAAATGTACCTAATATGAAAAGGAAATGAAAGAATCATCCAAAATGTGGGTAAGCATAAAAAGGTCTCCCTGGAGTTATTACGAATATCAAATGACACGAGTAAGGAAATGCTTTTACCGAGAAATAGAATTTGGTGACACCCATGTGTGGTGACAAAAGTATTAGTTTCCTTTTTGTTACAGCTAGCAATCATTCCCATTTTCAGTATACCATAGATATATAGAATACTCTATATTATGTACACCATAAAAATTACGGATATACCTAAATGTAGAATTTTTACAAGGGGTGACCCAATGGGCGGTCTTATCGCTGAAAGCGATGTTATGGAGACAACTTTTGGATGAATTAAGGAAAAAAGTGAGACAATACTGCAGGTAGTCTGTGGTGTACCATTTACATATCACTACATATTATTTAAAAAAGTCCTTCCCGCCGCGTCTGTTGGTCCGTCTGAATGCGATAAACACAAAAACTACCGAACGCATTTTCATAAGGTTTTCACCAATGGACGGAGTGATTCATGATGAAGGTTTAAGATAAGAATTCATTAAGGTTTTGTGTAAATTGGCTGAAATATGAGGATGTTTGTTTCGCCAGTTAGGTTTAAGTCCCATGTAATAGGGGGCGAGCCTATTGCCATCAACCGGGCACAAATCCAGACTCCGGGCTGCTACTGAGAAATTTCAGAAAGAAAAACCCAATGAAAATTTGCGCGACCTGGGAATCGCTACTAATATTTATTTATTTATAAACATAACATCACGGCTTGTTTCCCCGAAGGGTTAGGCAGAGGTGTACCTGTATTACATCCACATTTCGCCAGTTATGTGTAAGTATTATTACAGTACAGTATTTATTTTATTATTTATGTACACACAGAAAAATAGATATAGATAAAACATAATCATAATTTTATTATGGTACAAAGTTACTGCTTATATCTTAAGGACAGGAGAAATGAGAAAGAAATGTAGACAATAGTGTTTGAGAACAAGAACAGTAAAAAATTATAGATATGCGAAGTCTTAAACTAAAATATTGAAATAAACCTACACGTATAACATATACTTAAATAAATACATAGAGCTTAAATATATAAACTTAATTATATACTATAGGTATCTACATAAATACTCACAGTTGAGAGGAAAGGTAATGCTCTTTTACTCGATATTTGAATTGTGAAACAGTTTTTAAATCACGAATGCTATTTATACAAACCATTACAAACATAAGACCGATTGTACCTATTATCAATCCATAATCAGTCTCCTATAATTTATGTCTACTGCTAACTCCTGCGCTGATAATGACGGCTTCATAGCACAATTTCAACACACTGCTAGGTATCCACAACGTAGATACAAAATCCTAAACTTGTTATGGGGAAAAAGGAGCGTGTGTTATATTTAGCATGAGACATTTAATTTATGCTTAGGTATATATGCAAACTGCTGAAAGCATTTAATATAAAACCCATAACGTAAGATCAACAAAGCACGGCTTTCATTTTTCTTTCAAAAGGCGAAACTTCCGTAAACTCACGATTTCGAACGAACAGAGAAGCGAACACAAAACAGCTGCTGGTTATCATTTCAGGCGAGTTACAAGTAAAACATAGTTATTGTTCTCCAAACTAAGTATTCCCTTAGTAGCCTTAGATACTATTTGGTCTTTGTAATAAATCACGGTAGGTAGGCACGTCGTTATTTTGAGGCTGAAAACAAGCTTACAGAATCAATCTGCCTAGGCCCTAGCCTTTTCCCAACTACGTTGACGGGGTCGGCTTCCAGTCTTACCGGATACAGCAGTATTTTACATAGAGCGACTGTCTATCTGATCTCCAAAACCAGTTACTGGGTAACACGATACCCCCTTGGTAAGCCTACAGAATAAAACTTCTAAATATCACAGCACTGTCCCGTATTTTATTTTGATTTACTTTTATACTTTTTTTTTTTTTTTTGGGTGGGAAATTATCAAATGACTCCTCCCGCTCTGGGTGGAGCGAGAGGGCGTGTCAGACTCTTACTGACTAAAACCCACCCGTGTTCCTTCTCTTGCCTGTGCAATGCCAGGGAGCCACGGTATCCCTTTCGGACTTTCCCGCAACCCCGGCAGGCAATGGTCTCATCGGACCCCTTCATTCGCTGACATCTCTTTGAGGCGCGCGTGGAACACAACGCGCCGTCGACCCGGGCTTGGTCCTTACCGGACGGCGAGCTACCCATTGCTCACCGTCCGCAAGCCCACGCCTACGATTTACTTTTATACTTACAAATATTTCATCCTATTGGCATTTCTGTTTTGCGAATGATGAAATGTTATGAGTGTTTTGAACAAAAGCTGTTTTTAAATTTATCTCATACTATTTTTTTCGTAGAATACCCATCAAAAGTAAAGTAATATCTAATGGCTTTTTATAATTATTTTCAAAGAAATGGCTAGTTCTCATACGTGATTCTTCAAAAATTGCTTGTCGAAGTCTTTTTTTTAAGAAAAGTAAAAATAACAAAAATAAAAAAAACTTAATGGCATCTCGTGATTTTTTGAAGCTCGTATGGCCAGTTAGCACACTGAAAAGGGGTCAAAAAAAAAATGATATCCAACTTTTGTAAAATTCTGAAAATGGTTTCAGTTGTTGTAAAATTTTTGGATTGGCTTATTTTTAAAATAAGACGAAACTTTTTTGTTGAACTTTGAACGTTGATTTGGAAATATTATTAAGATGTGTCTAATAAATACATAAAACCTTACCATATTATAAGCAGAAGGGCTAGGGTACATGTTCAGGACGGACCATTCATCATTACAGTGATCGTTGTGCTGTATGCTGACATGGGGCAGTTCTAGCATGTCACATAGTGCCTGGATGTTTTCGCTGGCTCGCCCACCGGTCCCATCTATGATGCCGATCACGCCTTCCTGGAAATTAGATGGATAATTCTTTTAGTTTTAAGAAGAATGTTTGTAACTTTACAGACTGTATGGAACAGACTATATTTTTGTTTAATTTTTGATGTGCAATATTTTTATTACCTTGACGTATTTGGATAAGAAACTTTTTTGGAGTCAATAGAAGTAGGAACTCATGTAAGAATATAATGGAAATTTCAAATTCATTGGACCTTGTACAGCTAAACGAAAAAGACCAATCAACATAACGGAAAAGGCGGAAGTTCTTCTGTTTTGGATATTTTTTTGTCTTTCCTGAAAATATAATGAAAGCCTAAGGGTGCCGCTACGACTATTCTTTTTAATTTTCGCGCAGGAAAAAAACATTGAGTGCACAGGGAATTATGTTTTCTTATTCATTATTTTATCATTTCAGATAATTATGTACTTACATACATTTTCACAAAAAATAACTTCGACTGTAAATACAGTTACTTAACTAGAGTCAAATAAATACTTACAAATCTACATACTTAAAAATACACTCAATTGTTTTAAATAAAACAAAATCCAAAGAAACTTTTAAAGATAGAGATAGATCGTAAAATAGTAACATTCATTTCTCGCTAAAAGACGAAATTCAATTTGAATCTAAGATGAACACAAAGAAAGTTTGGCGTTCTGAACCCGAATTATCCCAAACCATGTAAAATAGGTGGGCAATGAAAAAGAAAAGAACAATTGGAATAAGTCGTAAAAAAGTTGCGTTTTACAGTCAGATCAATGAACAAAACTGAAGAGATAGAAGCAAGAAAATTTAAAAATGGAATCCATATCAATCTCAGGATCACATTATTCTTCCACGCGAGTAAATTCAAATTGAATGAGCAGATGAGGTCATTTCAATCAATTTTAATAGCAATTAATTTTATTTGCTTTTAGAGTTATTTTTCGTTTCATTTAGGTACCTGCTTTCATTTGTGTGTCTAGTAATAAAGATCTGTAGCCTCTTTTATATTGTTCTTTTCTATTAAATTCGATAGTATAAGTCTATCAACAAAGGGCTGTATTAGTATATGTTTTTCCGTCAATAACAAATACATAGTAGTTCCTACATACCTCCGCCAGTTCGCATACATATTTGCTTATTTCCAGAACTTGTCCTCTTCCGGATACTTCCTTTATGGAAGTCCTGAAATTAAAACTTTTTGCGCTCACGTCCAGCGCCACTTTCATGTCATCGGAGTCTTTATAAAATATTCCTCCTGAAACATAGAAATTACCTACTACATGAACGATTACTTTAGACTTTCTCTAATAAGGTAAGTACTACATGTATCCTTTGTTTATGTTCTGTCGGCTACATGCAATGAGGCATGTTTAAAAGATGGAAACGTATGGAAATTACAAGAGTTTTAAAATTGACACAACTTCAACCTAGCTAATTCAATAGGTTATGTCCACAACTAATTAATAGAATAATACGTTTCAAACTAACCGATGATAGGTCCTTCTTTCTCTTCTTGTGCTAAAACACATTGTGATAACAACACCAAAACAAATGGAACCAATACATACATATTTAAAAATATATATATCACAACCACATAATTTTAAAATAAACACAATCACGACAAATCACAACAAAACACTGTCATCGTATCACGTTTCCGCGTTTACACAAACTTTACAGTCTCTAAAAGTAAATCAGTTTACAGTTTACGTCTTAACACTGTAATTGCGTTAAACTTTACAGTTAATCAGTGTTTTAAAACATTGTCGTAATAAACGTTCAAAGTTTGGGCGGTGTGTTGGTAATGTGTTTAGATCGGTATTGGACGGGTGCACGGCGCGCGCGACACGCTGGTTCAAAAATACTCCCGCGCCTATATTTAGGACGGGTTTTCCACAAAACGACATACTTTATCTTGATGCCGTCTGTCTCGGTCTGGAGCGATGTCGCGAAATCCGATTTACGAACAAAAAGTATTGCTTTTTTCAGCTTCTTTTAACTTTTGGCGATCTAATACGAAGTTTCTAATCTGTTTTTTTGCAGAACTAAAGAATAAAAAAGATTGGGAGCAATAAAATATAATAACAGGTGTGTCTGGCCTAAATATGATTGAAAAGTAGCCTGTGGGATTTTTACTTGTATCTGTAGATACCTAATTAGACAAAGACAATATGGATAATGACCGTCAGGTAGATTATGAAAAAATAAAGTAGGTACACGTATTTTCTCTTTTTTTACGTTATCAAAAGATTACGGCGATACATTGAGTTAAGATGAGCCATGATGTCATGAGTATGTAGGTACATTTTTTATTTACTTGTGACGTAGCGACCCCCGCTCCCCAACTTTAATGCGTTTCATTTAAGTAGTTTTTATTAATATGATAAAGCAAAAAACACGAATCTATTTTTTTTTATTATCTGACTGATCGACCAAATAGAATTTCATTTTTCTGACCCAGGCATCATCCCTATTTTCTCTCCTTATCTCAAAAGAGCGGATAAACATTAAGAATATAGACTGTAATTAAGGATCTATATATTATAGCACTTTGATTTCATAGAGCAATCTAACATTGAAATCCGTATCACAATCAAAATTAATAATTATACAGTACGATGAACGCGACGAACTGTCAATCTGCCTAGTCCTTTCTCAACTATATTGGGGTCGGCTTCCTGTATAACTTGATGCAGCTAAATACTAGTGTTTTACATGGAGCAACTGCCTATCTGACCTCCACAACCCAGTTACTGGGTAATACGATACCCCTTGTTAAGACTGGTTGTCAGACTTTCGGGCTTCTGACGACCGTCAAACCCGTAACGATTGTCAAAAATTGACAGCCGGGACCAACAGCTTAACGTGCTTTCCGAGGCACAGAGTAGTCGCGGTATGTAAAGATGGTCACCCATCCACAGACCAACCCTAGCAAGCGTAGCTTAACCTGATGGATCAACCCGTGCGGCTGTTATTACTTAGCCACGAGCCAACCCAACTGTATAATCGTGAAATGACAGGAGCCATAATGAAAATGAGCAATCAGCTTGATAGCTCTCATGTATCTCCTGATAGTTTGAACAATGTTCGTCCATACACTTCAGATTGAGAGCAGTTCACTAAAGCGGACAAAGGGAATTTATAAACAAATATCGGCTTAGCATCGCGCATTATTATTATGAAGATTAATAGGGCGTTTACTTTATTGACTTGAAAATGAAGTAAACGAAATTGGCTTGGCAATACTTTTTTTTTTAAATTTTCCACTTAGATTTTTGTAACGGAGTCTTATGGCCGATTCTCTAATGAAGGTTTCATTAGAGAATCGGCCATAAGACTGTGTCGTTGGTCTAAAAAACAAGCAAGACTTCTTGATTATGATACATTATTGTTAGTGATATACATACAAAAGTACCCTAGTTAATCATATTTGCCCTAAATCAGTAAGTAACTAACTATGAAATGTTCAAAATAAATGACATTAAGTAAAATATTAAAAAAATATTTTACTGAAAATTGTATCGTCAAACAGCAAAGTTATCTTTAGCCCATACAAACGTTTCATCGAACTTCTGACAGGTAAACTCTACGTGTGAAAGGTTTGCACTTAGTGGAAACTAGGTCGCCATAACATGTCTATAAGGAAAAACACGTAGTGGTCTCAGTTAACTGAACCCCGAATCCAATTGTTCCACATTTCGTGCAGATTAGTTGGTATGCACGAGAGTGGCCACCATTGAATCACAGACGTGCCGTATGTACTTTAGGAAGAAGACAGACTTGCTTTTGTAGGGACCAAAAGACGCAAGTTCAGTAAAATACGTTTTTTTTTTTACATACAGCGAGAGGATAAGAAGTCATGGTCGTATTTTGCAAAGTAAATTACAGTAACAATTAGACAAAAAGACAGAAAAAAATATAAAAAATACCTAAAAAAGCCATTCTAAATTGCATTGATTGTAACTTGCGAAAAAGGCATAAAGAAACGTAAAGACAAATCCAATTAAATGCAGCCGTAGATATGCACTATCACGGCTGCAAAAACCTAAAGAAAACACTGATTTGTTCACTTTGCTAGATAATTTTGTCATACGCTACGAAAAGTCGTACGCGTGGATTGATCCTAAATAAACACCAAATGGAAATTTACAATGGCGCGATCGATGAAAACCAATAAAATGTTTACGAGCATGATTTCCAAACTTCTGTTTATGAGTGAACCTATTGCTAAATACAATCTGGATATTGCAATAAACAACTGTACATTCAAACTAATTTTGTACAAGGACTGAAAAGTGAAAGCGATTGTAGCTGTTTAAACAAGAAAATTGTTCGTTTAATGTGTTCATTTTCTGAAATTAAGTTATTTAAACTGCAGCTCATTTGTCTGAGCATACCCGTTCAGTGACTTAAAACTTGTTATGAACTTTAGTTGTGACTATTGCACACCTTTTAGACTTGTTTATTTTATATTAAATGCGCCACTTCGCCGAAAAATGTTATAAAGGAAATCAGACAGCGATACCTTGGGTCTGACGCTCAATTTGATGTGTAAACAAGATAGGCAAACCGAAAGTATTTGGACGATCGCGTCTTAACTTACATTTGTTATTATTTTTCAAGCGCTGTCTTGTATTTTTTGGGTAGAATCAATTTGTTGGTTCAAAACCCGCGAAAGAAATTATTTATTTTCGGGTTAATTGCGTTTGCGTGTAAGCAAACAGTCGATAAACGTAAAATGGAATAAGATATTTGGCTGTATAGCAATTTATGGCAGCAACGAATCGTTAAACCCAAAATCATTTGGACAATGGCAATCCAATTGTATGTGGCAAGAAGGTATGATGGAAAATTACATCCGGGAAAATGGACACCAGGGACCGAAACGAAAAATGTGAAGGCTCATATAATCGGAAAATAATAGGCAAAAACTGATCGAGGAAAACTACACTCGAGAGCAATGAATCCGGGTCACTTAAAGAATCCTAAAAATCTCGGAAACTAAAAATGCTAGGTTAATGCAATAAATTGTATTTAATAGACAATGTAATACTCCTTAAATGAAGGTATTAAAACTTCTTAGTTATTGTAAAGTTATATCATAAAAAAATCAAATTTGAAAAAGGGCCACTTTCGAAGATGGAACTACGAAATTACAGCATTTGGTTTTGCTTTTGTTTGTAATCTGTCATTTATGTGGGTACATAAACCATGTTGATAGTGCTCTATATTCATTATTCAAGCTGAAATTATGTCGCTTACGCCTGAAATTCTTCAGGCGTAAGCGACATAATTTCAGCTTGAATAATGAATATTTACAATGCTGGAAACCGGCCGGAGTCAGCGCGATACAGCCAGGACTGTCGGTGTGTCGCTGTCAACAGTACAAAGAGTTCTCCGACGTTACCAAGAAACTGGTTCTAACCTACGCAGACCAGGAACGGGCAGAACCAGGTGTACCACAGCACGAGAAGACCGATACTTGGTGAACACCATGCTTCGAAATCGCTTTCTTACAGGAACTGAACTCACAAATCAGTTTCGACGCCTCGGAGGAAGTAACCCAAGTGCATGGACAGTAAGACGTCGGCTTGCTGATTCTAACTTAAAACCCCTTAGACCTGCAAACGGCCCTAAACTGGAGCGTGGGCATCGTATTTCAAGACTAAGATATGCCCAGAGCCACGTAAATTGGAGTATTGAAGATTGGTCAAAAGTTATGTTCTCCGACGAATCAAAATTTATGCTCTACAAGCACGATGGAAGACACAGAGTGTATCGAAGACCAGGAGAAAGATTCAAGCAAGCATGCATCGAAGAAAAAGTAGCCTACGGTGGTGGGTCTGTACTTGTGTGGGCCGGAATTTCTTCTGAAAGTCGCACAGAGCTGGTGATCATAGAAAACGGCTCTTTAACTAGCGAAAGATATGTGGAAGAAATCCTCGATGATCACGTTGGTCCATTTATGGTCAATTTAGGTGAGGATGCTATATTTATGCATGACAATGCCCGACCTCATACAGGTAGGATTGTGAATGACTACCTTCAAGAGATGAACATTACTCGTATGGAGTGGCCAGCGCGTAGCCCGGATATCAACCCGATCGAGCATGCTTGGGACGAGCTAGGCAGATGCGTAAAACAACGAAACCCTCCCCCAATCACGCTTCGTGAGCTCAAAATTGCTCTCACAGAGGAATGGGAGAATATTCCCCAAAATCGTATAAGGAACTTGGTGTACAGCATGCCAAACCGCGTAAACGCAGTAATGGAAGCACGAGAAGGCAATACGAAGTATTAAAATTCAAGAAAATCGTAATAAAGTTCAAAAATTTCATGTTTCCTATTTTTGTTTTAAGGAGAGATCAGCAGTTTTTTTCTTTATGTAATTTTGTGTTAGTAAAATGTATGGTGACTCATATTTTTTTTACTTTCATTTAAGGAGTATTACATTGTCTATTAAATACAATTTATTGCATTAACCTATCATTTTTAGTTTCCGAGATTTTTAACATTCTTTAAGTGACCCGGATTCATTGCTCTCGAGTGTATTTTAAACACTCAGGGACTGGACGCATAAAATGGACAAGACGCCAATAATAATATCATCATTGGTTAACCAGGTCCCCACCTATAGACGCATTAATAGGTCCCGTAAGGAGACACCGTAAACACATGTAGAAAACTGCAGGCACCTTTAAATGTACCTAAACATTAAAGTTTCAGAAGTAAAATGAAAACATGAAATGGCAAGAATATCGCCGTTCGGTTTGCACATTAGTTTATAAAAGGTACGATAGTCCACAGCGGATAGAACTCCGGCGGGATCTCATGGCGTAATGGAGAGTGCGATTGTTACAACCCAGTGCTGGCCACACCACAATTGCGGCGATAAGTCCCCTCTTTGAGGAGTGGCTAGATAGGCGCCACGGCGTCCTTAGCTTCCTCCTGACGCAGGTCCTCTCCAGCCACGGTTGTTTTGGGAAGAACCTGTTCCGAATAAGGCGGGAGGAAACGCCCGGGTGCCATCATTGCGTGGATCGCCCGGTGAACACGGTGGAGGATACGGTGGAGGTCTGCCGGGCTTGGGCAGAGCATCGCCTTGTCCTCGTGGAGGCGATCGGTGGCGGTGATCTCTCGCGTCCGGCCCTGGTCCAGGCCATGGTACGGAGCAAGAGGGCATGGAAAGCCGTACAGGGATAGATAATTTATTCAAAAGTTCAAATAATTTTATTTTGAATAGTTACATCCAGGAGTTTTTCCATAATATCTATACGTCATCTCTATGCCACAGGTCTATTGAAATTTTACGCGCTCGTTTTCGTTATAAACCATCGTCTATTTCACTAAATAAATATATAAAACTAGAGAAACTAGAGAAATATTAACTAAATAAATAAATAACTAAACTAAATAGCTCGCATATTAGCCTCCCCCACCAACGAGTACGAGCCGTCGCGTCGACTAGAGCAACCTTAAGGTCAAGACACGTAGGACATCTTGCGTGGAACCATCCAATTGAATTTCTCAAGAAGCGCTCCCACTTAAAAGCGTGGAGGTTTTAATATCTTTTCCCGACGTTAATTTCTATCATGAGTAAATATTATCGTCTTTATATTCTGCTTTGGAATTAGGGCAAGTATTTTTTAGTACTACTACATAATTAAATGTAAAAACTTAACTGAAAATAATATTTAAACTAAATTCTTGGCCGTTATTTACTTTTTACGAACATTTAATTTTATTTATCATTGCTGTAACAATAAAGAGTACTTACCTTCTTGGAATTATTCAATAAAACAAGGTTAAGTAGTACTTATAGGAAAATATTTCAATTAGAAAAATTAAGTGTCTATTTCCGCTTAATAATTCTTTGTAAAATGCAAGTTTGACATTAGCAAAATATTATTATTCGGTAGAACAGGGCAGTTAAGTTATAATTATTATTCAACGGCATGCCTATCCCAAAAAATTATAACGGAGCCATTTAGCCGTAAGAAAAGAAAATTGAATAGCTTTTTAATGGAGACAAAATCATTTCTGTTACCAACCAGAAGGCCCAGGTGGTTTATGTTCGTAACATAATGCCATTATTTTTAACTTCACAATGAATAAAAATCATGTCTTTGGTCGCTGAAGCCTGTAAATATTTACTACAAGGATCTCACAACTAGGCTTTGAAATGGACAGTTTTGATTTGGGTTAAGAACATGTTCCTACCTAAAAAATAACATCTCTTGGTTAACCCATTATTGCCCTCTGTTTGTTGTTGATTGAAGTTAGCTGTTATAAAATGTTACCAGTTTATTCCATACTGCTGCCAATCACCATCTTGACAAAAATTATCTTAGTTAAATTTTAAACAAAAGGTCTTCAGATCAAAATGAGGCACCTTTCTCGGCATTCCCCAGCAAAATGGAGGTTTAAAACCCCTGCCAAAAACCAAATGGACAAAGCACCTTAGACCCGTCACATGACCAACTATATCCAACTTAACTACACAGCAAAAAATATGAAACCTTAGATAACCCACGACAAACAAACGGCCACTTACTGCTAATCGGTACACGTACCTACGTGGCTGAGTACCGCAATAATTCAATATTCAACTCCACTATTTATACTACCATTAGTGGGATAACGCTAGACAGTGGGGCTACGGGGTTAAATACTACGGAATGTACTTTTCGCACCTTTTATGGCCGTGGGATTGGCGAATGGAAGTCGGAGATGTGTTCCTGCAGTGTCCTTATATGTCAAATTATGTAATTGATGTTTCCAAAGATCAACTTATCAGTCACTGCTTGTTTTTACCCAAACAATGCGGATCGCCTATCTTTGCATTAGGCCATTATGAAACCACTGATGAGTAGCTTTCTCTATTCTGATAGTGACCAATACTGCAAGTGGTAGACTTAAAAGTGAGCCTGTTCACTATAAACATAAACTGCCCCACATTCTATATACAATTTGCCCATAAGCTTGCTCTGTAAAGTTAGTATCTTCAACATAGTTAAAAGTATTAAAATATAGGAGGGCAAGTTGTCCGAATAACGTCATTACGGCAACACTGGGCCCCACGACAGCACGTTACCAGCAAGTGGGTCATTTATTGGCACCTTCGTAATTAAGCTATTTCTGCAACAGACTACAAAATGGGATTTACTGACTTTTAGTTTAGCAAACAAGAAAGGCCGAATTGAGAAGCAGTTTTAATGCATAAATAAGAGGAAATATAAAAAGATCTGGGGCCATATTATGACGTATTAATGCCACCATTATTCCAGTGTGAGTGAGAAACGGAGCTATATGAGGCCGCTAGCACCATCCTTTTTTCACAGTGGAATAATTATGGCATTAATACTTCATAATAAGGCCCCGAAGGCAACGCAGAACCGGTCAATGTGGCAACTATTGGCCGGATGGCCTAATTATTTATTTTACTTTATCAAAAAACGGTAATCTGGCACTAACATTAGCTAAAGATAAACTATTATTAGACAAAATAAATGAATACACTCATCCCATCCTCCCTATGTCCAGCAGCAGACGTTTATAGCCGATGAAATGCTGATGACGAAGACCTCTTGTCTGCTGTTAACATCAAACTGCGATTCTGTCAGTTTGTCAAGCATGGTGATTATGGCTTTGATCGTTCGATAAAGCATGGAAGGCCATATGCATTAGTAGTAGTGAAAAGCACCGAGCATTGAGTTCGAACCCAAGGCACGCATCTCTCCCGATCCGACGACGACGGCGCGTTGTGTTCCACGCGCGCCTCAAAGAGATGTCAGCAGAACTGAAAGGGTCTGACAGGGCCGATGCCTGCCGGGGTTGTGGGAAGGAAAGGGATACCGTAGCCCTTGGCAACGTACAGGCAACTGAAGGAAGACGGGTGCGTTTTAGTCAGTAAGAGTCTGACACGCCCTCCCGCTCCACCCAGAACGGGAGAAGTTATTTGATAATTTCCCACCCAAAAAAAAAAGGCACTCATCACTGACTTTTCGGATTAATGTGCGTATTTTAAAATTATCACTTGCTTCAAAACCGGTGAAGGAAAACATCGTGAGGACACCGGCATGCCTGAGAGATATTTCTAGACGGCATGTGAAACCAAGTCAGAGGCCCATGGGCGGCTTTTAAACTCTGACACCAGGTTAGTCACTAACCACACGAATAGTTTGCTTAAATAACGTTAATAACGGTTGACAAAAATATAGTTTACAGTACCTAACAATGTCTATGGTCACAATTATTCGGTGCGTAGACAGAAATTCTCGTTTGATGATTCTATATGTTGGTCAATTTGTTGGATAACTTCAATAGAATGGCAACATTTTGATTTATACATGAATCTAAACGACATATAAGTTATAGGTAGAACATTTATGGTACGAAGGTTTTATAGGCTTTTCGAGCACTTTAACTAATTAATGTATTTCACTAATGAATGACCTTCGATAAGCTTTCTTTATGTATGAGACCGTGATAAGTACTATAAATAACTCTATTAACTCAAATATAATGTATGAAGTTTAATTACGAATCAAACGAATTTACCTGTGAGTGACGTTCGGTATTGATTTACCTGTGAGTGAAGTTCGATGTTTATTGACCTGTGAGTGACATTCGATGTTAATTTACGTATGAGTGACGTTCGATGTTAATTTACCTGTGAGTGACGTTCGATGTTAATTTACATGTGAGTGACGTTCGATGTTAATTTACCTGTGAGTGTCGTTCGATGTTAATTTTGTGAGAGTGCTGGTCCAAAATGTCCTTTAATTTAATTTGAATGAGCAACGTACGAAAAATAATGAATCAGAAACAGCTACTGAAACATGTGCACAGAAACTAACGTGACTCATAAAATTTGAATAAACACTAAATTCTCTACAAGTGAGGCTATCAGTCAACATTATATCTTAGTGATATAATGTTGACTGTTATTAGATTGAATGTGTTATTAGCATACAGGAGTATGCTGCCCAGTACTAAGTTGTATTCTATGAGCTCCTATTAAAAGCTTTGTAGGTATAATGGGCGCTACATAAATGTTCAGGTCGGCACATTAGATGTTTTTTTAACAAAAAGCTTACCCGAAGCAATTATTACAAATATTCAGCTTTCATTTGGCTCGTGTCGATCGGCAAACTTCGTTGGGTATCTACTCTCGCTTAATCGTGTTCGGGTCGGCTCGGCACAACTCGAGCTAAGCTCCGAACAGCTTTTTCCCAAACGAACATCTACAATATTCCATATTGCCGCCCGGCTGTGCCCAGTCATGCCGAACCGAACATGTGTGTAACACCCCTAACACCATCCAAAATTGACGAGATGGAGACGCTAAGTGACATAACCTATGTTCTCCATTCCGGTGGACAGTGTGACGCTTGCAGTTCTGACAGTAAGTGGATTTAATAAAGCGAACACGGTTCGCGTGCTCGAGTCGCTCACAACCCACTGCGGACTACTCTACGACACTTTATTTCAAACTGCGGTAGTATTAATTAAAGTTTTCGTAATAATTCTACCGTCCAGTGTTTATGACAACAATTTAAATAATTCTAAGAACAATGTAATGGAATACGAACGACTGTTCAATATCCTCGGAGTAAAGTAGACAAAAATACCTATAGGATTCTCAAAGCACGTGTAAAGTGACATGACAATGAGTGGCCGAAAGATGGCTCTTTCGGCCACTCATTTTGCCTTAGGGCCAAACACTAAATAGATAAACTATCACAGTCGTAACCTTCAGACAAAGTAGTTTATCACTCACAGTTTAATTTTATTACACCAGACTTCGCTGCCTCTCCAGCCAGAAAGTATAAAAATAAAATCATTTTTAATATCGCAGCTGTTGTTTTTATTGATATTATATAGTTCTCCTGCAGTTGATATACATGCTATGAATATGAAGATGCGTTCCGAGACGTGATTCTCGATGAAGGCATTAACTTTACGAGGAGCTTACAAATATCAATAGTGCATCATGAGGGATAATCCACTTTACTATACGATCATGCAAATCCTAGTCTACGATAGATAGAAATAAATTGTTCATAAATAAAGTCCTTGACCTTCGACTGAGGTCCTACGGATCAACAAATAAATCACCTAAGCTGTTTATGTAAAATTTATACATGTTTCAGCTAGTTATGGCATTTGATGTGGCTGGATCTCAAAATGTAATTCATCATACGGTTTTTGTGTAACTGTATAATATATATGTAGGTAATTGATTAAAAAGAAATCAAGACTTTTGGTAATTCTGTGAATAGAAAAGATGCAAAAACTTGTTGCATCGTATCGCTACGAGAGGTATGAAATGGAAGAGCTGAACTAATTAAAAGTATGGTCTTTTGTTCCAAAGAATGGATCAGGGAATAAAAGGCCATGAATGAAGATGGACCATTGCATGGAAACACAATGCTAAATGGGAATGAGGACGGTGCATCTGCAAAGGTGTTTAGAAAATTAATGGGTTACCTAGAAATGTCGAGCTTTCTTTAGTAAACGAGGTTGTACTCAAAGTAATTAAGGTTTTGCGGTCTCGCCTTGGAATTAAGTCCTCACTTCTTCTATAGAATTGTTTATCCATTTGTTGCAAACTCGAAGAGCATTTGTTTCTGTATTTTATCGTTTAGCTTGATAGTGCCAAGAAAGGTCCACAATTTGGACAAGGAGGACAGTTACTGTCATAGTTCGAAGATAGTATTAATATAGTTGAAAAGTTTTGTTGTAAACTTTCAAATTTTATTTACTAGTTTCATTGCAATTTTTACATAGAATGTCAAGTGGAGAAAAAATAGTGCTAAAATCGGTTATCTAAACACGTATGTCGTCATAATCGTGATATGTTCTTCTGAATGCTCCTGATGTTTTTGTCTAGACAATGCTGCGAATCTTCAAAACAGACTTTTGTCTTGCAATCACAGATATTCCCTAAATTCAACAGCTGTAAAAAGAAATTCGTTCAGTGACGTAATTGCAAGGTTTGATCCTTTGACGTTGTAGTTCGCCAAACTTTAGACAAATCGAAGTCGCTATCGATTTAGAGCAAATATTGTCTAATACTCGACCGAAGCAAACTTTAGTTTGTTTGAATTACTTTTTCTGAGTAAACAGGTTTAGAAGAGAGAATGAGAGAAGGTTTAAAGACACAGGACGTGCACTCATTCGATTTTGTTTTCAAACTTCGAAGACAATAATGCATGCTTTAAGAATTTGATGGAACGGTTCACCTTTCCATTCTTATCTTTGTTAAGACCCCTTAAAATCTATAGCTTGGTTTATGATTTCAGTTTGCGAGACGTCAATCCTCTTCGAACGCTATTAAATTTACGAGCATCGTGAAAACAAAGCAAGTCCCTTATTCTGCATTATATTATTTTATCTGGTCAAATCAGTCGAACCCCACATTGGAACTTCAATACCTTCATAGTACCTATGTTTCGATATTGTAAACAATTAAAAGTAAGTAAAAATATTGGAATTAATTAACAGTGTGAAGTAGTTTTATAGATTTTCTTTCCCGATGTTATGACGTGCATATTAGAGCCATTATTAAAATTTTCATTGCAGAGTTAGTCAACGTCTGTGTGCAGCCTCTCGGTCTGAATTCCTAGAACCTTCATCTCTGTCTCTGCAATCCGAACATATTCCCACAGGATGACCCGATTCAGTGTAGATTGTGAGGATTTTTGTCACATTACTATATTATTTTGTCTTAGCTTATCTACCTACTATGTTCACATTATTTTAAGTTTATTTGCGGAATATATTTTTAATTCCTCTCAATTGTTCCAACTAACTAACAAAACTAAGGCCGGACAACGGCTTCGCCCCTCGATGTCCAAACTGCAAGATATTGCACTAACGATCTCCACTTGTACACATGCATGATTTTGCTTTAAAACAAGCAAAGATTGCACTGAAAAACAGTCCATCATTTGCCCGTAAGTTCAGCGGCTGTCTAGCGAGATAAGTGTCATGAGTGTCATACACAACACTAACGAGACGTCACTTTCACAATAAAAAAATGTCTCATTATTTTTGAATTATTCAATGAAAATCCAATGAGAAGACACTGAAACAAGTCTCGCATTGTCCCGACACATTACATTGTCGGGACAATGCACGAATTATAATAAAATATTGAAGTTTTTGCATGAGAACGAATCTGTCGTCGATCTAGACAAAGGGAAGAATTATAATCCTTTTTATGTCTGACCCTTCAAATAACGTACTAAGTATTTCGATAGATTGTTTTTATATCTATCTACAGAACCTTCGAAAGTGTTAACTGATTTGAATATTTTACTTTAATTTGAATAGTCCTACTATTCAAATTAAAGTAAAATATTCAAATTTTCTAAACACTTTCTGATGGGTAAAAATTCAAATTCAGTCCCGGTTCAGTATTATTAAATCGTAAGCGTTTGATGTTTTTGATCCGTACCTGCCTCTGCATTTTGAAGTACGACAGTTTATTTCATTTTGAAATATGTTATAATCATCACATTAAATTAACTTCCTACGATAATACCCAACACCCGCAACATGACTAAAATAGCCGGAATATCATCGAAACATAAACTTTTACGATAACTGTAAGTATTCATGTAGAATCGGGAAAGCAGTTAGGAAAAGCATTATCTACAAAATCCATTTCCTCGTATGACTGGGCAGGAAAGTAAACGTCACTTCCAGTTATCGATGTTCGTGACGTCATTATATGAAGGATGACGTCACTATACAATGTCCATTGCTCGATTTGTTGCAAAGGATTCGTGTACTTAGTTAGAAAGTAAATCATCAATGAAGAGGAATAAAGATTCTTATCGATTCAAATGCAAATAGGAAAATGTCTGTCGAATTGGCACGCTTACAAGGCTAAGCTACAGACTCGATTTTGATGAAATTTTATACAAAGATTGTTTTGTAGGATAATGGTGACTTTTCATCCCGGAAAATTAGACTGTTTGCTCGTTGGCACAACTGCGGCTGTATCTACTCAGAAATTTATAAACAAAACAAAAGCTACGCAGAACTAAAATTTTAAATTCAGCTGCTGTAGGTACGTTGGTAGTTTAAAATCTAAGCCGTTGATTGGCTATTGGTAGTTGGGTCAAATACAACCCTGTGCCCTGATTGTAGGTAATCAACTCAATGCATGCACACATGTAGAGATAAGCGAGAATGATTCGAGCGTATCGTTGCTAAATAGTGATCATTATGGATTATTCAATCAATGACAACCAATTTTACAAATATTCACCATAAGATCCGACAAGCGGTGGAACCTTACCATAATGATATCTCCTAGTACCTAAATAGGTACCTATGCTTTCGTATCAAAATATTGTGATTAATCTATAGACTAGGAGCCCACTCCAACGAAACATGTTATAGAGACGTAGGTTTGCATTATTTTAAAGTGAATCAAAACAGCTTAGGTATATCACAATTTGTCCTTAGGTATGTAAAGGAAGATAACATTATGAATCAAGTGGGCGAATCCTTCTAGACGCTCTTTATTCGGTCGCACCTTTAAACGCTTTCGATCTTCAATGGCTGTCGCTAGCGCTTGTAGCGTAGGTGGCGCTTAGAACCTTTTGAGGTTTTCCTCAAAAGAAAATGCTTTTGTGCAAGCAATATAAGTATCACAAATTCACAAAGCATTACAAAACTTTGTATACAGATGGAACTACCATTTCAAATAAAAAGCATGACGGCTTGACCCTTTGACAACGCATATCCTCATATACCCTTTTCTACGCGCCACAAAGAACTAGAGAAAATTCAGTGCTCGGAAACAAAACATACTTTTTTATTTCAGTCACTGGCTGCTGCCGCACAAAACTTATTATGAAGTTTTTTTTTTCGTAATATAATTTAGTCAGTTTTTGTTTTTCAAAGGTTTTGCGCAAACCACGGCACACTTTGAACACAGTTCACTGTGGATAGGTTTACAGCAACTGTATTTCACACTTCAATAATTCACTCTGTGTACATAACTCTCAATATGCATCGTACCTGCCAAACAAGAGCTTATTAAAAGCCAAAATTGATGCGCAGCGGTCTCATTCATAACACGTAGTAATAAATCGCTGCCATTAGGTAATGCGTTTGTACCGTAGAGTGTAAAGTGTCGCAATGTGCAGGCGTTGTCAACACTCTGCTATCATAAATCAATCCAACTTTACCCACAACACAGATTGCCCGGGCGAAACAATGCACTTGAGTTTCGGCGAACATTCGCACGTAGCCATTTATTCTGTAAAGTCGATTTCCGTACCATTCCTTTGGAATTAATTAACCCATTTATTATTGTGTACTTACTTCAAGAACAACAGTCTTGCAAACTAGTCCGGAACTCGAGCCAAAATCGTTTTCATAGTAAACTATTGATCCGGAATAGAGTGAGTGAATGTAATATGCATAAACGAGCGTTAGTATAGTTGCACTACGCAGCCCGGCTTATGCATAAAAAAGAGTAGTAAGTAAATGGATTACTCCATCTAGCATTTTATCCGCCAGGTCTCCTTTGTGGAAATGGAAGATAGCAGATGTGTCGCAGCCCCCCTGTGCCACATCTGCATCTGTGGAACGTCTATAATTTAAATTGCAAGTCATTTCATTATGGAATATTTCTGATGAGCATTTCATTAATCAATTTCCAGTTAATCCATCAAACTGTGGTTGCGCACACTTTGATGAAGCTGAAGAGTTTTAACGAGAAGAAGGAAACACCCTCTTAACGAAACTTGCGGGAAGAACGGAACTCACTTTTAACGTAACTTGCCGGTAGAAGGGGACTCACTCTTAATGAACTTACGGAAAGAAGAGGAGGACTTTTCCCGACAGTCACTGCATTTGATAACTACTCAGTGGCACTCCTCCACCAAGCCCCGTGTACCTTCCTAGCTCACGGTACGATTTAACGTACACATTGGCAAAGTTACTGTGTGTAGGACGATCATCTGCTATCTGTGCAAGAAACAGACTATTCTCTAAGCTGGCGGTGTTTCAAAAACTTTAGTAGCAGTAAGGAGATCAATATGAGCATTTAATTCTTCGTCTTATTTTTTTTTTAAAGTTATTTTGATTCAGGAAATACTACATTAATCCTTAGGTAGGTATTCGGAACTAAAAAGTTTTGGAAATAAAATGGATTAATGTCAATTTGATTTCCCATAATCGTTAATATTCAGCAAGACCTTTAGAAAACTCAAAATTACTTTTACGATGGAATGGCAAATTACTGAAAAAGGAAGTGACTTTTAAAACTTTTGAAAAGTAATTAAAGTAAGAGAGTACTTCGATAAACAGTAAAGATAGACCTAGTGCACTCAAATAAATTATAACTTTTAAGTAGGTTATAAAATAACACAAAAAACATTGGTGCCTAGTATTTTCATGTTCCATTAATCTCACCAGGTTATTGTTATATATTTACAATAAATCTCGATACCAATAACAATAATAAAAGCACATAATAATTATTTGTTTTGGTTGTTATCCATAACAAAAACCATAATCCTCGGAATATGAATATGTCGATTGGCCTCCAGCCGTTAATTGCGGAATGAGTGAAAAATAACAATGATGTGTGTGACCTGATTGCAATAAATGGTGAGTAAGTAGGGACGATAATGGTGTAGAATATAAAAAAGCACTTTCAACACGACCAGCATCCTTATAAAAACAGTAGTGAAGTGTTCGCGGAGCTACGAATTTTATTACATGGTGTTACATCATTTAGCATTGCGCAAAGCGAACCATGAAAGGGATCACAAATTAACATATTTTCGTGCGAGCTAACTGCAATTTTATGCAGTGGAACAATGGCTGGTACTCAAATATTCTGGCACATAGAAGAGCATTAATTGTATATGTTTTTTGTTGTTGTTGCATGGAACAGTGTTTGACCAGTGGTAACGACCGCGATTTACGAATTTTAGGTCGTAGGTTTGAACCCAGACAGTCGCTTAAATTATTTTATCACCACTACCCTCAAAACGGAGAAGGAAAACGTCGTAAGAAAGCCGACAACTGGCATGTCCTAGAATTTTGGACACACAGGTCTCCTAACGGTGAGAGGGGGGTGCCCTCTCACCGATAGGAGACCTGTGTGTCCCAGCAGAGGGGACATTATAGACTGATTATGCTATACACTTTTTTTTCGTAGTATAACTGAACCTCATATTTATTTCCATTGTTGGCAGAACCTTAGACCAAAATGCATAAACTTTTAATACCTATTTCTATTCTATTGAGGAAATCTAAACATATTCTAACGCGAATGAGGGAAAATTACATGCGAAGGACACGCACAACCTTGTTAACATACAGTGATTCAATAAATATTAATCTCGCTACGCCATCCGCTTACGCTAACATTAATGATAGTCTTTAATGTAATCTGGGAGGAAGATTATAGCTCTATTACTTGGAAAATGTACATTATCAACACATTGATCGACACTAACAATAGACTTTGAATGTAAAGAAATCTATTTCCAAACTTCGAATTCAATATATTAGGTAAACACATAAAGCTACATGGACTCTTATGAAACGTCAGAAGCTAGATGTAGAGAAGGGCGGAAATAAACTCCACGATTACTCTTTTAAACTATTATGTTTCAGTTTTTTTTTTGTTTTCCAGCGACTTTGGATGGCCATGTCACCTTGAAGGTGAAGCGCTTGGGACGCTGCAGGCAATTAGCAACCCAAAATATTTAACGCTAGCTTCGCACCGCGTGAATGCCACGGGAATTCATTAATTCCGTAAAACATTGTAACTACGCGGCGCACGCAGAATTTTTTTCCGACATCTTCAACAATATTCGTCATATTTCAGCCAATTTACACAAAACCTTAATTAATTATACACCTTAATCTTCCTCACGAATCACTCCGTCCATCACAAATATATCCATCACATTTGGTTTATCATCATCAACATCTTTAGGTTTATCTTTCAGTCCATGTTTATCAACATTAACGTCTTCTTTTTACCATGGAATTTTATGTAGGCCCTGTTGTGTAGTGAAAGCATTTTCCCTTTGTTTTGCCTTCCCTAAGTTTTCAGGTCAGGTGTTCAGGTCAATGAAGTTACGTTTTACAATTTCGCTTCTCCTATAATGGACATTGCATTGTTAGTATTGTCACTTGCAGGGTTTCCACATAACCCAATCACAATGTCCATGTTACTGTGAGTCTCATTGTTCTGCCTGACCCTTACATTTAGCGCTTGCGCCGTTATACTGGATTCAATGACGTATTGCAAAGGATCTAAATTCTTGTCACCTAGATCTTAATGACCAAATAAGGTCTTAATTATTAGAATAAAGTAGCTTTTTGTTAGTTTATTAGCTTTTACGGAAACTCCCTCCTTCAATACTGGGGCAAAAGACCATAATACACGGTTTTATTAATGTCTTAAGCCTTCTTAGGTTAAATGATTGATAATAAACTATTGATTATGACGTTTCAATGCCTCATACAAATATTGAAAAATCAATATTGTTGTATAAATAAACAATTTAGTTGAACATTTCGATATTGTTAAATTATTAATTATTTATATTTCAGACAACATGATCCATTTTGCTAGTAAAATAGTGCTTAAAGCTAGCGTGTTAAATGAGTAAGTGAACAAGAAACGGCGGTGATCAATCAGACGCGTGCGATTATGCCTTATGTTATCATCTTCTTCTTTATCCTTTCATGGTAGTAGTTAGTACTAGTTAGGTACTACTATTGGGTGTGCATGTTTAATGCAGTAGACCTTTATAAGCGAATGAGTTGACGTAATATATTCCAAAAATTCCGTAATAAATTTCAAATTGTTATTTTCGTGTTTTGTTCTTTCCTTGCGTCATGTGTACTGCAAATAACGTATTTTATTTATTTCTTTTTTCTTTATATTCCTAGTTTGACGACTAACTTTACACACAATTTCTGGCTCACACGTCACGTAGGAGTTTTATTTGGCCTTCTTATTCAAAACTCTGCTACCTGATTTTCGCCACATATGGATTTTCCTACCAATAAGTGCTCTGTAGGATGATATGCTTTGTTGCTCCATACAGGATCATTATTTTAAATCGTCATGTTCTTAGGTATCCGCTTATGCTACATTTAGATATAATCCTAACGAGCGCCTTAGGGGGATACTATACCATTGCTCATAATTACCACACTAGAGTGGCAACTGGGTGATCGGAGTATGATATCATTAGTAGACAGATTATGTTACTCATTTTTCTTAATTTATCTATTATTGTAGGTTTTCCTGGAACCCGGTATGTAGGCAGTGATCGAGCAGTTCTATTTGTATACTGCCATCATAGCTTACCTTTATTAATAATTCACCTTTCATTTATAACATTTGATAAATGTAAGATAAATATTGGGTTATGAAATTGGCGTTTTGTATGGAGAATATTAAAGAAGTTTCTTTTTTCATACTAACATTTTCTTAATTTATTTAACAGCCATGAACACTAAAGTTTTAAATTTTATGCACTAATGTTTAAAAACTAAGATAACGTATGCCACTTAGATTAAGGACAAAAAAAGTTTTGGCTAAGTTTTAAAACAGATATTGGTCATATCTGCTAATAAAAAGAGGAGTCATTTTAAGCATTTTTTATGTTTAGAAAACTATAAGTAATAAGGTTTTTTTACTATTGGTAGTTGTCTATGATGATCATTATTCGATATAATACCAAGCACTTGATGAATATTTTAAATCACAGAAGTGACGAGGTTCTATTTGTGAGAAAAAAACGCCATTTTCAAGGATGGGGACCCAATATTAAACCGGCTTCATTCATAGATACACCCACTTCATAAACCGCGAAGGATGTTTTTAGTCCATGTTTTATCACTTCGTATCAAATGCAAATAAACGTGATCTGGAATAAAATCGGTTATTCATAAATATAGATTTTTTTCATGGGGCTAACCTCGTTGGATTAGGACTGAAATTGTAAATGGTTCATGAAAAATTCGATTAGATCGCATCGTTTGGTCTTGTTCACGGAGTATTACCTACCCTCTTGCGTTCGTAACTGATCCAATCACTTTCACTCAATTAGGGAAGCCGTTCTGTTTTAAAAGGTTATAATCTATTATTAATTGAATCTGCAATATTTTTTTACCTTTTTTTTAAAATTCATAATGGGGAATCTCTTGGCCTGCATCTCGTCTGATGGTAAGTGACGATCAGGCCGACTCATCTCTCTGGCTCAGGCTTATTTTAACTTTATGGATTAGGAGGCAGAATTAATAAAGTGTCGGTGACTCAGCCATGTCAGTCCATAAAGGTGACTCATGAGTCTCCATAAAATAAAGCCTTCTTGTCACAGTCATGACGTGCAGCTGCCGATTATTTGTTATGTTTATATTGTTGTTGTTTTTTTTTTGTATGCACGTGTTTCTGTGACAAAGAAACCTATTTTTCTTTCTTTTTTTTCTTTCCTTAATCGCCACGATTCACAAACATATTCTTATCGCAGTTTACTGTCATTTATAAAAATCAGAAAATGATGCTGCCTATCAATGAATAAAGTCTATTACCATTAATAAATTGTACTGCAACAGGAAATCTAGTTTATTTATCGTTAATGTTCACACCACGAGTTCCCGAAGGCAACTTTATGCTGCAGTTTTTGTACCTATATTAAATTAAACCACCAGTCACAATATAAAATTACCATCGCTCACTAAATACATCGGTAGTAGGTGTGTGCACATATTAAATATAAGCACATAGTAAATACCTACCTATGCATACTAGTTGGAGTGTCTCATGTCCATTACTTAATTGTTAATTAATTGGTCGAAGGTGATTGCATGGTACCTATGTAGGTACCCATACATAATGTATGTTCCACACGAATCCATCAATTTATTCCTGTAACTTGCTGGCCGTTATTGACTCTGAAGTTAATTAGAATTTATAAGCATCTACGGGAATTTCCTTCAACGCAAAGACCGAAGAACGGCTCATACATCTTACATTAGTATCTAAAACGATTATTTTTGCTCAGTTCTTATTTTGGGACGTACTTACATTGAAGAAAAAGACGATACCAGAATATCCAAAAACACAGAACATAAGGTAACAATTTAACGACGCATCTACTCCAAACACGACGGTAGAACTCTGGACTAAATCCAACCACCGCAGTTAAATAAGTGTGGCATGACAGCCACATCTGGAACTCCTTCATCCATTCCTATGCTGATTCGGGAGGGACCTTGGGAATCTAAATGCTTACCATACTGGGTGGCCGTAATTGTTGGAAATAGTCGCCTAACCAGCCTCTTACTAATTAAGCCCTTTTACGGCGACTGTAGAGCGTCAAGCTGTTGGTATAACTTATTGCTTTAACCTAAGTTTTTTGCTTCAATAAAATTTAAGAAGTTTGGTTAGCGAACTATTTCCATAGATTTATTTTTTTACTCGTAGCTATGCCCTTGGCTTCATCTTGAGTGAAAAGTTTTCCGAAACATATATTTTTTACTTTTTTTCATATAGTTAGTTTAAATTTTAGTAGTTTAGCTTTCAAAAGTTACCAAACAGATCTACCTTTAAAATACAGACGCTTAAAACTGGGCCGTGGTAGACACTGCCTAACGAATGTACAAAATTGTACGTCTCAAAATGTTTTTGCGTAATTGTTGAGAGCTTTACAGGAATCTCCAAGTAATGCCTCTTTGTTGTGATTGTAAACGATTCAAAAGTAATAATAACTACAGTATTATTACGTGGACAACCATTTAACTCGTCGAACATCGCCCACCTGAAACTTTTCACCTACCAAACGCGGTGATTATGTCAGTCAAATATATTCGTTGAAGCATCCCAAGGGATACCTTTACAGGCAATATTCCGATGCGAACATCATGTTTTAATATTGACGTTGAAAATTACCATTTTCATCACAAACCTTTGAGATTTATTAACAATCAAATATTGTCAAATCAGTATTTTTGCCGTTTCACCTCGTAATACTCGCTAAAATTACTTTTAGTAAAAAAGAGATTGGGCCAAATTGTTATACAAAACACTGCTGTTGCGGATATTTTGTACAAATGACTTAGGTAGACAATATTTTTATTATAATCTTTACAAAATGACTCGTAAGTTCTTCGAAAAATGATAATTGATGAAAAACGTCTCTAAGTAGGTAAGTAAATAGATCACTTCCCATAGGCACATCTTTGCCCTTTTATTTATTCGTACGTACCTATGTAAAAACGTTCAATAACCATTCAAATTCTATACCTGTATTTGTGCGTGTCATGCATGATAAAATGATAACCCACAGTGTAAATTATGCTATGAGTAACCAGTCAACCGTACTCACCAAACTAATTAACATAAAAATAGAAACACTTTCAAGGGTTCACCGTGTGGTTTTTAAAAACAATACCGTAGGTTACAAATGAAAGGAAAACATCGTAGGTACTGTCATGTCTAGATTTCCCAACCAAAAAAAGAAAGAAAAGAAGGTACTGTCATGGCGCCCAGCTGCAATACCTCATCATCAGATGAAACGCTATATCTCGATGCTCATTAACGAATTTACTTTTATCCTCTCCACAGCAAGCGTTGCCTTATTTATTTATTTTACTCACCAACTGAAGATCAGTTTTAAAAATCTATGTTACCTCAAAGTAAATATATTCCTAAACATGTTCACTGAGTCATTATAAAAACTTTAATGAGTATCGGAAAAACTTTATACACCAACGTGCCATCTTTGAAAATGTAAAATCCAACGACTGAATGCAGTCCAATTTCCTGAAATGAAAACGCAAAATGAAGATAACAAAGAGCAAAACTTCCCGAAGGTTTATTCCCATGATAATATGCACAGAGATAAAGGTAGGTGTACATAGTGGGATGCTATCAGTGCTCTTTATCAGAAGCGGGCAGTCAGGCAGTGCGAGGCCGACTTCGGCATGGGATACGCGCGCGGACGGAGCGCCGCGATTCACCGGTGACGCGATTTACGTAAACGCTATCGCGAGTTGAAAGTTTTTTTTTTATACGGTAAGTACATAATAATATTTTGGTCTTGTTGTCAGTGAGATTTTAGCTGATTAATTAGGTATAGTAAATTTTGAAAAGTGTCACAGTGTCGAATTGAATTCTTTCCAACCAACCTAATTAAAAATTCATCCATGCATGTTATAAATGAATCGTCATCACAATTATGTATTCTCAATATACTTACATAAATATCGAAACGCATTCATCATTTCCGTTTGTATTAATTTAACATTACAGTAATAATATTTCAGTGGTATTTTTACACTACGTTCTACCAACAAGGGATTTGATCGAGTCACTGCCTGCACTTTTGAGTGACTCATTAAATTAATATCAGCCCATCAAAAACACATCCATTCATAGATATCAATACAAAAATATCCTACAAAATTAATTAGTGTCCCAGAGACTACCTATTTATGTATATTTTTGAAAATAACCTTTTGTAAACGACATTTACATTTTAAATAAATAAACGAACATCTTAGTGATATTAATTTACAAACACGCGAAAATCAGAAGCGTTTTACAACCTCATCATGAAAACAATTTACAAAATTTTCCGGATAATAAATTTTGATTACGAGAACAATCAAGCACAGATTCTGTTAACCAAATAATAACATCGGCACCTCGGCAAAAGGCTTTTGTTTTTAAGCACTTACGAAGCACGAAATGGATGACGATTTAATGTTTTTTGCATTATGTACCTATAATTACCTACCTGTACTCACGGCTCTGCCTACGTGAAAACCTTTTCAGTTTTCTTCGGGATGTGAAGCGTGTATTTTTTTTCATTTATCTTCAGAAAGCAATGTAAAACAAAAATAAATAGACAAAGCTAAAGATATAGAAAGAAAAATAGACGATAAGTAAATAGACTCTTGCACATATTTCTCAATATTTTTGCAGTTTACACTTTGATAGATAAATCTCATTGTAGGTACAAATCTACAATATTTAAAAAAAACAAGGTACAAACTACTATGCAAGATTCTTCTTATAACTTCGTAAGTTCATACAAAGTTTGTAATAGGCTGTGGAGGTTTTAATTAAACTTACATTATATAGAGCTTAAGCAGAATTAAGAAGAATAATTTTCTGAAATCTTTTTATCTCAGTTATTTGCACAGAACAATTTTCAAATTATGTTTCGTGGCTTGATGAAATATCAAATTCTGTTAGCTTTAATATTAAAAATGGCGATTAGTTTTTATTTGATTGTATCTGAAACTCCTTCTACGAGTTATAGTAAAGTCTATCTATTGTAGCTTTAAAATAACAATTTACAGTACATTTTCTGTCATAAAAACTGATGTATTAATTTAGGGTTTTTTAGTATAACAATAGGAGAGAAAATAAACCCTTCATACATTTTGGTCATAAAGTATGAAATCAACTTTTCTTACACGAGAAAGGTCGTAATAGAAGCCGCACTTTCAGCTTTAGTATTTTTTTCATGATGTTAGTCGGGGTTGAGAATTGAGGAGAATGCCTGGCCGCATCCCGGAAGGTCCAAGCAATAATGCCATGGAGTAGCAAGCAAAGGAGTACTCCTATTGTATTGGGTTTAATTATAACTCAATATAACCACATTCATTCAGACATTCTAGGGACACTGTCTCGAATCTAATCAAACAGAATTTCAACCGGTTGTTTTAATTGTTTCTGGGAGTTACACACTTCAGTGAATTCAAATTCAAAACTCAAACTCAAAGCATTTATTTCAATTAAACCATTTACAGGCACTTTTGAATTGTCAATAAGTGTGTCAGTCAGAAATAGGAAGCTAGTTGCCCATTCCAAAGCGGAGTAGGTACCTATGGTGAAGAACGGGCAAGAAACTCCACGCACACTCTATTAAATAAAAACGTTTGATACAAAATATTGGTTACGTCAGTCATGTTAGAATTATGCATGTGACAACAATGTAGAAAGATGTGCACGTTCGTAAAAGCGTCGGTAATAAATAAAAAAATATTTAAAATTTTTATTTCACATAAATCTACACGGGCACTTTTGAAACGTCAGAAGCTAGGTGCAAAATAAGTTGCTTATGCCTGATTAACACAACATTCAAAACACTGGTACCACTCCACTCCGGAATATTTCAAACCGCAAGTGAGCGAGAGTCATTTGTCACCAACTGCTACATTTCCGATACATGTCATCCATTTTCCCATCACGTCACTTTTGATGTATAATTTCCTGATCTTTTGGTATGAATAATGTATTTACACCTAGTACCACTTAGTATGCACGAGCAAACATTTCTATTTATAATATTAAAGGCATTGTTTCTTTACTGGGCGTAATTTAACCTAATTTGTTTTTTTTTCTGTAAAAAGGTCACTTGTCGCGTAATCTTTTACAGGTTTACTTAGGTACAGAATATTTTAAAGGGTTCGTAAAAAGTCGTGCAGATGCTACATATTTCTGTTTTACACTCCGAATGAATGAACTCAATAGAAGGGTTATGCGAGGGATATGAATGATTTTTTTACAACTGACAATAAAATATACGAGTACTTTTATAAACGATGCTTAAAGTTTAGTGACGTTCAAACGTCAAAAATGTATGGTTAAATAGTCGCTAATCATTATTAAACTTTGTGCAACGTTTATAATTAAACCCCTTTATGTGCAAACATTCAGAAAGTGAGTTTAAATGTTAGCACCATTAAACTTGAACGAATGTCGACGCTGTACGTTGACATTAGGTCCTGTCCCGGTGTTAAATTTACATCTGCGCCTACGATTAAACACGCGATTTTTTTGTAAACTCCACAAGTTATGGAAATCCCGACCACTGCTGTACAAAATAGAACAATAACAAAGTAACATTTCTGATCCGTTGGTAAATAAAAATGTTGTGGTTGAAAAAGTTTCACGAAATTCGCGGATGCAAACGGTACATAGGTATCGGTATAAAGTTTAGTTCGCTTTCGCTCCACTTCTAATACTGTTGCGCTACAAAAAGTTATGAGGACAATAAAATGTTATCACTGGAGCACAGAGTTACTGCCAAGTGTTAAGACTAACAACGTAACAGAGTCCACACGTAACTTCAGTTCCCACAACCAGGACATTTTTAGACTAACTGTGTTCAATTATTACACTATAAAACTGTTTTCAACACTTTCCCTCGTTACTCTTACTGAATAAACATGTGGGTAGATTTGTAATTTAGTTATACAAAGAACTAACCTACGGTATAACAGTGATCAATAAGATGCTAATTGCTAAAAATATTGTAATATTGGAGGTTCCCAACACCCACAACATTATTCAAATTCAAAAGTCATTTATTCAAACTAGCCTGAGAATCAGCACTTTTCGAACGTCAAAATTACATAGGACAGTCGCACAGCTTTCTGTTCAGTTCGAAAAAAAAAAGATTCTATACAATAGTATACAAGATAATTTACATTACGCAAAACACAATTTTAAATTATAAATTAATAGCCATATGACAGCTAGCACACGCCATTAAACCAACCAAAAACATCGAGAACTATACTCAAGCAGAAATAAAAATAACTAAACGTAAACAATATCTAAAAAAAGAAAATAAAGGATATTAAATATTATATAAAAATCTGTACGTGTGGGATTTATATCCCTCATATTAAACCTTCTGATAGGACCACTTCGTAGGTACTTGCGTGGGATTGCCACTCCTGGGAAGAGACAGTGGTGTTCTGCAATTATGTTGACAAAACTGCTGTTTTTCTTACAGATTAGAATTTACTTATTTAATAAAAAACCGGCCGGATTCATCCCAACTACGGAACCTTTCATTGTGTGTGGACAATGAAAGGTTCCGTAGTTGGGATGAATTTATCCCAAGAACGAACATAACTTAGTAGTTAAGAAACATGTTCTCCCATACATGGATACGCGTCACGGTCAATTCTCCAACTGCAAATGTAAGTTTGTAATCGCATAAAAAAAGTGATTTGATAAAACTAAAAATTATCAAATTTCGGACTTTTTCCTATACTTGTGCTGCGAGACCTTGGTCCCTGCCAAATTTCAGGATTCTAGGTCAACGGGAATTTCTTTTTTGGGAAGATCAAGTATCAGGAATTGATTCCCATAAAAGTTATAGGTGAATAGAGGGATTTTTTTGGCACCCTGCGCGGGTGCCTAAAAAAATGGTAAAAACCAGTTTTTCGCTTCTAGAGCAAAACTACAGCTAGGATAAAAAAAGTTAATGTAACAAATGTGCGCATTAAAAAAACAAAGAGAATGAGCTCCGGTAGAGCAAAATCGATCCAGAGGATCTTTTTTTGTACGAGCTGTAGTTTTTGCTCTAGAAGTGAAAAACTGGTTTTTACCATTATTAGCATTTTTTGGCACCCTGCCTCCCTCTATTCACCTATAATTTTTGTGGGAATAAATTCCTAACACTTGAATCTTCACAAAAAAAAACCGGTCCAATAGGAATTTCATGGACTTTTCAAGATTTTTTCGCTAATTCTATCCGACTAATAGATTTTAATTTATTTGCGAGTGTCAAAATATGTTACAGGTATGGCCGTATTTTTTTATTGCGTTCACTTAGTTGATTTTTTTTACAGCTCCAAGGGAACATATTTCCACCTTGACAGACTGACCGACAGACAAGAAGTGATCCTATAAGGGTTCCGTTTTTTCCTTATGAGGTACGAATACCTAAAAAGAACATAAATTATCATGTAGTGATGCTATGCAAGTATGCACTATGAAAGAACCTTTTCACAGGCTGCCAACAATCTGTCAAAGAATAAGATAATATAACCATTAAATAAATTATGAGAAAAAGAGAATTTGGGAATTCATTAACGCTTAACAGGTAAAACAACGATTAGTTTGGCTACCAGCATAAATATTAATGTTTCATAAATATGTAATTTAGGAATAAATAAAACAAGTTAGTTTGCGGCGACTCCCGGTGGCGCCATCTGTCATATTTCGCCAAGCTATTTAGATACAATACAAAATTGTATGAGGTAGTGGTAGTAAAGCGGAAACTTTTTGAACAGTATGTATTGTTATACGAAATGTTTTTGGCAAGTTAAATTGAGGGTCGCTGAAAATGTTCAACCGCAAATAACTCTTGAAAAAGACTGGTTTGTAAACCATTTGTACTAAAAATTGACACAATATTTTTAAACCTCTTGTTTTCTTTCAGTTTGAAATTATACGGTTAGGTAGGTAAAAGGGTCATAAGCATAATCAAATATAAAAGCGTCATGCCCAGATCTTGGTAGCACAAAATATTTTTATAACCACTTGTTTAGGTTATTACGAAAAAGGAACCTATTTGTAAAATGATAATTTAAGGGTTTTTGGGTATAACAGCTTTTTATGTGCAGACTACAAAATAAAATCACCTCTCAAAGAGATGTGATATTACTTTACTGTCTACCTACATCAATATTATAAACAGAAAATGTTCGTATGTTTGCTTGTAATGAATAAACTCAAAAACTTACTGGACCTAATTAAAAAAATCTTTCATCAGTAGAATGCTTTATTATCACTAACGTCAAAGTCAAAGTCAAATCATTGATTATAAATAGCAAGGGCATATTTGAAATGACTGTCTTTGACTTTGAACTTTAATAACAAGGCACTTTTCTTACGTCAAAATATACAAAAAAAAAAAAAATAGAATTGATTCAAAATTGCAAAATTCAAAAGTAATTTATTCAAACTAGGCTGAGAATCAGCACTTTTCGAACGCCAAAATTACATAAGACAGTCTCCCAAAACGCCCACTCTTCACCACTTCCTAGTGCTTTTGCTGGGAAGAAGAAGTGGCACAACAAACTTCCCAACAGCACAGCTGTCTGTTTCTGGTTGCCCCTACCAAAGGGTAGTTTCCGTATGGAGAAGAATCAAGAAACTACACCGGATATAAGATATAATGCGGGCGAAGCCGCTGGCTGAAGCTAGTATTTAATAACCCCGATGGTAAAAGCGTTTATCTACAAAGATAATGTATATAAAAATCAATTGCCGTGTGTTAGTCTCGCAAAAACTCGAAAATGGCTCGACCAATTGTGATGAAACTTTAGTAAGTTGTTGTGTGCGCGCCGGAGACGGTTTAAAAAAAAAGGATTAGCTAGTTTAAATTAAAATCTTTTTAGGTACATACTTCGTGTTCTACGCCAGATGACCATGAATGATGTATTTCAAATACTTAGACCTTCTTTTTTTCTTTTTTTTGTGTTTGAAATTATCAAATAACTTCTCCCGCTCTGGGCGGAGCGTGAATGCGTGTCAGACTCTTACTGACTAAAACCCACCCATGTTCCTTCAGTTGCCTGTACTTGCCAGGGGCCACGGTATCCCTTTCGGACTTTCCGGCGACCCCGGAAGGAAATACTTAGACCTTACGTCATCACATTAAAACGCAATGAGATTTTCAGATTTGGAATTTCAGAGAGGAATAGGGTGTTTTACTCTATATGAGAAAAAATATATTATTGAGATAGCTTAGGCAAAAAGCAGTCGGAAAACGTTAGTTTTAGTTCATAAAATAGCAAACTAAATTTTAAAATTCAATTCAAAGGTTTCAGCTTTTTTAATCTGTTTCATAACACCACTAAATAGTAGTCGCCATGTTATTACGTCATACGGCTATGTAAACTTAGAAAGTGTTTGCTATCAACTATCAGCGTACCTTTAATCTAAGGTTTTTTATTATTTTCGTAACCAACGTAATTTTTATTGAAATAATACCATGGAGGACTGTTTTGTTTGGAGAAAACACAAATAACTTAAAAAATATCACTGCATTTGTTTACACAGCCAACTGACGTCATGACCACAGAGCAATATACGCCATATTGCCACTGCGTCCAGCGTTTTCGTCAAATTACGCGCGAAATTTGAAAATGAAAAATTTTAATGCATTTTTATGGCACTTAACGATTGTATAAAATTTTTGTGATTTTTTAATGGTTTATTAGCACTATAGAATCTAATTGAGACACTTTTCAAAATTGGGTGTAATACCCTATTAGGCAGGGTTCGCGTCCCAAGTACAACTTGGGACATTCGGGTTTGCACATTCTGAATCAATATGTACTACATAGGTAGTTCATGATTTTTTATTTCATATGTTATTTACGACTGTGTTTGCCTTATATCAGAGGCAACTGACTATTACGGTGTATGTGTGGATGTACATTTGTCTAACTATGTACAAGATTTAGGATATGAGAAGGCTTTGTTGTTGTTTACTCCCTAAGGTCCCATAGCCATCAAGTTAGTCGTTGTACCTACCTATATAAGTCACTATATAACAAAGCGTTATAATTCAAACTTTTATAGGTAGTGTATCTTCTGAGTATGTTACCCTGATTTTTCCTACTTCTACATAATTACTTGATGGTAGGTACTTGTCGGAGGTATATTGACTTTACTAAAATAATATCGCCTGTTCTTTGTTATCGTTACATCCATTAGCAGATTTATGAGATTATATTATTTGGTTCCATCTCTCCGGTTTTGGTACACAAATGAGAATTACTGTAAAAATATTAATAAATTCATCCAAGTAAGTCTGAAAAGACACTTTGTAGTTCTGACGTCCTTAAAGGTATTATGATTATTATAATCAATAAAAGATTTAAACACCCTAACCAGCATTAATTTATAGCACAAATTACTCCGTTTGCTACGGCTGCCTAAATACTTAGAAACTTTAATAACAAAAGTTATACAATAAGCACTTTTTTAATAAATTGTGGGTGCTAACAGTAATTTTCAGAAAAGGTTTAACTATCAAATTAATTATGCTTAATTAGAATTAAGCTAAAAATGAATAATCTAAGAACGTTTATAAACGTTCCAAGCGTTGTTATAAGAAAAGATTCCAAAATAAAAAGCCATTTTTAGGGTTCCGTAGTCAACAAGGAACCCTTATAGTTTCGCCATGTCCGTCTGTCTGTCTGTCCGCGGTTTAGCTCAAAAACTATTGGTACTAGAAAGTTTTAATTTGGCATGAGTATACACGTTAATGACACCAAAAAAGTAGTAAAATAATTTTTTGAAAAAAAAAAAAAAATTATTTATGGTACCTCCGCTACATGTAAAGTGGGGTTATAATTTTTTTTTTTTTGTCCTGCCCATGGGATATCGTATCGTATAGGTTTTGGATAGGTCGGTCAAAAATATTAGGGGTTTGAGAAGACCGTTTTTTGTAAGTAAACCGTTCCTGACTTATCAAGCTTTAACGTACCAATTTTCGTTAGAGTCAAGTGTCCTCCCCCTCTACCAACTAAACAGTTGTAGTTAGAAATTCAAATGTCACGGGAGTAGTACTTATATAAGGGAGTTTAAAGGAAAACTATCACAGCCGCTTAGGCATGACCGGCCATCAGCCGATCTCACTAGTATCGGTCTACATCCCACCCCTCAATACTTCGGAGAACTTCCAACTCCTCTCAGACGACCTCTCTATCCTACTCGGCATGAATGACTCTGCTATCTTAGCGGGCGATTTCAATGCCAAGCATCCCGCCTGGAATAGTTCCAGAACCTGTACCAGAGGGCGACACTTGTTCGACCTCTCTAATTCTCTCAATTTTGACGTCATCGCCCCGATGACCCCAACTCACTTTCCCCACGTTACCCATCATAACCCCGACGTCATAGACGTGGCGCTCCTTAAGAACGTCGCTCTAAGGTTAGAATCCATAGAAACGGTGCAAGAGCTTAACTCTGACCACCGCCCAGTAGTCATAAAAATGGCCCCCCGCATAGGTCTCCCCGACCCCTCTCAACCCGCTCTCACCAAAAGGGTAACGGACTGGAAGAAAGTAAGCACCCAGCTGAAATCCAACACGTCCCCCCAATTGGACGCCATCCCCGACAAATTCGACTCTATCGCGGACACGACGGCCGCGATCGACTCACTCACGGAGCACGTACAATCAGTCCTGAGCGACTGCTCTAGGGAGGTTTCAGCGTCGGGCGACCCTCGCTGGAGCCTGCCGGACGATGTACGCGTGCTGCTGACTGAGAAGAACGCGGCCGTTCGTGCCTACAGCAATTTTCCCTGCTCCGCTAACAAAGCCCATATGCGCCATTTACAGAGAACTGTAAAGACACGCATACAGGAGCTGCGTGACACGGGCTGGGACAAGATGCTCAGCGAACTAGAGCCCACCCACCTGGCATTCTGGGAACTTCAGAGGAAACTCAAGTCCCAGCAAGTGGCCTCCATGCCCCCCCTGACCCGTCCCGACAAGACCATCGCGTTCGAGGACTTAGAAAAGGCTGAATGCCTAGCAGACAGTCTAGAAGCTCAATGCTCCCCTAGCTCCCAACCGGTAGACCAAGCTCACCTCCTAGAGGTCGACGCCGAGGTCGAACGTAGATCCTCTCTCCCTCCCGTTGAAGATCCTGATAGTCCTCTGCCTCCCGTCACTCCTGACGAAGTGCATGACATCATCAAAGGTCTGAAAACCCGCAAAGCCCCCGGCTCTGATGGAATCACCAATAGGGTGATCCAGCTATTCCCTGCCCACCTGATAATGCTATTGACCACCATCTTCAATGGTGCCCTCAGCAATAACATCTTTCCCCAAGCATGGAAAGAAGCCACGGTCATCGGCATACCGAAGCCCGGCAAGCCCAAGACCGAGCCGTCGAGTTACCGCCCCATCAGTTTGCTCAAGGTACTCGGCAAAGTCTATGAGAGGCTTATTTATAAGCGCCTCAGAGATTATGCCGAAACCAAGGGCCTCATCCCCAACGAACAGTTTGGGTTCCGAACCCAGCACTCTAGCGTGCATCAGGCCCACCGGATTATTGAAAGCATATGCGCGGGCTTCCAGCGCGGCTTGATAACCGGTGCAATATTCTTCGATATAGCGAAAGCGTTCGACAAAGTCTGGCACGACGGCTTATTATATAAGCTTTACAAACTCGGTGTGCCGGATCGTCTCGTGCTCATCTTACGGGACTTTTTGTCAAACCGCACCTTCCGCTACCGTATCGAAGGAGCGATATCCTCCCCTCGTCCAATCCGCGCAGGAGTCCCTCAAGGCTCTGTGCTCTCCCCCCTAATCTTCACGCTTTTCACCAGCGATATCCCAAAGAGTAAAAGGGCGCAGTTGGCTCTGTTCGCAGACGATACGGCCATTTACTACAAGGGTACTAGCACTGACTCGATAGCCCACACTCTCCAGACCTCAGTCGACATGCTCGGCACCTGGTTTAGAAAGTGGAGGATCGAAGTCAACCCGGATAAGAGCCAAGCGATTCTCTTTAGGAAACCGCGTAAAAGGTTCAAACCCCCCCGACCCATCACCATGTTCGGCAAGCCTATCCCTTGGGAAAAGCGAGCCAAATACCTAGGTGTCGTCCTAGATCAGCATCTCACCTTCAGTGAGCACATAAAGCAGGTCCGCTCGCGAGCCGCTTTCGTTCTCGGTAGACTCCACTCCGTCCTGAATGCACGTAGCAAAATGTCACTTAAGTGCAAATTGCGTACGTACACGGCGTGCGTTCGTCCCATCATGACCTATGCGGGAGCCGTATTTGCACACGCAAAACCCCGCCATATTCATAGGATGCAAACGCTCCAAAATAGATTTCTCCGGAAAATCAGCGGTGCCCCCTGGTACGTTAGGAACGAGATCCTCCATCTCGACCTAAAGATCCCCACAATCCACCAATTTCTCAAACGCAATTCCAAGCGTTTCTTTGAGTCCGCCGCCAAACACCGCAACCCTCTGGTTGTCGAGGCCGCCAATTATGTCACGAGTAGAATCAGTCAGACCCGCCGCCCAAGGCAATCAAAGGAGGGTTATGGGGTCGTCTGGGTCGGTAACGACCCAGACGACCCCATAACCCTCCTCCAGGAGAGCAATAGGGCCACAAGTACAGTGCACAAAAAACACAGACACCGACCCGCATTCCGACCTCGCCGCCGAGGTCCTCCGCGATCGCGACCCGCCCAGAAGCGCCAGCCCGCGTTTTGCTGAGAAATGTAGTCTTAAATTCCCCGATTAATAATAATGAATCATCTTTGATCCAGCCTGTCCCAACTTGCTGTCCTCCCCCCAGCGACGCCCTAAGCCGAGGTGCGTACCCCACAGGGGGTGCCCTTAGCGAGCGTTCGCCTAGTTTTAATTTAGAATAGTTTTGCCCCTGGCTGGAGGCTTTAAGTTAGTAGCTTAAGGCAGCCGCAGGATTGACCGGTTAAGTAGTCATCACCTCAGAGGTGAGCTACGAGATGCCCTAGACAAAAAAAAAAAAAAAAAAAACTATCACACTTAAGTGGGCTTTACAAGTTTACGAGTAATAATCGACCAACTTAATTTTGCATGTTGGCAAAACATGTTCTCCCATATATTCCTTGCCGCACTTGGCCGGTTTTTTTTACCAACATCTTCATCTTGAATCCTTTGTTGTGACGTGCTATAATAGAATTACGTGATACCACCGACATAAATAATTATTTAGCTGCTCTAAAGTTATAATTTTAATGACCACCAAAATGCAAACTAACTTATATTTACAGTAAAACCGGTCAGTACAGAGAAGCATAATTTCAGCGGTGGCTTCCGTATATAACGTTGAAACGTAATGCATTCTACATATAACAATAGAACTAATATGAGGAATTTTCAGTGACGCGTCGCTGCCACCACGCCGCGTTCCATACGTTCGAGGCGAGTGACCAAGCACGTAATTTGTGGCCCACTCTCCCCACAATAGCAATGCAGTGTGAATACTGGCCACTACATTCATGATTACAACCACTACGTAGAGCTACAAAAAATATTGCTACTTCAATTTCTGTTCCATTTTTTCATTTCACAAACAAATAAACAACTGGAGCTGGTATTTGCATGCTTTCTCCTACAATTTTTTTTTTTTTGTGAAGTCGCTCTCTTTAAGCTTAACGAGTCTATTAAGACCACAAGAGTCATTCAACAATCGAAATTGAGATGTGTGAGTGATTTTTTCCATAAACAATACAGGTACATAACAAGCTGATTCAGTATGAGAGCAAACATTGGTTGGAAATTGTAATAAAGCTTGAATTATTCTAGCATGGCTTGTGAATGCGTTCGAAGTATCTCTCGTCGAATATTTTCAATATGTCGAGAACTATGCAGCAAATGGAATGTTACGAATAACACGGAAATATTTTTTAAGTATGTAATAAAGATACACATATACCTATGACAAACTATAAATATAATATATATGCCTAATTTTATATAAGTAAATATAAGCACAAATAAATACACGAATATACAAAAAAAAATAAGACAAACAATGGGAAAACATTAACAAAATATTAGGTTGTTCCAATCGGATCGAGTACCTATCGGTTGCAGAGCATTTGTACTTCCTTACTTACTTTTATTGGAACTTACTTTTTATTAATACAATAAAATCATAATAAATATTACCCTGATCACAAAAAATCACTATCAATGATATCTAGGTCAGAAAACTGAACAAAATATGCATATTAAAAACGATATCTATAATAATGTGGCAATTCATAGTGACTCGCTGTGACCTGTGAGCATATTAATTGTAAAAACCACCATAACTAGTCCACTGTTCGCAATTAAGTGGCACTCTGTCCACATATTGTCCACAAACGTTAACCCTAGTTTCAAACGACTTTATATGAAGAAGTATTTTAATATCAATATGTATTCCAATTTCAACTTAGAAGTTTACTATAACGTCCCTAGTGGAGGAATTAATATAACCGCTTGAGAGTATAGCTGATGTTGTTGTTGTTGATTTTGCAGCTGTCAAAGTTAAACATGACCATAAAAAGTAATATCGATGAATGAGGTCGACCATTAACCGCTTATGAGGAGGCCTATATTAACTGATACGAAACAAAGTAATGACGTACCAGGCCATAAATATGGCACATCGAGTTTTAGAAAAAGTTCGAAAACGAACGAAATCTTTGTAGAACGTCGTCTCTGCCACTCATACCCTACTGATTGACAGTCTCTTTCTACCTAGAAGTACATCACTTCTAGGTAGAAAGAGACCTAGTGGTGTGACCGGTGGACTCCCAAGTCATAGGTCTCGCGTTCGAACCCAAGGCACGCACCTCTGACTTTTCGGATTCATGTGGGTATCTATTGTATAATTATCAGTTGCTTCAAAAACGGTTAAGGAGAACATCATGAGGAAACCGGTATGCCTGAGAGATATTTCTCGACGAAATATGAAGTCAAGTTAGAGGCCCATGGGTGGCATAAGGACTCTGACACCAGGTTAGTCACACTAACCACACGAAAAAGAAAGAAAAAAAGTCTCTTTCTGAAGCTCAATCTGTTTCGTTTTCTGAGGCAGTCTTTTTCTGAAGCTGTTTTTGTGTCCTGTGTTTGAAGTTTTTAGTGTTCTGGTATGTATACCCGGAAACTGTACTAAAATGATTGTCTGTAAAACCTACCATTACCACAACCTCTGGTGAAAATAGTGAATGCTCATTTAATTGTATAGGATAGTTCACACTAATTCCATGTATAGTATCTACATACTAAATCCATGCTGCCATGATAGTAGGTACTTACTAATTCCATGCTGTCTATCTGCATGCGTCTGTCAATTGTCAAATGTCAATTATTCTAAGGTTGCCATCTTGTTCTAAACTTTGGGCAACCGAGCTCTGCTTGGGTGAAAATACGGGGAAAACGAATTTTCCCAGCTAGAAGACCTAGCTAGGTCGATTGACGATTGACATGATACGACATGATCAAAAAATTGTTAAAATTGGTCTAGTAGTTTCGAAGCTTATTCGGTACAAACAAACAAACAATAAAATATTATTATAGTAAAGATAAGGCACTTCAACAATGAGTACACTTTACATTTTGTACGTTGCAAACTTAAGTCTAAGTGCCTCATTACTTAAAGAAAAGCACAGATAATAACACAATTAAATAATTAAAACACGTAATAGTTTAAATAAAAGTAAAAAATAAATTATTAAAAGCTAAATTGATCACAATCTCTTCAAATACATTCGTCGCAAATACGTGACGCGAAGATTCGAAATATAAAATACTCGGAGCAGCGGTCAACCGCTGAGGCTCCGAGTATTTTATATTTCGAATCTTCGCGTCACCTTACATAAATTAAATTAGATAAGATTGAATTTTTGTATATTATGATTAGGTTAGAATTTGATTTTAGACTAGAGCCACCCATTAAATGGTCTACTACAAAGGTTCATATTTTTTCAAAGCCCTACATAACATTTTCCTTTTGAAATATTGTTATTTCCTAGTTCAAATGCTTAGTTCCAGCTTCTTGTACGAAGTCTTTGTCCTGTTGACTTACCGTGTGGGCTTTGCAAGAAACGTTGTCCTCTCATCTCTTAACGCGAGCTAACTGAGGGATTTACATCTGGAGGCACGGTTGTCACGTGAGATTTCATGAGTTCGTAACATAATAATCATCATGGCACACACGAAGCCTGTCCCACCATGACCGCCACCGCTAGTAGTCTGTACATTTCTGTTAATCCACACGAAAATTACTTGAATAAATACTTATTAGAAAAATGCTTTCTTTTTCCATTTCTGTCGTTTCATTGTTTTGTCATATATTTGTACCGTTTAAAGTTCGTGCGCCAAAATATCATCTTTGTAAAGCTTGTTTACAGCAATAGCTATTGAACGATTCCATTAAATGGTTCAGAATGCTTTCTATCGAAAATAATCGGTATTTCTGCATCGTATTCTCAATAACAACAACACTTCGAGGAGATATTATGAGGATTAAATACGTATAAAACTTTCACAATTAGTTTGTTGGAATTCAAACGTTAAGAGTTAGTAACTGTCACAGTCCCTTCTGAAATCAAATCTTCTAAAGCGATTATAAAATACATAATATCGTAGAAAACGCCTCGTCTAGTCTGGGTATTAGCTTTTAAATCCGACTTCAGCTAATTAGAGTGCCGTTTTATTAATTTCATTGGAATCTTCTTACAAGGCTCCGAGAATTTCTTGATTATTTTATTATAAAGAACTTCTGCAAATATTATTAAGAATATTAGATTAGCCTATCTGGGAAGATGAAGACGTAGTCCAAAGTTCAATATTAGAACTTAAAATGCAACAGTAGATTTCTTATGTTTACAACTTGGTAACATTAAAAACAATTACCCCGTGTCCTAACTGAAAGCGACACGCGAGTACGCGAACGACGCAATCGTTTGTTCGAATCATGACGTACAAACACGACTTTATTGATCGCGCGAGTAGAGTACTTATTCATATAAAAGAGCGCGAAGATCGCGTACTCGCACGTCGTATGGTTAGGACGCGGCCTATCACTTTAAAAAAAACTTGACAGTCTGGAAAGTAGCCTAAAGTTCCTAGAAGCTTTCGACAACAATATCTAGTTCCTATAAATCCAATAGAGTTATCTTAGATTGTATTAGGATCATAAAATAATCCAGTCTGTTATTCTGAGGCAAATTGCACGTATTCGAAGTGCCTTGACGATAATTAGATCTGCTCTTTCTGTAAAGGTGAGAATTAACAAGATTCCACACCCATAGTTTAGACTAGAGGAACCGAGCTGAAATGTGAGTGCTAGTGCGGAAACCTGGTTCTTGCATTGTGGTTGTAGCAAGAACACAAGAAACGTTTAACACTATGCAATTGCACATTAAAAATAATAAAAGGTACATTACATACATTCTTCAGTTATAAGAAATCGTGATGATGACTCAAGAAACCACACTGCAACATCAAAATATATAAGTAGCTACTTAGTAAAAATAGTTTCTTTCATAAAGTTCGGTTGTTCTATAATGCCGCTACGCTCAACTATCGATTTGAGGCGATACCAATAAAAAATCTAAACTCCTAACATCTAGGTAGGTTTTTTACCTAGGAAAGTTATACTGATATTCCAATCATATTTTCAACATCATAATTCACTACTCTAGGTGTAATATTAATAAAGAAGTGGATAACAAATATCGCAATGTCCCAAAGGAATAAATTCAGAAGTTCGAAAGAACGGACTTGTGTACCCTTAACAAACGATCAGTAAAAAATTACTTGTTTCGGTTTTGGCTAAGTTGCCATAAGTAATTTATAGACATAATACAAGTCGAGAGCTGAGATAAATGGCTCCCACTCCAGCCTTGAACTCCAGCCGCAGTAATGAGGATCTTGTTGACAATATATTAACTTACAAAAAAAAGATTGATGTTAGTTTGCAAGAACGAACTAAAAATAACGGTTATAATAATAGTTCTGAGCATAACATCGATGTAGGGTGTAACAAAGATACAGTGGTGCCGATTCTCTTGTAAACCGAACTAAACCATCACTAAAATTCCTTACTTTTGGCTACCAGAATCTTAAAGCTATTCTGCATTAAAAAATCTCTAAATTTAAAAATTATTTTACACAACTAAAATTGAATTTGACAATCGCGACTCCACGTGGTACGTACTTGTTTGCACTACCCCGTGAATTTTTTTAGAGCCGGAGGCGCGCTGGGGGCAGCCTCGACGTGTTTTGGAAATATGGAATTTTTCACTTTTTGTATGAAAAAGAAATACCTACGTGTTGAGTATTAGGGGTATAATGTTTTTTAAAGGGGGTCCAAATTTTCATTTATTTTTGCGATAGGACACACCGTTTTCGAGATATAAGCAAAAGAAAAGAAAAAAATATACAGTACTGTTTTTGCACCTGAAGTCGAGGTGTTCGTGTGATTTTAGTTCATGACAACTAATAAATAGTATCCTACAACTATACACCATTTTTAATCGCGATTAAAAAGGGTCAGATTTAGTTAGACAATTAAAATTTTAGGTGAAATACGTCATTCAGAATAGCAAAATTGTCATTTTCACTAAATTAAAATCTCAGTAACATCTTAGTAATGTCAAACTAAAATATAGTTAAATTGTGCCACTTTAGTCTATTTCAGAATGGGAAATCATCGTTTGACAGGAGTAAACTAAATTTTTGTGATTTTTAGTCTAGTTTAGAGGCATTTGTGACAGGAGAATCGGCACCAGTATCCGATAAAATTTTGATCTAACGTTAATAAACGAACTAACCATTTCATTAACGAGTTTCATCCACAGCGAATTTAACTAATAGTCCACTACCCAGCTGGATAGTTCATGTCCTATAAATTGCTTTCTTTTTATATTTAATACAACCTTCTTCCAAAATGTTCAGATGCAATAATTTGCTAACGTTATCTAAATCTTTCTTGCCAAAAGTTCCTAATTAGGAATCTGCAGGTTACTTGGGTGATGAGCTGTCTACATAATTATTACCAGGAGGAGAAGCTTATCCGTAACCACTCAGACATCTTCCAGACTTCGTCGATGAATAGCCCATAACTTTACGACCTACTTCATAAAATTGATTAATCACTTGCTACCGCCCTTCATTAAATCAATTAATTTATATACATAAACTTTAGAAGCTTTGTCATCATTTTGTTTAAAAGTCCTTAATAAATAAAATTGAACGCGGAATTCCATCATGCATACAGATTCAGTCAATCAACTTGCGAAATTGCCTTGTCCGTTCTTGCAGGCCGAAGTCACGTTGCAGCTAGTCGAACTAATATAATACTACTAATTTGATTCACAAAAGCTTTCCGTGGGTTTTAAAATTGGCAATCGTTTCTTTTGTCATCATTCAATATTAATTCGATTTCAACCAACCAATAAGCTTAAAGTTGAATACATAGTGATTGCAAAACGATTGATAAATGAAAATGAAAAATGTCTAAAAATACGCACAGCTGTAGGTAGAGCGTCAGTATTTGATGAACATCACTTGAATTGAAAATAAAGCTTACGTATGCAGATTCATTCAATAACATTTACGGTGTTACGAAAAACTAATATCGATGTACCTAGTACCTACATGCTCTAAAATATCTACTTAGTTAATATCTTTAAAACCAAAACCAAAACCAACCAAAATTACATTGAGAAAAGAAATAATTTAACTTTTACAACGAAATAAGGTTGGAATATTAAGAAGTCATAACTCTAGCAACATTAGGAGAAAGAATGCTTGATGAGGTCGGCAGTTGTCCCAAATTGAGATTTGAATATCTGAATTAATCAAAGTCAGAATACCACTGGATAACAGCGCGTTTTGTCGAAATAATAAATAATTATCCCTGCCAAAAGAAATTAGCTGCGATTTCACTAATAACACTCTTTTCACTTTACTGAACACACGATTCATGATTTTATTCAGAACACTTTTTGAAAAAGGAATGCTGATGAAAATATAGTTAGCTGTTGGCTCTTTCTCTCGTTGGTCGAAGCAGTCAAGTTTTATGAGGACCTAACTATCGTGAAACATGGTGTCAACGACACAAATTAACGAAGGATTAATTAAGCATTAAAAAATAAGCATCACCTTTGTACGTATTTTTCTGTTCTTTTAATCTTGTCTGTTTATTTATGTGTGTACATAAATGGTTAAATAAATAAAATAATTTACTAAGTAAGTACCACATTTAAAGTTGATATACTTCTCACACCATATTTACTGACGACCAAACTTTGCTATGTACCTAATTTGATTTTATTTCGGGAATCAGTTCGATATGAGACCAGGCAAAAAATATTTATATCAAAAGTTTTCATTGAATATACACAGACTTTAAAACGTTTAAGTGCTTACGAAACTATTTTCATAAAGTTTTTTAAGTCGGAGTTTTTTGAAACAAAATTAAATAAAACTTTACAAACTGCACATGTATTTGGATAAAGTTTTGCGCAAGATGTCTTGCAGTAGGTATATATATATGTATACTAACTTATCTTATGACAGCGTCATGATCGTGAACGGGCGCCGCGCCGTCAGTTGGGACTGGTCATCTCTTAGCTGCCATGGCTTATTTTAATTTATTTTAAGTTTTAGAATGATTCTTTATTTTTTTCTTTTTGTTCCGGACGCTTTTACGAACGTGCACGTCTTTCTACATTGTTCTCACATGCATAATTTCAAAATGAATGATGTAACCAATATTTTGTATCAATTTTTTTATTTAAAAGAGTGTCCGTGGAGTTTCCTGCCCGTTCTTCTCCATAGATACCTACTACGCTTTGGAATGGGCAATTAGCTTCATATTTTTGACTGACCGACCCCTTGACAATTCAAAAGTGCCTGCTTCGAGTTTGAGTTTTGAGTTTGACAATCCCAATTTATCTTAAGCACACCAATTATACTGAGTCATTATGTTTCAGATCCAGATAGAAAACAAGTATCTTTGTTACAAAAACATACAACCCAAAAAACAAACACTTCTAGCTATGCTGCACGTGAGAATCCGTCTACCTCAAAAGCTATTACCAGATCGATGCATATCACTCCTAAAATTCATAGCCCAGACACATTACCATACACCAAGCCGTAGTTGAGCATTTACTATAAAACCCACCGATAGAAGACTGTCTAGGGATCATCCGAGGATACCAAAAAGATTTGAAATTCAATTGTCTGCCAAAGCGAGGAAAACAAAAGAATCCGCGCATGTAATTACCGACTGAATGAATGGGCAACAGAATGAAATGACGTCTGAAAAGTTCTAACGTTCAACCCCTCGTTATAGTGTTAGTTCACATTTAATTTACCGTCGATTTTTACGTTTGTTTTAAACTGCCTCGTAAACGTTTTGAATGTTTTGTTTGAGTTTGCATATATCTAAGTAATTAATAAAAAATAACAGGCAGGATTGTATTTGTAACTGATCATTTTATTTTTTCAAAATTAAAAATTATAAACCTCAATTTTCTCTATGGTTTCAAAAGTTTTCACCACGAACCATCGTCGATTTATTGGAAATTCGCCAAACTTAAAAAAAGTAAAGGATTTAAAAACCATTACAAAAGCTGTATTTTCAGTATCATTTTTCAGGATGGACAACTTTCTAACTTTAAAAAAAAACGTAGTCTGAATGTTGGATAAATTGCCTCTGTTTTATTTAAGAGCATTTCGCTTACTAATCGAAGTGCTTAGTATTACAAAGAGACATTCATTAGCCAATAAATCCGTGACTATATATCAGGACGAATCAGCAATTAAAGTTCAAGATTTAAACACACTTCAAGACTATTTATCAGATCAGTATCACTAACAAATTATTGCTTTTAATTGTTTGGCAAACGTCCCAAATTGATATCTCGTTGAAAGCCACCATTGACCGTTCACATTACATTAAGGGGACAGGAGCTAAACGCAAGTTTTATAATGCATAAAAGTATGTTTCTGTTAGTAAACAAAATCAGAAAAATATATGATATTGTATGTTGAAAACAATACAAATAATTTGATTGAAATATTCACGAAGATACCACTAAACATTTATTTTAACGATTAAAAACCATATTAATATACATGCAATCATTCTGTTTTTGTCAGATTATTCTACAAGCAACATATTAACGTAATAGTGTTTTATTATTTTAGTCTAATCGATAGCTATTTGTAAATAGATAATTGCTTGACATTTTGCAATAAATTACAAGCGTATCGCGCTTCTCTTTCTTTTCTATGCAGTTTCACTATGACCGGGCTTTAGCTGTTGTCAGCCTCTTAAATGCTGGATATTATTAATAATCATCTAGTGTGTTATTTGGCTCTTTTAATAACTGCATCAATTTGAATAATTTCTTAAATTGCCCCTTTTCAAATCCAGATTAACGATCATTAATCATCCCGGGATTATTTCGGATACACAAATGGTTAATATTACCGAATCTCTTTCAGCTATCGGACTATTGCCTTCAATTTCCTAAATCTCCTTATTTACATAACATTAAGTGAGCTTATGAATATTTCATGAGAATATTAATAACGGAGCATATTTTACCATAGGTAGGTACTAAAGCAACCTTTTATATGAGATTTAGACAGGAAAATGCTTATTATTTTTTCTATTCATAATATGATTTACTGCCAAAATAAGGCTACAAAGTCGTTATCTTAGCCCATGTCACTGTCGCTAAAGTTGAAATATCCCAGAAGTTCTTTCTTGTAACTAATATTCCCGACACATTATCCTATATTCGGCTTATTTTATGTCCTTGTTTCAGGTAACGTTTCGTGAATTTTGCAAATGTGTAAGCATTGAAAGTGAACAATACATGAATAGCTGTGCTTTAAAAATGAGACCTCCAAATCTAAATGACAATGACGCTTCGCCGATCTGACAGCTTGCCCACGCGACTCCGGGTGGCGCCTGTCCCCTCAGACCCCAACAGCGGCCGACCGAGGGAAAAGATACACGATTCTTACACCGTCCCTAATTTCAGTGATACGCGTGAGCAAGTTATCGCCACTTGGAAATCCCTTCACACGGATGTCAAGAAAATAAAAAATGGATTCGCACCCACAAACGACCAACAAAGTCATTGTGAAGATAAGAACGAATGCGCATCACAAAGCTATGTCCCTACTTTGGCATGCCATGGAAGAGATGGCCAAAAGAGAATTTCTTATGATAACCGGCAAGTCGAAGTTGAACCTCGTGAAAGCAATCGTTGCACGTCATTCCTTCTCGATACAGGCCAAACAAGTACAATTGAATGTGGAAAGAACTCGGCGCATCGACGGCGGTCCTTGCTGCAGCGTCTATTGTCATGGAGGACTCCAGAATGTGATTGTCGTGAAAGATTTACACCAAAGTACCAGCCAGCTCCTAGATTACGTCCTGAGGACTTGTTGTGCACATGCGGCGTTAGTGGTAATAGGTTTAAACTTCCGAAAAAGTACAAACAAAACCGGGAGCGGGGTCGTTCTAAAAGTGTAGGATATGAAGCGGCGCGTGAAGTGGCTCAGTTTCGTCGGTTAGTGCAGTGTGTATGAGATGAAGTTTGTAAGGGATTATCTACTGGTTGAGTGCTGGTAGATGGGTTTTTGTTTATGGTGTCTAAAGTGTTTTGGTGCGGTAGGTGTGCGAGTGCTGGCGCCACAGTGGGTGCTGAGACGGCGGCTGCCCTGCGGGCGCGTGCGGCCCTCACTCTTGCACGCCGGTACTACCCGGAAGGCGGGTGGGGATGGACCATTACCGTGGTGGGCACTATCGTGCAAGTACTGTCCCACGGCCTGCAGCTAGGTGGCGGCGCTGGACCCATAGCTTGCTCGGCCGCTGTCAAGTTCCATGTTTCGCCTTTGTATACACATGGTAAGTACCTACCTATTTTAATTTTTACTAAAATCCACTCCGTATCGCTTCTAAATTCTTGGATGAAAACTATGAACAAATCTAAAAAACTTAACAAGGTACGAAAAATATTATAAAACAAAGAGATTGATGTCTGTCAGTTATCTCTTCGAATGGCCGGTACACGTTAACTGATACTACCAACACATTCTTCGCCCATCGCTCTTGGCTATTAAGAACATATTTTACAATATTATGCTTAGTAGTATTTTAAACATAAATGAAGAGCGACTGTGTACATGTTTCTTGTCTACAAACGTAGGCCAGTCCAATTTGGACCGTCAGAAAATGTTAACCAATCAACTTTTGAGTTGTAATAATTAACAAAATTACGTGAGGCTTTCATGGTTACCATAGTTATTATATATTATATGTTAATAAAACGATGAAACACATTATTTTACTGAACTTAGTGGACTATCTTACAATTATTTTAAGAGTTTTACTTACCTTTTCTAAAGAAAAAAAGTTTTTACGTTAAAAATTAAACGTGTTAAGCTTCGTGCAGACTAGCGCGACGCGACGCCGGCTATTGTTATACCGTGAAGTTTTCTTAGAAATTCTATTGTTCGAGTCGCGTCGCGCTGGTCTGCACGAGCCTTTATGCCTAAAAATGTAATCTTTAGAAGTAGCTCTCAGTCAACCCGACACAAAAATGTTTTTAATGACATTCTGTGTGAAATAGGTAATCCTCTCAAGGGCTACCCTATTTACGACCTTACCCTTTTTATAATACCTTTTGTGATTTTTTCAATACTGGCAGTTGCCTATTCAGATACCTACTCACTCGTACAACTTCTCATACATTATTAAATGCAGTGGTCAATTTAATTTCTAGAATCAATTGCGATACTAATGATGCATTCTGAAACTAATTCTATTGATAGGAAATTATATGGAAATTCTAATGTTCAAGTAGTGAGTGGTGGACGATTAAAATTAAGGTACCATCCCGTACCCGACTGCAGTAGGCAACTGCAGGCGATGTGTCGTCGCGACACGACTGGTTTCTATGAATTTCTTCTAGAAATACCTTCCGTAGCTAACGTTGTTGGCAGCTACGGGCGAGCGACAGGCGACACGAGTAGCCCGACCGCAGACCAGTAGTGCCACCAACGGTCGAACGCTAACACGTTTTTCTATCTTCTATCTACCGCGAACGACTCGAATACTGCTGCCGCCTTCGGTCGGGTTCGGAATCATGACTGCACTGCAGTCAGGCAGGTAAGGTGACGCCGCGGCACGTCACCTGCAGTTGCCGCCTGGTGGTCGGGTATGGAATGACACCTTAAGTCATTCAACTAATGCTATTAATTTGAGGCTTTACTCACGTAATTAGCCTAATTTATTAGCACGTAATTCAAAACTCATTTATTATTTTATGGTGCCGATTCTCTTGTCACAAATGCCTCTAAATTCTCAATGTACGATTGTCGGTTTTCCCAAAAAACTTTTTCACAAAAAATAAAACCGACTTCCAAATAAAACACTACAAAGTGAAAAATAACTTTGATTTCGGAAGTCGGTGTCTTTGGGGTTTTATTTTCGTTTTTTTGCCACCGACTTCCGAAATCAAAGTTATTTTTCACTTTGTAGTGTTTTATTTGGAAGTCGGTTTTATTTTTTGTGAAAAAGTTTTTATTTTTCACTTTTAAGTTGTGGTACCTACATAAAACCCCTACAAAAATTTGAATATCCATTACCTGCTATGTAAATTAGAGAGATAGGAACTATTAGAATATCGTCCACATATACTAGATGGGAAAAATACGTATTATTGAAGCTAACTCAAAAACCCCTCATCAGATCTTGACCAAATTTATATGGGACCACTTCTGAAGTATGCCCTACCAAACAAAAAAAGAATCATCAACATCAATTCATAATTGGCGGAGTAATCGCGTAACAAACATACAAAAAAAAAAAAACATACAGTCGAATTGAGAACCTCCTCCTTTTTGAAGTCGGTTGATAAAATAAAATAAACTAGAGTAAAAATCACCAAAATTTTGTTTTTCTGTCATACGATGATTTCCCATTTTGAAATAGACTAAAGTGACACAACTTAACTATATTTTAGTTTGACAGCACTAAGATGGCACTGAGATTTTAATTTAGTGAAAATGTCAATTTCTGAATTTGACGTTTTCACCTAAAATGTTGTGGTCATGAAGTCAAAAAATTAGTTGTCATAAACTAAAATTCACACCAACACCTCGACTTCAGGTGCAAAAACAGTACTGTATATTTTTTCTTTTCTTTTGCTCATATCTCGAAAAAGATGTGTCCTATCGCAAAAATAATGAAAATTTCGACCCCCTTTAAAAAACTCTTATACCCCTAATACTCAACACGTAGGTAGGTAATAATTTTTCATATTTTCTATACAAAAAGTGAAAAACTCCATATAAAACACGTCAAGGCTGCCCCAGTGCGCGCCCCTGGCTAAAAAAATTCACGGGGTAATGTCAAATAAGTATGTACCACGTGTAGTCACGATTGTCAAATTCCATTTTAGTGGTGCCAAATAATTTTAAAATTTAGATTATTTATTGCAGAACGGCTTTTTAGATTTAGAGTAACAAAATTAAGGAATTTTAGTGATAGTCGGCACCATTATATAGGAGTCAAGAAACAAATTCCTATTTTTTTAACATTAAATTTTTTACATTACTTAATACACTTAATTATTTTATGTTATGTTTTTTGGTGGAACGTAACGCAAACTCGAAACGCGTCGTGTGCGAATATCTCGGAAGTGACCTCAAAATGCACGTGAATAAATATCTTTTCTTAGCAAACTGCTTGAATTCTCACTAAGTTAAGTTTGTAAGTGCAATTTCTGCTTGAATAAAGCACAAAAACCATTTAATTTATATGATTTGGTGCTAAAAATCTTAAAATATCGTGCCAAATAACATCACATCCTGGCTGCGACAGAAACCGCGTTTGAACTGTAGTAGAAAATTGTTGTATTTTTCAACCATGCTCTGCTGATACCTGAGTCGGAGTTCTGGATTCCTGTTTCATGTCCTCCGATAGCTCTTTTAAAGATGCATCAGGAAACGAAGAATTCCGGTTCCTCAGTTTTTTTTTTTAATGTTCCTACTAATTAAAACACTGATTTGAATCTCGATTTCTACTAATATGCTGATACCTGAGTGAGCTTCCTGGGTTCCTATAAAATGTTGTCGGATAGTTCTTTTATAGTTGCATCAAGGAGTTCCTGCTCCTCAGTCCTAATCAAATTCTTTTTTGATCCTACTAACTTAAACACTGAAATCTCGATTTCTCCTAACCTATCTTTTTCACAAGGTTCTGCTGATGACGTGAAGAGACTTCTGCTTTTAATCGTTTTTTTTTCTGTTACTGGGGTCTTGCTAACTATATCGCCTAAAGAATCTAGGAAAATTCACAAATTACGTCATTCACGATTTTTTTACCAAAATGATTGTCTTGTCCTAGTAACAGGTCATTAATATAGTTTTTTTTTTTTTTTTTGATGAAGGTCAGCAGAACTCTTTCGGAAAAGTATAAGGAACTATAGGGCTCACCACTGCGCACCTAAATCAGTATTAAAATTTTAATTTTGGAAAAAATGATCTGCTAGCGGAAGTTAGCAGAGCATATTTTCATTCGACTTTTTTCAGCCAGAACAATTTTTTTAAAGTATAAGGAACTCTAGAACTTACCCGCATGCCAATAAACTCACATTTTTTTAGGCTCTGCTGGGAAATGATCTGCCAAGTTCACGCACATAGCCGTTTAAGCGTGAAAGCGTAACAAATAAACAAACAAACTCACTTTCGCATTTATAATAATTATTAGGTTTGTTAGGAAGTTAGGATGCCACCGTGTGTGTGTCTTGCGTTGTCTTTTTCTAAGTGAAAGTACCACCGTTTTTATGGTTCCATACGTCCGAATGAAAAAACGGGACCCATAGGATCATTCCGTCCGTCCGTCACCATTCCGTCTTCTGTCCGTCTGTCACAGCCAATTTGCTCCGAATCTAATAGATCGAATTAGTTTAAATTTGGTACACTTATGAATTTCTGTGTATGAATGAATTCTGAATATGCGGTAATTTTTGGGAGGCAAATAAAAAAATAGCAAACTGTAGCGTGTGACATATCAAATGAAAGGGCTACCTGTGAGGGACTCAAACATATATTTTTTTATAATTTTAAAATAAACATTTTTATATCTATTTAGAAAATTGATGAAAATTGTCCATTCTCCACCCCTTATCTCCGAAACAACTGACACAAAAATTTTGGAAAATACAGAAAATAGTTATATACTTATAGATAACAGAAAATTTATAGAATTTTCTGGTTTTAAAATCACATGGCAAATCTCTCAATATTGTGCGTACAAACTTACATTTGCAGTTGGAATGTATGGGGACCATGGTTTTCAACTACAATTTTAGTTTGTTCTTGGAATAAATTCATTCGAACTACGGAACCCTTCATTGTCCTAAGGCCACGTTCGCAGGGACGTAAAAATATCGCGGCGGGACTTTATCATGCAATGGATTTTCAACTCTCGGTGTTGTGCCGAGCGATGAGAATCCAACGCGTTGGGACGCACTCACGTCCCCGCGCGTTAAAAAGTACACGGTTGGATTTTCAACTCTCGGCGCTAAGTAGAGCGTTGAAAATACAGTGCACGAAAAAAAATCACCGTGATTTTATTACGTCCATGCTAACATGGGCTAACACTTTATGAAGACTAAAACAATTAGTTTTTACGGGAACCAAGGGACTCTTTTTACGAAAGATACGTCTCAAAAATAGGACACTACATGTCTTTTAAATAGCCTCTTGAAAAGAATATAAAATCGCTGTAACGTAAGAACCGCGTTGAAAGATTAATGAAGTAACCGCTAATTTATCATGTGACGGTTCTTGATGGGCCTCACAAAAGTTCAGGATCGTGACAGCCGCGTCCGCTTGATCCTCCTGACATCGCAGATCACGAGATACGCCTCCATTCGAAAGCCTTGTAAACTGAAAAATATGTTTTTATCGGTTTTGAGGGTTTTACACGATGAAAATGCCTAACAGATTTTTCACACAAAATTTTTGGTCAATCCATGTAAAACAATGATTTTCTCTTAAGCAAATTAATGTAAGTCTAAAACGTGAAATTCCAAGGTTTCGTGTTGCCTTACGATACGTAACGATACTTCAGTGCTGATATCAACGCGCACTTTGGATGCGTTTTCGTACGAATTTCACTCATGCGTATAGATACCTACGTACGAACACGCACGAACGATCCCGACATTCCAAGTACAAAGGGAGCGCGCAGACTGGGTTCGACTTAGTCGTACGTATAGTTCCGACAACTACCACCGAGCATTCCGAACACTACCTGTTAGACGGAGAAAACGTATCCAGTGTGCGCACTCAATTCGTAACATGGTCGAATGAAATTCATACTAAAACGCATCCAAAGTGCGCGTGGCCTAATCGAAACGTAAATTCGAACGAGTTTTTGACACAAGAGTGTTACCCATAGTCTACTAATATTTTAAAGAGAAAAGATTTGCATTTTTATTTATTATGAATAAACTCAAAAATTAATGGATTCATTAAAAATATTTTATTAGTAGAATACTTATCACTGAGCAAATAGACAAACAAACTTACTTTCGCATTTATAATAAGTTAGGAGGGCTAGTAACTATAAATAGATAAAATGCGGAGGTACTTTAAGGGGTCCAGAGGACCGCTTGTTTTCAAAATCTTAAGTAAGTACAACATAAAGACAACATAAAGAAGCACGCTTGCTCGACCCGGAGCCGAAACTATTATTATAAATGCGAAAGTAAGTTTGTTTGTCTGTTTACTTGTTTGTTACGCTTCCACACTAAAACGGCTTAACAGATTTGGATGAATTTTGGCTCATGGGTAGACGATGACCAGGGTTAGGACATAGAATACTACTTTTATACCCCTTCTATCCCGATATTCCCACGGGGTCGAGATTTATGCTGGTAAAACCGCGGGGCGCCGCCGCTGGTGGAATTTAGTTATGAATTAAGTTAATACTTAGTTAATAAATATGATGTGTGAAACATATTAAGTATACGTTTACTTTGCGTGGTCGTGTTAGGCTACAGGAGTATGTGTGTTGTTCAGGTAAACACATGCAATATGCATGCATACACAAACCCGAGATGTAGACTCTAATTTCCGTAGTTCCGTTACTCTTTATTTCTAAAATGATCTTTATTCAGGAAGTTACATTACACTCGATAATTTTCATATTATTTTCTTGATGCGGACGGAGTTTCCTGACTACTTGTTTAAGGAAACTTTTCAAAGATTTCGAATCAACAACGCCTGGAATTTTATTCAGATTTGTCTATACCCATTTATAAAGTCTGTTCGGTTCGTTTCCTTACCTTTACTTTCAATATTCTATTTTTAGCTTTTCTTATTTTGTAGTATTACGTGACTCTTACTGGGATTAGAGTTGGCACAAAATAAGGAGCAATCAGTGACTTGTTTACTGTGGACAAAAGATCTTCGGAAATCGGTTGTTGTTTAGCTTACAGGCATGTTTCTAGGTGGTAAATAGGGACAATGGAGCTTATTATCTTAGTGGAAACTTACTAGAAACTTTTAATTATAACCCTGCTGTATCTTTGACTAATAGTTTAGTACCTACTTTAGAATCTAAGCCAAGTACTTACCCGCTACACTGTCATCTTCAATTTAACTTATACTCGCGCGTAGCTTCTGTCCACAGCTGCTCATAGACATCAACTACAAGAATCTACGTTGACTGTATGAAAATGTATCTGCCTAGCCTTCTCCCAACTATATTGGGGTCGGCTTCAAGTCTAACCGGATACAGCTGAATACCAGTATTTTACATGTAGCGACTACCTGTCTGACCTCCACAACCCAGTAACTTTCTAATACGATACCCCTTGGTAAGACTGGTTGTCAAATTGCGGGCTTCTGCTACCCGTAACGACTGCCAAAGAACCACGAATGACAGCCGGCACCGACGGCTTAACGTGCTTTCCGAGGCACGGAGGAGTCTCGGTATGTAAAGATGGTCACCCATCCACGGACCAACCCTGGCAACGTAGCCTAAACTGATGGATTGACCCATGCGGCTGTTATTACATAGCCACGAGCCTGTCCACATACCATTTCAAGTAAAACGGCTTTTTACTTTCAATTGGCACAAAAAATATCGCCTCAATCAAGTTTAAACCAAGATTGGTTGGCATTAAGTTTTTAAACGCCCTATCCATCTCTGTCGGTTAACCATTGGCCTCATTTCAAACAAACTTTGTATTAAAAAATATACGGTCAAGGGAATTAATGGTTTATCAAATTGACACCCTACGCCAAATTGCCTTGTTATAGCCATTTCATACAACTGTCAAGGAAGAGTTGTGATTTCATTATACGGTCAATTTAAGTCGGTATTCAATTTTCTACACAATTTATTTCTCTGACTTTACTCTATAAACCTGTAAAAAGTACTCTTCTCAAGCCTGGAGAATAAAGCCCGGCTTTTCCCAACGAACCGAGGCTTCCGTATCAATCTTTCTACTCTGACTTCGAGGAAATGTGATATAAGTATGCGGGTTACGGTTTCATTCAAGTTTATTTATTCATTCATAAAAACTACATTATATAGAGCATTATTTTCTTTGTTTATTCTTTAAGTTTTCATTTCTAAAGTATTCGTCTTTTAGTCAAAAGTGGTAGCGTTACTTATGTCTTTCTATTTAAAAGCTAACTTTTTTTTATGTTTTTCCACACTAGGAAATTTCTCTTGTATCGTGGGTGCGTTTACAAAAATTTATACTCACATACACAAACAGCCAGACCCGGAAAAACAACTTGTAGGTCATACAATTATTTGTTCCATGCGGGAATCGAAGCCTCGACACGCAGGGCAGCAGTCAATCACCTAACCACTGCGCCAACCGTGCCGTCAATAATACAAACATCTTACACATAAAATAACATCACGCCTGTATTCCCCGAAGGGTTAGGCAGAGGTGTACCTATAGTACACCCATATTTCGTTAGTTATGGTTAAGTCTCTTGTAACAAGGGGCGAGCCTATTGCCATCAACCGGGCACAAATGCTGGCTGCATTTGTGCCGGGCCGCTACTGAGAAATTTCTGATAGAAAAACCCAAATACACTTTGCTCCACCCGGGAATCAAAACCAGGGCCTGATGGTAGATGTCAGCAGTAGCGCTTGATATCAGCTAAAAGCTATCTTTTATCTGTTTAAGTTCTTTAATACATAAAAAAGAGCGCTGTAACTGAGATCAGAAAATAATTATTATGATTTTTTATGACAGGAGTTCTTGCTATTACAGTTTTTTTTATGTCCCGTCGTAGTCAAGTTCAAACTTTACATAATGTTTTTATCCGTTCTAATAGAGAGGGACACTACTAAGTAATGATATTATAAAGACGATATTATTCAATAAAATGTGGGTTTATCGGGTCCAATCTGTCCCTTGCTGCCCTTCCCAGCGACGCCCTAAGCCGAGGTCCGTACCCTTAGCGTGTAGTAGCTTAGTTTATAAGTGTTATGCCCTGGCTGGAGGCCTGATTTATGAGACATCCACAGGATAGCCCGGTTAAGTAGCCAACGATCTCCTAGGTTGACCTGGGGGCCAACCAGTATTATTTTGATTTTACTTCAGTGCGAGAAAGAAGTGGAGCTATACAGGACGTCTAGCACCATCTCTTTCCCACGCTCAAGTAAGATTAAAATAATACTGCTAAAAGAGGTGGCGGTAGGGTCCCTGCGAGAACCCATTTCCAAAAAAAGAATATTAAAATTATAATAAAACAAATGAGTAACCCACAAGGGCCCGTTGTACCTGCAGCTCGTTTTATTCCAAAATTTCTATCAGTCGTCACTCAGACGACTGATAGAATGATGTTTATTTTTAGGACTAATATAAATAAAGTAAGTACATACAATGTACGCTTACTGTTGGTAACAACACGCCTACTAAACACAAAAAACAATTAACAAATATTTCAGGTAGGTACAGCCAAAAAATATGAGATGTTCGAAAGACACGCTCGATAGAAAAATGTTTACACGGTTATATCCACAATTGCACACACGAATGCCAACCAATGCCAACTGCTAACGATGATTTATAGATGTTAGCTATATCTTTATTATGTAAAATATATGTAATGTAATTTGTACTCGCACGGTTTTAACACAGTACTTAGATACAGTAGACACGCACGATATAATCGAATTACGACATAGTTGCGACACTGCCAGAAGGATTTTCATGTAAATTTTCTTAGTTTGTGCCATGCAGCCATAAATTTTTGAGTATGTGCCTAAATCTATTTCTGGACTAATGTGTAGGTAGGTACTGTGTGTAAACTAATTAAAATATTAAATATTAGTAACACTTACCTATAGAAATAACATAAAATCTATGTAATTAACAAACACAAAAGTAGCTTCTAATAAAAACAGGAAACGTTTTCATATTGTTTTTTCTTTTTCTATACTGTCCAATAAAGGACTTCTCCTACTAAAATATTAATTAAAAGGAGAAGGTTCAAAATGCCCCACGTCTGCCAAAAAGAGAAGTATCTCAAAAAATCGCAAAAAAAATTGGCTTAAAATAATTACATACTTCCGGTTTTAATCCTTACTGGCTAACGTATGAAAAAATAGCTCTGAATATTAATTCAAGGGAAGTGTATAATTTAGTAAAATCTGCTGATCCCCTGAATTAATATTCAGAGCAATTTTTTCGTATTAATATACTAAAAAACAAACAATGTATTAAAAAACATAATTTCGGTTTTAATCCTTACTGTCTAATGACAGTAATGCATTCTCATTCTCTAATTCTAGTCTTTTTAAAATTAAAATCTGCCGATTTGACTAAATTATTGTATACTACCCCAGAACGAATATTCAGAGCATTTTTTTCGTATGTTAGCCAGTAGGGATTATAACCGTTAGTACCTATGTATTTTTTAATTCATTTTTAGTGATTTTTTGAGATACCTCTCTTTGCTGTCAGACGTGGGGTAATTTTCTATGGGCGATGAGATTTCTCCTTTGGGAGTAACATATCGACAATGAACTACCTATATTCTAGAATATCTACATAAATTACAATAGAAGTATAGGTAGCTCATTGTAGTCCCTACCTGTAAAAATACGATAACATTGCGACCGGGCGGTCAACTATGTGTCAACTGTAAATTGAATTGGACTACGTCAGTCATTGGAATTGGATTACGTCAGTACCACTAACGTAAAGCAGTAGGGCTATTTACACTGTTAACAGTATCCAAATATATTGGCCATGTGTGTGAACAAATAAATCAAAGTGCCCAATATCGGCGCATTACCCTATTTGTTTCACGATATTAAGAACGTGATTCGAGTTTTTTACGTATTTGAAACAAGTGGTAGATCTATGTTCCACTAAATTCTGCGTTTCACTGTATATAGGTATATTCCAATATTTTAAAGATTATAATTATAAAAGGAAGTCGTGTTAGTACACTATTTATAACTCAAGAACGGCTGGACCGATTTGACTGAAAATTGGTGGGGAGGTAGCTTAGAACCAGGAGAAGGACATAGGATACTTTTTATCCCGGTAGGTAGGTAGGTAGGGTAGGCAGGTAGGGTAGGTAGGTAGGGTAGGTAGGTAGGGCAGGTAGGTAGGTAGTAGTTACCCGTGCGAAGCCGGGGCGGACAGCTAGTATTCTATAAATTAATTATAATAATAAATAATAAAACTCTACGTACATAAGCCTAGGGTTTTCTTTTATCACGTACTGGTCTAAACCACTGGCGGTTTCAGCTCTCAATTTTCTTTTTTCCTTTGACGCGGAAAACACTGCAATGTTCGAATTCCTACTATTTCCAACGAATAAATAAAAAATGACAATTTGCGGAACCAAATAAGGTTTCCACTGTCTGTGGTTTAGTCTGTTCAGTTAATTTGGATTTGGCAAGACCACAAACTATCGAATAATAAATAGCAATCAAGTATGACTGTAGCTAACTAGGAAAATAATTAGTGAGATACAATGTTAGTATTATTTACATTCTCGTTATTTTTTTTATGATTATGTCTTGCTTATCCATCTTCGTTTATTTAATTCTCAAAAGAAGTTTTTCCACGAAATATGAACAAAATGCACTGCTCAGCTATTCAGTACCTATTCTGTGATAATGCTATTTATGGCTCGTCATATTTTGCCCGGAGTGGCTCTCAGAGCTTTATAGTAAAGGATCTTCAATGAGATTATGGATAGGTACGAGAAAATTCTTGAATTCTTGGAACGAAAACTTTAAAATTTTACCAAAATGTCAAAAAGATTTGAAGTAATAACAAACCCACACCACACACCCACATTCACACCCACATTTTGCAGTTTCAGTTGCAGAAATAAATTTGTGAAAATAACTTAATCACTAACCTTCGTTCCCAAAATGGAATACTAACTAATTAACTAGCAGAGCAATCTTGGCTCAGCATAACAGAAGGTTCTTAATTCATATTCAAAACATACAAACTACTTGATAAGTTCGGCTCAAGCATTACCATTCGCAGATAGACTACTAACGAACAGTGCCAAAAGACGAAGGCAACATCTATAAATACATATGGCAGGATTCTATCACGTACATTAAGGCCATTTGCCTCGAACCAGACGTGCCAAAAAACTACTTGGCAATAATCGTTTTATAGCTGGAACTGTAATATTGACCGCTATTTTATTACGTACTTACTTAATGCCCTGCACACAGTTTTGGCAAGGGTACCTATATTAGCGACTGCAAAGTGATTTAGCGTCTTGTTGCGACTACATCTTAGATCACTGCAACAAACGAACTAACTAATCGCTATTCATCATTCACGACACATGGGCCCAAGTCTGCTATTTTTATAAATTCGTCATTCCAACACGATCCCATTGTCATTTTGCAAAAAGTTCGTAATCTGCTAAATTCATAATGTTCGATCATTGGTTGATCATTGTATTCCACAAACACGATACTCGTAACGAATTAAAATAAATGACTGCACAATGACGTTCTCATGGTAGGTCACTGATCAAAGGAACTGTCATTTTTTTTGCAGATTACCGCCTAAGTCAGTCATTCATTTTTCATTATGTACGAGATTACCAATAGATGCCATTTCTTTCAATGGAGTGTCAGAGGCTGACCATTGGAAAGTCATAATGACGCGAATGTGTTATTAGATTACCAAACTTGTCAAAATCAACAATTATGAAATCAATTATAGACCATTCTGACACTATTGTAATAGCAGACTTGACTAGACTTTGTGAACCAGTAAGTGCCATGAGATGTCCATGATTGATGGTAATCACAAACTAGCAGGTGCCCAATTGTTTCTAGATCATCGCAACTATGTTTGGTATAGAGTTACAATGCAATAATATGGAATACTAAGTGACAACATATTGTAGTTGCATCCTGCTTTCGAAAACCATTCTCTAATCCCTAATGATATCACAACTGCACTGGACGTGTTTCATAATTATAGTTTGATTAATTTACTTTACGTGCAATAACTGCCAAGAAAATATCTGCTTTCTTTTCCAGAGAATATGTATTTTTATGAATAACACGGTAAACTATATGAGACTAGGCTAAGCTCACAGATGGAAACACGATTACTCCGAATCCGATTAGCCTGAGAAAGACTTCAATGTATCCTGTAATCGTATTTGTTCTGGACCTATGTGTGGTTTAGTAAGGGTTAGGTACTAAACTAACAATGGACCTTAGCCAATGTTAGTTGGCTCTCATAGTTGGGTTAAACTTAGTTCAGTTCTACCATAAGATTTTGCTATACCTAGTAGTAGATTTAAAGACCAAACGTAGCTCTATCAAGCAGACAAAAGGTTAATCTGTAAACAAGGCCTTTTATTTTGAAAGTATAGCTTTTGTCCGTGGCTTTGCCAACGTTTATGTCGGAAAATATCCCACGAGAACGTAGGTACTAACAGCAGGATTAAAAGTACCCTATCTGTTAATTCAGGTCATAAACTATCTGTGTGCCAAATTTCATCCAAATCTGTTCTGCCGTTTTGGCGCCAATCCGGAACATACAGATAAACAGACAAACGGACAAAAAAATCATTTTCGACATCAGCCTCGTTCCCACACCATCACTTTTGTTTCAATATTATTGAATGTACAATTTTGACCTATATGTGAAATTTTGACAGCTTCCTTTTATAATGTAGGGGAGCACTAAGAAGAGGTTTTTGAAAATTCGACCTATAAGTGGGTGAAAAGGGGGGATTTTGTTTGTATGAAAAATCTTATTCCCTGAGTGAATAGAAAATAATAGTTTAGAAAATCTAAAAATGACAAACTTTATAATTGACTAAGACAAGTATTCGTGCCAAGTCTATTAACTCAAGACTTGGCACGAATACTTGTCTAAGTAAATTATAAAGTTTGTCATTTTTAGATTTTCTAAACTACCCTCTAAACGGGGATTGATAATACGTTATGCTACTAAAGGATTTGGATGAGGCAGACAGATAGTTTTCCTGGATTAACACATAGGACACTTTTTATCCTGGTAGTACGTTATCTTGGGATAATTTCCGACTTCCACGCCAGCAAAGCCGCGGGAAAAGCTAGTTTTACTATAACTAGTATTATAATACTTTGAAGACAAGGAAGTTTGGCAATAATTTCTTCTGCACATGTGGCTTCCCTGGTACCTCATTAACTGCATTACTATGTAAATGTCTATTACCTGCACCCAAATTAAGATGATTATTTTATTTTACCTTTTTTTTTCTTTTACTTACTTCCTTTTTTTTTTTTTTTTTGGTTGGGAAATCATCAATTGACGTCTCCCGCTCTGGGTGGAGCGGGAGGGCGTGTCAGACTCTTACTGACTAAAACCCACCCGTGTTCCTTCTCTTGCCTGTGCAATGCCAGGGGGCCACGGTATCCCTTTCGGACTTTCCCGCAACCCCGGCAGGCAATGGTCTCATCGGACCCCTTCACTCGCTGACACTCTTTGAGGCGCGCGCATTACAACGCGCCGTCGACCCGGGCCTGGTCCTTACCGGACGGCGAGCTACCCATTGCTCACCGTCCGCAAGCCCGCGCCTACGGTGGCCGGGAATCAGCGATTGATTCCCGACGCCCAGTTCGTCTCCTCCTGCGGCGGCTAGGGGCGTGAGGGCGCGAAATTTGCCTCTCCCTCACGCGTTCCGCCTCTTCCTTCGCGAGCATTACTGCTTCGCAGAAGGAGGTGACGGCCTCCCATGCCCTCTCGCTCCGTACCATGGCCTGGACCAGGGCCGGACGCGAGAGATCCCCGCCACCGATCGCCTCCACGAGGACACGGCGGTGCTCTGCCCAAGCCGGGCATACCTCCACCGTATGGTCCACCGTGTCCTCCGGGCGATCCACGCAGTGATGACACCCGGGCGTTTCCTCCCGCCTTATCCTAAACAGGTACCTCCCGAAACAGCCGTGTCCAGTGAGGACCTGCGTCAGGCGGAAGGTGAGGACGCCGTGGCGCCTCTCCAGCCACTCCTCAAAGAGGGGACTTATCGCCGCATTACTTACTTCCTTGACATAATGTTTTCGTTATTTGGCAAGGTATTATATACCTTCAATATTCTATATTTTTTATTAAATTAATTTGTTACAGATGTAGTGGCAATCAGGTCATTTGGTTTAAATAGATTTTTATTATTTTATTTTTCTTTTATATAGATTCTTTTCTTTTAGATTTTGTGAATGTGAGACAGACTGTAGATCTGTTGAACATTTTCTATCTTGCTAAGTACCTGGTACTTGTTGATAGGGCTACACTGTCCTCTCATACCTATTACACTGTCTTTGAAAACATTGTAAATACCATTTACTTTTAAAAGAGTACCGTGGAGTTTTATAATATGTATAGATATACTAACTGATGCCCGAGTGGACCCTAATTATTTTAAATAAAAAGTAAAATCATCCCGTCAAAATCGGTCCAGCCGTTTCGAAGATTAGCCGGAACAAACAGACAGACAGACAAAAAAAAAGAAATGTTATAAGTACTGTACATACTTTCATATACATTTTTAGCAAAAAGGTGTTTTTTGACATTACAAACAGATACTTTAATTTTAGTTATTTGTAGGTATAGATGTATGTTTAGGTGAGCTAAAACCATAATAATTCTAACTCAATTTAACAATCAGTTGGTGATTTAAACACAGAATCAACATACCAAAATACATTGCAAACTGGCCTGACCGAATCAATTTCTATAAAGCCACCAAACGGTTCTGGGCAATCTCAAATCCTGACCGGTAATTCAAACAGCAGGTCAACATCATTAAAACTTTACAAAATGATCCGAACTTGCCCATGCCCAACGGTCTATTCGCACACAGAATCGAATGGACGTGGGTGGCCAGCTTCAACCACTGTGTACATACATGAGTTATTATCTCAGTATCGTTAATGTTTAATAGAGGGATTTAATCTATTGCTTACTTGCTCGGTACTCGTGACTTTGAGTGATGCTAGCGCTCTTTGTGTCGATTCTGTCAAGTTGCGCACTTTATAATAGGTAATGGACATTTATTTTGAGATTCGTAATACCTCTAAAGACACACTGATGTGATGTGATGTCATGTCTATAGCCTGTTACTAGTTCATAAAGGTTTTACTATTTTCCGGGGATAAAATTTGAGATTCTCCCTCTGAGATTTTCTTAGTATTGAATTGAATTGAATTTCTTTATTTTGCAAAAAATATGGTACATAAAAGGTCTTAAATATAATAATAATAATCCATTTAATTCAGGCGACTTAGGCCCATAACCATATAAAAAGTTCGACATATTTTGCTTACTTACATATTTCAGCATACAAAAAAAAAACCTTATAATAAAATTATAGTACAAAAAAATACCTTATAATAAAATTATAGTACAAAACCACTTAGATTGTTACTAAGTACTGAGATCATGAGGTAAAAAGTAAAAAATAATAATCCTTAAAATTACGATATTTAATTATATTACTACTTACTAGTGAGATCGTATTTCGAACTTTGCTTAAAATTTAAGAACTCACTTATTGTATAGAACGTATTTATAAAGAGCCATTTCTTAAGTTTCTTCTTAAAGTAGTTTAATGGCAGCTCTCTGATCTGTTGGGGTATTTGGTTAAAGATTTTGACAGACATATTATAACAATAGTTTTGAACTAGTGTGCTTCTACATCTGGTCATGACAGCCAATCGGATTGGATCTCTTGAAAGGAATAATGGCTTTAGTATATCGCTCAGTGCTTTTTAACAAATAATCATACTTCTAATATATACAGACTAGGTAGAGTTAGTAATCCTAATTTCTTAAATAAAGGTCTACAAGATTGTAACGGTCCGGCCCCACAAATTGCCCTGACACATTTTTTTTGTGTGATAAACCCCCGAATACTGAAATGTCACTCAAAATTTAAGTAGCACTTATATTTAACAGATACTCAAAAGTGACGTTTGACAATACGAAATCTAAAGTTTAGGAGCTGCTCAAATGTTAAGCAGCACTTAAATTTTGAGTGACGTTTCAGTATTCGGGGGAAAGACATTTTTAGCCTGAGAGGAATTACCCCATATAAGAAGACCTTATCTAAGAATTGACCCGACGTAGCCATGGTACGCAGCCATAGCAGTTTTTTGACTTGCTACCTTCTTAAACTTTTTTATTTTCTTAACGAACACACCTAATATTTTCCCCGACCTAGCAAACGAAATTCATGAAAGCGTATACAGGTGAAGTGCACAAAGCGCAGTTTTAACTCGTAACACGGAAATATGTTTGTATGTCTCCGTGTTTCAAATCGTGTACTACGGTGTCCACGGTACATGATTTGTCATCCGATAACTATAATATGTCTTGTCCATTCCGCATACCGTCTTTTCCGTGTAAAGTGCGCAAAAGATGGTATACTACAGGATTCTGTATGAAACGGGTGGTAAATGGACAAACGTCCGCGCCACGAGCGTGTCTTTTGTCCTCCTCAACTCCTATATCTTCTATATGAATTGCGTTGAGGGGAAAAATAACAAGAAACTATTATTTGACCAATTTAAAAGAGACTTTTGATGTAGTGTTTATGTCGTTACAACCCGGTTGAACAAAATACATACTTTCATCCTATATTTAACCGGTTCTGGGGATGAATTTTCAGATAACCTTCTTTGTGCTGACATTACTCTTGTCATGTTTCTATAGACTCAGCGGTTGAGTCTGTGCGTTAACTGGCAGTGAATGTGTGAAGGTATGAATTTAAGATTTTTAATAAGTAGATTATTGCTTGCATTCCGAAGAGAACCGACGTCTTAATTGTGGTGTTAAATGGAGTCGACGACGATCTGAAATTCCCAGCCTGCATGCAAATGGCTCACATGATTATTATTGAGAGTTCGATTTAGCCCAGCTTTATTTAGTGATAGTGTAAGTACCTATATTGACGACGAGTCTAAATAATGTAGATTAGTAAATAGGACGGGGCTTTATAATGAAAATTATATTCGTAAATTGAAAATTTATTACCTACTTAACTATTATAAATACTTTTAATTTATGCTACGCTGAGCTTAAACACCTACTCTTAAATGTATCTCTGATAGCACTAGGCGTTTTAACTCAATACTCGTACTATTGCAATTCATTTGTTAACAAATTAACTTGTTTCATTTTTGACATTATTTCATTGATTAACAAACTCTTCGTCAAGGACTGACGTTAAAAGGGACATTTTAAGGGCAAATATTATGGAAACTACATATTACAATGACTATAAGTTGAAGGAATCTTTAGCTCTTTATTAAACGATACCCGGCAGACAGAGCTCCAGAACAGTCTTTTGACAGCATGAATTTCCGATGATTCTAAAGTGGAACAACGCTCGGTGTTCCACTTTAGACTGAAATAAATCTTATACCTACGGGTGACAAAATAAAAGTAACTTTGAAAAAGGCAACCTGAACGAGGCCTTCATTCATATAATACGAGGGATAATGACATAATCACCACAGTAATCACACGAACTGACTATTGTTAGGTTAGCCCTCAACATTTACCAAAATAATATTCAAATATTTTTCTGCTGACTTTCTGTGCTGGTGTTCGATTGAATGAACGTTCGATCCACTGAAAATCAAAAATAGATGCATAACTAATGCTCATTGCATTAAAATACTTCGGGTATTTGTATAGTGATTATATTGAACTAGAGTATTCTCCTTAGCGTCATAATAATACATTATACCATATTAAAATTTTATTTTAAAGAAAACTAAAATTATATTCTCTGCTAAAGTTATTTAAAGTTTGACCATAAAAAACATTTTAACTTAAAACGTTTTGGAATTTGGGAAATAAAAATAAACACATGTCGCTTTGAAATGAATAACTTCTATAACGACGACGCAAAGTGAGAAAAATAAACAACTACTTCTCATACATTTATATTCTCCTATTATATTTTTTATTAAAAGTTTATGCACAATTAAAAAAATACTGTGCAAACGGCGACTTAATGCCTGAGGCATTTTCTACCAGTCAACCTCAGGGTGATGCAGAGACAAACATGGCAGCTGAAACATACGCGATAGATAGCGGAAATAACTTTAGAATACAAGAATAATACAGATACATACATATAAACAAAATAATCTTTGTGAGGAGAATTTACTTTACTTTACACCCCGCAGGTCTGTAAGCTCCGATGTCATAGCTCGTTATTTTTAAATGATGTTGTTATTCTCAAATTGACCCAATATCATATTAATATTGTCCTGAATTGTTTTATTGTACCGCAATGTCCCAATAGATAGTGTTTTATTGCCTAACTTGTAGTGACAAGGAAACAATAGCCTAGACCTGAATAGATAACCAAGGATAGGCCCAATAATACTATATTCAGTAGGTACAATGATGGTAAAAACATTAAACATAACAAAAGCTGGTTCATGTTCCAATGTGTTTAATTCACATTAGACTTCTGAATCAATATGTATATTTATCGCGAACTGTAAATAACCAATCACCTAGCCGAGAAAAATGCTTCAACTGAGCTTTTGGGGTTGGAATAAATAATATTTTTAAAATAACGATAATACTTGTACCAATACTCCATACTCCTAATGCATCGGCCGCATCTGCGTCTATGGTAACAAAGCAATGCGTGCCGAAGCTTCGTATGTTTTGCGCGCTAAAATGTTATCGTGCTAAAGCGGTGGTTACATTAGCGGCTTCGCCACGTTTAATATGTATACAGCCACCCGGTCGATAAGTGCTACGCAGCCCAAACTATCGTGACGATAACCAATAATGGTTGATAGCATCTGCGTGTATCGTATCACTGTGCGAAGCTTCGTCACGATAGATGCAGATGCTGCCACAGCATTCCAGTATTCCTGAAACAGAGTTCAAGAAGTTTATTTATAAAACATTTTTTTTTACCTGCATAACAACTATGTAGATTAGCGAATGATAATCATCAGTGTATTCAAGAAGAATGAATATTCTTCTTAACATAACATAAAACTAATACTGACTCCTGTGAATAGAAACCAGAGCCAGCAAGTATTTAGGAACATAAAATATATGACTACAAGACTCAGCTTTTTCCATGACTATTACAAGCTTTATATCTACAGATAATAATATTACAAGCCATTATTACCCTCTTTACAAAATGTTGTTATAATCTATCCGCAGCTGAATTTCTGTTGATTTCTAACGGACATAACAGAACTTTCCTTCAATAATGGCTGAATTGGGGGGAAGTTTAAAACAATGATTTTGCAACATTACGATGATCGATGAGTTTCCAATAGAACTTTTGACTTTTGTATGTTTTTATCTAACATCTCTGTTGAGTCTTGAGAAACTGTTGTACAATCTTGATCAGGAATAAATGTCACTGACCTTTGACCTTTCGAAGTGCCTAAATCCACTTGATTTGTGGCTTAAATAAAAATATTTATCTTTTTTGTGATTTTCATTTGAAACGACTAATCTCGTTTACTGAACTGACATGATTAGTAGTTGTGATTAATTACGTAAGAGATTATTGCAGCATCCTCATGTCTGCTAATTAGGTAACTAGGTACATAAGACTATTACTAATCCTTTAATGTGCATGGGATTATGACAATGCTCCACAATGTTCCTTTAATATAATAACAATACCAAATGATACCCATTATTTATGTGGCATGTATATGTCACCGTAGTACCAACTTCGTTAGTTTATAATCATTCGGTATTATTTCCGTCGAAAAAATGTGAACTGCAGCAAACCATTTAGGTACAATTTCACTTATTATTTTTCAACAGTTTATAATATATCCATGGAAAACTGTCAAATTGCCTTGCCTTGTGTTATAACTAAATAGCCTACCGGGCTGCGAGCAACTTGGAAGTCGAGCTCGCCGGCCGCTATGGTGGCACCGCGCCCTTCGCTCACTCGGCTCGCACGCGTTTTGTTACATTTCTAACCTCACTTAAACCATTTCAAATTTTTTTGACAGTTTATAATTAATTATTTATTTATTTATTTATAGATTATACACTAACGATTAAATAATTAAACAAGCCATGTGCCTGATGGCATTCCCCATCCGCAAAAATGACGAACTTTTATACAAACTTTCCTAACCTATTTAAACCCATTAGGTTGTGAATTTTGAAAAATTATTCCTTAGTGCTTACTTTTGCTATATAAGGTGCTCTTGCGAAAAATTTCATGCTTTTAAATACAGTGGTTTAGGATGCAGTGCATTGTCTGTCAGGGATTAAATAAATTTAAGATTTTTAAGACGTTTGGAATATCTTGGAGATATTTACCTACCTACAGACTCCCAAAATTAACCTTGACCTTACGTCAACAAAAAGTGTTGACCCTGTGGCTTATGAGGCTTTTATTCTTCATCTTTGAGTCGTTTAATAAAGTCCAAGGTTTGTAGCCTCCGGTGTGGAGGACGACCGGATTTTCCTCGTTATGAGCCTCCGGAATTTGATGAGATCTATGGCTTCTGGGCCTCTTGTTATGGCGGAATCCTACAGTTTGGTTCCTGCCAGTAATACGGGTGGGTTCCTGTAATATGAGAGTATGGGATGTAATACATAGTAGCCTGTAAGCCGAGGTCGATTTTAGCAAAATGTTACTTTAGCTGTATTTTTATTACATCCTTAGAGCGAGAGCACACTATACCTATTTATAGCGCGATTATTTTGTAGCAAAAATGCAACGCATTGATGGTTTGTATACACGAAAAAAATGTCGCCACGATTTTAAAATTGTGATTTGTCACAAAAGTAAACTGCCGCATGTGAAGTTGTATGACCCCGCTCGCATTGCGACAGTAAAATCGCACTTCGGGCCCCTTGGTGGCCCTTTTTTTTATTTCTCTTTTGGGTGGGAAATTATCAAATAAATTCTCCCTCTCTGGGCGGAGTGGGAGGGCGTTTCAGACTCTTACTGACTAAAACCCACCCGCGATGGATTTTTCATCAAGCCGTTTAGGCTACGGAGCGTGCCAAATAAATAGACATTCAAACATACTCTCGAAAAACATTACCCTCCTTCTGGGGCAGTCGGGTAACAATAAAATCCTACTGCGCGCTAGGTCTTTCTCTTATTTTTAGTAAAACACAAGGTCTTTCTGCCTGTCTGTACGTTTATAATTTGAAAATCCTTAGTCCTATAAATACATTTTTTTTTTACAGTTTTCTCTCTGTCATTGTCTACACAGGCTGACAAAACTAAAAGATTGACCTGACAGAACAGATAAAATATTTCACGTAGGTAGGCATTATTAAAATTTAACCTGGTTACGAGGTAGGTACATTTATTTGATTCACAAGATCAAAACATTTTCATAATTTTTATAAAAGCCATAAACTATAAAGTTTAAAACAATGCCGATGGGAAACCAATTTTATGATACAACTACATATTAAAAATAGCGTCAAAGTCTGGTTTATGCTAGAACTGAACAAACAAAATAAAACTTGGTCAAAATAAGTACTCATTCCACGTTATAGAATATACCTACGTTAAACATGCGTAAGAGCAATGCTCATTATTTTTAGGTAAGTGCGGCAAAATAAAGCGTTATTTATAGAAAGCTTTTCTTGTGTAAACTTACTAATATAAATATTATAAGTTTGAGAATAAATAGTTTTACTAGGTGCTGAATGTCTAATAATACTTACAATCCTGTTTTCGCTCAGTTCGCTAGTATTTTTACGAAACAATTCAACTACTAATAGGTAATACCTACCTACTAGTTAAAATTGTAATATCTTGATGGTGAAATATTTTAGAATAGTAGTGAAAATGCAAACCTTAAAAAATAAAGTATTAACTTTATAATTAACCTCAAATATAAACTCGGCAGTGTTGTATGTAAACATAGCTTGATGTTAGACAAGAAAGTTAAAATATTTACACCATCAATCAAATACTGCTGAAAATTAGGTCAAAGTGAGCAACTGAAACGAGCGAAAGTATTACTTAACTAAAATAATATTTTAGAAGTTTATTCAAACATTTATTTTCTCGAAATACTTAGAGCTCTGTACAAAATAATATTTTACAGTCCATCTGGGAACAAAGCTGGTTATTTATCTTAATTGATTAAATTATTCAAACGACTTTCATCAGAGAAACGTTATTTTGTAATTATTAATGAAAGAGTATCTATCAGTATCAGTAACCTGGCGTAGGTTACTACATCTGGTCTACAGCTGATAAAGGCAAAATTAATTAAATTAATTTTAATGAGTCCGAAAGGGCAATATCAGACAATTACTTTGAGAAATTATTTTAATTACACGCAACGAGGAAAGTGAAATGAAAAAAAAAACATTTTTACGTTGATATTATTTTCTGTATTGAATTGAAGATAGTGTTACAACTGCTACAAGAGAAAATAACAGCTGTAATATGCTTATAACTGTTGGTACACATGCGAATTCCACACTTACCTCCATTCTACTCTAGAGACAAAAAGTAATGTAGACTACTAAAGAAAACCAAGTGCCTACAACAGCGACTTTTATGGCCTAATATTTTTCTAAGCAACTTTCGTTTTCAATTTTTGAATTCTCTCCTCTCTCCCTCTTTATTCTAATTCGCACCACATTATTTCTTATTTTTTCAGACATCTTCATTCTTATTAATTTATTATGTTTGTCCATGACACTTTCCGTGGTCGCAGCCTACTCGTATATTTAGGTACCTAACGTCGCCGACCCGCATCTTCGCAGTTCGTCCCACTTTCAGACCGATATCATGTTATACTCTCTGTTTTTTTACTCTTTAGTGGAAAATCTGCGTCCACAAAAAAGGAACTTGTACTGAACTAGTTTTCCGTGTGGTTTCTGACTTAAAAACACTCGCTGGTTCATTACGTACCAGCATCCTCCAATAATAACAACTTTTTGTAAATATCCATTTGGCAAGTATGGTGATTTAAGAAATTTTCTGTCGACTTTCCAAAACCTTAGAAAAGATTACAATATTGTATTTACATGTGGGCCTAGACAAAGTGACATTCTATCAGCGGTAAAGAAGATAGAAAAATCTATAATGTATGGGATTGACATAAGCTACTAAAAAGATGTCAATCCTGTTGAAAGTCGTAGAAATACGAAATGTTTTGAAAGTGATTGTCACTTGTCTAGGTCTCTGTATCCTTACATCCCATCTAACAGCGATCGCCATTCTGCCTGTCCAACATAGTAGTTACGGCATTATCCCACAAGATTGATTGATTGTCGAGCAGCTACAGAGATCAACATATTGCGCTAAACATTTACGAGCCATACGACATTTATGCTTAAATTTGTCCAAATAAACATGATTTTTAACAAATGTGTTCGCATTTCATTTTGTGAGATACACAATAACGTACGAACCAACTAGTTTTTTAATCATAGGATCATAGAGATAGGTAAATGACACGTTACTGCAGTTGATGATCGAATAACAGTGTATTTATATTGTCACATGTGTTTTGAATAACAATAATGATCTAACAGTCTACAGCAGGCTATGTTCATGCCTATAAACGGCCTGAATTTTTAGTCAACTTTGGCGAAAATCATTGAATGGTGCCGATTCTCTTGTACACCGGACTAAACTAACTAAACTATCACTAAAATTCCTTACTTTTGACTATGAGAATCTTAACGCTATTCTGTAGTAAAAAGTCTCTAAATTAAAATAATATTTTGACACAACTAAATCGAATTTGACAATTGCGACTCCACGTGGTACATACTTGTTTGCCCTACACCGTGATTTTTTTTAGAGCTGGAGGCGCGCATTGAGGGCATCCTCGACGTGTTTTATATGGAAATTTCACTTTTTGTATGGAAAATAAAAAAAAATATTACCTACGTGTTGAGTATTAGGGGTAATAAGGGTTTCATAAAGGGGGTCGAAATTTTCATTATTTTTGCGATAGGACACACCATTTTCGAGATATAAGCAAAAGAAAAGAAAAAAATCCAGTACAATACTGTTTTTGCATCCGAACTCGAGATGTTCGTGTGAATTTTAGTTCATGACAACTAATAATATTCCACACCATTTTCAGTGGCGATTAAAAATGGTCAGAATTAGTTAGAAAATTAAAATTTTAGGTGAAATACGTCAAATTCAGAATAGCAAAATTGTCATTTTCACTAAATTAAAATCTCAGTACAATCTTAGTGCTGTCAAACTAAAATATAGTTAAGTTGTGCCAGTTTAGTCTATTTCAGAATGGGAAATCATCGCTTGACAGGAGTAAACTAAATTTTGGTGATTTTTAGTCTAGTTTAGACGCATTTGTGACAAGAGAATCGGCACCAATATGTGTTTTATCTTTTAGTATCACTCAATACAAAAATATTGAGATATCATATCACAAAGTTAATATATACCACGTAGAGCGGATAATTCTTTCGAGAAAATGATTTAGGATGAAATTTTACGTATCGATTTTTTTTCAAAAATTGAATCATACCTAACGCCTTGAAAAAATTTGGACGGTGACTAAATATTCAGCCTGTATATTATAGTTTACGATATTCGAATGTGATCAAATGAAGTTGCAAGAGAATTTCGATCATTATTGTAACTTCTAGCTTCAACATCATTTGGTACATGATATTATTTATATTTCACAATACTACATATAATAATATATACGTCAAATATTAGTTAAACCTGCAATTTTAAAGCTAACGACAGTTATGAGTGCGAATGTAATTTATTTTCTATATCCCGCACTGGCCGAGGTGCTCGTGGCTAAGTAGTAACTGCCGCACGGGTCAATTCGTCAGGTTAAGCTACGCTTGCCGGGGTTGGTCTGTGGATGGGTGACCATCTTTACATACCGAGACTCCTCCGTGCCTCGGAAAGCACGTTAAGCCGTTGGTCTCGGTTGAGGTGCTTGAAACCGTAAACTCGGCAGTGTTTCTGGGCATAACAGTAGATGCCAAACTTCAGTGGGGGCATCATATATCTAGCCTAGCGGGAAGGCTCAGTTCGGCCGCCTACGCCGTCAGGAAAGTAAGACAATACACTGACGTTGATACAGCTCGGTTAGTCTATTTTAGTTATTTCCATAGCGTTATGTCCTACGGTATTCTGCTGTGGGGCAAAGCTGCCGATATTCAAAATATATTTGTCCTTCAAAAACGAGCTGTTCGAGCAATTTACCAGCTGGGTGCCAGAACTTCTCTGAGAGATTTTTTTAAAGATATTGGTATCCTCACTGTTGCATCACAATTCATTTTCGCCAACATTCTATATATTAGGCAAAATATACACTTGTACACTAAAAACGGTGACATTCACAATGTTAACACAAGAAACAAGGACAAACTACGAGCTCCCTTTCACCGGCTACATAAGGTTCATAACTCATTTGTTGGGCTTGGTATAACCTTTTACAACAAGCTACCCTCTTCTTTGCTAGATTTGCCTTTTAATGCGTTTAAAACTAAAGTAAAATCCAACCTTTGTTCAAAGGCATACTATTCTATCAACGACTACTTAAATGATAAGAATAGTTGGTCGCTGTGATTGGCTCAAGACAATGTTTATGTTCTTTCTCCAGAATTAGCCTACCTACTGACAGGTTATATAAGCTTAGGTAAATTGTTCATTTTATTTGACTTTATATGTCAATTTATTTTAATTTTATTAATTTTTTGTTGACATTAACTACTCAGTAGAATGATTTTCATGAGTTGTATCGCAATATGTGGTTAGCTAGCGACCTCGACAAACTGATCATATTTTTTATTTTTTTTTCCTGAAAAACTGGCAGCAAGTTCGTCATGCTCCCTTAGATGTCACTGCTTGCGGTAGCGTCGGGGGTCGGGTTGCCTCCTTCCCTCAAATATGGCGAGGGGGGTAATGGCTGATCTTTGCGTTAAGCTCGTGAACGGGTGCTGCTTGTGGTGACTGGTCGTCTTGCTGATCATGGTTTTGTTATTGTTATTAGTAATTAACTGTTTATTTATTTTACCTCGATGGTCCTAGTTTATCAATTATAACTTCTAGTTACAGCTATATGTAAGCGGGCACGCCCTTTATGCCTGGAGGCTTTATTTTCTTTTTAGATATTCTTTACGTTTAGTTATTTTTATTTCTGCTTGAGTATAGATCTCGATGTTTTTGGTTGGTATATTGGCGTGTGCTAGCTGTCATATGGCTGATAATTTATAATTTAATGTTTTGTGTTGTGTTATGTAAATTATTTTGCATAAGTACTATTGTATAGAATCATTTTATTTTTCCTAATTGAACAGACAGCTGTGCTGCTGGGGAGTTTGTTGCGCCACTTCTTCTTCCCAGCGAAAGCACTAGGAAGTGGTGAAGGGTGGGCGTTTTGTGGGACTGTCTTATGTAACTTTGACGTTCGAAAAGTGCTGATTCTCAGCCTAATTTGAATAAATGACTTTTGAATTTTGAATTTTGAATTTTGTCATTCGTGGATCTTTGACAGTCGTTACGGGTCGTCAGAAGCCCGAAAGTCTGACAACCAGTCTTACCAAGGGGTATCGTATTACCCAGTTACTGGGTTGTGGAAGTCAGATAGGCAGTCGCTCCATGTAAAATACTGGTATTAAGCTGCATCTGGTTAGACTGGAAGCCGACCCCAATATAGTTGGGAAAAGGCTAGGCAGATTGATTGATCCCGCACTGGGCCTGCGTTGTCGATCATCTCTTACCAAGCGCAAATATTATAGGCTGATAACACAAGGGGCTGGTAAAATCAGCATCGAATAAAACATTATAAGATAGTGCAGTAATCGCGGAGTGGGGCGCGTCTTCATGGATGGCACCATCTGTAGTCATAATTTAGAACATTAGCTTAGAATTTTATTCGGTGTCGTAGTCTAAATCACACGTCGTGATTCGTGACAATCGACTTGCAAATTCACTACATGTCAAGTCAGAATCAAAGCGTTAGATACGTGCGAGAAATTTTGTGAAGGTTATACGCAGACTAAGGTTTAAGTTGTGGTAAGGTAAGAAAAATAACCTATTTGACGAAAAAGTAAAATGCTAATCTATGTTCTTAATTTACTCTTATTACTTAGAAGTATTTTATGTCTAGCCTATACATTGTATTTATCCGAGTCATTCCTTTGTTGTGTATTTGTGATTGTCACTACTATAAACTGGCATTCACAACTTGTGATACCTACTTGTATTCGACAAGTCTTGTAAGTTATAAGACTTGTCAAAAACCGGACGTGTATAAAACATGTATTTACGATGTTTAAGTACCTACCTATTGTTAACTTTTTTTGACATTTTTGTCAAGTTTGCTATATAGTCTTCACAATTTGTTTTAGGTGTAGACGATAAACGAAACTAGTAGAAACAACATGTAGAATTATACATGTTTCATAGAGGTGGTGTAAACACGGGGCCACAAGTAGGTGTAGTCTTCGGAACCTTGGTTTCGTAGAAGATGAGACTATAACCCAAGAAATACAAATGGTTAATTTTTTCCTTAAATGAATCAGGAAGTCTGTAAATTAATTTAAGGTCCAACTGTATTTACTTTAACGTTAATGGAGCTTTATAAAAACAAACAGTTCACAAATCTAAATGGCTGATAAGATACATTTCAACCTCACGATGTAAATTTACTTAATGTACATATTATGCTAATAACACCTTTTCTCTCGTTTTCCTTTCTAGTGTATCATTATTGAGTAATAACTGAAAATTAAGTACCTACAACTTTTTCATAAAAACCGACGTAAGCCCAGGCACGCACGGGCGTAAAAATATAGCGGCGGGATTTTATCGTGCACTGGATTTTCAATTCTCGGTATTGAGCCGAGTATTGACAATCCAACAGAGCGCAACACAGAGCGTCAAAAATCAACCTTTGAGATTTTCGACTCTCGGTGCTCAACAGTGCGTTGAAAAACTCGCCCGTGCGTAGGTACCTGGGCTATCTATTTATTGTTATTATTTATTTATTTATCATGAACAAACAAAACCGTCTTCCCGGTTTGTCTGTGGGATAACTGTTCTAAGATAAGATAGTATGTTTTTTTATATAATAATATAATTCAAAATACCATGTTCAGAATGTAAGAAACATTCCAGATCCAGACAGTTCCAGATAAAATACTAAAAGGATATTTTGGCGCTCGAATGACGTTGACAGGGTGGCGCAGTTAGTAAACATTTGTGCGGCTGTTTTGCAAAATAATTCATAAAAAAAACAAGATGGCGGCGTTCGAGTTCCGATTTTAGTCACGCGCCACATCGTTGTATAGCTATACCTTGTTGCTACTGCTAGCTTCTATTTTAATTTTCTCTGCACATCCTCCTAAGTATACTAAAAAGGTCCCTATTATAAGTTTCCCGTGTATTCGGATTTATTCCACGGACCGTTGACGAGTGAAATAAAAGACCTGTGTTCCGAAGATAACTTGAAACTTGAATGAATTCAAATATGTGCCTTTTGTTCTTTCATTCAAGTGTCAAAATGTCAAAATTAGAAGTTTTGTTGATTTCCTACACCGTTCAGTCGGCTGTAACGATCGTCTATTGTCTTCGCCAACGTTTCCTTCAAAGTTATTGTTACACGACCTCTTCACAGATCTACACCTACTTACATTTTTCCTGTTTTCACGGAGTTTACAAAATAAAAATAATTTTCAGTAACGTAAACATTTTTCTATGAGAAAAATGATATTGAATTATATGATGTTAAATACTCATTGCTTATTTTACAAACTGGTTAAGTTTGTAAAATAAACAATGAGTATTTACCACAATGGCGCTTTTTCAAGCAACACACGAATATAAAAAAAAGTCTTTAAAAACTATATTTGAAAGAAAACGTTGCTTACCATGTAGACTGAAATTTGGCTACAAAAAAGTTGGTGCAAAATAGTAATGAAAGATTTAAAAATAATTTAACTCATTTTTCATTTCAGAAAAAAACATAACCTCATTCATTTCCAATTAATTCCTGAAATTATCGCCGAAAAGAACGTCTGCCATTAAATAATTTGGTTCGCTATCTAGAGATAGGAGTTGTGTAATCGCCCCGATGACTGGTCTACATTGATGGATGGTTCATCTCCCGATTACTACCGAATACTCCCGAACACTCCCGATTAACTCGCTCCTTCTAATGTGGGTAATAGCAGGGTGATTCGGCAAATATGAATACCTATTTACCAATCTGTCCATCACTGCATGCCTCGGTTTCGTGTTTACAATTTGATGTCAGATTTGGCGTTTAAATAATAAATAATTTGATTTGATGTTTGTTTTTAAGAATTCGTTAGGTAGTTAGTTAAACTCAAAACTCAAACTCAAAGCATTTATTTCAATTAAACCATTTACAGGCACCTTTGAATTGTCAAGGAGTCAGTCAGTCAGAAATATGAAGCTAGTTGCCCATTCCAAAGCGTAGGTTCCTATGGAGAAGAACGGGCAAGTAACTCCACGGACACTCTTTAAAAAAAAAAAAAAATCTTACAAAATATTGTTTACATCATTTATGTTGAAATTATACACGTGAGAACAATGTAGAAACACGTGTACGTAAAAAGCGTCCGTAATAAAAAAATAAAAACAATTCAAAAATTAAAATAAGCCGTGGCAGATAAGAGATGACCAGTCCCTACTGATGGCGCCCGTTCACGAACATGACGCATGGATCAGCACCGTTTAGCTCAACCATTTTGAAATAGATTTATCATCATCTTAATAGGTTGTTCATACTGGATAGTACCAACCTATCTATAATTTTTGTTTCGGAAATGAATTGCAGCTCTACTTTATGTTCGTTTTCTTCATTTTCTTTTTTTTTTGACAATAGACAAAGACATTTTTATCAAAATGTTCGCATAAATGATGTAAGAAGAAATATTTCGATAGTATAATACATACCTACTATCGAAACTTTTCCTCTTACATAATTCTCTAGCTAGTCTATTATAACCGGATGCAGCTGAATACCAGTATTTTACATAGAGCGACTGCCTATCGGACCTCGTGGCTAAGTAATAACTGCCGCACGGGTCGATCCGTCAGGTTAAGCTACGCTTGCCGGGGTTGGTCTGTGGATAGGTGACCATCTTTACGTACCGAGACTCCTCCGTGCCTCGGAAAGCACGTTAAGCCGTTGGTCCCGGCTGTCATTCGTGGATCTTTGACAGTCGTTACGGGTCGTCAGAAGCCCGAAAGTCTGACAACCAGTCTTACCAAGGGGTATCGTATTACCCAGTTACTGGGTTGTGGAGGTCAGATAGGCAGTCGCTCCATATAAAATACTGGTATTCAGCTGCATCTGGTTAGACTGGAAGCTGACCCCAACCTAGTTGGGAAAAGACTAGGCAGATGATGATGACTGCCTATCGGACCTCCACAGCCCAGTTACTTGGTAACACCACTATAGGTACGCCTTGGCAATACTGGTTATCTTTCGGGCTTCTGACTAACGACTTTCAAAGATCTACGAAACGGCTTAACGTGCTTTCTGAGGCACGGAGGGGTCTCGGTATGTAATGAATGGTCACCGATCCACGGACCGACCTCGGCAAGCGTTGCTTATCCTTGAAGATTGACCCGTACGGCTGTTATGACTTAGCCACGAGCCCCTCAACTTTTCCTCTCACATACAAAAATATTACGTTAACGTATGGATGATTATGCAGTCAGTAAATTCATAATGTAAACTGCACTGCCGCAGAAAAAAATATTTTGAGCTTAAATCAAAAATTTAATGGCCGGAACGTTGTCTATGTAAAAACGATATATTTTAACTGACAGCGTACACATTGGCACTCAAGTCGAGCAAGCGCTCTATATACGCTATGTATGTAATTCAATTAACTTTTAAAGTGTTTTCAATATCGCATGAAACTGCATCCTGTCCGCCGCTAACGTAAGTATTTCCATGTTAATGCCAGGGTATTTTAGGGGAAGTTTCCGGTACATCTGAAACAGGTTTCAGATGTACTGGAAACCTCACCGAAACTCTAGGTAACAGGTACTTTTCAGGTCTGACATCTGAAAATAATCCCAGGACCAAAAAAAAAGAAAACATGGATAGGTGCTCCTACCTACTTACTTGTATTAAGCGAAATTATCAGAAACACCCTCGTATTAAAATTAATGTAAGAATATTTTCGGGGTGACCCTAAAATATTGGGTTGTGGGCAAACATGCGTCTTGTGACTGAGACTATAAGTCCTCTATAAATCACGGACCAAACCTAACCTACGTCAATTTCTTTCTGACCCCTGACCCCCTCGCATAACTATAAGAGTACGTATACTTGAGAATAACATGTTGATATATGTTTTAAAGTCTTACAACAGATTGTACGTCTAAAATACTTTATCCTAAGCGTTTCTATGATATTACTACCATAGAAAATTTTACGATTTGACTTCAACTTCAAGGGGACATTTAGACCAAACCTTAATGCGAATTTTACACGGGTACACGTTTTTCTTGCCGTGAAAAACTACGACTTTTATCCGTGTTTAGGCACGGTCGTCAGTGTTGTATGCATCACTATGGAAGCTTGTTGACAGACCCGTTTTTTCAGCGATGCGGTATACGCCGTACCGCAAAGAAACCGTGACCGTGTACAAAGCGTCTCATACCATCAAGAAATGAAGACTAATAAAACGCTGATAACCAAATAGCTGTAGTAGGTAAATAAATACATTTCTCAGCTTGATATGTGGTAATGGAAAGTGACTTTAATTGTTGAAAAGTACGGAATCCTGTGGGTGCCCACATGATCCCGTACTTTTCAACAAATCAATCGGCTTTTCCCAAAACAGTATGTAGGTACCATTTACGGTTTTCGCTCTCCAATAATTTTCAAATTCAATGAAATGGCATAATCCCTACACTAATTGGTTTATTAATCGCTGCTAATGCTTTAATAATTTGTTTCAAAATATTCCATTATCTTTCTTGTAAGCACGTGTATCCCGTAGTACTATAGGTAGACCTGTAATATACGCTCTCTCGTGCGAGGTGGAATGTCTTAGATCGCAGCCTCAGGGAATCAAAGACACGCGATGTCTCTAGAGCCGCCAAGAATTTACGATTCATAAATATTGTTCGTAGGTTTCAACCTAGTGTTTCCCCAACAGCCAATATACTTTCAGACTACCTATGCTTTGATCTGATGATATTACCTATTTGAATTGCGAACGTTATTTTATTGCTTGTGCTTAGTGTCACTTTTCTTACTACAAAGTTAGTGATATCCGCGCTGTGAAGCAAGAAAAGCAATCTTATTGCAAGTGACTCGAAAATTGATTAGGTATTTATATCACCCAATAATATTTAGACTTTCTTGATTTTCACACCTTATCTATCCAAGACCTTACAGAAACAAAATAAAGATTTAAACGTAGACTATAAGCTTGTTTTATTGTAACCTACTTACAACATTTTACAGAGGCCAACTTTCGCAGCTCTCGCAAAAGGGTCTCCCTTGTTTCATCGTAGGTCACAGTTTTAACCTAACCTAACCTAACCTTTATATTTTTGTCATACCAAATCGTATGACGAAACGTTTATTGTCTAAAGATTGTTTGCTGTAATAAATAATTATATTAAAGACCAAATGCCTAAATGACATTATCCTTGATAATATTCTGCCAAGTAAAAATTTGACCAAATGAAAATGTGCGTACTAAAATAATTCCAAACATTGCATTGGTATAAAAAAAGGTTGCAAAAATTAGTTTGGGTAGTGATTTTTTGGCAAAATCTTTTCGGCAAAACGGCAGGATCCCCTCGCAAAAGTAGGTATCTTTGATTTAGATACAATTTAAATAACGAGACATTTTCCTATTTCTTCCAAAGTTACTCACTCAAATGAATAAATGTAGTAACAAGCAATTATCACCGTAGCGTCAACATCGCATCGCCTTTCGTTCACTCATATGGAACAAAACTAGATGCAAAGAAAACGTCGACGAAAACTTACCAAGTTTTCATTGAATAAGTTCTTCAGTTCACTCACACTTCGTTCTCTTTTTAAAAGTGCGGGTTTTATGATTGATAGATATCAAAAGCTGACAAAACTGTCATAAGATGCATGCAGACTAAAACTCGGCAACCACAGCCTGCGCTGCGGCCGACAATTTTCATATATTTGCAGCGACAAGACGCAGATGCAAACGACACCTCTGCGTCTTGCACCACCCTAACAACATTACTTCAGAAGTAGCCTCTTTACCAATTACCTGGGTCTTACAGACGTAGCTATTTCTTTGTTTCATATTTAATGCAAGCTTCTTTAAACCATCAGATGCCATTTATAGCGCAGCACTTTTTACTGTAACAATGTAAGATACGTTTCAGTTTCCCACTACACCTAAACGTGTAAAAAAAAAATACCATTTGAAATTTGCGGAGTTCTTGTCTGCATTTCGGAGACGCTTGATTTCAATTACCACATTAGAAAGGCTTTACGAATGGCGTAACTTTAAGTTCGGTTACCCCAGGCCATCAGACCTGCTACCTCATTTTTAGGGTTCCGTACCCAAAGGGTAAAAACGGAACCCTATTACTAAGACTTCGCTGTCCGTCCGTCCGTCTGTCACCAGGCTGTATCTCATGAACCGTGATACGAGTAGTTAGACAGTTGAAATTTTCACAGATTACGCATTTCTATTGCCGCTATAACAACATATAGTAAAAATTTAATAAATAAAGGGGGTCTCCATACAATAAACTTTCGATTTTGAAAAAAAACATCTAACCCATCATCTATGTGGGGTGCATGCCAGGGTTAGATGTTTTTTTTTCAAAATCGAAAGTTTTTTTTTTCATTGTCTAGAAATCATCGAGTAGAGAACAAATGTTTTTTTTATCTTCAAAAATGATGAAATAGGGGGCCGTAAAATTTGTCAGTTTTAGACCATTTTTGTACGAGCATCTCAACAACTAAACATGTAGAAATTTGAAACTTCTGCAGGTATGTCATGTAGTATGTGGTATGTACTATAATAATCAACAAATACTAAAAACGCCAATTCATAAGGTGATTGAAGGTAACTATATATGGGTGATTATGACTTCAAAAATAACTTTGTAATTCATAGTATCATTATGAAATACTTTATCTTTGCGATTTTCATTAAGGTGAAAAAAATTAAATCTTCGTTTAGTATTTTTATTTATTTGCTAAATAATGCACGGTGGTACGGAACCCTTCGCGTGCGAGTCTTACTCGCACTTGGCCGGTTTTTACTATATCATGAGCTATTATTGTTCCTACCCGTTGATAGTGCAGATGATCGATGAAGAACACCACATTCAGCTTGGCGGTCCACTCCATTAGTGTCTTCTCAACTGATTTTAAATTCCATAAGGCTTAAATCATAGTTTCATGAAGTACATTATAGTGTCACATGGTCTACAAATATAGTTGCGAAATTAAGAAGCATTTTCTCTGCAAGGGAAACACGGAAACTTTCAGCCTAATGACTTTCCATTGAATTCAACTTCAATACTAAACCCAAGTACCTACATATCTACCTAACCTACTCGTTCTTACTTGACATAAAACAAGAAAATGTGAGAACTCACTCCAGAATGAGTTCTAGCATACATTTTCTGCTGCAGCTAGGAAGACATTAGATTTTTCATCATTTTCTTTGGAAGTTATAAATTAACTCTGGTTTTATTGTCACACATTTTGCTTCAACATTTCACACTGTCATCTTCAAAACGAGGGTTTTATACGGAGGCCATAATCATCATTATTTTTCCGGTTTTTCTTCATACTTGATCATTCTCTTTTGGTGCCCCGCGTCGCGTAATGTCTACCTAAGTTCGACTGAAATCTTAGAACAGTTGAGTTTTTTATTCATGAACACTCCAAGCAGCATTTTCTAGATATCGGATTTTATTCACAATCGTTACACACTTATGTACCTACTTGAATAAGTATCATCAACTCAGAATTAAAAATTCCATTAAGTACGTTTCTTTTGTAAAACGGTTTCTGAAACAAAAGCTGGTCTGGAAAATGCATTTCCTAGAAATCAAATTCATTATTGAAGTTTGCGAACATTCTGCGGTGTCTAAGTTTCAATGGGTACTCGAAGTAGCAGAAACTATTGATCAGTCATACATCAAATGCTTCCGACATCACATATTCATGATAATAAGTCCTGGTTTCACATGTAGGTGAAATATGTATAAAGAACATTTTGAATGGCTATGGCTATATTTTATCATCACGGAAACACTTGAATTCTGGTCCATTACGTTTCATTAAACATGAAATGCTTAATTTTGTCCCAAAAGTACAGAAGTAGGTAGGTAACATCCAGAAGCCCTGGCACGAACGCGCGACGTTAACCTCACGTAGGTACATTCGGACGATTTGAATCAAAAATACAACTATCCTATATTTTCTGGTTTAAATTTTCGTGAGAAGAACAATAAAATTAGTATTACTCAATTATATGATTAAAGTCTTAAAACTAAGTAAATATTTTGTGTGAAACAAGTAGGTACTTTCAATTTAAAAAATCGTACGAATTTCTGTTAGGTTCTTCCGCGTTTTCATGCTGGGCCCACTGATATATTACAGCCAGAATTATCCTCTAAGTATTCTAATATCATTATCGCGTCCAACTCAGGTGGCAGGGGTTTCTGAGCCTAAGAAAATTGCAGAATTGTTAAAAACCCACTTCCTGGTGGAAACTTTATTACGGGAACCTGTGATTGATGTGGTCGATGCTGAGGACGGTCAGGCCCCGGAAAATCTTGTCAGGGTCTCTGCCAAGGAAGTAAAAAGATTATTCAGTGTATGAGTTGGGGTAAATCCCCGGGTCATGACGGCCTCAGCGTCGAGCACCTCAGGCATGCGGGTACGCATCTACCCAGAGTCTTATCTATGTTTTACTCACTGTGTATTTCACATTCATACTTACCGCCAGATTTTTTGAAAACAATTGTGGTCCCTGTGATAAAAAACAAAACTGGTGACATAACCGACAAAAGTAATTACAGGCCGATATCTTTGGCAACCATCATGGCAAAAGTCCTGGACAGGCTAATTGATAACCACCTAGCTAAGTATATACGTCTACATGATGGACAGTTCGGGTTTAGACCTGGCCTGTCCACAGAGACTGCGATACTTAGCCTTAAGCACACAGTCGGATATTATGTGGACAGAAAAACGCCAGTCTATGCCTGTTTCTTAGACCTGAGCAGGGCTTTTGACATGGTTTGTTATGATGTCCTGTGGAAGAAGTAACGTGATGCCAATGTGCCTAGGGAGTTATGTTCTGTTCTTGGGTATTGGTACAATAGGCAGGTTAATTATGTTAAATGGGACGGGGTGCTCTCGGACCCATATACTTTAGGATGCGGGGTGAGACAGGGGGGTATATCTTCTCCACTTCTTTTTAATCTGTATATAAATAATCTGATAGATGGACTCAGCAGGAGGCCTATCGGATGCCATGTTGATGGAGTTTGTATAAATAACATCAGTTATGCAGATGACATGGTGCTGCTGGCTCCATCTATCAGTGCACTCAGAGAACTGCTGCAAATGTGTGAGACATTTGCTGCCAGCCATGGCTTGCAGTATAACGTGAAAAAGAGCGAGCTCTTGGTCTTTGCTCCTAGATGCAGGAGATTGGATAAGGTTCCACCGGTTATGTTATGTAAGACTGAACTTCAAAGAGTCCATGAATTCAAATATCTGGGGCATATAGTCACGGACTCATTGAACGATGGAAGTGACATGGAAAGGGAACGCAGAGCGTTGACGGTCAGGGCTAATATGCTGGCCCGCAGGTTTGCCCGCTGCACAAAAGAGGTTAAAATTTTGTTATTTAAATCCTTTTGTCAGACGTTTTACTCCAGCAGCCTGTGGACAGCTTATACGCAAAAGGCTGTCAATGCTCTGCGGGTCCAATACAATAACGCATTCAGGATGCTGCTGAGGCTCCCTCCCTTTTGCAGCGCTTCCGCCATGTTCATGGAGGCACGCTCAGATGGTTTCGCGGCAATCTTACGCAAGAAAGCGGCGTCACTGCTGCGCAGAGTGCGTGTGAGTAGCAACAGCATCCTGAGTGTGATAGCGGACAGGTATGACTGTCCGTTCTTCAAACATTGTATGCGTTTATGTGTGAACTAACATAGCTTTAAGCACTATTTTACTAACAAAATGGATCATGTTATCTGAAATATTAATAAATAATAATAATAAATAATAATTATCCTATTTAAATATTACCTGAGACAAAATTCAAGGTCGAAATAAAATAAATATTGTACTGCTACTGATTGACTACTAAGTTATAAATATGTAGGTACCTAGTAACTACTTGATTCGTCTGAGAAACGTTAAACAATATTTGTCTTCCTTCTACTTTTCCAAAGTGTAGGTATCAATTACAACAAAATACAACTTTAATCCAAACATCTAACAAACCCGAATTCGATGGAAAAACAAAGCGAAAACGTGACGAGGTGAAGATTAATCGAATTGGGTCTCGGAAAGTACAAAATAAAGGTTTCTTCAAATTTTTGCAACTGGAGAACATTTAAAAGCAAAATAAAGTAGAGGAGTGTTTATGAAAGGACATTTTGTGGAAGGACATTTTCAGTCTCTTTGGTTGGTTGCACTGCATAGTGCAGATGATGGCACTATTCGAGCCAGTGGTAGCAGACAGACTTGACCTCCGGAGTTCCGGACGGATATTCCGCTACATTTCAAGTGACGCCGATAACCGCAGCAATTTCGTGGCGATAACGTTCCGGTTTCTAGTTCTCAGTTTGAAATTCCGTCATTTTCTGAGTTTTACTGAAAACTTTGAATAATGTGGACTTGCTCACCTAGTTAAATGAAAACGTGAGAGAGAGAGGCTTTTTTTACTGTGAAACTGCATTGGGTTATTAAATAATTTAGACAAGTAACTGAAATTTGAATATGATAAAAAAAAGCTGTAAGCTCCTATTGTAAGTAGAAATTACATTACGGCCCGCCACTGCCGTGACTCAAATGGTTAACTTCGTAGAATAACTACACTTAAACTTAATAAAATTATATTTTGGTGAGCTAACAAAGTAGAGGTAGTAGATAGAATTGATAGATAGAATATCTTTATTTTGCATAAAATATGGTACATAAGGTCTTAAATATAAAAAGTTCCACATATTTTGCTTACTTACATATTTCAGCATGCAAAAAACAAACAAAATACCTTATAATAAAATTATAGTACAAAACCACTTACATTTATATTGTTACTACTGAGGTAAAAAGTAAAAAAAATCCTTAAAATTACGTTATTTAATAATATTACTACTTACTAGTGAGATCGTATTTCGAACTTTGCTTAAAATTTAAGAACTCAGTTATTGTATAAAACGTATTAATAAAGAGCCATTTCCTAAGTTTCTTCTTAAAGTAGTTTAGTGGTAGCTCTCTGATCTGTTTGGGTATTTGGTTAAAGATTTTGACAGACATATAAAAAGACATAAATAAATGTCATGGTGTGTTTAATAAATATAACATACGACGGCACTTAGCTCTTATTCCTATCTACATTTACCTTCTATTCCTATTATTTATTCTTTCGTTTGCTGTAAATCTGTCAAAACTAAGTGCTTATCTGAAAATCTGGTTCTAGATTAGCCTAAATATGAGATATTTTTGTAGACTTTTAGTATGTTATTCTGGCAACAACATACGCAGGTGCTAAATGAATTAAGTAGATCTATGACCACAGAGTACCTACTTTATTGTCTATGACATTGTCTTAGCATTTCTCACGCGCGAAAGATGTCCTTCTACGTTTAAAATATTTTATAATCATAGATACCTAAGCAGAATTATGTACAGATAATAATGAAAATTTTCGATTAACGTGAACGAAAGTCGATTATTAACACTTCAGTTTTAAATCACTTGTCGTGATTTGAACAGAATATTAAGACATATCGGAACAGATTGACAATTTAGATGAAATGAAAAAGCAACAATACTTTAGTTCAACATCTGAAAAAGTGTAGGTAGTTAAGCTATGGAGTAGTATTGGTAAGTAAATAGGTTCCCACGCAACGCAACCTTATTCGTTTGTAGCTGGCAGCCTGCTCTAAAAAATAAAAAGGCATTAAATAATTCATTTGTATTACATTTTTTCTGACCATAATGGTTTCTAAGGATGTTTTTCGTCACTATCGGCCAATAAAATTATATAGGTAGGTACTCTGTGATCGGCCAAGTCCACGACTAATTTATCCTGTTTCCTTGTGATGGAAACTTTTTAATTTAGCCAATCTTGGCAAGCGCCGTAAAAGTGACAGCAACTTGTGGCGTTCAGTGATTTTACTTCATCGCTTTACTTACTAAAGTTTTACTATTAAAAACCCGTATTTTGTTCTGTACAGCGCCATCTATCCTCAAATAGTTGAACTCAATCCAATTGAACTTTCGAAAGCATCTTGTTGTTTCTTCTAGTATGTCTCATGAGTTGTTAGAACTGGAACATAGATGTCAGCGTAAGACACTTTCACCAACTTTTACTGTAATTTCATGTTAGTATAAGCTGTAGATGGCAGAACCAGGTTAGAACATACTATCCAAAAGTTATTTTTTAATCAGGCTACGGTCTTATACCGGGTAACTGGATTGATGTTTACAAGGGTTTTTATACAGGGTGTTTGGCGCATGGACCGACACAATTTTTTCAGGGATTTGGGAGGTCATTAGCTAGGTTCTACCCATACACCCTTTGTCCCAAATGTCACGGTTGGATACATATGATTATTTTTTTTAAATGAAAAAAATTCCCAAAATGTGTCCTTTAATTTGAAATAACTTTTTTGTTTGTGGGTGTAGTGGCACAAAACAAATTTTGTTGCATTCTCCAAAGTCCTTTAAATCTAAAAACATCTTTGTTTTATACAACTGGTTTCAAGAAAATTCCTTACAAGCTTCCAAAGTTAATTTTTGTATTTAATGAATGAAATTTTACAACTTCTAAATTAATTATAAAAAAAACTAAAAGCTATTTTGAACTTAGCTAGAACCTAGCTAATGACCTCCCAAATCCCTGAAAAAATTGTGTCGGTCCATGCGCCAAACACCCTGTATATTAAAATCAGCTGAAAAGACAATGAAGTCTTCTTAGTCTTACACTTCATTGTGTAAGTAGTTGAATATTATTGGACCGGGAGATAAGTTCACCTATTGTATGTGACGCTATTTTAAAATAACACTACAGAACTAACCTTGCGCCTACGAGTGAGTAGGTAGGTATCTTCTATAAACTTTTCAGATTCCTTTTGTGTCTTTTCTAAACCGTAATTGATGAGGGATGACAAGCAATACCTACCTAGGTACGTAATGCGTGATAGCACTAAGGGCTGCTCCTCATGAAGTAGGTACCTTACATTAAGCTTTCAAGCTGTAGATATTGTTGTCACAAGATGACTAACCTACACTTTAGAACACCTGTACCTATACGCAGCCTTTAGAAATTCAGGGTAATAGACTGATATGGTAAATTAAGTAGGTAAACGTATACCTATTAGGTATAGGAGTTTACTTATAAGATATTTCTTGAAGAACCTCTTCTGCTACTTGTGCTGATTGTTCATATTATCATCAATACCTAATCAATTTATCATTGGGTGCAGTAGCACCAATAAAGATAAGGTAGGTAGGTAGGTAGGTAAACAGAAACTATCTACCGAAAAATAAACCTACTTAGCTCCTTACATTGAAACACTTAGAGACGTACATACCTACCATCTCTTTTTAATAAAAAATATTGCAGAAACTGGATCAATATCTATTAAAATTAATTTCGTGAAGACCTTCTTCGACAGGCGTAGCACCTCCCGAGGGTAAATATGTTCCTTGCCTAGGTATAGCATGCACGGTTAGAGCATTATCTTCGTTTTGATCATAGATATAAGAAAGAAGGAGATATGTCCTATAGTTGAAAATGTATCGAAACCCAATGTCTCCAGTTTGTCCCCACCACCTCGCCACAACTACACCTGCAGATCAGTAAACCTAATAGATACAAAGCCATGCTCACAATTGCAATTCATAAATCAGAACGTACTACACAATCAATTATAAACCTTATCACATCAAACACAGCGTGCATTTACCATGCACCGTACAACTCACAAGAAAACATCGATCACTATTTTTAAATGTCTAAGGTTTTCTTCAATTCAATGAAGAAATTGGCGTACCGATGAACAGGTTATTGTTACTGTTAGATTGTATCATCCCACAATTCGGCAAAGGCCTCGCCCCATGACCTCCAGTGCTTGAGATCCAGCCATTGGTCGGATATTTTTTACAGCGCGTCCCGTCATATTTTACCACCTTTTACCTTTCTCAGGGCTCCACATACTTAGTGGTTATGATGAGTAAGTACCAAACTAATATGAATAAATAAATACAATGTTACTTTTATCCTTACACATAGCTACACTATCGTAACTTATCAGTGGCGCCGTTCATCACAAGTATTTACAACTACCGCCATCATTCATTTTCATTAGATAACCAGTCCACCAAACTTCCTAGACTAAATAAACAACACATAAATAAAACCATGTCAGTTGTAGTTTTATTATTAATATTATAGATCACCATGGTCTCGTTATAATAAATGCCTGCTACGCATAACGCATTGCAACATTTACTTCTCGTATTTTTTTATTTCGATTTTAGACTGCAAGCTAAAACTTTTGTCTATTCCAACCATTTTTTCCCTCGCCGCAAAACATTTACACAGGCATTTTTGTAGTTGAGGAAAAAAAACATTAGTAGTAATATTTCAGCCTGTTAAAAACACGTAGATAGGTCCCAAAACTTACAAAATATTATTGTATTTTTTTAAGCTTTTTTATTAACTTGCTTCGTTCGTAGGTATGCTTCTGGTTACTCTGTTTGTATTCCATTGTTGTTTGAATTACTTGCTAAGTAACGCAAACAACACTCACTGAGCTACATATTTGACTCTATGCAGGGTGTAAGGGACAGCCCTCCGCAGACTGATGGGGTAAATTCAGTATATCATACTAAGATGACCGGTACACGAAATTATTTCAGGAACATTATGGGAATCCAATAAACCTGATTTGTTTTATTAACTTACACGCAATGTATCGCTACCGTGGCAAAACGTACGTAGCAAACGGCAGCGCAGCGAGCTTTCGGACGCCCTCCCCGCCACCCTGCGGTGGTTGAACAGCTGATTTCACGCGTAGCTCGTTATAAAATTTCAACATCCATTGCTGTTTATTTTATTTTAGCTGTTTTACTGACATTAATAGAGTACTGCGTACAGAGTATGTAATTTTACATTGAAATAAAGGAATAGTAACTGAAAACCCGATAAAAAATAATGAAAATTTTATTGAGAAAATTTTCAGTGGAATATGATTCAAAATAAGGAGCTGAATGCACCTTCTTAGTTTGCGGAGGGCTGTCCCTTACACCCTGTATAGAAAAAACCATTATACAACAACCCAATGTTTATTTTAGTTGTTTTTCCAACAACTTTCGGATATCAACCAACTGAAAAACGCAAACAAGGAAACAAATAGCAATAAAAACGACAACCACTAGCGTTTAGGTTTCCTGTCGCGACGCTCTCACTTGGTCACTCGAACTGGAATAAATTGTAATATCGGTCAAAATCATAGAGTATGAAGAAATGGAGTGATCATTAACAAAAACCGAATCTATTGTCTTTGGTTCCCTTTCCTATCCAGCCAACAGTGTTGCTAAACAACTTCAAAACATTTAATTATCCACACCATTCAATTCTTAACGTTCTCAAATTAAAACGCAATGTACCTATTATCTCTTTCGTCTATCCCTTTTGGAGCCAAAAATCTGTTTAATAATACAATTTAATAACATAACATAACATCACGCCTTGTTTCCCCGAAGGATTGGGCAGAGGTGTACCTATAGTACCTACACCCAAAGATATATGCCTATTAGCATTCCATTCGCGTTAAATCTTGGTCCAAATCCAGCAGCCCTCTCGCACGGTGATTTATTGTATAGGCGGTTATTTATCAAATAAGCGAGGCGGGCGACGTGGGGCGACGACCGCGCCCTCCGCGTTTTTAATACATTTTTTCCTAGTTTTTGTATCATCAGCGAGATAACGACCCGTTTGGATACCTACATTATGCGCTTCTTTTGGATGTGGCGGTGGCTCGTGTCTGATTTCAAGAGGGCAGAATATCGGTTTTACCTCTTGGGAGTTTCAAATAGACTTATATAAACTTTTGCAATAAAAATGGCCAATTTGGCAAATCTTAGGCAAAAAGAGGCGGTTAAATAATAAGTAGGTACTCCACGGTAAAACCTGGATAAGATTGGTGCAAAGCAGGGAAGAGTAGCGTTATCTAAAGAGACCTATTCAAATCTTGTAGTAGATAGCAAAAGATTATTATAAGCATTCAACCACTGCGACTGTAGTGTTTACAGAAAAGCTAAGATTAACTTTTGGAACTAATATTCGGCTACCTTTACTCAAAATACCTGTACTGGATGTGATCCTTAAATCATATTAATTGAAATCGAGAACAAAACAGTACCCTAATTTCGTAACACACTAACACACTTTCAATCACAATCTGAATGATTTTAAAGGTTATTGCTAATCCATTGCTTCATATATTCGATAAATGTGTCTGCTCAACAACGTAAATAAAGCAATGAATCTTGTTGAACTGTCAAAATGAAAGCCATTGCTACTGTACGTGTGTTACGCAACTACCCCGCAGGAGAAATTCCAAGTGTGGCAAAGTTTTATTAAATCCACTTCATAACCTTTGACTCCAACCTCATTTCCCTCCGCTCATATTACTTACACTTCTACAAGATAATTTGTTGCGTTCGCACTCTACCGTACACTCGCAAAATTGTTCTTTTAGTCTTTACGTTTGCGTGTGACACAGTTTTCATACAGATATCGAGCTGAAATCAGCGTTTCTTTACGACAGAGGAACATTCTGGAGATAGTGTATAGCACAGTTTATTGTTTCACACTTTATTGTTATAGGACAGCTGATAATATAGAGGATTTGTATAGAAATGAGCAGAATATTTCTTGAATTTTGGTTATATTTTGCTTAGATAAAATATTCTGTAACTAGGTACTGAAATGTCTCTAGCTAACTAGATTCTAAACAATTGGGAGCAGCAAATAACAACCTTATTTAAAATAGTACCTACATTTTTTTTTTTTTTTGGGTTGGAAATCATCAAATGACATCTCCCGCTCCCGCTGGGTGGAACGGGAGGGCGTGTCAGACTCTTACTGACTAAAACCCACCCGTGTTCCTTCTGTTGCCTGTGCAATGCCAGGGGGCTACGGTATCCCTTTCGGACTTTCCCGCAACCCCGGCAGGCAATGGTTTCATCGGACCCCTTCACTCGCTGACACTCTTTGAGGCGCGCGTGGAACACAACGCGCCGTCGACCCGGGCTTGGTCCTTACCGGACGGCGAGCTACCCATTGCTCACCGACCGCAAGCCCGCGGCTACGGTGGCCGGAAATCAGCAATTGATTCCCGACGCCCAGGGCGTCTCCTCCTGCGGCGGCTAGGGGCGTGAGGGCGCGAAATTTGCCTCTCCCTCACGCGTTCCGCCTCCTCCTTTGCGAGCATTACTGCTTCGCAGAAGGAGGTGACGGCCTCCCATGCCCTCTCGCTCCGTACCATGGCCTGGACCAGGGCCGGACGCGAGAGATCTCCGCCACCGATCGTCTAGGCCACGGCGGTGTTCTGCCCAAGCCGGGCACACCTCCAAAAATAGTACCTACCTACCACCAAGTTTTACTGATAATCCTACTCATAGATATTAGTATTACTTACCTATAAGCTGGAGAAAGCAACCCACTGGGGAGAGTGGAAAGCTATGGAGACCTTTGCGCAGGAGCAGGACAGTCGAACAGGAGGAAAAAAAGATTGCGTCAATTTTCTCTACATTTCAGGCTTTCCAGTTTGAAGAGGCAACGAAATCTTCCAAGGCCACCACTACTCAAATAACAAACAACTGTTTGATCCATTCAAAACATTATACGTACACTCGTAAAGACATAAAGGGCGTGAAATAAGATGGCATATTTGCATAGGTAATATACAGACCATTGTAAACAATAATGTTAGCAATTCTAAGGTGTAAACGGCTTGAAGATGTACCTAAGTTATGTTTCCATAATATATGGACTGCATTTTAAATAAGTATTGCCTTAATATAAACTGATGATCGATCAGTCTCTATAAGCCTCAACTTATCTACTTTACCTCATCTGAAGATGAGGGCATAGTAATTAAGGTCTAACTTGTCCCTTGATTAGTAAAACAGTAGTTTAGCTGGCCTAAGCTACTGATATCTTAAGCCCGATTTTTACTCTCGCGATTAATATTCAGTGTACGGAATTTCAATTAACACGCATAGCGAATAAAGTTCCTCGCGATTTTTGTCAGTTCCACCTTAGAAAACACTGTGTATTTATCTAACAACGAAATACGAGAAAACCGAATCACATAGAAAATTCAAAACAGCTGCAACACAATACTTGTCAACAATTGTCTCGAATGACAAAGCTTTTGACCTGAAAACTGAAAATAATAGGTAACAAAACAAACGTTAGTCGGACGGAGGATAACTACATTTCATTGTTTTTCGAACATGGGGTGAAAACAATTTATAAAGCCCTTTTTCAATGGAGCGTAACAAAACGCGCGTAACTACCGTATTTTGATTGAGATCGTTTTTGTTATTGTTTTGATTTCTTGTTTCACCATTTTGAATTATTTTGTGAGTAGATTTTGAATACTAAGTGCGGTACTTACGAAATGTAAAACAACTCCATTCACGACTTTAAAGGCTCCCGTAGACAGGTGCCACACGACAGCACGATGTGACTCAAGTTGTTTTTTAATGTAAACGATATAACTTCATAGAAATTGTTCTACTAGAGTCGCGTCAATCCGACTACGGGATCCGATCTTAAGATGTCATTAGGTATTTTATAAGCTAACTATGACGACTATGCAGCTGTAGTGGGGTATACAATTTGTGTACCTACCTTTCTTTAAATGTCAATTATTTTTCAGGCATAAAATGAATGCTACACGATAGAAAAAAACGTGCCTTTTGAAGTGATTCTTAAATTTTTTTAAGCATTGTAGTCAAATAAAGTGTTTATTTACTTTAAACTTTGTAAGTTATCTCTAAACTTCATAAAGTCATATTAAGGACAACCCACTGCTGTTGTCTCCCCCAGACTCGATTTATTTATAGAAACCATTTCTTACAAATATGAATTAATCTGTCTGCAGTTTCGTATCTTATTTCAATATACTCCCCACATTTGACTATTTACTGCGCCGTTATGGGATGCCCTTTGTTAGTAAATAACAGTAATTTATGTTATTCGATGTTATGTTGCACACTTTTGAAAAGAGTGGACGACAGTTATTGTCATGAAAATCTGATTTTCAATTGGAAATAAGTATCTGCAACGAACAAATTAATCAAAAGAAGACCAGGAAAGAGAAAAAAGCATTCAGAAAATTATTTAAACACCTCCTTAATTAAAATGTTGCAACGGTTACAGGTTACGGGAAAAAGCGCCAATACTATGGTTCTCTGTGAAATGTATGAATAAAGAAATCAAGAGCGGATGGTAAATTACTGAAACTTCATTACAGGCCTTAATTACTTAACCAGGCCCAGGTCGACGGCGCGTTGTGTTCCACGCGCGCCTCAAAGAGATGTCAGTGGGTGAAGGGGTCCGATGGGACCGATGCCTGCCGGGGTTGCGGGAAAGTCCGAAAGGGATACCGTGGCCCCTGGCATTTCACATGCAACTGAAGGAACACGGGTGGGTTTTAGTCAGTAAGAGTCTGACACGCCCTCCCGCTCCACCCAGAGCGGGAGAAGTCATAACATGATTTCCCAACCAAAAAAAAAAAAAAACCCTAATTACTTTGTACGCTATGATAATATGATCGCAACGTCAAAGTAGCGTACGTCTGAACCACCTTAAAAAGGAAGCCTGAGATTATTCGTGCGTGGGAAGTTGTCTACGAACTTACAGCTACTTGCTAAGGGCTAATTAATCTCGTTTTCATTGCAGAATACTTATTAGTTTTCTCTTGAGTACGTTTAATTAGAGTAATAATAACAAAATATGATGTTAGTCTACCACCACCGTTCCCGCCCACGCATTGAAAGTTTATCCGATGTTTGAACGTGGATGTTTGTAGTTTATTTGTTGTTTTTAAAGCATCATATCGTGTAACACAGAAGGTGGGTGGATTGAGTGTAAATATTAGCCTTAGGAAGGTAAATGCTTCACCTTGCTTAGTTACATTGTTTGCGGTGTAACATGGTGCGGGTGACAGGTGACAGAAAGGGTAAATTTATTTAAGTTAATACAGTTATTACTGAGTCCGTATTATATACACAATCTGTATGTAGGTACGGATCATACGTAAAATACAGAATCAGTAAAAACAAGTAAATTATAATATATTTTACCCTTTCTGTCACCTGTCACCCGCAGCATGCTGCACCGCAAACAGTATAGGTATGCCATTTCATTTTGGTTAACAGATTTTAGCCTATTACTTAGTACGTACCTACCTACCTATTATTTTCTTATTATAATTAAAATTTACTGCCCCGTTGGTCTAGTGGTCGCAAGCGCTACTGCTGAGCACGAGTTCCTGGGTTCAATTCCCAGGTCGGGTAAAGTAACGTGTTATTGGGTTTTTGCATCTGGAATTGCACAGTAGCTGCCCGGAGTCTGGACTTGTGCCCGATTGATGGCAATAGACTTGCCCCCCCTATTACATGGAACTTAGCCGCGCGCACTTTGGACTCGTTTTCGTACGAATTTCACTCATTCGAACACACGAACTCACACGAACGACCCCACCTTCCAAGTATAAAGGGTAGCGCGCAGACTGGGTGCGAGTAAGTCGTATGTAACGGGTGTTTTTTTTGCTGGTATCTTTTTGGCAACACTGTTATTGATAGATCACGCGTGAATCGTGTCTTGTGTCATTGTCAAACTTGTTCAGTTTGGTCTATAATTTAACCATGAATCGACTTACGAACGAACAACGCTTGCAAATGATTGAATTGCTCGGTTAAGAGAGTGCATCGCGCACTTCTTTTTTTTTTGTTTTCTTTTCTTTTTTTTTTGCCCAAAATGGAAGAATTGGACATGCCTGACATGTGGTTTCAACAAGACGGTGCCACATGCCACACGGCACGCGAAACAATGGCCCAATTGAGAGCCGCCTTCGGTGAACAGTTTATCTCACGTTTTGGGCCCGTCAATTGGCCGCCTAGATCGTGTGATCTAACGCCTTTGGACTATTTCTTGTGGGGCCATGTTAAGGCTCATGTCTACAGGGATAAACCAGCAACGATTGACGCACTGGGAGCCAATATTGAAGCATTTATTCGTGATATAGCGGCTGATATGTTGGAGAGAGTGTGCCGAAATTGGGCCTTGCGAATGGGCCATCTAAACCGGAGCCGCGGCCAGCATTTGCATGAAATCATCTTCAAACATTAAATTATATTGATCGTTCTATCGATTCCAATAAAGATTTCATCAAATTTTTCAAATTGTTTGTGTTTTTTTTTAAAATCAAATCCTATACCTCTTAAAAAATCACCCGTTATATGTACGTATAGTTCCAACGTCCGAAAACAATCCGAACTTGTTGGGATTTTTCCTGCGTTCAATGCGATATCACCGGAACACTACTTATTTGACGGACAAAAACGCATTCAGTGTGCGCACTCAATTCGTACGACCACGATCGTACGTTTACGTATCATAGGTACAAATTCGAGTCCAAAGTGCGCACGGCCTTAAACATAACTACACCTCTGCCTAACCCTTCGGGGAATACAGACGTGATGTTACGTTATAATTAAAATTCAATACATGAATTGAAGGCCGATGATTTTAAATAATTTGCTTTACTACGTTTAAAAAAATATCTTAAAATATAAATAACTTCTGGATGCATTCAAGAGTCATAATTAAAATTAAGTAAGTGAATTATATGTAGGGAGGTTCCATGCATACAAATGAACTGATAAACTCATTATACTACAGTAAGATCGGAGATCCGGCAGAATTAATTGGTGGCTATTTTAAATAAAAATATTATCAGTAAGATAATGCAGTGCTTTTTTAATGAAGGTAAACGGTGTTATAAATAATAATGTGAAACGCATTGACACAAGTCATGGTGTGAAGCTAGCCAAGTTGCACTATCCAACTATCCAAATCTAGTCAAGCTATACTTTATAATGGTCTATTTTAATTAAATGCGTATATAAAATTTCGAGTCTGTACTCTTGACCGCTGACAGTTTCCTCGTCTAGAGCCAATCTTGGGTGCAGCAGCCAGGTCATAGTGGACTTTAGAACGGTATATCATAATTAAATACGCATATTGCGTAATTTCTAGTCTATACTGTTGACTGTTCAGGATTTAGAAACCCTGGGTGCAGCAGCCAGGTCATGGTAGACTTTAGAACGGACTATCATAAAAATGCGTGTATTAATTTTCGTGTCTGTACCTTTGACTGTTGTGGAGATTCTTCGTCTGGAGCCAATCCTGGGTGTAGAATCAGGTCATCATCATAAAGAAATGCATTTTCTTCAAAACTTAACCTCCTATGTAAAATTTCAACTCCGTAGAGAGGAAGAGGTTTTAATTCAGCTTGCAAGATTTGACCAATACTTACTTACTAACTAACACGGCAAGTTAAATATAAAAGCTTGTATAAAGGAGGAGGTTATTATGATCGTCTGAATTGGTGTGGGGTAGGTAGGTACCATAACTTAACAGTGAAAAATAAAAAAAACTTTTTTACAAAAAAAAAACAACCTACTTGCAAAAAAAAACAAAAATAACTTTAATTTCGGAAGTCGGTGTTTTGGATCTGTTTTTTATTAAAGTAATTTTTTCACTTTGTAGTGTTTTTTTTTGGAAGTCGTATCTCTTGGAATAGATTCTCCAACAAAAGAACCTGTAATTTGTGCCTGAACGCCAACTAGAAAACTTCTAGAAAAAATATCCAAACAGATGAATCAGTAGGTACCGGTAAGTTTTTGTAGCGAAGTAAAAATTATGCAATTTATTGCATTTTGTAATTTGAACTCTGCGTTTAGCCCGCTAATGTTTAAAATGGTCTGCACAAATTAAATGGCTTGGTTTACTATAGAAAGTACAATTTTATGGATGATACAAATAGTAAGAACATTTTAACAGACGATGTAAGTAGAACCGTCTTTCAGCTGCGTTGGTGGTGTAATGGTCAGCATAATTGCCTTCCAAGCAGTTGATCCGGGTTCGATTCCCGGCCAACGCACGTTTTTGCTGGTTTTTATTCTGCAATATTTTTAATAGAAAATGTAATTAATATTACAAATACGTACCTACATGGCAGTTAACTCGTTTTGATTCTCTCAGAAACAACACATGCTTAGTACATTATGCAAAATTGCAGGAATGTTCATACTTAATACAGTTTTAAAGGTACTTTTTAAGGCAGTTTTTAAGTCATAATTGGTAGAAATAACGGAACATAACACGCCTGTATTCCCCGAAGGGTTAGGCAAAGGTGTAGGAATCTATGCACCATCGAAGAAGTTCATATCTATACACCGTAATGACTATTTCTGCTTGCAGTGCCTGGCCGCTATAGAACCGGGGCGGTAACAGACGTGGTCATCGTGTTCATGGGATTTTGTTTTCTAACTGCTTAGATATGAATTTCTTCGATAGTACACCCACATTTCGCCAGTTATGTTCAAGTTGTATGTAATAGGGGGCGAGCCTGTTCCTATCCACCGGCCACATAATTATGCAGACCTATCTTAGTGTGACTACCTCGTTGGTCTAGTGGTCGCAAGCGCTACTGCTGAGCATAAGATCCTGGGTTCGATTCCTGAGTCGAGCAAAGTGTTTGGTTTTTCCATCCGGGATTTATCAGTAGCAGCTCAGAATCTGGATTTATGCCCGGTTGATGGCAATAGGCTCGCCTCCTATTACACGGGACTTAATCATACCTGGCGAAAGGTGGGTGTACTATAGGTACACCTCTGCCTAACCCGTCGGGAAATACAGGCGTGATGTTATGTTATGTAATATTCTAACGGTAAATGTAACAGAATCATTTCAGTACGCAAAAGTATCGTTATAAAAGTTATAATTCTAGGTAAATCAGCACATTTTTATTTATCTTTATTTAAGAGATGTTCACATACCCGTCGATACTAACATTGCCAAATTATTACATCTATATTATGTAATTTGACAATCTCACGATCGTAAACACGGAAATTATTAGTCGTAAAAATAACCCAATATACACAATATGTTCACCGTGCTATATTCTTTATGATCAAAACAGAGAAGGCAAAATAAGTGAGTGGAATAATTATTTCTGGTTTTTATGAAGCTATATAAAACTACTTTTCTCAGAATTTACATAACATAACATCACGCTTGTAATCTCCGAAGGATTAGGCAGAAGTTTACCTTTAGTACATCCACATTTCGCCAGTTATGTTTGAAGTCCCATGTAATAGGGGGCGAGCCTATTGCCATCAACTGGGCACAAATCCAAATTCCGAAATTCCTGGTGGAAAAAGCCCAATAACACTAACACTTTGCCCGACCTGGGAATCGAACCTAGAACCTCAAGCTCAGCAGTAGCGCTTGCGACCACTAGACCAACGAGGTACTCACACTAAGATAGGTCTGCATAATTATGTGGCCGGTGGATGGGAACAGGCCCGCCCCCTATTACTGGGACTTGAACATAATTGGCGAATTGAGCGTGTCGGTACTATAGGTACCCACACCTCTGCCAAACCCTTCGGGGAATACAGGCATATGTTAAGTTCTGTTATTTCTACGAGTTATGTCGGTAGGTAAATACTGCATCAAATAAACTACTCAAAATAAAATAGAACCCACCAAGTTTTTAGGCTGTTATTTAAAAATATTAATAATTATATTTATATTTATATACTTTTTTGTACACCACAATAATACATAACAATAATACATAACAAAAAAAAAAGGGTTGCACTCCGGGAGTGCCGGCAGAAGTGAAAACTTGATACTCTCCCTCCGTCTTACGAATTTTCGATCAGGTCACGTCCTGATGCGAGTTTAACATCTTTTACCCATTACAAAAAAGTGCACAACGCGACGCCGCCAAAGAAGTTTTGACTACAAAAAAAATATATGGTTGTTATGGATATTTAGGTACCTATTATGTGTTTGGAGTAGGGATTTAAAAAAATGTTTAATCTTAGTCAGAGATAAAATTTATTTAATTTGATCGATTTGCACAAACAAAATAAATAAATTCAAATTAACTTGAAAAATAAACTTAGTGTATCGCCCATTTCCTGTAACCAATTGAGGAAAAATTTTATGAAACATTGATAAGGACCCAAATACAGTCACGAATAAAGTTTAGTGCTTTACTTCACAAATGCTTACCTAATTATTTATTTTTAGACAAAATTCCTAAAATAACTTAGAGTGGGCCCTTTTTTGTTTTGAGTATCTAGTTAATATGCAAATAACATTATAGATTCTTACTAACCTAGTGTTAAAAATAGAGTAGGTACCTACATTCATACCTATTTTATAATATCTATTGTTTTTGTCACTGTCGTTGAACTCCAATAGAAAGTGTCAATCCATTCTCACCACAGTATTCGCACTTTTTGTAACAAACTAAGCAAACTGGTAATAAAAACCAAAAACTTTGTACAAGTTTACATTAGTCGACTATAAAGCATTGTACAATTGATTCCTAGCGTCATTCATCGCCGTTATCATTGAAAGTTTATTGCTCGTGATAATAAAATGCCTCCCGAAGGCGTCATCAAGTTCGATGAACTACCCTTCCACTCCCTCCGTTACAGGACACCGTAAAAGATATTTGTTATGCGTTAAGTTCAGCCTAATGGCACTATTGCCGAATTTCCCTCAACGAAGAGGGTTTCGATAAAACATCCAACCCACTTGTGCCCCTTTCGAACAAATCGATACTTAACTGTACACGTACTAAACCAGTATAAACAAGACTCATATTTATGGTTCAATAAAAACTTGTCTTAATTACATAGTTATTACTGACTCCATAATTTTTAAAATTTATATTTCATACTTACATAAATATCATAAAAATTGTAATAAGTAAAAAAAACTCGAATTTCGGTTTTGGCTTCTCGAGACCTGGTTCAGAATAACGAGATATACAGGGTGTGCCAATTTAGGTCCAGTTTTAATAACTTGTTTATGAGTTAAGAGGAATGTCAAACAAAAATAATTACACGCCACATTTTCATGAATATTATCATAATATATCTAATGTTGGTGTGGTTAAAATATTAATGGATACAAGATTAGTATCAGTGTATTAAAATAAATTATATTATTCAAATCTTATAGACCAATTTGATCGCTCCCATTTATAAAGAAAGCTCGCTATCTTATCTGAAAAAACTTTTAAAAAAAAACCTACAACTGAATTGAGAACCTCCTCCTTTTTGAAGTTGTTTGAAAAAAGCTAAACAGGGTAGCAGACTCGCAGCCAATTTGTTGTATCTAAGGAATTATATTTTAGAAAACGATATCCTGAAACACAAGCTGATAATAATATCGGTAGGTACTAAAGAAATCGTGAAAGATTTCTTGAGCATGGAATAAAATTACAGAAAACCTAAAACTACTAAGAATATTAAAATGATCACTAGGCCTACATTGTCAAAATATGTCATAATTGGAAAAGCTACAAAGCTTTTCCAAGCTTTACGTCTTTTATGAAGACATCTGGATAAAGAAGGTAGAGTATCTACTTTCAGGCTATGAAAACTCATCATCATCTTCCTGCCCTTATCCCATGTTACTTGGGGTCGGCGCAACACGTTTTCTTCTTCCATTCTCCCCTGTCAACCGTCACGCATTCATTTACACCTTTTTGCTTCATATCACTCCTCACACAATCCATACATCGTCTTCCTCTCCCTCTCCATCTCTCAACATTTATATTCATCACTCTTTTAGTCACATGCGATTCTTCCCTCCTCATCACAAGCCCATACCAAGACAATCGATTCCCTTTCAAATTTTCTGTAAGTGGCGCAACTTTCAGACTTCCTCTAATATACTCATTCCTTATTTTATCCATTCTTGTCACACCACACATCCACCTCAACAGTCTCATCTCCGCTACATGCAATTCTTTTTCGTCCATCTTCTTCACAGCCCAGCACTCCGATCCATACAATACGACAGGTCTAATCACGGACTAAACACTAAAGACGTTTATAAACATTTATTTATAAACGTTGCTTAAAGTTAAGTAATGATTAGCTATTGTTTAACCATAATTTTTTGAAGTTTGAACGTCACTTAACTATAAGCAATGTTTATAAATAAACTCTTAAAATGTTACCTACACATAAACCAAAATCTGATATCGAAGTATGTTCAATTTGTAACGGTCTTAAGGAATCAATTTAATAAAATTCTTGAAGTTAAGTAAAAATATTTTTACTGCCGATACGTGCCTTTGAATAAGCTATGAACGTACAAATTCATTTATTTGTACAACATTATGAATGCTTTAAAAGTTGAACTGTCAATGATAACGATTTCTTCGCGCATCAATGTCAGTATTCGTTACAGTCGTAAATATTAAATTACGCGTCAGAAAATAAACATGTCATGCATTTACTTAACTACCTAATTATACAATTACACAAACAGTATACGACATGCATTATTACTGGCCATATTAATGCATGTCGTATACTCTTTGTATCTTATTATCCTTGCATTTCATTCCAAACAGATACAATTACATAGATATACTGTCGAAACGAAAAGAAGAAGATCAAATATATACCCTCGTTATTACTTTTGTTGTTTGTTTCAATTCTCTAAATTATGTGGTCGATGATTTCAATGCACGGTAGAACTCTAAAGCTGCGTCCAGATATCAGCGTCGCGATCCAAGAACGGGCGTCACGTCGGGCTGATACGAAACGGAGGTACGGTACGGACAAAAGAACATATCTGGACGCAGCTTTATGAGTTGTGTATAAAAATGTAAGTGTATTTCTAAATTAATAAATAATAATTAGGGTCTTTAGTCTACTGTCTTTAGTAGGTATGTATGAGGGAAAGTAACATTTAATTACAATTAAACTCATTTTATTATATGCAGCGGTGTACCTACATTGTTTACAGGTTACACTTCCATTTAGAAAACGTAGGTGTAAGTACTTAAGTAAATTAATATTTACATTCTTAACCTTTTCCTCGACTATCCAAAAGAGGACAGAATGGTCTACCGTTTATAGCAGAACTTTTTATGTCATAAATTCATAATATTATTTTGCATACCAGCGGATAGCATAATCTTCAATTTGCAGAAAATCGTTTGGAAAACACTTATACACCCTGAATTTTTAGTCACCGTCCAAATTTTGATATATTAATCTTTGGCAAAAATCATTGAATACGTGTTTTTTCTTTTAGTATCACTCAATACAAAAATATTGAGATATCACATCACAAAGTTATTTATACCACGCAGAGCGGGTAATTCTTTCGAGAAAATGTATCGATTTTTTTTCAAAAATGGAGTTAGTGAATCATACTTAATGCCTGGAAAAAATTTAGACGGTGAATAAAAATTCAGCCTGTATAACGTACATTCAAAACTCATAACTTTGTAAGTCATCTTTAGGCATGAATTTCATATCCATAATAATGAAAAAGTAGAACCATCATATCGCAGAAATTTCACACGAACATACAAATAAGCATACACCATGCATGGCAAGCAAGCATGCAGCATGCAGGCGAGCATGCAACATGCAGCAGGCATGGTTTCTGTCACGGCTCCGGCGCTGCGGACCGCCTCGCCGCTCCGCGCCTACGCGGCCTTAAATTACACTCTAGGGGTAGGGCAGACCAGAATACGTGGAGTCAGTTTTGCAGCGATTCGTTTCTGTCACTAACTTTTGTAGCACAACATATTCACTTTTTAATAGTTATTTATGCAACTGTTGTATAATAAGGGGTATTAAAACACGAATGTGGGTTGATAATAGTATCACATGAGTGTTTTAATACCTAATTATGTACAGTTGCATACGACGTTAATTCGAATAACCATTAAGTTTTTTTTTTTTAATTATGGCGCTATGGTAGTTAAACGTGCGGGCATGACAATGTTCTTTTTTTTAAAAGGAGATGCATATTCAAATTCAGTACAACATTATAACTCTTCATAAACCTAGATCAGGCAAGTCTACTTTACATCTAGAATTAATTTTTCCTCGATTGCAATTAATGTAAATCATTATCTTGCTTTATACTTGAATGAAAAAATTATAATTATAAATTTTATCTCCCGTTTGGATGCTATTATGGTTACTATGATACTGGGTGTTTTAATGTTGGCATGCTAACTGTTTCAGAAACTTTTATAGAGGATTTATAGCATGGGCGTAGATAAAACAATATTTTAATATAGATTTAAGGTTAAAAATGCTATTTTATAGAAATGGCAATATGCCTAATAAAATTATTCCAAATAAAATTCTGCCATCTTAAAAGTATACCATTATATATTCGGACATTTATTCATTCGGCTTAACAATAATTATACTAAATAATTTTTATATTATGCCAAGTGTGTTATACCAAATTTAAATTAAATTTCGGAGCATCAAGATTCTGCCAGATAGAGGCAACCCGTTTTGATAATATACTTCCAATAAAATCGAACATTATTTACCTAAGTGTTTTGTGCATTGTTAACGTATTGAAACAATTGTGTAAACAAAAACGTGTGAAATCATTACATTGTTAATATAATATTCGTCGGCGTTGGTGGTGTAATGGTCAGCATAGTTGCCTTCCAAGCAGTTGATCCAGGTTCGATTCCCGGCCAACGCAAATTTTTGAAGCAATAATTTCCTGTTCCGCTTAAAACATAATTATGTTTTCATGATACCTTTTCTAATATTTTGCCTAATTTCATCTTACTCGTAGTTCCTTACATCGCATCGCGACAATGAATAGTCGAGAACTTGAGAATTCTGTAGGTATAGGTGCAAAGCGAGAATGAAGACGGGAGAATCTTTTCACCTTCCACGTCGAATGGGGAAATGCAAAATGTATCAATTTCCGTGTTAATAGAGTAGGTGGGTACCAATACACGAGGTGAAGCAACGCTTTGAAACTTGAAACGGTCGCAGGTCGCCGGAACAGCTCGCTACAAATAAAAAAGCAATGCAGGAGTGCATCCGACGGTGAAATCGGAGAATTGCATCTCCAACTCTCGATTTCAAAACAAACTTCTAATAAGAAAAGTTGCACTGAAATAAGATTATGAGTATATTTCCTGACGCCCCGCTCCTCATTATTTACCTCGCTTCGTAGAACCGTAACAAAAGGAAATCATATTGGAGAAAAGGATTTCCGAGAAGGAACAAAGAATATTAGAAAAGGGTACTTAAACTTACAGATGAGAAAGCAAATTAAAGATAGTAAGAATAGGTCTTATACCATAAGTAGATCTAAGTAATTTAGCTTTCTGGGACCACTGAACTGAACAAGCATTTTATCTGGCAGAATTATCGCCCACTATGTAGAACAAAGGATAAATTATACCGAGCAAAGATACCTTGTCGCACGCAATAAAATCTCTTGTTTACAGTTTAGTACCTTCTTATCAGCAATCAAGTGGTCAATCAATCAGTCTATTAAACGAGTACTATAAAAAATATATCTAACAGCTGTCCGAATTAACACCGTAAAATAAAAAAGAATTAACTGTTACATTTAAAGCATTGAGGTGTGCTCGAATATTACAGGTACATGACGATAACGTCTTAATGGACTTTGACTACTTGACAGACGGATTAAACACGCAACGAGAGGGCAACAGGGCAAGTAGAAGGACCAGTATAACTAGACACTTCATGACAGCACTGGTTTTAAGAGGAGGCTCTCTAAATAGTATGTTAATTTGCATTAATATTCTTAAACAGTAACCCATACAATCAAAATAGAACTTTAGTATAATTATGATTTATTGGATCTTTTTCTTTCCATGTACAACACACTCCACAAACATTTTCGCACAGACATTTTCGCTCAATTCATTTTTTATTCTAAAATCATATCTTTTTTTAAGATTATGTAAATAAAATCAAGATTATTCGGCTTTTAAGTCTAAAATAAGTACTTTACTTATTCACAGTAGGATAATATGGTTTATTATGCAGCCACAAGATATTTTTTCTCTAGATCAAAGTATTACTTTAGTTCCCATTGTTCGTTGCCTCGTTGGTCTAGTGGTCGATGAACATGAGGTCCTGGGTTCGATTCCCAGGTCGGGCAGTGTCATTGGGTTTTTCTTTCTGAAATTTCTCAGTAACAGCCCGGAGTCTGGATTTGTGCCCGGTTGGTTGCAATAGGCCCCCTATTACATGGGACTTAAACATAACTGGCGAAAATGTGGGTATACTATAGGTACACCTCTGCCCAACCCTTCGGGGAAACAAGGCGTGATGTTATGTTATGTTACTTACGCCATTTAGTTCCGTGCTCGAACACGATTAAAGAGCGCACGCGATATTCAACTTTATTACTGATGTGTTAGCGTTTAGCACATCGTGGAGTGGCGCGGTGCATGGGGCGGAGTTTGCGTGGAAATGGTCTTTAGAGTTAGAGTGCCTGGTCTTTGAAAGGCAAAAGTTTTCCATCTTCAAATACAGAAAGAACGGCACCCGTCCCACCGCCGCGCCGGGAGATTAACGAGAAGCAAGTACAGCCAGCAGCTGAAAACGAGTTGGCCAACAAGTAGCAGCATGTGCGCGACGGCGACCAGCAATTACTCGCTGGTATGCGTATGTGCCAAGCGTGAATCTCTCAGCGAGTGGTCTGCAAGCCAACCGAGCGTCGCTCAGCGAGTTCTCTCTTTGATAGCTCTTGCCGCTGCGATAAACGAGTAATCGTCCGCGGCGGCGATGTGAACAGTCAACGATAAGTATCTCTTTTACTTAAAAAAGACCTAAAATCTTTTGTTAGTTTCTTGGGCAAGAAAATCGATGATAGCTATTCGCTTCCTCGTCGGTTGAGACATGTGCCTTAAAGTTTGTTCGCTTTTGAGTCGCGGATCAAGACACATCGGGTGCAAAACAAAATAAAATCCGCAACGAACCTGACAGGCCGCACACTTAACTCACATGATACTGCCATGTTGCTCCACAAATATGAAAGGTTTTCGAAAGTGAATGTAAGTAACAAGTGCATGTTTTTAAAGGAACCGGCTACTCCCTTTAGTGTTAACCTTTGCATGTCATTATTGACGTGACACGTGCCGGCGACGTAGTTAGGAGTCGGCTCAGTATCGTGCTCGTGCGGTTGCTAAAGTAATGGAAGGAGTGTTAATAAGGTCTAGTGAGTCTCACATCTTGCTTGAAATCCCGACGGTTTACTAGTTTCTTTGGGCTTATTGAAGAAAGATATACTCTGCTTGCGTGCAAGTCTTTATGGGAGGACGTGCGGTCGATGGTTTTGGCTGCACTGGGTGATGGGGCCCACTAGGCATGGCGGGCTGATACCAGTCGAGGGTGCAGCGAATATACAAATATCTCCCGGGCCCCCGACACATGTTAGTAGTAGGAACTGCGGGGCTTTCGGTAGGAGTCCGACATAACCCTCCATTCTACTAAGCCGGAGGGGTATCCAAGAGGATTGCACCAAGGAAAAAATAAATTTAAAAATGGGAAGTAAGCTTGAAGCGAGCTGTCATTCCACCACACAGCTCACTTCTCACTTCTCCTAAGCGTTCACTTTGAGATTTTTACATAATAGCACAGCTGTTCTATACATTATTTTCTATTTTTAACAACTTTATGTAATTACCTATATTAGCAAATTAATGATTTTGAATTGGAATTTGTTCTACAACATTTTGGTTTAATTTTATGCAACATGCCCAATTTGTATCAGACAGAGATATTAATGAAGTCTTCTTCGATTTAAATATGTGGCAAGCGAATAATTTGATATGGTTTTGACGTATCTACCTACATTTGTTCAGAAGTTATGTTAACGATGGCTGCATAACCATTACTTTAAGTTAATCGGTATAAAAATACTTATCTCCAAACAAATCCACAGGCACTTTGAATAAGTTGGACCTGGAAATTAAACACATAACTTTTGGCAGTAACGCTTCTGACCGCTACTGCAAACTTCTTAACGATTGTCCCGGAACCCTCAACTTCACTGATTAGAAGATAGGATAAAGTTAATTACTTCGACCTAAAATTAAGTTATTGCCCACCCAACATCTCATTTTCGGATGGAGTTTACGGTTCCCGCCGTTGCCCTCGTAACAGGGATCGCCTAAGCACCGAAAATTATCGCGGGGTAGCCGTGTCAGTTTTATGACGAGCAAATAAAATAAGACGCATTTCTCATCAGATAGTTGTAAAAGATGAAATTAAACCGTGTTAATAGGTCTTGCTGAAGTGGCCAATTTGACACGTGCTTGGGCAATTTGGTTTGTGAGTATCTCACCTATCGGATTTTGTCTGATTCCGTCATTTTAACTTAGCAAAGCTGTAGATGAGACTAGATACCTACTACCTAATAATCTTAATTAAATCCTAATAAGTGAAAGGTTTTTTTTCGCTTTAGGACTTAGATTTAATTATATAGTGTTCCGTGTAAAATTAGCAAAACTAACTAGACACTTTTTAATCCGTGCACATCATTATCTTTTATACTTTTAAATCAATAATGGTCGGAAGATATTATATATAAGATATACCTCCGAGTATAAGATTTCTTTCAATTAAAAATTACAAAAACATCGGACTTATCCATTTTTGGCACCTTGTATCTTCTAAAGTTAAATCAAAATGTTTATTCTGATTTTGAGAAGTCGATAAGGAAAATAATTAAGACGTGTTATGACATAAACTGATATTAAAATCAATTAAGGTATCCTCGAGAAACCTCAGTGATGACAAATCGATTAATCATCTCGCATCAGCAGTAATCTTATACAAATATGGGCGCCGAGGATAATCAGAAATATAAACAATAAATTTCAGAAGAGAATTGTGATTTATAAATCATAAACGATCCTTGACATGAATGCTGTGGCGTGAAGATGGATCGTAACATGCATTTGATGGCACCCGAGAAATATTAAATATAATTTAGAGTTTTCTTTATCAAATGAACAAGACATCTCCCCATAAAATAGAAACAAAATAAAGAAAATTCGGAATACAATTGGATATAAGCAGTAAAACATCGAACAATATCATAAACTATTTAGTTTTTCACTAACTGCTATAATAACAAATAACACATTATTTTGAGCCATAAATCTGAAAAGATTCCATCAGCTTTTTACCTGTAAACATTCATGAAGTACCTATCTATCTATACCGGGCTATCGTCTATTCTAATTTTTGCGAATAAAAATTTGTGAGTCATTGGTTGAGCAACCCTTTAATGGTTAGGCCTAAAAACGTTTATTTTAAAGTCAAAGGTTGGTACATTCCACCGGCAATAGCTACATGTAGTTACAGCAACCACAGTGTAATTACTACTTTATACAGTCATTTTACAGCTTAAAAATAATTATGATAGTAATTTTGACATGGAAAACCACCTGAGGAAGGCTTCTGGCCAAACTATGAAACCTGACTCATATTAAACAGATTTCGAGATTTGAAGGAAAACTAGAAACAAACCCATTTCCAACACCGGCCTACGATTAGACCAGCCTTCTAAAAATTATATAATAAATATTACTCGAAGAACACAGCCATAACTGAAAAAGAATACGTTAACCTGAATACCGTGTCCCGGGTTACAACTGCAAAGAAAGCTCGGTACATTAAACCAGCCATTTCTTCTCCAAACAGTCGCGTTGTCGGACTGTTTAAACTTAGACTGTGGTCGAACGATGTTGACGCCATTACACGGTTTTGAACTTTTGACACCAACGCGTTGCGCTTCATTACGTGCCATCAATCATTCCGAGCGAACACGTCGCACATCGTGATGCGACACCGCGATAGCTATTTGTGTTACCTATAATCAACGTTCACACAACATACGACGAGCTCGATAAGAAAGTCAGCGAAAATATTAATAAAATGTGGATCAACCCAGGCCGGGATTTGACGAAACTTTAACAGTTTCAACTCTAGGTATCTGTGTCGTAATCTACTGCTGAAGATACTTCTAATCTTAGTTATGAATTAAGTGTACCAGTCAGATAAATGCACACATGTCATCAACATTTTAATTGTAAACATTTCACGACGCTTTTTTCAACATTTTATTACGATTCCCAAAGTGAAGACGTATAAACAAATTCTGTCGAATTTTTAGCAGATGTAAAACACAAGATAGTAATAAATTCGGAAATGTACACAGAATGTGTTGATTGTATTGTGTGTCGAACAGTGTGTTTGGCAATAATATTAATGGTTTTTGTCCGTATACATTGTAAGATTCCCCCTTTAGTGAGTTATGATAAGGCTGCAGAAGCAATATTTTAAACCCAGGACGTAGGTACTCCTCCCCTAATATATGAAGCCATGTTCAATAAATGCACTTAAAATATTGAAATCCCTGTGGCTGGCAGTCAGACATTTCGAAATTTACGACTGAAAGCCGAAGCAGAACTGCATCGAAACCTAGTAGACCCTTCGGTCTTCAAGTTTATCCAAACCAACGACTGAAAGAAAATAGGCGTACGTGCATGTCGCGCCAAAAATGATTCATAATACCTACAAAAAAATAGCATTAATTTACAAGTTACGCACCAGTTATTGTTGAAATGGTCAAAGTTAAGACGTTTCGAGAGTAGAAACGGAATCAATTTCCCCCGTAAGACTTATTGAGAAGTTGTTTTTCTGTTCATTTTCCGGTATATGAAAAACAAGGCAAATGCTAATAAATCATGTTCACTTCCAGGTATGAGGAACGATATACGTGAAACTGAGAATGTTTATAAGATTAAATAACAAAAAACAAACAAATCAAGAAAAGGATCTTTTAGTAAGCTAACTGAAAAATAACTTCGAAACAACAACAATTCAATGAACAGTCATAGAATAGAATAAGCCGTGGTGTTCCGCACCACGGCTTATTTTATTCTATGAATGAGCTTAACAAATAGAGACGCACCGACGGCTCTGTGGCCATAAATCTGACGTTCGATATTCCCTTTTTAAGCCTAAGCCTAGGTTTCCAGAAAAAACACGGCATTAAAACAAAAAAGATTCCCATTTCAGAATTAGCTGATTTTATTAGATAAATAGGATATTTTTACACGACTGCCCAAAAAGGAGTGTAGTGTTTTCAGGGTTCATGTATTTGTACACTCTAGTATGAAAGTTAAATAAAAAATATTCATGAAACAAGCTTGAAGTGTCCCTTGAGCAACTCTAAATTATACAATTCACAGCGGCTGCATTTATGCAAACAGTATTGCACAGTGCCCATACAAATTGTTGAAGCACTCTCTGATATTAATCGTACTCTTCCGCCGGCCGCTACTGCACAGAATTTTAAAACTCATTAATAAAAGTCAGTGACGAAGATACTTGTGGACTGTCCCCAAATTAGTTTCTTTATCTTAACTTAATGTACAGTCTGTTTGCACGTCACGAAAACTCTTTAAAGTATACTTCATCTACTCTATCTTAAATTATAATCAAACTTCTTAGGGAGACGAAATCGTTTAAAACTGGTAAAGGGAACAATTCGCTAAGCGCAAAGACCAGTGGACCATCTTCTCTTCTTGTAATGACTGAAGTCTTGCAAACCGTTACGTTTTTCATCGAATCAATATTGGAAACTATTTGTATGCAGTACCCTGTAATGAAAAGAAGACCTACTAAACGTTTACTACTTTGGAAGTCCATACGCATGCAGACCACTTCTAAACATCATTCAATGGTATGTTTGGCCATAATACAAGTAACGTAGATATGCTCCCAAGTCAATAAAATTATATATACTCGTAGTTTCAAAACTTACAACCTCGTATCCCCTGAACTGTCTGATTTATAGCCGGATTGACTTAGTGATTGTATTGAGCGGTGCACCGACACAAATCAAGTGGGACATAAATCTGGGAGGTGAATCGTTCGTACTTCACACCTCGTAAACTGTCGCGGTGGCGCGGCACAACTGTCCTGTCGAGATATCGCTCGCTGTTCACTGTTGCAACCGCACATGGTGGTATAACCAATACTGGTTGATATTTAGTAATTAAAATAAGAATTTATTAATTAGAATTTATTTAGAAAAATCTAATTGTTGTAGTGTAGTGTACTGTGAGTAGATTATTAACAAAGGTTCCTTAACGAACATAATAAAGCAGGTTCATTTTAGTTTTTCCCTACTATTATAAGAAATTTTTGTATGCCCTTTTAAGTATAACCCTTCTACACTTTTATATAACCTCCCTACATGTGAAATGGCGCTACATTTCTGTTTGAAATAATTGACATTTATAAATATTATATAATTGACTCTACTGCTTAATCATTGTGGGTATTAGACAAACAACGAATTCATATACTTAAACCAAAAAAATCAGCCAAAAGAAATAACTGTTCAACTTTGACAGCAAAATGAGCGTAAAAGATAACAAGTCATCTTTCCAAAGCTTGTTGTCAGGGGACAACTAAACGTACTCGTACGTGATACAACGCACGAGGAAAATACACGGTTTTATTCAAAGCTCACATGTTCGTATTATCAACAATCTGTCTTTTCCACTACAAATAACTCCAACGGGCTTGTTTATGTGGATTCAATCCTATAAAGTCGACCGTCCACTCTTACGCAGGATGTGCACAGAGAGATTTGCCACGCTAGCTGTGCGATTAATTATTTACGCATTCGTACGCAGCGTAGCGAAGCTAACGTGCACGTGCGTAGCTTAGCCATGTGCTGCTGTGGAGCGGTGCCATAAAGCTCGTGTTAGGTTTCACGCCATTCCGGGCTTCAAAATTTAATAAAAGCGGCACTGCTCACGTAGAATCTCTTTTTTAAATTCCGCACGCGTGTGCGACAAATTTAACTTTATTATTATTGTCGGAGATGCGATTTCGTGGATCACCCCTTACAATGTTATTACTATACTTAAATGTTATTGAAATGCTTTGATCCCGACACGGGGCATTACAGTCCGTTAGATAAAATTACTAAGCAAGTGCGACTTCGCCAATTCTTTTGAACAAGACGTCTGAAAACTAATGTGGTCTATGAGTTAAAATTGCACTAGTTAGTCCACTGCCATCGTTTATTTTCTTTGTCGTAGTTCGTTCGCTTTATTCTCTTGGGACTAAAATGGAATGTTTCTATTTCTTGTATAACTTAGTCCAGTTCTACCTTATAATTCGAGAACAACTCCTAAACACATTCAGCCATATCTCTGTTGACCCGAAGGGGCCAAGAAAGCTCTAGGGGTGACCACGTTTAAAATGCATCCTAGACCGAAATAGACCTTTTCTGTTCCATATCAAATATTTTATTTATGGGCTCACGCTCAAGATAAATGAGATTAATTGCAAAATAACCCGCATGCATGTTGATCTAGGATTTCCTACTTTCCTTGTCCCGTATCAAATATTTTTATATAAAGTCCACACAGGACTTTACGATTGACTACGTTGAAGAAGCATTGTGGAACAACTTGGTCCTTTACTGTCCGTTCTCAAATATTGGAGTTATAAAGCTAACTCCGTTTTTAGTTCACCAAAGTGCCTAATATAAATGTGTAATATAGGCACGTCACAAAATGCTATCGTCGTCCGGTGGCCCTCCGGCACTCATGACGTCACGCCCTCCGTACGCCTCCGACTGGCTCAGACCACGATTTGTAATTGCCGATAAATTCGCAAAGTACAATTTTTGTCTCGTAAATAACGCAAAAATTGCCGGTGGTGGCCATTTAAAATCATTTTAACATACCAATTAGTTAGCGAGAATCTCACAATTCGTCATCAATTTTCCAAAGCAATTAAGGTTGTTTGTAATAAAATTCGTATATTATAACTTCGTTCCACGCATTTTTTTTGGACCACCCCGAAATATCGATTAGTGGCATAAGTACATCCATTACTAAGTGTAAACATTTTAAATGAAAAACGCTCGAGGGTATTGCTGAATTTGAGCAGAAATAAATATCTCATTCCTTCACGTCCACTACATTTGTTGCTGTAGCAACAATTTATACATTTTTAAACATTTGTTACAAAATGATTGTTGTCAGCCAACTTTCAATATTTCGTCTCTTATTTTAATACTTTTAAAAAACTGAATTAATTTGATTAAACTGAAGGAAGGTCGTCAGGACAATTACTTGAAGACTACAAATTAAATAGATATCAGTTCTAGCATTATTCCTAAAATGGCGTCCAATTTTCGTAACCGCGCATTTCTTTGCTAATGAAACTGTTGTTATTAGTTTCAACAAATGTCTTTGTCTCTTGCTGACGTCTGCTGTTCAGCTTAACAATGCAATTTGCTCTGCAACAACCTTTTTTTCGCGAAAGTCAACAAATAAATTGTGTGAAGAACGTAAATGTTTGAGTACTTTGTTAGGATTTCTTTTTTCCATATCTAATTCTGGATTTATATCTGATTCTGAAATTCACGTACACGAGTTTAATTTATAAACTAAAGACATCTACTAAAATAATTATGACATGTCTACGGACACGTATATAATTCTCAAAATTTACATTTAAGTTATTTTAAAAATGAAGAAATGTTTAAATTCAACTCTTACTATTTATAGTGAAAACCACTCGATTCGAATTCATTTCAAAGTTTTGCAAGTAAATTCACTCCGTTTACGACAGTCGGTGACAGGATTAAAATTACAAACTCTATTTATATACTTAGTTTCATAGAATTTTAGTCCCCCTTTATCTTAAAAGTTTCTTAGAAAAAATATTTTCAGATTACAGGAACTTCATTGCTTAGCATCTAGTTAAAGCTTTTGGACCACGCTAAAAAGCCCGCGATAGGAATGCTACAATATCTAATGCTAATCTGAAACCGAAAGAATATAGAGGAAAAGTGCTGCACAGAGTTTGTAAACTTATCGACATAATTATTGTAATGATGTAAATTACTACAAGGATGCACCAATAAGATGCTTTAGAATAACCAGATTAAACTTTACTTAGCATACTAAATAACTAACTACTAACTTTACTTATGAGTTAAAGAAAATTCACCACAAACATAATAACACAAAAAAAAAACACCTGAGAATGGAAAAGAAAATTCTTTTTCTATTTAGAACATAATGTCCGGATTATGCCGGATGCGACTGTAATATTATGTCTTTGCTTTGAAATATAATAAAACAGGTGTCTCTTGTCACATTAGCAGCGGGGATGCTTCAAGACATTAAAACATGAAGACTTTCTTGCATGAATTTAAATCTGTGAATTAGTACAAGATGGAGTAACTGTAAGTGTAAAATGTAATTACGATGATGAAGGAACTAAAAGAATCATATAGCTGAAAGCTCTAACTTGGGGTGTTCGGGTTTTAATAATCGCTCTAAATGTCTAAGCATAATGTCGACGAAAATTTGTCGAAATTATGACTAATGAACCTAAAAACATAGTATGCATTTCCAAGAACGGAACGTGACTATACATAAGAAATATTCACAAGTACCCATTGAATATATGATTTGTTAATCCAAGTCGTTGAGCATATGAATTTAAAACTTTACGACACAAACAAATGGGTTATGAGACAGATACAAAATACTCTACGATTAGTGCATTTGTAAGGGAACAGTTTGTTTGACAATGTGTCACAAACTTTAACTTGTACGGCTTTTCAATCTCATTAATCCCTTGGATCTTGGATAGTGATGATTTCAAAACAAACATCGAAAATATTTAGCTTGCGTAACGACAAGAGAGTAAAATTGTAAACATAACACCAATGCAATGGTTGAAACTACGAATCGTACAGATTTAATTGTAAACGTGACCATTGCATTTTTCACCATAGAAGAAACATTAACTTACACTTGGTCAAATTCTTCTCCCGTCTCTGTGCAGTCGAGAGCAGTAGTGGCTCAGTGATAACGGCCCCGACCTACGAACCCAGGCAAACGCTTTACTTTGTGTAAATAATTTCATCAACACTGCTCACAAATCGGTGAAGGAGAACACCGTGAGGAAACCGGCATGCCCTATAATGTCTACCAACCCGCACTGGGCCTGCGTGGTAGATAAAAGCCAGAGTCCCAGCTGTTGGAACATTATAGGCAGTGCGAGCATGTTTATGCTATATGCTATGCTCTGCGCCCTAAGCTTCTAAAAAGTAGGTACCAGCATAAGCTAAAAATAGTAAGATAACATAACATCACGCCTTGCTTCCCCGAAGGGTTGGGCAGAGGAGTACCTATAGTACACCCACATTTCTCCAGTTATGTTTAAGTCCCATGTAATAGGGCGCGAGACTATTGCCATCAACCGGGCACAAATCCAGTCTCTGGGCTGTTACTGAGAAATTCCAGAAAGAAAAACCCAATGACACTTTGAACTCAGGACCTCATGTTCAGCAGTAGCGCTTGCGACCAACGAGGCAGTCAAAATAGTCTCCAGATTAAATTATCTTTATTATTATTCCGTAACGGAAATAGCTACTTTATAACGCGCAACTTAATTATAACTCTCAGAATTTTGACTAACGACGATCGATTTTTTTAATTTATATTTTGACACGATATGAATCACATCAAATGGTAGGCAAACAAGAATAAATGTATTGCGGCGCCTGCTTATTATAGACATTACAAAATTACAAAATTAATTGTTTATGTGCGGGCTTTCTGTTATTTATTGTCGTATTATACTATGTCGACACCGGTAACTAGAATAGACCGATAATTTATGAGAGAATAAACACAATACGCTTAATTGGCAATTGTTATTTTACGAATAGTCCATTACATCGACCGTAGAAGCTGCAAAAGCATTCATCGTTGATCAGATGCAAGGATAGTGATGGGCTCCAACAGTAACCTGTATACTCGTAACAAGTATATTCTGTGAAAACCCAATTTCCTTAAAGCTTGTACCGAGAGGGAAAATCTTGTAGAAGGAAAATCGTATTTGCCATGGCGACTGTCGCGCACGGGCTGGGTTCAATCCCTAGATCGGGCAAAGTGGGAGTTTATCCATAGCCCTGACTTGGATTTGTGACCGGTTTATGGTAAAAGGCTCACCCCTATTGCATAGGACGTAAACACAATGGCGAAATTTCGATATTGTAAACACCCTTTGATAAACCCTTAAAAATGGAATTAAAAGCAATTGTAGAGATTATACATACCTATGTAACATTACGCCTGTAATTCCTGAAGGGTTAAACAGAGATGTACATAGGTACACCGTAGTAAGAACACCCATTTTTCGCCAGTTATGTTTAAGTCCCATGTAATGAGGGGCAAGCCTATTGCCATCAACTGGGTACAATCCAGACTCCGGGCTGCTTCTGAGAAATTTCTAATCGAAAAACACAATAACACTTTACCCGACCTGGGAATCGAACCCATAACCTCAAGCTCAGTAGTAGCGCTTGCGACCACTAGACCAACGAGCCAGTCTTGTAGAGATTATCTGCCACTTAAAACCTAGATTACGAAATTCATAAATATATCTATTACGAATATCATTTTGTTTATTAGTACCTACGTTTGCAAATAACAGTACCGAGTGTTGTGTACTTACCGAAGCTACTAAGCCCATTACAACACCATAAAGATAATACCAAATTGCTTTATGAATATGAAAAACTTTATCGGAAGCTCATCGTTTACATAAAGATATAACTTCAATGCTACTCGATATTCGCACAAGTTTGCTCCGGACGCTCTAGTACAGAATGCTTAGAAGTTTAATCTCCATATACAGTGTGCCAATTACTTTATTATCGGAGCTAATAAGAGAGAATATAGAGTGTATCCACGTTGCGAAACCGTAATAGTACGTAATTGTATCGACACGTAGCAGGTAAGTGAGGTAATCCAACCAGAGGTGGAAGTTAACTGACTGCTAAGTTGTGGCCAAGCGTTGTGGGGAGCCGCGCCTGGCCGGGTAATAGTTGTGAATCTGTGATAGGGTTCCCACCTGAGGTCGCATGCAAATTTTTGTTAATTGCAACTAGTGGAGAGTTGATGAATTGCGTTTAGGGATGTAGCAGTTATACATATATACATGCTAAAACTATTTGAGTAAATGTAGGCGTCAATGAATTATTTTCTTATTTCTCAAAGTTGATATGTTTAGCTGATGGTTCCTTCGCAATTTTCTGTATTTTTTTTTGATGATTGGTCTTGATAGAGTCAATGTTTGCAATCAAGATGCACATGTATGGTAGTGTCAACCCTATTGGTGCACCGTACCGCGTATCACACCGGTCGTCGAATGTGGAGCAGGCGGCGAGCCAGCGGCGATGCCTCCGACAAAAAATCAGTGTAAGCTGTACACCAAGGCGCTCCGGTCGCGCGCTCGCTCCCGCCGCCAGCACTCGCCCGCGTGCCCCTAGCGCACGAACTTACCGCTCCGGCTCAACTTACTCGCAACTTCCGAACGAATTCACCGGCCCAACCTCCCGATCCTCAACTATTTCCTCAATCAACTTAGTACTCCAGTGGAAATCTAAAGTGAAAAGTGTCATATTGTTAGTTGGTGTGTAAGTTAACAACATATGGCCGTGGCCCGAGGTCCGGTCGTTAGGCTGCGATCGGTCGTGCCGCCTCGCCGATAGAATCACGACCGAGCACGTGTGTGCCTATTGCGTCTGGAGGCTCACCATTCACTTCACCTATTTTGTCATCTCACACTTGCATTGAACTGTCTTTATTTTCGAAAGTACCGATAGAAACTATATTAGTACCGTTCCTAATTGGGAATCTAACAAACTTGAATTGAGCGTAAACGAACAGCAATAAATACAAACACACATAGACATGATTTCACTTCGTTATGTACCTACTTTTTGAGTCATGTATCTGTTAATTAAAACTTTTATTTATTAGGAATTTCTCAATAAATCTACGAGTTTTTTTTTCTTGGCAGAGTGATAAACTAATCTACTTCAATAATAATTGAATATAAATAGCGATAAAATAATAATAATAGCGATAATTGTAATTGATTGATTCTTAACTCACATGCAATTTTGTTGAAACGTCCGTCAAAAGATACAGTCTGGGTAAATATTTGGCCAGAACTTCTTGTCTGCCACCGTCTGGTCCCCTAATGAATGCTATTGAATTAATCTTGCTCAGGAACTCTCACACAGTTTACTTTACCTATAGGGACACAGAGCATTATATCTTTGAAAAGTTCCGACTCGCGTTTAATAGCATTTTCGGAATCTGGCTCGCATTTTGCCGAATTCTCCTTAATTAAATTAACTACCTTCAGACCTTTGACGTCTATTGGCTAAGAGAGTGACCTCCGAGCCGTTTTTATTTTCGCACAACATTCCTCCAGACTCTTTATTGCCAATTGTACTGAAGGAAATATGGGAACTTTTCTTCCTAAACTTACTTACATTAATTTATTATGGAGCCCGTCTATTCCGTCCAAAAGTTTTACATAATATTATACAAGTTTTAATGTTATTCTATTATCGATTCAGAATTACGGATTTCTGTTTCGTGCTTCGACGTGACTAGAATAATTGTTGTAAAAACAAATGGCTTTTCCGAATTAAATTAAACCGAAATGCTCGAAAATGAATTTAAAAAAATATAACTCATTAGGAACAAACAATAAAATTATTACATTAATTTTAAGATCACATGTTACCGCAAACATTAATCAAAAGCGAAACTAAAACTCGTTTAGCATGTGTACATATACATACCTAGTTACTAACTTAACGCTGATTAAATATTACTAGGTCAATTAATTTCCGTTCTCATCATATGACGTGTATTTGCATCGCTATTTATATACAAATAAGATTAGCTTGGCGGTAATACAAAATATTACGAAATAGATCAAGCTAAAAATAAAACAAAAGACAACCACAAGGTAAAAAGAAAAAAAAGGAATGGAGATGAAAGCCATTCGAAAATTTGTAAGAGACAGTCTCAGAGACATAATTAGTAGATGAAGTTTCAGCCATCCCACTACAAAGGGATTTGAGGAAATTAGTTACCTTTAAACAGGCTTCAAATAACTTGCTGAAAACAGAAATATTTGGCCATCAGCTTAATGGTAGGAACTCAATGTAAGATGTTATTAATGTTATTTATTTCTTTTATTACTTACAATTAGAGCCTGACCACTATAAAGACAGATTTATTTCAATCGTTGCTGTAGGGAAGGCCACTGTAATTAAATTTAATTAAAAACTTGGGTTTAACAAACTCAAGAAAAGTCAAAGTAAAGAAGTTTACCTAATAACGATTTTTGGACTCGTCAAGCAGCCTAAGCAAAATGAACATAATTCATTTTTAATGTATCTATTGAAGATCCGTGTCTGTAATTACGAGATGGTTAATTATTTAGCGTTATTTATCACCGCAACAGTTACCTACTTATTTTTAAAGTAAGTAAAGTACAGCAATTAAAAAACGTTTTATTCATGAATATCATTCGTCTGAGAAGTAGGTAAGTAGGTAATGTCAAAATCTTTGGTGGTAAGGAAAGATTTTAAAAAATCTGCTGTATTCATCAAAAATTCTGGTTTAGTCCTAAAATAATAATATCAAATCCTTGCATGTTAGCTTAGTTTTTGTTGAATCGCTGTATCAACTTCGGGATTTGGCTCCACGATCCCTTTCTGACCAAAACATTGAGGCTCAGTAAACCCGAATACTTTTTCGTGAAGTTCAGCTCAACCCAGTGCAAAAGTTTTCCATATGCGGGATAGTCATGAATAGGCAATTCGCAATATTTCCGATCACGTACTGCCCCGACTTTGGGTCCTAGCCAAATGACGCCAATAATTTTGTTTCAATGCTAAGCTACGCCACGAACTGTAAACTTTCAGTAAGCTTGAAAATTAAAAGGTAGAGGAGCTTATGAAGGCAGCAGTGCAAACTTTCAGAGAGCTTTACTGTCAGCTTATCTCATACGGATTTATCTGAACCTTAAAACATTTAAGTAGTCCAAATTAATCCTTTTCTACATTTATCTGGTGGTTAAAATCATACGTTATGAAAAAATCTTTTAGATTTCCAAAAAAAAATACAATATAATTTTAACTTGTTTTCATTGAGTAGGTATAGGACCCCAATAGAATGGACTCTGTATCCTGATCTACAAAAGTTGCAAGTAGTATGGGTTCCTTCGCGATTTATAAGCAATCTCTAACATAAAACTGGAACCCTAAACCGTGAGAAAAAAAACAAGTTCCCAAATAAAGTTCGCAGCATATATCTTAAAGACATCTCGTAAGGAAGTGGCTATAAAAACGATCGCTTGGCCGAACCTACCATAGTCCATAAGCTAGTAACTACACATATTTTAAATCTTTATAACTGATGTTTGACAACTTGTAACTGTTTTTTATTAACATCGAATCCATATCGAAGTCTTACGGACAAATATCGGTCGGTAGAGTATTGTTCGATGGTCTACAATCCAGTTCTGTCACAGAATTCGTTATATACTGTCGATGGAAGCCTCCACGGCGATAAAGTAACACTAATAATGATGATCGTATTGGTATGTAATAAATGTTCCATTGTATTTACGACTTATTCCATCACTTTTTGCTCTCGTTGTGATGTACCGTAACCTGTCTTAACTTAAGATCGATTGTATGATATAGACAATGTATATGCGTAACAATCGTTGAACCAATCACTTGACAGAAGACTTTGGGTCGCTCTTGTTTGTGAAACTTTACAACCGTGTCATAATTTTGAGCTTCATAATATTTCACGCAATTTCCCGCGTTTTATATCTTCGCAGTTTATATGATTGTTATTTCTTCCTGAGAGACACCTCCAATATCCGAAGGCTCTTCTTATCTTATTTAAGTATCATTGACTGTGTCGAAATTATTTACGATATGTATTGTCGCATTGACACAAAAACATGATAATAAAATATGTATGATTTGATCATCCCTGGTTGTGCTGCACCGTGGGATGTCGCGTGGCCAGTCTTGTCCTTCCTTTAACGGCTAGTGTTCACCAAATAAATTGTCCGAATGTGCAGTTTTATCTGGCAGATTATAAAGTCGTAATAAATACGCGTAACGTTTCGAAAATAACATATTGCTGAATTTGGTGTCGCGGGACTGGATGTAATAACACGGCATTAATCGTATGTCTAGAAGGTGAGTAATGTGGTAGCGTCAGAGTTTGGACGTTTAAGAGCTTTGTGATTGATTGAGCCGCGCGGATTGTTTTAAAACACGCCTCGCAGTACTCGCTGCTCTTTCGAATTTGAATGAAGAAGTGTTAACATAATTAGTTATTAATTTGCCATCTTTATTACATTCGGATTTACGAATATAGTCCACATTTCGTAATGATTTCATAATTACAACTTGAATGCCCAAGGTTCCATCTGACGTATAGAGTAATTTAAAAACGACATGTATTTCTCTGTATTAAATTAAAGTAAACATTCTTGTTTATTTATATTAATGACAATCTCGATCATATCCATCCACCGCTGGCTAAAATAAATTTTTATTATAAGAAACGGAAGTAAAAATACATTCTACGCAGAAAGTAGAAACACGATAATTTGTCAATTTTGTTTTTCTTTAATACCTTACTAAAGATAATGATGTACCAGGCGGTCATAGAAGTAAGGAGAGTACACACCATCAGATAACATAAGTGCTACGTCAGTCGTGGCTAGGCTGGCTGACCCAGTTGCATGCGTTACGCTCCCAGCAAGCATCTCACTCAGTTCCTGTCGGCGGCAATCAACGCCCCCCGCCCATGACATATGGCTTCAAACCCTACCGTCATTCATATTCATGTTGCCAGGTTGTCACTTACACATTGAACACAAGTAGAATATTATCTATATAAAATTTTCTTAGAGAAAACATAATGATTAGTAGGTACCTGTGTACAAAAACTACACAATTTGGGCTAGTGTGTAAAAATATTCAGAAGTAGGTATGTTGTTTATAATGGTACTCGAATTAAGAGTGACAACTACATTTTAATTTATCTACACTATACATGCCTATACATGTCTATACTTGCCAAAATCAATTTCACACCCTAAGACTTTATTTGCAGATGATAAGCAAGGTGAAAATATTTTCTAGTAATAACAATGACATGATCCAATATAAACTTGATATTCACAATACCCAGACATCTATAGTAAAATGGTTAAATAATAATAATTTAAAGATTCATTTAGATAAAACTAGAATCATACATTTTAGCCAACTTTTGACTGTAGAAAATATAGATGGTAAAATTATTGAAATCGTAAATACAATTAAATTCCTTGGCCTAATAATTGACACAAGACTTGACTGGAAATCATAAATCGAAATCGACAACCTTTGCAAAAAAAAATGTTAGTCTGCATTTGCATTGCACTCTTTAGCTGCAGTTGTGAATATAGATACCTTGATTGCGGCCTACCATGGCTTAGCTACGTTTCACCTAAAATACAGCATCATATTTTGGGGAAATTCTACCGACGCTAACAAGGCATTCACGGCCCAAAAGAGATGCATTAGATCTATGTTTGGGCTAAAAATGGTTGATACGTGTAAACCATATTTTAAACAAATAGAAGATATTAACTCTTCCTTGTCTGTGTATCCTCGAAACCGCAATGTTTGTTAAAACAAACCCAAATCTGTTTCCACGTCTACAGGACGCTGTACCGCGTGACAAACGGGATATGACCGTTCTTCGCGTCTATCCAGCGAAAGCGGCACTCGTGCGCAAATGAATCGTCTGCATGGCGCCTACAATATTAATATATTGCCTAAACGTTGGAAGGAGCTAAATACACATCAAAAGTGTGTGTGGATCAAGTATATTTTAACAATAAGAAATTATCCAATTAATATTTACCAAATCTAGTCTTCCAGAATGGTTTCTTACTTTAATTCCTATGTTTCATGTTAACAACTTATCCCTATATTTTATAAAAAAATAAGTTTTTTTTTTTTTCAAATTAACCTATGTTAATGTCGTTAATTAAATGGCAAAAAGGCAAAAATTGGGATTGGGATTTTAATTTTTTTATTGTAAAGATAAATAAATAAATAATCTGTGTTTCCACCATTGTCACGAATCACACAATCAAAGCGATTTGGCATGCTTAAAATCAACTCATCCGCAAATCCGAATGGCCGCCCACGTTCTTTCTAACAAGTCAAAAAGTTGTTGTGGAGTATGCACGGCATCCATACTCGGCAGAGCTCTTCTTTAGAGAATATCCCGTGCGTGCTCAATTGGGTTAAGGCCTGGCGATTGAGCAGGCCACGGCAGAACGTTGATGCGAGCATCGGCAAGAGTACGTTGACTCTAGCCATGTGACGAGCATTGTCGTGCATTAGTCGAAACGAATCACATAACCGGCTTCGCAAAGGGATGATCACGTCTGAAACAATCCTCTCCGCATAAATCTGAGCATTAAGGTTGCCCCTGATCCAAATGACATCGGTTTTTCCACCGATTGAAATACCGGCCCAAACTATTATTCCCCCCCCCCCCATATGAATGAACTTCCTGACAACATTTCAATCGTTCTTGACGTCCAAAGGTCCCCCAAACTCGAGTACGTCTTGTATCCTGCCTCATACCGAAACGAGATTCATCGGAAAAGCAAACACACCGCCAGTCTTCTTCCTCCCAATTTCTGTGTTCGCGAGCCCACTGTCAGCGGGCTTCGGGAACGCAGACCCACTTCACGTTAACGATTTCGGATGGTTTGGTCGCTTATCAGCAAGCCTGAAGAGCTGTGGAGCCTCGTAGCCAACATCATGGCGGTCATGGTATGATTCCGTCGAGCAGTATTTTGGATGTACCGGTACATCCAAAATACTGCTCGAGTGGTGATGCGAGATCGTCCTCCATGTCGCTCGGCTACGCTGCCCGTGATACGATAGCCTGTCCAGAGGCGGCTTATGACGCTCTATGTACTGCCACGAGCGACAGCCACAGTACGTCGCCTGGAACCAGCTTGCAACATTCCGACGGCTCTCATCATCTCTCTCGCGTCTGATGATGTCGTCGCTCCACACCGATGCAATTTTTTCAGTTCCGAAAATGCAGAAATTGTAATGGTTTGTAAAAACGCTATTACACACTTAATAGGAATCCAGATTGACAGTTGATTTTCCATTTTTTATCAAAATGTAAAGAAAATGATTTATTCAAGTAGTGAAATTCACTAAAAAGAATCAACAACGATCCAAAAAAGTTAAAAGAATATTCCTCAATTGCGGCAATACTCAAAAACGTACTTGATCCTTAGACACTTTTGATGTGTGTAGTAAATAGTAATGCATTGAAGCGTCAATTAAAAAGGTTTCTTAGGCAAAAAGCATCATAAAGTGTCTCCGAATTTCTAGTAGTAGTAGTAGTAAACATTTAGTAACTTTGACATTATTCTTATTTTCTTTTGACAATATAGTTTTTGAAGTATCTTACATGAAAATTATGTCTAATTTATAAATTTTGGAAGTGCATATAAAGGTAATTCTTTCGCTTGTTAATTGTTTTCAATGTTAAGGAAATATTTGTACGCCGATAATTACGGCTAAACATGATTGGACTCAAACGATGTAATATCTTGGATGCTCTTGTATGTATACAGTGTTTAAACAAATAAAGAAATCATAATATATCTTATCTTATCTAAAAAGTCAAAAGTACCTACTCTATTTAACGGGCTCACCTTTATTAGTGAATTTTAGAATTTGTAGATCCCATTGTTACGCAGGTAAAAACATAGGTAATCTTAAAAAATATGAGAATGTATTGTCAGTGGAAAGAAAATTGGAAAACATTAGAGATGAACCGACTAGTCGGAAAAACAGAGTAAACGGTCATAGTCAGCGATTACCCGGAAAAAAGCGCCGACAAGTCGGCTCTTTACTTTATTAAGGTTACGATTTCATTTTAAGCATAGAAATATTATTCTATGCTTAAAATGAAATCGTAACCTTAACTGTTAAGCCCCGTGCAGACCGGTGGCGCGACGCTACACCGCTCATTGTTCTACCGTGAAGGTTTCTTAGAAATTGTTTTGTTAGAGCTCCGTAGCGCTGTCGCGTCGCGCCAGTCTGCACGGGGCTTTAATCATTATTATTTAAAGCCAAATATTTTTTTTTGTTTTTAGTCTCAAATCTGAACATAGTAAGTACGAGTATGTTACCTATTCTTAATTATTTTTTTATTTTAGAATTACAGTTTCGGTATTGTAACATTTTAATAATAGATATTTATTCTTAATTGAAATAAATCTAGGAGTAGGAATTCCTTCCTTTTAGGGTCTTTTTGCAACCGACTAGTTGGCCAGTCGGCTAGTCGGCCAAAGTCACAGTCGGTCCATCTCTAGAAAACTTATCAAAAAGTAAGATAATATAAGAAATTCTAAACAAAATCGATCATTGAAGCTTTTAGGAGCTTTGATGATATTCCGTTGATCGATTTGATAGAGCCCAAAGATTACCTCTAAATAAAATGGAAGCCATCAACGTTGCAATAGATAATGTAACATTTATTTAGCAGTATCAAAAGTTTATCAACTATTCGCTGCACTACGGATAATACGATCTAAGATCAGCCATAAACCAGGAATAACACAATACTCAACCTGGATACTCATCAACACTATAAACTTTGTTACACGTTATATTTGACCGGGAACAACATTATTCACATGTTTCTTTTAAATGTTTGCCATATTAGGATGTTAACCTTATAGAACAGAACAGAAAGCCCATACCGGTTCTTATGCTATTTTAACAATCTAACTATTTTAACTTTTAACCTAGCCAACGTAGATTACCTACATCCACCTTGAATACTACATACATTTAATAGCCCCCTTACACGTATGGCAAGGCAATACAGGGTGTTAAAGTAATTGCGTGCCATAGCTTAGGGGTAGGTTGGTAACGATAAAGAAAGACAGAAAAAAAAAAACCTGGGATTGTACGTACCTACCTAGTTACCTATCCTTCACCCGGCGTTATCGAAGAGTTAGGGCGTAGGTATTTAATTGCGTTCGATAGTATGTAGGTAAGTCTAGGAAATTATTAATTAACATTTAAACAAAATAAAAACATTATTATCGCATCGCCGTACGAAGGGAAAATTCGAATTGTAATTTACCATACCGTCGTAGCGTTAGTTACATTCGTGTTCGATAGCAGGTAAGTAATTAAAGCATTTAAACAAATAAAGGTTTTTTTCTTATTTTGGCTTCCTTTATCGATCCAGAACCTACCCCTAAGCTATGGCACGCAATTACTTTAACACCCTGTATAATGAAAGGTCCAACTTGACGGATTACCCTATTGATATTTTCTGCATGACTTTCGATTCATACAGACGCTCCCTATTTAAACAGTGTGATGAGTGCCCGTCTATCTAGCTCAAAGTGGTTTGTTTTTGCAGTGTTATAGATTTATGTATACTAGACACACTTTATTTTGTTCTTCTTTGTAATTAAATTTCATGTGAATGTCATGCATACCTGTCATTGGCATGGTTACTGAAATGCTGATTTTAGATGTTATTTAATTTGAATTGTAAGTGACTGTGCTGTTGGTGTGCTTATGATAAATAAATAAATATCATTTTGTAGCTATAATTACATACCCAATGAGCCACCATAACCAACCACCACCCAACCACCACCCAACCACCAACCAACCAAACCAACCACCGAGCAAAATAAAGTAACCAACAGCAGCAGCGACAGTATTGTGTAAGCAATTAAGTAACCATTGGGTAGTTAATTGCATACACATTGATACAATTTGTACCCATCTATTTCATGCATGAAAATTATTTTAAATCAAATAAAGTATGTTAGAAAATATATCTCGAGAAATTCAAATAGAAAGTCAATTTATTTTGAACTTTTATTGATTTTTAAAACTTTTCAAGGAGAACCTTTGCTACTAACTCGACTTTTGTCAATTGTTAGTCAATTCGGAGTAAAATAGGTGACTACTTGGTCACCAAGTTTAGGCATGTTCTTCACCCAATAGCCATAAGTGATATAGCGATGGATAGCGCTCTTTAAGAGAAACATTTTTTACTAAAAAGAATTAATCTTTAAATGAATGAGTACCTACAATTTCTTTTTTAAAAAAGGACATTTTTTATTTTTTTTATTAATTTGTTGGCAGGCCTGGAATTTTTTAACCAACCCACTCGCGATATATTTTCATTCTAAAACAGATGGGGGAAGGTCGTTCCTCTGCGGATCTTAGACCATAAGCAAAAGGAAAAATGACTATGAACAAACAAATGTTTTTTTATTTATTTTTTATTTATCATTTATACAAAAGAACACAGGATTACATATTAAATAGCAACCAAAAACCACTAAGGTTTAAACTTGTGCTATCATGAGTCTATCTCAACATCTAACTATACAATGAAGCATTTTATGTACGCGTTAGTGCCGATACAGATAATATTATATTTAGTTCCTTAAATAGTTACAATCACCCCTATGTAATACAAAAAAAATATTGCTTAAGTTTACATTTGATATTTTTATGTGAGATACATTTTGCTTATTTCTGAGGGATTTTTCTTTTTGCTTGTCGATGTTTAAAGCTGACTGTGCCAATAGGCATTTGAAAAGGGCATCTGTTAATACTCAAACAGTCACCGTACTAATTAATAGTAAATGGAACTATTATTAAGCCGGTTTTCAATAATCTCAAAGGCTTATAGGCCATTGAATGTAAGTTAATTTCATAAAATTACCCACATACATTCATTAAGTGGTCCTAAAAACATGTATTTATAGTTTCCTCGGCCGTTAATGAAATTGCTTGTAAACAGCGTTTAATATTTCATCATAGCTTCAAATGATGCTGTACGTAATGTGGTACTGTCGACAAAAAAGATAAGTAGATACGCAAGCAGCTAACTGGATACCTTCAACTCAGTTTTAACAGATGTTGTGCCTGTGCTGTAGTCAAAATACTCATGCCATCGTTTGTCTGAGTGGGTCTCTTATGTTTAAGAGGCTGAGAACAGCTAAATTATCTGTTGATTGGGCTAAAAAAATAAAATAATTATGTTTGTAAACCTGACAAAAATCAGAATGATTGCATTTTCATCATATTAATATGGGTTTTAAGTAATAACAAAAACAATGTTTGAGGCATCTTCGTGTTTTTTTTCGATCGTATTAAATTAGTTCTATTATGTTTTCAACAGACTATCTCACTAGTACATAATCTGAAGAATATCGTATATTTTTCTGATTTTGTATACTACAGTGGATTATATAATTTTACTCATTATAAAACGTTTGGCTCCTGTAGTCCCCTTAAAATGTTTTTAAAAGAAGAATGGTGAAATAATTAGATACGTTTACTTGCCACCTAACCTAACGCTTTTTTTCAGCTTCAGCTCTCGAATGCCATACAAAAACCCAGTTCAATTATTTTTTTGATTGCCAATAATAATCTATTATTAATCAAGTTCTTTTTTTTATTGGTAAAATATTAACCTTTTTTACCAATTTTTATACTGAATAAAAGTATTAATATTGCTTGATATTGATATAGGTACGATTTAGAATTTTAAATTTCTTGCTTGCAGACGTAACTCTTTTGTCGACTGTACTTGAGTATGTAGATGCCATAAATCGTCCTTTCTCGCTACGAAAAGATATGCCCACAAGAGTTTATCTACTTATTGCTCAAGTCTTTGCTTTGTATTGACTATTATGATACTGCTTGGGGCTTAATGCTTTGAACTTAAAATAGGTACCCTGGTACCTACCCACTGTGTGTGTGTGTATACGTAGTTGTGTATTCTTAGCTTTAAATATCACTTCAAATACTTAATTGATAAAAGTAAGCAATTAAGATATTACCACATATCTTTAAATTCTCAATTTGCTTGAATATTATGAAATAAAATAGGTAGGTCTGTGTCTACGAGTTCTCAATTAAATAACACAAAAATCAAATAAAAAACCACAGTAAGAAATAATTTTTAGAAAGGCACAAGACTTATAAATTAAACCCATTCAAGAAATGCTTGGTCACAGTTCAATTTTCATGTTAATATCACACGAACAAGCACGATATAACTCATACACTTTGTATGAAAACCAAACATCCTTTCCTTTTGTTCCAAATATATTTTATAGACATTGAAATGGTTTGGAAAGAGTTATGTGGATGTAAAAGTGACATTAATGCGCGCTGGAATAGTCGCGTTAATTAATTAAATTGTTCATTTATACGTCGCTACGACGAGGTACAAATCTATAACAATCACACTATGACACGTTAATGGCCTATTAATTATTTAAAAACGCAACATCTTCATAATTTATATCGCTTCGTAGATTTCAGGGGGAGATAAAGTATCCCGAAATTATAACAAAAATCCCAATATTGCATAATATAAATTTCGTTGTGAATTTATTATACTGTGTCAAGTTTTGTCTGCGGGATGATATTTAAGTCCAGTAAAGCAATTATTCTTACATGTAATATAACGATGTGATTATTATTATATAAAGATGCTACACCATACAAAATTTTATTAACTTAAAAGCGAGTCGTTATCAAAAATTAAATTTAAAATTTCCGAAGCAAAAAAGCGGCATTGAAAATTTCTGGACAGATCGCTTAATAAGGGCCCGTAACGAAACAGGGAGTAATCAAAAACAAGTGAAGTGCTGTTAGTGCTCATAAAAAGCTTTTTAAACTGTCCCAGGCTTCATAACTGACAACCGCTTAAAGGCCAAAAATTTCACAATTGCTTCCATTTCAAGCAGTTATTCAGATTTCATTCGTTGCGAAACAGCAAAAAAGTTATTTTACATTCTTGCAGGAGTCCTCGTATTCCGGTGGAATGTTCAAAAATATGTGATACTTGCTTAATTAAGAATGTTAAATATATTTAAGGTCAGCTGTTGACTGTATCAGACTTTTACTGACTAAAACCCACCCGTGTTCCTTCAGTTGCCTGTACGTTGCCAGGGGCCACGGTATCCATTTTGGACTTTCCCGCAACCCCGGCAGAGCTATTAAAACCCTCAGAGAAGTTAGGAATACGTTTATTAGATTTGTCTTAAAATAAACTCTTTTACTAATACAAAACTTATTTCATTCCAACGAATCTATTTTGTCGACTGATAAACCCAGATCGATCTACATAAACGAGATTTAAAATTCTTTCTAATTTATTATGCGTCTCAGTCAGATCCCCCCGGTAAAGCCAGTTGTCCCTGAAGATTTATAATGGAAATTTTATTGGGAATTTATTTTTAAAACGTTCAATTTCGTGACAGTTGGGAAAAATTATCACGCAATTAAAAGGATTCCCTAATGAGAACAAAAAGAGGTAGTTCGGGCCATATTTTGAATGTTGTTAGTCGTGATATATTGTTTATTGGAGGCTGGTATTGTCTTGCTTCCACTGTCGTGTGGGGAAGCAAAACAATACAATTATGTAGACCCCAGATGCCCCATCAGTCTATTAGATACGAACGAGACTTGGCTATTAACACAATATCAATAGCATATACATTTCTCCTAATACATGTATCTGTTGGCGATATTTATAAGTACGAGTAGATACGTTAATTAACTAGTTAAGTCTCTAATATTAGTTTCAAATAGGTTAATATGAAATACACAGCAGAAAATAAAAGAAGGCATTGATAAGGAAAAAATCTGAAAACGACTTATAGTAAAAATAAGTACTTATGAAAAATTATAAACACGATAAGATAGTAGAAAGTATAAAATAAGCTGTAGGAAACATCAAGGGTCTGAAAGTCATCTTCGTGAAAACGGTCGCACCCTCGTCAGGAAATATAACGAGATCATGTTTTACGAGCTTGTTTATCCGAATTCCTATATACATTATACATAATATATACTTGTCGTTTATACATAATATATCAATAGGACAGGGCCAAACCGACAACCTTAAGCACAGAGAATATAGGAATAGTAGATTGTTTGCCTAGGGAGCAAACAACTATTTTCAAGGCGAGAGTGATTCTTTTAATCCAGAGCACAGCGAGGGATTTATGCTGCACCGGTTGACGTCATCACGTCAACGCCGGTTGTCGCTGAAAACCAGCGCTGGGGCTCTGTCTCGCATAGGGTCCCAACATTATGCTGAGCGATAGCCGTTTTGCATGGATCTGACGCATATTTTCCCCCAAATTGTCATTTTCGTGTTAATTTTTTTTCTTTGCTTGCGACATAATATAATTATGTACCGCAAATAAACATATTTTCTTTCTTTTATTCAAAGTACGTCACTCGAGTTTAAAATCCTGTTGCTCCCGAGGTGAACACTCTACTTTTTATCACCCTCTATGAGAAAAAAAACATCAGGCAAAAAGTTTAAAACGAAAACAAAAATTTTGCAGCCGCCATCTTAGATTTACATTCTGACCTCACTATCGGCTTTAGTACCCTTTAAAACCAGGAAAACGATACCCATGATGACAAATTTGAAAATTTAGTGGAACCGCCATTTTGGATTTACATTTTGACCTCACTATCGGCGTTAGCACCCTTGAAAACTATGAAAAAGAACCCCAATGACGAAAATGTTGAAAATTTTCGCAGCTGCCATCTTGGATTTACATTTTGACCTCACTATCGGCTTTAGTACCCTCGAAAACTATGTAAGTACACCAATGACGAAAAATTTGTAAATTTTCGCAGCCGCAGGTTTTTTCATTTTGACCAAATTCACACTTTCTCTCTCTTGCCAGCCTAGTTACTTGTTCATACAATATTTGTGATTGATCTCTTTGGTGATTGGAACTCTTACTAACAATATCCACATTCCAAATTCAAATTACTTTTAGTCCCTGCTTACGAAGAATAAACTAGCTCTTTTTCAATAGATGTAATAAAAAGACAATGGTGTTGCCAAAACCGTGCGAGATTTTAGCTAAATATGTCGCGCGAAAAATAAGCTTACCTAGTATAACCGAACCCGTAACTCACAATAAGTGTACCAAAACATCAAGCAAATGATCAAAAACAACGGTGTGGCAGCAAATACTTAGTTTCGCCATGTCTCTGTAATGTTTGGCAATAAATTGAGATGAACAAACAAGCGGCCTTATCTTATCCATACCGGTGGGAATCTTGGCCGCAGTCGAAGCCTATCAAATATCTTTTCACAGTTTCCGCGCCATTTAATCGACAAATACTGTTCCATGTCACGTTATTACACAGACCATTTTCTCCGTGATATTTTAAGTGTGTAATAAAGAAGCGTTTGGTTGTTTGTTTTTAATCGAGCTAAACCGTTTTATTACCAAGCAATGATTTACCTACTTCTGAAACCTAGCTCATCAAGTGAACGGTACTCTCGAGGGGTAGTAATTATGATATTACAAAAAAACTTTAAATATGTACCCTTTCTTTGTGGCACAGACATAAATCAAAACAATTTTTGGCAACATAATAATGATCATCTTCTTAAATGTATTAATTGCCTGTGTATTCTTAAAGGTCATTGAATGATGTATGCGCAATTAATGAATAACCGAGTATTTATTTTTCGTTCGTTATCTTCGTTAAAAGTTCGGTTCGCATACACCAAATGAAAGTTCTGTTGTAGGTAATTACATAATTAGTAAGTTGCAATTTAAGCACGGAATAGATGAATACTCGTAAGAGAGAAAAATTGCTGCTCTTTGTTTTCAAAACCACCCATAAACTTTTTGGAGTCAAAGATAACTGACTTTTAATGTCCCACTGTCCCACAGATAGGCGCGGTGCGAGACGGTGCGACGCAATTCTGGTACAATAAAATCCACGAAGTTTTCATAGAAATTGTTCTATTAGATTCGCTTCGCGCTGTCGCATAGCACCTGTCCGCGGGAGCCTTTATTCAATACTTCTGCACCTTAAAAATGTGATTTTTTGCAGATTCGTATCTGCAATAACATCACATTTTTAAGGTATTCTCCAATTCATACACCCCTGGCCCTGGTACATGTTCCTAAACTTCCATAATCTTCACTTTGCAACTTTTGCAATAAATTTTATTTTTTTATAGCACACATAAATTTTAAACAAAAAGCCTCCTTTTATTCACAAACGTTTTATACTTTTTGTTTTGAAAAAAACATGGCGCTTTTATTACTCCAAGGTAGAATTTTAAAAACTTTCAGTAGGTAAGACAATTATTGTAAAACCAATATAACGAATTCAGAGATAGTTTGTGGAGATTCAGTGACTACTTCGTTCAAAAGTGCCTTACAAGGGCATTGCAAGCATTTGAAATAAATGATTTAACTTTGAATTTACTGAATACTGACGCTCAATGCAAGAAGATTTATGTTTGTCTAGACAGACGGCTCTGAACTATCCTATCTACACTAGGTACACACTATAGTTACTGCTACGCATTTTTCAGCATAGCATCCAACCCGGATTCCTCCCGGAGTCCTCGGCTTACCTACTTAGCTCTTAGCTCATTTATTTGTAAACAAAAAGTTTTATTCAACAAGAAGTCGTTAAAAAGGCATTAGTCTAAATCTTACAAGTAGCATGATCAGTACGAATGGTGATCCTCCAGACATAATCGGCGTAAGATTCATATTTTCTAATCTAACTAGGGAATTCTTTTCTCGCTTAAACAAGACGAAAATCTATCCAGTATACAAAAGTGTTTATCAAACTGTGTACCCGGACATGAGAGAGCGCGACGGTGTAAGTGCGGAGCGGCGGTGATGCGTGCGGCACATGATGCGCGCGCGCATTGATGGAAGAGTCATGGTCGTCGGGCGGTGCGCCGCTGCTGCGCACGCGGTCGCTGCCGCTGGTGCTGGAGGCGGCCAGCGGCGCCGCACCCACGCGACAGGCCAGGCTCGACCCGCGCCAGCTACTGACGCTCACGCGCCACTACTACCCCGAGGGGGGGTGGGGCTGGGGGGTGGCTGCCGCTGCCACTCTCGTGCAGATCCTCGCGCACGGCCTGCATCAGGCCTCCGCTGTGCTCACCGTCGAGACCGTCAAACGGTTTGGTCCAGAGACTCGTATGCAAGCAGGTACAACAATATCACCGATAGCATATTCCGAAGGTTACTTTTATAACATGTAGGCAGAAGTATGGACGAAAAAAACAAATCACGCCGACCCCAAAAAAATTGGGAAGAGGTTAATGGTGATGATGAATGATGACCAGCAAAAATGGAGTATTTTACTTCATCGGAGAGAATAATAATAATTACACGTGATAGCCCAGTGGTTAAGCAAGAGGTTGTTGGTTCAAATTCGGGCATGTACCAATGTGACTTTTTCAATTCATATGTACTTTCTGAGTTTACCTTGAACATTACTGATATCAGTTAAGGAAGACATTGTGATAAAGCCTGGACATATAGTCTGAAATCGCCAATCCGTCTTGAGCAACCTTAGTGATCCACGCTCGTGCCTTCTCTTTGAGAAGAAGCCTGTGCCCTGCATGGCACAATAATAGGCTGGTATTAATATTATTATTCTTATTTATTTATCAAAATTCAAAATTCAAAAGTCATTTATTCAAACTAGGCTGAGAATCAGCACTTTTCGAACGTCAATATTACATAAGACAGTCCCACAAAACGCCCACCCTTCACCACTTCCTAGTGCTTTTGCTGGGAAGAAGAAGTGACGCAACAAACTCCCCAGCAGCACAGATCAGTTAGAAAAAAAAAAAGATTTTATACAATCAGTTTGTTTACCTACAGGTAGATTAGATACTGAAATGTGCTGAAATTGCTTCTGTTTAATATTGCTTAAATATGTATACTACTGAGCAGACCCAATCACTCCACCCACTGCACATAGCCCTAATGTAATAGTTATTTGTTATACAAGAGTGCAAAGTTGCTTTTTAACCGCGTGTTCAATTTTGATGACCGAGCAAGCGAAGGATTCTAAAATTGAATCACGAGCGCAGCGAGTGATTCAAAATTAGAATCCTGAGCGTTAGCGAGGGAATCAAAAGAGCACGAGGTGAAAAATCTTTGCACTCGAGTGCAACACGTAACTTTTCATTCCACCTCAGCGAGGAAATGACTAAATGCAAAAAAAAAAACGTTTGCGCATTATTAACAGTTTCAGTCAATTCTGTTGGCGTCAAGCAAACTTCCTCGTCGCTAGAATCACTCATTTTAGTTTTTTCACTTGTTTTCAAGTTTCTTGTTTTTAATATACCTAAGGTTTAACAATGACGTGAAAAAATGCCGCGTAAAGAACCGCGTACAAAGCAAATTGAAAAAAGAACACCAAGAAGGTTCCGAGTCTGAGTTTTTAACAAATTAAAAAAAAGTTGTATGATATATTCGGCACCATAGAGGTAGCAGTAAATAGGTTTAATGTTTTTTTTAATTCACAAACTTAGTGCACACGATGTTCTAAATTCAATTTACTTTATCCTCTAGAGAATAAAAACGGCTTTTCCACTCAGATACTGAAGATTAAAAATACTCTTTCCGAGATGGTGGGATGAAAAATATTTTATCCTCAAAACCTCAAGAGTCTTGACCCTTGAAAAGGTGCGAGCCCATAAAAAGTCCCAAACAAAAACATTACATTTCAGCCTTTTACTTCGTATCTATCACAAATAAAATAAATCATTGTGTGACATATTTCAGGGCCAATGAAATATCGGGAAGGTCAAGATGTTAACGATGTCCAATATTGTCCATGTGGGAAATAATAGGCGGATTCCTTTTCTCTCTACATTTGTTATGTTCGACAATTTTCTGGATTACCGCGCCACGTCTTTATGTGTCGAATTCGTTCGAGATCAACATGAAATAACCACATTTAAAGAAATTGAAATTATGGTTCAAATACGTGCGAACACTCAGTGAAGTTTTTTCGGATGGATCTTCCTGGAAGGACAGCTTTAAAATTACCTTCTAATTTTGTTTGTAATCTGTTTTATTAGCTTTAATGTTGGGCTTAGCAATATTAAGGATATCAATCATATTAAAATGTCGTACTTGACGCGAAGCGGGACGAGCGTTGTTCTCTTAGCAAATATTTTCAGTGATGTGATGTACCTAAATATTATACGAGTATAGTAGCTGTTTGTGCTCGGCGTCGCCCGGTGTATTTCCGACTTTTCCGGAGGATATTCCAAAATCTACTAAACGTGAATTCATGCAAGCCTAACTTTTTGTTTTGTTATAAACTATTTGTGCGCCAAATTTCATCCAAATCCTAATGAACAATAATAATGGGACAATACTAACGATTGCAATACCATCTTGAATTCATTCAAATCTAGTACTTTTTTTTAGGATACTCTCAGAAATTGTGCACAACGTCGTGAACAGAATACCGTCTTGTATGACGATCACTTTTTTTTTGCAACATCTGATTTTAATTCAATACAGCCCATGTTCTCATATATATTCCAAATTAATCTCTGTGTACCTGTGAAAACTACATGAAAATCCGTTCAGTAGTTCCGGAGATGTGCGCGAACAAACAAACAGACAGACACCGGATACTACTGTTTTATTATATTTAAGTATAGATAACTTTAAAATAAATTTTAAGTAACCTTATTTTCATATCATAACATTTAAAAAATTGCCAAAATTGATCGGATATCAATTTTATCGCCATCCCCATAATACTTTCTGTCATTTATTTCTAGTAACTGTTGCGTCAGGTCCAGCGCCAACATATCCCGTCGAGACACATTGTCCACTCGGCTGTAAACATTATATCTTATTACATTTCTGTATGTTTGTTTGTTTGTCCGAGCCAAATAATGTAGGTGGCTCATCTTTATCAACATGTACACCGAGACAGCAATCAGTTTATATTTAGTTTTTCAATCACAAGTTTCATAACCTACGCGAACGTCATTTTTGAACAGGAATGTTGTTGATATTAGTTCCCTAATTTTACCATGTTGACCTCACAAACTATGCAACAGTTTTTAATTAAAGACTATCAGTTTTTACTCATCGATTTGAGTGACTTCCAATTTTCCCTAGTTTACAGTAAACTCGTTATGCGCTGCGGAATAGTTTGCATACAAGAGCCAATATTTCCATACCGCTGGACGATACACTATTAAAAAACTTTAGCTAGAGGTGAAAAAGTTAGAATGGCCGTCTATGCTCATTAAATTTTGCTTCAACTCTAACAAGCAGTTATTATTGCCGGAAATCTGCTTACAGTGTAAATATTTTCAGTTGTAATACGCCCTGCATATAATGTTCAATGTTCCTCCGCTCGTGACTAACTATTACAGCCGCACGATTCGATGCATCAGGTTAACCTACGCTTGCCAGGGTTGGTCTGTGGATGGGTGACCATCTTAACATACCGAGACTCCTCCGTGCCTCGGAAAGCACGTTAAGCCGTTGGTCCCGACTGTCATTCGGAGATCTTTGACAGTCGTTACGGGTCGTCAGAAGCCCGAAAGTCTGACCACCAGTCTTACCAAGAGGTATCGTTTTAACCAGTTACTGGGTTGTGGTGGTCAGATAGGCAGTCGCTCCGACGACCCCGACACAGTTGGGAAAAGGCTAGGCAGATTGATTGCTCCTCCGCCCGTAGACGCTTTCACGATTTCCCCACGTTCAAATATTTTTCTGTTCGCATGTAAATACACTTGAGTGAATCACGGGCCTTCTCGAACTTTGACAACACGCAGATCATTTTACTTGGGAGAAAAATGAGTACATTTTTCACAAGCATCAGCTTTGTTACCGCTATTTGTTATGTACAAAGGAAGTTAATGTCACAAAGAAATTGAAACATGTAACCCAAACTGAATATGAAATGCAGATGATTCGCGTTCTCTAATTTCAGTATCAGAAAGGTGTGGTCGAATTTAAGATGTGGTGTGTTGTCCAGAGCATCAAACTGAACATCGTAATCGAGAAAAAATAGTCAGCCCATACATTTGGGTCGAGAAGGTATTGAATTTTTGTATTGGAAAGCTGTTTTTTTTTTCACAATTACAATGTTGGTCCTATGGAGAAAGTCTGTACATGCCCTAAAATATGACCACACCTTTTCGACACACGCTGTATATGAGAGAATTCACTTAACTAACTTTTCTTAGAAGTGTAGAAATGGATTTAGATAAAATCTTAAAGTAAAATCACAATTACGAGTACCTACAGTCTTTTAGAGATTTTCAGTCGTGCAGAAAATTTAGGATCGTCGCAAAATGAATGCATCACAATATACAATCTAGTACATTGAGCTTCACTACTCATATATAACAAAACAAAGCTTCTTTTACACACTTTAAATACTTTTGTTTCGAGAAAGAACGCTGTAAGGTTGTTGTCCTGTAATCTAGAGCTAAATAAAGAAAACCACCTATTGATAATGGAATATGATATGGAATAATAGGCTTATAATATTAGTTAACACGTTCAGTGCCGGGAGCCCTCCTGGAGGGTTCACCTAGTCGTATATGGGATGCCGGGAGCCCTTGTGGAAGGCTCAAACTCAAAGTCACAGCATTTATTTCAATTAACCATTTACTAGGGACTATTAAATTGTCAAGGATTCGGTCACTCAGAAATATTAAGCTAGTTGCCCATTCCAAAGCGAAGAAGGTACCTATGGAGAAGAACGGGCAAGAAACCCCACGGACACTCTTTTAAATAAAAAAAATGATACAAAATATTGGTTACATCATTCATGTTGAAATTATACATGTGAGAACAATGTAGAAATACGTGCACGTTAAAAGCGTCCGTAATAAAAAGATAAAAACAAAAAACCATTCAAACATTTAAAATAAGCCATGGCAGCTAAGAGATGACCTGTCACAACTGACGGCGCCCTTTCACGAACATGACGCATGGATCAGCACCATTCAACTCAACCATGTTGAATGTAGCTCAATGATCAAACACACGCGCCACCATCAGCGAGACATCTGAGTGAGCATGACATACTCACAGCCGCCAGGGCACATTCAAGTCAATGAAAGACATATGGCCCGGTAAATGGTAGCTCTTTAGTACATACTCTTAGTACCTTTACTATACAATTATATAACAATTTAGGGGTATGAGGTACTGGGTGTAAAGTTCATTCATCCACCATAGAAAAGGGAGGAACCTCCGACCAGACGGGTGTTGTGTCTGGCGGGCCGACTGCCCGACTGTTTTTTTTTTTAACTAGGGCATCTCGTAGCTCATCTCTGAGGTGATGACTACTTAACCGGTCAATGTGCCCGACTGTTGATGTCAGATAGTCTTATATATGTCGTTCGCGCGGTAAACTCTAATTGCGCGATGCAGGATTTGTGTGACGTCATGTCTTTGATGCGTAGTTCGTAGGTATATGTGGCGGTGTTAACCGCTACAACACAAAGGAGATTGAGTTTATACTATACAAAGATGATCTTACAATCTTCAGCGGCTCCAACAGTATTTTCAAAATGTTAATCAATTAGTTGTGGTTGTGGAGCAGGACCAGCAATTTACAGCTCATTTTTAATTTAGGTTTTTCTTAGCGAATACAGCATTATAAACCGTGAAAATAAAATCTGATGTATATTTTAACAAGATTTATTAGTATATGCGTTGATTTTAAAATACAAGCATTTTCTTTTCTTTTGTTCCCGTTACAAATATTCAAAAAAAAAAAGATAGGAAGCTCCGTATAGCGACAAACCCCCTGAAAACACTATTTTACTTCGTTTTACAGTGTTTTAGTTTTATAAGACAGTTTTAAACCTGTGGGTGTACTATAGGTACACCTCTGCCCAACCCTTCGGGGAAAGAAGGCGTGATGTTATGTTTTTTTTTTACATAACATAACATAACATCACGCCTTGTTTACCGAAAGGGTTGGGCAGAGGTGTACCTGTAGTAGGTAGGTACACCCACATTTCACCAGATGTTTAAGTCCCATGTAATAGGGGGCGAGCCTATTGCCATCAACCGGGCACAAATCCTGACTCCGGGCTGCTACTGAGAAATTCCAGATAGAAAAACCCAATAACACTTTGCCCGACTCGGGAATCGAACCCAAGACCTCATGCTCAGCAGTAGCGCTTGCAACCACTAGACCAACGAGGCAAAATAATAATATATAATAATTTTAATGTTTTTATAAACCTAATGCCGTTGATCGTCCCATCTGCCGCCAACCCTCCCAGAGGGTTCGCTTTCAATGTACTTATATGGTGGCATGGCATATGAGTTGTATGAAAAGTGGGTAGAGTCGAAAGTGTTAAAAAACCTCAAAATTTCTGCTAGAACCCTAGGTTTTGGGCTCTAGGCTTTATTTTCTTTTTTAGATATTGTTTACGTTTAGTTATTTTATTTCTGCTTGAGTATAGTTCTCGATGTTTTTGGTTGGTATATTGGCGTGTGCTAGCTGTCATATGGCTATTAATTTATAATTTAAATTGTGTTTTGCGTAATGTAAATTATCTTGTATACTATTGTATAGAATCATTTTTTTTTTCTAACTGAACAGACAGCTGTGCTGCGGGGGAGTTTGTTGCGCCACTTCTTCTTCCCAGCTAAAGCACTAGGAAGTGGTGAAGGATGGGCGTTTTGGGGGACTGTCTTATGTAATTTTGACGTTCGAAAAGTGCTGATTCTCAGCCTAGTTTGAATAAATTACTTTTGAATTTTGAATTTTGGTATACAAAAATGTCTATACAAAGGTAATGGTATACCCTTTTACCGTTAGCTATTAGCGAAACAATTAGTTTGAGCTTCTTACTAAGTAAAGTTGGCCGTACAGATCTAATCGCAATATAAGTTGACGTCCCAAAGCCTTCAACAAAACTGAAAAGGCTATATTACTATTTCCCATATAAAGTTATATTGAGTGTCGTAAAAATAATGGTCGATAAATACACAGAGATAATGTGTGTAAATAATCGTCAAGAACCGATTATTTGCTGAAATAGAGCCGTTAGTGATCTTTATAACTGCCGACAGTGTTGTGTCTCTATTGGCGGAAGTCATAACTTCATTGTCTACCTACACTCACTAGGGTGATGTGATACGTGATGCTGCTCAGTTTACTTACTCGCTGGTTACAAGATTTGTATAATAGGGATGATGACTAAAAATAAATATATATAAATATTTGTATGACCTACAAGTAGTTGTTTCGGGTCTGACTGTTTGTGTATGTGAGTATAAATGTTTGTAAACGCACCCACGATACAGGAGAAATCCTAGTGTGGGGCAACGTTTAACAAAATAAAAAATAAATAAAAAGGTTATGAAAAAAAAAAGTACACGTATTTTTTTCTTTTATTACGTTATCAAAAGGTAACGGCGATACATTGAGTTAAAATGTGCCATGACGTCACGAGTATGTAGATTTTATACATACTAGTGCCTTATCGACCCCCACTCCCCAACTTTAACGCGTTTTATCTAAGTGGTTTTGTATTAATAATCATAAAGCTAAAAAATACGGGCCTAATATTTTTTTATTATATTATGACTGACGGACTAAATAGGATTTCTTTTTTTTTGACCCAGATATAATCCCTATTTTCATTTACCCCTTATTATAAACGCGGAGTAAAGTTATACCAAACTTAAACCTAGAAAAATATATGGAATAACTGAAGCTATTATTACTGTGTAACACACTTTCAAACACAATCTAATCAATATGGCGTCCACTGCGTCCAGCGTTTTCGTCAAATTACGCGCGAAACTTGAAAATGCAAAATTTAAATGCATTTTTGTGGCCACTTTTTTTTTTTTTTTTTTTGGTGGGAAATCATCAAATGAGCGGAGTGGGAGGGCGTGTCAGACTCTTACTGACTAAAACCCACCCGTGTTCCTTCTCTTGCCTGTGCAATGCCAGGGGGCCACGGTATCCCTTTCGGACTTTCCCGCAACCCCGGCAGGCAATGGTCTCATCGGACCCCTTCATTCGCTGACATCTCTTTGAGGCGCGCGTGGAACACAACGCGCCGTCGACCCGGGCTTGGTCCTTACCGGACGGCGAGCTACCCATTGCTCACCGTCCGCAAGCCCGCGCCTACGGTGGCCGGGAATCCGCGATCGATTCCCGACGCCCGGGGCGTCTCCTCCTGCGGCGGCTAAGGGCGTGAGGGCGCGAAATTTGCCTCTCCCTCACGCGCTCCGCCTCCTCCTTCGCGAGCATTACTGCTTCGCAGAAGGAGGTGACGGCCTCCCATGCCCTCTCGCTCCGTACCATGGCCTGGACCAGGGCCGGACGCGAGAGATCCCCGCCACCGATCGCCTCCACGAGGACACGGCGGTGCTCTGCCCAAGCCGGGCATACCTCCACCGTATGCTCCACCGTGTCCTCCGGGCGATCCACGCAGTGATGACACCCGGGCGTTTCCTCCCGCCTTATCCGAAACAGGTACCTCCCGAAACAGCCGTGTCCGGTGAGGACCTGCGTCAGGCGGAAGGTGAGGACGCCGTGGCGCCTCTCCAGCCACTCCTCAAAGAGGGGACTTATCGCCGCAATAGTGGCGTGCCCAGCACTGGGTTGCGACAATCGCACTCTCCATGACGCCATGAGATCCCGTCGGAGCTCTGTCCGCTGTGCCGCGATTTCTCGCGGCATCGGAGTCAAGCCCCGGTGTTTCGCCTCCCCGCGCCACTCCCAAATATGCGCGAGGACTTTTGCCTCCAGATCCCATGGCGGCAATCCGGCAAGGAGGCTCGCCGCCTCACCGGAGATCGTGCGGTATCCCCGGACCTGCCGGGTGGCCATGACCCTCTGGGACGCGTTCAACCGGCGGGCAGGCCGCCGCCTCAACGAACGCGCCCACACCGGTGCCCACACAGGGCCATGGACCGCACGATCCCCGCGTATAGCGTCCGGCAGGAGGCGTTTGGACCCCCTAGATTGGGCAGGAGCCGCTTCAAGGCAGCCCCGGCCCGGTCCAGTCTGGGAGCCAAACGTCGGAAATGCTCCATTTTTGTGGCCCTAACGATTGAATAAAAAAAATTGTGATTTTTTTAGTGGTTCATTAGCACTATAGAATCTAATTGAGACACTTTTGAAAAATGGGTGTATTGTGTATTACGCAATAACCCCGATAGCCTTAAACTTGACTCCGCGTTTTTTAATAAGGGCGATAGAGTTTAAAAGCAACACAGGAAAACACAGGCTTCCCTTGACTTCACTTGATTGACATGCACTCATAAGTTAGACGAACTAACCAAATTCTTCTACAGCACGGAATCTCTTTCTTCAAGCAGCTACTAGACGACACTATTAGATCAATTTCACCAACAACAATCAATCTTACCAAAACCTATATCAACCGGACATTTCTGCTCGTCATACTCATTATTTTCGATCGAGCAATAATATAGAAACAAGATACCCTAAACCATATAACAATGGTTTTATATATAGGTACCTATCTATTTCCTAAATACCGCAAAACGTGCGCTTCTGAAAGCCTATAGAGTTTTTAAAAAGTAATAAAGTAATTCGGTAAACACAGACTTTTACATGATTGACATAATTCTGACATCCCAAATTTTCATACAGGTGCTGAAACACTTTCCTACTGCTGCCGGATATTATTATTTGGATGAATTACCTACACCCATAATAATCAATCTTAACAAAACGACATCGGATATTTCAGCTCGTCTTTCTCATTATTTTCGATCTTCCAATATAGAAGCACTGGTCACATCGACTCCTAAGTCACATCGACTCCTAAATATAACATTGGTTTTATATATCTACTTCCTAAATACCGCAATAAGTACGATACTGAAAATGATTTCCCAGCGTGTAAGATAGGGTAGGTGCCCCAAATGTCAATCATCGGCAATCGTTTATTAGGATCGAGGCGAGGAGAGACAGGCCGATGCCTGTGTGCCGACCTCATGCCACATTTATCATGTCATAGAATGTTTAATATGTTTCAGTTCGGTGACAGCTGCCACGATAATGTGTTGACAGCGAAAGATTATATATTTCGCATGTTTTTTTCAATCATGACATCATTTATTTTATTTCTGGGCACGTATTTAATATAATTATGAATTATGTTATGCGAGATATTGCATAGTCCATTTCTTATTTTCAAAATCTTAAGCTCCTTTACCACAGTAAGCCCAGGTTCACACGGACGTATTTTTATCGCGACGATTTTTTTTGTACATTGGATTTTCAACTCACCATATTGAGCCGAGCATTGAGAATCCAAAGTAACTCACACAAAGGCCTCAGAGCGCATCCAGCGCGTATCACACACACAGAAAACACACTTAGATATTGAACTTTCGGCGCTAAGTCGAAAATAAAATACGCGAAAAATAATAGCCGCTATAAAAATACGGCCGTGCGAACCTGGGCTAATTCTGCATATCTTAGGGCGGCGTGCTTTAATGAGATAGTATGTAACCAATAAATTTTAATGAAGGCGATAAATTACCTTGAATTTGAAACATTTTAATATAAAGTGAATAGAAAATTATAGGTACTATTATATCAAATTTTCAGTTTGACCTTTGTCAGCATATCGGTAACAAAGCAAAAAAAAATGTTTTCAAAAGTGTATTCTTTACTTTACAATCCAAACTTCCACTGTAAACTAAAAGTTAGTCAGTAGTTTGCAATTTATTAAGCCGATAACATCTATGAAAAATGTAACGCAATATCATCCTTTGTTCAAAAAACCTTTGTAAAGAGTATATATTTTTTGGAAGACACTGGTAAAGAGTTCAACACTTTGGCCGTGCGCACAATAAATGTGGAAGAGAAGCGCTGAGTCAGATTAGTCGGTATATCGACGAAGTGCGGATGGGATCCAGGTCCTGCGCACACTCTCCGAAGTGCAGTCTGTTGAAGACCGACAGGCAAGCAACATTACGCCGCTTTTGACAAATCTATCATCCTTCAGCTCTTTTGGTAATCATTTATCATCATTACTCTCCTGCCCTTATCCCAATATATTTGGGTTCGGCAAAACATGTATTTTTCTTCCATACGTTTTCACGTACACACCTCCACACACAGACCCACATCACTCACCCACTCACTCACTCTCTCTCCACTTACACACATTCTTCTAATTCACCACGCATATTAACCACATACCCACATCCTCATATCTTAAAGCTCACCAACAAACCCTCGCACTTTTAAGGGTACCTTATCTATATAGCAGTGACATACAAACGTCCTAAGATGGTTTAGAATATAAAGACCTGAACACTATCCCCTGAGATACAGGTTCCCGCCTAGTTCAGGGGGTAGGGTCAATACTCTGTGTACCTACCTCATTTAACCAACTAATGTAATAATTTTCATTTACTTACTAAATTGTAATTTTATGGGGAGTTTTTTTTTACTTCTCTATTAATCATCATCTCGGAAGTCATCCCTTCCTTTCTAGCCACACACTCTATCCACCGTTTTGTTTGGTCTTCTCCTATTAGTTTGATATCCACATCATTTCATACTCAAAACACAATTTATTTCTGCTTTTTAATAAAAATGTAAAAGAACGATCTATATGCTAAGATCAATTAATTATAGAAGAACAATCATTTAAAGCAACATTCATATGTGGGACATTTCTCCCTCCCTCGTCAAATATGGCGACCATAAATGGCCCAAAAAAATTGTTTGTGTACTGCATATTCGCTTACCTTATTTGTAGCGTCGCGAAAGTTTTTCTATTTCTGTTTATTTTGTTGTGAATGAACTTGTAAACAAGACGTGTGTCAGAATTTACCTCACGCCGGCGGAATAGGGCCAAACAAAATAAATATATGCCAACTATTGCCAGCCAATCATAATTGTCTGGCAGTTACGTAACTTGACACAAAAACATAGAGGATGAAATTATTTTCATGCGTAGCATTTTAAATTATGAAGCAGTAAAAACCGGAACAGCAACAACGTTGACACAAAAGGGCAGCAAAGAACATAAATGCAATAGGGATGTTGTGAAAGAAGCTAGCAGGATAAACATAATTTTTGTAGGTTCCTTGGTTAGTGGTACTTGCAATTTGCCAAAGAGGATTAAGTCCGATTATGTAGTAAACTTCTGACCAGACACACGATGATATATCCCTTATTTACACTATCACTAATACTAGACATCCATTTGGTGTTACAAAGATTTCAGGTTATTTTATACCAATTGACAGAATCGTCTATTTTTGGGTTAACTATTTCACAGCAATACACAACATTTATTTCAGCTGTAAAGTTGCACAGACACAGCGGGTGATATGAAACTATCCGTAAAATGCTGCAGATGGTACTGCACCGTCATATGTTTCATAAAGTTGGAGGCACCTCGCAAAACTGACAACTACGGTTGTATCCAAAAGTTAAAACAAACTAACAAAAAAAAAACCAGAACAACATTTCCAGCAATAGAATTAAAAGATATCTTCGATAAAAGATCGTTGCTTCTACCATTTAATACTATAGGTTTAGTCCATGTACCTAAAAATCTTGAAAAAAATAAGTACCGTAAAGAAGCCGTTATTGAAGTAATAGAGCTACTTTTTCGATTTCATTTTATTGGATGTCCTATCACATATTAGCTGATAGTGTCAAATATGACTCAAAATAAGTTAAAAACGGACAATTTGCCAGTTATTTACAAGGCGATGAGACTGCGCAATTTCTTTATTTCGATTCGATTGAGACGAGCGACCAAAAGCTCGCTTTATATGTTCCAGTGCATTTGTTGCCGTCTAAAGAATAAGCCCAGCTCTTATTTATAGCGGTATATTTCGCCTTTACAGCTCTCTTTTCTTATAAAGTTTCATTCTTAACAAAACTAGGGATACATTTCGTAAAAAAGCTAGGGACATCTAGGATACATTTGAGGAGAAAGTATCAAGCTACTTTTTACAATGGTCGCAGTTTTTTCAAGACAGATGATTGAAGACTTAAAGTTGAAAGCTGTTTATTTGTCAGAGTAGCAAAACATAAAAACAGTTGGTACCCAAAAACTTAAAACAAAGCGACAGCTGAGGATCACGAATCACTCATCAATCCTTAGATCTAGACTAAACAACGTCTCGTAGATATATTCGTCAGATGTGTGACCGATGGCTGACGCTCTTACTTACAAAGTCGACGAACTTCACAAACGCCCCGTCGTCCGTAAAGTTTTTCAATAGAAATGTTTGTTAGACATCAGACGAAGCCCGCTCAAATCGCTAGTGTACACTCAACATTCATATTATTTTACAAATAACTCTTAAAGGCATCTCTCGACAGTGGAACGCTTGATAGCATTGCGTTGTATGATTAGTACTTTTGAAGTTACGAGACAATCTGTCTTCACTAGACATTGACATGTGAGCTTTCATTTATTGTTTAAATCCCTTGAATTAAATTAGGGACTGTCTTCAAAAAAACTCGAGCTTTAAATTATATGGAGCTCGATCATTTTGAAGATTTTTTGAAGATTTTTCACCGCTTCATATATATTAGACAATCAACGATGAATTATTATCAGAAATGTTAATAATTCATCATTGATGAATTGTGACGCCCAACTTTTAACTTAAGTCAACATAATAAACCGAGGCCGAGGCAGAATAAACTAGCCAGCAACAAAATTAGTACCTAGTAGAAGAAACTATAAAAAATAGAACTGAAATTCAGGGCACTAGCAAACTACAAAGCATTGGAGCAACATAATAAAAGACGCCGCAGTTGCTACTTTTGCATACCTACCGCACGAGCACAAAAGTAAAATACGATAAAAATCAATGTAACATTTGGAGCCAATAACTCTCGAAATCAAGTATTGAAAAATATTACGAAGTAAAATCAGAGCAAAACGATGCAGTTGCAACTTGATAGAGAATACTTTCGTAATGGTGAACCCTAGAGCTAAAAGTTCAAAATAAGTTGTCCGTTCAGCTGTGTCGACTTCTACATCAGAAATTGAATTGCATAAAATTTACTTATTCATGGAATTCACGCCCTAACTCCTTCGGACGAAAGTGCTGACAACGACATGAAAGTAAGAGTAGGTATGTTATATTTTATTACAGCATTGCTAAGAAATCTTGGAAAATTATGTCATAAGTAAGATTTCTTGCTGTATTGTATTAAAATCATTCTTATTTCTTCATCACGCAACGTGAAAATATAACAGATGGCAGACATGTCTCATAATGAATATCTCTTCAGAGCGATAATCATTTAGCTTAATGGACTATTTAAATAATAAAAAGGCCTTATATGTCAATAATTTCCATTTAACTAACGTGTCAAGTTATATAAAGTGTAAGTACTCACTGTCGTTGCGCAGCTTAGGGATGTCTCTTCATAGTTCAGACATTTTTACGTCCAAATGTTGAATGCAATATGCTGGCAATCTGAAGAAAAGCAATAGATCCCTAATAATGACTTAGGATAATAAAAGTAAAACTAACTTTTACTATCCTAAGTCATTAAAACTGTTAGATATACGAATTACATAATTTAACCAAAGTTCGCATGTGACGAACATGTCTCCTAGGCAGAGACATGTTCGTCACATGAGTACGTGCATGCGTATGACACTAATAACAGACTGACACTTGTAAACACTTCGAGTGCCAATTTAAAAACATCCATTATGTTGACTGACACTTAATTAGCATTTCACCTTACCTTTTCGAAGAAAAAGCCAAAACGATACTTTTCGGCCCGAAAATAAATCACAAGATGGAAAATTCATGAGCGCCACAAACATTTGTTTGGAGAGTACTTCATGCATAAAGCAGAAGAACGGCTATAACATTATGTCAAATTATTTAAACTGTCGCTTAACACATATAAAGGTGTGTTCATAAATATTTTTGACATAAATCTCGTTTTCTCGGAGCCAGCCCTGCAGGAGTCACGCGTCCGTACAAGGCAGACGGAATGCCTGCACGCGAATCTTTACGACGTCGGATAACAATAAACATCACGAGCTTTTTGTAGCCGTCCGCTACTTGGTAAGCAAAAACGTGGCGTAGACAGCTAAAGCACTGAAGTTGGACTATTGTGTTTATAGAGAAAATCGTGGATACGTATACAAATTTGATTTAAGGCTTTGTATTGAGATATTTTCTTGGGGATTGTTTGCGAAACTGTGAAATATTTCGGTTTTGAAATTTATTGGGCTAAGTCGATAGGCACCGTAATTTATCGAACATTATGGCCAGTGTCGAAAAGCTGGCAAACAAGGTTCGGAGACTCGTTCTGCGATTCCCATTCATTCGTATTCGATGCATAGAACGGTAATTCCTACGCAGGATTCTCGTACAGGTCAGGTCAACGACTGCCTCCAACTCTGAAAAGACGACAGTACGCTGCTGCTATTGACTCGTAGATAGTATTTACGGATACTATGGCTGATGGCTTATTCCTCTGCACGTCTGTTTCAGGATGCCTGGGTGCGTTATCAGCGGGGGTGGCGCTCGCGCTGTCGCCTGTGACGGTGGCGCTGTGCGTGCGCAAGTCCACGCGCGTGACGGCTGTCGTGGGAGGCTTGGTCGCCGCCCTCGGCTGCCTCTTCACCTCGTTCGCCACGCAGTTCCACCAGCTCTTCTTCAGCTATGGTAAGTAAAACTCATAAAAGAAAAAAATTGATAGAGATTGGAAAGCTGACGGTGAGATCAGGACCCCATAAAAGGTTATGAGAAATTGCATCGCGTTTCCATATTTATCAAAACAAATCGATACCCGGCGAAGCCTGATACTTTTCTTCTGTTTTCGCCAGATAACTACTTACAAACAGTTTTGTAATATGCAAACCTATTCCTGTACTGCATTACAAGATCTAGGTTACCAGCAGCACTCAAACCGAATTAAATTAAATTAACGATGAGCCTAATACTACTAAACTGTCGTGAGAAATCCGGTTCAGGACGTGCGCGTACACTTGCATTAACACAGAATAAATAATTGGAACGTTAATGCACTGAAGCCGCCGCGCGCGCTTCTGACAACTCAATTTATTTCATCAGATTCATATCCGAAACCCGTTTTAGTGAACTTCAAAGGTATCCGCTAATTGGGTATCTGTGTAAATAAACGGATATCTACATACTCGTACAGACCAAAATAGAATCCTGAATATTTTCTGAAAAGAGTTATTTATTACATGATTTATCAAATAATGTCTCACTCAAAGAAATTGAAAATATAACAAATTTATTTTTATCAAACGGTTGAATAGAACTGAATTATTTATAACTCGATTCTTGGAATTTGAAGTTGAATTTTCAGTGTAGTAAATAATCCGTAGAAATAATTCAACGAAACCAACTCCGCTTTTACGGATTGGCTCGCGGGCTATTACCGTATAAGCCACAAATCGAATCGGATCAACGTGGCGTATTTTATTTTCGTAGTAATGCACAGGAAGGTACGATATGGTACCTATTTCTACAAATTTTACGAATAACGTGGGATCTTCGCAAACTAAAGTGTTTCATAGAAAATATGAGAATGTTAACTGCATGCGTGCTAACATGCGCACTGTGAGCTAGCTCTGTCTTCAAGGATAACGCGTTGGCGCCCAGCAGAACGCGGCATTAGCATTTATATTGGGACGCTACCGCCCCGTTACAGTGAAGTGCCTCTATCAGGCACTTTGCACTGAGTTTCACTAACCCATGCATCCTACCCAATTCAAAAACCACCTTTATTATAATAATGCATTTTTACATAAAACTATCTGTGTCTGACTGGAACAGAACGAACAGTTAATTGAGTACATAATGTTCCTTAAGACTCCAGACTTGCACTATGTTGGAACATCAGCCCTGAGCAAGCCATAAGGGTGTTGAAGTTTCTGCTAACGGTTAGATAGGTAGTTAATTGTTTCATATAATAACTTCTGGGATCACACAGGACAAACTATCATCTAATGTTTATTCTGAAGAGTCAGTGAATAAGTCAGATCATAAATATAATATTCCGATATCATTAAGCTATCCAATAAATCTTGCATACTTACATAATCTAAGCTGACATATACGCTTTCGTTCGAAGGATTATGAGCAAGTCTTGATGCCTGTGTTTCTCGAATCCTCGCAATCTTCAGGGAAATCAGTCCTCCAAGTTACATAGGAAATACTGATTACATGCTGGCACTAGCTGCACCGCATAGATATGAGGAAAACTTTCACAACTGGAGACTACACTGTTAACGATAGCAAGAAGATCGTGTTATGGTTAGATGTCGCCCTGTTACATGGTTAAAATCACGATAGCAATACTATATAAACCGACTTTCGATTGGTATTGCGACCACTGCAAATGCAACGAGCAATGAATGTGCGAGTAACGATGCTCGAATAACGATAGCACTTCGCACCCACTTTAGCACGGACAATAACGTTATAACACAACAACTGTTATGATACTGGTCATTGTCATGAATAGCAATGGGCGAAATCGAATTGTTTTTCGGGTGTACGCATGGACAGCATTGTTTTAATTACTTATTGAAATATAGAGTTGAAGGCACAGGATCAGATATATTGTAAAATAAAAGAGGTTCTTTAAATAATAAGAATTTAGATTTTCTTATAAATTATTTAATCAATCAATTTTACACGAAACTACACTTAATCAGTTTCAAGACACAAATAGCCATGACACCCAGTAATAGCTTAGTTTACACAAAATAGTAACAATGTACAGAAAGGCAGAGTAACAATAATTGAAAGCAATACAACCTGTGCACCGGGCAACGCCTGAAGGTAGAATGCCATTTCGCCGCCGTGCGGACTCTTTTATACGGTAGTATTGTAGGTGGGGCAAAGACGTAGCGCACCACGACGTAGCGATCACTAACTCCGCCCAGCAGCGAGGAGGTGGGAGAATGTCGTAGCGCGCTACAGCGCCATAGTGCTACAGCGTAGCCCGATGCACGTGTTGTTTACAATGTGACGCCGACACGGCCATGCTGACGTGCGGACGTCCTCGCACGCTTAGCCCACAATGCCACATCTAGAACATGAAAAACTGATTAAGTACCGTTTGGTCATCCTGCTATTGTTTCTGGTCCGGTCTACTTATACCCTTCAGATATTTAACCACTTGGTCCAGTCAGCTATGACTCTACAAGGCTTGGTCCGGTCAACTTCTGACCCTCCAGATATTTGACCACTTGGTCCAGTCAGTTATGACTCTACAAGGCTTGGTCCGGTCAACTTTTGACCCTACAAGATCAGTCCCCTGGTCCGGCAATAGTTTTGCCCTTCAGGTGTATCCCTTCAGTTAAACTGGACCGGATCTAGCTAGGCCGAACAAGTATAGTTCCTTTAGCTTAATTAACAAATAGCTCAATACTTTGGTTGATGTAAAAGTGCTTCTGTTACAATGTTAATTGATTCAGGTCCAATAGATTCTACTGAAACAGCACGTAAACCAGGGTTTCTACAATATGCATTACTATGAGAACTGGTAGATATAGTGTCACTTTTAGCAGACATGGTATCACTATTGACAGAGGTATCACTATTGGCAGACATGGTATTATTATCGGCAGAGATAGTATCACTATTAGTAGACTGAATATCATCAAAGTTAATATGTTGCCTAGTCTCGTGAACAAGAACCTCTGTGTTGTTATTATCCGCCGACACGTCATCCTCATCAAAATTTTCTGTGATTTCCAAAAACAATGACTGACCACGGGGTACTTCTCGCAAGTTTTCGTGAGAGTATTTGTAGACTCTATTGTTTCCATTAATGTGTTTTAATTCGTACCCATCATTTTCCAAAATAGCGGTTATTTTAAAGGGGCCTTTGCATTTATGGTCTAGTGGTGTATTTCTTCGCTTTTAACAAAGACAGAGTCACCTACTGAAAAAGGTTTAACTATAGCTTTACCCTTGTTAAATCGACCTGTGTCATATTGAGCCAACTTTTTATACTAGCAGAAGCATCGGATCGAATGGTTACGAGGTTTAACCTATCTTCATTAGGATTATTAGTAGATACTCTTGATATCCTTAATGAACTGCCCTTAATACCAAACATTAATTCCAAGGGCGTGAACCCTGTTACTCTACAACGAGTACTATTGAGAGTTAATTGGATGTCGCCTACATGATCTTGCCATAAGCTGTCCGAATATGTTTCAACTATAGTGAGCATACGCTGGGCCTGACCATTTGCCCTACTGGAACCAGTAGCTATAATATGATATGATTATCTTTACAAAAAATCTTAAATTCAGCATTGTCATCTGACCTACCACGTTATGCAAATATTCTTTTAGGAGCGCCAAACAAGTTCACTGCATTTTTAAGTGATTTAATAGAATCAGATGCATTTGGGTTAAGGTATGCTCTAACAAGACGAATTTTGTAAAACCATCAATAATCACGGAACAATACTCTCAATACTGGAGTTTGCCAGTTAAATCCAAATGAATTGTATGCCATGGAATGGGCAATTTAGGGATTGGATATAGATGGTCCTGCTGGGCACCCGACGTACCTTTGGAAACCTTACAAACGACGCATGAATCTACATTTATTTTTATTTTTTAGTTTGAACATTTTTTGGAACCAATAAGGATCGTATAATTTATCTAGCGTTTTTTTTTTTCATAACCATGGTGTTTTATTTCGCTGTGTCCATGATTAATCATTGATCAGGTTAAAGAGTGTGGCAATATTGGTAACCATTTAGTGGTTTTATTACATTAGATCTTACGATAAAGTATTCCCTGTCTAATATCGTATGTGTGTGATATTTCAGACGGCAAGTAATTTGAACGGAATTTGGAATTAATTGTCGAAAATATGTGGCCAGGCCTGTAAATTGATGAACCTGAGTAGCAGTGCTTGCAGGAGGGATATTTTTTAGGGCTTCAACCTTATGAGCACTTGGTCTAACCTCTCCAGAGGATATTACGATACCCAGATTAAAAAATGTAAAGTTAATCTATTTAAACGAACCAACCCTTCTTGAACGGTCTCCGATTCAGGAGGTTTAAGTGCCGTATTTATAGCCCTTTGAAAAACCTGTGGAGCGTTTCGTAAAACAAACGGCATGGTTAGGTACTCAAATTGACCCGAAGGTATAACAAAAGCAGTTTTCTATAGACTCCTTATGGACGCAAATTAGTGAAATCCAGTGGCCATATCCAAATTAGAGAAGAAACAGGCCCCATGTAACTTATCGATTTGATCACTAATTAGTGGTAAAGGATAGCTGTCTGGTCGAGTATTGCTATTAAGTTCCCGGTAATCAACACACATACGATCGCTACCGTCCCTTTTTTTAATTAATAATATGGGACTCGCGAAAGGAGAAGAATTTTCTCGAATTATGTAAACATCTAGTAATTCTTGAACCTTGTTATTAACGATTCCTAACTCGGTGTAAACTTGTGTTGTCTTGTGTTCCTAAATAGCCTGTAAGGTCGCCTATGTACAGTTTTATTTGGATTTATGAGATCGATTTTAGCTCTTTGGTATTAATACGCGTAATCGGAAGATTTTGTATAAAATATGAGGAATATTTATTTCAATCAAAAGTTCCTTTTCTTTACCGGTAAGATCTGTGTCAATCGAATTAATGTCAAGAGGCATTTCCAATTTAGAGCTAAGATTTGAAATTTTATTATTGGAAAAAGTTAAGGCATCGTTACTAACTACAACGGATATTCCTTGCCACAAAATGACGCGACCTCATAATACGTTTTCATTGAGAAATTTGTCAGGCAAGACATGGTATGATATGTAACATAGAGAAGACAGTTTTGTACCATGGTTGGGAATTTTATTTGGAGTGAGCAATTAACGTTATTAGAACCGATCGAATTGCAATTTCACCGAAATGGTGTTGACGGACGGGGCATTTAAGTGACGTACCTGGTTCTTCGATTCTTCTCTTTAATGAGAAGCTGCGCAGTATGCGGAAGAGTTGATTCTTATCGTTTATAACGACAGAATTGAGTTTAGGCCAAATTTTGTCATCGCACTGTGACAGGATAGATATGCCAAAACCGGTTAGTACATTTTCCGGTAAATTCGCATTCCTGCCGCGACTTTATTATCAATTTGAATTTTGATAATTAAATCAAAATGATCTTTAATTGTCATGGATTTGGAAAATTTAAAGACCAGAATTTCCTTAACAATAACCCATGAAATATTATCTGGCTTGATTTTAACGCACACCAGTTGATCATGTCAGTTTCAGGTGCATCAGGATTGAAAGGAACCAGCATTGACTGCGTACTGGGTGTCATGTAGCTAGGTGTCATACTATCTGCTATTTTTTTATTTATTTTTTTACTTGGCTCCATACTAGCCGAAAAAAAATTACATTTGTTCCTGTATTAAATTACTGGCAGTCCCAGATAAAGGTGGGAGTGGGTCTGATCCCACTTCTGATGAAGGCACAGGATCAGATATATTGTAAAATAAAAGAGGTTCTTTAAATAATAAGAATTTAGATTTTCTTATAAATTATTTAATCAATCAATTTTACACGAAACTACACTTAATCAGTTTCAAGACACAAATAGCCATGACACCCAGTAATAGCTTAGTTTACACAAAATAGTAACAATGTACAGAAAGGCAGAGTAACAATAATTGAAAGCAATACAACCTGTGCACCGGGCAACGCCTGAAGGTAGAATGCCATTTCGCCGCCGTGCGGACTCTTTTATACGGTAGTATTGTAGGTGGGGCAAAGACGTAGCGCACCACGACGTAGCGATCACTAACTCCGCCCAGCAGCGAGGAGGTGGGAGAATGTCGTAGCGCGCTACAGCGCCATAGTGCTACAGCGTAGCCCGATGCACGTGTTGTTTACAATGTGACGCCGACAGAGTTATGATCTCTTTGATTACAAACAGCGAACGTTATAATTTCGAATGGCAATAATCACTCCGCAGAATGAAAATAAGTATTTACCTATGTGGGTATGAAGAGTCATACCAAGGTACTAAGTAGGTACTTATTTAGTATGAGAACTAACACTCTTAGGCCCGTATTACAGAACCTCACTCAGAACTCAAGCATTACTTAAAACTCGTTTAAAGCCTTTTGATTGGTTGAAACTAGTTTTAAGTAACGCTTGAGTCTTGAGTGGGGTTCTGTAATACGGGCCTTAGTAGTGAAACTGAATCACGTATGGTTCCTACCCACACACTACAATGGATCAGTAGCCAAAGGGTTGGTTTAGGTATCATGTCTGTAAGATTAAATAAAAATCCCTGTCTATTTAACTGGGTTAAACATCTAACGCTAAAATATCGCAGAATTAGCCGAATAATCGGATTTTATGTTTACTACTCCTTTGTCTTATTCCCACGTAAGGTCTTATTTGTTTTACTGTCGGTTTAATGCCCATTCGTTTCTCTTTTATTACGTCCTAGGATGAAATTATTTACATTTATTTCATTCCCTTATTACTACAATTGATGCGGAGACGAAGTTTCGTGGCGGTATTACCACGATTCTTTTATGAAAAAAAACTAATTGGTTTTCTTACTGGTCCTGGATACTATTTGGTAAAAAAAACCCTCTAATTTAAATACCTACCCAACTGCTATCTAATTACGCAACACATTTTCGTAAACGATTAAGACTAAGTAATGTTTCATTTTAACAGTTCAACAACATTCATTGCGTTCTTTACGTTGTTGAGCAGATTTTTTTTCGAACTTATGAAGCAATGGATTACAATCTGTTTCAAAATAATTCAGATAATGATTGATCGTGTATTTACGCAATTAGGGTACAGGTCACCAGTCGTGCACTTATTTAACTTGAAAACCTCACTACCTATGTTAAAATTGGAATGGCTTACCTATGGAAACCAAGATTATTTTTTTGGAATTTTTTGCGATTTATTTTCCACAAATAGGTGACGATTTGGTCGTTTTTTGACAATATCTCATGATCATAAATCAGTACATTAAAGAGCCGATATTTCAAAAGGCTATCAATAAATATTAGAATTATCACAGGCACAAATAAATAAGATTTATCGGTCTACATTCATTCAATACCTACCTACCAAGGATCTAGCAAAAGCGGTTCATGAAAAGAAAATAGACGACAACTCGACACCGCAATCTGATGCAGCTTTATCTCAACAAAGACCGCTTGCTGAATAAACATGATTGCAATGTCTAATGCTATTGAACAGCTTGTACACAACACTAAAAGTAGTGTATTGATATGTATTTCTCACGACTTTTGCAGTCGTATTTCAGCCGATTTAATTCTGTGTTTCTACACAATTTAACTTATCAGAACATAGCAGAACGTTAATTATGTGTATGTAGCATGTGACTCAGTCTTTATATCAGTTGCAGTGACGAGAGGAGGCTGCTAAAGACAGTGTTTTGTCTCGAGATAGACCTGCAAGTGCTTTGGAGTTTGAATAGACATTAAATATGTAAATCTAAAAGCTTCATTTACCTACGGTATAATTTAGTATCAGTACCTACCTACCTAGTAATTTATAACCGGTATCAATTTAGCTGCACACGTAATTACTTGTAATTAATTTGCATTCAATTAGGAATCTGTAACCAACTATAAATCTATCGCTGAGTGAAATATACCTCCCTAAATGGCTCGATGTATGTTCTTTTGGACACCCTTGAATCAAATTGGTAGCCACGTAAAAAGAGAGATAAAAAGATGATTTATCACACGTCATATTACTGCTCCCCTTGTGAATCCTAATAAGCGGTGATATCCTGGATGAAGGGACTACATCAACTTCCCAAGTGCAATATGCAACGTTATTAGATATAGAACCAATTTTATTATAGAAGCAATTTGTAAATTCCAAAAATATGTAGATTTTTATCGTAGACTCTCGTAGGCAGTGGCGTAGGCGCGTAGCAAAGAAAACTACGCGAGCTCGTAGCGACGTCTACGTGCATTATCAAATAGATAAAAATGGGTTAGCATAGCATAAGTATTGGCTAAATTCTCTTATTTACGATAAAATATTGTACAATAATTAAACTCATGCTAAACGTTACCTAAGTATTTGACTTTGTTTATATAATAAATAAAAAAATGATCGAATTGTTTTTTTTATAGAATCGAAAGACTTAGGAAATTACAATCATTTCAACTAATTACCTACCTTATTACCATTTCGATTAGACTGCATAGTCAATCATTCCAAGTATACGCAAAGTACCTACCTTCTTAGAAAAGGTTCATATTTTATGTTACTTGTATGAGGTATATATTAACACACCTACATTGAACAGGGACGGTGGTAGGAGTGGGCGTGGGCCTGACTCGGGACTGCTCAACGCTGATGGTGGCGCAATACTTCAAACGGAGACGGGAGCTCGTCGAGATATTCATCGTCAGCGGCAGCGGACTCGGCATCGCCGTCATGTCCACCTTTATCAAAGGTGTCATAAGGTAAATATTGACATTTCTTTGATGTCTTTGAAGTCTTTAAAGGATGGAGGGTCTAATTAGCTAGCTCAGTTGTTTATTTTGTCGGAACTATACAGATGCAGTAATCGTGATGAAAAGTACCTACTTATTTGACAGTATCTAAGTACTTAGGTAAAATATGCCTCCTGTGCTACTACTAAGTAGGTACTGCTTACTGTGCTGTCAACTATTTAGCATGCTAAGGTCACAAATCTTCAGTATATTGTTAATTGCATAGAAAGAAAAAGAAAAGGTTTATTTGACTCAGGTCAGACACAAAATATTCACACAAAAACAGAAAAAAATAACTTAAAATAGTATTGTGTGCCTCACGGCTGCGCCAAATAGGTTCAGCATAAATGCCAGACAACTAGTGTCGGATGTAAATCAGTTTTTTTGTGTGAAGTGTTTTATATTTAAATAAAAATAGATCGATAGGTGTGTAGCAAATAATATTAAACTCGATTACATAATGTTTGATTAAAAATAAATATAGATAATAGGTAGGTTAGGTTAGGTTATTAAATAAATACATCCTACTTACTTTTTAAATAAACTTTTAGAGCGATCGGCTGGCGATTAGGACTGCAGGCTGTGACGGGAGTAGTATTCGCTACCTTCATACTGGGCACGTTTTATCGATCAGCGTCCCTATATCACCCACAGAGAAGAGCGATATTGCACCTTAAGAACCAGAACAAGATCAAACGGAAGATGAAGGATAGGAACAAGACCGATGACCGCCAGCCATTCTTCGATTTCTCCACGTTGAAGTCTAAGACAGTGAGGATCTTGCTCATGTCGACCGGGATATCGGCCTTTGGTATCAATACACCGATATTCTATTTGGCTTATCATGCTGAAGAAGAAGGTACTTTTTATTCTAATTGTTTTATTTATCTTATTTTATTATTTGGGATTTTTCGTCCCAAAAATTAGATTAAGTTAATTCAAACTATCAGAGGACGTCATGTTGCTTTCACTTTGACCATTTCATTTCAGTCACATTCAAATCACACGCCAATAATTATGTAGGTATATTACTATCTCAGGCATTTGTCCTCCTCCTTTCTAAATCTTACTCTCTGTTTACATGTTTACCTGCATATATGACCTCCTTTATCAAAACCCCAGTAAACTGAGAGCACCCTATTGTCTTCCAGGACTAGGTGATACAGTGGAACTCCTGCAAGCATACCTCGGCCTAGCTTGGGCGGTAGGATGTGCAGCTTTCGGTCTCTTGGTCCGTCAGAACTCGGCAGAATGCAGGATAGCCCGCCAGTACCTCACTCAAGCAGCCGTGTTCGTGTGTGGACTTGCGACCATGGCCCTGACGGCTGTGGAGGGATCCTATCGAGGCTATGTTTTGTTTGCTTGGGTTTATGGTAAGTACCTAATACCTAGTTAATTAAGTATCTGCAACAGCTATGAATTTTAGTAATAGCCTACCTCCATCTAGTATTAAAACAATTTTACATAATCTGCATTCATAAATGAATTGAAATGTAAAAAAAATGTGGATTAATACAGGCGTCGTGGCCGAGGGCCGTATTATGTATAAATTCATAATACGGCCCCTAATTTTAAAATTGACCATTTCGGCAGCCGGCGAGCGCTATTTCCAAATTGATCGCTTTCCATAATATCATATTTATAAAGAAAGATATGAAAGATGGGAAACCCAATAAAAGTCCGTCGACTTTTTTTGCGTGATCGCCCGACTTTGTTTGATTTGTTGTATGCCGCCGCCATGATGCACACACAACAAAAACAAAGCGACATCAACGCCTCTACCGGTGGATAATCTAACTATTTTACGATAATATGATCACACCAACTATTATCTTAATGTCCTTCGGGAATCATCGCATTTCCGAATATAAACAGCTTTCCTCCCATTTTTTAAATAAATTACATAAGTTTTATGAGTATTAACAACTCTATTAAACTTCCAAGTCGACTGAGAGCGTCCGGTTTGCAACAAGTGCAAAGGGCCAACCACAGGGACCACTGACACTGACAGGGATAACTGACGAAACACGCACGAAGTTTTCCGAGGGACATTAAGAAAATAGTTGTACTGTACAGATAGTGCAATCCACGACGACGCGCCCAACTCCGCGATTACTGTACTGTAAGCTGTACGGAGCGGAGCGGAGTGGGGCGCGTCGTCGTGGATTGCACTATCTTTAAGTAGTACCTACTTATATAATTTTACTTCTTTACTTTTTCAGTATTGATAGATAACCTACCTACTTATTTAAAACTAATTAGGTTGCTTCTTCCTCCTTCTTGCTTCCATAAAAGCGTCATTATCTTAGTTTCAAACAGACAAAGTTTTGGTAGGTATAATTTTTAATTTATATTTTATTGTAACATTTAATTAATATTTATTGATGATTTGATTTTTATGCCTACAATATTTTATCATTATCTCAGCCGAAAGACGTCCACTGCTGGACATAGGCCTCCCTCAAATGGACCTCCCATTTGGGAGGGCCATTTGGCCTATGTCCAGCGGTTTGCCATAATCGCCACGCATGGCAGACGGGTTGGCGATCGCAGTATAGCGTTAAAATGCATAGAGAACGCATATAATTGCGACTATTTTATACTTGTCTTTAAATTGTTTTTATTTTTATTCAAGTACTGTATAAGATTTGATGACACCACCTACGGTGCGCGTCAAGTAATTTTCCCGCTCTGAAGTTAGGTTGCGCATGCGCGCTGGCATGCACACTACTTTTTTTTAGGTAAGAATGACTACTGCGCAGTCATCTGTAGCCTACTTTAGACCCAACAGAAAACTTTTTTATGTTCAGAGCGGCACAGTTATTTGACGCGAACTGTACCTGGTAGAATATGATGCAAACTTACTACCTAGGTATTTAGGTATATTTGTCGACTTATTGTTTTCGTAGGGACTTCTTTTATATAAATAAATGTTGTTCTTATTCTTTAACAGTAACTACAAAATATGGTAATATTTCCAGGTATATTCTGCGGAGGCTACCACTACTCGCTGAAGATGTATACGTACGAGCGCGTGCGCTCACGCAACTTCGCGCGCACTTGGGGCTTCGTGCAGTGCTCACAGGCCGTGCCCATCGCCATAGGAGTGCCGCTGTCAGGTGAGAGGCTACGGAAACCATGTCGTGTTATTGTCTATGACTCATAAATATCTAAATGCTATGGATTTTAACTTTTTGATCGCGACTGAATGAAGACGCCAAAAACCTATGCAGCATTGGTGCAGTCGCCAAATTTCCGATCGCCGAAGTATCGTGTAGACTACTATTGCCCTTACTATGACATTTATTACCGTTATGCTTAATTACCTCCTCCTAATTAATTTAATATTTCAGGATACATAAACGTGGGTTGCGGCGGCAAAGCGGGCTACTACTTCAGCTCGACGTGTTCCCTCATCGGGTCACTGTCTCTCTTCTGTATTGATCTTCATAGGCGCAGTGTAGCGCACAAACTCACCAAGTAAGGACCAAGATTAAGATTAGATTAAGTTAAGGTTGTAGGTATGTATGTTAATTTTAAAGAAAAGGCAATCTACTCCTTACCACATGACTTCTTCCTTTAATTGACACTTTTAAGTAGGTAGATCTTCTTGTAGTGGGTGCTTAGACATGGGCAAGTAATTTACCACGAAAATGTATGAAAAGCAAGTCAATCAGGAAGACCCCCCCCCCCCCCCTTTCCCGCTCGGTACGCCCAACACTATTGCTGGTTCCGAGTTTTCTTACATTCAGGATTTGCATCCTGAACTTTCATACTGTCGTCACTCCTAGATGTTACAAATTATTCAACTTGTGTTGCAGAGAAAACGGTGGAACTGCAAATTGCGAATCGACGTGCGAGCCTTCGCGACGCAGCCGCAGTCGCGAACGTGAACCGCGCACAGCCGCAGGCGCAGCCACCGCCTTAGGTATACAATTCTTTGTAGATAACTTTTATTGTCAATCAAGAGGATAGGTACATGAGGAACGTACACAAAACTGGTACTACTATGAGGATCCTCCTCAAAATATGGATGAACATTCCACTCTGTTCATCCTAACCTCCTAACTGGTGACCCGTGACCACGAGCAATAAACGTCAGCGCATCTTTGTGGAGCTACTTCATCATGACGTCAACATCTTCAAGGACAAATAATACCCCGTTTATGTCTGTATCCATATTTTTTCGAACGTCTCGACGTGAATTAGCAAGCAAAAAAATTTAAATTCTCAGTTCTAGGAGCAGAATTCGTAGCACCAGGTCGAACGGGACGCGACCTTCTGCTGGACAGCATTAGGCCCGGCACCTTGGGCTCTCCACCGCCAAACGTGCCGCCCGAGCTGACCTGCATCAGCGAGGAAGGCGGCCTAGACCTCGACCTTGATCTGGACATACCAGAGCATCTCCTCGAGGACTTAGACTGTGGGGGTGATTGTATCACTAGTTGTAATAAGGTAATGAGTTCTTTTTCGGTTATTGTTTCGAATTTGTTATTGCATCGTATCTAGGCTAGCGAACAAACAACCCGCTAAGGCTGTACCGTCACAAATACCTTTCAGATGTTTCAGTAAAAAATATTTAAGATAATGTCTATCCTTCCTACTTTACTAGCCCCGTTTTTTTTTATTTTTTTTATTTGGTAGTATAATACATACTTCTTTATATATAATAAGTTGGTGCAAACATAAACTCATTAGAGTTTTACCGTGCACCAAAATCATCGACCACATAATTTAGACAATTAGAAAAAACTTAAGTTCTTAATTATAAAATGAAACCATAAAAAAACAACACCGAGGTTAAGAAGCTTGTAATTACGCAATTATGTATGAGAAACCTGCAGGTGACTACTACTGCTTCTCAATGGCATCCCTTAGTACAGACGTTATTCACTGGTAGATAACTTGATGGTGACCGCTAAGTTATCACAACCTTATTGTTCTTCGCAGTGAATGATGCTAACGATTCCTGAAACACCAAACTAGTCAACTGCTAATTTCAAAATCTTGTTCCCAGGTCGAAAACTATTTAATGTTAAGTGAATACGAAAACAATCTGATAGCCGAGCTGCCGACCCTCAACGAGCGGCGTGGGCGGCGCTGGTCCATCGTCGTAGCCAACTCTTCGCCACACGCATCCACCATCCCTGAACGCCCCGACTCACCAGAGATTCACGCCAAAAACTCTATCAAGTGGAAGAAAAAGTGCCATAACACAAACAATAGACTGATTACAGTGATCAACGAGCAATCACTCTGAAATGCTAGTGAAATAATATTCAGACAATAAATAGAAATAATCATTTAGTGTACGACCTATAACCTCATTAATTTATTTGATGTGTGTGTGAATAGCATTTGTGTATTGTGCAAAATAATTTATTAAATTATTATTACAATTTTATTGTTGTTTAATTATTGCCTTTTCACCTCAGCACCTCAAACAAGCAGGTTTTGCTGTCAAAAAACAGTGAGCAAAATTCGATTTTGCTGCGAGCGTGAGACAAAGTAACTTTTTAATAATTTTTTTTAAATGCCGACAGCAGTGTTTAGTCTACCTACTCAACAATTCTAAAGATTTAAACTTCAATTAGTTTTGTCACTTTTCACTTCGATAGGAAAAAAGCGAGATAGAAACAAATCATTCGAAGTTCGATTTCAAAATTCCATATCCACCGAACTTTTTATTGTTTGTTTCTTTTTTGGGCCTATTAAGTAAATAGGCCCAAAAAAGAAACAAACAATAAAACGTTCGGTTATTCTTAAAACATTAAAATTGCAAATCATCTGGTTTTATTTAAATTCTTTTTTATTAAATTTTTGGAACGAAGTTCTTAAGCGGCTTGGGGTAAGAGTGCAGTGGCAGATATCGTCACGCGAAAAGGCGCTTGCGACTGTCTTCTTCTAATTCAAAGAGAAAGAGAGAGATAGTAAGTGTGAATTTGGTCGAAATGTAAATCCAAGATGGCGGCTGCGAAAATTTTCACATTTTTCATAATCGGTGTCGTTTTCATAGTTTTGAAGGGTGCCAAAGCCGACCGTGAGGTCAAAATGTAAATCCAAGATGGCGGCTGCGAAAATTTTCAAATTTTTCTTCATGGGTATCGTTTCTATGGTTTTCAAGGTTGCTTAAGCCGATAGTGAAGTCAAAATATAAATCCAAGATGGCGGCTGCGAAAATTTTCACTTTTTTCGACATGGGTGTCGTTTTCATAGTTTTCGAGGGTGCTAAAGTCGATAGTGAGGTCAAAATATAAATCCAAGATGGCGGCTGCAAAATATGAAATGATGAAGCTTATGTAAAAAAAACCTTGTCCGATCCGAAAATCTGGGGAAAATGGGCATATGGTACTGCAGTAACATTACAAAATAGTATTTTTTTATTATTAATGATAGTAAAAAAGTTATTGGTATTTAAAATTCACATTTTTAGTTCCAAAATTACCCCAAATCCATAAAAAAAATTGCAAAATTCATAACTTATGACTTTTAGACACCCGCTAAACGACGGCCGCCGCCCGCACCAAATGTAAAATTTGGTCAAATTCACCATTGAAAAAAAATGTAGGGATTATTTTTTCTTTTTTCCTGAAAATTTCCACATAAATATGCTAACAGTACGATACCTAACAACACCCTCACGGATTGGACAGGGTTTTTTTTTACATGTTTTATGTTCTCGCTGCTGAGGTGAAAAGTTGTATGTGTTACACGAGAGCAAAGTTATTTGCATCTCGTGTCTTTGAATCCGTCGCCGCGCTCAGGATTCTAACCTAGAATCCTTCGCTTACTCGGGATTCAAAATCAACACTCGCAGCAAAAAACAACTTTGCTCTCTTGTTGCACAAATAACTATTAGCCGCGGCTCAGCAGTGTTTTTAGGGGCATTAGAATTAAAACCACATAACATACAATGTAATTAAATATAATGTCATTGATATTTCGTAATCTTAAAAATAAGTAATATATTAGTGAATACTGCACCAAAAATACAAAGGAACACAATATAACTATTTATTACCGTTGAGGAACCACAATATCTTCTAAGAACTGGGCGAAACAGCGCATCGCTTGCAGCAGGGCAGCGAGAAGTATTGACAGAGATAAGCTGAGCAACTTCTGGTTCTCGGTATTCACAATTTCGCTGTTCCCAACAGGAACTAAACTTTGGCTCGATTCTACACTAGGTATACTTGAATAATCACAATCAACGTTACGTTTTTTTGTACCGACAACCTTCTTTTTATTTTTAACTTTAGACAATGCTCGAACATTGCCGACATCACATGTCAGATCTATCACAACATAATCCGAAACTTTTTTATCAACATTCAGATCTCTAGGCTCCGCCGGGTGAGACCCGGCCTCCGCGTCTTCAATAAAAACACTTACATGATTAACAGCGGTCGAACAACTTGGAATCTCATTCCTGTGCTCAGCACAATGAGGTTCTATAGTTAGGCACTTCGTTATTACTTCTTGTTTATCATCTACTATTGAACTTACATTTTTACTTACGATATCATTATTGTTAGGACTTATGTTAAGTTTGAGAGAGTCATCAGTTTCCTCAGATGACATTCCACTGTCATTGTCTTCGAGAGCATCTATGTCTTCTCGATTTTCGTTAATATTATTTTGCTTAATAGTATCGATGTTTATCTTAGTTTTACCAAAGCTGCCGTACGAAGGCGATATGGGGGTGCCGGCAGTCGATTGCTGTAGTACCGTGCCCGCGCTGGGCACGGCCTCGGGTCAGGAGATCTTGGCACAGTTGATGTTACCCTTTATGACGATTGTACTTGAAGTTGATTCTTGGGCCCCAAATATGCTATCCATGTCCGACAATGATGCATTGTCCAAAGAACTGCCATCGTCGAGCAGAAGCTCTGATCGTAAACCCTGGAACATGATAAATGAAAATTATTAGCATGAAAGAAATAGAAACCTTCAAAAAAGGTATTCCAAAGCACCAAATCGATTGATCTTACCTCCGAAAAATATTCATACTCTTTTTTAAAAGTGAGTATAAACACACAAAATATTGCTGCTAATATGTTGCTACATAGGGAAGTCACGATGAAACAGAAGTAGAGTGTGCTGGAACCATCTGAAATTGAAAATAAGTTATTCGAACATAAAGTAAATTGAAAACCATTTAATTTTTCAGGTATCGAGTAGATTTCAATGTAAACAATATTATTTTCATTCGTTGGTGACTTCATAAATGATGCTACACTTTTATGGGTCATGGATCAATGCCGACGCTCCCGTTTTTTTACGATCTTTGTATGCGGAGTCAGCGAAATGTTTTACCAATAGAAATCAATAAATGCGAAGAACTTCTCAAAGATATTAAAAAGATAATTTCTAGATTGAAGTTAAACATAGAGAGACAAAAAACTATATAATTGTTAATTAATTAATAATTAATATGTAGTGGCACCGAGTTGCCATGTCTGGCCATACCTACTGCTGTTAAACCCGCGATGATTTGTGTGGTATGTTTAAAGGTTAAACAAATGCATGTAAACAGTTTTTTTTTTTGTTTTTGATTAATAATTAACATAATAAAAAGGAAAAAAAAAGTGTGCCCATATAATAATGATAGAAAATTGGTATAAGCACATGTGTTACACTTACTCAATGGCAAAAATGATGTTACTGTTCCAAATATTGCCATTAAAACCAGAATAAGGAAGCTCAAATTGGCAAGACATTGCCGAAACACTGTTAAATTTTTGTCATAAAACAGAGTCGAGGTATAAGTCGTGAGGATGCACTGAAAGAACAAACATTTTGTTAGAATACATTCGAAAATCAAGATGAACCCGCCTGCATTACGTGACACTAAAATCTCGCTCAATAAATCTAATGATCTGGATCAAGAATTTACGATGTCACTGGAGCCTTTTTTTAAATTGAAAAACGGTAGTCAGCACCTAGTTCTAGGTGTTAGTTTATGTGTTAGTTGGATAGGTACTATTAAAAAATATTGTTGCAAAGAAAGCGCGCGCATGTAGTTGGCGTCAAACATTTTGCGAAATACGTACTACTTTTTGATTAGCTCATACACAACGGTTTACGCGCCAATTCAAATGAAAGAAGTGCGTGTACCACGGCAAAATGAATATTACAAGATTAATTTTTCAAAATTTTTATTGTAAAATCTATCTTCAAATGAATTTAAAAAATAGTCTAGTTATAAGTTCATTATCAAGATCAATTAGAACTAAATCTTGAAAGTACAAGATGTAGAAGTAAGATACATTATAAGTAGTTAACATACCTGCATCCAAATGTATAAAGTGCCGAATCCACATATAAAAATATTCAATGCCGTGAGGCAATGATTATCCACCTGCAAATAATTACATAAGTTATGTGTATTTGTACTTGTATGAGATTTACTTCATGCTCATAAATATTTAGAACTCACTTTAGTAAGGTGTCTTACAGATATTTTTTGTTATTTTTTTTTATTGAACCAGTTTAATCATAAGTTAGTTAGTTAGTTAGATGATCAATTTACATAATGCATTGTAATTAGTACCTTTTAAGATCTGGATCAGATCAACTTCTGAGAAAAACTTTAAATATATTGGAACAATTTTAAAATCACAATAAAATGTTTGCCCCTAAAATGCTTTTCCTAGTTTGTTTATCAATGATGATCTTACCTTGAACAGGAAAAGGAAGAAATATACCAGGAAGCCCAGAGATAGGAATGAGGCTGAAAAGGAAGCTATCCTATTTGCGAATGAAGTAACATTTGGATTTGGTGTTAATGAGCCGAGTATATGTATTTGCTGGTATCTGTCATATAATATTTTGCCAGCTGTAAAAAGACACATTGTTAGCACAAAAATATTAGTAAGTAATGATAAAAAAATATAAAACCATGATGATAATAAAACATGAGGCACTATGGGACTGTAAGAATTATTGACAAAGATGTCAGAAAACTAAATTTTAAACATTATTCTCTGGATCCTCAGAAGGGGTCTGTCTGACTGCATACTATCCTCTACCAACAGTGTGTTATAGTCCCATAATAGCCCATAAAATGTACAGATCATGCAAATGAGTCTTGATGACTTTTTAATGAGTATGATATATTATTTACTTTTTAAACATACAAATACAAAATATTCTTACATAAAGTAACATGCTTTATTTTAGTTCTAACCATAGAATTATTTTAGCCATTTTTGTTAAAAACTTGTTAACACAAAGTTGTTGTACACTATAAATAAACCAAATTATTCATCATTTGTTTTGACTAGCTAGATTTCAATTAAATTGATTGCTTTAGTTTCAATAAACTGCTCATAAAGATGTAGTAATAATGGTGCATTTATATTATTGCACCTACATTACATTTCAACACTGATTTTATATAACATAGACATAAATCCCTCTCACCAATTGCTCCGCTGGCTATGAACAAAAAAGCAAGGCCAGTATCCAAAGAATTTGTGTCTTGCGAAACTTGGAAACACAGACTGAAACATAAAGAAAACAATTTATTACTATAAAAATAAATAACACACATTCCGAAATGAAAGTGAAAGTAGCAAGGAATGTATTCAAGTTACCCAAAGAGAACAACTACAATACAGAATGAAGCTAACAAAAGTTGTAGCATGAACGTGCTACTTAAGTGGCACAATTTATTGAGCAAATAGACATTAGATTTGGTTTTTTTATTTGCGTTTTTTTGTTTACCTTTAAAACAAAAAACACAAGTGCCCAATAAACAACATTATTTTGAATCAAATAAAATTGTACTTACGATACAATATACGTTGATGTTAGAATAATCAAGCCACACTTGAATATCAACATATTATGCTAACAAAATAAATTAGAATAAGGCAATAGTTACTCCAACACTTCGTTTCTAAAATACACAATTACAGAGGCAACCTGACATTTCTTTCGAATTTGACGTTGACATCACAGGCTGCATTCCGTATTAGAACATAATCGCTCACAGCGCTGACATCGATAATTGGCGTTCCGAGTAAGATATCACGATAATGACAGCTGAGGGTTTGTCAACAATTCGGAACGCTCGTAATCGCACTCACAGTACCTACTCGCTCAACGTCAAAACTTGCATATCATATTTATTTGTGTTTAAACCACAAATTTCTTCTTCTTCTTTGTTTAGGTAGCGAACGGTAGCCAGAAGCACAATTTTGAAAATGCCACGTTAGTTTATAGGTAGGATGTGAGTCAAAACAAAACAGCACAACTGTCATTTTTGACAGCGCCCACGGTGATATTAATAAAAGGCATGGTCGGCGTTATCGCAAGATGGCGCACGTCATGACGTCATCTATGACGATTCAAGACGCAACGTTATCGCGTCCACGTTAATACGGTACGACTGTTAGCACGCTCAAATCGATTACATCGTAACTCGGAATGCAGGGACAGTTGGAATCACAGTTGGAAGGTGTAAACTGAGGTGGAAGCTGATCTCGTATTGTATAGGATTTCCGTACGTTGCGAGATCAGCATAAACTGGAAATGTATAGCATAATGTGTAGCCGTATGTAAATGTACAGACGCCAGCACATCAACCTACTACAATGTGTCAAATTTCTTTAATAGATTTTCAACTTTATAACTGATACATAAGGTACAAAGTTGATTGGGAAAATTTTACTGTTTCGGGTAGGTTGACGTGCTAGCGTCTTTAAGCAGCCAAAACAGCAAAAAAAAAATGCTTGCGAAGCATTAATGAGTGCGTTCAAGGACAAAGGCCTGAATAACCGCTGCTGGCTACTTGCAAAGCTGGTGAGCATGAAGCTCGAGCAATTCCCATCGGTTTGGAAATATGTCACTTCTGTGATGATGGTATCTCAGGAACTTCAAGACCTAGAAAAGGACTCTAAGGCCTTCCAATCAATGAGACTAGCCATAGAAAATAATAACGATGTTTTTACTATCGACTATGTAAAGATGAAGATTTTTCAAAAGGAGGATACCTATTCGGCAAGCACGAGTGCAAGTCAACCGAATTCAGCATTATTATCAAAATTAAGGATAAGAGACCACAGAAACAAAAGATCAAGTACTTTATTTTTGTAATGATTGAACCACACAAGGCACATGATTGTCCCTGATAATCCAAAAAGGAGGAGGGAAGCTCTTCAAGCCTTTGCGTTCAGTACGTCGATTCTACAAGCAGAAGTTCATCGATTCTGGAGCGTCACGTCGACACATGATGAATCGCAAATCTTGGAAGAAGATACTCTGAGGGAGTGACTTGTATAGATAGGTATTTAGTAATTAAGTGTTCGGTGCAGGCTAGGGTAGGTACCTACGGTAGTATGTGAGTCGGGATTGACAGTGAGTAACAGAACGTTACGTATGTACCTTTTTTTTTTTTTTTTTTTTTTGGGTGGGAAATCATCAAATGACGTCTCCCGCTCTGGGTGGAGCGGGAGGGCGTGTCAGACTCTTACTGACTAAAACCCACCCGTGTTCCTTCTGTTGCCTGTGCAATGCCAGGGGGCCACGGTATCCCTTTCGGACTTTCCCGCAACCCCGGCAGGTTACGTATGTACCTAAGTTAGCTTCTCACTTAACCCACTGTGTCATTAAGGCGCCAAAAGATCTTATTAGCATCGTTATGCAAGGGTATTTTTTTTTACCGTTGTAAAGTAAATTATGAAAAAAATCACAATTTGTACTTTTTCTATAAATAATTAAATTTTGGTTTGGCAACATCAAATGAGAGAGAATGGCGGGATTTCGTCAAACCTGGCAGTCAAAGTCAATTGTCAAAAAAAAGTTTGTTTTGTTTTGCTGATTGAATTTTATTAATTATTTTACGATATAAAGCGGTTTAATTATTATCAAGCCATGTCTTCTTTGCAACCTATCCATGCATTGAGTTTGGGTAAGTGTGTATATTTGCTTGTCTGCCGAACTGTCTTGAAATGAAAATCGTCTACCGATGTCAAACATTTGATTGTCTTCATGCGTGTCTTCAGCGAATGAGAAAGACCAAGAACTCACGGTTGAGCTGACGATACTCCGACACACGGAAACAAACACCAAATTGGAATAACAACGCACAATTGAAATATACTGGTGGTGCTTGTTCTCAGTGAATTTAGAGTACGTTTAAATCAAGGATTGCGAGTATCGGTTTTTCTATATTCTCTATAATTAAGTATTTGAGACTTAGGTATCTTTTAGACACCAGTCTGCTTAAGCACAGGCCACTAGCAGATTAACTGCAAAACTGCAGAACTTAAGAAGTAAAATTGAAAAGAGTTAACTTTCATACTAGTAGGAAAAGAATATTTGCCTAGAAAAAAACATAAAAATAGCATCTAATCTACTGAATACACATCCAAGATGACACCCAGTCACATCTAATAGTTAGTCTACTTACCAACTAATATTATGCATTTGGTCTGGATAATTTTGGCTTGCGTTATAATTTTGTATGTTAATGTATCAATTCTAGGTAAATCAATAAATAAGTAACGTCTTGTTTGTTTCCAGTCCCCCTGTCTGTCTATGTTAATACACTAGTTGTGTCTTAATACATGGAAATGAGGGTGTAGTATGACTCAGAATATCTAACCAATCAAGGAATACTGGTGTGGTGTGTTGTGATGTTATCAAATTGATCTGATAATCACAGAAAAGTGGCAGCCAAGGGCTTTTTGACTGAGAAAGTTGAGCATTATTAATTCTGTTCTTGATTTAATTTGCTCATGAATACTTACCATAACCAAGTTTCACTTGTATGTAAACAATAAAAATATTTTGTTATGTTCTTGAGCATATCTACATGTAATACATAAAATTTCAATCAAATCACAAGATACAAGCAAAGCTTAGTTTGTGGTTCACCGAATATGTCACATTGTATAGATAGTGAAATCCACAACAACGCACCCCACTCCACTCCGCTCTGTACTAAAGTACAGCTTACAGTACAGTAATCGCGGAGTGGGGCGCGTTGTCATGGATTGCACTAACTGTATTGTTACTTTTTGATGAATAAACTTTATTATTATTATTTTTTAACTACTCGGGACCATGGATCCCAGTCCAAAGTTAGTTAAATTTAAATGGAATAAGGAAGCAACAGACAACTATCCCTGTTTGCACTACGCAAGGGCACACCCCAAGGACAACCGGTGGTTGGTGTAGTACTATTGCAGGATATGGAAACAAAGATATTGGACTATGGGTTTGGGTGGCTAAAGTTGACTGGTTACCTGGAACTATAGGACTATGGCCTGATGAATGTTTTATATGTACACGGATAAAATGGCAGGGGGTGACTTGCACACTCAATAATGGGCCCCTGAAAACTGTTGCTAACACATAGTGACAAGGGGGTAACATGTCCTGAGGTGCTTGAGGAGTGGAGAGATATTCCACAGCTTTCAGAATAATCCCAGAGCCCGGAAGATGGTCGAGATTCCTACAAGCACTTACTGGAATACTTCCTTCCTCTGAGCATGTTTGCTCTTGCAAATCTCCACTCAAGCTCGCCAATTAAGGCAAGAATGAAGTGGGAGCTCTGTTCCTCGTCAGTGTTCACTCCAGCCGGTCAATAAAGGCAAACCAGAGATGAGGAACAAGATTTATTATTATTATTAGTTATTTGGCTTCATAGTAAAAAACCAGAAACTTCAAGAAAAAAAAACACGACTCTTTGCATAATAACTTTTTCATATTTACAACACAGTAATTATATCATTATAATAATAATATTCTTTACAGATTCGGTTCAGCAGCAGGCTTTTGTCAAATATTTCCACTCTCTACCAGAGGTGAGTTCTTTTTTAATTTAAATAATTATCACATATATCATGAAATACTATTTCTGTCTGGCATTTACAAACATACACATCTATTCCGCATCTCATCCACAAATATTTGAAAAGTAATAACTTTATATTATTTAATGACACATTAATTAACATTATGACTAGTTAATTGAATAAATATATTATTTAGGAATATTTAAATCCATTACATTGGCATGTCTTTAGAACCAAGAAGCAATTTTACTTTTTGCACTAGAGAATTTATTTCCAACAGATTTCCAGAACCCAGTTGATTCAGTTACTGGCTCTATTGGAGATACTTCAGTACTTGGAGGTTGTGCAGAAATTGAATGTATATCATTATTTTGTTTTTTAACTATGGGCTGTTCAATTACTTCTGGTGGAGGAAGGTAGTTTTGTGATTGTACATTATTTTTTGGAACTGCTGTTCGTTCTTCTTTTGAGTATTTAAGAGGTTGTTCTGAGTCTTGACTTAATTGCTCTAGATGTTTATTTTTTTGCTGCAGCTTATCTTGTGATCCCAAATATTCTAAATTATGTTGCTCTAAATTTACCTGCTGCCCAAAATCTTGCAAGTTTTGTTGCTCCAAGTTATCTTGCTTTCCAAAATCGTGTAGATTTTGTTGCCCTAAATTTTCCTGCTGAGTAAAATCTTGTATGTTTTGTTGCTGCAAGTTGTCTTGCTTTCCAAAATCGTGTAGATTTTGTTGTTGCAAATTTTCCTGCTGTGCAAAATCTTGTATGTTTTGTTGCTGCAAGTTGTCTTGCTTTTCAAAATCTTGCAAATTATGTTGCTGTAAATTTACCTGCTGTCCAAAATCTTGTGAACTTTGTTGCTCCAAATTATCTTGCTTTCCAAAATCTCGTAAATTTTGTTGCTCTATATTTTCTTGGTGCCCAAAATCTTGCAAGTTTTGTTGCTCCAAGTTATCCTGCTTTCCAAAATCGTGTAGATTTTGTTGCCCTAAATTTTCCTGCTGAGTAAAATCTTGTATGTTTTGTTGCTGCAAGTTGTCTTGCTTTCCAAAATCGTGTAGATTTTGTTGTTGCAAATTTTCCTGCTGTGCAAAATCTTGTATGTTTTGTTGCTGCAAGTTGTCTTGCTTTTCAAAATCTTGCAAATTATGTTGCTGTAAATTTACCTGCTGTCCAAAATCTTGTGAACTTTGTTGCTCCAAATTATCTTGCTTTCCAAAGTCTTGTAAATTTTGTTGCTCTACATTTACTTGCTGCCCAAAGTCTTGTAAGTTTTGTTGGTCCAAGTTATCTTGCTTTCCAAATTCTTGTAAATTTATTTGCTCATCGTTTTCTTGCTGAGCAAAATCTTGTCGGTTTTGTTGCTCCGAGCTTTGTTCATTATTTTCTACATTGTGTTGCTCTAAGTTATGTATCTTTTCGGAATCTTGTGGCTTTGGTGGTTCAATGTTTTCATGCAGTGATAAAACGTGCAGATTCTGTTGCTCCGTATTTTCCACATCCTTTTGCTCTTGGAAATCGTGATGCTGGTGGAAATTATTTCGCCCATATGTGTTTTCGTGATTCTGAAAATGTCCGTTATAATGTTGTGCATACGTATTATTTTTAGTCAAATTATTCTCATCCTGATACTGTAGTGTTTCTGAGATTCCTGGTGTATCAGATGGGTATTTGTCAGGTTTTAGATCTGATAAATCTTCAGGGCCAATATCACCACGACCTACGTCTGGAGAGCTTTCTTTCTCGGTCTTTGTGTCATTTGATTTATTGACTTTACTTATGTCCTTTTCAATAATGTGTATCAAATCATGGTAAGGTTTCATTTGGCTATTAAGATGCTCCTGCGAGGTGCTTTCCATATTATGGTATGTATGCATTGAGTTACCGTAAGAGTTCTGAGTGTTGGTCTGTACTTGCGTAAATGCGTTTCCTTCACCTTTATCCAGATTACTCGACAACAATGTTTGTTCAAAATTACCTAGTTTATTCCACAAACCGGAAAGAGGCGCAGTGTTTGGTGAAATTGTATCAAAAGCGTTAACATGTGAGTAGCTGTCGGTGTTCGTAGTTTGTTCTTGCCTGTGGCTACCTGAGAAATGCCAATTGCTGCTTTGGTGTAACTTATGAGTTTCCTGAAAAGGGTTTTCTTCGTTCCAAAATTGATTCTGATTGGCAGGTATGTTGAAGTGTCCATCTTGTAAGGTAAAATATCCAGTGTTACTTTGTTTATTAGTGTCTGGGATTCTGTGCGATTGTTGTGCATTACTTGTTATCAGTTCAGCAGTTGAGGCATTGTTCTCATTATGATGAACTGATTGGGACTTGTCTAGATGGTTCACTGAGGTAAGAGGCTGCTGTTCTAGGCCTGTCTGCTGCGAAACGAAAATTACTGGATTACCGTTAGAATTCGTATGGTCACTGTTGTACACGTTTTGCTGTACATTTTGATCTGATCCAAAGTCAAATTTATCCCATACATCACTGTTATGTTTTCGTGATTGTTGTGGATGATTGAAAATGTCGTCGTCGCTCCGTTGAGGTTGTGTCTCTTGCTGATTGAATTTATTAGATTGTTCATGATCTCTGTCCAGGTTATTAGCATTTTTTTGGTGATCCTGGCTCTTGTCATTGAATCCCCATTTATCCTGATCTTGGGGATATTTTTTTAGTTCCGTTTCGGTATCTTGTGTGCGTTGTCCGAGATTATCTAAATTAAGAAGTTTTTATTAATTTGGATTGCTACATAATATGGTTTGTTTTTAGTTGATTGATGTGTTAAAGTAGTTTATTGTACTACATTTGAGTATTGTTTTTTTAGATAATTTTTAATGTTATTTTTACAACAATCCGTCACCAACTTATGTTTAAATGTATCATGCAGTTGTTGAAATAATTTATTTTAAAATTAAGTACAGTTAAAGAAATAGTAGATAGTCAGAATAGTTTTTGTTATATTTGTTTATTACAGTCCGACTGAAAATGGAAAACACTTTCTTTGCGGAAAATCCGAAAGTGGATCTTTTCGTGACTTTTCATTAGAAATTGACCCGAACCTATTATTATTAGAAATTATTTTGATAAGTACTGTGTTTTGAATTAGGATAATCAAGTTACGGACTGCTGAAGAGATCCATGTTGAGTAACAAACTACAACTGAAAAAATGGATTCTCTTCATAAAGGAGCGAGTACTCCTTGAGTTCTAAATTACCGGGTTTACTTGCTTGGAAGGCAAAGAACCCCAGTATTGTGCCAATTATGATTTTATTTATAATATTCTTTGAAATTCGGTACGTATACCTACCATTCATACAATATTCAATAGTAGCGCCCTCACACCAGTCACCAGCAGCTTAATTGTATAACATAATCACAATACATGTAATTTAACTAAGTACGGATTTTTAAATATCTTAAAATAATCAATGCTTTGAAATGAAAACAGTCATGACTGTGTTACGCATTTAACAGAAGGTTTAAAATCAAACAATTATTAGTCTACTAAGTAAAGCCAGCCACCAAATGAGTATTGTCTGTTTAATAATACAATTGAGAAATTAAAGAAATCTGATATCATAATAGTGTAATGAGAGAAGACAATGAGATGTGGTTAAATAACAGAATGTGTCTTTAATATTAATATATTATTTTATTAGTATGACTAAACACAGCGGTTTTTATTTGTTATTAGAAATACAAATTATTAAAATAATATTTAAATAGGTATTATGATAGTTTGTTAAATTAGTGATGAACCAGTATCGGCGAATACATGATACTGTGCGGTTTTGAGTTAAACGATTGTCATTTATTTTCGCCACTTACTTTTTTGTTCAACGTTAGACAGTTGCTTATCTATGTCTTGAGGTTTTTGTCCCAAATCTTCGAATTTATCCCACGTGTTGTGGGATTGCTGTCCATCTTCCTGTTGAGAGTCCCGAACTACTTCTGCTTGTTGACCCAAATCATCTAGTTTTTGGCTTTGTTGTTGCTGGCCAAAGTAATCTAAATTTTGACTTTGTTGATGTTGGCCAAAATCTTCAAGGTTCTGGCTTTGTTGTTGTTGACCAAAATCTTCTAGGTTTTGGCTTTGTTGTTGCTGGCCAAAATAATCTAAATTTTGAGTTTGTTGATGTTGGCCAAAATCTTCAAGGTTCTGGCTTTGTTGCTGTTGACCAAAATCTTCAAGGTTCTGGCTTTGTTGCTGTTGACCAAAATCTTCGAGGTTCTGGCTTTGTTGCTGTTGACCAAAATCTTCTAGGTTTTGACTTTGTTGCTGCTGACCCAAATCTTCTAGATTTTGACTTTGTTGCTGCGTGTCTTGAAACTGATCAGTGTTATAAGAACGAGCCACTCGTATATGACCGTTCTCGTCACAGTCCGCTCCGCTTGCGTGTGAATGCTGGTAATGTGACCCAGTCCCTAAATACCCTAGATTCTGTGTTGAACCCGTCGTCAATCTTTGAGAGGATTGGCCATCATAATATGCACTAGATGCTGGCTTGATAACATAAGGATCTCCTTGACGTTCCCATGATTTGTGGTATGAATAGGCTGATTGATAACTTTTGGGTTTTCCATTTAAATTCTCAACTTGACTGTTTAGATCGGCGGCAGAGTTAAATCCTGTATTGTGTACTGCTGCTTGCGTCAAGGCATCTGCCGCAACTCCATGTCTGCCAGCGTTGTATTGGGATTGAATGTTATAAGCATTTAAACTAGAGTCTGATGAAGTTTCTTGGTGGTTTGTTCCATATCCCGCCACAGAGTACGCGTTAGAGTTAGCGTGTGATGCTCCGTTGTGCTGTGTATCATAATTAAAATGAGATTGACCAGATGTTGATTTAACGTTAGCGTTATATCCACCATAAGCCGAGTGTGTCCTCTGAGAATCCACTCTGTGCGTGTCATATTGGTCACTAGCTGTACGTGCTTGACCATCCTCGTACAGTTCACTATTTCTTGGGAAAGGGTTATCTGTAGAAGTAGGCGAGATAACGGTTGAGGGAATTGAATCATGTTTTTCCCATTCCTTACGGTAGTTGTACGATGACTCGTAGTGTTTGGCGTTATTAGGTCTGTACACAGTACGCTGGTTATCATTACTTACGACTTCGGCATCACTGGTAAGGGAATTTTGGTCTATTAGACTAGATCCGTGTGTGAGTTCGTACGTTTGAGCAGCTACTGGTATGGCAACTCTCGTTCCTGGCCTGACGATAATTCTAACAGGCGTCGCACTTATTAATCTAGTATGAACATTTGAGCCATAGCCTCCAGAGTGTAAATTTGTATTGCTGGTATCATAGGCAGCGTGCTGTTGGAAACCAGACTGTGCGTTATATCCTGCAGCGTGGCTTGTTTGCCTACCGTAGTCATACTGACCAGCTCCTTGTGTTTGATCTAGTGCCTGAAGATCATCAGACTGGAGATTAACACCTGAATGTCCTGCCGCTTGATATCCACTGTGTCTTGAACTTTGTGATTGACTATTGACGTAAGCTGCAGCATTGTACGCTGAAGCTGCTGAACGTGATGCTTGCGACTGTGAGTCGCCATAAGAATTGCCTTCCTGGAAGTTACGCCCACCGAGATTACTGAGGTCAAAATGACCCGAGCCATAAGTACCTCTGGAGTTAGCAGCGCTATACACACTTCCAGTTCTCGTCTTAGCGCCATTACCTAACTCTCCGTCGACTTGCCGTACGAGACCACTCATTTGATTTTGAGCTAAGGAGTCCATGTTATGAGCGCGTTCGAAATTTCCGCCCATGTTACCTCTCTGAGCGCCATAATACCCTGATTTAGTTCCATCATCCGAGGAACTCCTTGAAAATTGGAAATCTTCCTTTTCTCTGTATTGCTCAGGCCTAGCCACTGCTAGAGCCCAAACCATGCCCAAGACCATAAGACGCTTCATGTTGAAGTGTTAGGGCACTGAAACGAAAAAAAAAATAATAATAAGGCAAGTACTAATAAATATACTTACACTTTTTCGTTATGTTTTATGAAGGCATGTAGAGTTAACACTGTTTTAGGTGTCATTGCAGTGTCGAGTTGTTCAATTGTGTAAGATGGTTAATATTGCATCTTTAAGTTAGTTTCCCCAACAATCTCTGGGTTAGCTCGGAAATACATCAATTCAACATCACCTCTAACTAAAATTTGACAAGTGACGAAGCGGTGATTAGGTGTTTTGGTATCTTTAAGTGTCAACAATCAATTATTTCGATATTGGAAATTATCCCACGGGAACATACTACCGGGATAAAAATATATCCTATGTGTTAATCCAGGTTTTAAACTACCTGTGTGCCAAATTTCATCCAAATCCTTTCAACCGTTTTTGCGTGATTTACTCAATCAAACATACAAACTTTCACATTTACAATATTATTATTATATTATAATTTATATATTTAGTAGGATTAAGCAAATGTGACAACCAGGTTGCCTAATCAATAACATTTCATAAAAATAATTTTAAAGTAATATCAAATTATGTACGTAATGCTATAACACCAAGTTAAGCTAAGCTCAAGTTATTAGTTAGCTTCCACACCAGAAAATGTTTTAAAACACTAACGTTATTCATTTATGACGTAACTATCATGGACGTTTAATAGTAGGAAAGGAGCAAGCGATTGAGAGCAATTTGAGGACGGTATTAATTATAATTCCCCCTGCCCCATAGTACGAGAACCCATGTCAAAAAAAATTGCCTAATTTCAGATTTTTTCCGCGTCACGTTTGACCTACATTTTACATTTTTTTCAATAATAATTACCGTACTGTTTCATAGCAATCTGTCTGATTTTCAGAATTATGTTGAACGATTTTAGATACCGAGGACACAATTTAAATGCACCAGTAGCGTTGCACGACGTACCCAGGAGACAATTTGAAAATGAGGCGATAAAAAAATCCGAAAATATCGATCGATCGATCGATCTGAAAATATTGTTATCAAGTGAACCCAATGTTCACCTGAAAATATTGTTTTCAAGTGAACATTGGGTTCACTTGATAAACTTTAATAAACTTTCACTTGATGCGAATATTTTTTTTCAGAAGAAAGTGAGCATCTTATGTGTTGAAACCATTTTGACCGTATTGAAAAATTTTAGCAACCTGGGACATTTTTTTTAAATCTTTTGTATTCAATAAATGTTTTGAGACCTTTGACCTATAATCCAAAAAAAAAAAACGAAATTGTTTCTGAGTCGCTCAGGCCACATGTGACGCGCAAAATGTCTGAATACAAACTTTTTAGTAATAGAATGACAAAAACTTTGTACAATTTTAATATCAGACATAAATAGTTGTGATAAAACCATCAAGCAATTTTTTTTGCAGAAATGTGCCCTTAAAACTGCGACGAAATCAGAATCATCTAAACTAATGATGGGTACGTATTAGAATATCGAAGATTAAAATACCTACTGTTAAAATATCGATGTTCAAAACATCGAAAATTTAAATATCGATGTATATTTGTGTATTTTAATCTTCGATATTCAAATACGTACCCCTAATGATTTATACAGATATTATATTTGGCCGTAAAACGATGCGATATGGTTTTGGTCGCGGGCTCTCGTAGTACCACGCCATACGAAATATTACAATGCCAAGATAAAACAAAAGAAGTTAAAATAACAACTAAGATAAAGCAATCACTAGTAAATTATAATAAACATAACGTAACTTTACGCTTGTATTTCTCGAATGGTCAGGCAAAACTTAATCTTACACATTTCACCTTTATGGAACTGACGAATTCAAACCTACCCCATGGTATTGGAATTTTAAAGAATCCGAAATCCAGAAGAAACCTTTCGCGGCCCGCGGGTACATCATTTGATTATCTACGAAATTTCACCCTTTGACACTTTAGCGAATCTACCATAAATGCAGTGTTAACTCTTTTGAATGCATTATTTTTAACTTATCGAATAGAACGCTTTTGCCAAAAACAGTTATATTGCATTTAACTGTGTAATATGTGTTTTTGTATTTATGAAATGCATTTAAATAAATATAATTTTGTAATGATCTACGAGTAAAAAAAAAAACAATGGTTTTAACTTTTAACATGACATACAACATGGCAAATGCAGAAAATAAAACAAATGGGTTATATAACTTACCTATTATCAATAAACTACGGAGCACTTGCACGATTATTACAATTTCACACCGCGACTAGTGCGTGTCGCATACTGACATTGGCTGATCAGGACGCGCCAATTTATTGAGCTTTAATATTCTATCTCCAGCGAGATAACCCCATGACCGGAACATGAGTGATCTTTTATTCTCAGAAGCGGGCTTGCAAATAAACTAAATCTCGTGTCCAAAACCTTGAATGGCCCAACGATCACTGTTATTTATATTGGTGATTGTCAACTTATAGGTTTGTTTTTGTATGCTTAATGATTCAGAGGTAAAGTGACTTCATTCATAAAGTTTCAACTAAGTCAAAGCGTTAGGTATTACTATGTATCTATGCTTGATTCACCTAGGACTGAAGTTGTGATTTTGTATTTCTTTGGTTCACTAGGCCCTATACAAATACGCACGCATTAGGTACTCGACAATAAGGTACACTTTATGCCAATCGAGTACATACGCGATTTCTGATTAGTTTGATGACCTTTTGCATATTCTTATCTTTCTCCGACTCTCCGAATTAACTAATAATATGACATTATTTGTTGCCACTTCGTGGAATATAAATAGTTATAATAATAAAACGCTGGTTGTAATAATATTATAACTAGTGTTGTTAATAAAATTACTTTACTCTGGGATTTTGAAGTATTTATGCATGGTGCCAAACACTTAATTGTTCATAGAGAAAAACCCCGCGCTTCTTGATCGTGCGGTTGCCGCTTCGGAACTACCTGCACTGCTGCTGCATGCACATTATGCACTTACTTACTAAGTTAATCTTTAGTAATCAATCACAGACATGCTACAGAACATTAAGGCCCAATACGGTCCAGTACCGAATGTGTATGTACACGTTCTGCAAAATGCATGCAAGCATTAGATTTTATGTCCCTGAATATAGACCTCGAAAGGCCCTGACCCTGATATTTGTGGACCCTTTATTGTCTAAAACCTTCAACCGGCACATAGCAAATGTAGTGATTGAGGCTCGTTCCTCCTTTAAATGAGAAGAGGCCTTGATTTAGTAATTATTATTACATCGCTCAATAGATACATGTTTATATTTTGTCGAAATTCAAATATTCTTCCGTTTTTTTTGCAATTTGCAGGTTAATATCAGGTTGTATCTTGATCAAAATATGATTCGCGGCTATAATAAGTATTTACAGAATTATAATCATTGGAATCATTAATAACATTCTATAAGTTAGATTTGTTCCATATGAACAAACTTGAGGTTACTTATGGAACAAATAGCTACATCATTATTATAATAAAGTATAGTTTGCTAAGTAATGTTTAGGTAATTAACAAATGCTTCCTAACACTTATTTTTCTGTGCCCGACAGGCTCCATATAATCTAATTATAAGTTTACCACCTAAGAATACGTACATGTGGAATGCAATAAAAGTATTGAGTTGAGACTGTAGTAGGCAATCTGGCTCCAGAAAGAAATTATGTATTTCATCATAAATTACAATAAGTACTAAGAAATGACATTGCTCTTATTTAAAAATGGGACATCAACTGAGGAGTTAGTAATCAGAACTGACACCATTATTGACAACAATATTTTATACGGTCTTGACTTGTTTATATTTTTTTTTCTTGTAATTTATTATTAGTCTTTTTTATTTTTGTTTAAAGATAAAATTCTAAGGAACTTTTTTATCATACAGTAGCTCGTATTAATTAACGTCACAATCTGCAATCTGCTCGTATTAATTAACCTCACGCTGCGCTGGGGCTTAAATATTTTTACAGATCATAATTTTTTACAAAGCATAAAAAAATATCGTCATAGTAATTTCTACTGCTAGACATGAGCTATCTCATAGACGGCATGACTTGCAACAGTTGGTACCTACTTGATTTTTATACATAATTATGAGCAATGCGTAATCAAGCATTGCAAAAAAAAAATGGATTATCCGATTCTAGGTAGTAGTTTTAAAGGACCGCATTTTTTTTAGAAACCTGTTACCACGGTGAGGATATTTGACCGCAATGATTACTACAGTGTTCATGGAATTGACGCAACTACTGCTGCCAGGGAAGTATTTTCCTCAGTGGCGAACATCAAGAAGATGGGCCTTGAACCGAATCGCCTCGACTACCTCGTATTGTCGAAAGGAAATTTCGAAATTCTGATAAAAAAGATTTTGTTGGTAAGTCCCACATACTTGATTCCTAAAAATAATACACGGCTTTGTTGTGCATAACAGTGTTCAGTGTCAAATGCTTGTTAGATATAAAAGAACATTGAACTATGTGTCGCACATGACGTATGTTGGTGATAAGGTCAATGTTGTATTGATAGTTACACCTAGCTATGTGTAGCTATTAATTATTAGTGTTATTATTTACCCAATAGTTTGCGTTGCTGAATTTTAAGAGATTTAAAATACTTTTTTTTTGCCATCGTCACCTAAAAAGAATATACAATATTTTGCATTGTTTTCTTTAATATTTTGTTTATTAGTGTACCTATTATTTAGATACGAGCGATCCGCTCCTGCTTCGCACGGTTTTTGCGACTTGCAAAACCGATATTTCATTATTATGTTAGTTAATATGAATCTATGATGGTGATAACCGCATCAAAATCCGTTGCGTGGTTCGGAAGACCAACGCGGTCTCAGACACACACGAAATGCCAGTTTAATTTATAATATTTATAGATTTAGATTACTCGGAACGATTCGTTGCTAATCGCTTTAAGTCCAATAGGGATAAATTTAAAAGAAGCACCAGGAAACTGCAATACTTAGAACGGGTTATGACACGTGACCTTAAACTTAATCATGGCTATCTCACGTTTATCAGTCGACCTCTTGTAAACACGGATCATCATAAACACGTTTAATTGTTTTACACTATTTTACTATAGATAAATGGACATGTTAGTATGGGCACGTTTATAATGAATCTTTTATATTCATCTCTGTTCACTGGCCTGATTTTGCATAAGATGACATAAATATTTCATACTGTGTGTTAATGTTGATTAGACTGTAATTGCCTTTATGCTAGCGGCTAGAAAAAGGTGTGGGGAAAACCTGAGTGAATAAATAATTAAAGTATTAAGTATATCGAAGACATGTATGAAGTCTACAAAATATAATTAATATAGCAGGTACTTTATTTATTTAACCATTTATGTACACACATAAATAAACAGACAAGATGAAAAGAACAGAAAAAAAAAATACGTTAAAGGTGATGATTATTTCTAAAGAAATCTCTTCCAGCATACCTGCGATAGGACAGAGGGTAAAAAGAGATGTAGACACCGTGTGTAAGAGTAGAGAGAAAGTAAAATACATAAAATCAAAACAATTACTTTACCTTTATTTAGTAACACTTTTGAACCCTACATAAGTATTCCTCCAAACTGTGTTAAAAATAAAATTGTCGTGACTTTTAGATTAAGAAATAAATCTAGTAAACACTATAAAATTTAATGGTTCTACACATAATGCTTATCATTTTAATTTTCACAGGTAAGGCGTTATAGAGTAGAATTATACGTGGCTGAAGGATCAGTAAAAGGGAGCGATTGGTTACTGAAGTACAAAGGTTCGCCTGGATACTTGTCACAGCTGGAAGAAATACTTGGCGAAGGGTTGGGAGCCTCTGACGAAACCACCCCGTGTTTGATGGCAGTTCATATTAAGACAGATGCAGTTACTAAAGTAATTTTATTCTAAAATTCGTATCGTAGTGTTCAATGTCAGAAAAACAGACACCCTTCCAGTTACTAAAATTCGGTGATACTGTGAGCTGTGCTGTGTGCCACCTTCTGTAACCATTAATTTTGCAAATGGCCTTAATTTTTTACTTTATTGGTGTCCAATTAGTCAATCAAACATCTTTATTATATTCTAGGGTCGTCTTCTGGGCATAGCTTGCGTCACTGCTGGTGACTACCAGATGTCTGTTACGGAGTTCACCGATGATGACTTACTTACAGAGCTAGAAACTATAACGGTACAGATGGCGCCGTCCGAATGTCTCGTACCGATAAGCGAACAGGATGATGTAAGTCTAAATAGCAAAAGAATGCAGGGAATACATGATTTTTTTGTACTGCACAACACACTAGTAGCCTGGGTTAAAGAATTTGATTATACATCATAAGTATTTTTGTATGTCAGTGGTAACAATTAGTCATTGACAGTGCCTTTATGTCGTAATAGTAAGGGCAAGTATTATCAGTTATTACTTCAGTAAGAAAATGAATATTAAAAAAAAAAAAATGTTACAGTACAAAGCATTAAGAAAAGTGATGGAACGAACAAACGTCACTGTGACTAAAATGAAGAAGGCTGAGTTTTCAACTGAAGGGCTCATACAAGACCTGAACCGGCTGCTCAAATTCAAGGAGGATCAGCAACAAGACGCCAATGCCTTTCCAGAGACTAGGAAAGATGTCGCCATGACTAGCTTGGCTGCGGCTATCAAATACTCTGCGTTGTTGAATGATAGTACTAATTTTGGAAGGTATGTGCGTATTGTTTAAATAGTAGTAGAGTTCTTTGTTAAAGATTTTAAGGGTATTGGTGCCGATGTAATTCCACTTATGTGCTATTTCACCTTTGCCCCTGGGATGAAAATGTATTTGCGATAACACAAGTATTGTAGAATTGCAGATGTATGTTGCATTCGTAATTACCAGATAGCCAGTTGGCTTGTTTGCCATCCAATAACAAAAAATGTTGGGTTCACATTCATAAGTTTAATAGTAGTTTAGGGGCATGAGGAACAGGGTGTAAAGTTCACTCATCCACCATAGAAAAGGGAGGATCCTCCTACCAGACGGGTGTTGTTTCTGGCGGGCCGATTTCCCTACTGTTGATGTCGGATAGTCATATATGTCGTTCGCGCGGTAAACTCTAATTGCGCGATGCAGGATTTGTGTGACGTCATGTCTTTGATGCGTAGTTTATATGTGGCGGTGTAACCGCTACAGTAGCCCTCCAGTAATTTACTGTTTCTACTGCATTGAGACTTTGGACATGTAGTTGTAAACTAAAAAAATAGCATACATCGTGTATGGTCCTCTAATTACTTTTATTCGGATAAACAGGAAACAAAGCCCAATTATGCCAATATTGTTTCAGATTTCGTCTGACAACCATTCAAGCTGACTGTTTCCTACACTTGGACTCAGCAGCTCTATCTGCCCTCAACGTGTTCCCAGAACTTGGAGATACGTCGCATGCTCCCTCTAGGAGTCTGTACGGCTTGCTAGATAGATGTCGCACTCAGCAGGGCAAACGGTATGCTTTCATATCTTCTATTGTGGACTCTTTGATAAGGTTAAAATATTTGCTTGTTAGCGGGGCTGTCTGAATATCTTGAATGTGCCGAAAGTACGTAATTGTATTGTGAAGACTATTTCATGGGATATTTATTTGCTCATATCAAATCATTGCCCACCTCGTTTGACTGCCTTGTTGGTCTAGTGGTCACAAGCGCTACTGCTGAGCATGAGATCTTGGATTCGATTCCCGGGTCGGGCAAAGTGTTATTGGGTTTTTCTACCTGGAATTTTTCAGTAGCAGCACGCGGTCTGAATTTGTGCCCTGTTGTGTGATGTGACCCAAATGAGTTCTACGCAGAGTTCTTTTCACTATTAAACAAACAATTCATTGACACTTTTCCACTAAAGACTAAAACTATTTACACAAAATTCTTATTTAGTGATTGGGCGACTCCAGGTATTCGTAAAAGCAGGGAAAAACTTTTTGAACTTTATGGCCTAAAGCAACATATGAATAATACAAGCTTTCATCAGTATGTTGCAAAATATTCTAAAACTTTTAAAAGTGTGTGCAAAATGGCTAAAGCTCTTCACATTAGCAATAAAATAAAATCAGCTGAAGATAAAATAAAAACTACCTGGCAAATAATTAATAATGAAACCGGTAGGAAAAAACAGCGTAATACTGAATTTAATTTAGAGACTGCACATGGTCCCATCAACTCAGATGTAGAAATAGCTCAGGAATTTGAAAACTTTTTTGCTAATATTCCCCATAAAACCACTGAAGCTTTAAATTCCTCACCCGCGCTTTCTGCTGCCTTACTTAGAAAGAATGTAAAGGCATGCCCTTTGGAGTTTAGGTTTCAGCATACAGACCCCCAGGCTGTTATAAAAGCTTTTAAAGATCTTAAAATTAAATCAACAGAAGATCTGTGGGGAATGTCTGTAAAAGTATGTAGATCAGTAATCGAAACCATTGCGCCTTATCTAGCTTTCATATTTAACACTAGTGTAGACCAAGGCGTCTTTCCGGATCTCATGAAACACAGTAAAGTAGTTCCTTTGTTCAAATCCGGTGATAGTAAGGAACCCAACAATTATAGGCCTGTGTCAATTCTGCCAGTTCTCAGTAAGGTGTTTGAAAAGTTGATACTCAGTCAAATGTTACGTCACTTTAATAAAAATTCCATCTTTCATGACCAACAGTACGGTTTCACCAAAGGGCGCTGTACCACTGACGCCGGTGTCACCCTAATAAAGAACATTTTTAACGCTTGGGAAGAAGCACAAGATGCCATTGGAATCTTCTGCGACCTCTCGAAGGCGTTCGATTGCGTACACCATGAGACACTTCTGCTGAAACTGGACCACTATGGGATTAGGAACACAGCTCATGATTTGTTAAGATCATACCTGAAAGATAGAAAGGTTAAAGTTCAAGTCAACGGCACAAACTCATTAGGGTCTGAAATGGTAATGGGCGTTCCTCAAGGTTCGATATTGGGTCCATTCCTCTTTTTAGTTTATATTAATGATTTACCCCAAATATTTCTAAATCAGCCAAAGATGGTGTTATTTGCAGATGACACATCATTGATCTTTAAAATAAACCGACGGTCACCAAATCTTGACGACGTGAATAGCTCTATTGTTCAGGTCCAAGATTGGTTTACGGTAAATAATTTGGTACTAAATAATAAAAAAACCAAATGCATTAGATTTAAATTACCAAATGTTAGAAGTAGCGAATGTGACATCGTATTGAATGGAGAAAAACTGGAATTTATTAATCAAACAGTTTTCCTTGGAATCACGCTAGACGAGAAATTACAATGGGGACCCCATATAACATCTCTCGCGGGGCGGCTAAGCTCGGCCGCTTATGCTGTTAGAAAGATAAGACAGTTAACAGATGTAGAAACCGCGCGTTTGGTCTATTTTAGCTACTTCCACAGTATTATGTCGTATGGCATTTTACTGTGGGGTCGGGCTGCTGACATTGAATCCATCTTTGTTTTACAAAAAAGAGCTGTCAGAGCCATTTATAATCTACGTCGTCGCGAATCTCTCAGGGAACTATTTAAAAAGATTAATATTATGACGGTACCTTGCCAATTCATTTATTCAAATATTATGTATGTGAGAAAAAATCTACATCTTTTTAATAAAATAAGTGATAGACATAATTTTAATACTAGAAATAAAGATAAAATAGATCAACCATTTTTCAGACTATCTAAAGTAAATACATCTTTTATGGGGTACTGTGTTAAATGTTACAACAGAATACCTTGTGATATATTAGAATTAAATGAAAGAAAATTTAAAAATCATATAAAAAGTACACTTTGTAAACAAGCATATTACAAATTAGAGGATTATATCCAAGACAAAAATGCTTGGAAACATGCTGGTCCTGCTCCATAGGACAATTCAGAATCTAGACAAAATCGAACTGGTTGCTAATTTGATTGTATAATTATTATTTTTTATTTTTTTAAACATTTATTTTATTTTATTTTTTGTGATTATTTGAACTCACTTTATTACTTATTATAATGTTAGAAATATAATATAATTTTACAATGTTTGTAAGTATGTGAGCACCATGCATCTATCACATAATTATGTCATTCCTTCATTTTTCATTCTTTTTACCTATCGTGGTATAGTAATCTTATTCTAGGTGCATTGTCTTCACATATAATTATATAATAAGTGTATACAAGATATAATGATTTTTTTTAAAAAGAGTAACGGTGGAGTTTCTTGCCCATTCTTCTCCATACGAAAACTACCTTTTGGAATGGGCGACTAGAATCAGTTTTATTATTTTTTGTAAAGTTTGACGTTCAAAAGTGCCTTTTTTGTGCCTAATTGAAATAAATTATTTGACTTTGACTTTGACTTTGTTGGTGGCAATAGGCTTGCCCCTACTACATGGGACTTAAACATAACTGGTGAAATGTGGGTGTACCTGCTGCAGGTACACCTCTGTCAAAACCTTCGAGGAAACAAGGCGTGAAATTATGTGTGTGTGTGATCAAATCATTCAAATGGTGGCAAATAGATTTATTTTTGGCAAACTTTACCAAGATCTCGACATTCAACATATTCCGATTCAGACGTTTATTTTATAAGAGAATATAGAAATATCATTAATCTTTGAAATATGCAGGGTCAAACGTAGGTAAGGTTATTATTAAGCTATCTTTTTGAAACTTTCCCAGTTTAACTATCAATAAATAAAGGTACTTTTTAAAGCTATGTGCGTGTACTCGGTAGTATTTTTTTTTTAATCTGGTCTTAGAAAGTTTCGCTAAAGTTTAATAAAAAGTTAGAAAAGACAAGTAAAAATAAAATTTGAAGCATTGCAGAACCACACCGAGCGTAAACAGGAACAAAATCTTATATAGATCTACACTATCAAGGCATCTTCCAGCCAGATTTGAACGTCGATAATTTTGTTCACAACGTCCAAAAATCGAAGTGAAAGTGTTAAAATTTCTTGAAAACGATTAAAAGCGAAATTTTCTGAACTGTTGAGAATAACCCAACATTTAAATTTTTTAATGATCGGTGGCCACCTTCACCTTACCCCATTTGTCTTTGGACCACTATGTTTGAGACAACCTGTATATTTATTTCTTTATAAAGATGTCTTAAATTAAAGCAAACAAAGTTGTCTTGCTCTTAAAATGATTCATCTTTTAACAAAGTTATTATGATTCATTTTAACAAGAAGTTGGTTCTGTCATTCTGACATCATGGTGAGACACTTGAAATGTCACTGCATCAATATTATTTAATTAGGTACCTATTCATACATAATATTCCATTAGTGATTAATACTAATGGCCTTTTTTTTCCATAATTTGACGTGTTAGGTAATTAATTTTTTATGTTGCGATCGAATTTTGTAATAAAAGTTGCAAAAACAGCGTTTTTTTTAAATGTGACGTCATTGTGTTGTAATTTATTTCGAGAAACTATTTTTAAAAAGAACCTTATCTTTACCTTGTAAATAATATTACTTATTTTATGTATTGTTCAACCTACATAAATAATTAAACGTCAATAAAATTATTCAAACACTTCTCCAATAATAAATAACTACAATTATTTTTAAAGTCTTTTAGCCCAATGGTTACGACAGCCACTACGCGATATAAACCTGATTAACGAGCGACTGGATATCGTCGAGTTGCTGATGAGCAACTCGCAGCTTCGACTACAGTTGCACGAAGACCACCTGAGGAGGATACCTGACCTGCAGGCCTTGGCCAGGAGACTGACCAGGAAGAAGGCTAACTTACATGACTGCTATAGGATTTATCAGGTAAAATTACAAATTACGTCTAGTTTTAGGGGACATCTTGTGCTTTAATCTGTCGCGCGCGCAATTAGCAGACACAATAGAATTTTATTGTTATCTGTCTCCAATATGAGACACCAGTATTATAAAGGTTAATACTTGTACTTACAGGAAGGTTCTATCGACGGTGCTGAGCTTGAAAAGATACATATAGGTATGAAGGGTACAGGAAAAGAAAGGTCATAATGTAATCATTTTGGAGAAAGATAAACTTTAATAATTTTGTAAACATTTATTTAAACTACCGTAGTGGCAGTGATAGCCTGGTGACCGTCGGACTGCCAAGTCATAGGTCTTGAGTTCGAATCCAAGGCACGCACCTCTGACTTTTCGGATTCATGTGCGTATTGTATAATTATCACTTGCTTCAAAATAGGTGAAGGAAAACTTCGTGAGGAAGCCGGCATGCCTGAGAAATATTTCTCAACGGCATGTGAAGCCAAGTTAGAGGCCCATGGGCGGCTTTAAAACTCTGACACCAGGTTAGTCACTAACCATACGAAAAGAAGAAGACAAACCATTTATTTCAAATAAACCAAATACACTTTTGAATTGTCAAGGGGTCGGTTAGTCAGAAAGATGAAGGTAGTTGCCCATTCCAAAGCGTAGTAGGTACCATCGAAGAAGTTCATATCTATACACCGTAAGGACTATTTTTGCTTGCAGCGCTCGGCCGCTATAGAACCGGGACGGTAACTGATGTGGTCATCGTGTTCACGGGATTTTGTTTCCAAACTGCTTAGATATGAAGTTCTTCGATAGTACCTATGGAGAAGAATAGGCTAGAAACTCGACGGACACTCTTTTAGATCAAAATATGGTTACAAAATATTGGTAACATTATTCATGTTGAAGTTATACATGTGAGAACGATGAAAAATGATAAAAGCCTCGTAAAATAAAAACAATTAAATTTAAATATGCCGTGGCAGCTAAGACATGACCAGTCCCTACTGACGGCGCCCGTTCACGTACATGACGCATGAATCAGCACCATTTAGCTCAACCATTTTGAAGGGAGCTAAATGATCCAACACACGCGCCACCGTCAGCGAGACATCAGAGTGAGCATGACATACTCTCAGCCGCCAGGGCACATTCAAGTCAATGAAAGACATACCCAGTACCTAAAGGTAGCTTTAGTCGGTACATAGTACTCACACATGTGCTATGCAATTATAAAATGCTAAGAGATTGAATTTATACAACGAAAAGATAGTTTTTAAAATCTTCAGCAGCTTCAACAGTATTTTCAAATGCTAATCAATCATAAACTATAAAACTATATGCCCCCTTGTGGAGCAGGACCAGCGTTGAGGAAGACCGTGAGTAGTTTCCGTAAAACCTCACGTGATTCGGGTATAATATACTAGTATTCAGTTGACCAGAGCTTTTAGTTATTACGCAGCAATGTTGCGTTTAGTGAACTAAGTCTAAGTACAAAGAAGTAAGAATTATGCTCAATAAATAGTACTTCCCCATCTTCCATCTTCAAACGGTGTCCGTAGGTATAACTCCATTTACTCCTTTTAGAAAATTGGGTATGACGGTTATGTTATTCTGAAAATCAACCCAAATATATGACTAATTCCAGGCTATCCAAAGGCTGCCATCTTTGCTGCGGTGTCTAGCTGAAGCAGAGAACGCCACCGTTCATTCATCAATCACTGAACCAATATCGGAGCTGAATGAAGACCTGGGCAAGTTCCTACAGATGATTGAAACTACCGTCGATATGGAGGCCGTTGACAGAGGTAACATTAACCATTTTCTTACAGAATCTACAAAACAAAAAACCTATTTCTCTCTCAATTTAGTCCAAGCTTAAACTTTAGAGCCAGTTATTGTATTTTGAACTTCATTCCAACAACAGTAAAGTTGTTACCACAAAAGTTCATTCTTTTCCGGAGTCTTGTCATACCGTAGTTGAAAAGAAGGCTAAACTAAACCAAAGCCTAGACTAAAGCTAAGACTCGTTTTGTAATGAGATTTTTGTTTTGAAATTTTCTTGAAGGATCTACTCCTTCACGAAAAGCTGGCCGGGACAGACTGTATGCGGAGGGTAAACAACTGGATGTCGCTTTAATTAAATAATATTTAATTAATTTCAGGTGATTTCCTCGTAAAGCCATCCTTCGATGAACAACTTCAGAGCTTAGGAGAGCAATTGGAACAAATGCAGTCATCAGCCGAAAGGGAACTTAGCAAAGCTGCCAGGGACCTCGGACTTGATGCCGGCAAGACTATCAAACTAGACAGTAATCCTCAGAATGGATTCTTTTTTAGGTAGAAACTGTATTTTACTTTTTGTTGGTAGTATGTGAGTAGTATGCTTTTCTTAATTGTCGTCTAATGGCAAGATCGCAACCGATTTATGTTAAATACGTAATGAAGTATCCCGTTTTTTCTGAACGATTATTTCGAAGTTCTGGAGCAGACCACTCGTCTTCAGACTGACAGAAGTTCTGGAGGAGAACTTCTGTCAGTCTGAAGACGAGCGTAGTCTAAATAGCTGATTTTGTTGCATAACAAATCTCTCTCTCGACAGGTATTCGCATCAGACCTTGGATATGGCATTACTAAAATAAATTATTTAACATTACATACCATTTACAGAGTTACATTAAAAGAAGAGCAAACACTCCGTGGAAACAAAAAATATACCATAATTGATGCGGTGAAGGGAGGCGTTAGATTTAAAACTAAAACGTTGGAGAATATCACCGAAGAATATACTTCGATCAAGTCGACGTATGAGAAGGAGCAAGATAAAGTGGTCGCTGAAATAGTTGGCATAGCAGGTGAGATCAGTTTAATTATTTGTTAATAACAGAACAGGTAATGTTTTATATCTTAGCATGTTTATATTGAATGGTAAAATAATCGTCAACAATTACCACTATCAATAAAATGCGTGATGGTACATTGAAATAGGCTTATTTCAATATACCATCGCGGACGGTTAATCACTTGACCCTTATGTTGCGTAGCAATGAGGTTGAAAAGCGGTCAGTCGACATCGGCCGCCCTGGTACTTCTGTCTTTGACCCACTTCCAAAATGGAAAGGTCACCACGCTGAACAAATAAAGCAGCTGCTGTCAAACTGGATCCTAAGAAGTATTTAACTAAACTTGTTAATACCCTTTTTAACAGGTGTGAAAAGACGCTAAACGAAGCCGAAAGTCACTTGTATTGCCCGTAATTGTGATATTGTTTTATACTGGACCATACCTGGAAAACCTCTGGTTACGGTGATGTTAAAGCCAAAGTTTCAACTTTTTTTTTTAACTTTTTTCCACTAAATCAAGTGTTAAATGTTACAACTTAACTTGAAATACCCCCACAACTCCTGACCGTTGCATGCTCCCATAAGCACAAGTTTTTGCGTGCGTTTCATTACGCGTTGCTGTAAACAGCGATTTTTCACACGAAAAATAATTATGAAGTAATTTCCCAGCAATCATGTTTATTCAATGTTACGTAGTTTAATGTACAGAGTGCGTTAATAACGGCTATGTGCCCCATACTAGAGTCAAAATACCCATGTTGACACCTGAAATGCCAAGTACTTCACTCACCATAGGTTTGCCACCATGGCTGAGACTATGGAGGACCTCGGTACAATGCTCGGTGTCGATGGACTCAGTAGTAAATTAACATAGACAAAACGAAGGTCATGTCAAATGCCCATGTAACACCCACCCTCATGAAGATCGGAAACTCTACACTCAAGACGTGACGTGACGTGACTCAAGTTGTGGACGATTATGTTTACCTAGGTCAAACTGTCCAGTTAGGTAGGTCCAATTTCGAGAAAGAGGTCAATCGTCCAACTCGGCTGGGCAGCCTTTTTTTTTTTTTTTTTTTTTTTTTGGGTGGGAAATCATCAAATGACGTCTCCCGCTCTGGGTGGAGCGGGAGGGCGTGTCAGACTCTTACTGACTAAAACCCACCCGTGTTCCTTCTCTTGCCTGTGCAATGCCAGGGGGCCACGGTATCCCTTTCGGACTTTCCCGCAACCCCGGCAGGCAATGGTCTCATTGGACCCCTTCACTCGCTGACACTCTTTGAGGCGCGCGTGGAACACTACGCGCCGTCGACCCGGGCCTGGTCCTTACCGGACGGCGAGCTACCCATTGCTCACCGTCCGCAAGCCCGCGCCTACGGTGGCCGGGAATCGGCAATCGATTCCCGACGCCCAGGGCGTCTCCTCCTGCGGCGGCTAGGGGCGTGAGGGCGCGAAATTTGCCTCTCCCTCACGCGCTCCGCCTCCTCCTTCGCGAGCATTACTGCTTCGCAGAAGGAGGTGACGGCCTCCCATGCTCTCTCGCTCCGTACCATGGCCTGGACCAGGGCCGGACGCGAGAGATCCCCGCCACCGATCGCCTCCACGAGGACACGGCGGTGCTCTGCCCAAGCCGGGCATACCTCCACCGTATGCTCCACCGTGTCCTCCGGGCGATCCACGCAGTGATGACACCCGGGCGTTTCCTCCCGCCTTATCCGAAACAGGTACCTCCCGAAACAGCCGTGTCCGGTGAGGACCTGCGTCAGGCGGAAGGTGAGGACGCCGTGGCGCCTCTCCAGCTACTCCTCAAAGAGGGGACTTATCGCCGCAATAGTGGCGTGCCCAGCACTGGGTTGCGACAATCGCACTCTCCATGACGCCATGAGATCCCGTCGGAGCTCTGTCCGCTGTGCCGCGATTTCTCGCGGCATCGGAGTCAAGCCCCGGCGTTTCGCCTCCCCGCGCCACTCCCAAATATGCGCGAGGACTTTTGCCTCCAGATCCCATGGCGGCAATCCGGCAAGGAGGCTCGCCGCCTCACCGGAGACCGTGCGGTATCCCCGGACCAGCCGGGTGGCCATGACCCTCTGGGACGCGTTCAACCGGCGGGCAGGCCGCCGCCTCAACGAACGCGCCCACACCGGTGCCCCGTACAGGGCCATGGACCGCACGATCCCCGCGTATAGCCTCCGGCAGGAGGCGTTTGGACCCCCTAGATTGGGCAGGAGCCGCTTCAAGGCAGCCCCGGCCCGGTCCAGTCTGGGAGCCAAACGTCGAAAGTGCTCCTCGAAGTTCCACCGACTGTCGAGGACGAGTCCCAAGTACTTCATCGTCGACTCGACGCCGATGTGAACCCCTCCTACCGTTATTTGGGAACCCGACGGTGGCGCGTTCCGAGGACCATGAAAACACATGGCCTCGGACTTGTGCAAGGCCACCTCGAGTCCCAACTGCCGGATTCTGGCCACGATTGTCGCAACCCCGTGTGTCGCTAGTTCGACCGCCGCCTGGTGCGACCTCCCCTGCGCCAGGACCAACGTGTCGTCAGCGTAACAAACGACGCTGACGCCATTGGGGAGGTCGGCGCGCAGCACCCAGTCGTATCCGATGTCCCACAGATGCGGCCCCAGGACCGATCCCTGTGGGACACCGCACGACATCTCTCGCCGGTTCCACTCTCCCTGGTGACCGGGGTAGATGATGGCCCTGTCCGTCAAATAGGCCTCGACCACACGACAGAGGTAGGTCGGCATCCGGTGATACCGGAGTGCCTCCCTGATGCAACTCCAGGGCAGGGTATTGAAGGCGTTGGCGATGTCTAGAGACACCGCCAAGACGACCCCACCCCGATCCACCGCATCCCCCGTGGAGCGCCCCCTGCGGAAACCAAACTGGCTCTCCGACAAATCCGGCCCCACCCGCACCAGCCGCCCGACGAGGCGGTCTGCAATTACTCTTTCAAAGAGCTTGCCCACCTCGTCAAGCAGCACGATGGGCCGGTAAGCGGACGGAGAGTCCAGGCTGGGCAGCCTGCGTTCGAGAATCTACGCAATATCATCTGGCCTCAAATACCAGTTTCTCAAGACGAAAGTCTAACCATTGTGTGTTGCCAGTGATGACCTATGGCACTGTGGTCGATCACAATGGGCCTCATAAGAAGGCAGAAATTGACCCAAAGGGCTATGCTTGGAGTTTCCCTACGTAATCGAATCAGACATGAAGAGGTCCGCAGGAGAACCAAGGTAACCGACATAGCTCGACAAATTGCCAAACTTAGTGGCAGTGGGCACAGTGGCATAAGGCTGGCAGAATAGATGGCTGATGGGGCCGAAAGTTTCTGGAGCGACCGCGTAACGAAAACGTAGCGATGGAAGGTTTCCCACAAGGTGGACCGATGACCTGGTAATGGCCGCAAGAATCCGCTGGATGCTAAAAGCACAGAAACGGTAGAAGTGGCTTTTTTATGATGTATGTTTGCTCTAGACCGTGTAACGAGTTTAAAATATCGTTACATGCTTCTCGTCAGTTAGTCGATTTCGGAACGTTTTTTTTTGCTGTCATCGATTGTCTTTGGTGTTTGGTGGAAGCTGTCAATTTTGACGTTCTCACTTTGCGACGAACATTCTTGATGGAGTATTGAACTCAACTAATTTTTTTCCAATCGGGATAAATCCTGGGTATTGGCGGCCTATTGATGCCGTAAACTTCAAAAACTTTCCCTTAGGACGTGGTGACGTAGGAATAATCCTTCATTTCTTTGGCTTCTTCTAAGTGATTTGCCGCCTGAATTTTGTGGTGCACTTAGATTTGCCATTTGTTGCAAAAGACGCTGGACCCCGGCGTTCTTTTCGTTTTTTTTTCTTCTTTTCTTTTACTGGATATATTTCTGCAGAATACAACTTTACGGTATTTCTACACTATATTTCTACAAGGGATATTTTTATCCCTACCTTCAACGCCACGATCCTAGAGGTTTTATTAAATCCATCTTTTTCATTACCTACCTTTTTATATTATCAACAAAGATGCAATAATAATGTAAATTCAACAATAATAATAATATAAAATCACCAATTATTACTTATCTGTAACTATAACATTTTATATTTAAGTTCATAATTACTCAGAAGCTACTGGAAATTAAACAAGGTATTAACAAGGGAAACTCCATTGTTTTATTACCTTAGTTTACCCCACCCACCGGCAGATTTAAAGTCTGACTCTCCGAAGTGTTCTATCTGGCAAGTTTGTTTATTTAAAACATACTGTGTGCATCTCCAAGGCTCCCGAAATTATTTTATTGTTTAATTTGTATTTTTTTTTCTTTTTGTATCTTTACACATTTTTATTAAATTGGGCAAGCTCCCAACACATGTGACACTCATAACACCCATACATTACAACCTCGATCTCGCCTGATGGAAAGCAATGGGTGCGGACTATGATATGATGGAACGAGTAAAACTAAAAGATGCCTGTTCACTCTTGCCCTGAAGGCTTATACGTGTGCTTATACGAAGGGTTATACGTGGAAGGGAACACACGCTGGCAGAGTTCCGCAGGGCTAACATGACAAGAGCGAGAATGCTCTTTTTCTCGTTTTGTCGAAATTTGTCTACGATTCTGACGTCATTCTAATCCCTAACATGACCGTAAACGACGAGATATCTCGAAAAAGGCACTTTGACACTTCTATTTGAAACCGATGTTGCAAGTTATTAAAAACAAATTATTTTTATGATAGTAACATCGGCTTGAGATTCCGTTTCATTCATTCAATGGTTCCGATTCTCTTGTCACAAATGCCTCTAAACTAGACTAAAAATCATCAAAATTTAGATTATTCTTGTCAACCGACGATTTTCCATTCTGAAATAGACTAAAGTGACACAACTTAACTATATTTTAGTTTGAAGGCACTGAGCTATTAATTTAGTGAAAATGGCAATTTTTCTGTTCAGAATTTTACGTTCTTCACCTAAAATCTTGGTCTAAGTATTTAATCGCGATTAAAAAACTAACTAAAATGAAACCAACACCTCGACGGAGCAAAAACAATACTGTCTTTTTTTTTTTCTCTTGCTTATATCTCGACCCCCTTTAGGAAACACATAAACCCCTAACACTCAACATGTAGGTAATATTTTTTCATATTTTCCATTAAAAAAAACGAAAAATTCCTAAAAAAACACGTCGTTCCAATATAAATAGTAGTTTAAAACTAAGTATTTTACATTATTAATATATTGTAAAATAAAATGATGACTAAAATAAGTACAATTATGAAACTGCCATGTTATTTTGGAGTTTTTTTTTGTATCATAATTTTGTCTACTCTTCTCGTCGTCAAAATCGACGACGTTACTCGTCGTCGATTTATACGTCGATACGACTAAATGATAGAAAAATCGGAGATTATCTCGTGTTGTATTGTCAAAAATCGAGATAACTAAGGTGCCATGTGCACAGAAGGAGTCGACTATTTTGTATGGACTCTGTCAGAAAACGAGAAAGTGACCGAAATAGACAAAAATTACTCACGCGAGAGCGAGTAACTGTCGCGTGTGTCATGTTAGGCCTGCCGTAGAAGAGAAGAAGTTCCGTTCAGAAGCGCTGAGTACGACTAGTCGGTATATCGACGAAGTGCGAATGGTACCCTGCAGTACGTATGGTAGTTCGGTAGTAAAAGGGAGAAGTCTGTAGACCGACGACCGACGAAGATAGAAGACCGACGGGCAAGCAACATTACGCCAATGAAGCCTAGCCCCCAGCGCCCTTTTGCTCTGCGTTTCACCGAGTCAGGTGTAGCAAGCTGGTATTTTGGTGAGCCATCCCATAAGTGGATGCAATACTCCATAAAGGAACGTACCTGAGCTGTACCGCCCCGCGATGCTTGGGGGATGCTTATGTCCAGCAATGGTCGTCTTTCGGCTAATGCTGGTGATAGCCCAGTGGTTAAGGACTCGCCTCTCATGCACGAGGTTGTGGGTTCTAACCTGGGTCAATGTGACTTTCAATTCATATGTATTTTCTGAGTTTATCGCTGACATTACTGACATGGGTAAAGGAAAACATCGTGACGAAACCTGAAATCGCCAACCCGTCTTGAGCAAGCGTGGTGATCAATCCTCGTGCCTTCTCTGTATGAGAAGAGTCTTCTGCCGTGCTTACCATATCAATTTTCTCTTTAATGTTTCAGCTGGATATTCCGAATGCCTCTTCTGTTTATCCCACATCTTGTCCCGTTTGGACGTGCTAGTATCGTTCGCGGTGGCCGCAGCAAGTGCCCCGGCGTCGTACGTGCGCCCTGTACTCACGGAGGAACTCGACGAACTGTTGTTTGAGGAGTTGAGACACCCCTGTCTAGAGGTCGCTGAAGGCGTGTCTTATATACCGAATGATGTGGTTTTTAAAAGAGGTATGTTACTATGTAAACAAACAGGTATTTTTTACAGTTAATTTTCTGTTCAAATGTTAACTGTGTATTTGAAGTTATTGACTTCGAGCGTATCAGATATGATACACGAACTTCTCACGGCGCGTACAACTGTAGTTCAGTAGTACACGCAGTGGCGTGCCTAGGGTACAAAATTAGTGCAAGCCGACAGATCATTTACAATTAAAAAAAAACAGCTGTGAGGGATTGACTGATTTTCATATGTTGTGTTCATGGTACAACATTATTATAATTTTGGAAAACTTTTATAATGAAAAAAGTTCTACATTTCAAACGTAATACGTACGTAATTGTCATAAGCGCCATATATATTAATGAATGTGCGTAATCACACCGCTTAGCCGAACCTTTTCACTTTAATTCATATTCGTTTGTCACATGCAAAAAAAAAAAACAATCAAGAGCCACTAGATGGCTCTCAAATGATTGATTTGTTGTTCTATTGCCGTACGCATAATTTTATGAGTTTAATTTAATTTAATGTGGATTGAAAATGTTAACATGAGATATTCCCTAAATAAAATTTTAAGATTTATCTTAATGACAATAGCCCTAGCCAACAATCTTTATTTCAAATCACCTATGAAGAATCTCTCAATACGAACATTATTGTGTTTTGTGATCTCAGTATGTTGGATCGTTAAGTTCCCTTCAAAATGGAAAATGTTGAGTTGAACGATGCTGATCCATACGTCATGTTCGCGAACAGGCGCTATCAGTAGGGACTGGTCATCTCTTATCTGCCACGGCTTATTTTAATTTTTGAATTGTTTTTATCTTTTTATTATGGACGCTTTTTACGAGCACGTCTTTCTACATTTGTTCTCACATGTATAATTTCAACATGAATGATGTAACCAATATTTTGTAAGAATATTATGATTTAAAAGAGTGTCCGTGGAGTTTCTTGCCCGTTCTTCTCCATAGGATCCTACGATTTGGAATAGTCAACTAGCTTCATATTTCAGACTGACTGACCTCTTGATAATTCCTCTTATAATAGGTTGGGGAAAAAGTTGCTTCGCATTCACGCGTTTTTAAGAAAATTCAAAACATTTTTTAATATAGTTTATTTACATTTAATTAAAGTATGTAGGTACCATTTTGTTCGATAACTTTTTGCCATCTTATATGTAGGGACATGATCCCTCCATGGTGACATCGCTACAATAACTATCACATAATTTTAAACAATAAAACTAATTCAATACTTCAGCACTTGGAAAATAAAATAATCTCAAAAAAATAATTTCAAAACAATTAAAAATTCGTCGTCACGTCGCGCGGACTTGCAATTCTCTTTACGCGGGTCAACAAAGCGGATAGTGCATTTGCGCGAACATAATGCTTCTCAAAATTAAAAGTTACTCTGTGCGCATGTGCGCTCAGAAGCCGGGCTTTTCTTTTCATACAAATCTGCGTGTATGTACTTACCAATAGATCAACAAATGTAAACGTTTCTATAGCAATTTGTAGGCGAAAACTGCGAGACAGAGAAAGGTAAGGCAAGCCAGATAAAGAAGCCCACGAGTGTAAGCGAGAAGGCGCATTTGAATGTATTGTATTGGCGCGGAGGTTTGGCAACAAAGCGCGGAATGGAAATTTTATTCCAATATATGTAATATATGTTTATTTATTTCAAAAAAGTGGTATACAGTCTGTTACAATAATATGATTACTAATGAATGAGTTCAAAGAGTGCGTAGATCTGGCAAACTTTTTTTTTTGTTGGGAAATTATCAAATAACTTCTTTCGCTCTGGGCGGAGCGGAAGGGCGTGTCTGACTCTTACTGACTAAAACCGACTCGTGTTCCTTCAGTTGATTCCCGACGCCCAGGGCGTCTCCTGCGGCGGCTAGAAATTTACCTGTCCCTCACGCGTTTCGCCTTCTCCTTCGCGAGCATTACTGCTTCGCAGAAGGAGGTGACGGCCTCCCATGCCCTCTCGCTCCGTACCATGGCCTGGACCAGGGCCGGACGCGAGAGATCCCCGCCACCGATCGCCTCCACGAGGACACGGCGGTGCTCTGCCCAAGCCGGGCATACCTCCACCGTATGCTCCACCGTGTCCTCCGGGCGATCCACGCAGTAATGACACCCGGGCGTTTCCTCCCGCCTGATACGGAACAGGAACCTCCCGAAACAACCGTGTCCGGTGAGGACCGGCGTCAGGCAGAAGGTGAGGACGCCGTGGTGCCTCTCTAGCCACTCCTCAAAGACCGACTTATCGCCGCAATTGTGGCGTGCCCAGCACTGGGTTGCGACAATCGCACTCTCCATGACGCCATGAGATCCTGCCGGAGCTCTGGCCGCTGTGCCGTGATTTCTTGCGGCAACGGAGTCACGCCTACTCGTGCCACTTACAAATGTGCGCGAGGACTTTTGCCTCCAGATTCCGTGGCGGCAATCCGGCAAGGAGGCTCGCCACCTCACCGGAGACCGTGCGGTATCCTCGGACCAGCCGGATGGCCATGACCCTCTGGGAAGGATCTGGCAACCAAGCCCAGTGCGCGCGGCAGAAAAAACGGGGATTTCGAAATTTGATAATTTCTATGACAAACATGATGGAGTTCGAGTTCATTGACTCTTTTTTGTTTATGTTTTTTCAATACTTTTCTCAAAACAATTGCACGAATGATTACCAAAAGCGTAGGTCCCTATCAATATAATTCAAGCGCCAAAAATTCTTGGAAGTATCAAAGCTCTTACTTATGTAACCTCCTGATGTCTCTTACCCTTTAACCTCAACGTTACAGGTTCAAGCGTGCTGCACGTAGTGACAGGCGCCAACATGGGCGGCAAGTCCACGTGGATGCGCTCCTGCGGCGCCGCGTGCGTGCTGGCGCATGCGGGCTGCGTGGTGCCCGCCCGCGCCGCGCGCCTGCCGCGCCTGCGCAGCGTGGCCGCGCGCGTGGGGGCCGCCGACGCCGAGCGCGCGGGGCACAGCACCTTCATGCGCGAGATGGTCGACACCGCCGCCATACTGCGGGTCAGTAGTACTGTAGCACATGTGTGTCTGCCCGCCCGCGCCGCGCGCCTGCCGCGCCTGCGCAGCGTGGCCGCGCGCGTGGGGGCCGCCGACGCCGAGCGCGCGGGGCACAGCACCTTCATGCGCGAGATGGTCGACACCGCCGCCATACTGCGGGTCAGTAGTACTGTAGCACATGTGTGTCTGCCCGCCCGCGCCGCGCGCCTGCCGCGCCTGCGCAGCGTGGCCGCGCGCGTGGGGGCCGCCGACGCCGAGCGCGCGGGGCACAGCACCTTCATGCGCGAGATGGTCGACACCGCCGCCATACTGCGGGTCAGTAGTACTGTAGCACATGTGTGTCTGCCCGCCCGCGCCGCGCGCCTGCCGCGCCTGCGCAGCGTGGCCGCGCGCGTGGGGGCCGCCGACGCCGAGCGCGCGGGGCACAGCACCTTCATGCGCGAGATGGTCGACACCGCCGCCATACTGCGGGTCAGTAGTACTGTAGCACATGTGTGTCTGCCCGCCCGCGCCGCGCGCCTGCCGCGCCTGCGCAGCGTGGCCGCGCGCGTGGGGGCCGCCGACGCCGAGCGCGCGGGGCACAGCACCTTCATGCGCGAGATGGTCGACACCGCCGCCATACTGCGGGTCAGTAGTACTGTAGCACATGTGTGTCTGCCCGCCCGCGCCGCGCGCCTGCCGCGCCTGCGCAGCGTGGCCGCGCGCGTGGGGGCCGCCGACGCCGAGCGCGCGGGGCACAGCACCTTCATGCGCGAGATGGTCGACACCGCCGCCATACTGCGGGTCAGTAGTACTGTAGCACATGTGTGTCTGCCCGCCCGCGCCGCGCGCCTGCCGCGCCTGCGCAGCGTGGCCGCGCGCGTGGGGGCCGCCGACGCCGAGCGCGCGGGGCACAGCACCTTCATGCGCGAGATGGTCGACACCGCCGCCATACTGCGGGTCAGTAGTACTGTAGCACATGTGTGTCTGCCCGCCCGCGCCGCGCGCCTGCCGCGCCTGCGCAGCGTGGCCGCGCGCGTGGGGGCCGCCGACGCCGAGCGCGCGGGGCACAGCACCTTCATGCGCGAGATGGTCGACACCGCCGCCATACTGCGGGTCAGTAGTACTGTAGCACATGTGTGTCTGCCCGCCCGCGCCGCGCGCCTGCCGCGCCTGCGCAGCGTGGCCGCGCGCGTGGGGGCCGCCGACGCCGAGCGCGCGGGGCACAGCACCTTCATGCGCGAGATGGTCGACACCGCCGCCATACTGCGGGTCAGTAGTACTGTAGCACTTATGCCACTTTGTAAATCTGTAACGAAAACTGTTATTCATTTCAGACGGCGACACCTGACTCGCTAGTACTTATCGATGAGTTAGGACGAGGCACTTCAACATACGAGGGTTGCGGGATAGCATGGGCTATTGCAGAGTAAGTACATATCTATTGTTGAGCTTATAAACTTATAGGCCAAAGCAAGACTCGATTGGCAAATGTTTCGTGTGAGCGGTTACCACAATCGACTTTGGAAACTTGAACCGTCAAAACTGTGACGCGTCAACAAACAAGAAGTTTAATGTAAATCCAAAAGTGATCAAAGTTTTCGTATGATGATCGTACAATCGAGATTTCGCCCGCAGGGTACAGTTGCGTAGGTTTTTAAGTTCCCGCGACCCCCGGCGTAGGTGTGAGACGGAACACCGGGGTGGTTTTTAGTCAGTAAGAGTCTGACAGACCCCTCCGCTCGCCCCAGGCGGAGGACATCCATGAGGATTTTCCACCCCGGAACAAAAAAAAAAAAAAAAGGGTACAGTTGACGCGAATCATACACCGATCGACCTGTGCTTTGAAACTAAACATAAATACATATTATCAAATACGTCGAGATAGTAACGGGTTTAAAAAGACGCTTAACGAAGCCGAGAGACGCTTATTGTGATATTTTTTTTGTACCGATCCATACCCCATACCTTTTTTCCTAAAAAAACACACATCTACATATTGAAGGAAATTTCTATGCAAACAAGTTTTATATGTTATAATTTAACTTTAAATACCCCCAAAACCGTACCGTGTTTAAGCACAATATTTTGCGTTACATTGCGCGCTGCCGTAAACAGCGATTTTTCACACCAAAAATAAAAGTCGTTTCCCAGCAATCATTTGTACTCAATTTCACTTATGATGTACAGAATGCGTAGATAACGGCTATGTTATACACCTTGTATAAACGTATGCCTTGCACTTTTCACAGCACTCCACATTTGCAATTTACAGGGAACTAGCAACAAAGAGTAAATGTTTCTGCCTGTTCGCGACTCACTACCAAGAACTGACTCGTCTGGCGAGTGCCCACCCGGGCGTCATCGTCAACTCGCACGCAGAGGCATCTGTCGTCAACGGACAACTATTACTGTTGCACCGCATTGCGCCAGGACCCGCACTGCATTCTCTTGGACTGCACGTTGCTAAGCTCGCAGATCTACCTGAATCTATTATTGAGGTGAGGAACTTGTACAGTCTTCTCTTCTTGTACTTGCTTCGTTCGTATGTTTCCGGTTAGTCTTTTTTTGTCTCCTCATTGCACTATCTCTGCTTTACCGATTCTGCATTATTTAGTGCGTCGTAATGTCAATACCGCAGAACATTCAGCCCGAATTTAAAATGTGATATTGACAGAATGACTCCAAAGAACAAAGATCTATACTATCAATCAATCTGCCTAGCCTTTTCCCAACTATGTTGGGGTCGGCTTCCAGTCTAACTGGATGCAGCTGAAAACCAGTATTTTATTTACATGAAGCGACTGACTATCTGACGACCCAGTAACTGGGTAATACGGTACCCCTTGGTAAGACTGGATGTCAGACTTTCGGGCTTCTGACGACCCGTAACGACTGTCAAAGATGTTCGAATGACAGCTGGGACCAACGGCTTAACGTGCTTTCCGAGGGACGAAGGATTCTCGGTATGTAAAGATGGTCACCCATCCACGGGCCAACCCAGGCAAGCGTAGCTGAACCGGATGTATCGACCCGTGCGGCTGTTATTACTTAGCCACGAGCTCCTCCTCTTACTTATCTATTCATACTATACAGGGTGGCAGGGAACATCGACGCGAAAATTGTTAACGTGGATTCAATACATGATTCACAACATAATTATCGGTTATTTTTTTTAAAAATCTGCTGTTTCAAAGAAAAGTGCAATACCTACGCGGTCAAAATGTATAGAACAGCAGCACATAACCGATGAAAAATTTCAACGCAGGGGGTCCAGAATCACGTACTGAATCCATGGTTGATTAATGGTTTCGCGTCGATGTCCCTGCCACCCTGTATAATATAATATTAATATTAAAGCTGAAGAATCTGTTTGTATGATCGCGCAAATCTCTGGAGTCGGATTTAAAGAAACCTTTCGCATTTGATAGCGTAATTCTTGAGGATTTTTAAGCAATAGTCTGCTCAGTGCCGTATCTATTACATTTTTTATGTGTCCTGACTTGATAAAGTAAAGAATTTGAAAACTGACGAAGATGTTTTAAAAGATTCGGCTGTACTTACTATTGTATAATGATAAAAGAAGTCTCAACTCAGCCTATCGCAGTCCAAAGCTGGACGTGGAATGCGCCACATCAGCCGGTTCTCCGCCTTCCTCCCTTATTGAAAGCAGCGTACAATTGTAGAATAAGATTGGGTTGCATGCTTTGTTGCTTGTTTGTTTGATATCTTTCTTGTTTCTTGCTTGCATGCGTGCCTGTATGTTTGTTTGTTTACCGAAACCGAATCAGTCACGAACCTTAAGTCTTGTAGCCTGTAGTTTAGCTTGCAGTCGACTCCGTAGACATAAATATATGGACTGGAAATACCTACAAAAAAAAGGTGCATGCATACCTAAAACTCATAATGTCTCATAAAATGGCTGCCATTGCTAGGCTTGTGTCAATCAAGGACTTTAAAATACAGCAAACATGCATGTTGAATTGCCGTTTTCCAACATAGGTAATACGGGCTGGTTTCCGCAACTCCACGTCAAAGCGCGTATTTTGCGTACGGGTGGGAAAAATCGGTCATTCAATCCACCCCAGCTCCTCAAAGAATGCCAGCAACGCCTTGGTATTATTGGCAATCTCGCGTAGGGTACCTGGGTTACCGAAGTATTTTGCCCTGTAAGTGGCGACCACCGGGCAGTTTAACAGCACATGAGCTGCTGTCTCGTCGTCCTCCATGCAGGCTCTGCAGAGCGGACTGTCTGTGACTCCTATGACAAAGAGGTGTTTATTAAATGGCCCATGGCCAGTTATAGCTGCTGTAATCACACGCAGCTGTTGTTTAGTTAGTCGAAGAACCTTTTTTGTGAGGCGGTCATCGATTGAGGGTAGTGCCTCCTTAGCCTGCCTGCACTCGCCTTCGTTTTCCAACATTTCCATGCAGTTTTAAAGGTAAACTAATCGTAACTTTCTTACAAATCTCAATAACACAAAAAAATTGACAGCAAAGCTACCTACTGAGCAAAACTACCACGAAACTCGTCGCTTAAGATGGCTGATATGGTACTTACCTGTCACTACGTCACAACAAAATGTTGCCGCAATACGCATAAACTTAAATATTCTTGTCTCTTTTGTCAAATACGATAATTTTATTGGAAAGAATGAGACAAAACGATATTTCACATTCTGTATCGTATTTCACTCATATTTGTATAAGCAATTTATGTATGTATAGAATAACGCGGGGCCTCCATGTTTTTCTAGCTCAATGGTCGCCTTCGCCTCCCTGGTCTTTGATCTGAATTTTTTGAGCCATAAATTCTGATACGAATATTTTAGTGTCAATTACTCTGCACTTATGCCAACTCCTTTAGGAAATACATCCGTGATATTACACTTATAATAATAGTCTTCCAAATTTCCTTGCTTCGATAAAGTACCAGCTCTTTAATCTACAGAATTTTATTTTTGTGATAACTTTTCAGTACGCAGAGTCTCAACAAGCGCAGCTAGAAATCAACTTGTTCGACGTGGAGGTAGCTGTTAAAACGAAGGAAACGACAGAGGGTCACAAATTAATAGCCGATTTCTTGCGAAAATGCAAACTAATACATGAGGGTACAGCATCAGATGACACTATGATAAAGGAAATAACGAAGCTAAAGCAAGAATTGCTACAATCTAATAATAAGTATGTGGAATCTCTTATGGCCTGAGACCTCTGGTTTACTTTCATGTCAAATAAACGTTTTTCAAATTTTTTAATTTGCCTTTTATTGGTCTACCTACCCAGTCGTCGTCACTGCGCGACCTCGCCCGCTCCTGCCCGTTGGCACTTTAGCGGCAGGCAGGCTCTCACTATGTGAGCGGGGCGAGCGCTTCCTCCCTCCTGTGGAGGGAGGAAGCGCTCGCCCGACGTTTGAGTGACGGCAAAATAAGTACACCGTTTTCTGTTGACTTTAGACGTTGGTCTAGTGGTCGCAAGCGTTACTAGGTCCTTTTTTTTTTTTTTTTTTTTTTTTTTTTTTGGGTGGGAAATCATCAAATGACTCCTCCCGCTCTGGGTGGAGCGAGAGGGCGTGTCAGACTCTTACTGACTAAAACCCACCCGTGTTCCTTCTCTTGCCTGTGCAATGCCAGGGGGCCACGGTATCCCTTTCGGACTTTCCCGCAACCCCGGCAGGCAATGGTCTTCCCTTCATTCGCTGACATCTCTTTGAGGCGCGCGTGGAACACAACGCGCCGTCGACCCGGGCTTGGTCCTTACCGGTCGGCGAGCTACCCATTGCTCACCGCCCGCAAGCCCGCGCCTACGGTGGCCGGGAATCGGCAATAGATTCCCGACGCCCAGGGCGTCTCCTCCTGCGGCGGCTAGGGGCGTGAGGGCGCGAAATTTGCCTCTCCCTCACGCGCTCCGCCTGCTCCTTCGCGAGCATTACTGCTTCGCAGAAGGAGGTGACGGCCTCCCATGCAAGCGTTACTAGGTCCTGGGTTCCAATTCTGGGTCGGGCAAAGTGCTGACTAAAGTGTTTTTTTCGGGATCCTGCCGTTTTGCCGAAAAGATTTTGCCAAATTTTCACTACCCAAACAAATTTTAGCAACTTTTTTTTATACCATGCAATGTTTGGAATGATTTTAGTACGCACATTTTCATTTAGTAATTTTTTTACGTGGCAGAATATTATCAAGGATAATGTAATTTAAAATTATTTACGGTTTAAGAGATATACTGCTTTCTATCTTTAAACAATAAACGTTTGGTCAGGTTAAAAATGCTTGGGGTGCGTGCAGAAAACCTCGTGTGCCTGAATGCTGCTCGTTCCTTTCGAATACGTTCCGGAAAGGGCAGTCGTCGGGCCGGAGCATCCTGGGTACGGCCAATAGTCTCTCCATGTCGGAGAGGGTATTGACTGTGGCGAATTTCTGCGTGGGGGGGGAGCTATATGCTCCTGGTCGTCCACTCACCCCCTCTGCTTACAGAGGTAGGGTTGAGTGGACGTAGGACGTTTCTCCACATGTCTGTCTGTTTCAAACAGAGGACATGGTGGAGAAACATGGGCGGCGCTCGTTGTGCATTCACCCTGCCAACGAGCTGCAGCGGGGGATCTGATTCAACTGCAACCGTCGAAATCGTAATCCGTAAAGAGATCATGGTCATGTTTTTTTATGACTCGGAACGGGACGAGGATCTTGGCTTGATCGCCCGGATCGCAAGGAAAATAAATCTCTATAAAAAAATCCTCTCAGCCATTCATACCTTCGCGACGCGGTATGAATGGCTGAGAGGATTTTTTTAGGAGGAGTAGTGTCATCTGCAGCTTTTTAGTTGTGGGAGGCGCATCAGTCGCGCACCCCCAGCCAGGGGTTACTGGACCCCCTGGTTGGGAAATAAATGCACTAGGTACAGGGGGTAACCCTAGGATTTTATATCCCCCATCGGTATTGAATCCCGACACCGCGTCCGAGAAGAACTTAGTTGCGAGTGTTTCGAGCATCGGCTCGGAGCGCTCGCGGCCTGAAGAGGGAATGGCCGGGCAACCCTCCACAGGAGGGAGGAAGCGCTCGCCCCGCTCACATAGTGAGAGCCTGCCTGCCGCTAAAGTGCCAACGGGCAGGAGCGGGCGAGGTCGCGCAGTGGCAAGCGGAACCTATGCTCGTTTGCCGGAGCGCGGTGGGCGGGATCGGTCCGTGTCGGTATCCCGACCCGATAAACCGACTCCGGTTGATCATGCGGAGAGCATGGGAAGCGTGGGGACCGACTCCGGGGCCACGATCTCGGACCTCAGCGAGGGTTTACAGCTGGGGTCCAACAAGGCGGAGGCCAATGCTGCCAAGCGGGCGCAGCGTAGGGCTGTGGCGGCTGACGGTTGTCAAGCGCGGGAGCGGTGCTCAACCCGGATGTCGTAAGTCAAACGAGCACGGAGGAGACGGCGAAGCTATGGGAGGAGAACCGCCGTCTCCAATCCTAGTTGGAGGACCTCAAGCGGCAATTTGCCGCCCAGAGGGCAGCTCCCGCGGCCACCGGATCGCCGGTCCCGCCATCGCCACCATCGTCGACCCCATCATCAACCCCTGCACGTGGATACGGAGGTCGAGAAGATCGTTCGCATCTGCATGATGCAGTGCGGGCAAATGGTGGGGGCTCGGCTGGAGGCCATCGAGGCGAGGCTCCTCCCGGCCGAACCCTTCCGCCCACCGCTCGCTGTGGACAAGCGGAGGTTGGCTGGCCCCACTCAACCGGGGTCAGCGGTCGTGGCGGCTGAGCCGAGCGGGTCCGGGAAGGGGGCTAGTAAGCCTGCGAAGGACAAGTCTGCGCCCACTTCCCGGACGGGTGCTCTCCCGGCGACCAGGTCTGTTTCCACTTCCCAGACGGCTTCCGGGCCTTCCACGGTGGCCTGGACAACGGTCGTCAAGAGGGGCCGCAAGAAGAAGAAGAAGGCGGCGCCGCCTCCACCCGCTGAGGCACCGGCACCTTCTACGAGGACACAGAGGCCGCCTAGGGCGAGAGCCCCACGCTCTGCGGCTGTAGTATTAACACTGCAGCCCGGAGCCGTCGAAAGTGGCGTCTCATATAAGGCAGTCCTTTTGGAGGCCAAAGCCAAAGTCGCGTTCCCCAACCTTGGCATACCGTCTGGCTTCAGATTGAGGCCGGCGATTACGGGGGCGCGGCTGTTGAAGGTGCCTCTAGCGGCGAGAAGGCGGACATCCTGGCCGCCAAGTTGAGGGCGGTACTGAACCCCGAGGATGTTCGAGTGTCCAGGCCTATGAAGACCGCTGAGCTGAGCGTCGACGGCCTGGACGACTCGACCACCCCGGCTGAGGTTGTGGCAGCCGTCGCCAAAGCCGGTGGATGTCCGCCCGATGAAGTGCGGGTGGGTGAGATCCGCACCGACGCTTCTGGACTTGGCGTCGTTTGGGTGCGGTGCCCGGTGGCGGCGGGCAATAAAGTCGCCGACGGTGGACGACTCTTGGTCGGGTGGGTTGCCGCAAGGGCCAAGCTGTTTGAGGGTGGCCGGGCTGCGGCTCCGGGCCAAGAACGTAAGTCCGGGGCCGGACGGGATTCACGGCCTAGTATTGGCCCTCGCTCTGAAAGAGCTAGAGCCCCATCTGAGAGGACTCTACACGGCGTGCCTTGAGCGGGGCCACTTTCCCACGTTGTGGAAAACTGGTCGTTTGGTCCTGCTCAGGAAAGCGGGGTGCCCTGCCGACTCGCCGTCAGCGTACCGGCCCATAGTGCTGCTTGACGAGGTGGGTAAGCTGTTTGAGTGAATCATCGCAGCCCGCCTCGTCGGCCACTTGCGCGGAGAGGGGCCGAACCTGGATGATTGTCAGTTCGGGTTTCGGTACGGGCGCTCCAACATATACGCTGTGTCGCGGGTGAGAGTCCTGGCGGAGGAAATGGCGTCCCGGGGCGGGGTGATGGTGGCGGTGTCGTTGGACATCTCCAACGCCTTCAACACCCTGCCCTGGAGTTGTATTCGGGAGGCACTGCGGTATCACCGTGTGCCTCTCTACCTCCGCCGCATCGTTGGGGCTTATCTCTCGGAGAGGTGTGTCACCTACGTGGGACGTGATGGCGTAAACCAGCGCCGCATGTCGTGCGGTGTTCCACAGGGCTCGGTCGAAGGACCCCTCCTGTGGAACATCGGGTACGACTGGGTGCTGAGGGGCGAACTCTAGCCGGGCGTGGACCTGACGTGCTATGCGGACGACACTCTGGTCACGGCCCGGGGGAGTTCGCACAGGGAGGCAGCGTTGCTGGCGACGGCTGCGGTCTCACAGGTGGTGGGCCGCATACGGCGCCTTGGCCTGGAGGTGGCCCTCAACAAGTCGGAGGCCATGGTGTTTCATGGTCCCCGGCGCGCGCCGCCGCCTGGATCACACATAGTGGTCGGCGGGGTCCGGATCGCTGTCGAGTATCAGGAAGAGTCATCGAGAGTCATGAAGTATCTGGGATTGGTGCTCGACAGCCGGTGGGACTTTCGACCCCACTTCCGGCGGCTGGCGCCCAAGTTGATGGGCGCGGTTGGGGCGCTGTCAACGCTGCTTCCTAATCTGGGGGGCCCGAGCGTCGCCTGTAGGCGACTCTACGTGGGGATCGTGCGATCGCCGGCCCCGATCTGGGCGGCTGACCTGACGTCCAGTAGCATCGCAGTTCTGATCCTCCAGAAACGACTAGATTATATAGAAAAAAAAAACACGACAGTAAATTGAAAACTGACGATACTATATCTAATTTATAATGATATAATTTTATTTGGCAAATTTAATTTTCAGTTATTCCAACTGAAATATTCGACTACGTAAAAATTGGTAAAGTACTAGTTGGTAAACAAGTTATTGTTTAAACGTTCACTTGCCAAACATTAGGTTTGCATTACAATTATTTGTGAAGAGATTTGTTGCTAAATAATAATTTGGCACATGAAATTAAGCGGGAAATTGTTTGGGAAGTGTAATAAGTGTGAATAATTTGGCAATTTATTTTCGATGAAACAAGGGAGACCCGATTTTTTCACCTAAAATTTGTCAGTATACCAGGCAGGCAGGAGTCTGGATTTGTGCCCAGTTGATGGCAATAGGCTCGCCCCCTATTATATGGGACTCACTGGCGAAATGTGGGTGTAATAATATATGTACACCTCTGCTTAACCCTTCGGGGATTAAGTTTTTAACATACATAACATGAATACTGCCGGTTGGCTGTTAGTCAATGGGTCTTCTTCATTGTCGGGCTTTCGCTGCAAGCGGGCTCCACTCTTAACTCCTTTTAACTCGTAACGTTAAATTTCATAGAAGTAGCTACGAACGAGAAGTTAAAAACGAACTCGTTCCGTTCAAGCCAAATGGAACGCTGTCCACACGGACTCCGTGCGACAAATAATCAAATGAAGCGCCATTTGATTATGTGTCGCACGGAGTCCGTGTCCTTCTAAATAGTAACTCGGTGCTTTAATTTTCGAGCTCGCTTTCGCTTGTTCTTGTCAACATTCTCTTAATTGTTAGGCTTTTCTGCATCCCGGGTCGACGGCGCGTTGTGTTCCACTCGCGCCTCAAAGAGATGTCAGCGAATGAAGGGTTCCGATGGGACCGATGCCTGCCGGGGTTGCGGGAAAGTTCGAAAAGTCTGGAAAGTCCGTTTTAAGAGTCTGACACGCCCTCCCGCTCCGCCCTGAGCGGGAAAAGTCATATTTGATGATTTCACACGCAAAAAAAAGGCCTTTCTGCATATCTAACTCGACAAAATATCTCTTATTTTCTGTATGAATAGTCAAAAGAAAAGCTACACAAGCTAGTAAAGTTACACTAACCTAACAGTGATCAACTAATCTTGGATTTTGAAGGAAGGTTCGGAACTCCTCAACGATGACGAACGACAAAAACATTAACGTATTGTTGTGATTGGATACTTGTACAAAAGACCAAAGAAAACAGCTAGTTATGTATATTAGAGGCTAACCTGTGTGTAAGTTATGTTAGGCTAACATAACCAAATCTTAGAGTGATATTAATTCACGTGCATCTCAGGTGTCGGCAGTGACCTATCGCTGCCGGCCGTTGTCGAATCGATGGTCGGCAGCGAGGAGTCCTGGGACGCGGTGGTATCCTTTTGCGAAACAGTCATTTCGCAGAAGGAGGCTGCGGAAAGGGAGCGGGAGATTGCTTCCGCTAACCCGATCCGCAGCAGACGTACCGGGTGTCGGCGGAGGGCGGATAACGCCCTCTTCCAGCCGGGCGACTGATCTGGGGAAATCCGTCGCCCCCTACTCCTTAGGACCCGAGATGGTGGCGCTTAGAGTTCCACGCGCGCCTCTCTATGATGTAAGGGGGGAGTTTAACACCTCACTCTACCCTAACCCGAGGTGGCCCGCGGAGTCGGGTCACTAGTCGGGGATCGCGGAAATCGCATTAGATCCCATGATCCCCGGTGCAAGTGTGAGACGGAACACCAGGGTGGTTTTAGTAAGAGTCTGACAGACCCCTTCACCCTCCCCATGGCGGAGGACATCCATGAGGATTTGCCCCGTAATAAAAAAAAAGGATAGGTTAGTCTAACCTAACTGCTTGTACACAGGTTAGGTTAGTCTAACCTAACTTACACACAGGTTAGGTTAGCCTTTTTGTCTCGGGGTGGAAAATCGTCATGGATGTCCTCCGCCCTGGAGCGGGCGGAGGGGTCTGTCAGACTCATACTGACTAAAAACCACCCCGGTGTTCCATCTCACACCTACGCCGGGGGTCGCGGGAACGTAGATACTTCCGCGAAGGTTCGGTTAGCCTTTTTTTTTAATTTATTTTTTTATTAAGCGGTGAAAAATGCCTGACGCATACCGCACCGTCCAGGGAGACGGTTTGGTTATGTGGGGCTTGCACCCACTAAAAAACACTGCCGTGAGCCTACTGTCGCCTTTGCAGATGGGCCGCGAGAACTGCTACGCATGACGTTCGCGACCCATCCAGCGCGGCCCGCCTCCGGGCACCAACTCCTTTGGCAATGTCCGGGCTCACCTGAGACATCTCCACCACTCGTGAGGGCCGTGCAACGCGACGGCGATAGACTCCCCAATCTATCGCCCGTCTAGGGCGGCATTAGGTCGCCATGGCGCCTTCTCCGCCGCCCTGTCCTCCTGCGACGAATCGCGTCAGCGAGGGAATCTTCCTCCCTGACGCGTTCCGCCGCCTCCTTCTGCGATATAACGTCCTCGCAGAAGGACGCTACCGCCTCCCATGCCTCCCTGCTGTTGACCATGGCCTTGGCCACGGCCGGCAAGGAGAGGTCTGCCCCGATTGCTGCTGCGAGAGCACGGCGCTGCACCACCCAAGCAGGACAATGCTCGAGGGTGTGAAGCGCCGTGTCCTCGCCACAGCCGCACTGGTGACACACGGGAGTCGCCTCCCGTCTAGGCACTTTGTGCAGGTATTTGCCAAAGCAGCCGTGTCCTGCACCAGACGGAAGGACAACGTTCCGTGGCACCTACGTACCCATTCGTCCAGGATCGGCTGAATAGCCCCCACGGTCCAGTGACCTGCACTGGGTGTCTCCAGCCTCACCCTCCAAAATCGCAGGGTTTGGGCTTGGGCCTCCCTACGCCACCTCGTGACCAGCGCAAGGCCCAGTCATAGCCAATGTTCCACACGAGCGGACCCAAGACCGACCCCTGTGGAACACCGCACGTGATGGCCCTGCGCACAACTCGGCCGTCGCATCCCTCGTAGCAGACGAACCGACCCTGCAGGTAGTCTGCTACCAGCTGCCTCAGGTAGACGGGCACCTGATGGTAGCGGAGTGCCTCCTCGATGCAGCTGAATAGCAGGGTGTTGAACGCGTTGGCGATGTCTAAAGACACCGCCAACAACACCCCACCCTGAGCAACTGCATCCTTCGCCTCGGCCTTGAGGCGCAAAATGGCGTCCACTGTCGAATGCCCTGCCCGGAAACCGAACTGGGCGTCCGACAAGTTCGGGCCAACTGCCTCTAAGTGTCGGACGATGCGGGTAGCGAGAATTTTCTCTAGCATCTTCCCCGCCTCGTCCAGCAAGACAATTGGCCTAAACGCTGATGGAGACTCCGAAGGGCGCCCTGGCTTCTGCAGCAATACCAGTCGACCCTCCTTCCAGGCCTTAGGGAACCGTCTCGACGTCAGACAAGCGTCAAACAACTCCCCAAGCCGCCAGCCGCAAGCTGCGCTTCCAGAGCCAGTGCCAGCGCTCTTGCAGACACCCCGTCCGGTCCGGGGGCAGTCCTCTTGGACCGTGCCTGCATAATTGCAGCCCTCATTTCCGCGTCAGAAATTGGGGGTCTCCACTTCCGCATTTTGCTCAGCCTCCGCACCGGCCATGGTCGGGGAAGGGTGATCCGCCCGATCCGGGAAGAGTGTCTCCACGACCCTGACAAGGAACTGAGGCTGGAGGGTTTTCGGTTTTTTTTGTCAGTGGGGGGCCTTGGGCGCGGAGTTTCTCCCATTACTATGACGTGGGACGGCATCATTCGCCGTACCAAGGTCCCGAGGCGGTCCAGGAAGTCCTCAAACTCCGCTAGGTTCCTGTTTGGGGAGAAATAAACTCCGAAGAGAATTACGTCCCCCCAGGTGGCCGCAACAAATCGTCGACTCCTCTCTCTAATAGAAAGTGGCGCCGAGGAGCTGATACTCGTAATAGCGACAGAGCCGTCCATGTCACTTACCCAGTCAGGGCGAACTGGGATGAAATACGGCTCCGCCACTACGGCCACACCAATCAAGCGCTCAGCCAAGGTCTGTAGGATCAAGTCCTGCGCACCGGCGCAGTGGTTCAAGTTCGCCTGGAGGAGAGAATGATTGCGGAAAGGATCCATAATTAGTCCGTAACCATTATCGCCCCCTGCTACGGCTCTTCCGATATAATAATACAGTGGACTGGCTTGCAGTCCTTTCTGCCAGCAGCGTGGTTGGCTGGTCGTCCCGCTGCTGCGCACAGTAAGCAGTGCGGGTCGGAAGAGCACGTGGATGCCAGATGTCCCGGCTCACCACAGCGGAAGCAGTGCTTGCTCAGGTCGACGCCTGAGTTGCACTTCCGGCTTACGTGCCCCAACCCCCAGCACATGTAGCACCTCATGGGCCGAACCACGGCGTCCAGAACCACGACCCTGGCAGAGCTCCAACCCACCAAGAGCCGGCCGGCGTCGGCCAGGTGCTTAGCCACTGCGACGAGGCACTGGGTCCAGACAGAGCTGGCGCCTCCCGGGCCAGGTCGGATTGGACCGACTCGGACTGCGTCCGGAGTGCAGCCAGTTTTACGTGCGATTGCGTCCCGCACGTCCTGCCTAGTCACAGAGTCGTCAAGGCCCGAGATGCGCAATTCAGCGCACTTCGTCGGCCTCGAGAAGGGTCTCGAATTCCTCTGCGAGAGGTTCGGTTAGCCTAACCTAATTAGCTGTTTTCTTTGATATTTGGAACAATTACCTATTCAAAAGAATACTGTTTATATTTCAGGACTTCCATGTACCTTAAAAATCCAAGTTTTTTTTTTCCTTTTATAAAGTATCGTAGCTGATGATACTTTATTTACATTACAATCTAGCCAATTCAGCTAATAAGTAAATTAAATATAACTTAAACTACTAAGTAACTATAAAATTAAGAAATCGTCCAATAACGTCGTTCTTTTTCACTTTATGCACACTGCACTAAACTAACTCAAAAGGTTTTACCCTTTTTAGTCATCGCACTAATTCAGTGATGTCAAGGAGTTGGATCGCCTCGACATTCACAATATAAAATAAAAATAAAGTTTTTGATCAATATTCCGTATTCCCTCCCCTTGCTCGGATAACTGCCAGCATCCTTGTATTCATCGACCTTACGAGCCTGACGATAAAATCTTGTTTTTTTTTTTTTTTTTTTTTCATTCAAAACGTCGCCCCACACTAGGATTTCTCATGTATCGTGATCGTGGGTGCGACATGCAGCGCAGCAGTCAATCGCTTAACCACTGCGCTAACCGTGCCGTCAAATTGTATTCCACTCCTCTTCAATTGCGATTCGCAGCTCTGGAAGCCTTGTTGGAGCAGGTACCCGGGCTCCAACCCGACGTTTCAGCTCATCCCATAAGTGTTCTATCGGATTCAAGTCCGGGCTTCGAGCTGGCCAGTCCATCGTACGAATGCTGACGTCGCGTAGATACTGGGTCACCACATGAGCAACATGAGGCCGTGCATTATCATGCATCAATTGCATATCCTGTCCGATATATCCTGCGTAAGGTACCACATGGTCTGCGAGGATTTCAGTAATGTAGCGATGAGAAGTCAGTCCACGTGTACGGCCCGTCGGTTCGATGAAAACTAACGCTGTATGTGCTGTTAACGAGATGCCGCCCCAGACCATTACAGATCCTCCATAAGCAACAGTTTCCTCGATGCAACACTGAGAATACTGTTCTCCAGGGCGACGATATACTCTCTGACGTCGATCACTTCCATGTAGACTCACCCTGGTCTCATCAGTGAAGAGTACATTACTCCACTGCTCTAATGTCCAATCCCTATGCTCTCGAGCAAATTCAAGTCGTGCTCGACGGTGTGCTACCGTTAATGCTGGGCCTATTGCAGCTCTTTTTGGGGTCAGGTTCCGTTCAGCAAGTCTCCTTCTGACGGTATCTGAACTTATGACCACTTGGCGTTCGTCACGCAGACTTTGTTGGACTTGAACTGCGTTGAGGTGGCGATTTCGCAGAACAGTAAGGTAGGTATAACGATAATCTGCTGCTGATGTAGCCCTAGGTCTGCCCGTACCTGGACGGCGATCGAATGCTCCAGTCTCTAGGTATCGTCTGTAAACTCGTTGCACCGAAGATCTGCCGATTTGAAGCGACTTCACGTTGCGCAATGCCTGCTTGAAGTAATGCTACAGCTTGAGCTGCTTCCTGAGGTGTTATATCCATTATTAATCGAAAAAAGGAGCAAAAACACACGCGTCTGAGCAAACGATGGACAAACACTAAAGAAATGATAAGAAATATCCGACTACCTTCATTGTAGAGAAAAATAACGCTAATTTCAAACTCTGGTGAAAACAGAGCAAATCGTTAGCATTGTGTTTGTTGCTTGATTACAATGTGAGTTGACGGTACTTTCGAATTAATTTGTAGTCATTTTAATCACCATGAAACGCACTTTTTGTAGGTATAACTTTGATAGTTGTAAGTTTTATACTTTTTGAGAAAATCGAATCAGAGTTCCTAGGTAGCGGGTGGCTCGGTTTATTTGCTGACCAGTGTAGTTCGGCTCTTTTCTTTTTGACATGCTCTTTCCAGCGCAGTTTTGCATCCAGTGTCATGCCAAGATACTTAGCAGTATAGGCGTATGGTATTTGTTGATTATTCATGAATACCGGGAAGTATTGTGGCTTTTTATTGGTGAAGTCAATGTGGATAGACTTGTTTTCATTGAGTTTGATACGCCATGTTGCAGTCCACTCATAGACACGATTTATGGACTCTTGAAGGTTCAAGAGTCCATAGATAAGGTTATCTACAGCTTCCTCGTGACTATTTCCAACAGCCATAATAGCTGTGTCGTCAGCAAAGGTTGCAATGACATTATTTTCTAGCTCAGGAATATCACAGATGTATAGTAGATACAGGACCGGACCTAGTACACTACCTTGTGGTACTCCAGCTTTTATTTGCCTAAGGTCTGAATAGGCATTTCTTTGTCTTATTCTAAACAATCTATTTGATATGTAAGACTCTATGATGTCTGAAAATTGTTGAGGCAGCATTGTTCTTAGTTTATAAATAAGGCCATCATGCCATACTTTATCAAAAGCCTGTGCAACATCAAGTAAAACCGTGTAGCACACCTTCTTGCCCTCTAGTGTTCTTTCAATAATATTAGTAATTCTGTGTACTTGGTCGAGCGTAGTGTTGTTCTCTTAATCCGAACCGGTAATCGAAGATTAGATTTTCAGCTTCAATAAGAGGCTTCAATCTCTTTAGAAATAATTTCTCGAATAGTTTTGACAACACAGGTAACAGTGAGATTGGTCTGTAAGATGTTGTTTCATGAGGTGGCTTCCCAGGTTTGACTATCATGATGACTTCAGCTACTTTCCACATGTCAGGAACATGTTTTAACCGAAATGCAGCATTAATGAGCGTGGTAAGCTTAACTATAGCTTTGCGTGGGAGATTTTGTAAAACTTCTCCTGTAATTAAGTCGTAACCAGGGGACTTTCTCCGATTAAAATTGCACTTAATTTCTCTAGATACTTCTTTTGGGGTAACCAACTTTATATCTGAACTATTTTGAACACCCTGAATTAATTTCCTCGCATGTACCTTAAAAATCCAAGTCACGTGAATTAATATCACTGTAAGATTTGGATTTGGCGAGGAAATTAATTCAGGGTGTTTAATTCAATAATAATCAGGGTTATTAATACCTAAAAAAAGTGCGTTTCATGGTGATTAAAATGACTACAAATTAATTCGAAAGTACCGTCAACTCACATTGTAATCAAGCAACAAACACAATGCTAACGATTTGCTCTGTTTTCACCAGTTTGAAATTAGCGTTCTTTTTCTCTACAATGAGGGTAGTCGGATATTTCTTATCATTTCTTTAGTTTTTGTCTATCGTTTGCTCAGACGCGTGTGTTTTTGCTCATTTTTTCGATTAATAATGGATATAACACCTCAGGAAGCAGCTGAAGCTGTAGCATTACTTCAAGCAGGTATTGCGCAACGTGAAGTCGCTCGAAGGCTTCGAATCAGCAGATCTTCGGTGCAACGAGTTTACAGACGATACCTAGAGACTGGAGCATTCGATCGCCGTCCAGGTACGGGCAGACATAGGGCTACATCAGCAGCAGATGATCGTTATATCCACCTTACTGTTCTGCGAAATCGCCACCTCAACGCAGTTCAAGTCCAACAAAGTCTGCGTGACGAACGCCAAGTGGTCATAAGTTCAGATACCGTCAGAAGGAGACTTGCTGAACCGAACCTGACCCCAAAAAGAGCTGCAACAGGCCCAGCATTAACGGTAGCACACCGTCGAGCACGACTTGAATTTGCTCGAGTGCATAGGGATTGGACATTAGAGCAGTGGAGTAATGTACTCTTCACTGATGAGACCAGGGTGAGTCTACATGGAAGTGATCGACGTCAGAGAGTATATCGTCGCCCTGGAGAACGTTATTCTCAGTGTTGCATCGAGGAAACTGTTGCTTATGGAGGAGGATCTGTAATGGTCTGGGGCGGCATCTCGTTAACAGCACATACAGCGTTAGTTTTCATCGAACCGACGGGCCGTACACGTGGACTGACTTCTCATCGCTACATTACTGAAATCCTCGCAGACCATGTGGTACCTTACGCAGGATATATCGGACAGGATATGCAATTGATGCATGATAATGCACGGCCTCATGTTGCTCATGTGGTGACCCAGTATCTACGCGACGTCAGCATTCGTACGATGGACTGGCCAGCTCGAAGCCCGGACTTGAATCCGATAGAACACTTATGGGATGAGCTGAAACGTCGGGTTGGAGCCCGGGTACCTGCTCCAACAAGGCTTCCAGAGCTGCGAATCGCAATTGAAGAGGAGTGGAATACAATTTGACGGCACGGTTAGCGCAGTGGTTAAGCGATTGACTGCTGCGCTGCATGTCGCACCCACGATCACGATACATGAGAAATCCTAGTGTGGGGCGACGTTTTGAATGAAAAAAAAAAAAAAAAAAAAACAAGATTTTATCGTCAGGCTCGTAAGGTCGATGAATACAAGGATGCTGGCAGTTATCCGAGCAAGGGGAGGGAATACGGAATATTGATCAAAAACTTTTTTTAATTTTATCTTTGTTTTTGGCTTTATTTTTTTTTTTTCATTTTATCATTACTAACGATTGTCACGACTGGAAAACGACTCTTCTTTGTAAAATCCTTAATAAACACAGAAATATTGATTAAACCCAATGAGTTTCCATTCATTTTAATCACCATGAAACGCACTTTCTGTAGGTACAACTTTGATAATTGTAGGTTTTTTAGTTTTTGAGAAAATCGAATTAGAGTGCCTAGGTAGCGGGTGGCTTGGTTTATTTGCTGTCTAGTGTAGATATTCGATACAAAAAAATGTATTGGCTACTTGGTAGACAGTCGCCATTGTCAATATCCTATAAATTGTTGTTAAACAAACAAGTTTTAAAACCTGTATGGACTTACGGTATACAGCTGTGGGGCTGCACCAGCCAAATCAATCGTCAAATCATACAACGTTTTCAAAACAAAGTAGGTACTAAGGGATATAGTCAACGCACTCTGGTACATTAGAAACAGCGACATTCACCGGGACCTCACGATGGATGTCGTAAACATAGTAATAAAAAAATATGCAGAAGCTCATGAACACAGACTTCATCATCATGTGAATGTCGAGGCGATCCAACTCCTTGACATCACTGAATTAGTGCGATGACTAAAAAGGGTAAAACCTTTTGAGTTAGTTTAGTGCAGTATGAGTGAACTTAAAAACTGCAGTGCAAGTGCTGACTATTTTATAGAACACGTGAATGAAGTGTTCTCCTTAACATAAAGTGAAAAAGAAAGACGTTATTGGACGATTTCTTAATTTTATAGTTACTTAGTAGTTTAAGTTATATTTAATTTACTTATTAGCTGAATTGGCTAGATTGTAATGTAAATAAAGTATCATCAGCTACGATACTTTATGAAAGGAAAAAAAAAAAAAAGTTGGATTTTTAAGGTACATGGAAGTCCTGAAATAGAAACAGTATTCTTTTGAATGGGTAATTGTTCCAAATATCAAAGAAAACAGCTAATTAGGTTAGGCTAACCGAACCTCCCGCAGAGGAATTCGAGACCCTTCTCGAGGCCGACGAAGTGCGCTGAATTGCGCATCTCGGGCCTTGACGATTCTGTGACTGGGCAGGACGTGCGGGACGCAATCGCACGTAAAACTGGCTGCACTCCGGACGCAGTCCGAGTCGGTCCAATCCGACCTAGCCCGGGAGGCGCCAGCTCTGTCTGGACCCAGTGCCCCGTTGCAGTAGCTAAGCACCTGGCTGACGCCGGCCGGCTCTTGGTGGGTTGGAGCTCTGCCAGGGTCGTGGTTCTGGACGCTCGGCCCATGAGGTGCTACATGTGCTGGGGGTTGGGGCACGTAAGCCGGAAGTGCAACTCAGGCGTCGACCTGAGCAAGCACTGCTTTCGCTGTGGTGAGCCGGGACATCTGGCATCCACGTGCTCTTCCGACCCGCACTGCTTACTGTGCGCAGCAGCGGGACGACCAGCCAACCACGCTGCTGGCAGAAAGGACTGCAAGCCAGTCCACTGTATTATTATATCGGAAGAGCCGTAGCAGGGGGCGATAATGGTTACGGACTAATTATGGACCCGGTCCGCAATCATTTTCTCCTCCAGGCGAACTTGAACCACTGCGCCGGTGCGCAGGACTTGTCCTACAGACCATGGCTGAGCGCTTGATTGGTGTGGCCGTAGTGGCGGAGCCGTATTTCATCCCAGTTCGCCCTGACTGGGTAAGTGACATGGACGGTTCTGTCGCTATTATCAGCTCCTCGGCGCCACTTTCTATTAGAGAGAGGAGTCGACGATTTGTTGCGGCCACCTGGGGGGACGTAATTCTCTTCGGAGTTTATTTCTCCCCAAACAGGAACCTAGCGGAGTTTGAAGACTTCCTGGACCGCCTCGGGACCTTGGTACGGCGAATGATGCCGACCCACGTCATAGTAATGGGGGATTTCAACGCGCAATCCATCGCGTGGGGGTCCCCCAGGACGGATGTCAGGGGGGCGGCGGTCGAGGAATGGGCGACAGCTGCGGGCCTCTGTCTATTAAACAGGGGCTCCGTTAACACGTGCGTTCGGCAGCATGGGGGGTCAATACCTCTCGTTTGCTACCCCTGCTGTCGCCGCACGAGTTCAGGGTTGGCGGGTCCTAGAGGGTGTGGAGACGCTATCGGATCACCTGTACCTGTGTATGGATGTCTCCACCTCCTCGGGCCCGACAGTGTCTCCACGACCTGACACTCGGCAGTTCCCGCGGTGGGCGTTGAAGCGGCTTGACGGGGACCTCCTAGAGGAAGCAGCCATTGTACAGGCTTGGCTGTACTCACCGTCTGCTGCAGAGGGAGTCGATGTCGAGGCTGACTGCTTTCGCCGCGCACTGACAGCTGTGTGCGGCAGCCATGCCTCGCTCCCGAAGACAACCTCCAAAGCGGGCGGTCTACTGGTGGTCCCAGGAGATAGCAGACCTTCGCGTGGCCTGTATAATTGCCCGGAGGACCTACTCACAGGCGCGCAGGTTACGCCGCCGCGATGAAGAGCTGGAGACCCTTCAGTCCCAACTGCATGAGGCATATCGTAATGCTCGGGGGGTACTGCAGTTGGCGATCTGTCGAGGGAAGGAGCAGTCCAGAGCTGAGGCACTGGAGGATCTGAACCGTGATTCTTGGGGGCGTCCGTACCGTGCGGCGCGGAAGAAACTCCGCGCCCAAGGCTGACTGACAAAAAAAACCGGAAACCCTCCAGCCTCAGTTCCTTGTCAGGGTCGTGGAGACACTCTTCCCGGATCGGGCGGATCACCCTTCCCCGACCATGGCCGGTGCGGAGGCTGAGCAAAATGCGGAAGTGGAGACCCCCAATTTCTGACGCGGAAATGAGGGCAGCAATTATGCGGTCCAAGAGGACTGCCCCCGCAACGGACGGGGTGCCTGCAAGAGCGCTGGCACTGGCTCTGGAAGCGGAGCTTGCGGCTGGCGGCTTGGGGAGTTGTTTGACGCTTGGCTGACGTCGAGACGGTTCCCTAAGGCCTGGAAGGAGGGTCGACTGGTATTGCTGCAGAAGCCAGGGCGCCCCTCGGAGTCTCCATCAGCGTTTAGGCCAATTATCTTGCTGGACGAGGCGGGGAAGTTGTTAGAGAAAATTCTCGCTACCCGCATCGTCCGACACTAGAGGCAGTTGGCCCGTACTTGTCGGACGCCCAGTTCGGTTTCCGGGTAGGGCATTCGACAGTGGACGCCATTTTGCGCCTCAAGGCCGAGGCGAAGGATGCAGTTGCTCAGGGTGGGGTGTTGTTGGCGGTGTCTTTAGACATCGCCAACGCGTTCAACACCCTGCCATTCAGCTGCATCGAGGAGGCACTCCGCTACCATCAGGTGCCCCGCCTACCTGAGGCAGCTGTGAGCAGACTACCTGCAGGGTCGGTTCGTCTGCTACGAGGGATGCGACGGCCGAGTTGTGCGCAGGGCCATCACGTGCGATGTTCCACAGGGGTCGGTCTTGGGTCCGCTGGAACATTGGCTATGACTGGGCCTTGCGCTGTTTGCTCTCCCCCGGGCAGGGCGTAATTTGCTACGCTGATGACACTCGTCACGGCCCGGGGAGGGAGCTACGAAGAAGCGGCACAATCGGCCGTCGTGGGACGAATCGAGGCACTGGGCCTCAAGGTGGCGCTCGAGAAGACGGAGGCCCTGGTATTTCATGCGCCCCGACGCCGGCCACCGGCTGGCGCACACCTCACTATTGGTGGCGCGACAATAGCGGTGCGGGCAAGCATGAGATACCTGGGCCTGGTTCTGGACCGGAGGTGGAACTTCGGAGAGCACTTTGCTCAGCTTGCGCCGAAGCTGATCGGCACGGCATCCGATCTCAGCCGGCTGTTGCCGAACCTGGGTGGACCAAACGTCGTTTGTCGGCGGCTGTACACGGGGGTGGTCCGCTCGATGGCGCTCTACGGGGCCCCGGTGTGGGCGGAGTCCCTGTCTGCCCAAAATAAGACTCTTCTGCGAAGACCGCAAAGAGTCATGGCAGTCAGGGTCATACGCGGATACTGCACCGTATCTGCGGAGGCGGCGTGTGCCCTTGGGCACGCCCCCGTGGGATCTAGAGGCGCAGGTGCTCGCCGAAGTTTATTGGCGTGGCGCAGACCTGCAGGCGGAGAGTGGCAGACGCCCACCACCTAAGCTGGTCACGAGGTGGCGTAGGGAGGCCCAAGCCCAAACCCTGCGATTTTGGAGGGTGAGGGTGGAGACACCCAGTGCAGGTCACTGGACCGTGGGGGCTATTCAGCCGATCCTGGACGAATGGGTACGGATGCGCCACGGAACGTTGTCCTTCCGTCTGGTGCAGGTGTTTTCAGGACACGGCTGCTTTGGCAAATACCTGCACAAAGTGACTAGACGGGAGGCGACTCCCGTGTGTCACCAGTGCGGCTGTGGCGAGGACACGGCGCTTCACACCCTCGAGCATGGTCCTGCTTGGGTGGTGCAGCGCCGTGCTCTCGCAGCGGGCAGACCTCTCCTTGCCGGCCGTGGCCAAGGCCATGGTCAACAGCAGGGAGGCATGGGAGGCGGTAGCGTCCTTCTGCGAGGACGTTATCTCGCGAAGGAGGCGGCGGAACGCGTCAGGGAGGAAGATTCCCTCGCTGACGCGATTCGTCGCAGTAGGACAGGGCGGCGGAGAAGGTGCCATGGCGACCTGATGCCGCCCTAGGAGGTGCCAGCGGGCGATAGATCGGGGAGTCTATCGCCGTCGCGTTGCACGGCCCTCACGAGTGGTGGCGATGTCTCAGGTGAGCCCGGACATTGCCAAAGGAGTTGGTGCCCGGAGGCGGGCCGCGCTGGATGGGTCGCGAACGTCATGCGTAGCAGTTCTCGCGGCCCATCTGCAAAGGCGACAGTAGGCTCACGGCGGTGTTTTCTAGTGGGTGCAAGCCCCACATAACCAAACCGTCTCCCTGGACGGTGCGGTATGCGTCAGGCATTTTTCACCGCTTAATAAAAAATAAAAAAAAAGGCTAACCGAACCTTCGCGGAAGTATCTACGTTCCCGCGACCCCCGGCGTAGGTGTGAGATGGAACACCGGGGTGGTTTTTAGTCAGTATGAGTCTGACAGACCCCTCCGCCCGCTCCAGGGCGGAGGACATCCATGACGATTTTCCACCCCGAAACAAAAAAAGGCTAACCTAACCTGTGTGTAAGTTAGGTTAGACTAACCCCAAGTAACACAGACATGCTGAATAAAGTTTGAGTAATAGCGATCCGCAAAACTATAAGCTGAAACTATTGCCTGGATAGTGTCTGAGAAAATGTCTATTCAGCTGTTATTCAAGCAATTTGGGCACATTTTTAAATGCTTTAGTCTGTATAACAGCGATGTAAATTCTGGTTAATAGCTTAGTAATGGCCCACTTAGCTTAGTAACATCTGAAAAAAAGCTGACATCTCTTTTATACAGCTATTGATGCATATTTATTCAGACAAATGCATATGGATATTGTTATTAAGAAATTATTCCGGATTAAGTTCATTTACGTAATACTTTACAAACAAAATTAAGAATTAAGTTGTAAAGTCGAAAAAAACTGGTTATTAATCTTGCAGTGAGTCTTTGTTCTGACACTTCATAAATTGAATAAAAATCAATAACGAGATGCACGGTGAAACTGAGAATCGGTACTAAATGATATTATGTATTATAACCATGATACACGTTAAATATTACTGCGCAAGTAATTTTATCGTGAATAGCTTAAGAAATACCTCAATATTTTTCACGCGCCCCTTAGATAATCAAGTTTAGTGAAAGTAAATAAGACATAAATAAAGGCTTTTATATGTGAAAAAAATACTTAGGATAAAATAACTAATGCTTTATCTTTCAAAAGTCATTAAATTAATTATAAATTATATTTTTAACTGTTATTAATTGCTAAAAAGAGGCATTTGTTAGACAAAATGATTCAATAGTTTACTTAAAATAAGTTTTAATGGCGATTCATTATAAGCTGGATAAAAGCCCTCCATGCAGCTATTTTACAGCATAACTCTGAATAAAAAGTCACACCTTTCTAATTATTAAGCTTTTATTTGAGAAATAGTGATCTGGCTGTACAAATATCTGAACAACATTTGAATACGTTACTATATTATGTGTTTGATTATACAGCTAATTACAAAAATTACTTTTACGACGAATTCCTCCAGTTCTTCTAGATTTCCATGATTTATTTTCCATTTTTTATCAAACTGTTCACATCAAACCCGCGGTGCAATAATACACAATAGTTAAACAATGTTTTAAACGTCCATATTTCAATTACTACCCAAAAAAAGTCTGTATAACTTATATAAAAAATGGTTCTATTACAAATAATTGCGGAATAAGAATACATCATTCAGCTTCCATCTGTGTTAGTTAGCCATAAACGAATTACTTTATTTCCATTATACCGAAATAAGCTCTATAAAGAACCCAGAAAACACTTTTATACAGTAGCTGAATAATTGATAAAATGTGGAACCTTATGTGATTTGAAGAAAAATTAAAAGCGGTTATTCAAAATCAAGCTTTTTAATAGAAATAACTACACCATTATTCAGAAGACAGCTGCCGAGGGCACTATTTTACAGCATATAGGGGTTTCATAAGCAATAAGTTGAGTAAAGTTTGCGTATTAGTATTACATAACTGCGTTTATTCAGCTACTTATACTATTATACAGATAAATGCTGTCCCAGGCACTCTTTTTCAAATTAAAGTCATCTGTAATGCTGTAGGCTTAATAATATCTGTGTTATATGCGGTATAGAAGTTATAACTAAGCTTTAAGAAAAATAGACAACTTTATACAACTTTTACTAAGCTTAAAGAGTTTTATAGGCCGAAAGAGAATATTATTCAGAATTTGGCTATTTCAATAGCCTTTACTCACACGTTATGGAACTTAAAGCTGTAAACATTTGTGAATTGCTATTACTCAAACTTTATTCAGCATGTCTGTGTTACTTGGGACCTAACCTGTGTACAAGCAGTTAGGTTAGACTAACCTATCCTTTTTTTTTTATTACGGGGCAAATCCTCATGGATGTCCTTCGCCATGGGGAGGGTGAAGGGGTCTGTCAGACTCTTACTAAAACCACCCTGGTGTTCCGTCTCACACTTGCACCGGGGATCATGGGATCTAATGCGATTTCCGCGATCCCCGACTAGTGACCCGACTCTGCGGGCCACCTCGGGTTAGGGTAGAGTGAGGTGTTGAACTCCCCCCTTACATCATAGAGAGGCGCGCGTGGAACACTAAGCGCCACCATCTCGGGTCCTAAGGAGTAGGGGGCGACGGATTTCCCCAGATCCGTCGCCCGGCTGGAAGAGGGCGTTATCCGCCCTCCGCCGACACCCGGTACGTCTGCTGCGGATCGGGTTAGCGGAAGCAATCTTTCCCGCTCCCTTTCCGCAGCCTCCTTCTGCGAAATGACTGTTTCGCAAAATGATACCACCGCGTCCCAGGACTCCTCGCTGCCGACCATCGATTCGACAACGGCCGGCAGCGATAGGTCAATGCCGACACCTGAGATGAGGGCACGGCGCGGCTCTTCCCAAGCAGCACACTTGGCCAGCGTGTGCCGAGCCCTGTCCTCCCGGTAGTCGACGCAGTGGTGACACCGAGCGTCCGGCAGACTAACCTAACCTACCCTAACAGTGATCAACTGATCTTGGATTTTGAAGGAAGGTACATTGAACTCCTCAATGATAAGATAACATTCGAAACGAAAACTAGAAACATTATACTGTCAGGTTTTTATGCTGCCAAAGTGATGTCAGATATTTTTATCACAACGAGGTATCACATTGAACAAAACTGACTAGAGATATATTTATAACACAAGATATGACTTAAATGCATTCTCAGAGGTAACACATCTTTTTGAAGCCGATGCGTTATCCTATATTTTGGCGTTGCTTGCCTCGTTATAGTTTTGGAGTTTCTTCGAAGTTACTATTTGTGCTCCTACTTGTATGTTTTCCACAGATGATGAAATATTATTGCTGATCTATCCATAGTAGTATAATATGCTCGTAACTGTAGGTACGGCTAATAGCACGGGCTCAAATAAAATAAGAGTTCCGGACTTATAGTGGTACTTATGGTGGTATGTTGGGTCTAAAACTATACCACTGAGAAAATAGTGTTGTGGTAAACTAGTTTATTACAAATAAAAATATACTAAATAACGTTCTGAAGCCGGGAAGCGGGAAAGTATGTGACATGTCCGCTAGGTGGCGGTGTTGAGATCAGTAAGTTCGAGAATAATTCCAATAAAACAATGTGGTTATCATTTAACAATTTTAATTAATAATGAAATAGTAATCACATCAAAAACAATTTTAATGCGACTTAAAATGTATTCTCCTACGCATTATTTATTTTTAAAATGTCAAAAACGATATAATTCAGTGGCATGTGTTGTAAGTAATATGAAATATTCATCTGTGAAAATCCACTTATTTAAATATTATACACTACTAAAACAATTTAATGTGTTCATAAATAGACGCCCTAGTGTCTGTTTCTCAATGTCTCATTCGGAGGTTTGCTTTGAGAAAAACAATTTAAATGCGAGATCTGCAATGCTTGCTAGTTCACAAAAAAAGTCTTTTAGAAAATGCTTTCATTTAATTAATTTAATTCTGAAACTGTCAGGATTTTTTATTTTGAATTTACATTATTAAGAAATTTTACTCTGTATAACATTTCGTCAGCACAAGAAACAAAACAGAAATTTTTGTATAGTTTTTATGTCAAAATGCTGTATTTTTTTGGTACTGTCTTGTTATTTGTGCTAATAAACGTTATTACATTATTTACACTTTTGTCGGTGGGACAAAACAATAAGCTAGAATATGTACATTAAATTATTTACATTATATGTCACAACAGGGGTACACACATTTTTGGAAATAATGACAAAAACCAAATACCTAGTTGCTTTCTGTTCAAATTGCAATATTATCACTTTTTGCATTTGTATTTAATACTTAATTAATCAGACTAACGGCTTCTTTTAAATAAAACCAAGTTTAGTCTTGTTTAAATTGAGTGACCTCAAAAACATACCTGATTTAGGTTTACTATTGCGCTGACATATTTGACATTCATATCTTTCCCAAATGTGGATGTCCTGTATATCTTTTCAAATAATTTAAAATAATTTTAACTTCAAAATTATACTGTCTTATAAATTATTATTTAACGCGGAGTTTTAAAATTGCCCCACCGCACCACTTTTAATTTATTACATCACAAGGGCGGCCCCTGGCCACGCTTCCACAGGTCAAAAATAGTAAAATAAATTCCCATAATTAACTTTAATTATCATTGCCAATAACGGTAATATCACTTGAAGCTATAGTAAAATAATAATAAATTTTTGTGGCTCATTTGCAAACATAATTGAACTGTTATTTCTTATGCAAAAGAGCTGTATTAATCTATTTTATTTAAAGCTGTTTATAATATGTACATAATAAATAATTGCAATATCACGCTAAAAACGGAATCGTGAACTAAGTAATAAGCGTATCAATCTACTCTTCTTGTCAGAACATTAACTAGGTATGTGTTTTATTTTATATTTTACTATTAGGTACATTTATCGTACTCCCGAGGACTCAATCTCAATCAACTGTTAAGGAGGATGCGCTAAAGTAGCCCGCGAAATTCAATATTTCTTTATTTTTTTGCAATGTGCAGGTCAGTATCAGGTTGTATGTTGATTAAAATATGATTCGCGACCGTAACAAATACGGATTTACAGAATTATAATCATTAGAACCAGCAATACAGCTCCTTAAGCATAATCCTCGAGTGTCATGACTTTATTAAATAGTCATTCAATAGGATTACATGAACTTACGAGGGTTGTATGATTATAATTCTATAAATAAACATTTGATACGATCGCGAATCAGATAAATAGATCAACAAACCTGATACTGACCTGCAAATTGCAAAAAAAAACGTAAGAAATTTGAATTTCGCGGGCTACCCTGACGCTTTCGCCTTAAAGCGTATTCGTCTTTTGTTACACCAGCGAGTTCCTATCTCATCTACAATATAGGGTTCCGCCTGTGGAAACGTGACATAGGAGCTATGGGGTTCAGCCCATAGCTCTGTCGGGCCGTCCCTTAAGACTAGAATCGAGCCTTCGATTCGGCTACACTTCTCACGAGAAATATAATCGCACTGCATTCTGAAACGTCCTGCGGCACATCGGGCATTTGTCAGCCGCGAGCGCGCACTTGGCACACGCCACCACGTGTCCACACGGCACGAAGCACACGTTACGTTCCTCCGCGTAACAGATTTTACACAACTTAGAGTCGTCCTCGGAGTTCTCTGGCGTGTCGATCGGTATGCTGGGCGGGGTAGTAGTCCGCGTGGGCACTACGTCGTGCTCCGCTTCCGCTGCGGGCACTGCACACGCCTCCGTCATCACCTTCTGAACGTACTCCCGACCCTTCACCAGCTGCACGTAGGCGCAGCGGTCGAACCAACGCGCGTGCTGTTCCCATGGCACATCATCGTTCTCCCAGTCTTTCAGGCCTCCGTCGCAATAAAAGCATTTTGTTTTATCACCTTGACCAGTGTAGTAGAAGCCAGCCTCGGCGAGCTCCTCAGGTTTCTGTTTCATGCATCTTGGCCAGTCTTTGAAGCTGCGCAGACGTGCAGACTCGGAGGCGTAGCGCGGATGCACGGGCCCGGGCATGCGGGGCGGCGAGCTGCTGCTAGCGGCCGCGCGCGCGCCGCACTCGTCTCGCCCGCTGCTTCCCGTGTCGGTGCTGGTACCGCCGCCCAGCTTTCGAACGAATGAGCACTGCGGCGCCCACCGCTGGTGGTCTTTGGCAGGATCGTCGCCTTCAACCCATCTCATAATTTCTACCTTACAGAATGCACAGCGTACTTCGTCTCCACGGCCGAGGTAATAAAATCCATTACGAGCGAGCTCATCTCCGGAAAGGAACGTGACAGGCCATTTTTCAAAAGTTTTTATCCGCTCATCTTCTTTGCGCATATCCACTGTGTCCGTTCCGAAGTTAAAGGAGTCGTGGTTGTCGGTCTTGTCAGTTGAGAATGAAGAGGAAGACGAAGGTGTGGAGGGTGACGAAGCCGGAGAGTTGGCGTTTGAGTCGTAACTCGGCGGCTGCAACACCAGAGGCATGAACTTAGGCTCGCGCGGCTTGAATAGCGTCAATGCTGAGGACCCATTGGATGCCACTGGAATGAAAGAAAAGTTTTTATTAACTAAAAAGTTGTTAAAGACCAAGCTTATGTCTATAAGTATCAACTAATTAGGTATTAGATGTTTACAGTTCCGTAAAGTTTCATTTGGCAGGTACCTTTATGTGCTTATATTGATAACACCAGTAATACCATTAACCCCATAGAAAATGGCATGATGCCTTATATTATACATGTGGCAAGACGTATAATAAGTTAAGAGCTAAATTAATATCACTTAAACATACAAGTTGCAGTTCTGTGTGAAGATGGCCGTGTGCGAGTGTGCGTTTAAAAACAGTTTCACATAACAACAAGTTCGCGGCCGCCGGGGCCGGCCCGGCTGGCTGCGTCATCGACATTCCAATGCCTCCCGCCGCCCCGCAGCCCGCCCTCACTCCTCCCTAAGTGCACTCAGTGCGCATGTACCGAATGACCACAATTGGTTTTCTAACCCTTGTATACCAAGACGTCTAAGACCCAAAACAGAAGTATTTGTAAAAGTAAGAAATTCCTATTATACCTAACTAAGAGCGTGCCGTGGAGCGTAGATTTGCAAGTTTCTTCGAGGAGTGCAATTTTCTGAAAACTGTGGTTGATAAAGTACTCATAAACAAAAACAGCTTTTTCAACTGTCATTGACCGCAATGACCTGTCTCAAATAAATTTCCATCTCGACACCTGAACGATTTCAAGCAAAGAATATACCTACAGTAAAAAAAAAACTGCACTTGAAAAAATATGTTATTTATCAAATTTTTATTCGCACCAAAGTTTCAGGCTGATAAGCATACCATTGTATAGAATCCAGTTTTTCTACCTGAACAGACAGCTGTTCTGGTTGGGAGTTTGTTGCGCCACTTCTTCCCAGCTAAAGCACTAGGAAGCGGTAAAGGGTGGGCGTTTTGCCGGACTGTCTTAAGTAATTTTGACGTTCGAAAAAGTGCCGATTCTCCTAGTTTGAATATATGACTGATTTGAGAAAACAAAGAAAGTTTCAATGTTACCAAAACAATAGGCTTTCAAAATAGCTAATGGCCGACAGTAGTACACGGATCGATATTTACCATTTCTACTTTTAGTGTCGACTAAAACAGGCATTTTGGTGGGGATTGTACACACAGAACTTTTCACGTAACACTGCAAATACACATTGCAAAACAACTAAAACTTTTGCAATTAATAGTTGTAGAATTAAAATGATAACGCGATATCGTACGTGTGAGTACGGACATCGTTGGCTGTACGTATACTGTGGCGCCTGGTGGAGATATTGTGCTACAGCGACCACCCCACTGCGCAAGCGTACGCACTTCAAAAGAGGGTTTAAATAGTCGGACTGCAACCCTCCGCGATCAAGAGTATTGTCGTGCACATGGGGTGCGGTGCATTTCGGCAATTCGCCATTGTAAACTGAATACAACACAGCTGTTAGTACATTTCGTAGAAGGCAACTTTACGTGATATTAGAATGAAAATCTTCAAAAAGTACAGAAAAACCCTAGCTAAGTAAATAATAAGTTTTTTTACCAATACCTTATCAATATCACGATTATAGTTGGTAACAATATGTTAAATTAATTGAACTGTTACTTTGTTAATATATTTTTTTCATTACCTTTAATTATAACAAGGAGTAATTATAATAAAATTATTGATTTACAGTAGGCCTTTAATTTTGGATGTTTATTATTCGGTATGCGGAATATCAACTTGATGATGATATATTATTGTTACTTACTAAGTAGGTAGGTATACTAATGGATACAATAGGGAGAAGTGCTAAGGGACATCGAGGCAGAGATTCTAATAAGCCCCTCCAGACAAGACATATCGAGTAGATAAAGAAGTAGAAAACCGCAAAAAGATCTTATTTAAGTAGGTATCCTCGAGCTAGCTGAGGTAGCTTACCCGCGAGCCCTCTTATTCATAAACGTTGTTTAAAGTTAAGAAACGTTTAAACGTCAAAAATGTATGGTTATACAGGCGCTAATCATTACTTAACGTTTATAAATAAGGGGGTTAAAGTCTTAGTTGGTTACCCTCCAAATGAATTTTCCTCTATACAACGCGATAAGATAACTTGACGTTTACAAAACTTAGTTTTCCCCTGAAATGTGGGTAAAACTCATTCTACTTTATCCCTCAAATTCCATCTGGCAACACTGATAGTAAGTTCTCAATCAGGCAAGCGTCTGGTGCGACGTTGCCGTGCCGTTCACAGCCGACCGGATTTCATTCATATTTGAGACGCGACGTTGCCGTCTTCAGCGGAAACCGCGACCACACAGCGTAAAAAAGGGCCTTTGGAATGTGGCAGTAGTTTACTGATGGGCGGGTCTAATACAACACCAAATAAAAAGTAGACAAAAGTGGATGCTTGGAATGCGGACAGTACTTTAACAAAAAGAGTAGAAATGTATACTGTCGAATGTTGTCTTTACTTCAGTATTATTGATTAAATGTTAATAAAAGAAATGCCAGTGCATTGATATTATAAAGAGTTTCTTTGATAAATACTTCAATTTAATCACAATACTCGAGCAAAAATACCCTTTAACAAAAAATCAGCAAACATGTTGTTAAGTCCAGCGGGCAGACTGATATCATGTGCAAAGTTCACGTTACTGGCCGCAAAAAGCAAATGAAATTCAGCATTGTGCATTAAGAGAGCGGCGAGAGGCGGCGCCGGGCGGGAGCAAGCGTGGGGAACGGGACGGGGCCATGTTCTCATGCCTATGGGTGGTCGGCGCTCGGCTTTCGAATTCCAATGCCTCGCCTGTAGCGCCTACGCGCTAGACTGCTATCTATTTAGCTACATACGTCTACGTAATTTCAGTACAGTTGTATGTAAGCAATTTCCTAACTGTTTACGAATTGGAGTTGTAGTACTTATTTCTAAATGGAAGCAACCCAAAAATGAATCGTGTTCAAATGGGATTGTATGAATGAATTTTATGCTTGTTGCCTTTACGTAGTTTAAACAAACCATGGCTTCTCTCATCATAAAAGTAGGAAAAATAAACTAAAGAATAGCCCGGAATTGGTGTCAGCGGAAGAGAACATCCGCCAGATGGGGCACATACATATCAAAGAGCTCGGCATTGAAAATAAAATGTACGAGGGAAAAAATATCCTGCTATTAGGAATATCTAAGTAACACAAAAAGTCCATAATGCAACGATAAGATAAAAAGACCGAAATTACTTAGCTTGATAAAGGATCAATATTGATCCTTTGGCATTTCGTTATCTAACTGCCTATTTAATGTTATCTGTGACCTAACCGCCGCCGCCGCCGCGCCGTTACCCGATATTGGACAGTTCCACGTTCATTTGGTACATACTTGTGTACGTGTGCGTAAGTACATAAACGACCTACTCCGCAAGGCGTCTGTTGCTCCTGCATTCCAAAATTAAACTTTCCCGAAATTCGCAATCGTAACCATAAAACTGGAATGATCAATATATTTTGTTGCTAGTATAAAGACAACGAGAAGTTATTTATAAAATATTCATGTTGGCAACACCATTTCCAAGTGTTTAGTACAGTCATCAACAAAATTAAAGAGATTAGTACCAATGTTTGGCTGACTGTACCTAATCTCTAGTAGAATAAGTATTCTAGATTAAATTGTTAATAAAATTGAATAATGTACCTACATAAAAAAAAAATGTTGTTATTACATTACAAATACAATCCTAGAATGATCAGAACACTAGGTGCACCATTGGTAGTTAAATCTGCCTAGCCTTTTCCCAACTATATTGGGGTCGGCTTCCAGTCTAACCGGATGCGATGACCCGTAAAGACTGTCAAAGATCCATGAATGACAGCCGGGACCAACGGCTTAGCGTGCTTTCCGAGGCACGGAGGAGTCTCGGTATGTAAAGATGGTCACCCATCCACAGACCAACCCCGGCAAGCGTAGCTTAACCTAATAGATCGACCCGTGCGGCAGTTATTACTTAGCCACGAGCTCCTCCTCATTAATTATTTGTTTGTTTACATTTTATCTATGGTTAAAACATATTCAGATAATAAAATTAAAAAATAGTCAGCAACACTGATAACAGATGGCGCTACTAGTATGTGGAGCTAAAATAATATTGTTCTGAATAACAAATCCAATAAAAGAGGAAAAGAGTAAATTAAAATTGGCACAAACATGAAGGAAACATGGGAATAATAATGGTTTTACCTATTAATGATATCCCTATGGGCATACTGTATACCTAAATGAAATAAATTTTCCATTTTAAACATGGCATTATTACTCACATAAAATTATAAGGTAAATAGAATTTATTTCTATGACAATGTTGCATCCATATTGACTACATGTCTGTTATGTACTTACAATTTTGGTAACAGCGAAGAGGCCCCACTGGGTAGATTATATTCAAATGGCAAGGCCACATACACTACACTTGAGCCATGAAAAATAGATTTCTCTGTTTGTAAAAATAAAATGAATGGCTTATTACTGTTTATTCCCTTGTTAGTCTTGTTTGAGGAAAAGACTAATGTAATAAATATTATCTTTAGTGTGATATATAAGTGAATATTATTATCTTATCTCTATATTCTTCGAAAATGTACACAAGTCATAATGATAATATATATTAGGTATAATCTTGATGTGAATGGGTTCTTGGGAATATTCCATTTTCTTTATGTACTCTTCTGAAGGGCCACTTATTGATCGCCCTCCACTGAATCAACATTATTTTTCTTTATGACATCAGCATTTTATTTTAACTTAAACTTGCGTTGATAGATGGCATTGGTATAGAGCTCGAACAATTGAATAACTATTTTATTGGGTTTATTTCAGTTGTTATTGTTAGTCTTGTTTATCTACAATTATAATACATTAATAAGTATTCTATTAATTCAAATTAGTACCAATTCTTTTGGAAATATTCGCTTCTATTTAAACAAATTAATTTTATTGCAACAAAGGAAAATAATACCACTTATTTGCTATTGATTGTCTCATTATTAGGTTGGTGGGTCGTCTTTTAATATTCAAGTTATGAATAATTAGGTAATGGCAATAATAAGTGAAGATTTGGAATGAAGGAATTTGTGTCAGCTGTTAATATCGTTTTGTTTTGACACAAAATTATTTTCATATGGGTCTCCAGAACCTCATAAAAAAAGCAGTCCCTGGATTAGTATTTTCAAATATTGAAAAAACTTACTAATCCTTTAAAACAAGCAGCCGAAATGAAACTAAAAATCTAGTGACGAGGATAGTGACGTCGCCCTCGTTCCAAATCTAACAACATATGGTCATGAAAAGGTTATGTAAAGGAAATCGCTTTTACCTTTGGTAATATCCATTTGTAATCCAGATTTTTTTGTATTTACACAAGGTAAGGAACACAACCACATCAAATTGATTGTTTTTGACTAGGTTCAATAAGCAGTTCACACTCTCACTTGTCAAACGTAAACGGATCGACAACAAACAACACAACTCTTCAGCATGAGTGCGAAACTCGCGACTAACGAAACGAACGAATACGTTCACAGCGTTCCACGATCGATCGCTCGATTCGTGTAGAGTAGGTGAAGAATGCGTCACTCCTCGACGTTCGGAGTTCAGACTAAAACTATTTATCGCACAACGCTCGCTGTGCGGCTCGTCGCTAGTCGCCAGCGAGCCTCAGAAATTAATGTTGCCAGATAAGAGATTATAATCGTATCTGTACGTTAATCCGGAATCTACAAATCGGTATTTTTGTAAGCAAGGATAGGTATTACAAGTATCAAGTAATTATCAGTTAGATAAGCTTTTAAAAGAAAAATAACGATTCCGAATAGTTTTTCGACGGGATCCTTGCCAATCGAAAATAATTTAAATATTTTGGCCAAAGACCTCTCTCTGTTAAATAAAATTGAATAACACAACTGACTATTATATTACATTTGGTTTTTGACAATAATAATATTTAAAAGCCAAACCGATTTCGAAAGACGTCCTCGTATTTGTACGAATTGGATTAAAAACACATGGCAACATTACGTCGCAACTGATATATAGAGTTTTGTTTGTTTTGCAGTCGGTTCCCGTAAATCAAATTTCAATAAAATATAAACAATAGTTTTATTAATATATATATTTTTTTTTAACTTTTTTAGATTGGTTTATTTGTTCTTGAAGTGCTTGTGTCGTTAGGCGGTTAGTTTAATTCTTATTTTTGTTTAAGTAGGTATTATTGGATTGGTCCGATTAAAAAGAAACATTAGTTAGGTACATAATCGTACATTTTCAGTCATTTAAGAGCTGATTTTCCCTGATAGCTAACGATATAAATTTCTTATCCTACAAACAAGTGGATAAATATTTTTATCTATGTACCCGCTTTATATCGAATTTATCTTTCTATCTCTGATATAAGTAGGTACTATACCTGTACTTATTGTTCTATGTAGGTAGGTAGGTACAGATGCCAGGATGCCAGCACATCAACCTACCCAAAACTGTCAAATTTCGAAATCAACTTTGAACCTTATGCGCTAGTGATAAAGTTGAAAATCTATTCAATAAATTTGAGAGATTGTAGTAGGTTGGAGTGCTGGCGTCTGTACAAGTGTACATACTTACTAAACATATACGCGGACCACAAATAAACATGGACAAGGGTAGGGTGATGACGGAAGTCGTATCCTTTATTTCACTTTTGCCTACCGTCCTACTATCTTTAAAATAATTTGGATCATCCAGCATTTAGATTAACAAAGTGGGTAAAAATTGCCTACGTTGATAAAAGTAGGTACAATTATAAAAAAAGTAAGTATAATGTTGGACTAAATAGGTACCTATACCTACTTGGCCAAAATTCCCTTTTGTGGGACAGGGGGGACCACAAAAACAAGGGGAAGGTAAACAGAAACAAAATTACCTGGCACTGGCACTGAAGCACTTGGAGCGTTATTTTCCTCATCTTTCCTCGGTATGTTTTCCTCCATGCCCTGAGATGCGAAAGGAATATTTTTGAGTTTCACTTCACACTATTTGATTAAACATTTTTAAGATTCGTTCTGCTAAAATTAAATATTTAATTTAGGGAAAGTTTTTCTAAAAAACCTGACGTTTATCAAACCTGATCAAACATAAACAAAAACAAACCGATGGTACCAAGGAGGTAGCGTAGCTTAGCTTACCTACCTCCTTGGAGAACATCGATTTGTTTCCTTGGAGAGTTAATTATTTTACCTGTAAACGAGCACTTGTGAACTGGCGAGCACTGCAGCTGTCGCTTCAATGCTACGGGTAAACTAAGCCGAGATAATACGACGATAAACATCCTACGTAGTAAAACGTAACAAAACGTGTTCGATGATTAGCTCATATGTATTGCATAGCATTGTTCAATCAAACCCTGGCTCCTCCGGTGCAGTGTGCAATAATTCTAGTAAGTAGTTTGGTCCTCTCTTTTGACCATGAGAACCATGAGAAGATGATGCCTCCTCATACCTACATTAGCCAATTTTGCAGCGAAGGAGTGGGTAGGCTACATGGATAGGTGTACCTTGCATCATCAGAATTCCTGAAGATTTTAATATTGTGTAATGTCATTATACAGGGTGTTTGGCAGAACGTTGAACATACGAAAATGGTAGATAGGTGGGGTCATCTGCTACTTAGTCAGCCCTTTTTTTTTTAATGCAAATTAAAATTATGTTTGAAGTATTTTTTACATATTTCTGTAAGGACTCATAACTTTTTTTCTAGCTAACATCTGAATAAAGCAATCGTTTTATAAGAATCTGCAACCATTAAAGATTTAAAAAAAAAACCCTGTTTTACCCATTTTTAATAAAAATTACACTTTAAAGTTAAGAAAGTGGTGACAGCAAAAAAAAATATTTTTTTTAAAAATAAATTAGGGCTGAGTAAGTAGCAGATGACCCCACCTATCCACCATTTTCGTATGTTCAACGTTCTGCCAAACACCCTGTATAAAGATTTATGTATTTTCTAAGACATAGGTAAAACGAGTAGAAACTTGCTGCATGCGTTATAAAAGCTGACTTTTAGATAACTACCATTCAGAATTAATTTCGGAATGCTTATAGTAAACAGCTGTTAGTTAATCAGGGCAGATGCCAATCCACCATAATATTGCATTGTGAAGGTAGGTAGTACAAAAAGCTGATAATATTTGACGTTGGCAGGTGCGCGCGCAGCTTGCGCAGGCGCGGGCGGCGGCATCAGCTTAGCCAGCTGCCGTCTCACGTGCTCCGCAGCTGTCGCCCTCATCCCTTGTACCCCAACTCCCCTTAATTCATTCCTGAAATTAGCCAAAAAAATAACCCAATTTACTTGCATATAAGTACCAGAACTTTCCATTCTTTGTTATAGTGACTCTTTATGATAGTTCTTACTTTTAACAGTTAGATTTAGTAATTTTACTAAGTATATAAAAGGAGCTCGTGGCTAATTAATAACATCCGCACCCAAACTGTCGCACTGGTCGATCTATAAAGTAAGCTACGCTTATCGGGATTGGTCCGTGGATGGATGGCCATCTTTAGATACACACCGAGACTCCTCCGTGCCTCGGAAAGCTCCTTAAGCTTTTGGTCTCGGCTCCCGGCTGTCATTCGGGGATCTTTGACAGTCGTTTTTTTTTTTGGTTTGGCACGACTGGGAAATCCTCATGGACGCCCAGACTGCCTCACTAGTGAGCCCTGGGCAGTGCCGGACTTTTACCGGCTAAAACCCACTCCTGCCTTTCTAAGTGTCCCCCTGACATGGTCAGAGACCTTTTTGAGCTTGGTTCTAATTTTACTGCTGCTTTGTTTTAAATTTGTTCCATATTTTGAAAAATTGATTCTAAGTTACGTTATGTTTCTGTTTTTTAATTAATTTTAAACTTTGACAGTCGTTAATAGTCGTCAGAATCACGAGTCTGACTAGTCATAACAAGGGGGTATCGTATTACCCAGTTACTGGATTGTGTAGGTCCGAAAGGCAGTTGCTGTATGTAAAATACTGGTACCTATACTCAGCTGCATCCGTTTAGACTGAAAGCCGACCCCAACATAAGTAGTTGGGAAAAGGCTAGGCAGATTGACTAAGTATATAAGCAGATATCAACCAAAACCCTGTGGCGTCCATTAACGTTTAGGTTAAGTGACCACTTAATCATTAATAAAATTTCGTGGAACACTTGTAAATTCATATACCTACGTAATAGGATAGGGTAAAACTTACTGCAGCTCTGTCTGGCTGCGGCAATGCACCACAGACGCATGTTAGTAATAATAAATGCATATTTTAATGAATGAACCCGGCCCGACGAGAGTGGTGCCTACAGCGTTCACTTCGTGACTTAACAATGACCATAGAGTAGAGGCTGACAGATAGGTACTATGTACACATTGTACATAGTTAGACTTAGATAAAGGGTCCGAAGACGTGGCAGCCAAAATGAGATGGGGAAGGCAAGAAAAAAAAATTGACTAGTAAAATGCTTTTTTTCTCGACTGCAAAAGGATTATGTTTTCTTATATGTAGTATTTACTATTTTAATCCATATTTATGTAATGGCAAGATTAGGAAGTTAGGAATCAACTAACTACCAACGAGCTTTCCTAGATAGACTCACCCATTTTTTTAGTAGCTCGATTTGACTCCTTTTTACCTAATTTTCATTTCTCGTCTTAGTTTAGTAATACGGTAATACCCTATCCTGTCCTATAAACCCTTATCACGTTCTCGAAAATGGCTCTAACACTTTCGATGAAAATTGCATTATAGGGGTTTACGTGGGCAAAAATCGATCAAGTTAGGTCTCTTATCTGGAAAAAATCGTTTTCTACGTATTTTTACCCGAGCAGAGGTACCTACTATCATGGTATATCAGGCAGCATGGAATTAGTAAGTACCTACTATCGTGGCAGCATGGAATTAGTAATTACCTACTGTCATGGCAGCATGGAATAAGTAAGTACCTGCTATCATGGCAGCATGAAATTAGTATGTACAGACGCCAGCACATCAATCTACCCGAAACTGTCAAATTTTCCCAATCAACTTTGAACCTTATACTTTAAGGATAAAGTTGAGAATCTTTTAACGAAATTTGACAGATTGTAGTAGTTTGATGTGCTGGCATCAACCTACTACAATCGTGGAATTAGTATGATAACTTCCTATATTATTAAATGAGCATTCTCTATTTCCACCAGATCAGAGCTCGGTCGCCCAGGTACTTACTTATCATCAATGTATACACGAATTATGTCATTTCAGAATAAGAAGTCAGGGATTCGGCCTGCAACATTTTGGTGATTTTAGAAATCTCATAATTTTTAACGAACTTGGTTGCTAGGGACGAAATATGCCGCTTCTGAAATGTTGTCTTTGCGTGCGGGCGGGCACAAGGCAAGGCGGTCCAATAGCGGCTCGCGGTGTGGTATGCGGCCTGCTTTTCCCAGAACTCTTCGCTCGGTGCACAGCTCGCGGGACGGGATCAGTTGCACGAAGTACCCAGCCAGCCCTGAGCCCGCCGAACACAAGTATTGTGTGCTGGGGAGTGAAATGAAGCTTCGAATGACGTTGTTTCGCCGCTCGCTGTTTCGAAAAACTTTGTGAGTGGTAGGTAGGAAAACACATTGAATCGAAAACCGGTGTATCGAATGACATTATCGCGAACCACGTTGCAGATGCGAAAAACTTTTTGAATAGTACGCTAGTCAATCAAATCCGAAGACGAGGCTTGCTGTGTCTCATCAATCGGGGTCGTGAGTTCGATTCCTAGACAAATTAACGCAACAGTGGTATTCGATACCAGCGTACCATTGGATAGGGATAGGTAGGGCTTAACAGTAAGTTTTATACATTGGCAGCACTGCCAGTGAGTTTTAGTTCAGCGCTGCTGATTCGCTGTACCATGATGTGATGTTTCTTAAACAAGACATAGCAACTATAACTACATGCAACTTGAATGGAACAATAAAATAAACGCAAACTGAGGACAAACATTGTAACTACTCACACTGTACTGCTGTTGATTGGTTATTAGGTACAATTTATAGGAATCGAACCTACTCAACCTTGAGGAGTACTAACATTTAATTTACACTATTCAATTTTAAATGAGAAAACGTTACGAAAACGCATCACAATGGATGTCCGTACAATGCACTATTTTTTCCTATCCAAATCCGTTACATTCCATTCCACGCAGCCGCGGGTTGGGCACGAAGCTATCTCGTCGAGATTTCGAAATTCCAAGAAAGGCAGAGCCTTATAAATTATCTCAAAAGCGCCGACGCGGCCCTGCAGCCAGAATGCTTTTTTTACACCACAGGTAGGCTGGCGCTAAGAAGGCGAAGGAATTTATAGTGTGTACTTTCCAATTTGATACTTGAACTCAAAATTCAATATCTTTTACTCAGATGAGTGGAAAATTTTAAGTACCTAATAGGTCTTTCTGAAGTAGATATCATTAAAAATTACTCAATGAAAATAAAATAACTTACTAAAAATAGAAATGGTTTTGATTGATTGATGAGCAAGATATTCCCAGGTAAACAAAAATGTTTACATACATACAATAATTACCTACGAGACATTTGAAATAATGCAACTTGTAACTGGCAGTAAATAATTAAACAGCGATAAAAAAAGCAACGCCACAGCCACAGAGTATCAAGACTATTCCCACGGGTCTGTAGTGTACTACATAATACCGTGTAAAAAATGTGCATGGTACACGCGTGCAGCACGTTTCTTAGAAGATAGCACTGTTGGAGCAACCCAAGGCATTCTCGAGACCAACAGCCCTGAAGGTCGGCTGCACTAATAATAACAGCTATTGTCACATGGCGCCCAACATAAACTCCGTCCTACAATACCCCGTCCGCCTCCTTTGGAAAATAAACTTTATCGATCCCGTTTTGCATGGCAACACGAACGTTCTTTTTCGAATCACAACCGGCTCCCTTTAACAAGCTCCGATCGAAATTATAATTAATATAATACCTTGTTAAATTTATCTGATGTTACTGAATATCTCATGAAAGTATAAACGACTTTGCCGACCATTGCCTGAAAGAAATTGACATTGGTAATATAATGTTAGCGGTTTTATAGGTTGACGAGAGATTTAAAAAAAAAGTGGTTCTGAGAAAATTACTTGGATTACGATGGTTTCTTGAAACATTGCCGCGATCATAAAGCATCTGCTAGACATTAATGCTAGTCGCGAGTCGCTAGATCAACGAAACAATGGTCTCTCAGAGGCTCTGTAGCGAAGCAAAGTAGTTTTTACAAGCATGGTGGTTAGGTTGGAATTCCATTGAGGCAACATTACGGATGGTGTGCTTTGGAATTTGGGGCACAGAGCTGACTCAACGATCTATTCCCTTCCCCTATCGTGAAGGTAATCTTAGTGAAGTAAAACGGCACGGATGTTAACAGTTAGCTGCTTTCCGATTCTAGTAAAATTTAACTTAGATTTAATTAACTTCTCTGGCAATCATTCGTTTTCTAACGGCACCTAAGACTAGTTTCATTCACGTCCTTTGAACTATAAAGTGCATAGTGCTGTCATCAAATTGGTGTTACGTCTACGGGAACGTTTGCAAATGCTTTTGAAAGATATTTTTTGATCATATCACAAAATTATTAACAAGGTGTGTTTTAAAGTTCGGATTTATTAGATTCAAGCTTCACCAACTTTTCAAGAAATAACTTCAGCGCTTTCTTTTACTATAGTTAGTTTCAGAATCGGTTTGGTAGACGATGCGGACGCGGTGCGCGAAAAAAATGCGTCAAGCTGTTTACCGCCAATTTAATCATGTGTTTCTCTCTGCATTAATTATTATATGCCATTGATAAATGGGTTCGGTGTTACAAAAAAGACATTCTACATCTTACTTTTCATATTCAGATCAGGGGCCCAAGTGCTATTTTTATAAATTCGTAATTCCAACACGATCCCATTGTCATTGTGCTAAAAGTTCGTAATCTGCTAAATTCATAATGGTCGATCATTGGTTGATCATTGTATTCCACAAACACGATACTCGTAACGAATTAAAAGAAATGACTGTACAATGACGTTCTCATGGTAGGTCACTGATCAAAGGGACTGTCAAGATTACCGCCTAAGTCAGTCATTCATTTTTCATTAGATAAGTATGTACCAGATTACCAATAGATGCCATTTCTTTCAATGGAGTGTCAGTGGCTGACCATTGGAAAGTCATAATGACGCCAATATGTTAGTAGATTACCAAACTTGTCAAAATCAACAATTATTATGAAATCAATGATAGACCATTCTGACACTATTGTAATAGCAGACTTGAGGCCCTGGAAGGCAAAAAAGAACGAGATAAAATGATGCAGCAAAATTGGTTCCACATGAATCACGATTTCAAAGACGAATACGAGTACCTAGTAGGTAGGTCCTACCTACTGCGACTGGTATAGTTTGCTAGAATGGAGAAGGAAAACGTCACGAGAAAACTTAAGTTGATAATAAAGTTGAGGCATGAATAGATGGGTCCAACCAGTGCCAAGAATTCCACACTGACTGACATTCTTGATAAACATTGTGTAGCTTTAGTTAGACCATAAACGTGAAGAAAATTAAGAATAAGTTAAACATAAAATTAAACATCAGACAGCCTTTATATTTGTGTACAATACCACTTCTGGACATGACATATACCTACCATAGGTAGGGTATGCGTAGGGTATACGTAGGGTATACGTAGGGTAGAGTAGGGTAGGTAGGTAGGGTAGGTAGGGTAGGTAGGGTAGGTAGGGTAGGTAGGGTAAGTAGGGTAGGTAGGGTAGGTAGGGTAGGTAGGGTAGGTAGGGTAGGTAGGGTAGGTAGGGTAGGTAGGGTAGGTAGGGTAGGTAGGGTAGGTACGGTAGGTAGGGTAGGTAGGGTAGGTAGGGTAGGTAGGGTAGGTAGGGTAGGTAGGGTAGGTAGGGTAGGTAGGGTAGGTAGGGTAGGTAGGGTAGGTAGGGTAGGTAGGGTAGGTAGGGTAGGTAGGGTAGGTAGTGTAGGTAGGATAGGTAGGGTAGAGTAGGGTAGGGTAGGTAGGGTAGGTAGGTAGGGTAGGTAGGGTAGGTAGGGTAGGTAGGGTAGGTAGGGTAGGTAGGGTAGGTAGGGTAGGTAGGGTAGGTAGGGTAGGTAGGGTAGGTAGGGTAGGCAGGGTAGGCAGGGTAGGCAGGGTAGGTAGGGTAGGTAGGGTACGTAGGATAGGTTAAATATTCACAGATTAAGTTATTAAGAAAATGCTCTAATTTAACATATATTTTTTCCAAATCATTAACACGCCATTAGGGTGCATGTCTGGCCTCAGGCTTCTAAATTTAGTTCATCTCATCCTCAGAGATCAGCTCCTGTTCTCCAGATTGTCAGTATAACTAACTAGAGCGACCTACAGCTTGGCAAAAACGAGTGGAAAAAATGAGGGCGCAACTATCGCATTAGGTCACTTCGAATGGGAAATAAATTGTTAAATTTATGTGCAACAAAAAACGCTGCTTGTGGGTCACTACAATCAAAACCTACTAGCACTTGTTGGCAAATTAGTACCAGCATCATAGGTCTTCATTTAGTAAAATATTTAGTTCCAAATGTCTCCACGTCACTCTTTTATGTCGACCAGTACCCTCATTACGTAATACACAATCAATCGGAATTTGAATCGTTTTGAAACAAAATGCTAATCCATTGCCTCTTATGTTCTAAAAAAAGTTCTGCTCAACAACGTAAACAACGCAATGAATGTTGTTGAACTGTCAAAATGAAACAAATTTGTAGTAATCGTTTACGAAAATGTGTTGCGTAATCAGATAGCTGATCACTACTGTCTGCTTTTGCGTTTCCCCACAAAGACTGATCGTCTCCACAAACAAACTTTGAGATAAGTAGGTACGGTAATCTTTCGATATTATTAACTCAAATATTATTTGTTTTGGTTTTCGGGTTTAAGCTCAATACCGTTGCCAGAAAAGCCACGTGCATATTCTGATAGCAAAAGATATAAATAGCACAAGGTTGAGCTCCACAGAATCCGACCGTTGTTATGATGCTTCTGAAAATAGACTTTTAAGAATTCTCCGTTCCTAAATTTCGTGCTAGTCCAGATTGCGCAAAACGAAACCATAGTACCGAAATAACACTTCGCTGGCGAAGGCGATGACGTGGGAATTAATCTCATTGTTTTTGTATTAATTAACATTAGTTAGTCTAAATATTTGTTTCTTAGACCGCTCTTATTATGACTTCAGAGGACAATCTAAAATCACCTCACTAATTAAGTAATTAGTGATGGTAAACGTGTTATTCTTATAAATTATTGAACAGGAAAATACAGCTGCCTATTCTTTCCGAGATCTTTGGAGCATCCATCTTAATTTATCTAGGTAGGTGACGTAGGTATAGGTACTTTAACTTAGTTACTTACTTTGTGCTGCGTATTTTCCTTAATCCTCAAATACATATATAAAAACAACTTTGAAAAAAATACCTTCGATCGGGTCTTTTTATGTTGTGCGTTAGATCCATTTACATAATTCGGTAAACCTGTTATATGTTTAAATGTTTATGTATATCTCATGACCGAGATGCTTCTTAACATGTATGATGTGATGACTCATATAAATAAAGCTTACAGGGGTCTAGGGCCAAATTTGTCATATTCATCTTAAAAAGGGTACCTACTTCCACGATTGCGTCATCGCTACATAGATGTTTTGATGGACTTCGACTTACGTCATTAATTACTTTAATACTTAGGACTTCCGAGGTATGAGATTACTTGGTTATTTTCCTGTAGTAGTCCTACATGAAATATCATGAATGGAAGTAAACAAAACAGCTATCTAATTACGCAACACATTTTCGTAAACGATTAACAAAAAAATGTTTCATTTTGACAGTTCGACAACATTCATTGCGTTATTTACGTTGTTGAGCAGATTTTATTTCGAACTTATGAAGAAATGGATTAGAAATTTGTTTCAAAATGATTCAAATTCCGATTGATCGTATACAACATAATTAGGGTACAGATTATCTTTTGGGATATTTTTAACATAAATGAGTTTATGCAGTACAATAAATTCAAGTTTCCATCAAAGCCGCGCTAGTGTTTTGTATTCTGTTGTAGTGAGTAGGTAGCTTCTCACCACAAACCCCGCATGGACCCGCTGGGCTGGTCTTATTTCTTTTGTTATTGTCTGTACCTACAAGTAATATTGTTCTCTTGTTTATCACAAGTCTTGTAGCGACTAATTCGTTTCTTATTAGATACGGTTCACACACAAACATCTTCTAGCCTACCTATCTACAGTTACTAATTAGAGAATAAATATCTTTTGTCGTTGTCGATTTGATGAGTATGTAACTAATGTTTATTTGATTTAAATAATCGATTTGGACTTCTGCCTTTGGAATATGAAACAGTCATTAAAATAATGAAATATATTATCATCAACAATTATTTTATGTTTTTGTGTTTTTATACTGTTCACAATGACTGTTTATTTTATTTTATTGTAGGTAGGTACCTATTATGAATGAACACGCAGGAAGATAGTGAAAATCATTGTGTTCAAAATTTTAAATATGGCATCACATTTTATGCGTACCGACATAAGTAGGTAGGTATCTGTATTTATTTGGTAACCTCACACAGTGACCTTGTTGCTCAGCCTCTGTGGCAATAGAGTATATTTCCCATGATACGTCATCTCTGCTGTTATTAAAGGAAGAATCCTTTAAAATAAGTAATTTATTTAATTATAATAGTCACGTGACTATTTCGAAATTATCACAGTTTCACAATAACAATTGATTTAAAACAATCTTGGAACTGATTCATACAGAATTTATTACTTATTTATTAAAATTAACTTTCGTGTTCTGTGCTGAGCTCACGCAACGCGTCGTATACCTACGTCCAGCCAGTAATAGGACTCGCCCATCAAGGAGCGCTGTCCCAAATTAGACGCATTATTAATTTATAATACATAAAAAAGGTATTTTAATAAAACACGTATACTAAATGATTACAAATTAAAGTATCTTTAAAATGGTGAAGGTTTCAGAAAAATACGCTTGATAGTTTTTGCGTGATTCTCAGTTTTTTATCCGCGTTAGACATAACTACAAATTATTTACACTCTGTAAGTAATATAAACAATCTCAAATATTCACAGTTTAATTTAATTTTTAATGCTATAATTTTACATATTTTTCAAATTTTCCAGTGGGAGGTTAAATAAATAAAAACTAAACCATTAACACTACTCGTTTAAACGTGAAAATCATTAAAAGTCAGTTATCGTCGCCTTCCACTCAAGGCTTGGTGGCGTTTTAGTCTTAATTGACCAATACCTACTGGTTTAGTTATCAATTTCAAGTTCACGTGTTAGAAACCTGACCTTAGACAATGTCACCAACTTAGGTATGTTTTTACTTTGTTTTCAATTACCTACCTGCCTATGATAAGAAAACGCGAAATCACTAAAGTATCTAACACCTCAGATTCTCTTTGCAAGTAAACTTTTTTTTTTTTTTTTTTTTAGTGAAATAAAAATAAAGGTTGGGTTCAGCCCTCCAATCTTGGCTGGTTCGGGACGGCATGATTCGTCACCATTCGGCACAGCCCAGCCGGGCGGTAAAATATACTGTAGATTATATTATAGGTATTCGAATTTGCCGCCCGGCCTTTGCCGAATCATGCCGTAGCCACGTGTGTAGCACTCCGCATAACCTCCAATTTAATCTCTAACTCACAACACAATAGTCCTATCTTTTTTATATACCGAGAATAAGAGTTTTCTCGGTATCAAGAGATTCTTTAACTAATGAAAATCTTGGGAACGGGTGACCGTTTCCAAGATTTTCAGGCATCTTTAATACATCTTCAACGATTGTTTCATGTCGGCAACATTGATGCCTAATGCTTCCGACATACCCAAATACTTGTAGGTTTCGGTTGAGGAGAGAGATCTAAGGTGTATGGAATCCGAGAGTTGGTTTCCCACGGATTCCATAATCCCCCCTCGCTTTACATGCATGACTGCACATTTGTCTACACCAAATTCCATCCTGATGGCGCTACTGAACGTTTCCGTTACTTTCGGTAGCTCCATCAATCGCAAATTGTTAGGAGCAAAGAGTTTCAAGTCATCCATGTAAAGGAGGTGAGATATCACCTGACCAAAGAATACCTACGCAGTGATTGTTTAGAAAAGATTAGCGCAACATTCCCATAAAAGAAAAATGCAATTGTCTCTTTGCCTTTGTCATGCAAAACAAGATCAAAATATATGCTTAGGTATCTCTTACATATTCGCAGTACACCCGGCAAGCCTGTGTGATGTAATTTGAGAACATAAAAAGCTATGATTTTTGTCGATGATAATGATAACATAACATAAAAACACATACTTACATATAATGAAACTATACATGTATATGTGTTTTTTTATACGAGTCTACTGCGCAGTTTAGCGAGAAGTCACGACGCCAACGTTAGTACACGCTTGACGCTGGAGGTCGACCGCCTGGGCATTGCCAAATTTGATCAGATGACGTCACCTTCCAACACATCTACAGACTATGCATATCGCTAAACAGGCTTTCTGACGCGTGTTGAATAAGACTAAAGCAAACCGTTGTTCATCTCGAAAGAGCAATGTATTTAGAACATGAGGATACCTTCAAACACATGAATAATAAACATTAGAATGTAAGACGATGTAAAAACGGTCACGTCTTTTGCCACTCAACGGTCGATGTCTCCTTGGGAAAAATAAAGAGGTGCTCAAGTTACCCAGCTTCTTTAAGTAGACAGGCAATTAGTACGTATAGAATATCTGATTCCACCACACACTAGCCACGGACAAAGTATATTGTTACTGTATATTTGCATATCTTATTTAAACAAATTAAGGCATTATCACGTGAGCACACTCAATACCGCGTCGTGTTGGAGCCTTGGAGCCGTCGAGGCGTTGCTATTGTTGAGTTTCTCTAATCACGCCTCCGTGCTCATTTTGTTCGTATCTTCGTGATCTGAAAGTTAGAAGCATTAGAATTTGAATAAGTTTCGTAAACAATCCCTTATTTAATAAGGGCGTGAGGTCGATAACTGTACCGGTCTTATATTAGACTGGCCAGACTATGTGTTATGATACACATTTTAAGGAAAGTTTCATTATAAGTAGTCTATGTTAAATAGTTCTCTTAGGTATATAGCTATGTGCCAAAGACGTTAATGCAAGTTTGAACATGTATGGCTTAATTAATTCAGAAATTTTCGAGAAATTTGCCACGATTTTGATTTCTTGTTTTGCAGGTGCGAGTGGCGCAACACAAACGCTGCGCCATTTCCAGTTTCCGTAAGGAAAATGTATCCAAAATTGTACCAAAACGTAGGAGATATTCAGTTAGACTGTACTATGTAATTCATTGTTATAACAACGATGAAGATAGCTCGTCTGTTGTTTTAGAACAAGACAAAGACGATGTACTCCGTCAGGCTCGAGGCGCAGGATCCCATTTCACGTTGCGCCTTAGGTCTAGCACAATGAACATTGTTCACCGTATTCAAAGAAGAATGCCTTCACGCACATATTATGATACACCGCATTGTACTCGCGAAAGGCACATGTTCAGGGAACAGAGGGATATTTACACAACGCCGCGGCCGCAGCGCATCATGTGGGGCTATGTGAAGTTATGCCATCGTCTGTCACTGTACCTACGTACTCACAAGTACTGTTGGAAGTGACTGTCCCTAAATATGTGGTAAGTAATGGACTGGGAAAAGAAGACATATCACTATTCTAATTTTTGGCTAGACTCTAGACTAGACCGATCGCGTTCTAAAAATAAAAAAGCATAGGTACTCACTCACATCAAGTAGATTAAGTTAAAGGAGGTTTAAGAAGATGTTTTTTAGTGAAATAAGAATAATTTCCTGTCGGAGAATAGAAGTGAGACAACGTGTTCTCGGAGCAAGAAGAATTAGAGTAGAATGTAACAAAAATGGCAGGAATCAACGCTGTAAACGATAATAAAATGAAAAATAACAGATATAACAAGTTACTTCTGGTATGGAAATACGCGCGAGTAAACGTAGACATTTTTCCAAAACTGACTGTTGTCGTGGTCGCATAGATTTACCAAAAATATAAAATTAAGAAAAAATACACAACCTAAATATTTTAGTAATTTTTTTAAGCTGGCCACCTTATCAAATTTTTCAACATTCGAGACAGTGTGGGACACAACTGCAAACAAAATTGTGTCGGGAAATAAGAAAATCTGTAGCTAAGCTGCCAACCACATAATTACAAGGAAATATCCGAGATGTATCCGTAAATTGCTCACGCCAGCTTTCTATTTGAACGAACTGACTAGCTGTCTGGCTGTTCGGCGGTAACTTGTAGCTTTCGCAAGTCGGTGCGTCGCGTCGCCGGCGAACCGCGCCGCGTTGCGGATAGAAAGCGCTGCGACCTCACTTTCACTGTGCTAGCAAAACAGAGAATGAATAACGTTAACGTCATCCTGCATGGCACACCTTCCTGGATTGAGGTTGAGTTCATTCAACTTTTTTATTTGAGTTTAGGTACCGGAACTTTATTCAGAATTTTATGACGGTTTACAATTGATGTCATCAAGTAGGAAAGAATCGTAGACCATACATAGCTCCATTAGATCTACTGGTTCTTTAAATAGATTAATGAAAACTTTGGCAATCTTCGTAGCCAGTGTTTTGTCAAGGTGTGGTGCCTCAGCTGATTTCTTCATGTTCTCATCGAACCAAAGTGGGTGTTGAAAGATCATTTCTCATAACATGGCGTTCTGAAAGATAAGAACAGTGGCCCCGACGTGTCAAGATGTCGTAAATTTGTGCAGTTACGGGGAAATAATTTAAAACATAACAAATGAACGTGATCATCAGAGAGGATGTCACTCATCCAAGTCGTTGAGTACTTCGTGTCAATTGATTTCCAATAACAGTTTACAATTGAGACGAACGATGCATGCGGGGCCCGCTCAATTGTTTAATCAACAATCGACTGCAGCAATTTGTGACGCATTATGAGTTTTTAAAATAAAATGCCATGAGAAACGTAAACCTCCATGAACACAGGGCCGCGGCGGGAGGTCTACACTCGACGGGCAAACAGGAAAACTTCGCACGAACCAACACACCTTGTGAACATTCGCACTCTACGAAAATTTACGGCTCTTGACGTGCCAGTCAAAACACAAACTCTTAGAATCCCGAAGTTAAATATTTGTTCGCTATAACCGTAACCAATAAGATTACCACGGTTTCGACACAAAAGATTGTTATAGTTGCAACGCGGTCTACAGCCTGCACGTTCTCTGTCCAGTATAGTGACCAGTCGCGAACATTCTATCTGTACAGCCGGTACGGCAACTATATTATAAATGTTTGATTGCTTAATTACATAGAAATTGATAACATTGTGCGAAAAGGCTTGGGTAAAGTATAATACCTACTTGGAAAATTACAACTTGTATGAGGCAGGATTCACGGTACAGTGGACCGAAACGGTTGCGCGCTGTGGCGCAGAATGTTCGTGAACCGTTAAATTATGTAACGAATTCAAATAATTTCATTTTAAACTTTATTAGTAAAGACCAAAGGCTTAAACTTGTCTGTAAATTCTTGACTACTTATCGCGTTAACGCCACTAACTGTGATAAAATTTCGTAGCCGGCAACTTCGAGAATGTTACAACTGTAAAATTGGACTTTATCGTGCAAACGTATGGTTTATATTTGATGCACGTTGTAATGGTTCGAGAGTCGTTCTAGAACGTTGCAGTTCAGTTCTATGAACCGCTTCCGCCGTTGCTCCTTCCGTCTCGGGTTGCTGGTTGCAGACATTCCTGAGGCGGACCGGACCCGGCTCAAGAATGCTGACCAGACAGGGACGCGCTGATGGTATGATAGCTTAAAGGCTCGTGCGGACCAGCGCGACGCGACTCGAACAATACAATTTCTTATAAAACTTCACGGTATAACAATAGCCGGTGTCGCGTCGCGCTAGTCTGCACGAATCTTAATGCTCCCTCGAACGACGGCCCTCGCTGGCATTCCATACTAAAGAGACAAAATCATCCCAGAGCTCGTGATCTTTCTGTCTCCTAAAAAATATCGATTCTTTTCAGTTTTGAAATATTGAAGTTTTGTCTGTCTATTCTCGTCTTTAACTTTATAAAGTTTTTATCTATGTATAAACCGTGAGAATGATTATGGGCTGCGGTCCCATGTCTTTGGTCCATTCATGGTGCGCTTAGTACTCGCTCCCACGCACATTTGTGATCCATGTGTGACTACAAATGCTTGTTACCTTATGGTTTCAGCAGTTTTGTTTTCATAACACAAATATTTTGTCTAGCCATAAATAGAGGCTTTGTTATTACTTTATGTACCTAATTGATAATTAAAATAATGCTGATGCAATATGTTTTATCAGCTTTTGCCAGCCTATCTAGTCACACTGTCCAAAAATGTTGATACCAATTCATATTGTAACTAAATAGTGTAAAATCTGTGAAGTTATCAGTATTTTTTTATTATTATGTAACAAAATGTTCCAGTTTAAAGCGATTCCCGCCACACATGGGCTCTTTATACAGATTTCTCAATGACAGACATTCACAAGTTATGGGAACATTTTTTCGGGAGCGTAACGGTTTTTGTATTATTTTTTGTCGCCTTTGACCGTGTGAAGGGACCTCAATGGATGCATGTGAACGGGTCGCCCATTTACAAAAGATCTGTAATAATACGCGAGAGCTCCCCTCATTCAATGATAGCTTGCACCTCGGGAGAGGGGAGATGGAGTTCTTTCTTCGCTGGTGTTATGTTAAGCGTCTTCAATGAGCTGTTTCTTTGAGAGCCGTCTCTCTTTCTTTGCATTGTTTGATGTTTTCACATGGACTTGTTACTAGGAATTGTGTAAGTAGTAGGAAATATCATCTTTTCCCATAGCATGTTCACGTACTATTATTGCAGGTAGGTATTGCAGTTGTCTAATCAATTCTAAATTGACTATAAAATAAGCACAACAAAACACTTGACTCTTCATTCCAATCCAGTTAAAGTGCACTACAACAAAGTAGTGTATCAAGGTCCTGCCGCTCTGGGTGTTATATAAAAGTTACAGAACGAAAAACTCCGTAACGAAACGAACCCTTTCCCTTTGCTAAGGAATGTCGGTCCGTCCGTCCTTCAAGCGATTATGGGACGTCGACTCGGCCCAATTTACCATAACACGTTCAAACTCATTAAAATAGAATTAGTTAATTGTTTAGGAAAACCAGGTTGATTGACAGCATCGAAAACTACATTCTGTAGTAATTAGTTAGGTATCGTCATAAGAAATGTACTTATCAAGTCATTAAACGGAACGGACAATTCTAGACAATAATTATCTTGTTATTAATTGAATCTATAAACAATAGCTTCCTTTTTTTCGTAACAATGTAATTGTTGACCAACTTTTTATTATCTTGTTGTTGTTTTTCTCTATTTCTTATCTGTTATTGACTACACCGACTCATGCAGCTAAGCTATTTTTAGCTTCTTTCATAAAATACTAACCTATGATAAATCATTAAGGAAAGGAGGTCTTTGCCCTGCAGTGAGACAGCACAGGCACTAAGAAATAATAACATCTCATTACAGGACAACATAAATGTTATAATTATAACCAAAAATATAATACTTTGTTTCCTTAAAACTAACAACATTAAAAAGAAAAAACTACTTTTAGCTGTGAAAAGTAGTTTTTCGCGAATTCCATTTGACCTTTTGGTCGACGCGGCATGCGAGGCGCGGCGCGGGCGCAGTCTCGGTCGTGTTCTCACGGGAACGCGCGGTGATTGCACCGCATTACGCCCTGCACTGGGTCGCTACGACCGCCGACACATACAGCCACCCGATGGCGGATGAGCCTTTATTTTAGTGCTGATAATGACTTAAGAGACCAACAAATACACGCGTCAGTTTCTGCTACTGTCCAAAGAACTGTTAGTTACAAATATTCTACATAAAAAGCTTCATGAATCAATCAAATAAAAGTTGGCAAGTAAAAGGTAAAAGTATGTATTTAAATGCAAGAGGCCTAGAAAGCTGACGTCAAATAACTTGTTATTTACGTATGCTTACGAAAATATCGTCATCATAACAAACCTGCTGCACCTGCTACAAAGTGCTACGGGGGTATTGTCGCGCACGTCATTCGTAGTGATTTCGTAGAAGATGTAGTGCTGCGTAGAAGTCGTAGTAGATCTCGTAGTATTTGCGTAGTAGTATCGTAGAAGGACATTGCCGTCGTAGACGTTCGCTCGGGGGAATTCCCGCTTTATCAGTCAACAATATCAATTTGATTGTGTAGCGGGCTTGCAGTATAGTGCAAAGATATCCTCGTAGATGGTAGGGCTGTTCGATAACCGATAAAAGGGGAATCCGCTTTAATCAGTCAATATTCCCATCCATTTGATTGTGTAGCGGCCCGGGCTTGCAGTATAGTGAAAAGATTTCCTCGTAGACGGTAGTGCTGTTCGTTTACCGATAAAAGGGGAATCCCCTTTTATCAGTCAATGTTTATATCAACTTGATTGTTTTCAGTGTAGTGAAATACAGTTGTAGACGGTGGCGCTTTTCGCTAATTGATAAAAGGGGAATCCCCTCTTATCAGTTAATATAAATATTGCATTGCTTAGTAGACAAGCATTGCAGTATCGTGAAGAGACATGGACGGTGGTACTACTGTTCATTAAGATGCAGATATTATATGCCAGTGACCTTGAGTGGTTAGCTTGCGTGTTCTGTACTGAGCTTACGCAACGCGTCGTACGTCCAGTCAGTAATAGGACTCGCCCATCAAGGAGCGCTGTCCCCAATTTGACACATTATTAATTTATTATACATAAAAAAGGTATGTTAATAAAATACGGGTACTAAAAGATCAAAGATCAATCTTAATTAAATTATCTTTAAAATGGTGAAGGTTTCAGAAATACGCTTGATAGATTTTGCGTCATCCTCAGTTTTATATCCGCGTTAGACATAACTTTACAAATTAATTTCACTATGTACTTATTAATATAATAATCAAAAATATTCGTTTATTAAGTTATTAAGAAAATGTTAACACTACTCGTTTAGACGTGAAATTCAGTATATAATAATTCAAAGTCGGTTATAACTATTAAAAGGTAAGTAGAAAGTAAAATTAGAATGTGTACCCTAATTACGTAATACACGATCAATCGGAATTTGAATCGTTTTGAAACAAATTGCTAATTCATTCATTCGAAAAAAAATCTGCTAAACAACGTAAATAATAGGGGTTAAAGTATGAAATTGCCGTTTTATTGTAATAGGTACTTCGAATTGACATAGAGCCTTCATCATGGTTTGAGATTTTTGAGTGAAACTTTTTTCACATGGTACCTATGAAGTTCTTCTTTTAAAAAATTCGATTATCGACTTTCAGTTGTTTTTTTTATTCAGCTTAGACATGAAATATGATTACTTCGAAAATTCGAGTTCCAACGCGGAACTAACGCGGCAGAAACAGCTCGCAATATCAATGTTGCGTTTGGAGAGGGGACTGCTAATTAACGCACCGTGCGATTTTGGTTTAAACGCTTTCGTGATGGAAACTTTGAGTTGAAGAACGAACCACATGGAAGACCGCCCACACAGGTGAATAACAATGAATTGAAAGAAATGGCGGATGCCGATCTGGTCAAGCAATAACGGCAGATGTCTACTGTGCCGCATTCCGAACAATGATAGCAAAACTAGCAGTGAAACAGCCCCGACTCATGAATTATTGCTCCATGATAACGCGAGACCTCTTACAGCACGAGAAACCGTTTTAACTCTACAGGAAATGCAATTAGAAACCATTCGTCACCCTCCGTATTCGCCAGATCTTACTCCAACGGACTACCATTTTTTTCGTGATTTGGACAATTTTCTACGTGATAAAAAATGTTCTTCTCAGGAGGCAGTACTAAATATTTTGTACACTGTTTGTCGAATCTAGATCACGAGAGTTCTATCGCAAAGCCATAAATGACCTTCCTATTAGATGGCAGCAATGTATACAGGGTGTCCAGTAAATAGCACGACATACTGCAGGGGGTGATAGCTAGGGTCACTACCTATCAATACAACACAATATATGTTCAGCAAAATCTTAATTTTTTTTTTCACCACTGTAGGTTAAACTGTAGGTGAAATGTATTTTTATAGAATAGATCGGTAGAAATCCGAGATGCCGACTCCACTCGTAGATCGTTCATCGCTTCATAAATTCAGTGCTGTGCGACTTTTCCCATTGGAGCGCGCGACCGCGACTTGTTTCCAATCAACAATGGAATGCGCCGACTTTTTGGTCTGCGCCTGAGCAACTGCTCTCGCGCACGGGAAGATCAAGTTTTTATCCAGCCAGTGTTAACTCAATTGGAAACAAGGACCTTAGATTACCTTAACTGTTATTTCTAAGTAGCTTTTGGTATTTGATGTTGGAACTTGCTGGGAACTTAAAGAAGTGCTTTAAGGCTTTCACACATTTAGCTTTTAACGAATTTAAAACATCGCTCTATTTCTGTTAATCGTTTGAAGTTGACAGAGGCGGAAAGATGTTGTTATGTTTCTAATCTTCGGACGCTTTCGTAATACGAAGAGGTATGTAAGTATCGTTTGTTTAAAGCCTAGGTTAGTTAAACGGTATATATGTATTTGTGTTCTAACGCTTCGCCTCCCAGTTAACTCGCTTTTCAACCATATTAAACTTAACGATTTCTCAGTTACTGTATGATCCGTTAGCTTTTATAGTTTGTATTAGAACACGTCTTAACTCCATAATGCTGTGAAGAAAAATTTAACTGAACACTAAAATTATTAAACCATAACTATTGACGCTTTTAACTCACATAATTAGTTCGCCAAGGATAATCCGTAGACCATAGTCTGTACGAGTATTTCAGTCTGTGGATGGGTAATTATTATATAATTTAACAATACTTAAATTATTTAAACATAGATGCTTTCAACATCATGCCTTCGTCAAAGAAAAATTCGTAAACCATAGCCTGTATTTCATAGTCTATGGTTAGGCAATATCCCACAGATTCAATGAAATACGGTGTAATAAATGATTTACTGCAAAAACCAAAAGTAAATAATGCATTCAGTGACCACATCGTTATTTGCCTGATCCTTGATGTTTCATGCATGACATAACAACTTGCGTCATTGGCGATAATGAAAGTATTTACTTTGAAATGATGTAACCCTTGGTAGAGACCTATTACTTAAGTGTTAATTGTCATATTTGGAATTACACAATGATAAAGTAATAATTATATTATCTAAGTAATCCTAATCGTGAATCGGTAGAACTATCTATCTGGCCTGTAGTCGTATTTTCAGTTAACATATTAGAATCCGCGAGCGCAAACAAAAAACTTTTTTTTTGGAAAATAATTTTGTTTCAAAAACGGTCATAAAGCCAGCATAACATGAATTTAAACCCGAATTATAATGGCAACAAAAGAACAATGACTGTGTACCTACAGAATAAAACTAAACAATGGACTTTACAGACCATTCATTACTTTTTATTAAATTATCGTGACAAACTTAATTCACCACTGGATGCATGACCCAGTATGCAGGTATGGTAGATTATTTAGTTATTAATATTAAAGACCCAAAAAATATGAAACTCTCACTATGATGTTTTATAACTCCCGGAAAAACAATCTACATTTTATAACTCCCGAAAAAACAGACTACCTTTTATAACTCCCGGAAAAACACGCCTTATTGTATAACTTCCAGAAAAACAGGCTATACTTTCACGTGGAAACTGCTAAGGATTGGAGTTCAGTGAGTAGACTTCAGTTTATCCAGACTCACTGGGACTAGTCTAAGGAAGAGAAAGTATGTATTCATCTTCCTTACTGTTTGTGATCAGTTTAAGCACCAGATAGATGCCTATCTTATGAAAGAAAGAAAATAGTAATAATTTCTGTCCCCAATCAGTCTGGTAATCTGGTTCATGACAATTCACACTAAGTAGGTATATCCAAACATGGCATTAATGGAACCGATCATTTATAGATGGCATGCCATAAACTTGTGATACGCAATACGCTAAGTTATTGAAGGCTGGTCCTTCGGCGGCTCGGTGCATTAGAATAATGTTATTGGTCCTATGAGTCAGAGCTGATGCGCCCACGCGTCGTCACTTGCTTTTAACATCTAAATATACTCAGATATTGTTATGGCAACGATAAGATTACTTTGGTTAATGTGTTTTCATGTTTTCGGGTGATAGGTATACTAAGAGGTGACGGTTCGTTCTAGTTCTGAAGATGAGATAATCAGTTATGATTATCTTGTGTAAGTACCTATTTTAGGTTGTTGTTGAGCTTGGAACACAAAATCACTATGGATCACTCTAAAACTCAATCTTTTCTTAGTTCTTCTGTCAAGGAATTCTTCCAAATCTCCTTTTAATTCATGAACCTTGCTGAAAATTTACAGTTTATGTAGCTCACATTATTTCGTTCCTGCAGTTACAGCAGGGCTAAGGTAGTGGGAATAATCCGTAGAGCTTTTATGAGACTGACGACTCACCCCCTGTCCTGCTTGACGCGCACATGATTTTTAGACCTGTGTAAGACCAGGCTCTATCGTTGGAGTGGCCAAGTTTTGGTCAATGGTGACAACTAAGGAATCATCGACATGAAAAGGAAGCAGGAGAACTGAAAATGCAGCCTAATTTAGCAGGGGATGTTTTGCAAGAAGTAGGTATATAATTTGTTTTCTTCTTAGTACTTACATATGTCTTAGTGTAAAGTTTTGTAATATTTGAGGAATAACTTATCTAACACGGGTGTTAGCATTCTTCAACCAGCGGTGTATTCGAATTATATTATACCTAAATGTCTATAGCAGCAATATTATCCTTGTTTGCGTTTTACCCTTCAACAATTTATCCTTATTTTTATCCCTATTATGACCATAAAGTCGCCATGTCTACTTAATGTTGGCAATTTTAGGAGTTTCATGCGGAATTTACTTATTCATTTGTATATAACGCTCACACTGATAATTGAATGCCTCCTTAACAGCGGCTTTATGAACATTATTTTCCTTTATATTTTCCTTCAGTCGTTGCTCACTATTTGCTCGTTGTTATATAAATATATTATGTATGTCGGTGGCTATTTTAATGTATTAATACATTGTCGTTATCAAGTGCTGTGCTATCGTGGTGAGGCAACGGTCGCCGCTGTCCGCTGCGGTATCAAGCACAACTATGCGCAAGAGCACGACCTAGATCAAGAGTGCAGTCAGTAACTGTTGCTTGTCGGTAAATGTTTTATTGCTTTGGTACGTTCTGATCCAGGCTTAAAATGTTTTGCTTTGATTTTGTCACAAATGGCTTGATTAACAAGTGCCTCAGCTTGAAAGGGACTTGGACCTTGAACGAAGCCTTTTTTGTATGGCTTCCGTTGCGGTTGTGAGTGGAATAACCTACATAAATTAGCTTTTGCTTCAAACAATCAAGCTTTAAAAACACAAACTAATACGTAAAAACTCTCAAAGGAAGGAGAACAATCAAATAATCATGGAATGAAAACAACATCGGTTTTTAATTCACACATCCTAATTTATTTAGGAGAATCATTTGAACTCGGACCATAAAGTTTCGAAAGTAACGGACGGCCCCATTGCGGTTCGATTGCCACTGCCAAAAAATAGTCAAAGGCTACGATTCGGACGTTGACCTTCAAACGGTCACAGTATCTAGGAATCAGTGACTCATACTTGTTTCAGTCACAATGAGAAGGTTTGGCTATACTTAGGTAGGTATATAAAATATGATGACAAAATTGACCTCAACACTCATTATTTTCCACATAAAACAGGTAGGAAAAAAAAAACCCGCGTCTTTTTGACCACATATATTGACCAATATCACAGATGCTGCAGAAGCTACAATAATAAGTACGCGGCGTGCTCGACTTGTCGAATTCAGTAGTCAGAAGATATAAGAGTTACGCGGTAGAAAGAGAGGCAACTTCTAGGTGAATATAACTTCTATAGGTAATTAGCGCTGTACGACCTGAATTGCACTTTATTGTATCGTAGCAAGAGTCGCTTTTTATTTAAATGATTTTGCGGAGTGTCCCATCTGTGCTAATCTGTGCCAATATCAAGTCTCTTTCTTAAGAAATTAATGTGAAACGACAATAGTTGATTTTGACTCAAAACCAGCTTTAAGTAGGTAGTACCTACGTATGTCATAAAATCTTTTAACATTTACCTTATATGGTTTTTTTTTATCCACAACGGGGAAGCTCTTGGCCTGCATCTCACCTGATGGTAAGTGATGATCAGGCCGAAGGTGGAAGCGAGCTTCACCCGAAATCCTCAATCACAGAGGAACTGGCTTTCTTACCTCTAACTGCCGAAACACAACACTGCTGTTAACACAGTTGTTATGACAAGAGCCTTAGATAAGATGATGGTACGAAATGTTGCCATTTTAAATATTATATTTTATATATTTAGGACTAACTATTGTGTTTATTTTATTTTTGTCTTATTTTTTTATTTCTCTATATGCTGCACCGGTTGACGTCATCACGTCAACGCCGGCTGGCGCTGAAGACCAGCGCTGGGGCTCTGTCTCGCATAGGGTCCCAGCATTATGCTGAGCGATGGCCGTTTTGCGTGGATGTGACGCATATTTTCCCCCAAATTGTTATTATCGTGTTTTTTTTCTTTGTTTACGTCCTGTGTACCGCAAATAAACGTATTTTCTTTCTTTGTAGCTAGCCAGCCGGACTTAGAGCAAACACTACCACCAACCAAACCGAGCAGAAAATTTTGCCCCCACTAGGAATCGAACCCGAGACCTGTGGGTCTGAGACAGACCACAGAAGCGGTTAAAAATGCCTTTTAATAATTAATGTAATAAAATGATAACTTACCTACCATTTAATGCAATTGGCCAGAATCATAATTCAAGATCCATCCAATTTCTAGACAAGACCGAAGGCAAACCAAAGACAAAATGTTTGATGTCCCAACAAGGTAGGTATAATACATCTGCATCAACGAGGCAAGGTTTTTAACAATTCGCTTTATGGTAGGTAATGCATATTAGCAGAAGCAAATGAAATAATGGCCTACATTACACCCACACGGGATCGACAGGTCCAATTCGGGAGTTGCATCAGGGCTACGGCCGTTTATTTTGGTCGCATGACTCGAAACATGACGGAGCAGCATGAGATCACCAGTTCTCATTATCGAGCAACTGGGAACCAGACTTTGATTAAAAAACAGTTGAAAGAACGAACTGTCAAATCACTTACCTTACTTTTTTTTTATTTACATTTTAATTCTAAACTTTTGAAACGAACGATCGATATAGAATTTGTATTTATAAATCATGTGCCCTCGTGTTTCATAAAAACTGTAGTTATGGAGATAATTAGTAACCACATTGTCTAAGTTAAGACTGTATTCCCCCACAGATTATAAAAACAGACCACCGCGAGCATAACGTTACGTTTAAAACAGTACAGTGTACGAGTGTTCATATTGATGGTTAGAATAGAATCAATATCAATGAATATTTTAAGAACAAATCCGAAGAATATAAACTAGTTTTACCCCACGCTGTTAGTTGCCACGCAGGTATAGTTCATGTTTTATTCGTTAAATTGGCGCAAGTATAACAAAGGTGTCTGTCTGGTGAACTTTTGATCTCATCTTTTTCATCAGTTTTCATAATAGTAAGTAATAATATTGCTATTCTTATTATTATCTGGATCTAAACCAGTAAGCTTTCATTTAGATTGCTTTCGTTTCTCTTGACATCGTCACATGAGAACTAGAATCCTTTTCGTTCGCACAATATTTTGCATCGGATCACGGGTTCGTTCAGATAACATAATATTATAAGTACAGATACATCTTTGGGGCCAGCATCTGGCTACAATCATGTTGAAACTTGTTCTACATGTGCAATTAGAGGGGTCACACAAATAATATCGGATATTATTTAAAGTTTTCGCCATCCATTATTCTCTCCCTAAATACTGGGCCCGTACCAAATTACGTATTAATGTATTCAATCCAGTTTCTATTCATATGTAATTCAATGTTTTTGTAAGCTTTTTAGAGCAAGAACTGGGTCGCAGATGGGCGCTGGATTGAGAAATTTAAATAAAAACTTGGTGCGATCTTTACAAATAATATCATCCATGAATAAGTAATAACAATGAGTCCGTTCGGCTATGGGCTTTTATTTGGAGTGGTTTTAGAAAGTACAGAATAACAGACGGTTTAAAAGTGTAACGATGCATAGGTAGGTATCTGGGCTAGTATGTGAAAGACCTGTACAATTAAGTTACAAAACTGATGGAGCTCTTGATGACGAAGAATACTGACATCACCTATGTCCATAACTGTTTTAGGGACAACGAACCATTGATTTCCTATTTCATCAACGGAAAAAATAATGTGTTCCGCGTTTTCTACCTCTGTTTAAAGCTGATGTTGATCTATCTTGTTTGCAATATTATCCATTATTATTTTGGACATTGTGTGTGACATGATGTGAAATAAATCCTTCGATTTAATGACTCTTGCTCGGACATAATACTGGCTGGTTATGCGCGCGTGCGCACGACCTAACTATTGTCATTTACATCATTGACTATTGTTCCCTGTTCCGTGACTTCTAATAGCTAAGTAAAATACTAATTAGTTACAAAAGTAGATGTGTCTACCTATGGCCGTCAAGGTAACGTTTTTATTGAACTGTTTTTGTCACTATCGGATATTATTGTGACAGTCTTAGTCTGATGCAATATTTTGTTTTTATTAGTTTTATTAAAAAAAAAGATGTTGTTTGATTCTTCATCGCCAAAAATATCGCTTACCACCTCTGAATGAAATTCGAGATTCGTACTACTTAGCTTGTATATTGGAATTTAAGGACCTTGTCAGGACTGTCGTCTTTGTAAGTCCTAGGATAGAATGCGCTGCAGTACCTGTCTCTTTCCTGTCTTTTCGAAATGTCTTGATGTATTAAACTGGTATTAAATATCTGTAATGTGATGTGATACAGTTACACACAGGTGTACCCAAGGGTGGATCCAGCCTTCGAGTCAACGGGGGTAACATAGTTGGGGTCCAGTCAGGATAGGCTTCACTCAGTGCCGGACTAAGCCTGTCGGGGGCCCGGGGCGGCAAAACTAAATGCCAAAAATAGTGGCCCAATTTAGTGTTGCCGCCTTGCCCAGGAATGAACGTCAATATATTTAGCACTCTCTGCCTCGAAAAGCTTAGGTTTTCTTTTGACCATTGATACAGAAAAAATAGGGGATACTTTGACGACAACAGAAAAGCTAGAGGATCAGACGAATATAGGATGGTAGAACGAGCGAAACAAGCTTGAAAATTTCTACACTCGGCATTGTAAAAAAATGTTTAGAACATTTAGAAACAGGAATTATTTCGTCGACCTATAAAGACTAGTTTGAAAATGCAGGATACAAGAGCGAGCTCGAAAATCCAACACCCCGCCCTGGATACTTATGTCAGGCTTTTCTTTTGAGCGTTCATACATAAATAGGAATTCAATTGTCGATTTAGGCAGAGAATTCTAAGAAAAAAGAGAATTTTGAGGTTGCAAGAGCGAACGAAGCGAGCTCGAAATTTTAGCACCCTACGTTTACATTTAGCGTAGGGCCTCCCAACTACAAACTGCCTTTTTACTGAACATGTTTTGGTCTTGTTTGAGATTTGATTAAAAAGTATTTCTCGAGATTTGGGGGCCCTCCACGACTGCGTGCCCCCTAGTCCACCAGTGCCACACCATGGACCTCGAAACCAGCAGAATTGGAGGTGCATTTTCATCTCCTCAATAGGCCATTTACTATTTACGAAAAGCAAGTATGTAGGGGAGCAAGCAAGGCGAGCTCGAGATTTTTTGTAGTTCGTCTCGGAATTCCCGATTAGGTTTCTATTGAACATCTTTACGTAAATAGAAGTTCCTTTGTTGACTTATGCAGAAAATTTAAGAATGTAGCGAACGAAGTGAGCTCGACAATTTTCATCCTTAGCCTCCAAGTCTAAACTGCTTCTTACTGAATATATTCTGACCGTGTTTTTGATATAATTAAAAAGAACTTCTTAAGATTTGTGGGCCACCAGGACCGGGGGCCCGGGGCGGTTTGTCTTGACACGATTCTGGGTATTTAATTTCTACGTCCAGTTGATAGCTTCAGATAAACCTACATGGGCACTTATGAAACTTCAGAAGCTAGGAGCACGTTTCTATTTGGTCGTTCCCTATGGTGAAGAGACGGCAAGAAACTCCACGGTACATCATTATAACAGCGCATAGTCATAAAATACGTGTCGTTCGTGCATGTGTGGCAAACACATACATGGTAACATCATACAAAGTATTTGTTTGATTCAATTTATTAATAAGATTAGAAAAAATTGACACAGCCCCCGGGAAGGTCATGACCCCCCCTGGGCTGCTCTTGGATCCGCACTTGGGTGTACTATGTTATTTGGCAATAGTAGACACTAAGAAGAGTGGTTGTTCCGGTAGAAATCGGATTGTATGAAGGCACCCCTGCCACGGACAGAATAACTGTTTCTGGTGGAATAAGAGGTAAAGTAGGACCTCCAATAAGAAGACTTGTTAAAATAATAAAGATGACGGTTGGTGGATCAACATAATAAACGTTGCAGAGGCTAATGTTTTGTTGTCATCAGGTTCAAGTTCGTTAGAATAAATTTTAGGCGTCAAAGCTGTTATAAGCTCTTCTAATTTCAATATTTGGCAGTCATAAGGTTAATTAACTTCTCTGTGATTTCCAAACCAACCTTGTAAGTAGCAAAAACTTAGGTACAGTCACAACACGCAGTGATTTACGTCTTTTGCAATACCTTCGCGAAGTTATTTAACGTATAGCGAATTGTAAAACTGGTGAATGTCATTTTGCATGATGTATGTCCGAAATGATAGGAAAGGCATTACTGTAGCCGTAGTGGTGTACCGATAGAGCGGATGGTCCCATTCCACTGCGATAACGGTACTAACCACCGCTGGCAAATAATATGCACCTACCACTAAGTTCCGGTGATCAATTTATTTATGTATGTTATGTTAGATAATTACGTGTTCCATTAATAAAAAATATGAATGGGTCAAAGAATTGAGTCATCGAGTTTTAATAAGCGACGAAAATCGTTACGTTTTGTAAGGTATTTCAAATCTAAGCCTGTAAATTCTAATACCTACGGACCTACTTATGTCATTTTCATATTAATGAAAATCTACGATGAACTTCTGAATTATTTACAATTGAGACTGGAATGGAAATATTTGATGCAGTTGATCAGTTTTTAGCTCTTGTGAAATGGTAATATGTAAGTATTTGTAGTTGCACGTAAATGGTACCCAGTAGGGCTGGGAGCCTACTCTCGTCGGCAATTTAAACTTCATTTTCAATCCTAATATGATATACTCTTTGGTGATTGGAATAGAGTCCAATATCCTTAAATCGAATACAAGATTTATTGCAATTGGCGTTGAGAGCTAGATCCATTTAAGTCCGTTGATTTGTGTTCTCACGCCTTAAAAGAATAGTTACTTTCAGGATTATGGCCGTATCCGTTATATGCATTCGTCATGGTCCTGAATTAATATTCCTTCGCTGTCATCTTGTAGATAATTGTGATCTCTAACAGCTGAAGTTATTGGAATTTAGTTAAAAAAGCCGGCGTGGCCATACTCGTTGTGTGCGAAACGTGCGACCGCAACATTCCCAGTACCTCAAACGATGCCACTTGTGGCGATCGGCGACAGACGGCCGTTTATGGGGAGGACGATCGCGTAGGAATGTGGCCTGCTCTTCCACTGTCTGCGACTCATGTGAGGAGTGGACGGAGTGGCTGGCACAGGCAGGAAAACGCGACAACGACCTTGATAGGGGGGATCAAGGAAAATAAAGCATGTTTGTGTCCAAAAAGGTTACTTACCTTTTTGATCATCGCAAGGAGGAAGACAATCCGAATAACGGCAAGGACCTACTTAACCATGATCATGTTCTGATACTTGATTCGAGGAATTACTGTAAATTTACCCTATGGAGGGTTTTTTCTGTGAGTGAACTGCATTGCGAAAACCATTTTTCTTAGCTATACCTACTTATTTTTGTATGCTTTTCTAAGTGTATGCTTAAGCTAGTGTTGTTATTTCTAGCAATACCTAACCTAATATTTTGTCTGCATGGCTGTCTCTTGTCACTTACGCCAAATTACAAAATGAGTCGACAACCGCGAGAATGCATGCTTGCCAACTACATACTTAAATGACACTCAAACTTATTTGTTTTAAATGCTTGCAAAGGCTTAGGCATGCATTTTGATTGCTAAATAACCAAATATTACAAGCCAAGCATTCCTTATGAAGAAACCGCTTGTAATTTGTTTCTAATAAATCATGTATCGAAGTAATAATAAATAGTATCATTAACAAGTGCATGGAACTAGGAAGTTCTTTGGTGTACAAGCCTTGTACGGGTCAATGCACAAAGCTGCCGACGAACGACCATCTAAGAGCATCAGGCCCACACAGTGCCCGCCGCCGGCTAACGGTGTCACGCTCAAATATTTTACCATTACACTAAGCATGAGCCTAGTCAGATAACTGTGAATAAAATACAAGTACTCGCTATACCTATCAACCTTAAAAACATGTAAATGTTATGTACAGACGTGATATTCTCTGAAGATACCTATACTTATTTAGGTTGGAGGGCCGGTTGCGGCGTTTCGGACGCGCTCAAAGAAGTAAGTGCATGCGAACTCCTTGCCTTCGTGAGCCTGTACAATGTAGACAACTGATGCGGGTGACGTCGAAACCTGTAGATTGAAACGTCGATACGATATGTGGACCCACTTCAATAAATCTACCCGTTTATCATAAACCTGCTCTCCACAATCTTGCGGTTTGCAAGTCCATGTATTCATCAAACAAACTTCGCAAGTAATAACTTTTCCAGCTCATGAACACTGTTACGTGGTTGTTTACGTATTGAGTTAAATAGTAACGGTTTCAGATTGAGCGGCGCGTGCTGAAATGCGGCCAATCGATTGGGAACGTATTTGGCGCGAGCAAACGTACCTACCAGTAGCTAGGATATTAGTAGCGAGCTGCCAAGCCTACGCAATCTCAAATAGAAATAATTGCAGTTCCGTCGACGTTGAGATCAGTTGAATCACCCATCCATTTCAAAAGAGCTTTCGTCAATATCAGCGGATCGTGTCGTGGCCATCTCATTGGCCACGCGAACTTGACAAAAACATGGCGATCACAATATTCATTCTTTTTTGTGAGAATTAAAGGCTAATCTTATCCTTAATAACTCAGTATTAACCTATTACTTAGCCGGATAGTCACTTCCTTAACATGTGCTATGATGAATAGAATAATAAGTAATGATGATTTCATACTAACGTCATGTATGCGACTTTGTCACCAGTGTTTGAACAAAAACTCACACCCACTACCCAACCCAGGAGTAGCATACCTTTATGTTAAAGTTAGTAAAATTGCAAGTCCATTGTGATTTTAATGCTAAACATAATTATAAATAATGATGATTTGTTCGCCGATGGACGCAGCATCATGCCCTAAAAGGTTTCATAGTGAATTAGTGATGTCGGTAGACCGTTCATATCTCGAGCAAATCCGAATTTCAATTTGAGAACTAAAACATATTGCGTTGTTAGATTCCTTTTTCAAAATTGCACGTGCGGTTTACAGTTTCAAATAGCATAAAGATAACTTTTTTTTTAATGCTTTTTTATATTAAAAGCCAGATGCTGTATACTGTATAGGTAAAGTTGGTATCTATACTTTGAACTTAAAGCCAACGAGATGAGTTATACCTAAGAACCGTCGCCGGTCACATTGCGCATCGTGGACTTGTGATATCAATCTTTTATTGAATAGACTGCACTTGTTATGTGTGTAAATGACAGCAATTTATTTCCCGTCGTCTCAGGCGTCCAACCAGCGCGAGCGCAGCTCTGGAGGTCTGCGACACATTCATTGTACACTCATGCATCATGCTCCATATGTTTTGCTTTTTGCTAAATGTTTAGTTTATGTCGCACCAGTCAACGATGTATTCTGAATATTCACATAATATTTTTAGGTTTAATATATAATTTATAGTCTAAGGCTTAGCAACAAATTCAAAACCTCACTTGCTCACTCTGGTTTAGACATTTTCATGTACGAGTACGTTAAGCCAATGTAAAGACACGCTCTACATACAAGGTGTCTCAAACGTAGTGGTCCAAAGGCAAATAGGGTAAAATGGAGGTGACCACCTATCATTAAAACATTTAAAAGTTGGGATATTCTCAACAATTCAGAAAATTTCGCACATTTTATTATTTTCACAAAAAAAAATTTACACTCACTTCGATTTTTCACCCTGTGAACAAAATTTTCGAGTTCAAATCTGGCTGAAAGATGCCTTGATAGTGTAGCTACATGATTATGTTCTTATTTACGTTCAATCTGGCCCTGCAATGCTTCAGATTTTATTTTTACTGGTCTATTCTAACTTTTTACTAGCGAAACTTTCCAAGCACAGATTTAAAAAAAAAAACCGAGTTCGTGCACATAGCTTAAAAAAGTACTTTAATTATTGATAGTAAGACTGGGAAAATTTCACTTTAAAAAAAATGGGTTTCATAACGAGGTCATTTACATTTTCATGATTTCTATGGTGGTCATAAAACACCTTTGGCTATTAATAAAACGTAGGTACCTATAGGTGCGCAATACGCATGCAATACAACGTGTGTCGTGTTATGATTACTTACGTTTCGCCACGCCAATGTTTTCATTTCCTTCCAAGAACTATTTATTTTCTATTAAGTTTTCCTCATTATTGTTCCGCATACCTGTAATTGGTGCACATATTCCTTATCAAAAGCCAATATTATTTCTAGTAATGATTGCGCATTGTTAGCAACAAAACAATACGTGGATTTCAGTATTAACGATAACAATGCTAGAACAATAGGGATGTTATCAACCTAGTATTGCAAAGTGAAATGTCGATGGAGCGTTGACCGCTGAGTAACACTTGTTGCGATAACCCGGCTTTGTCTGTGTTGCTTTATTTCTGCTCTCCCTGGTGGTAAACATCCGTGCGTCATCCCCAGTGGTCTCTGATCTACAAATAAATAAACATGTGGCCTGTTCCAGCTTTGTTTTACATTAGAGGAGAATATTCCATATTTTTCACGATGTCTTTATCTGGGAGTTCATATCGATAGAATCTCATTGCCCTGCTCTACTCTCGTCGAATATGATGTGAAATCTATGGTGTCGATAACGCTTTTATTCATAACTGCAAGTGTGTATCAGCACCATGGAAACTGATATCTATGATCAGCACTGTAAGGGTTCTCTTATTCAAGAATTATGCAAAACGGCAGAAACGTGACTGTCAGGTTTGTATTGGAAGGACGCATCTCATTAGCAAGGATATCCATATGCATCTTTCGTTTAAGTTTAAGACAATGGCTGGTGTGGTAGTCGTGACTCGGTCGCTTATGACATACAGTGTGTCAAAGAGGAGCATATGGATCGGCTCAAGACACTCCACCACTGTAAACACTGGATGTACAGCAAGTCATTTGCAAAACAAAGACTGCAGAACGCGGCCGAAATAAAAATATTTACGCAGCCACTGCTGACTCAAGCAACGCTTTGTTTGGATGGAGGAATAACCTTTTTGCAAGAAAATAAATTAATGTCAAATCACAAAAACAACAAGACATGATTTTATGCCGCCGTGTTTTACCTAAATTGAAGGGCAAAGCATATTTTATATATTATTTATATTTTTATAACAGTTAATAAATACTCAGCTGATGGAAGGTGAGATTATAGAATTTAAAAGCTAGCGTTGGAACAGGTAGAAAAAATGCAATAAAGACTTGTACTTATAAGTATGTATTATACACAAACAGTATCAATTTACATTATTTACAATGAGCGGCATCGGCACGCGAAGGCGACACGGGTATCGCCGGACGTGAGACATTAGTTTAATGAAATAACGTCAATTTGCATGGAATAACTTGCGCCGCGTCCGTGCACCCGCGGCCTTATTCCATGACTGCTCTCAATGACTGCCGCCAGAAGCTATTTGACTCATGCTCAATGAACATGAATCTTAATTGAAGCAAACTGGCAATGTGAATTGTTGACGAATGCTTGCTTTTGTGATGCCGTTATACATACAGTGTTACAGTACATGCAGGAATTTATGTATTTCCATACAAAAAAGGAATGAATATGTTTGTTTTCCTTTTCTCGCATGACACACATTCACAAGCTGTCAGGTCATGACTGTAATCCTCGAGAGGGTAGGCAAAGATTTATATATATATATCTCTCATTATACTCAGAACACTCCAGTCCACACACAAAAAGTCAAGCGTTCCGTGTCACTATTTCCATAAGACTGCTTTCAATGAAACGAAAGTTGAAAGCTGGGTCATTTCTATTTGTGTATGTGGATATGGTAAGTAGGTACGCTTCTCTATTAGTGTATGTGGATATTGTAAGTAGGTACGCTTCTCTATTTCCATTTTTCATAATCGGCTTATAATTTTCCCACTGCTGGGACATATGCCTCCTCTCTGTGAGAGAGTGCCCAGAGCGAGTGGTCCGTCGGATTTCCATTTTTATCTCGCCTTAAGAAGAGTCTCAAGTGAGTGTCTGATCACCACGTTTTGTAAATCCAGTAGGTAGTAGACAAATTCTATAGAAATACCTACGGAAGCACTTACAATAGGAATTTAATATAAATAGGTATCTTAGAAAAAAAGTTTCTGCTTTCAAATAATAGTTTACTTAATACTGAAGATAATGCATCAAATTATGTACCTACACTAGATATGTTTAATTACGAAGTGATGCCTTACAAATTGGTAATTGATAATTTTATTTCCCCGATTAGGTAAGTGAAAAATTTATGCAACTTTGAAAGTCTATTGAAGCTAAATGTCGGTAATTATTGCATTAGATATTGTACCTACAGTCAGGGAAAATAGTTGTCAAGCAAATTTTCAAAGCACCCATATATAAGGTTTTTCAATGACAACAGTGATGAGGTGTGTTTAAAAAGCAGAATTCCAAAAAAAAAAAAAACATTTTTCTAACCTCATTTTCTATTTTATTATTATTTGTGTATCACTGTCACACATATGATACACTAAAAAAGTATTTCAAATTATTATAATTATAATCAGTCATAAATGTTTTATTTTATTTTGAAAACGCGTTCCTTCATTCGCACTCCTACGTCACATAAGTCCCATAATCCAAGCAGTGCCAGGGTGCCCTGACTGAGTTTTTACTGACGGGGTATAAGTTTTTTTTCTAACTGATCTCCCGCAAGACTTGTTTTTAACCAGCACTTTTTTGGGTCTACTTTAGGACTTGGTTGCGCAAGTCTAAGGCATTGGTCATATTGGTAGTAAGTATCTCTTTGGACCGATACGTCAACCTACGATAATAAATAAGAACACGATCATTGGTGCATCAGATTATTCCAACTTTAGCAACCATTGAATCTTTAGCAGAATATTCTCACTACAAAATGGCGTGTCTTTATTAAAATTATAGTCATTCTTCATATTCACAATAAGAGAGCCCTTGGCATTATTTCACCCACACTCGTTTTACGCAAACAATTCTCAGAAATACCCTTCGGAATTGTCATGAAGATGCGTCAAGATAACAGACGTTTAAGATGGATGGTAGAATATGATGATACCTAATCTGCGACACACCTTGAAGATTGCATTATCGATGGCAGCTGAGCCGGCATCAGCAGGCGTTGTCAACGGCTATTTATACACAAACAAGTTTTCCAACGTTTTATATACTTAAATGCCGACATAAATAACAGCGTTATTAGGTGGGAATTATTTGTCCGCTTCTGAGAACATTCAGTATTAGAACTACTTATAAGTTGGCCGTATAAAGACTCGATAACAGGATTATCTACAAAAAAGTTGAATTCCAAATAAAAAAAATCGGTTACAATAATGTATGAAATGTATTGTTATCGTGATTATCACGAATAGAATGCATGTAGATAAGCAGCCCTAAGTACCAACGCTGGCGCCGCGGGGCGGACGCCGACGCCCCGTGACGTCACGGCATGATTACGACTCGATGTGGTTGAACAATTTGATAAACAAATAATCGATTTTTTATCCATTATGTATGATTATGAGTCCATTTTCTCGTTAATTCGAAATTGATATGAAAGATATTTTAATGTGACTTTTCAATGATATTGTTAATTGAAGGCTGTCGTTTGATGTATTTATAACTCCTGATAAGTATTATTATCATTTTCACACTCTTGCAGGTAAGTGTTGACTTTGTGACTGAAATCCAATGTAAGTACCTAATCACGTTGCATAGTCATTGACTAACGTGACCAGCACTCGAGCAACAAGTACCAACAATATCTAGGTAGATAACCACATTTGTATGTTTTTTTTAAATCTACGCTCAACTAGGTATATTGTGATGTGACGTGGATCGCAGTAAGTATATAAACATACGTAACCACGTCATCCACCCGATATTTTTCCTCCCCAAAGGCCAAACCCCATGAAAACGTCATAACCTATTTCACAATATTATCTCCGTAAGAGTAATTCTGTCTCGACAGTCGAGATAAGCAAGTTAGACTGATGAATGAGTCAAAATTCCATGAATAGCTGTTATGGACAACAGAGCCCTTCTGTGCAACGAGATAACATAGCATTGAGTATTTGAAATTGCAAAACATCAATTTTAAGTAATTATGTTCAACATTTCTTTACTACTTTTTATTTTAACTGTCTTTGAGGTGACTCACGCTAAGCAGTTGAAGTTTTGAAAAGAAAAAATTGGGCCCACGTTGGGCGCCAAAATCGTCAGCTTATCCATACTATTATAACATCTCAAATGTAGGTCATAACAGGGTCCAGAATGTAGAACAAAGACTGGAAATAGCACTTACGTGTATAGAGTGCTCTTGAACACATTCAACATTTGCCTACCTATCTGTGAATAGTTGACGTATGTTTATCGTTATCAAGGAAAATCTTGATTAGATATGGCTGCGGTCGGCGTTAAACTGCAATGATGGTTATAAGCGCCTCCGTTGTTGCTGATATAATATGTTGTATATTTGCATTATATGTAGCCTAAAGCGAAAAGTTGGGTTTTATATTGTAATAAATAAATAAAGCTAGGAAACGATATCAGTTATTTATTCATCCCTTGCCAACCAGGTTTGATTTCATCCGAGGCGCGTGCTTGGATATTATTTTTACGCTTTACATAAGTGTACTTACCGAGTTACACAAACTCTAGAATACTAAAATGGTTTACGAAAAATGACAACCAATAGACAACCGCCATTCTGGAACGCATGCCACATTCGAAGACTAGCTGAACAGCTGATGTTTTGTCGACATTTTTGGTCTCCAGAAATTGGTCACTGTAACTGTGACAGTTATAGTATCTGCAAAGCAGCTAAAGCGTCTTCCATTAGCAATAAGGTAAAATCAGTAGAAAATAAAATAAAGGCAGTTTAGAAAATTATTAAAAATCAAACGAACAAAAGACATAATACTGATTAGGATTACACACTGGACACTACCCGCGGTATCATTAGCGATAAGATCGATTGCTCAGGAATTTACTTTCTTTAAAAATATTCCAATTAAAACTACAGAAACTTTAAATTCCTTCCCCTTACCTACTTGCTATTGATTTATTAAGAGCATGTTGCAGTCTGTCCTGTGGATTTTTTTAAACATATAAACCCTGCGGTTGTAGTAAAGGATTTTAATCAACTAAAGATCAAAATTACCGGAGATCTGTGGGACATGGTCTACTAAAGTTTGTCATTCAATTATTGAGATAATTGCACCCTATTAATATTCGGACCAAATAGCGGTCAAAGTACCATGTTTGGATATCCAAACATGGTACTTTGAAATGTAGATCAAGAGGTATTCCCGGATTTAATGAAGTAGGTACAGTAAAGTTATTCCACTTTTCAAATCCGGGGACAGCAGACACTAATAATTATAGACCCATATCAGTTTTGCTGGTTTTCAGCAAGGTGTTTGAAAAAGTTATGTTATATCAAATGCTCAATAATTTTAATCGTAATAACATCCTACACGATCAACAGTATGGTTTTACCAAAGGACGTTGCACAACCGACGCCGGTGTCACTTTATTAAAACACATCTTTAACGCATGGGTAGAGGCACAAGATGCAATAGGCATCTTTTGCGACCTATCTAAGGCATTTTATTGCGTGAGCATTACGGACTGGGTAAACTTGCGCTTATCTTAGTAAAATCATATTTGAATGATAGACTGCAGCAAGTTCAAATAAACGGTGTAAATTAATTGGGTTTAAAAGTCAAAATGGGTGTACCACAGGGCTCGATATTGGGTGATTGATATGATAAATAATTTACCCCATTTACTGAAAAACCGACCATAAATGGTGTAATTTGCTGATGACACCTCACTGATTTATAGTAAACAGACATGCACAGGAGCTTGACAACGTAAATAAAGCTATGCTAAAGGTCCATAATTGATTTACTGTAAATAATTTGGTATTAAATGAGAATAAAACCAAATGCATAAGATTCGCGTTACCGAATGTTAGAAGTAGTGAATGTCACGTTGTACTAGAAGACACTAGAATTCGTCGAAAATACGGTTTTCCTGGGATCACGCTTCGGACTCAAAACTACAGAGGGGTCCTCACTTAACATCACTTGCAGGGTGGCTAAGTTCAGCCGCTTACACTGTTTCGAAAATCCGCCAACTAACAGTCTATATTAGTTACTTTCATAGCATCATGTCTTACAGTAGTTTGCTGTGGGGACGGGCCGCAGATATTGATTCTATCTTGATTCTGAAAAAGAGGGCTGTAAGAGCCATCTACAACCTCCGCAGGCGCGAATCTCTAAAGGAACTGTTTAAAAAAATTAACATCATGACAGTATCACATAAATCTACATCTTTTTAGTAAGATAAGTGACAGGCATAATTTTAACACTAGAAATAGGAACAAATTAGATCAATCACGTTTCAGATTGTCTAAAGTACACACTTCTTTTATGAGGTAGTGTGTAAAATGTTATAATAAACGCACACAATGTAGACAAGCATACTATAAGTTGGATGATTATATCGTAGATAAAAATGTTTGGCTCAATGCTGGTCCTGCTCCACAGCCACTTGGGCTCACTAGTTAAACAAAAAATATTTGGAAGAGTTGCTTCCCCTTTTTATTTTGTCTGACTTTACGAACTAATGTTTATTTTTTATGTTTATACCAAGTTTTAATTGTTGAATACTCCATCATCCTAATAATGGCTTTCTTTCTTTTTGGTAGTAAGATTCTTTGAATCTCACAAATACAAACTATAGTTTTGTATAATTTAGAAGCATTTTTTTTTTCAATTTTTGTAAATGTGAGTATCATGAAGCCGTTTATTATGTTGTATGATGACTTAAAAGAGCACGGTAATTGTGACTGGTCATCACTTATCTACCAGCCGGTCTATTCCGTATTAATCTCACGGTGAAAACTTAGGTGAAGTGAACGTGAAGTGAGCTGTCATTCCACCTGCTGCTAGGGACTGACAGCTCTCTCCGAGCTCACTTCACCTAAGTTTTCACGGTGAGATGATTACAGAATAGCACTGCAGGGCTTAAGTATATTTTTTTATCGTTTTTGATTATTATTTTGATACATTTTTCTCTTATATATAGAAGCAACAAGAATAATGTACCCACAATTTTGTAATATGTATATTTAAAAAAAGTGTCCTTGGAGTTTCTTGTTCTTGTTTCTTGTTCTTTCTTGTTTCTTCTCCATATAAATCTACGTTTTGGAATGGGCAACTAGCTTCAACTTTCTGACTAACTGCCTCTTCGACAGTTCAAAAGTGCCTGTAAATGGATTTATTGAAATAAATGCTTTGAGTTTGAGTTCTCGTTTCTTACGTCTTGTCCTTTGAATCATAACTTTTTAGTTTTAATTTAGGTTACATATTTGGTATTTAAGAACGAAATCCACCTATTATTCACACCTAATTGTGCTTACATATTTACCAAATTGTTTAATAAAAGTCAAATGTATGAATATTGATTGTTCAAATTCAGTGGTTTTCCGCAAATGATGACGTTAATGGTAAAATCCATAAAGCACACCGCACGTGAACACAGGGAATTATATTACTTTACTATAAAGCTCAGACTCTAGCGGACCTGGGGCCCTACCACCACCTCTTTTAGCAGTATTATTTTAATCTTACTTGAGCGTGTGAAAGAGATTGAGCTAGACGTACTTACAGCTCCACTTCTTTCTCGCACTGAAGTAACATCAAAATAATACTGCTTAAAGAGGTGGTGGTTGGCCCCTGAAAGATTTCAATAAAGTACCGGAATTGGGTTTTTGTTGGGTTGGACCACGAGCTTGAGAATTTACTTATTCATTTTAAAAGGTAATTTAATAAATAATATAAATATTACATAACATCACGCCTTGTTTCCCGAAGGGTTAGGCAGAGGTGTATCTATAGTACACCCACATTTCGCCAGTTATGTTTAAGTCCCATGTAATAGAGGGCGAGCCTATTGCCATCAACTGGGCACAAATCCAGACTCCGGGCTGCTACTGAGAAATTCCAGAAAGAAAAACCCAATGACACTGCCCGACCTGGGAATCGAACCCACCTCGAAATCGATATCGAATTCGACCTCATGTTCAGCAGTAGCGCTTGCGACCACTAGACCAACGAGGCAGCCAATACATACAATACATTTGAAAGTGTAAGCTATAAACGGCTCGCTAATGTGGTGTTCAGAATACTTCTCAGTTTACGGCTGTATTAAACAGGAAACGATTAACTAAATTTAGGACGCCATGTGCTTCGTTTTTGGGCAGCATCACTTTCAATAAAGTCTTACACAGGTGTACTTTATTAATACACTCGAGAGCAATGAATCCGGGTCACTTAAAGAATCCTAAAAATCTCGGAAACTAAAAATGCTAGGTTAATGCAATAAATTGTATTTAATAGACAATGTAATACTCCTTAAATGAAGGTATTAAAACTTCTTAGTTATTGTAAAGTTATATCATAAAAAAATCAAATTTGAAAAAGGGCCACTTTCGAAGATGGAACTACGAAATTACAGCATTTGGTTTTGCTTTTGTTTGTAATCTGTCATTTATGTGGGTACATAAACCATGTTGATAGTGCTCTATATTCATTATTCAAGCTGAAATTATGTCGCTTACGCCTCAGGAATGCACCAGAATACTTACAATGCTGGAAACCGGCCGGAGTCAGCGCGATACAGCCAGGACTGTCGGTGTGTCGCTGTCAACAGTACAAAGAGTTCTCCGACGTTACGAAGAAACTGGTTCTAACCTACGCAGACCAAGAACGGGCAGAACCAGGTGTACCACAGCACGAGAAGACCGATACTTGGTGAACACCATGCTTCGAAATCGCTTTCTTACAGGAACTGAACTCACAAATCAGTTTCGACGCCTCGGAGGAAGTAACCCAAGTGCATGGACAGTAAGACGTCGGCTTGCTGAATCTAACTTAAAACCCCTTAGACCTGCAAACGGCCCTAAACTGGAGCGTGGGCATCGTATTTCAAGACTAAGATATGCCCAGAGCCACGTAAATTGGAGTATTGAAGATTGGTCAAAAGTTATGTTCTCCGACGAATCAAAATTTATGCTCTACAAGCACGATGGAAGACACAGAGTGTATCGAAGACCAGGGGAAAGATTCAAGCAAGCATGCATCGAAGATAAAGTAGCCTACGGTGGTGGGTCTGTACTTGTGTGGGCCGGAATTTCTTCTGAAAGTCGCACAGAGCTGGTGATCATAGAAAACGGCTCTTTAACTAGCGAAAGATATGTGGAAGAAATCCTCAATGATCACGTTGGTCCATTTATGGTCAATTTAGGTGAGGATGCTATATTTATGCATGACAATGCCCGACATCATACAGGTAGGATTGTGAATGACTACCTTCAAGAGATGAACATTACTCGTATGGAGTGGCCAGCGCGCAGCCCGGATATCAACCCGATCGAGCATGCTTGGGACGAGCTAGGCAGATGCGTAAAACAACGAAACCCTCCCCCAATCACGCTTCGTGAGCTCAAAATTGCTCTCACAGAGGAATGGGAGAATATTCCCCAAAATCGTATAAGGAACTTGGTGTACAGCATGCCAAACCGCGTAATTGCAGTAATGGAAGCACGAGGAGGCAATACGAAGTATTAAAATTCAAGAAAATCGTAATAAAGTTCAAAAATTTCATGTTTCCTATTTTTGTTTTAAGGAGAGATCAGCAGTTTTTTTCTTTATGTAATTTTGTGTTAATAAAATGTATGGTGACTCATATTTTTTTTACTTTCATTTAAGGAGTATTACATTGTCTATTAAATACAATTTATTGCATTAACCTATCATTTTTAGTTTCCGAGATTTTTAACATTCTTTAAGTGACCCGGATTCATTGCTCTCGAGTGTAGAATAGATCAGATAGGATACGGTTTCTTGCATGTGAGTAGGTAGTTCTGAACGAATTCTGGCAATTCATTGCTTTATTTTTTTATTTCAACAAAATTCAAGGAATAGTTCTCGATCTTGGTGTGGTCTGTTTTCGGCGGAGTTTCAAGAAATATCAATAATAACAATAATCTTAGAGAAATCGTGGTAGGAATTTCTAAAATTTCTTTTTCTATTTCATGGCACTGCTTTATTCTTGAAAACAATCTAAACTTGTTATTGAAAAGACCTACAGTCGGTTTTTTAAAAGCTAGCAAATTCAAGTTTTTTCAACATAATGTGCTAACAAGACGTAGGTAATTGAAAAATGCCGTAAGGTAAAATGTATCTGTAGACACTATTATTATAAAAATACATCTATCTGTAGTTATACCTACCTACATTATAAGCGAATAGCGAATTCTATTTCTTAATCTCTCTCGATTTCTATGTATTGGTTGACCGAAATAGAAAAAAACCAATCAAATCACTTACGAGATATGACCACGAACCACAGATTAAATTCCCGGTGAATCACACAGAATCACACTAGAGTTGATTTACTGTAAAGGAAAATTTGATACAGAAGGAAAATGGTCTACCTACCGCAAATAAACGGGCTTTCCACAGCACCGATTTCGTCATCAACATCATAATCATCAAATCAAATCATTTATTTGCATAACACAGGTTCAGAGAATGTTATAGAAAGTTCATAAGGTACACTGTAGTATAACCATGTGAGGAGTGCAAATATATCAGGAACATTATGACCAGTGGCGTAGCGTATTGGGGGCGGCAGGGGCGGCACTTTTTAGGGGGCGGCAAAAGTTAACGATAAATAATAAAAAATATTGTAAATAATTTATGTACCATTTAATATTTTCATCGCAACTACAAATTCGGACCGATTGAAAAGAGGACGCAATTTTTCATTAGGTACTTATTTAGTGGCGAAGTCGGGGAATCCCTTTTCTTTGTATGATAGAGTATGTTGAGACGAAAGCTGTTTTCTTTATTAGATAGAATCATTATAGAAATTCGTGAGCGTCTTCAACAGCTACAGAATTTATAACGGATAAGTTAGCTTATCTAATGTCAGCTATATTACAGCGCGATTCAAACTTAATGGCGGCTCGGAACATGAGGCGAGTCGCTGCGCAGTAGCGAATTCATGAGTCAGCGGGGGTGAGGGGTGGAGTACTGCGCAGAAAGTAGCTAACTTCCGAGCCGCCATTAAGTTTGAATCGAACTATACTAGATCCAGACAACACTGAATGTAATCTAGACTACGCATCTGACGAAATTGACGAACAGGATTTCAAGCTGGAACGACTTCGACTGCGGACTTTCGTTGCTGCTACAGGCAACGAAAATAAATTGATTAATGAATAACAATATAATATATATATATAATTCGAGTGAGTCTGTCACTCGAATTAAATCCAAGCTGGAAAATACTCTGCCCAATATTTTAATAATGTTCCGAATATTTTTCACAGTTGCCATAAGCAATGCCAGCTGTGAGAGAAGTTTTTCAAAATTGAAATTGATTAAAAATTATTTAGGATTGACAGAGTACTCTAAGACTAACTAATTTGGCTAATTGAGCAAGAGGTGTAATTATGATGCCATAGACATTGATGGTGCAATAAAAGACTGCTCTTAAAAATAAGTAGACGTATAATTTTTTAATTAAAGATGGAAGTTTTGTTTTTAATTCTAACAAATACTAAATATTACTTTTCAATAAAAATATAAATATTACATTATAGTATCGTTCTAGTTCTAATAAAAAATTGATTTGCGTTTTATATTCAATTCGCTAATTATTTAATCTTGTCGATCGTCAAGGTGTACCTAATCTTAAGTGATAGGGTACCTAAGTTATATCAATGTTTCTACTAAGTGATTGAGGTATATGACTTTTTTGTATTAAAATGACACAGTAAACGTGATTGTAAAACTTAGATAAACTTTTTTATTTAAAATTAAACCTGTACAATGAAAAATAATTATGACTGTTCTTGCCGAAAAGTTCTCTTTAGATAATGTATCGAGGGTATAGTGTTAAAACCCAGTGCCAAAAAATCGAAAATTGTTTTATTTGATTCGCTTTCTAGTGGTCTAACCCAATAAGTGAAATTCTCAGTAGAAAGAAAATTACTTGAGGTAATAACCCAATAAAGTGACCAGGTTTAGCCAAAACTTAAAAACTAAAACACTATAAAGTGTGTTATCTTGATAAATAATATTTTTATTTCACGGTTAAACCACTTATAGCTATTTATTTGTTTTGAGTGTTCAATGATTTGAACTAAAATTACCGAACGGTATAAAGGCAATAACCACTATTTGTATTTATCGGGATTTAGCTTTACATAGATACGTAGATAAGAAGACAAACAAAACCAAGAGCTAAAACAAACCAAATGTGTTTGTGGGGTTTTATTGTTCGATTATATTTCAAAAGTAACAAGTTATGTTTAGTTATATGGTATTTGTTCGCTTCGTCAACTAACTTTCTTCAAACGTTGTTCGAAGAAGAACCCAATAAATCAAATTTCACCTATCAACTTCTAGCGCTGTTGTTGTCAATTTGCAACTATTCGCACATCGTCGGCCACGAGTATTGTTTTCAAAATTATTCTTCTGTTTAGCACCAATAAATTTGTTTTTGTTTGTTACGATGAGTGATCGAGGAAGAAAATTTGTGCAACTAGCTTGCATTATGGTTGACAACTAGGTAAATGTTGGTTTAAGATATTTGCTATGATGGTATCATGGAAGTGGAACTGCCTTTGGAGAATCGAAAATCCTACAAGAAACTAACCGACTTCCAAAAAAACACTGGTTTTATTTATTTTCGTTTCGACTTCCGGCTTTTTGTTTAAAATGTAATTTTTCACTTTTTAGTTTTGGTACCTACCCCACACAAATTCGAATACTTACCATCTGTTATGTAAATTATAGTGACAGGATGTTACTATAACATGATCCACATAGACTCAGTGGAAAAAATACGTATTATTGAAGCTACTAACTCAAAAACTACCCAAGCAAAGTTAATAAAAAAAAAATGGGACCATGGGGATTTTTTTTTTTTTAAATCGGTGCTCATTTGGCGAAAATATCGAAGAACGTTAAAAAAATATATATACATACGAACATAGAACCGCCTCCTTTTTTGAAGTCGGTTAAAAAGATTTCATGAAAATGTGCGAAAATCTCATCATTCCCGAGGAACTCCATGTGTGGATACGTGGTATAAAGACGTACACCAAACTCCAACCAACGCCTTCGAAAGTGATGAGTGATTTATTCTGTTTTTTTGTTATTATGTATTCATTACCATCATTTCAGCCGAAAGACGTCCACTGCTGGACATAGGCCTCCCCCAAGCACCGCCACTTCGACTGGTTCTGTGCTTCTCGCATCCAGCGGATTCCTGCGGCCTTCACCAGGTTATCGATCCACATTGTGGAGGGTCTTCCAACGCAACGTCTTCCGGTATGCGGTTGCCACTCCAGAAACTTCCGGCACCATCGGCCATCTGTTCTGCGAGCAATGTGACACTTAAGTTTGGAAATTCTGCGGGCTATGTCAGTTACCTTGGTTCTCCTACGAATCTCTTCATTTCTGATTCAATCACGTAGGGAAACTCCAAGCATAGCCCTATTCATTGCCCTTAGGGTGACTTTCAGTCTTCTCATGAGGCCCACTGTGAGCGACCACATTTCAGTGCCATAGGATCACTGGCAACATGCACTGGTCAAAAACGTTCATCTTGAGACACTGGTATATGAGACGAGAAGATAGTACGCAGCTTCCCGAACGCCACCCAGCCGAGTCAGATTCGACGATTGACCTCTTTCTCGAAGTTGGACCTATGTCCAACATGTGTATGTTGACAGTATGTCCTATCTAGGTAAACATAATCGTCCACAACTTCGAGTGTAGAGTCTCCGATCTTCATGAGGGTGGGTGTTAAATGGGCATTCGAGATTCCCTTCGTTTGGTCCATGTTCATTTTAAGACCCACGCTTTTGGAAACTCTTTTTAGTCAAGCATTATACTGAGGTCCTCCATGGTCTGAGCCATGACTACTATACTGTCGGCAAACCGAAGGTGAGTGATGTACTCGCCATTGATGTTGATGCCAACAGTTTCGGAGAGATAACGTCTCCCCTCTCTCACTCCTCGCTGCAGAAGTAAAGGTTTTGAGGTCTGGTGGACTGGCATAGTGGCATTTTCAAAACACTTCAGCACCTCGATGTACCAATAATCAATCTGGCACCGTTTGAGAGACTGCAGTACAGCCCTGGTCTCGATCGAATCGAAGGCTTTCACGTAGTCCACAAACGCTAAACAGAGAGGCAGGTTATACTCTTCGGTCTTCTATATAACCTACCGCAACGTACGAATGTGGTCTAAGGCCTTTACGGAATCCGGGTTGTTTCGGAGAAAGTCGTCAAACCTGCGCGCGAGATGGTTCATGATGAGTCTTGAAAACAACTTGTAGACATGGCTCAGAATTGAGATGGGCCTATAATTCTTAAGCAGTGCATTTTCGCCCTTTTTAAAGAAGAGTATCACCACACCTCTGTTTTATCCTCGAGTAAGACAGAATCGAACTGCTTCTGGAGGGCCTTAAGACCGTTTTTCACTGGCCTTCAGGAGTTCAGCCGTAATTCCGTCATCACCCGGCTACTGGTTATTTTTAAGCTGCTTCAGAGCCATCCTAATCTCGTAAAAGCTGACATCCGGGATGTTTTAGATATAATGTTGGGTCAACCTAGCTCTTGGCTCGTTTGCAGGTTCGTAACGGGTTGGGGTTACTGGTTGACGTGTGTCCATAGAACCCCTCGATATCACTCAATAGTTCAGGTTTGACGGATCGATCCTGCCATCATCGGTCTTCAGTTTTGCAAGCTGGCTCTGTCCAATAGACAGCTCTCGTGCAAAGACCTTGGAGCCCTTGTTGCACTCTGTCGCGGGCTTAGCATGGTCCGTATTACAGTGGCATAGATCGCTATTTAAGGTCTAAGAGATCTGTCTTTTGGGCAGCCGGTATTTGAGCGCATTGTTCGTGATAACGGCAGGATCACCTTGCGCCTCTCCTCCATGAGCTGTGAAGTAGCATCAGAGAGCTTCTTGTTTCGACTGGTACGACGGTTCTTGAAGATCTTAGATCCGACCGTATGAATAGTTTTCATTGTGATTCATAGAATAAACAAATTAGTAAAGTACATTAAATGTTTAATTACTCTTGAGTTAAAACCCAATAAGTCGGTGCCCTTTGTAAATTATATATTTTTTATAATAAAATGGACCACTCCAGAAACTTAAAAAATACTTTTAACACTAATTGAATGTATACACTTTTACCACAAATACTTATTATAACGATATTATTGGAATAACATAGGTATTTTTGTCCTTAAAACTTAAATGTTGAATATCTCGAAACATACAATTTCGTAGTTATTGGGTTTGAGCACTATACCCTCGGTATGTAATGTATAGTATACATTAAATTGAAATACCTAAATAAGAGGGCGGCAAAATTTTCTTCCGCCCCGGGCAGCCGACACCCACGCTACGCCACTGATTATGACCCAATTATTCTTATTAATTTATCTTATTAAATTACATTGTCACTGAAAATATACATAGTCTATTAAATGAAATCTGAATTAATAAATTATAACAGTAATGTCAAGCAAATTAATAATGTCATAGTAATTGTAATTATTAATATCATATTGAATTAATGTAAAAATAATCCTGTTCCGGAAAATGGGTTGGCACCATCTGACAGCCAACTCAAGCACCGCGTGCGCTTCCTCAGCTTCCTGTTACACACTTCCGTCGCTTTCCAGGAAATCACACCCAAAAATTGTTTTTTTTTTTAATTTAGATTTTAGTTGATTTTGATTTTGATTGCAGGAAAGCAAGAAAAAAGGAAAGAAAGATGTTACACATCAATAATAGTTACTAAAAGGGTCCGGAAGTCGCATAATACTCGTACTATCTCCACTGCCTAGGAGTTTAAAGGTTTTATGAAAATCACTGAAGAAAAATGGACTCTTGACATTGTTTGGGTTCTCCCGAGCTCTGTCAAAGATTTTCGATACACCCAAATTGTATCGATCATCGATTGTATTGATCTTTGAATGTTGTACAGTCAGTAACATAAGTCGGTGTTATGTTACTGGCTGTACAATGCGTTATTTATTTATTATTTTCCCGATGGTACCCCTAAAATTTTTGAACGGGAATAATTTATTAACTAATTCTTTTTTTTAGTTCAATTGCTCCCACCAAAATTAGACTGGTGGTTTTAATTGGTAAAAAAAAACAAATTTGAAATAAAAATCAGAAATGAAACAATGATAAACTTAGGATACGTTTTATAATTCATAAAAAAAGAGAAGAATTTTGTAAAATAATGATTAAATCTAACTAACGAAGTAACTAATTTAAAAGTAAACTACGAAACAACGAATAAACATAATTTATGCACAAATCTTTTTAGTGGGACGAATGGCACTAATCGAAGAACATATTCCCATTCGTCCCCTCTTGAATTAGGGTTGGGACGATTGGGAACAAATAAAATATTAGTTTTGTTGAAGTAGAGGGGACGAACGGGAATACACCATATTTCTCTACTCATTGGTGTATTCCCGTTCGTCCCCTCAACTTTGTTCCCCTCGGGGGACGAACGGGAATTCGTTGTTTTGTTAGAGTCGTGTCGCGCTGTCGCGTCGCGCCGGTCTGCACGACAATTTACGCTTTAACTGTTAAAACCTACCGCCCTACCGCCCTAGTTTTTTGTTCTTAGCTCGTCTTGGCGGTGGCATTAAGGTGCCCCCAGATTCGATCCATTGTTTTTCAGCATTTCATGTACTATCTAAGAATACTCTTTAAATTTTATATCACTTCAGATTTTGTATTAATATTTTGCAAACTAAAGTTTTAATCAACTTTTGTTGCTGACTGTAACTTAACTAATTTTTTTTTAATGCGGACGAATAAAGGAAAAAAAGTTAATTATTAGAAAATAATTCTTTTTAATAAAGATTTTAAATCATTTTATTTTTCAGTGTCACAGGCAACAGCAACAAACGATAATCATCTGCATAATGATGAAATGGAGTGACGATAATCATGACTGCCAACTTTTGTTGCCGTTATAGGTACTCGTCATTGTAATTCAAGATATCATAGGATTAGCAATTTTATTATAGGTAGGTAGATGCTGCTGACTAATTACCGTTTCCCTTTTCCTTAAGGTTTTCACAATTTTCTAACTTAATCTGAAACTTTCCTATTCCAAGTCATCGCTCCATTCAGTCGACAATAAAAGTGCTGTGGCTCTGTCTCGCATAGGGTCCCAGCATTATGCTGAGCGATGGCCGTGTTGCGTGGATGTGACGCTTATTTTCCCCAAACTTGTTGTTTTTTGTGTTGGTGATTTTTCTTTGCGTATTGTCTTGTCGTATTTTTTTTTTCTTTCTTTATAAAACACTAGCAAACGCTAGCGGTTTCGCCCGCGTGATATCTTTATAAATTATTGACTATGTTACTCAGTGATGATAATATAGCATTCTGATGGTACAAGATTTTTTTTAAACCAGTCCAGTAAGTTTTTGAGTTTATTATAATAATAAAATTGTTTATTTATCCAAAAAATACACACAGACACAGTTCAAAGGAAAGTGGCAGAAATACAATGAGCATAATAATATACCTTTGAGCACAAAATATTTAAGTCTATAAAAATAGTCTATGTATACAAAATAATAATGTAACCCTGTCTCTTAAACTAGGAGGCCTGTATCATAAGAGACAGTGATCGGGCAAAATTGGTATTTAATAAAACTGAGCATGATACGAGTGAAAGTGTGTCGATTTACCATTTATATGCTTATTAATATTTAACAAAATATGGGTGAGTGTTGTGTGTGTGTATGTGTGTGTGTGTGGGAAGGGAGAAGGAGTGTGTATCGATGTATGTGTATGTGTGTATTTGTGGTGTTTATTTTGAAGGTACTTATATTATGTCAAGCGATGTATGATAGTAAAGACTCTGTTTTGATATAGTCCTGCTGTGTGAGCCAGTCTGAAGTTTTTGATTTGACATTTTTATTTAGGTCAATTATGTCTACTGCTTTCTGAACTTTCTTGAAAACTTGATGGCTTAGGACATAGTATTGCCGTCTTGCAAATGAGGTTTTATACTGTACACCTGGGGGAACATATTATGTACGCTTCTTTGGATCAGATGGAGGTAAGCGGGCATGAATCCTCAGGACTGCATGAAGAATAAAGATCTGCCGAACCGTCAGTACCTTGCAATCAGCGTAAAGTTGTTTTGTGGGGTATCTGTAGGGTTTCCTAAACATAACTTTAAGAACAGCCCTTTGAGACCATTCTGCACTCAGAAGATAAGTCTTCGCTGCTCCACCCCATTCAGATATACAGTATCCGATGATCGATTGGCATAATGTGAAGTACCTACACCATTTTGAGAATGTCAATACTGGCGGATTCGCGGAGAGATTTGAAGATGTGAATAAGACGAAGTGTTCGGGTAGTTATAGTGTCTCGAGTTGTTTATCCCATTTTAGCCCATCGTCTATCTATATGAACACCCAAGTATTTGACACTATCGGCTCTGGCAATGGAGGGCCATGAGCACGATATTGACTGATCCTGGCATGAGTGAGCCGCTATCGTGAAAGTACTTGTTGGTTTGGTGTTGGACCAGATTGCAAACGGTTCAAAAAAAGTTTTCTTTAGGTTTAATGTATGGGAAATTGAAAAAGTGTGGGCCTAGAATGCTTCCTTGGGGGACACCGTATAGCACAACCTCTTCATCACTGTAGCTAGAGCCAATCTTTACCACCTGGGTGCGATTGCGATTCCTTAGGTAATCTTTGAAAATTTCCAGAGCTATGCCACGTACACCCAAACACATAGGTATATTCATTACAAACAAAAATAAAAATCTTTCCTCTTTATAATACTAGTGTGGATTAATTCCATGACATATTAATAGCATTGGTATGAGTCAAGCGTCATTAGGTACTAGAAGTAAGATTAAAAGTATGACACAAATATTTGTTACATAAGTATTTATAAGTAATTAATGGAAAATCTTTAACAGTCTCAACTTATTTGTTCAAAATAATATAGGCTCTCCGGATCATAAGTAGAACTACTGCGTAATATCGTGCACAAGAGTAGCCATAGTACCTAAGTGAGGAGTGAAGTCCATTGTTTTAATATGTAAGTATCGTTCGCTAGTGTTTAATTGTAATCCACAAGATACCTGTGTGTGTTGGTGCGAAGTGCGATAGTGGAAAGACGCACTTTCAGTAATGTTGGCTGATACAGGTTGCTTCATAATTTCCACATCTAATTTATTGTTCGGTACACAGATAACTTCTTATGCTTAATTCAACTTCCTAGCCTTTTCCCAACAATGTTGGGGTCGGCTTTATTCAGAATACCATACCAGTATTTTACATGGAGTGACTGCTTATCTGACCTCTACACCCCAGTAACTGGGTCACACGATACCCCTTGGTAGGACTGGTTATCAGACTTTTGGGTTTCTGACTATCTGTAACGACTGTCAAAGATCTACAAAAGACAGCCGGGACCAAGGGCTTAACGTGCTTAGGTGCTAATTAGTTAAACAAATAAAAATACTATTTATTTATTTATTTCCTTTGGAAGACTTAAAGCTAAAAAAACCAGAATAAGAGATTGAAAATGTAAAAGACAGTCAATTACAAGTCTTCACATACAGGTAACAGAATAAAGATTTAAGAAATCTGTGAACAACAACACAGTACTGCCGACAAAAACAATAAACCGCCAAAGCCAAAATTATACAGTAGTAATATTGTGCACAAAGATCAATACAATAAAGGTGGATAAACAAGCTACTCAGGCCAACATAATTTGGGCAGTAGGTAAGCATCACGTGAAAAAGTTAAGACTCAAGCACTTTCTGGCCGCGGACACGCTTGTTGTAAAAGGATCGAAGTCATGCTGTACACACAACTTATTAAAGTTTTTGCTTGCATGCACATGGAATAAGTTCTGTCTATAGTTAGTCGAAGTAAATGGCACACGAAGCGGCGGATTGGACCACTTCGACCTTCCGGGACGTTGAAATTGAACTGTTGATAATATTATTAAATGTCTTTAGTAACAAAACGCAGTCGGAGATCTCCCGACGATTTAATAGGGGCAGTAAATGATATTTCTTACAGAGGTTAAGGTAATTTCCAGAATGATACGGTACTCTTTGGTGGTAGCATAGGTACTTTATAAATCATTTTTTAATGTTCTCTATGCGATCAATGTATTTGTGACAACACGGATTCCATATTTCAGACGCGTACTCCAAGTGGCTTCTGACAAAAGTATAGTATAGAATTTTCAGGGTTTTGGCGTGTGTGAAGCACTTGGATAACCGCATTATGAAACCCAGTGATTTCGATGCCTTCGTAACAATTGCATCTACATGTGATTCAAAAGTGAGTTTGGAATCATGATGGACTCCCAGATCACGGATGGAATTAGATCTGGGTAGTACTTGATCACCTAGTGTAAGATGTGGTTATGATGGAAGGCTTTCGAGAGTATGTTATAACCGTGCATTTAATAGGATTCAGATCCACTTTATTTCGTCGACAATACTCCTCCAATCAGCGTAGATTGTCTAGTACATAAATACGTCTGTCTCGTCCCTCTGAGATGATATTGTAGTATAAATTTTCATATCATCAGCAAAACACAACAGTTTGGATGACGTCATTGAATAGTTGATATCGTTGATGAAGATTATAAAAAGTAATGGACCGAGCAATGAACCTTGAGGAACTCCGCTAGGGACAGGTACCCAACTGGATATGTAGTTATTTAATTCCACGGCTTGGGATCTGTTATTTAGATAAGAGGAAAACCATCTGAGTAGGTCCCCGCGTATTCCCAGGCCATATAGCTTTGATAGCAAGATGCAATAGTCAATTCGATCAAAGTCCTTGCTGTAGTCGGTATAGACGACGTCGACCTGCTTATCGATTATGCGATCCATGGCGTCGGTGATGAATTCGTTGAGAAGTATCAGGTTCGTGACGGTCGACCTACCTTTTAAAAATCCATGTTGACTGAGAGGAACTAAATGATTTTTTGAGAGCAGCATATACCTGATTATAGATTATCCTTTCGAAGAAATTGGCTATAATGAAGAGTTTTGGTATCGGTCGATAATTCTCTAAGTCAGTTTTAACATTTTTTTATGTACAGACGCCAGCACATCAACCTACTACAATCTGTCAAATTTCTTTAATAGATTTTCAACTTTATCACTAAAACATAAGGTTCAAAGTTAATTGGGAAAATTTGACAGTTTCGGATAGGTTGACCTGCTGGCCGTCTGTACATGAGTTATAAACGCTGATTTCCAAAGCTCAGGAACAACACAAGTATCCAGGGATTTTCTGAATAGAACCGAAATAGGGTGGGCAATCGTAGATGCACATCATACTAGAAAAGATGAGATATTATCAGGAGCCGCCGCCGGTTTTGTGTTTGATGGATTTTTCTGTCAAATTCAAATAGCATAACATTGAGATTCTAATACTTTTGCCCTTTCACGTAGTAGCCTAAACGTTAATTCATCACTTTTATTACCGTATATCTTAATACGCTAATTAATTCCTCAACAATAAATTATGAACATGATGTTCATAATTTATTGTTCCGTTTATTTTTCCTTACTTGCATGTTTTATTTGAAAAATAAACGATAGGAGATCACGACATTCCGAATCAACCACGTTAAACGTTTATTGTATCAATCGAGTTATTGATGAAGTACCTTACTTAAATTGCTTCGAAATATTAACTTTATTTTATTAACAGAATCAACGAATGTGGTTATGTGGTAAATGTCTGACGTCAATATACCGACGTCAAACATAACCATGCTGTAACCTATTTCATTACTCCTTAGGAAAGAATATGACTGAATCTGGTTTTTTTTTTTGCATTTTTCCACACCTTTTAACTTACTCTCTCTTTGACTTTATCTTTTATTAAATACGTTAAAATCCTACTATCCTGCGAAAGCGAGTTTGTTTGTTACGCGTTCACGGTCAAACGGCTAAACAGATTTTGATAAAAAAATTAACAAGGGTAGACAATGACCTGTATTATGACATAGGATACTTTTTATCCCGATCTTCGCACGGGATTGAGACTTATGCGGGTGATACCGCGAGGCGCAGCTAGTATCTATACATAATAAAAATTAAAATAGCTTTTCGTGTTTGTCTTGACCGCGTTGTTTTTCTAAACCACGCAACGAGGAGGTTTTGATGAGGTTTTCACCATCGTATAGAGAATTTATTCGGGAAGGTTTATGTGTATAGTACGTTAGTATTAAACTTAATATAACTAAGAAATCTCGATATTTTGTCAAGTCGTAAAAACCGTGCGAAGCAGTAGCGGGTCGCTAGTAATACGAGTAGGTATAATACGTACCTATTATCCTTATCCTTACATATAAAACAAAGTCCCCGCCGCGTCTGTCTGTCTGTCTGAACGTGATAAACTCAAAAACTACCGAACGGATTTTCAATGGGTAACTACCAATGGACGATAGTGATTCATCCGGAAGGTTTTGGTGTATAATTAATTAAGGTATTGTGTAAATTGGCTGAAATATGACGATTATTGTCCAAATCCGTACCTAAGAGATACATCAAATTTATGTTCTCTACAGGATTAAAGATCTTAAAAAGTTCACCAAAAAGTCCGCGTTACCATAATTATGTCTATCTCCTAAGGATGACCCGCAGTAACCATTATTTACTTACTGTTATTCAAAAAAAAATACTGTTTTTTCCGACGCTATTTTGATCGGTATCATATTAATCCTTATCCAATAAAATATGTTATTTAAATTGGGCATTTAGTTTAGATTAAAATGTGCCTTGGCACACATCATTTAAATGAATAGTTTAAAAGATATCACAGATTCAAAATTACGCGTAACAAAATTATTATGGTTGACGGCAACGCGGGCGCAGCGGTAGGATTCAATGACCTCAGCTATTAGCATTTCGCTGCGATTTAGGCCTCCTTACACGAAAATAGGTCAAACATTTTTTATTTATAAAAGGTTAGCATGGTTGACACAAATTCAAAATTTAATGACATTAGAATGCTGGAAATAAGATTCGGTTTTGTTTGAGTCAGTCGTCACTCGCCAGCTTGACTGAACAACGTGTCATATTCTTTATTGTAAATTCAATAGCTTCACTGTGAAGTAAGCCACAAACGTTTGGTTCTTGAACCTTATTTAAAACAAGCTTATTGTGTTTATTTTTATTAAAGGCCGGTTTCGGCTCCAACCTACCGCCTAAGCCTCCACCGCTAGGGCTCTGCGCATCGTAAGAACCTGCGCTATCGCCGACTGCGTAGAATCAGGTGCCGCACCAAGCGTCTCAGTGGAGTCGTTGTCGGTCCTGCAGGCCAGATTGAGTCAGCAACATCAGCTAGCTCCTCCCAGCGACTTCCAGCGGCGCTCCGTCGTATCGTCCGGATCAAACTACTTTCAGGCTATTCCTAAACCTATTTATTTTATTCTACCCGCAGTTTTAAATTAGGTACTTTAGTTTTACCAACGCCTAAATTTTTATGTCTTGATCACTAGTCCTTTTTATGTCGCCTACATTTTATCATCGCGGGTTCACCGCGTCGATTTTTTTTAAAACCACGAGAGTCTTCACGTTACATGGCCAATGTTAATTCGCACGAGCTAAACTCCGAGGTAAAACTCGGCTGCCGATGGGCCTAGAGCAACATTTAAAAAATCTCATTCATTTGTTGGACTATTGTTATTTTTTTACAATAAAGCATCCCGCTGACGACTGATTGTGTATTTTTATTATTTCAAAAACCATGTTTTCTTATATAAATTTTATTATATGAGTGTTTGTTTTTTTACTGGGATTCGGAGTTTCATTTTCTTTTTTTTGGTACAAAGTCGTCAGCGGGTTCGAGTCCCAGATTCAAACAAAGCGTAGTGTTGTTATTTTTTTTTACGCTTTAGTATGTAATCCCGGTAGTACGTTCCCGTGGGATATTTTCCAACATCTACGCGGGCGAAGCCGCGGGCAAAGTAATATTATAAATGTGAAAGTTTGTATTATGTTTGGATGTTTGTTACTCAATGTAACAAAAACGAATGAACGGATTTGGAAGAAATTTGGCACACATGTTATTTATAGCCTGGATTAATACATAGGATAGTTTTTTATCCCGGTAGTGAGTGAAGCTGCCAGTAGAAGCTAGTAATATTATAAATTCTTTAAACTGATTTTGAATCTCGCCGAGCGACGACGTAAGCGCCGCCGCCGATGATATCACTGGATTTTAAATTCAAAATTACTTGGACAAAGAGATTAATGACATAAGGTATACGGGATAGAGTTTCTGCTCTCTGATTGGCTCCTGCAGTTTCGAATGAAGTCAGACTTTATAGTAGATTTACCTAAAGCTCTTGAGAACACAAGGTCCGGTTGGTTCTAGATCTCGAGGGCAAGGACGGCTCTTAACCGCAGAACCTTGTTGCCTTACTAACATTTTATATAGTATTAAATGTATTGCAGAATGATGTAAGAGTCCTATTACATTTTTTACGAAAATGTATGATTTTTGACGCTGTAATTTTCAGCAGCAGTAAGATATTTTAATTATTTGATTATAATAACGATAGCGCCATTCTCGTTCTTGTATGTTGGAGTTATACATTATTTTCGTGTAATTTGCTGAATTGACGCGGAATATAATTTTATCTTATTATTTTGGAAAGCGAAAACTAATGAAACGTATTCGTTGTAAATAGAAGTTTTATATCATGATAGTTTATTTGATAAAATTGTGTTTATTTGGAATATAATGGACGCTGAATCAAGATATTTATTGTTTTTCTTTACGATTTTTTCCGTGAAAACTCATGGAATTTAAAGCAATTTTAGAGTTACAATAAACAAGTAAAACATTCAACTTATCTTTAAGTAATTTTATCTTTTATTAGAATTGAATGAAACGATGTGAATTTGAGCGTCAAAGTTCCATCGCCGACGGTTTTTTTTTTTTTTTTTTGTAATCTGCGTTTGTAAAATATTTATAGTAAATTACGCGAAAAGAAAAATTAAAATGTGTAACTGTAACTTATAATAAAGAGAACGGCACTATCGTTATTCATAATCAAATACTTAAAAGGTAAACGCGGGTGCAGTCGTCATGCCCCAATAGTCGACAATTAATCTAAAAACTTTTTTTTTTTTTTCTACTGAACTTAAAATGGGCCGGTTTATATGGCAACATTATTGTTGGTAACATATTGCACAATTGAAATAACAACACTGAGTTTTAACAGTCATGGCGTCGGAGATATGTTAGTCGAAACATGTGTGCCCTAACAAAATCGTTTTTTCGTGAAGTTCAGCTGTCAAAAGTGAAACTCAGCACGTGGTTTTGTGTTTTGATTTACATAACTCCAGTGGGGTCTGCGGTAAGTTTCTTTGTTTAATGAGTTAGTTAAGTTTATTTGCTAACGATGTAATATGCAATTTGGAATACTTTTAACATAGAAGATATATTTTTTTAATGTGACATCTATTGGCACTTTAAAACTCCCATTTGACCCAAAACCCGTCATTTTAGAATTATTATGACGACTACTGGGACATGCTCAAAATTTGCACCTAAACTCGTCATAATGAGGATATTTTGTGTTTTACAGTACAAAATGCGAATAAATAGCTAATATCGGGACTTTTACAAAATTGTTTACTCTCTAGAACAAATATATTTAAGGTTTAGACTACATTTGTTGATAAAACTGCGTTTCTTTTAAGCTTTTTCTTATTTTATTTCTGCTGGTTCTAGATGCACGTACACAGTCATGTTATTCGATTCAATTATTTTGTTTCTTAATGGTTAAACCCCCTGTTTTCTATAAGTATGCACTTTCTACGAGTGTTTTTTTTTTAGGTATACAGGATTACTGGTAATTCGACGTATATCCGTCAGGGGCTGATAAAGGGGGATATCTCACACATACAATCTTAAATAAAAAATCTTACTTAAGATTACTCTTTACCCATCAATATCGAATACGACATGCAAAGAAGTGACAGCGATGGAAGCTATGTCATCTTAGTTTTAAAACTGATTTTAATAATTTTTGCGTCAAAACTAGTTGACTGACATAATTTTTATACAGGCGCTATTAAGGCACGTTAGGGAGACGCGGTACAATACGCGTGACGACATGCAGTTATTTCGAACAAAAAGCATAGTGTAAGAACAGTCAATTTTTGCTTGCCACAAATTGTAATCCAAGTGTAGTAGAAACAAAGGCAAGTGGTAGACCTACTTGTACCCAAAGCGGTAGATATGTATCGCGTGTCCTTAATCGAATGGCGGAGGCCTACAGCGGCCAATATACAGGATTACTGGTAATTCGACGTATATCCGTCAGGGGCTGATAAAGGGGGCCAAATGCAACAAATTGAACCCCCCATATGTATGGCCGAAATTCAATAGTATTCGAGATATTTGAATTTTAAGGGTTTTTCGATATTTACCCAAAATTTGACATTTAATACCAAATAAAAAAAAAACTACACATTTGAATGGGTACCATTAAAAATCATGTTGTAGCTAGCACTTCAATTAAGCTATGGACATAGTTAAAACTACTTAATTTAACAAAATAATTAAAATAATGAACGATATAAGAAAAATATCTTACCAATATTTTTATTTTACGCTTCAAAAATGTTGCCTCCTCACAAAAATTTCTATGACATTAATCGTAAAAATAACTAAAAAAACTTGCCTATTCTGTAAGCTTTCCAAAAAGGTATAAAAGTTAATTTTAAAATACATAATTCGTGGCATGGCATGTGTTTGAAACGGCGCGGGGAGAGAATTTGTATTTGTATGAAATAAAATGCATTCAAAAATGTACGTCAAATTTTATTAAAAATTTTACACATCTTGTTCAAAATGAGCCCCTCTATTACGAATGCAAGTTCGAATTCTTTTCCTAACTTCGGTTTTCGTCACTCTTGATGAAAACGTTGTTCTCATCTGTTGCGCCGCGTTTATTATTCGCTGTCGAAGTTCTTCGACTGAATTTATTGGGGTCACATAAACTAATTCCTTCATATGACCCCAGACGTAAAAATCAAGTGGTGTGATATCAGGGCTACCGTTCTTACACTATGCTTTTTGTTCGAAATAACTGCATGTCGTCACGCGTATTGTACCGCGTCTCCCTAACGTGCCTTAATAGCGCCTGTATAAAAATTATGTCAGTCAACTAGTTTTGACGCAAAAATTATTAAAATCAGTTTTAAAACTAAGATGACATAGCTTCCATCGCTGTCACTTCTTTGCATGTCGTATTCGATATTGATGGGTAAAGAGTAATCTTAAGTAAGATTTTTTATTTGTGATTGCATGATCGTAATTTTAATTACAGTTCATGACTGAAAGAAACTACAAGCAAGAGGACCTTTTAAAAGCCATAGAAGCTGTAAATCAAGGGGCCACAACATCAGATGCAGCAAGAAAATTTAAAGTGCCAAGGACCACATTAAATGACAAGATTAAAGGGCGTAGTTTAGTCGGCTGCTCTAAAGGACCAACGACTGTTTTAACTCCGGAAGAAGAAGAACATTTAAAGAACTGGTTAATTTTCATGGCAGAAAGTGGTTTTCCTGTAACATCAGATCAGTTATTAGATACCGTCAAATTATTAGTTACCAAATTCAAACGTAGTAACCCATTTACTAACAATAGACCAGGATTATGATTAAGAAATATAACATATATTTTATAGACTGATTTTGTGATTCCAAGCGTTTGATTTTAGGAATATAAATTAAAATGCAACTATGTATCTGTTTTATTGAATCCCTGCTCTTCTAACAGATTATAACCTGCTATTCTAAATAGGGATTTGGTTTTCTATATATCTACCTAATGTTTCAAAGGCACAAGTATGCTTAACAAAGTCAAGCACAAAAAAAATGTACTTATCTTGAACTTTATGTTCAAGAACAGAGAGTTTATATTAGCATTAAAAGTTGACGAGTACTGGGAATATTTGACGAGTATCCGTACAAATCAGACGACTATTGGTACAAATCGCCCTTTTTTTACTTTTGCCTTAATAAGTACATAAACCCACCAAAATGATTAAAAAAAATTAGTTACTTAGAATAACGAATAAATTCTCTATCATGTCATGCAAAAATTGTCATTTTCTATTAAATATTTAACACACAGTAGCGCTTCAAAGTCAGTGATTTCCGAAATCCGACGAGTATTGGTACGTTTACCTAAATAAGTATCTTGCTGTAAATGACAACGTCAAAAATCATGAATTTGCATAAAAAATGTAATAGGAGACAAATCCTTCAAGGTCTAAAATCAAAAAGAAAAAAGCTTAAAACAAAGTTACAAAGAAATTGACACACTAAAACATTGTAGACGACGATTGTTCCGACACAGGCTTTCTTGGTCGTAAGATTTTTCCAAATATTGCTATATAATCAGCTATCCAAATGCGTACATAGCACATTTTCGTAAATGATTAAGACTAGGTAATCTGTTTCATTTTGACAGTTCGACAACATTCATTGCGTTGTGCTTATTTACGTTGTAGAGCAGACTTTTTTTCGAACTTATGAAGATTGGATTAGCAGTCTCCTTCAAAATGAATCTGATTGTGATTGAGCGTGTATTGGTCTCGCATTTTTTTTCACTTTTAGAAACGTCGCCACGTTTCTTAAGTACTAACTACTTAGTTGAAAAAAAAAAAAAGTTGGTCCACCTTTACACAATAAATTTATGTATAATAAGTATATGCTTACTGTAACTAGAGTATTTAATTATCATAATTAGTTGAACAGTGGTCCCCAAACTAAACTGCAGCACAGACTGCAGCGCCTGTATCTGGGGATACTTCGGGGCCTGAGTTGCGTTATCTTAAATTTTAATTGGAGCTGCGAAATAATTTGAAAAGGATCTCAATCCTTAACAAAATCAATAATGATTAACTTGTTGATTGTATTCGTATTCATAGGTACTTATTATAAAGTTAACACTACTTGGACTACTAGCCTTTTGTTTCATGTTTTTAGTGTAGGTACCTACGTAACAAATACTCAGTAAGTAGAGTACCTAACCTACTTATGCTGACTAACCATTTATTTTGTGGAACGCCAAATACTTGTAAGAAATGCTTCGAAAGAATGTAAGTAATAAATGTAACAAGTCTGTCTCCATGACACAGAATAGAAACGAGTTTAAATGCGGGTACTTAACATTATTGTTACCTTTACCTTAGACTATCTGGGACACATGTGGCTTATTATCACGAAACTTACGTTAGTTAATAAGTATGTATCTACATATCACTTAGTTAAACATTCTACGCATTGTATCTATAGGTCGACATAATAGAGTCAAAGGTGGTGACATTTGGAACTAAATATATTTATTAATTAATCTCGTGGAAAACCAACAGCTTTACATAAATACAATAAATATACTGGAATAAGAAACATGAAGCCAAATAAAGGTTTTCACGGTTAGATAGACAGTAATACAGAGAGATCTTATATACGACAAATTATATCAAGAACACAAGCGCACCAACCAACAAATCGGTACCGCCAAACCTATGGAATAAACTACAATAAAAATAAATAAAATAAGTCACAAAACTAAATTAACACTAAGAATTAATTTTGAATAAATCAAGGTTCAGTTGAGCCTTTCGTTGAAACCAAGTCAAAAGAGAACTGCTTGCATAAGTCATTAAAGTCTTTACTCGCTCGCACTAAAAATGAGTTTTGCCTGTAGTTGGAAGAAGATAACGGAATAGATAGTGGTAGGTGGATTAAGTCTGAGTACTATTTAGTGCTATGATGTTGGCACTACTTTACCGACAAGTGCTAGTAGCGTTTTAATTGGGGTCACCCACAAGCAGCGTTTTTTGTTGCACATTTATTTTCCATTCGAAGTGACCTAAGTGCGATAGTGGCGCCCTCATTTTCATTTTACTCTTTTTTGCCAAACTTTACATAAAGTCACTAAACACATCAGGTAAAATCGTTCTAAGATATAATCACAAACTCGGCAATTTACACATTGTGTTAACTCTTTTTAGAAAAAAGGCAGGTCGGAGGAAAGATTGTGAGAAAGAAAACATAATACAAAACATTACCCCTGTAATCCCCGAAGAGTTAGGCAGAGTTGTAGGTACTTTACATACCGATTCGAGGGTGTACTGTAATCCATCCGCATTTCGCGAGTTAATATACAAAAGGGGCGAGCCTATTGCCATCAAACGTGCACAGCGGGCTACTATATACATACCACAATATTTGTACTGTGCTACTACTGAGAAATCCCTGAAGGAAAAACCCAATAACACAATTTGCTGGACGTGGGAATTGAACCCGGGGAACTCACGCATGTCATGGGAAAGTTGTTATGGTTGTTTAACCATACATTTTTAAATGTCTCCTAACTTTAAGCAGCGTTTATGAGGTAAGATGATAGAAATATTTAGATGGCAAGATGCAGTCACTGCGCCGGTCTAGAATAAATTGGTATAAGTAAGGCCATTAGAATGACTGATGCAAAATAAAATCTTACTAATTTTGTCCGATTTATCGACACCTATGTGATATATATCATCTACATTGCCACTTGCAAACTACCCATCACACTGACGTCACGCAACATCTTGCATCACGCCAGCAGAGTTTACCGCGCGACTAGCATATAAACAACGTCCCAACATCAATCGACGGGCAGTAGCCCACTAGACACAACACCCGTCTGGTCGAAGAATCCTCCCTTTTCTATGGAGGATGAGTACCTAAACTTCACACACTGTTGCTCATACCTCTATACCTATACTCGGACTTTTCTTGGTCTGAATCATAGATATACGCCAGTTTTGAACAATACATATAATATATGGTCTGGACGTTTGCTTTTGTTTTACAGATATTGAGTTGGCCAAAAATAGTTGATAATAGATATTTGACCGCGGAGTTTTTTTTTCATAAGAAAAATTATACGTACCTACCTATTCAAATTAATCTCTTTGTCTCAAACAACAACACGAATAAGTCGATTTGAAATACAAAACAACTTCTGTATATTATTAACATTTCATGAAAAAGAACATTACAGCAAGCGAGGTGTATAATAACGGGGCATTAGCCTCCCATCCGATATTGATATGCTGAAAACATGAATAAAATGTAAGGGAAATTAACACGTAACACGTTCAGTGCCGGGAGCCCTCCTGGAGGGTTCACCTAGTCGCATGGGATGGCGCGAGCCCTCGCGGAGAGCTCATTTTTGGTTTTTCTTAGTGAATAAACCGTGAAAATAAAATCTAATGTATATTTTAACAAGATTTATTAGTTTAGGCGTTGGTTTTAAAACCCAAGCATTTTTTTTTTGTTCGCGGTTATAAATATTCACAAGAAATTAAAAAGGTTGGAAACTACGTATAGCGACAAGACCCCCTGAAAACACTATTTTATTTATTTATTTATTTTATTAAAACTTTATGCACAAGTAAAAAAAATACTGTACAAAGGCGGACTTAATGCCTGTGGCATTTTCTACCAGTCAACCTTAGGGTGGTGCAGAGACAAAACATGGCAGGTGCAACATAAGTGATAGATAACTTGATAATGAATACCTACTAATACATAAAACATACATAGATACATACATATAAACCGAATCAACTTTGTCAGGAGAAATAACGATAGGTAGAGGAGAAAACAAATCCAGCAAATCAGCGCTGCAAAGATTCTGCCAACTTTTCACGAATATGTTTACGTGCCATCAACTTGAAAGATAACCGACTGGTTGCCATCCTGATATTCAGAGGAAGCGCATTCCAAAGAAGTACCGCCTGGACAAAGAAAGAAGAGTGAATAAAACCAGAGCGGTGAGAAGGACATCGTAGAAGACGATTGTTGGTAGAACGAAGATTTTTGCTATGGGCAGAGCAAAGGTATTGAACATGGGAAGTCAGGTAAGACGGAGAAGTGGGTTTGTCGAGTATAGAATACAACATTAACAGAGCCCTCAACTCTCTGCGCTGACGTATGGGTAACCATTTTAAAAGCAATCGATGCGCAGACACATGATCATACTTACGGAGATTGAACACGAATCGAATGCAGTTATTTAGAAGGCGGTCAAGTTTATTGAGGAGATCTGCATTCAGGTCATAGTAACACACATCACCATAGTCTATTATGGGAAAGATTAGGGACTGTACAAGCATTGCCTTTATGTGTGATGGGAGAAGGTTTTTCAACCGATAGAGCGACCGCAGCGTTCCGGTGACTTTTTTACTTACAGTCGTGACCTGCTTTCGCCAGTCAAGACATGTGTCAACATGCAGACCAAGATCCTTAACATCGGAGCTAAACGGGATGACTGAGTTGTCAAACATTACAGGTGGCACAATTAAGCCATTAAGCTTCCTCATACTGTAGGTGCTCCCTACAATGATAGCCTGACACTTGGTAGGATTAACCGCCAACCCAAAACGATCAGACCAGTTTTTAACCTCACCTAAATCCCGGTTTAGCTCCTCAATCGCATCGGATATGCTGTCCACACTTGCCTGGCAGTAAAGCTGCAAATCGTCAGCATAAAGATGATACGCGGTCTGAAGTTCAGTGGTAATGAGATTAATAAAAATGGAGAACAAAAGAGGAGATAATATACCGCCCTGAGGGACGCCAGCTGCAAGATCACACCAACCCGACGAAGAGTCTCCAGCACGAACAGACTGCTGACGCCCCTGAAGATAAGAGGAAAACCATTCCAATGCCTCCCGAGAGACCATAAGATAGGAAAGGATGGATAAGAGGACTTCGTGACTGACGGTGTTAAAAGCATTGGAGAAGTCAATTAATACTAAGATTGTAACTTTAGTGTCTTCCATTCCCCGCCTTATATCATCAGTCACTTTAAGGAGAGCTGAAACGGTACTGTGCCCAGGCCTGAAACCGGATTGAAATGGACTGATGAGGGAGTTGCGGTGAATATTATTTAGAATTGTACTTCTTTTTACAGTGTTTTTTTAACACGGTTTTAAACATAATGCCGGTAATCGTCCGCGATGGTTAACTTTAGCGCTAACTTAATAACGGCAACCCTCCCGGAGGGTTCACTTCCAATAAGTATGGCGGCATGGCGTATGAGTTTTATGAAAAGTGGGTGGAGTCGAATGTGTTAATAAAATAAATGGTTCAGACGACACATTTGATAAGACCTGTCCTATAAATTCTAACCACTTATCACAATTATTGTTATTTGCATGTAAAATTATACCATGATCGCCACATTTTTCAGTGAAAATATCCAGGACTATTAAAACATTTTTATTTTTGGCACCGTAATCCCATCCACCATCCATCCATTCCATCTTTATTATGTAGGTAATATAATAACGCTGAAGATTTTGTTTGTTTGTTTGTTTGTACGCGCTAATCTTTGGACCTACCAGTCGGATTAGAAAAAAACTTTTTGCATATTTTGATAGCACGCTACGACCCCCAAAACCCGAGTTTTTTTTTTTTGTTGAAAAAAAAACGCAAAGCGAAAACGCTGCAATAGAGTGGGCGGGGACACCCCGGGGCATAGCTAGTAGGTACTTTTATAGTAACAACCGTCAACGCGCATTCCATCCCACTTTTCCGATCCATAACGAGTACCTAGGTACTTAGCTAGCTTTTTTTAAAATCTGTTACAAAGTACCTATGACTTACACTTGCGATTGCAACTTCCATCTCCTTTATATTACTAAAACCGGACTTACATGGCCCCTTAATATACGAGAACTTAAAACATTAACTACTACATATTATGTTGCAATTTAAGTGTCGTGATTTCTTTGATTTAATTTTTATTAATGTATTATTATCGAATTATAATTTAATTTATCCACTGTGGCAACACTGTCAAAGTACAAATTATTAATATTTTAATAAACTTAAATGTATTATGGCAACTGAATGTATTATTTTACTTTGGCAACAGTTAGAAATAACGTGGGGCAAAAGTCACTTTAAATAGTAAAATGTAGTGCAGGGTCAGTCGTCGTTTGATTTTGAAATAGTACAGTTGTGTGGAATAAAACTATTAGCAAGAAAATAGTGTTTTTCTTTATACAAGGAATTACCTACTTAGGGGGTCAGATACCTACCTGTTGCTGGACACCGATTATGAATAATGAAAAATGAATATGATTTGCATACGTAGGGCAAAGTTTGGTAAAATCTTAGTAGGTAGATTAGCGACAGGATTATGACCATTTATGACGTGATCGCAAATCTATTAAAATTATATCAATTTACCTACCAAAAACAATCCACATACCAAGAACCGGCAAGAAACTGAATCATAAAGAAGGAACTACTTACCAGATCAATGAAGATATCCACAATTCCACTAATTTGTAACTGGTCAGCAATATAGCGTGCACAGTCGGCTTGCTTTGCTCATGATCTTCGTTACTACAAAGCCGATACAACAATGGCGAGCCTCATTTGTCACACTAGCTTCGTCTTTCATTATCCAGTCGCGGCCGGACCGAGAGCTTTCATCTCGCCTCTGACTGATGACCTGATGGACATTTGAACGATTATCGGCTGATCCCTTTGTCAGTCAAAAGGTTCAGTTCTCATGTGTAACAATGAGGCGGCTGATCAAAGTGTTACGAGTTAAAAATTGCTAGTAAAACGTTTGGTTTGATGTGGACTCTTTTGTTATATGGAGATTTTTAGCGTTTTTAGAGCATATTTGACGTTTTATTATGGTGAAGTACCGTAAGCGTCAGGATGACTGGACCAAGAGAGATTTTGGAAGATTGAGCATTAGCAAGTTTTTGTACCTATTTGGTACCAGACATCAAGTAATTGGTACCTCGATAAAGAGGGAAAACTATGACGAAGAAAATGGCCGGCCATTCTGACTTCAGAATGGCTGGACCAAGTCGGTTTCACCTTGTTGTATGCGTTACATCTAGCTCATATTTTCGTCAACATTTTGTATAGCTCATCGGTACCTCAACAAGTACCAATACAACAAGGTGAAACCGACTTGGTCCAGCCATTCTTAAGTCAGAATGGCTGGACACTTTCTTCGTCATAGTTTTCGTCATCAGCGAGGTACCAATTATTTGATGTCTGGTACCAAATAGGTACAAAAACTTGGTAATGCTGAATCTTCCAAAATCTCTCTTGAGTCATCCTGACGCTTAGGAAGTGCCTAACGACGACATTAAAAGCTTTGAATAGAGTAGGCATGGAATTTAACATTTTAATTGATGTTATTTTCCGATAGTTTCATGTGAAATGCCACAAAGGTAATCATCTCGTTCGCGTTATTATTGGTTAATGGTTACTTTGTCTTCGAGTTCCTAGACTTTAGAAGAATTAGATCTTCTATCAAGGTGCAATACATCGGCATTGTTTCAGTTCAACGACCTAACGTTTCTGTAACATATAAGTGTTCGCGTTTGCGTGATGCAACGCCGGTTGCTGAATGACGTCAAACAACGCATGGAATCCTACGTACAGCTGATGTTTACCAGTAAATGTTGCTAATGTATTAATTTATACGACAGTTTGCAAGAAAATTTAATTTTCTGAGAACTTAGTTAACTTTAAAAACATACATTGTGGTGTAGGTACATGTGCCTATATGAAATTCACGTCTTTGTCACGGTAAGAACAAAAATAACCGCACTTCTAATTGTGTTCCTTGTAAGTTTTTTAAAACAATTTTGAAGATTTTACCGGTTCATAAGTTTCATTATCATTGTTCGTTCTTGTTATGTTAAATCTCCCAAGGTGATCTATCTATGATTTAACTCAGATAAGATGACACTTTGATGGTTTCAAAACCAACCCATACTTTAATTCCATAATTAGCAAAATCAAAATTTTAAATGTATTTTGTTCCAATTGGGCTGAAAATCAGCAGTTTTATAGCGATGACTTAGAAGAAGAATTTTTTGAACGTCAACAACACTACGAAACAGTCATTCAAAACAAAACATTCATCACTTCCTAGTAATTCCTACTGCTTTAACTGGGAAGAAGAACTGGTGCAACAAACATTCTTCCGACTTCCTTCCTACATTCTCCTAGCAGTCTCCAAATAATTTCTTCGATATAGGTACCATCGAAGAAGTTCATATCTATACACCGTAAGGACTATTTCTGCTTGCAGCGTTCGGTCGCTTTACAACCGGGGCGGTAACAGATGTGGTCATCGTGTTCACGGGATTTGGTTTTCAAACTGCTTAGATATGAAGTTCTTCGATACTTAGTACCTACCTACAAAGGTAACTTATATCAAAAGTAAAGACGTTGTTATTTATCTACTTACAAAGTGACACTAAAATACTACATTTAAAACAGCACATGCAGAGCAACGACCAGTGTTTATTGCTTGGAGCGGAAGCTCCTTTGACCCTTTGTTTATCAGCAGCGGAGCGGCGCGCGGCGCGGGCGCACGGAGCCGGATATGCAGTGTTGCTGACGGAAATGCGTCGTCAGCGTGCATCAATAGCTGCACTTGCAGGGCCTGATGCTTATAGGGCTGCTACACCACTAATAATGATGAACATTGAAATACCTGTAACCTAAGCCGGATTTTGACAAACCTACTTCCGAAATGGTTATGTTGAGGACCCCTGACCTCAACATAACCATTTCAGATTCCTTCATTTTATTTCCAATAGCGGCAGCAATATTTGCCAATGGTTTACGAATATATGGATTTTAGAAATAAAAATAGTAATAAAAATACCTGTACTTCATGCAGTAGGCACACAGACCGGATAATTACTGTACTTTCCCCGCGATAAAATAAATAGATAAACTTCATTGTGGTCAAGCGATATTATGTACGTGTAGATAAATAACATTTTATAGGCACTTATCGATTTTATATTACGCAGCTACAAGTTTTTAATTAATACTTCTACTAAAAGAAAGAAAAAAAGAAAAAAAAAAATTGGGACACGCACAGGAAATACACATTAAGTAATAATAATTAAAAAAAAAAATAAAACAAAATTATATAAAAATAAAATAAAAACGGAACATATAAAAAACTAACGCTACATTATCGACCTGTGCGAGCCGCGAGGCCAAAAAGGCCCCCTATCATATATCAGCATAATACAGCGATATTTAAAAAAAAAAAACCACCGCGCTATTCTGCGCGTATTCTGATAGGGCCCCCTAACAACAATATGAATCATTTGTGTTCGATTTAAATAAATAATAAAAAAAATATCAGAATACCAGCGCGGTGGTTTTTTTTTTTTTTGATGACATAGGCGATTAACACACGGCACCGCGCACCGCCGCGGTTGGCGGTGAAGCGGATCTCATGTCGCATTGGCCTCTAATAAATCCGTAGATGCCTAACACACGTACACCGCCCGACCGCGCGGTCGAGCGGTGCTCGTTTCTACCGCAAACTGCTCCTACCGGCCGGTCGAGCGGTGCCGTGTGTTAATCGCCTGATGCCACGGACACACCTACGGACTTAGATAAATCGCACTAGCTAGGGGATTACAAAAAAAATACTGCAAACTTTTCCTATGAACACTATAAACACCATTATTAATTTACCTAATGGTTATGTTTCTTTGAATATTTCTAGAGCTATTTACGCTTGCCTGTCCATTCGAGCGGAGAAATGGAAACATTAACATTTGGAATTTATTTTCTTTGCGCTGCAACTCTCTGCTTCAATGGACAGCCAGCCTTGTGTTGTGCTATCGTGCGAGGTGTTAGAGCGCCCCGGGGCGGCGCCGGCGCGGCGGCGCGGGCGCGGGATAACGCGCGAAATTCATCAAGTGTGTGTGATCAAAATAAGATTTGCGACCGTAATATATAAATTTATGGTCAATTCTAACTTAGAGAGTTGTATTGATTATTTTATATCTGTAAATACATATTTTTTACTGTCGCGAATTATATTTTGATCAAACACAACCTGGCGCTGACCTGAAAATTGCAAAAAAGCTTAATTAAATTTGAATTTCGCGGGCTACCCTGCGCATCACCAATAGAAAGGTGGCAGCCCTAGGCAGTGTTGTGTTATTGTCAACGCGCAGTTCGTCACGACCCAAATATCGAGCGATACTAACAACGCTAACAGTACACACTTCTCGACTCGACGACTGCAGTATACAGCTACATTTAACACGTGCTTTAAACAGTCAGCTTAACTATAATAGTTGCTTCGCAGATGTAAATTTATGGCTTTTTTTGCTTCCGGATGGCAGATATCGTGTCCCAACTGCTGAGAAATGTAACCTACACGTGTACTTCTTTCAAAACTTTTGCTCGACTTTGCCTCGTAAGCCTAGCTTCACCTATTAGATTGACGACCGATAATACGGTCTAGAAACTATACCCTATACAGTTCAGGAGGTACCCTATACATTTGGGTTCAGATTTTTCGGAATATTTCTACCCTAAGTACCTACTCGTAAAGATGTCAGCCATGTCATCTGACCTTTGCGGAAATTACTGTTACCAATCATAGATCATCCAATTGGGTATAGGTACATTACATACAAGTTTTATTTCCTATTACAACAACTGTTGTTTCACTATTCTGAGGAATGGGGTTTTCCTAGGAGCCAAATGACAAACTCAAACTTTCCTCAGCGTTCGTCAGTCTCAGTCGTATAATTACGATACACAATAATAGATACCTATTGACCTGGCCTACTACTACGAGGAGAGACGTGCTTCTCTGCTCGTAAGCAATAAATCCAAGAAATATTTCGGAATAGCCTAATCAGCCTAATCAGAAATAGGTAGGTAGGTACCTACCTACCTATTTCTTAGCAAGAGCTGATTTGTGAGGGTTTTCACCTCACTGGGGGTTAGTAAATATCTATAAATTAAAATATGCGGAGGTACTTTATGAGGTCCAGAGGACCGCTGTATTTCAAACTCTCAAGTAATTATAACATAAAGAAGCACGCTTGGACGACACGGGGCCCTAACCCGATCTATGACAGAACAAATGCTAGTTAAGTCTCTACATAAAAAGTAATTCTATATTTAAATTTTGGAATGTCAGCCAGTCATACGTTACTGCCAGCCGTGAAACCTCTACAGTACCTACCTAAGCATGCAATGGTGTCATGTTTATGTCATTTAGTTCTATATTTATATAGAAGGTTTCCAAAAATTGTTCCGTTATTTCCTGTAATGGTTAAATAAGTACAAGGTGGGGCAAAAGTAATGTCATTAATGTGAATATGACATATTTAATTTTTGCTATTGGCGATTTTTTATGTTGTAGACAGGGAATTACAGCCGAACCCAATAACCTATTTTGAAAAGATAGATGGCTTTTGATGGTAGACAGTATAATTCTATCTGTCATTGAATGTCGTCCTACAATTCCGTAACGTCCTTATTCTCTGCTAGATTATTGGGACGTTAAAACAATAGACGATAGGTTTTTTCATCTCCAGTATGACAAAACTGGTGATATAGGTTATTGGGTTCGGCCGTTAGTTGACAATGCAATGGAGCGTTACACGGTGTGTCAAAATCTCCGTCATTGGCTCCGAAATTGGTTTTACAATCACCAATTTCTGGGCCGTATAATCTCTCGTTTTGGCGATTTGAACTGGCTGGTCAGATCGCCAGATCTGATGGCGTCAGACTTAACCCTTTGGCTTTTTGAAATCTCGCGTTTACCAACATAAACCCCAAACCTTGCAAGTTTTGAAAGCCAACATTGAACAAGAAATCACCAAATTTGAGTCAGATTAATTCAAAATGGCATAAAACGAGTACAAGTGTGCTCAAGAAGTGGTCATTTAACCGATATATTTTTGTCGCCTCTATTCCCAGCTGGCGAAGAAAAAGATCTATTTTAAATTTTTAACTCTCTTATCACCGGCGACGCGACGTTATGAATTCGAATATAGATATGTCGGCCACGCGCGTTAGATACTGTCTAATATTTGAGAGTCGATCAAAAACTAACTACTAAGGTCCATTCAATCTGTTTGGTTCTTTCCTCAAAATACCATTTCAGACACTCCATTTTACGCCTTTAATAATCTTTCCGTGAAAACAGGGACCAATTTCTTTAATTTTCAACAAAATGGCAACCAATTCACATTATGACATTACTTTTGCCCCATATTGTACCTAATAATTTTTTTCTACTTCACCTACGGTAAATCCTCCACAAAGCAACGCAAAAATTTATTAAAAAGAGTTCGTCAGTTTCTGTTAAAATTCTGCTATCAGGCACAAGACATTCTGTCACTATCTACAGTTTATCAAGCGCACATTAAACTATCCTGATGTTTACAACATTCCATGAATGTTGTCGGAGCCCACCTGTGGGATTATAACCACCCACGACTGAGGTGAGCAAACACAATCTTAACTCTAAATTACTGGCGATATTTGTAGGTACTCAACTGCTTTATTTACTTCTCAAACAATGTTTCATGGCTACATGTTTGTCTTTCTGAATTGCTTTACTACCTATGTAGGTATATTAAAGGGTGGTAAGTAGATAACCTATTCCAAAAAGAGCATAAAATTGCGAATTTGTTTGTATCTATCTACCCACCTTCTTAAATGAATAGAGTTTAGTCAAAGTTATTAGGGTCTTTTCAGATGTGCATTAACCACACCAGTGCTGCAACTGCAAAAAAACTTTCGTTGCTGACTGCACCCTATGCAAAGGGTACAGTCAGCAACGTAAGTCGATTAAAGTACGATTTACACCGGTCGCCCGGTCGGTCCGCGCAGCGCGTCGTCGTCGATGGCGTTTCGAACTAGTGTTGCCAACTTTTTTATTTCCAATAGAGTAATTTTGAGTAACTAGATAAGGTAGCGTAATAAAATATACTTACAGTAGATTTCAAATTAATATTTATTTTTTTAAAGTAGGTAGGTACGTTACAGACAGACAAAATTAAAATAACATCGGCTTTCGTCGTAGTGGGAGTCTCACATCATTACCTACTAAATACTAAGTATGTCATGTAGTTCTCGCATAAATAGTACCCACTACGTACTCACAGTGGTCGAAACGTAACTTTTGAGTCCAACATACCATTACAAAAAGTGCAGATACAATACAGACCAATAACAGCTATTAATTTAAATAAATTTAATACTCGTAGCACTAGTTTTTAAGATAAGTAATCAGGACCTTACAATGAACAATGTTAACATTTAGTATAAAAAAATATTTTCTTTATTCCAAACTGAGTTCAATAATTATTTTAAGCAGAACACTAAGGCCCGTATTACAGAACCTCACTCAAGACTCAAGCATTACTTAAAACTCGTTTCAACCAATGAAAAGGCTTTTAACGAGTTTTAAGTAATGCTTGAGTTTTGAGTGAGGTTCTGTAATACGGGCCTAAGACTATCAGCCCTAAGTTTTTATTTAGTGACTGGACAACTAAAGGATTCAGGAAAAGTAGGGATACAGTTTTCGAGCTGAACGGCCTTAAGCCTTATATTAACACGGAAACTTCATTTCGTCTTCTAGACTCTGTGCAAGTATAAACGAGATAGGCACAGTTTTAATATGCCAATTATGTCAAAATATGGCACAGATAAAACGCCGGGTCCGCAGCGGACCGGCGGCCACAGACAGGGCCCCAAATTTTTATGATTTTTTACGGTCCACTACGGACCTGCCACAGTTGGGGGGATATTATAACAGTAATAAAAGCTTTTAAGCAGATGAAGATCTAATTGACCGAAGATCTTTGAGAAATGTCTATTATACTCTGTACCTCCATAATTGAGACAATAGCGCCTTACTTAGCCTTAATATTCAATGTATGTGTGGATCAAGGAGTGTTCCCGGATTTAATGAAATACAGCAAGGTAATGCCACTTTTCAAATCCGGGGACAGTAAAGACACCAATAATTATAGACCCGTATCCGTGTTGCCGGTTTTCAGCAAGGTTTTTGAAAAGGTAATGCTTAATCAAATGCTCAATCATTTTAACACAAATAAAATCCTCCACGATCAACAGTATGGTTTCACCAAAGGACGTTGTACCACCGACGCCGGTGTAACCTTATTAAGGCACATTTATAACGCGTGGAAAGAGACCCAAGATGCAATAGGAATCTTTTGTGACCTCTCCAAGGCATTTGATTGCGTCGATCACGAAACCTTACTCTTGAAACTTGAGCATTACGGAGATGGACTTGGAAAACTTACGCTCAATTTTGTAAAATCTTATTTAAGTGATAGACAACAGCAATTTCAAATAAAGGGTATCAATTCACTAGGTTTAAAAGTAAAAATGGGTGTGCCACAAGGCTCGATATTGGGTCTATTCCTCATTTTGGTGTATATTAATGATCTACTTCATTTATTAAAAAATCAACCACAAATAGCTGACGATACTTTCTTAATTTTTAAGGTAGACAGACGTGCAACAAATTTTGACGACGTAAATAACGCCCTACTCAGGTCCAAAATAAATGCGTAAAACTTTCTTTGCCAAATATCAATTTTGAATGGGGTCCTCATTTTACATCTCTTGCAGCCGCAGGACGGCTAAGTTCAGCAGCATGATGTCAGAAAAATCCGTCAAATTATTGATGTAAAGAAAATGCCGCAATGTGTGCCGCGAGGCCGGTCTATTTCAGTTATTTGAATAGTATCATGTCTTACGGTATTTTACTGTGGGGACGGGCTGCAGACATCGAGTCTATTTTATTCTGCAGAAAAGAGCAATCAGAGCTTTCTGGTTTGCCCTCATGGCCGCGGCACTAAGCATGACGCCACGCTTTATGATGAAAAATTGCCGCCTTTCTACCAGACGAGCGCTGGTTTTGGGCAATGAAGTGGAAGGGGTGGTCATCGCAGAAGTTGCCGCTTGCGGTCTTTTTTTCAAATGTATCCAATAAGTAGGTACCTATAACAACAGGTCCTCGGTGGATGTTGCGGTGTAATGGGAAGCAACAAAAAATAAATACAACAAGATCAATCGTTCAATTTCTGAATTTCCGATTCTTGTTTACTCTTAGCATAAAGTCATAAACACACAAGAATATAATATACGTACATTACGTACCAGCAGTCGCGTATCACGTGAGATGGCATTTAGTCGGGCTCTGACTCGTGATAATTACGCCGCCACGAGTCCACGACATAGGGCGGCCAATTAGCCGTCCCACCGCCATTCACTCTGTACCGGCCATTCATAGCTCCCGCGGGAATCATTCATCCCTGTCATGACACTCGGCTAGTCTTTGTAACTGTGTATCCAGTCCCGCGTCGACGGATAGAAAATTATTAGAGAGGCTAGTTGCACACTTTATTGTAGATAAATATTTTCCGAAAATCTTCCTTCCACTGAAAATTAAACGCGTCAGACATTGACTTTTTATTATATTACTGCGCGCGTCTACGATTTTATCTGCAAATTTTATTTTGGATTGAATAGCAAGTTTTCATCATGATCCAAATTACCCACTTAGTGACCTAAGCCTTTTTTAGGGTTCTACAACCAAATGGGGAAAACGGACCCCTTATAATTTCGTCAAGTCCGTTTGTTAGTCTGTCCGTCCGTCTCAATGTTACACAGAAATTTTACTTGGAGACTATATCGATGAAAATTGAAAATAATGTGTATTCTGTGCACCGCTTAACAATCATGGTGTAGGTAGTGAAATTATGAAAAAGCAATATTGCTTAAAAGGCTTAATGCACATAAGCGTGTGGACTGTTTTTTAGTTTAGATTTTAACGACCGCAAAAATAAGTCTGTAACTGATTTTTGCGGTCGTTAAAAACAAAACTGTGATGCGTAAATATTCACCAAAACTACGGAGCCCTTCACTGTGTGTGGTCCACCACGCATATTGCCGGTTTTGTTTAAATATTTTAGTAGCTATCAATTCCTGACGCAATCTTGAGTTTGCTCTTCAAAATAATCGCAGCATTGTGCTCGAGGATACGAAGACAAAAGTGAATTGTTATTACAAGTCTTTATCTCAGTCGCATTTCCGCGTGGTCCGTCTCAAGGAGCTCTTGTTCTCAAGCGAAGGGCCAGCAGAAGGTCAGTAAGTAAATGTAGGTACAAAGCTTTAATAAAATCTCAAATGGAGAAGAACAAAACAAATCCGGGTTTGTCTAACAATGAGAAATTTCTTTCATATTTACGTAGGTACTCGAAACAAAAACAATAGGCATACTACATTATATAAAGAGAGAAATAAAGAAAAAGTATTTATTGGGACTCGCACTCGCACAGGAGGAACACAAACTAAATAATAATAACACAATCATAGAAAAATAAAAATAAATAAAAAACAAAAATATATCTTAGGTAATAAAAAAATAAAACAAAGTCCTGAAAAAAGTCAAGAGGCTCCTATTTCAACATGATATCCTAATCCTAACTTAGGTAATATTATAATTGATAAAGTGAGTTTGTTTATTTACTTGTTTGTTACGCTTCATCGTTAAAACGGCATAACGGATTTTGATGAAATTTGGCACATGGGTTACGGGTTGGGTGTGCTATTATTGATCGAAGTGTTGGGTAGACCATGGCCTGGAGAAGGACATAGGATACCTTTAATCCCGATTTTCCCACGGGATCGACACTTATGCGGCTGGAACCGTGGGGCGCAACTACTTTAAAAATAAATGTCGTGGCGTAACCTAACCTAGACCATTTTTTTTCCTGTAAATACTATTTATACGGAAAATATAATTCGATAAAAATATTTAACATCATTTTCTGAATTTAAAGATTCTAGGTGTGTGGTGTAAGTTTCTGGGTGTGTGGTGTAAGTATCTGGGTGTGTGGTGTAAGTATCTAGGTGTACGGCCTATATGGATCTTGAGCTCACATGGGCTCCATTTAAGCCGTATGCACAGAAATGCGCGTCAGCCGGTTACCACTCCTGAGACGTCGTATACTGTCACCGATTCCCGGCTAGTGAGACAGGTGCCGCTGGTATCGCGACCCTGCCCTTTGGAGAGGCTCTCTGCCTTGAAGGTGAGTACGCCAGTTCTTAGGCACGTCTCTAAGGGTGCGCGAAACCAGGCGGCAGGCAAGCTGTGCGACATTATTGATAAATGCGTTAGCTGTAACGGTGTGGAGGACTGGGGCGCGCTTCTCACTTTTGCGTTCGGTGGGCTGAGAGTTCCTTTGAGGGAACGCACCTGGAAACATGACTGCAAAGGTGAAGGCAAACGTCGAGTCGGTCGGTAATGACCAGTTTTGGGATGAGTCGGATTGTGTGGCAGGTTTTTCTAAGTCGAAAAGCCGAAGATCCGAAAAGCCATCGAGTCTAAGGTGTTCAAGGGAGACCTCCGGGGGGCGGTTCGGTTGCTGGTTTCAGACGACTCATTCGCGCAACACGACCCTGGCACGCTAACCGCCCTTAGGGTCAAGCACCCAAGCCCATCACGTCCGCTTAATTTTCCATGGCACCGGACTCGTAATTTCCAGGGGTAACTGCATCAGTAGAGGACGTCGTGTTGGCTTTGAGCTCTTTTAATAGTGGCTCTGCGGCAGGCTTGGATGGAATTCGTCCGGGGCATTTGAAAGAGCTAACCTCTGGTTCTGCGGGTGAAAACGGGCGGCGTTTACTGGAGTGTTTGACAGAGCTCGCAAACTTTCTAATGAGTGGTCAGCTCAATCCGGTAGTTTGTCCGTATTTGTATGGTGCTTCTGTTTGCGCACTAAACAAAAAAGACGGAGGCCTGAGACCAATAGCCATCGGTAGCGTATTCAGAAGGTTGACAGCTAAGCTGGCGTGCCGGTCCTTAAGGGTAGCTATGTCTGAATACTTGCAGCCGCATCAACTAGGGTTTGGGACGCGTCGGGGGTGCGAGGCCGCTATCCATGCGACGCGTGCGTTATTCATGAACCCTGAGAACTCGGACTGCGTGGTGCTGAAACTTGATATACGATGCTTTTAACACCCCAGATAAGGATAAAATTCCTTCTCTATACCCCTTTCTCTATCAGGTATATTATTTTCCTTCTAATCTATTCTTTAGTTATAGTCTCATTTCGTGTCAAGTGGGAGTGCAGCAGGGGGATCCATTGGGACCCCTTGTTTTCAGTTTAGCAATCCACAAAGTCATCTCTGGGTTGAAATCGTCTCTGAACCTGTGGTACCTTGATGATGGCATTTTTGGTGGATCACTGGAAGAAGTTTGCCAGGACCTGGAGGTTCTTGTTCCTCAACTTAAGGAGCTGGGTCTGGAGGTGAATTCCTCCAAGTGCGAATTTTTTCCGTGGCGTTGGTGCTCGTACATACTTCTCACGCTTTGGGTCTCATTTACCTGGTCTCAAGGAACTTTCTCTGGGATCTCCTATTTTTCTTGACGGAGTGCCAGAAGCCATTTCCTCCCGTAAACAGCTTCTCCTCAATGCTCGGGAACGTCTCAAGGATCTCTCCGCGCATGTTGCGATTTTGTTGTTGCGCATGTGTTTTGCCTTACCCAAGATTACATATCTCTTGCGGACCGCTCCCACCTGGCTTTGCCCGGAGGAGGCATGTTCTTTTGACTGTGTTTTAAAATCTTCGGTTGAGTCGATCCTGAATGTGTCTTTTAATGATGCGCAGTGGAGGCAGGCAGCTCTTCCTATCCGGCTCGGGGGTCTTGGGGTGCGGTGTGTGCATGATGTGGGCCTACCGGCTTTCCTGGCGTCGATACATGGGGTGGCTGACATCGTGTCTGTTATTTTACATTCCAATGGTGATGGGACAAATATACCATTTATGTTGGATCGGCATCCAGCTGACCCGGTCAGCTTGGTCTGTCCTCAACATGGGTGCAGCAAGCCCCGACGCAACGCTTGTTCAGCGCGCTTGGGATGACGTCACGTCTAAGCTGATCCAGGAGCAGATGTTCCTCGGGGGCTGATCTAGCCACACTCAGGGCTGTGTCGCAGCCAGAATCGGGGGCATGGTTGCACGCGCTTCCTTCGCCTCACCTGGGCACGTTGCTTGATGATGGCCCTTTGCGTGTGGCGGTGGCCCTCCGCCTGGGCTGCAAGGTGTGTGAACCCCACAGATGCACCTGCGGTTCTATGGTGGAGGCCGATGGCCATCACGCTTTGAGTTGTCGTCGTTGCTCAGGGAGGTTCCCGCGTCACCGTGCGCTCAATGATATTGTGAGGAGGGCATTCGTGTCGGCAGAATGTCCCCTGCGTACTGGAGCCGCCGGGTCTGTGCAGGACTGACGGCAAGCGGCCGGATGGGCTGACTTTGGTGCCTTGGAGGAACGGCAAGTGCCTAATATGGGATGCAACTTGCGTCAGCACTGTTGCCGCCAGCCATCTTGGTCGCACGGTCCTCTCGCCGTGTCGGCAGCAGCTGAAGACGCTGCTGTAAGGAAGAGGGTGAAGTACGCTCCGTTGGCGGACCGTTACCTTTTTGTGCCCGTTGCCGTTGAGTCCATGGGGTGTTGGGGCACTGAGGCCAAGAAGCTCATTAATGATATAGGACACAGGCTCCGTGATAAAACGGGTGACTCCCGCTCCGGATCGTTCTTGGTGCAAAGGTTAGCCATTGCCATCTAACATGGTAATGCTGCAAGCGTTATGCACCTTTGCGCTGGAAACACTTAGGGGCGGGTTATTTGACAAATTTTTTTGACGTGTTGTTGCTTATGATTATTTTTTCTAAGGAAATTGTTATTTAATTTTTGATCTGTAATATGTTAAATTATAAAAAAATAAAATAAAATGTGTAAAATCTTAATATAAAAAATATTAGGATTTTATGTTGAGCAGTGAAATGTGTAATGAAACATGAAATTTATTATATTATATTTAATCTATGTAATTTATTGTAATCAATTTAGCTTTACACTTTATAACTATTTCTTGGCGTTTTGCAAGCTTTCACCACTAACAAGAGTTAAGCCTAGGGGTGCTACACATGACACGCTTCCGGGCGGCAAAATCAAATACATATATATATTTTGCCACCCAGCTGTACCGTATCGTGTCGTATCATACCGACCCGAACAAAATGTGTATCACGCCTAAGTAGCTTCCGATACTGCATCATGCTTGCATCTGGGCTTTACAATTAGAGCGTTTCTGGTACAAAATAATGAACTATCTATCTAAAGTAAGTATCTACCATCTGATCAGTACCTATGCAACTGTTGGGATAGGTCACGCTACTAAATGTGCAACTTAAGCGACCTGGCAGTTGGCACGTCCCATCACAAGACGTAATATGACCACTCTTGTCGAATTTTCCACACAAAACTTGACAACACTACCTGTGTTATGTTAGTTTATACGAAGTTTGACACTTCGTGTAACAGATAATATTGTTTGAATGTTCAACTGGAACTGTAAACGAAGTGATCAAAGCATGCCATTTTAGTCTACAATGTAACAGCTGTTGCCTAATTGATGTGCTGATTCGACTGCTACTAATTTATTAAGACTTAGTTCTTCCACATTTGATTGAAGCTTCCTCCGACTGACTAATGTGCAATGTGTGGTGACTGGGTGCAGTGTTGCTAAAATGCTGCTATTTTAGTGACTCTTTCGGGCAAGTGTTGGTACGACACAGATGCATTTTGGAAAATGCCTAGTTAATTTGGCTTGTTAAAATATTCAGAATACCTACCACAAACTATTTTCAACCTTAATTAATCTTAGTAAACATGTTAAACCTTTTAATACCGAGTACCTACCTACACTGTAGGTACAACAGCCATAATATCTTATGTAAAAGGTCGCATTGCTGCAGAAATAGTGGCAGGATATTAGCCATCAGCTATGAGCTCATTTCCTTAGTTAAGTCTGACTACCTCAGGAAACGATAAGCATTTCATATTATGCGGCGACTTTAATTAAAATATAATTAATTACATCCCACTGGCGCACATGGGAACTATTTATTTCCAAACCTTATTTGAGAAAATCAAGACAATCTCGCCAGAATTAGCTTTGTTTAAAAAATTCGTCATACATGTTTATAAAAATAAATGCTATGATAGCCATAAATGCCGTGTCATTGGCGCCAGTAATGTACATTCAACGTCATAGACAATATTATACAGCTTGAAAATTCCATAGGAGTTACTCAACGAACGTGAGTATAAGGCAAGTTATTATGGACATACACAGTAATGCACAGACAAGTCAGCTGTGTTTTTTTAGTTAGATTTATTGTTGGTACACGATTATTCGTAATCACTATTGTTGCTCTACGTGACCTAGTAATAGTGCTTTCGCGTTAAAGATGACCAGAAATTAATTTTAGAATTTTCGAAATAACGTCCATGTACCTATGAAGTTGTTAATTAGGTAATTAAGTATTTCAAAGGTCTTCGCATTGCTAGAACAGCTAGCAATTAATAAAAAAGAGTGATAATGTTTACCTGTAAAAGACAGGAGACGCAATAGGCAAGAAGAAAAAGGAATGTCCTGAAATTAGAGGATACGAGTTTTCTGACCCGAAAATCCCGGGAACTTATTTGGCTAATCTCGGGATTTTCAGGATTGCCGCAAACAGGTCTAATTTGCATTCCGTAGTCCGTTACGCCTTGACAATGACCTTGCCTAGAATATATTAATAGACCAGTCACTTCATTCTAGAGCTACCTAAAACTGGGAGCCAAAAGACTGGAAAAAATGGTCTATAATAGCATTTATTACAAAATGACAAAAAAACAACCTTTAGATACGCCGTACGATGCGTACTACACTGGTACAGCCCTAATAATGTATTTTTCGTAGAACTTAGATAGAAGGGACTTCTCCGCTCGGAATACTTCAATACAATACTCTTAAAAACATTTTTTTAAGAAATTACTCACGTGTTTTTTCATTTGAGTCCAATTAGAAACCACAGTCTTATCCCGGGACAGCCCCGGGATCCCGGGATTACAAATAAAAATCCCGTAATCCCGGGATTGAAAAACATGCTTAGAGATTGTATTCTCCAACTGAAATGAGTACATGGACATACAATTCTGCGTACCATAATAAGTATTTCGGGACGAAAATTATGACCAGATGCAGCTGATCATCAATATTTTCAAGCGATTACGACTTGCATTTTATTTCGGGACATTAGACATAGCAGTACCTACATAAGGTAGGTACACGCGTTGTTTGTTCTGATTCGCAGTGAAAGCCGCATATTGTGGCGCGCGCTTGCATCACCAGCGCGCAGCGTTAGCACGGAAGCCATATCGACCGACTTATTCGTTGCTTGCCAAATGCTCACTTCGATTAAAGTACCCAGTAGGAACGTACCCCGATTACGTCATCGTTGGCTGGATGGCGCCATTCGTTCCAATTTAGCATCCAAGTGCTTGCTCATGAAATGCCTCTTATTTTGATCAACGGCCAATGACTCTCCATTTAGATGTCTAATCATATTATCAACGAAAACATCTGGAAGTCTCTGAAGTCTTAATGAGATCATTTCAAATTAAGGCTCTCGTTGTATTGTATTGAAACGAACGTTCAGAAATACAGTTAGGTATTTGTTTGTATGTTAGCATATTTCTACCGGGGAATCCCCCACTCATAGCTACCACACAAACCCCCTTGTGTTACACAGTGAAATACTCTATTTATAAGTAGGTAATCTAAGTACCTATACGTGGAAGTAGAAGTTGATCTCTAGATTCTTTTCTTATTGGATACGATCCAAAACAAGAATAACACTGACTTTTTGACAAAATACGTAGTTTATTAGCGGCAAAGCCAATACCCGTGTGCCAAGCTACTTGAATTGGTAAGATTTAAATAAGTTGACCTGACACATCAATGTGAAGTTTGTACGACCCAATGCAAAGCAGTTCTATTCTTATTCTGATCACATCTGCAAACAAAATGTACCCTACTAGTTGGTGTAATGTACTAGTTGGTATCTGAAATATATTAATGAAACGACGATTGTCAACACAGCTGGTTAACCAAGTTGGATATCAGTTACCTACATCCGCGTTTGGCCTGTCTGTTGAAGATAGCGTGAAGTACAAACATTGTGTTTATCATTAATTTCTCAATTGAGAAACATGCAGGAGAGAAGAAACAAGCTCAGTTTGTCGAAAAAACAACGTTGTCTTACATTTACATCACAAGCTCTTTGGAAGTAATGTTAATGAAGTTAGCGGGTCGTGACTAGTAATATGTCGGGTCGAGTCCATAAGCAGCTGGACTTGGTACATCCCTTGTTGGTAGGTACGTGTCTGTGAATCAGCGCGTGACTGCCCTGGCGCTGCGTGCGCGCAGAACACTACACATTGTTCCAACTAAAATACAATGGCTGATGTCATACAACAACGTGATGCGTTTTAAGGGCATACAGACTTTATTGTCTTCTTTAAGAAGTCGTGTAGCTCGCGGTCGTCTTCATAACACTGACCGACTGGCAAAAACAACAAAGTCTTGTGTAGGTATAAACTTAGCTAGCCAATGGTGCCGATTCTCTTGTCACAAATGCGTCTAAACTAGACTAAAAATCACCAAAATTTAGTTTACTCCTGTCAAACGATGATTTCCCATTCTGAAATAGACTAAACTGGCACAACTTAACTATATTTTAGTTTGACAGCACTAAGATTGTACTGAGATTTTAATTTAGTGAAAATGACAATTTTGCTATTCTGAATTTGACGTTTTTCACCTAAAATTTTAATTTTCTAACTAATTCTGACCATTTTTAATCGCCACTGAAAATGGTGTGGAATATTATTAGTTGTCATGAACTAAAATTCACACGAACATCTCGAGTTCGGATGCAAAAACAGTATTGTACTGGATTTTTTTCTTTTCTTTTGCTTATATCTCGAAAATGGTGTGTCCTATCGCAAAAATAATGAAAATTTCGACCCCCTTTATAAAACCCTTAAACCCCTTATACTCAACACGTAGGTAATATTTTTTTTTATTTTCCATACAAAAAGTGAAATTTCCATATAAAACACGTCGAGGATGGCCCCACTGCGCGCCTCCAGCTCTAAAAAAAATCACGGGGTAGGGCAAACAAGTATGTACCACGTGGAGTCGCAATTGTCAAATTCGATTTAGATGTGCCAAAATATTATTTTAATTTAGAGACTTTTTACTACAGAATAGCGTTAAGATTCTCATAGTCAAAAGTAAGGAATTTTAGTGATAGTTTAGTTAGTTTAGTCCGGTGTACAAGAGAATCGGCACCATTCTCTATTACCCTAGTGTTTCTGTGCACTAAGTTGGTTGCAGTGCGTGGAGATACTTCACTTTAGAGCAAGCTTTTAAACCACAACGACACGTGTCTAGGGAGATAATAATTGGAATTTGAAATCTAGGATTGCATGTTGGAAATTTGGAATAGAATGGACTAGCTGATTAGTGTGAATTCGGCCAGAAGGTGCTTATCTAAGTCCCATTTTTTTAAAGTAGCGGTAGGGTATATTATTTTTTATTGTTTTATTATTTTCTCTATTACCTACTTCAGTCATAAAATTACAAACCAAGTATTTATATTGCTTCTTACTCCAATTAAGGCGATGTGTTTTTTGTTTTTGTGCTCACATCGTAAATTATTATTAAGTATAAAATAAGAGAGCCAATTACAAACCTTGACGTATAGACGTCAAGATTTGTAATTGGCTCTGGTGACTGTGATCTCCTTTTTCGTCTGTTTTTATTAGCTATAAGTCCTCCATGTACTAAATAAATATTAGTACCTAACGCCATCGCTAGCCATCGCAGGTAATATATTAGGTAGGTATAATATGTAGAACAACAATAGATGCGACATACACACACAGGACAAAAATAACGACATCGAAAAGGCTGATGTATAAATTATAAAAAATAACTACTCGTAACAGATGCTGCTTCACGTGATGCCGATGACTGCTAATACCTATCAATACTTCTGGAACAATGAAAATGATTAAATACCACAGCAATATGACCACAGCCGGACTTTACCATCCTACAAGTAATGTGGTATGACTTGTAGCTAATGGAACTTGTATGTATTCATTCGATAGTGCGGTTATCGAGTGACCCACTGTGACTCGCCGATAGCTGCAGAATGCAAACATACCCTCGCAACAATAGTCTCATATACATGACATAGATAGGCGGCCCAGTATATCTTGAACGTTGGCGAAATATGGAACTACTTAATTTTAAATGTAGGTACCTACTTACTGGAGTTTACGTTTTTATAAGGAAGTTGCTGATTTGGTCACTCCAGCTTGTTAGGTACCAAGCTTACTGAGTTAGCTACAGCGGTGCTATAACGAAGTCCTCAAATACAATACAATCATATTTTTTTCTCTCATAAACACTTAATAAAAGGGACAATAATTATAGCGTTTTGACAAAAATGCATAACATAAATGACGATAAATGACGTCCATACTAGCAAATTTCTCCCAACTCATCTAGCAATTTTTTTAATATGACGTGTAAAAGCAATATCATGTACCGAACCAATAATTTATTTAATTTCTAGAATACCCTGTGTGACAGATCAACAGGCTCTCACCCCAAATAAAATATAGCATAACAAATGTGACGCTTAGCCGCACTGTGTACAAATAAAAATGAATGGGGAATGGCATCCACTAACTATGCGCTTAATGTGATACGTGGCGACATCTATCGTACTATGTACACAGCAGGTGGCGTTTCTTTACTTTTCCCAGTTTATAAAGAAAGTCTATAATGGGACTCGCACAGGAGATCACCACCACCACCACTCTTACCACCTTGCTGACTGACGAATAATAATATTTGTTTAATGGCATGCGTGAGCTACGCTTATGGGGATGCGCTAATGTAGGCCGCGAAATTAAAATGATCTTACGATTTTTGCAATTCATTGCGTTAATTAAGTACCTACGTTGTTGAGCAGATTTTATTTTCGAACATTCAGATTGTATACATACCTACGTAATTAGGGTGCAGGTGAGTGTTTTACTGTCGCGAATCACATTTTGATCAATATACAGCCTGATTACCTGTAAATTGCAATAAATGTAAGAACATTTTAATTTCGCGAACTGCCCTGGCGCTAGCGCCTTAATCCGTGCCGATAGGTCATACGAGAGAAGAGAGACTGTAAGTATATTTATTAACGTATTCATTTAAATTGTTAGGATGTCAGGACGCAAGTTGGTACGGGCTTTGAGCTTCCCACTTTATGAGAATGCTGCGGTCACAACACCTGCCTTGTTCATGCGGGCTGGCAACAAAACTGGCGCTGCAATTCGAGAGATCCACGAAAAGTGTTAGCGCCATTTAACACCAATCTCATAGCCTTCATAATAATCACACATTTACGTTTTGATAAGGAAGTACTGGAATTATCGCAACCTCGTTCCGGTACGTTTTCGAGTATAATACTTACAATCTAGATTGGAATTGCCAAGTTACAAAATAAAAATAAAATAGGGAAAGTATTTTTTTTAAACCAGCACTAATTTCCTCTTTATTTAAGTTAAGTATCTACCTATTTATTAGCTTGAGTTTAGGGTAACTCATGTAATATTATTTTCACTTCGGTTATGTTTAGCTAAAGCCAATGACTATAGTGGTTTAATTCTCTTTGGCTAAAGCTATTGGGCAATACTAAGTAGGTACTCGTAAGTCTTTCATACATACTAAAGCACCTAGGTATGTCAGTTACCTTTCTTTGTAACTACGCTTTCTTTGAAATCCTACTAACTTCGAGTGACGGGTACCTACCTAATATCAGCTATCTAGAGTGCGAGCCTCTTCAATTCCTGCACGGGTTAGCCTTCTAGTTTACCTACGATTGTTACAAACCTTTTCTGCCACACCCAATCTTTTTCCTCTCATAATATTATAAATACGAAATACTTTGTCTGTTACCTATTCACATCTGAAGACTGAACGGATTTCGATGTTTGGCACTTAGGTAGACCATGATCTGGGGTAGGACATAAGATTTATAGCGGTAGTACCTACCTACGTTCCCGTGGAATTTGAGACTACCATGCGTGCGAAGCCCCGGACAAAAGCTAGTAAGTATCACATAAACAAGCACTTCATTTAAGTGGGTGTGTTGACAGTATCATCTCAACAACGTTGATTAGATTGTCGTTGACGAGTGTCACTCACTCCTTTGTAGGAGTAACGCTCTTGTACTGTGACCTCTTGTATTGTTCCAGTACTTCAATTGGTTGCTTCTTACAAAGGAGAATAGCTTTGTCATATTTTTTTACTCATATAAAGTACACCTATAATTGCTAGAGAAATTGGGTAGGTACTTTAATATAAGTTACATATTTTGCTTTTTAGCTTGATGATATTGGTAATGAGGACCAATGAGCTTAGCCAGTTTTCATGGGCACATAGTTAATGCTAATAATACGTACTTACATTATTGCGCTTTGATTGTATCAGTGGCGCCACAGAACATAGTGAGTAGCACCTACACAGGTCATTCAAGTCGTGGGACACATTGTGCATAAGGTGGAGATCAAACTGGAGTAGCTGACATACAACTAGATTTTTTGTTCACGTCACTCGTCGTAATGCAACTAGTGGCCTCATTCGGGTCAGGGCGACATGAGGTCAATTGCTCTGTCCTAAATTCAGTTCTTTTGTTCTATTTTACTGCCGGCCGATGCTAAAGTCAATTGGATTAAAAACAAAATTGATGTTGATTCGATTAAACAAGGTTAATTTGTTTTATATCAGGAAAACAATTTTATTTAATGCGTACCTATACCTACCTAAGCAATCTATAGATAATAAAAAAAGTACCAAATTAAAAACAAAAGATTGAATGCTTCGGGACTTTCGGAAAACTCGGATGTTTATGCAAGAACGCATGGGAAAATATTTTGTAAATAAAGCTCAGTTTGGAGTAACGAAAGGCGCAGTAAACAATGCGAGTGGGTCGCGACTCAAGTCGCGACATAAGGCGGGTAGGCCAAGGAAGGAGTGCCTATGACTCACGCCACCGCGGCGGTGGCGCCCACGCCTTTTAAACTTAAATTCTACAAGACAGATGGAGCCATATAACTTCAGGCTATTGCTGCATTATCGCAATTGATTGTGAAGATTACATCTAGTTTTCTTACGACCTATCTTGCTTTCAAAATGTAGGATGCAAGATTGGATGAAAGTCTGCTCAAGTCATTAGTTTTACCTACAAATGGATTTGTCCAATTTGCTCATCTGTGGGCGTTACCGTTTTGTATTGTGTAGGTGGGGTTTATGTACATTACATGTATACTTAGATACCTATTCCTACTTACATAAACGGCAGATCATGGCCACTGCTATAATTCCCTCAGATATCTAGTGACTACTCTCCAAACTAGTATTTTCTTATAAAGTTGCAAAGCGAGTTATGATTGCAAGTTATGGTGATGTCACGCTAATTCATACTCGTCCCAACAAGTCATCCTCATAAACCGTGTGTATTAGTTTCCTTTCTTAATTCAAAGACGGTTATGGTTGCACCGGCGCCGCCGCCGGCGATTCGCTACGCGCCCACATCTCCTCTATAATTGTAAGCCAAGACCAAGTGAACGAACTACCTTACTCGACAGCTGTCTGTGACCAAAAATACTGATGAAATAGGTATAATTTTAGATATGTTAATAAGCTAAACGTCTTTGTTATTAAAATTAAACTTTTAGGCATCAAGTACCTATACCTACAAGCAATCGACAGACTCATGAATTTTAATGATTGTGTTTTGTTAGTTATTATAGTGATTATTAACTAAAGTTAGAAACAGGAAAATTGAATGGAAGCTACGCCGCACAACCAAGTGCATTCAACATGGCAGCGTAACACAAAATAAATCGTTTTATAGATATAACATTAGAAAACACCCGAGAGATAAGTCACTAGATACATTAAAAAGAGCGAGATAAAGTGTAGAAGAAAACGAACCGCATTAACGCATTTATCGAAACACACAGGTCCAAAAAAGGCCATGTTTGAAGTACTAATTCAGGTTATACGCGCGAGAGGGCGGGATGGCGCCGTGGCTCGGTGCATGCGCACGGCACGTGATCGCCAGCGCAGCAGCCTTGCAAGGACGTTGCGTCTATGCACAGGCAACTATCGTTAATTAATTCCACCTTCACGCTGACTCACCCGCTAGTTATATTACCTACACGTTGAAAATCTTTGCAGATGAAATATCCACTAACAGCGACATCTGTTTTATTGAATGGTAATATTTTCGCAAATTGTCATTCCTGTGATTCGAACCTTTATTCTTCAAAGAGGTCTCGATTCCGAGAAATATAACTGAGCCACAACTTCGGATTTCCCCAATTGAACTTAGGGGATTATTAACCGGAAAGGACATTTTTGTCGATTAGAAGAACAAACAATATTCTTTTGTTTTTAGGTATAATGGGTTTACAAGTCCGTGAAAGATTTTATTGTAAGTATTATTAATTTTGTAGTTTATTTATAAGACTACAAACTAACTGGGCCGGCCAGACGATAACGTTTTCCTGGTCAAAGCTCAAAAGGAATCGAACACGTACTTATTGAATGTATGGTGCTTCTGCGAAACGTTGAGTCAACTAGGTAGGTACGGACCGATTGCTATGCAACTCTAGTTACACAACCTTTTTGGTATTCAGCATACTGCTTAATATCATTATTCCTAAGAACTGATTCAACGGTTGTGTTACGTCATTTCTATGAGGGCAAGTGGATAGTTCAAAACTTCACCCATCGCTTTCCACCAGGCGAGATCGAGGCCAAGAGCAGGCCGAAACAGAAAAAAAAAAAAAAAAACTTACACTTGGTAACAAACTGTTCGCCAGTGATAGCCTATGCCCAATGAGGTGGGCAATGAAAGAGTGCAGTCGTCTTTTCAAATGTTGTCCTTTCATCGGCAACACATTGTATACATGATCCCCTAAACTGCAAAAAGATTCTAAACAAACAAAAACATACGCGTCTATTTGAGAACCTCCTCCTTTTTTTCGTCAGATATAAACTTAATTTAACATTGCAGGTTTTCAAAGGATGTAACAGACCTTAAAACAATATCAGATATTATAACATCAACTTAGTGAAAAAGCAATAATTAAAATAAAGAACTAGTAGTAGGTACCTACAGCAAAACATTAAAATCGATTTTGGATAGAAACGTCTGCACACAAGCAATACAAATAATCGATTTCTAGTAAAAAAAAAGGAGTCGGACTTACCCAAAAATTATGAATTAGGAACCACTTTTCTGAATAACATGCTATTTTCTCATTAATGAGTTTCAGTTGATTAAGTATTTAGTTCATAAGCAACAACAAAAAATATCGATAAGTTATCAGCACAGCCCTAAAAATAAAGCGTTAGTCATTGATAAGTTATATTTGTTGCGTGATATAACTGTGGAAAGTTACGATAACGGTGGAGTTGTAACCATTCTATTTTTATAATTTAAGCGTCCTGATTCACTATGCCATAGAGGGCACCGGTCCTGAGACGAACTAATTCGATTTGAAACTTTCAAACTCTCAGTTCGAGTCCGGAATTAGTCGGGTGATCCCGCAACCAAACTTGAGGAAAATCGTTAACTTATTTCTTCCACTAAATGCTAAGACCGTAATCATTCCTTGTCTATGAACTAGCGAGGCCATGCTCTTAAACTACTTAAGAGCAGGGCCTCGCTAGTTCAAGCTGTCAAAAATATCTATGGTAAATAGCGGAGAATTTAAGACTTCGTATTGAGTCCCACCAGCTTTTGGGGGTATTTGCTGTTCCTACCTAAATCTCCATTCATAACCAACAAAAAAAAAACGGCTTCCAAAAAACACTCCTTAATCGAATTTGTGAGAAATTCTTTCTTCCGAAATTAATGTTATGTTTCACTTTGGTTTTTTGGAAGTCTGTTGTTTTTTTTTTCACTTTATTGTTGTACCAAAACACACAAATTCGAATATCACTAAACAGTTACAGGAAGTTATTAAAATATCATCGACAGCGTAAACCGAAAAATAAGTATTATTGAAGCTAACTCAAAAACTACCGTAGCAAAGTTAATATAATTTTTATGGGACCACCGCGCAAGACTCCTCTACCTAACCCAAATGAAAAAATTATTTTCAAAATTGGTCCACAATTGACGAAAATAGCGATAAACATAAAAAAAAACGTACAAGAGTAAATATACTTCCAAAAAGGAGGTTCTATTGTTCGTAATAGAACCTCCTTTTTGGAAGTCGGTAAAAAAAGAACCTACAAATAACTAAGTACCAGTAAAAGCTCATGAAGCGACAGGATAGCGTGGCTCTCCCGTGAATCACCGCGGTGTGAAGGTGCGCGACTTTCGCATATTAATATTGTTCCAAATGCGTCGCGGCGTCGTATGGCGTCGTCTGCGCTATTCCTGTGCGCGACGGCCGATCTATTCCCGGCCAGACGGCCGCCGCGGCGCCGGATCGTGCATAGCGAACTTCTTAACACGCACTTCACCTTTATTACAAAAAAAACTCGCCTTTGATCTGAGAAAACAAAGACTAACCGTATCCGCGCTGATTGTTCGAGCATCTGCTCGAGAATGTGGGTTTATACGAATATTTTAAATCGTATCCTGAACCTCGAGGCGCTTTAAGCGATGTTGTTTCGTATTTAGGTGCTTGTAAGTAAAGTCAGGAAATTAATTATTAAGCAAATTGACTAGCAACTTTAATTGTCCGTATATTGAAATCATAACTTTCATTCTTTGACAGTTGTAAGAAATTGCTGTAACACGGAAAATTGACGATTGATTGTTTGTGTTAATTTGTTTAACAATTAATTTCCATGACGGTTTTATCTCACTTATGTATACAGAGCAGTTTTGGAATGAAGTTTCGTAACGCGGCTTGCGGTAGGAGTTGACTTGTAGAAATCGTCACGTAAGGAAAAAGCGTTATGCCCCTCTATGCGACTTAGAAGAGAGAGAAAGTCGCATAGAGGGCTATGCGACTTTCTCATGTCTCTTTCTCTTATATACGAATGAGTGTGTGCATGCGAGTATCGCATCGGAACTTTGTTCCTAACGGGGGTCCCCGACAGCACACGTTTTTTTATCCAATTGGGGAAACTTCACAAACGTATTTGTTTTGTTGCTTAAATAAACTCATTTGATACTTAAATAAAATTAAATAAATAAATAGCCACTACTCCTGTAAAGTTTCGCTAAATAGTTTAAAAAGGCGCAGTATTGTGTTTAAGAAATTTACGCAAAAGAAAAAGCAATGCATACCCATCGGTAAGGTTTCAAACCAGTGTATTTGAGTACCATGATATTAAAAAATTACACTGCGTTACAAACTAACCTACGTACAACGTAACAATATCAATTACTTAATAGACGTACAATAATATTATCAATAAATGGCGCTTACACGTTATTCCGAAGATAGATAGTGGTAAGTTAAGGCCATAGTTCTTATTTTAGTCGTTAGGGTCATACCACACTGAACAAGCGTATAGCTGCATGCCTCATGCTTAGGCTTGACAAACGCTGGTGTGATATCACCCTAACAAGAGCAACGACGTTCTGTAGGCACCATTTTAGTAACTTGCTTCACACCAAGTCTACTTACACATAGTACAGTCGAATTGCTCTTTATCTAAGGCCAAAAAAGGGTACTAAAATGTATTGGCAAATTTGCCCACGTGTTAGGATATTTGGCCTTTTTGGTACCGATATATTATTATTGTATAATTATTACAATCATTTACTCACAATGGAAATGAAAATTATTGTTATAGGAACGAATACAGACAGAATTCTCCTGTCAACATAAAAAAACATACCCTCTCATTTAGTTGGTGTAAAGCAAGTCATTACTGTTGTAATATCAGATCATCTTATATCACTAAAAACATGCGCCATTATATTTTACGTCGAGAAGGCAAAACGTAAGTTACAGTATGACAGTTATTACATCAGCCTTCACTTTTTTACCACAGCCTACAAAAATTTATTCACATGGAAAATAAATAAATTAATAAACATATAAGCAAATAATATAATATTTCATTTCATTGCATGTAGTTTACAGTGTCTAGTTCCATGTAATGTGACTTAACCCGCTTTTTAATACGCCACAATTTATTATCGATTAACAATTCATAATCGTTCACACATATTTGACCAAATACAAAAGGATTTATTAAAAATATACGTGCCTAATATATATAATCACATTAAATTGGGGCAATATTATGTAGTTGACAACTTAACATTGTTCCCAAAGAAAGGCCGTGTTGATGTAGAAGGCCAAAAATGGGGGCCGAGACTGGCGTCGTACGGGCAAAGTTGGCAATAGTAAGTTGAATAGCGGTCATAGTCGGCAAGACAGAAAAATAAAATATCGACTGGGGCTGAAAACTACCTAAGTTATGAATATTATTATTTATAATTGTGGGGTCCAAAAGCAAATCTGCCACTGTTTGCGGATTTGCTTTTAGACGCCACAATTTTGTAAGTGATAACACTGATAACATCAGTAACTTTGACTAAATTCAAAGTATCCTTTTTACATTTTTCATTTAATCCAATAATATTATACCCATATAAGTCGTAAGTTATGATTTTCCATACTAATTAATTTTCAAATGTAACTTAAGTAAATTTGTAGTTAAACTACGAATTTGATAATAAATTGTTTTTTTTAAACATCGATGATAAATAACAATTATAATTTCATATTAATCCCCCTCATTTTCATAATTCATTTAATTAATTATACATTATTATTATTTTGGGCAATTTTCAAAAGATTTTTTAATTTATTTTTTGATGCTGACTGTTTCACTGGGATACATTGTAATAGAAATATATTCATAGAAAGCGGACAGATACAAAATAATTTTTAAAAGCTTTTAACTGTATTATTTGCAGGAGCGTTGTTTTAGGGGAAATTATAATTAATATATTAAATATCTATAGCATTTAACTATAGATTCGAGTACGAAACGGTTACTCGTTTGTTTTTTTTTTATTTTTTCTGTTGTATTACACATTATACATGTCAATGTTTTTTTTTTTACCTTTTTCCATTTCATGAGATTTTTTTTGTTTTAATTTATTTTACTGGATACATCTAATGTAGGCCCAATATTATAAGTAAGGGATATTTACAGCATGCCAAATCTATTCAATACCATGTATGAGCGAGTTTTTCATGACTAAATACATTTTATTGTAATCGTGGCCGAGAGAGTATGTAGTACCGTGTTTTGAATGCACCTCGTTTGATCTGGAAAGAAATGGAAGATATTTTTGTAAGACTTATATGTTGCGCAAACGTGAACGGAGCAAAAGGAGTATGTGAGGAGCGTAGTAGGTGGCATTCTAGTTTCCGCCTACCACCATGGGAGAAGAGTATGTATATTTTGCGCTGAACTTGCCTGTGTCAGGCCAGTCGCACGGTGGACGGAGTTGACGGGAGATTCCGAAATTCTTAATTAATAATACTAGGAGTATTGATGACTGATGTTGCCCATTATTTATGTGTCATGTATTGTGATAATCTTTAGTTGGAAATCCAAAATAAATAAATTAGTTACCGTAAAGGAGCTAACACATTGGATCCGAGTTATACGGTACACGGTAAATAAAAAAATGGACAACAGGATTGTTGATGTTATGTTACCTAAGTGTGTATGTTGTCAGGCGAGGTAGGCCCGCACGAGCGCGCGCACGCTGGCGCGACAGGAACACCACGCTCACCTGTGTATGTAGTCAGCAGTCAGCAGTCAGGCGAGGTAGGCCCGCACGAGCGCGCGCACGCTGGCGCGACAGGAACACCACGCTCACCTGTGTATGTAGTCAGCAGTCAGCAGTCAGGCGAGGTAGGCCCGCACGAGCGCGCGCACGCTGGCGCGACAGGAACACCAGGCTCACCTGTGTATGTAGTCAGCAGTCAGCAGTCAGGCGAGGTAGGCCCGCACGAGCGCGCGCACGCTGGCGCGACAGGAACACCACGCTCACCTGTGTATGTAGTCAGCAGTCAGCAGTCAGGCGAGGTAGGCCCGCACGAGCGCGCGCACGCTGGCGCGACAGGAACACCAGGCTCACCTGTGTATGTAGTCAGCAGTCAGCAGTCAGGCGAGGTAGGCCCGCACGAGCGCGCGCACGCTGGCGCGACAGGAACACCACGCTCACCTGTGTATGTAGTCAGCAGTCAGCAGTCAGGCGAGGTAGGCCCGCACGAGCGCGCGCACGCTGGCGCGACAGGAACACCAGGCTCACCTGTGTATGTAGTCAGCAGTCAGCAGTCAGGCGAGGTAGGCCCGCACGAGCGCGCGCACGCTGGCGCGACAGGAACACCACGCTCACCTGTGTATGTAGTCAGCAGTCAGCAGTCAGGCGAGGTAGGCCCGCACGAGCGCGCGCACGCTGGCGCGACACAGCGGACACGCGCCCAGCGCCGCGCCGCAGCGCGCGCACGACACGAGGTGTCCGCACGGCAGGAACACCACGCTCACCTGAGTATACACATCACATTATTACAGTAGATTATTCACTATGGGGATAAAGCAGTGTCTGGTGCCACGGGATTAAAGCTCGCTCAAGACGAAGTCACCTTTATCCCGAGGAGAATACTCTACTTTTTATGTCACAATTTATGACGCCGGCCAGCATAAATTGGGATAAAGGAGTATGTTGATTCACGTCTTTTTCTTTCCCTAATATTAGTTTATGCGAATGGTCTAAATATTATCCAGTCAGCAAGAAAGTGCTAGTAAACAAAAACATGTACAAGAAGAAACACCTGCAAATCATTACAACAAACAAATATAACCTCCAGAATAGTCCGAGGGCTCATAGTATAAAAATCATTATTGCATTCTATCGAAAAGTTACTGCACTAAATACCAATATTAGAGGGAGGTGACTCACATACTTGAATGAGTCATATTACTTCCAGACTACATATTACTAATTATTTCCTGTCTGGCTCGACAAAGCGCGATAATTAATAAGCTACGCTTAACTGACACGGCCTTGCATACTACATTATTTCGGTATTTAGCCTTATGCTAATTAGGGATTTAAAAAAGTACAACGCGTTCAACGGAAAATAATTATATTTTTTATTTTCTTGCTAAGTAATACATACTAAAATCATTTTCCAAAGTCTATTGTAATTCCAGCTTGCACCAAAAGTCACTAAATACATTTAAAACTAAACGAATTTACTGATTTCTGGTGGGAAAATTCTCTTAAAGGACACAATCAAGTTACGTTCCCATGTTAATCCATTAATAAGACAGTGGTCCTCTTAAGTGTCTCCGTACTGAGCATATACTTATTCTGGCCATAAATACTGTTATAATTAAAAATAAGAAAGATATTACATTTGAATTTGGAATCTGTAATTTTTATACGATTTTTCATTGGGTTTTCTAATTTTGGCGCCAATACATTGTACAATATTTTGCGATATTAAAATGAAGTGGAGTGATAAAGAGAACCGAATCGCTGTGATTGCATTACACAAAGTTGGTATGGAGCCAAATGCAATTTTTAAAACTCTCCATACGCTTGGTATTAGTCAAATGTTTGTGTACCGGGCTATTAATAGGTACAATGAGACCTCCTCTGTATGTGACAGAAAAAGATCTGGCCGTCCACGTAGTGTTCGTACGAAAAAGGTGGTCAAAGCAGTAAGGGAAAGAATTCGAAAAAATCCTGTCCGAAAGCAAAAGATTTTATCTCGAGAGATGAAGATAGCACACAGAACCATGTCGCGTATTTTAAAAGATGAATTAGGACTTGCAGCATAATATATAAGAAACGCACTGATCATCTTTTAACTGATAATTAAAAAAAGAATAGGGTGGTAAAATCGAAACAACTACTGAAGCGGTACGCAAAGGGAGGTCACAGAAATGTTTTGTTTACGGATGAGAAAATCTTTACAAATTGAGTAACATTTTAACAAATAAAACGATCGTATTTATGCTCAAAGCTCTAAGGAAGCTTCCCAATTAGTCGACAGAGTGCAACGTGGGCATTATCCGACTTCAGTGATGGTTTGGTGGGGTGTTAGCTATGAAGGAGTGACAGAGCCATATTTTTGTGAAAAAGGTATCAAAACATCGGCACAAGTGTATCAAGACACCATTCTTGAAAAGGTAGTTAAGCCCCTTAACAACACCATATTCAATAACCAAGTATGGTCCTTTCAACAAGACTCGGCGCCGGGTCATAAAGCTCGGTCCACGCAGTCTTGGTTGGAAGTGAACGTTTCAGACTTCATCAGAGCTGAAGACTGGCCGTCGTCTAGTACCGATCTTAATCCGCTGGATTATGATTTATGGTCAGTTTTAGAGAGTACGGCTTGCTCTAAACGCCATGATAATTTGGAGTCCCTAAAACAATCCATACGATTGGCAGTGAAGAATTGTCCCATGGAAGGCTAAAGCGAAAGCACTTCGAATAAGCTTTTTATATTTTAAATTGTTTTATATTTATGTATTAAGCTAACACACTGTAAAAGTAATAAATATTATTTGCAATAAAAAAAAAATCTTCGTGACAATATTTATGGCAAGACTAGGTATAAGGACGTAGGCGTTGAAGCACCGTAGACGTTATGTTGCGCTGAGCTAGGGTCGCAGAGACGTAGTTGTATCTAAATTACATCGCGTTGAAGCGGCGTATGCGTCGCGTTTACGCAGCTCTATCGCTGGGTATGCGTAAGAAGAACACGTACGCTAGTTATCGCCATATTCGAGGGCACCTTCAGTTATTATAACAAATATAATAGCAGCCTATTATTGTCCCATTGCAGGGTAAAGGTCCCTGTTCTCATACAGAGTCAGCACGAGCATTGATCACGTTTTTCCTCGCGGTGTTCTACATTCCCCGATGTCAGTAATGTCCAAGATATACTCAGAAAGTATAACAAATACAAAGATATAATGACTAACCTCGCAATCCATGCACACTTTACATAATCTAGCCTCTTTCAACTGTCTATTCTCTTCTTCCAAAGACAACTTCTTTCCCTCCAGCGCGGACGCTTCCTGCGTGTTATCATTATCACTTTTAACCTCCTCTGGTACTTTAGTTGCCATGTTACAGTTATCAGTCTCTGTTCTGGTGGGAGGTCTGTTGGATTGTTCGTTGGGGTAAGGGTTGTCACGTTCGTCTTCGTCATCACCATCAGCATCTTCATCGTCATTCTCTTCATCATCGTCCGGGGTCATTGACCCAGCGGGACTGCTGTTATCGCTTCCGTAGAGACGAGTTAGTAAGGCGACGTGTTGTGGAGGAATTCTGAAATGGTAAAAATATGATTGAATTTTGTCTGTACTCTACGAAGAGCGAGGCAAACACGGGCTATGACGCATCACCTAGAAGTTGCCTCTCTTTCTATCGCGAGACTCTTAGATGTTTTGACTACGTTACAGTCACTGAATTGGCCCAGCAAGACGGGCCGGCCGCGTACTTGTTGCTTCATACCTAAAATGCGGAGTGAACCATTTGTCATCATCTCATCGTTTTATTTGTACTTAGTCTTGTGTTATTGTTCCGAAATAAGCTTTATTTTTATCTGCGTCTGTACTGATAGCCTACAATGGTCATCAATCCGTCTGCTAAACGATTACGGCGGTTGTAGTTTCATAATAAATGTCAACCTGCCTTGTCAAACAATATCCTAAGTACTGCTTACCCAGTTCTTGGGGCGAACTCTCTGAAGGTTTCCGACAGTATGTCCCGGGCGAGTCGACTCTGAGGCGTCATGGACCAGGGCTCCTCGTTTAGCTGGTCATCCAACACTGCGTCGATCAACGCCTCGGACGATGTGAATGGACTACCTAGAAGTTGAATGAAACATTTTTATACAGGGTCAATTTAAATTACCTAGCGAAACTACGCAGACGTGATGGTATCGATAAACACGATAAAAAATGATTTCATACAATGTTTTAGGATTGACCCAAAACAATTTATCATCAAATAATTTTTTTGACCGTAGTAGTGTAGTTACTTGAAATATCAGTAAAAATTTGGTTTATTTTTGTGTAAACTTCACAGACGTAATGGGTATCACGGCCACCGGCATGCAGCGGACGTGCATTCTTGGTCAGCACCCTCAGCCTCATTAGCAACCTTGGCATAGCACACAGCTCTTTCGGCCGGTCTCACATGCAGAGCCCTCTCTACTGACCCCTCTCCTGGTCGACGCCAGCAGTCAGCCACAGCCCGGCGCTGTACCACATCCGACTCACTGGATCATGACGCAGCGCCACCCCGACTCGCTGGATCATGACGCAGCGCCACCCCGACTCACTGGATCATGACGCAGTGCCACCCCGACTCACTGGATCTTGACGCAGCGCCACCCTGACTCACTGGATCATGACGCAGCGCCACCCCCACTCACTGGATCATGACGCAGCGCCACCCCGACTCACTGGATCATGACGCAGCGCCACCCCGACTCACTGGATCATGACGCAGCGCCACCCCGACATACCGGATCATGACGCAGCGCCACCCCGACTCGCTGGATCATGACGCAGCGCCACCCCGACTCACTGGATCATGACGCAGTGCCACCCCGACTCACTGGATCTTGACGCAGCGCCACCCCGACTCACTGGATCATGACGCAGCGCCACCCCGACTCACTGGATCATGACGCAGCGCCACCCCGACTCACTGGATCATGACGCAGCGCCACTCCGACTCACTGGATCATGACGCAGCGCCACCCCGACATACTGGATCATGACGCAGCGCCACCCCGACTCTCTGGATCATGACGCAGCGCCACCCCGACACACTGGATCATGACGCAGCGCCACCCCGGCTCACTGGGAATCACCGCAATAACCACAGACAGGTCCGACTCGCCGCGAACTATATGGCACCCAGTTCCGACTCACTGGAACTTCAACTGGCACTGTGAACCATCGCAAGATACTTATCCCACTATCGACCTGCGGGCTTCGGAGGGGAGTAATATGGCGGCATCTACATCGCCACATCGGGTACTACGCATCAAAGAAATGACGTCACACAAATCCTGCATCGTACAATTAGAATTTACCGCGCGAACAGCATTTATATAACTTCCCCGACCTCAGTCGTTGGGCAAATGCCCGCCAGACGACACAACACCCGAATGAGTGAACTTTACACCCTGTTCATTATACCTCTAAATTGGTATATTATATCTTAACTCGATTAAACAATACCCGTCTCGTCTGCGGAGTTTCGCTAACAATTTTTTTGAATCTATATTATTGAGTGACAAACAAGCAAGGTTAATTGAAGCTTAAGCTACACTAGTCGTTGTCAGTCCGTGGATGGGTGACCATCCATTACATACCGAGACTCCTCTGTGCCGCGGATAGCACGTTAAGCCCGACTGTCATTCATAGATCCCAGCTAACATTCACAGATCTTTGACAGTTGTTACGAGTAGTCGTAGAAGCCCGAAATTCTGACAACTTAAGGGTTATCGTAATACCCAGTAACTGGGTTGTGGAGGTCAGAGAGGCTCCATGTGAAATACTGGTATTCTACTGCATCCGGTTAGACTGGAAGCCAACCCCAACATAGTTGTGGAAAAGGCCAGGCAGATGCTGGTGAATAACAAGAATGTAAAATATCTCTAGAACAGGTGAAGGAAAATATGAGGAACCCGGCTTGTAGTGAGTGTTTAGATTGTTGCACTCAGGATTCCCGGCGACAGATTTGCTTCTGTTGTACGGACTACCGGTGAATCCAGTATACATAAATATTGAAATAATTAAAATACCGGCTAATCCAGGCAGTCAAGGGTATAGCAGTAGGTTTTTTATTATTATTTTTGGATTATATTAAACAGTGATAATTATATTTGAGGAAAATTATAATCTTTTGAATTATTTGTCAAAAAGGTCATCAAACACGTTTTTTTTAAATGAAAACAAGAAGACTAGATATTGTGACATGTCTCAACACGAACCCATATGAGATCAATGACATTTCCTTACGTACATAGGAAATAGTTAAGGCGCTGCACAAACGTAGACACTTTTTGTTTCCAGTTAACGACACCGAAAACTTTTTGATCGTCATGAGTATGTGTTAAATGGAAGCAACTGGACACATAAAATGCTTACGTATGCGCAGGGAGTGGATGCATACTGGTTCTATAGAAATCAAATATTAATCGATAGCTTGTATCACAAGACACAAAAGTGTCCACGTTTGCGCCTTGCCTAAAGCGTGATCTTTTCCGATCCGGGAAAAAAAAGCCAACTTAAGAATCTGTAGTATTAAAGCTACTTGTGTAGGTTCTCATTACATTCTAGTACAAAGTGTACGATATACAGTATGTTAACTAACAGAAGGCGTTCCCGTTAACCCGCAATAGTGTAGCGTTGTAAAGACAAATGCAACGAGTGCGCGTGTCCAGTGTTTCTTTAACGGATCAATTAAATACGTTTTGTGAATTTTGCGTTTTTTTTTTTACTATTGCGGGTTAACGGGAATGCCTTCTGTTAGTTAACCTACTGCCGTATATATTTCAACCGCCAAGCAGCATTGCTTCCATGGCAATATCAGCTAATTCTTTATTATTGGTGTCATTAACCGGGGTCGGTAACCAATGTGGGTCATCAGTCCCCTTATCACACAATGTAGATAAGTTATCAATAAAGGAAGCGCCAGTGCACGTACCAACAGTTCGTAATCTGTTTGCTATCGCTCGTCGCACCCGAGCCACGTCCAAGCCAGCACCTAATGCCGCCGCCGCCATTGTGCTTTCCATACATTCTTCTACCTGAAAATATAAGTACAACAATGTTATGTATGCATGACCACGTTGTTCTTCAAAACCAAGGCTGCTCAACCCCAGGCCCGCGGGCCACCATGTAGCCGGACAACGCATTTGAATTGGCCCGCCAAAAGCTATCAGCTGGCGATAGTCTTGTGAGAAAAGATTTCAGGCCTTCAAACCAGGTCTTAAAAATATTTTTCTTCATATGAAATTTCTGAATGTTTTTCTTATTCGCAATCAGCCAACAATAAAACATTTTCACACTCGATTTTATCAGCGACCAAAGAATTGTCACCAAAAATACATACTATATAGGTTGATAGCATAAAAACGTCTTGTTGGGTATCAGTAAAGTTTTTTTTTTAGATTATCCAAACTATGAGTAACTCTAAGTTGTGTTTAATTTTAATAGCTATTTATCCACCTTAACTGTAGGCAAGTTTTATTTACTATAAAATAATAAAATTATAGCCCGCCTTCAAAATTGGTTGGGCAGCCTTGTTCTAAACTATGCAACTGATTCTGATGCGGTTTTCATACATAAGTTCTCTAAATGAGAATTGAGAGAGTCTGCTTCGTTGGTCTAGTGGTGATACTGCAGAGCATGAGGTGCCGCCGGGTTCGATTCCCAGTTCAGGCAAATAGATTTTGGGTTTTCCATCTGGAATTTCTCAGCAGCAGCCCGGAGTCTGGCTTTGTGCCCTATTGATGACAATAGGCTTCGCCCCCTATTACATGGGACTTAAACATAACTGGCGAAATGTGGATGAAAATGAAAAAAAATTAAAACGAGTACAGAACCTCTTTACTTGCATAACCCAAGTCTAGTAATGGCTCTCATAATTGAAAGAAAGAAAATTTATTATTTTTATTGTATTAAGAAAAAAAAAGGAAAGAATACAAAATAAAAAGTGTAAAACTGCGTTGCATGAAGGCTGCAAATTTCAGAAAGGCTTACTTTGTTTTCACCAGCAAAAGCGGTAGTAACTGCAGAAACAAATGCTCACAGATGCTCCATACATTTCATGTTCGTATAACTTGACAAAATGTAGAGAACAGATTTTTTATTCGAGATTTCAGGGTTGGTCTCACAGTAAAAGTTGCCCTTTTCAGGTGTTCAGTTATTTCAATTGCTCCTTGTAGATAACACATTCGCATTTCTCCAGCTAATAAGACCCTATGTAATATGGAACGAGCCTATTGCTGGGAAATCCAGACTCCTGGCAGCTTCTGAGAGATTCCTAATAAAAAACATAATAAAACGCCCCGATCCGACGTTCGAACTTGTAATGTTAACGTTACAAGTTCGAACGTCGGATCGTGGCGTAATCTCGAATAAAAAATCTGTTCTCTACATTTTGTCGAGTAATGCGAACAAGAAATGTATGGAGCATCTGTGAGCATTTGTTTTTGCAGTTACTACCGCTGCCTACCGGCGGAAAACAAACTGTGATGTTATCTTACGGTCCTCGACACAGATGCTATCAATGTCTAAGGTGCTCGTGCCTAGCGATGCGCGGTGGAATGCGATACGCTTATTAGAGTAACCAACGTGATACTTATAAACAGTAATTTATTTACCTGACTTTCTGTGATAGGAAAGTTGTCGCCGTTCCTTCGTCTCGCATTACGTGCACCTTCAGAGAACTGAAAACAGTGAAGGCGTTATGTTATTTTAGTAATTTGGTTTGTAGGGTCGCATGCATCGGGATTGCGTGAAAGACGACTTCTACATACCACAGAATAATACAGAAGGCGCACTCCTTGTATTAGGTATGGAGCTACAAGTACGCGGGGGGGGGGGGGGGGGGGGCCTCGTCTTGTCGGGCCAATTCAGTGAGCGTAACGTAGTCAGAAAATATAAGAGTTACGCGATAGAAAGAGAGGCAAGTTGCATCTCTTTCTAGGTCTTCTTCTTCTTCTTTTCGAGTCGATGGTAAACCATGTATTTTGATAAACGAGTTGGGCCCAGTAGATGGCCACGCCAATCGTGGCATTAGTGGTAGTCTTTTGGTCCTCATAAGTGCAGGTGTGTGGACACATCCTGAGCAGAAGGGAATTGAAAGGGAATTCCTGAAGGCCAATTCCCTTTTTTTTTAAACGTTCAAATCTATTCGGAATCTAATCTCAGCGTCAATCGACGCGACGGCACGGTTAGCACAGTGGTTAAGCGATTGACTGCTGCGTTGCGTGTCGCGGGTTCGATCCCCGCACGGAATAAATATTCGTATGACCTACAAGTAGTTGTTCCGGGCCTGGCTGTTTGTGTATGTGAGTTTTAAATGTTTGTAAACGCACTCACAATATAGGAGAAATTCCTAGTGTGGGGCGACGTTTATTCAAAGAAAAAAAAAAAAAAACTATTATCCCCCATTTTGCTAGATTGTGCTTGCAGCAGCCTACTAGAGTCCACAGTCGATTGATTGCTTTCCATATAAGCCACTGTAGGTCTTGTCCAGGTGGCAGTTGCTCCTGGGGCTAAACAAAATCGGGTGTTGCTGGGTGCTCTTTCCCACAAGTCTCTTCTCACCTCAGGCGGTTGGTCTTGAATAGAATAGTTGGTTTAAGTCTCCCCGGCGCTGTTGTGTGTTCCTAGATGGGGTGCCGGGAATCGGCTTCTTGCTTATGTTATCAAGCGTGCATGCGACTTCCCTTCGAACGACAGGTGGTGCGACACTGACCAACGGGTAGAGCTTGAGGAGCGGGTAGCTTTCTAGGTGAATATAACTGTAGGTAATTAGCGCTGTGCGACCTAAATTGCACTTTATTGTGTCGTTACAAGATGATTTGCGGAGTGAACCATCTGTACTTATCTGAGATAATACGAATAAAGGGGTTTTTTTCTGGGGAGGTTTCATTACCATATGGCGTCCGCGCAGATGGAGAAGATATAAACTTTTAGTTGGAAATGAAGCTCTGAGCTCAATTTAAAACTGTACAAGGATCATTTATGTTGTGGCCAAAATCGATAACAATGAGGATTTTCATGAAAATTCACACCAGTTGGCGCCACTTTGGCAAGAGGTCTTCCATTTCGACAATGAATATAAAATATGTGTTTACGTTCATCGTTCGTTTCATTCATTCGTTCATCATTTATTCCCGCACGACTAAATAAAATATATGCGCTTTGATACTTTTGACAGGTGCCCGGATCTGGGCCTGCCCTAAGCACGAATTCCGTAGTTACGGGCATTTACTGCTATTATATGTCATTTATGGACGTATGATTAGTTCGAGGCCCGAACTAAGAAAGAATAACAATATTGTTTTGACGGATCAACTACTTTCGGGACGGGCCCGTATCTTCCTTGACGAACTTAGACCCCCTGACGTCTCAGTCCTGCCACCTAGAGAACGTCATTTCAAAAAACCCTCATTGCACAAACGTTTACCATCAGCAAATCATAAATAATTTAAAAAAACGGTCAGTCGGGCGCCATAAGATTCTTGTGACAGTCTATAATGAGCTCTTTTTATCACTTATTTTAAAATATCAAATGGCAGCAATACTCACACTAACAGTTCGTGGCACGGAGGTTCGATTACGACAAGTGTCCACAAACTCCTGTCCCTTGACAAGCAGTACATAGCCGCAGTGAGGGAACCAGTGCGCGTGCTCCGACCACGGAGTGTCGCCCGCCTCCCACTTGCCGAGCCCGCCGTCGCAGTAAAAACAACGGACCTGAAATAGTAAATGATAATTATTTAATTTATTCAATAACATCTTCACATAAAAAATAGTAGCCCACGGGTATCGGGGGACAGGGTCCAAACTACCGGCGATCAGGGCTCCATAAAGAGAAATGTCCTAACAATACGATCCGTGGCCTCCCCCTTGATGCAGCTGCTCAACGACAGCCTCCTCAGGTATTAGTCTAGGCTCTTGGATATTAAGCCATTGGCTGTCACGAATTTCGGCAAAATGATCGCTGAGTACACATCCCACATGTCGACAACCTCGTAAGCCAAGTCAAGATACAAGATACTTGATACTGCAGTAATAATAATTATTATTAATTCTGAATCGTGTAGTTCTTTATCTTGTCTATTAAGAATTGACAAATTGGAATCGTACAAATTAGTACCGTGAAACTAAATTCGATTTTCCATAATTGCTTGAAGTGGCTCTTGTGAAATAATAAAACACTTTGTTTTTTTTTTTCTTGTGTAATAGATTCATATTTGTTGTTGACTCTTCCAAATACTCAAGGTTTACTTCACCTATCCTTCATGTTTATTTACTGTGTGACCGTAACGTCAATTAGCTGTTTTCCATAACGGTATGATACTAAAATGAGACGTAACTGTTTTGTACATAGGTGTATAGGCCAAGAAGGTTATAAAATGACAGGAAGGTTCAATGTTATTCAGTTTGAATATCAGTCTAAGGTCCGTATTACAGAACGTTCCTCAAGTCTAGTTTGATCTTCAATCAGTTGGTCACTGTTTAAGTATAGAATCAGTACTTGAGCATCAGTCTTATTCCAGAACGGTAATCAATCTATACTCCGCTGAATCGAGACTCAAATCGAGCCTCAAGCAGAGATTTGTATTGTCTATGCATCAGCCTGGTTTTCGTTTACAATTTATTTTATTTACCAACTTGGTTCTGATTAAAATATAACCATAAGAGCCCAATTATTTAGGAAATCAGCGTTATTATTTCGATCCCGAATAGTACAATCCCCCATTAATTTATTGAAGTAAAATTTAGTCACTTTGTAAGAAAAATAAGTCTAGCTTAAAAGAATTATCTATGGCCCTAAATAGGTATGTTATTTAAAAATGTCAGTACGTAGATCAAAATTAATTATGTGAAAACATCAGTTTGTTGAAGCCGACGCCTTCGCATGAAAACGTAAACACACAAGAATTTGCAATTCTGGGGCTATGGGATGCCCTAGGTGTGTTTTTCTTAAATCGTGATATATCATTAGGTAGAATTAAATATTTCACCACATCTCGTGAAAAACTGTAGCTTTTTTTGGAGTTTTCACAATTTTTTTGGGCCTGTGTATTAAATATCTAAAAGTTCAACCTTCTATTTGAATTATCGTCAAACAAATTATTGTAATGATCTACCTCTTCAATTGCATCCATTTTGATAGTAATCATTAAAAAAAACAACAATATAGAAACTCGACAACGCATGAACACAACAAAAATTGACAATCGGACATGACAATCTATGCTCAAGCGCGGTCTCGACCACACTTGGGTGATTGTATATCAAATCACTGTTTGGGTTCGATTCGCGAACTGAGTAACGATCTAAAATAAAGCCAAACTCAGCTGAACTATGATCAATGATGCTATGCTTGAGGAACGTTTTAATATTAAAATCAGACTTAAAACTAGTATAAACAGAGATGAATACTTGAGTTTCCTTCTGTAATACGGACCTAATTATTCAAGAGGTTGTTTTGTGAGAATGATAACTGACGGACGGCGTTGCTTTGTAAGAAATTGAATTCAGCGCCCACCTCGATGGCCAGCTTAGAAAGTTTAGCTTGTTGGTATTTCGTCAGCTTCAGAACAGCTCGAAGCAACGATCCATAATATACATCATGTGCACTGGAATTTGGTCCATTTTCGCCAGTTTGATGTGTGCCTGTAAATTAGTCAGTATTGGTAACCACAAATACCTGATCATCAGTCCCCGTATGAAAGAAGCCCGCCTCGGCCAGCGCGCGCGGCGCCTGCTGGCGGTCGGCGGGCCAGCGCTGGAAGCTGGCCAGGCGCGCCGCCAGCGCCGCGTGCGCCGGGTGGCGCGCGCCGCCGCCCACCACGCCCAGGTGGCGCCACGTGCCGCCCGCCGCCAGCACGCGCTCGTTATGCGCCGCGCCAGACCTGGGCACACTACATATTTTTAACCACCGAAGAAAAAGACGTTTGAGAACGTCCTTTCTCGTCAATGCGTATATTTGTTTTTTTAAGGCCCACTTGCACCACAAATCATTAAATGCGTTTCGCGGTAACTTATTTCAAACATCACTTTGTATCTGTCATCTTCAAACGATTGACACAAAATAGAAAGATATTTAAAATTTATTTATCGCTAAATGTATTTAGTGATTTTCGGTGCAAGTGGAGTCTTGGCTTTTTAAAAACCAATCTTGACAGTTCAAACGATTAATTTCTCGAGAACGAACGTTTAAAAAAGTATCCCAGAAGAATAATTATTCCTCGTAACCCTGATTAAATCAAAAAGTACGTATAAACCGTGTCGGCAGCATCGCAGGAACTGGACTTCACAGGCCACGCTACGTCACTGACAGGCATTATTCTTGCATTACCGACTAGCTGCACCTCGCGGTTTCACCCGCATAAGTCTTGATCCCGCGAGAATATAGAGATAAAAAGTATCCTATGTCCTAACCTAGGTCATGGTCTACCCACGTGTAAAATTTAATCGAAATCCGTTTAGCCGTTTTAGCGTAACAAACAAACTCACATCCACATTATCTTTATATAGATTCTTTTCATTTTGTGAATGTGAGAACGCTGTAGGCTTAGTGGATTGTAGATTTGTTGACCATCATTATTTTGATGAGTACTTGGTACTTGTTGAAAGACCTACACTGTCATACCATACCTAATAACTAGTGATCGGATATTCGTATGCATATTTACCTAAGTTGAGGTGTTGGCTATTATGGAAAGCACTTTTGTATCGAAAAAATCCCGGGATTCCGGGATCGACAGATTTAGAGTTCTGATTATAGAATTGAATGTATATTTACTTACGTTCAGGTGTTGGCTATTATGGAATGCACTTTTGTATCGATCGCAAAAATCTCGCGATTCCGGAATTGATTTTTTTTTTTTACTTTTTGACTATAAAAATGCTAGCTACTGTTGTAAAGTAGGTTGCCAAATTCGCACAGCACACAGACAAAACCAACTTGGTGCCTTGAGTTTCATTAAAAAATGTTTACAGTAGGTATACAGAGTTGATATGACAGAGGGGCATTAAATTACACAACGTATACTATACGTATTTAGTATTAATTCGATACGGTATAAAAATAAAAAGCATCAAAAATGAGTTTTTTTTTTTTCACACAAACTAAATAGCTTACAAATCAGAGTAAAATGCAACCATCCTGTGTAAATAAATTTAACTGACCTTAGATACCTAGGTAACAAAGCGGCAACGTCGCGCGCGCGCCGGACCGCGGCGTGTGTTATCACGTGTCAAGGCGGCCGACCGGGGCGGTGGCGCGAGGCGGCTTAGGCCTCCGCTCGGCTTTTATGATAGGTACGGTTTTGAAGTAAGTAAGCACACAACAACAATCACAACAAAAACTCCATTCACATGAATGCAAAAATTATACCGTATGATAATTAACTCACTGTTCGTTGCTAAGCACTTTAATTTGTAAAATGCTAAAATAATCCTATTTTTTAGTTCTACAATTGTATTTTAATTACACACACACAACCAAAGTTTAATTACGTGTCCTATCACAATAAAAAACAGTCAATCACAAAAAAACACTAACACTAAATAATAATAATCCGATGTTACGAGTGTCCTGTCACAATATAAAAAGAAATATTGTCTTAAACTTATTTAGTGTCCTATCACAATAACAAAACAAAATCAATTGTCTGCGCGCGTAAGCGGCGCAAGAGCTTCCGTGTTACGTAACTACGTTTCGATAGGATAACGTCGGGCGGAGCACTAAAAAGTACTCTGTGCGGCGCACTGACTGAGGCCCCTCTGCCCCCACTTACTTACCGATCGCACAAGGATCTAGGATGCGTTAGCAACAGACTGACCTATTTCTATTTCTTTTACGCGCGGGATGTTTTGCTATGATTCTCTCTCTCTTGTTTTCTTTGGTTATTTTTTTAGCGAAAAATATTTGGTTGTACTTGTGACTTGCGTCAGAGCGGCAACAACGCATCGTAGGCTAAACTCAGATTTATCGTTTTAAGGTGGATGACCTATGCGTATAGACATAATCAGCTGTTAGGAAAGATACATCGTGTTCAAACGGGGCAAAAACTTAAAAAATCATTTGCGGCTAAACTACTGCTCCTATTTAATTGATTTTTGGTACAGAGCTTGAAAATGGTAACTAGTATAGGCAGTTTAAAGAAAAGCCCCTCTGTCGTATCAACTTTGTATAATTTTTTATGTTAACACCGCAAAAGTAACCTTCACAAGAGGGCTGATAAGTCATTTCCATACCATGTATCCGATTAGTTTTGCATTCCCGGATTTTATTGAATTCCGGGATTTCAGATAAGAAAAAATAAATTAAGAAGCCACTTCCATAATTTCTTAGCCAAAAATTAACTTTAGGTAAATATGCATCCGAATATCCGATCTCTACTAAAAACACTGTTGTAGAGGTTACACCGCCACATACTAACTACGCATCAAAGACATGACGTCACACAAATCCTGCATCGCGCAATTAGAGTTTACCGCGCGAACGACATAGATAAGACTATCCGAAATCAACAGCCGGGCAGTCGGCCCGCCAGACACAACACCCGTCTGGTTGGAGGATCCTCCCTTTTCTATGGTGGATGAGTGAACTTTACACCCTGTTCCTCATGCCTCTAAATTGGTGACCCCGAGTATGAACGTCAACGCAGCCTTCGTGCAACTACTTCAGCGTGACGTCATCATCATCACTCCCGCAAGCTTTCGTGAGGCGAGTCACACAGCCAGCCAGCACCCTCGGCTTCAACGGGTATCCTGACCACCAGCATGCAGCGAACGCGCATTCCTGGTCATCACCCTCAGCCTCATCACCCCGACTCACTGGGGAATCACCGCAATCATCTCAATCAGCGCAATCACCGCTATCACCTCAATCACCGCAATCACCTCAATCACCACAACCGCCGCAATCACCGCAGACAGTTCCGACTCACCGCGAACTGTGTGGCACCCGGTTCCGACTCACTGGAACCTTAGCTGGCACTGTGAAGCATCGCAAGATACGAGACTCAGCCCACTATCGACCTCCGGTCTCCGGAGGGGAGTGATGTAGAGGTTACACCGCCACATACTAACTACGCATCAAAGACATGACGTCACACAAATCCTGCATCGCGCAATTAGAGTTTACCGCGCGAACGACATAGATAAGACTATCCGAAATCAACAGCCGGGCAGTCGGCCCGCCAGACACAACACCCGTCTGGTTGGAGGATCCTCCCTTTTCTATGGTGGATGAGTGAACTTTACACCCTGTTCCTCATGCCTCTAAACTGTTATTTGAAAATATTGTAAAAGCCAATTATTTTTAAAAGAGTAAACTCAAACTCAAATCATTTATTCCAAATAAACCAATTACAGGTACTTTTGAATTGTCAAGGGGTCGGTCAGTCAGAAAGATGAAGCTAGTTGCCCATTCCAAAGCGTAGTAGGTTCCTATGGAGAAGAACGGGCAAGAAACTCCATGGACACTCTTTTAAATTAGAATATTGTTACAAAACATTGGTTACATCATTTATGTTGAAATTATACATGTGAGAACAATGTAGTAAATCGTGCACGTTAAAAGCGACCATAATAAAAATATAAAAACAAAAATAATTAAAATAAGCCATGGCAGCTAAGAGATGACCAGTCCCCACTGACGGCGCCCGTTCACGAACATGACGCATGGATCAGCATCATTTAGCTCAACCATTTTGAAGGGAACTTAATGATCCAACACACACGCCACCACCAGCGAGACATTTGAGTGAGCATGACATACTCTCAGCCGCCAGGGTACATTCAAGTCAATGAAAGACGTACTCAGTAAATGTTAAAGTAGGTAAACAGTGCTCACATATGTGCAATGCAATTATATAATACTAAGAGATTGAATTTATACAATGTAAATATAGTTTTTCAATCTTCAGCAGCTCCAACAATATTTTCCAATGCTAATCAATTAGTTTATGCGCCCTTGTGGAGCTGGACCAGCGTTGAGCCAAGCATTTTTGTCAGCGATGTAATCCCCCAACTTATAATATGCTTGGCAGCATAGTGTGCGTTTTATGCAAGATTTAAATTTCGTTTCATTCAATTGGAGTATGTGGGGAGGTATTTTATTGTAACATTTTACACAGTACCCCATGAAAGATGAGTCTACTTTAGCCAGTCTGAAACCCGGTTGAACTAATTGGTCCCTATTTCTAGTCCCATAATTGTGTCTATCACCTATTTTACTGAAAATACTTAAATTTTTCCTTACGTACATGATGTTCTCGTATATATATTGACAAGGTACCGTCATAATGTTAATATCTTTAAATAGTTCCCTTAGGGAATCGCGTCTGCGGAGGCCATATATTGCTCTGATGGCTCTTTTCTGCAGAATAAAAATCGATTCGATATCTGCAGCCCGTCCCCATAGTAAAATACCGTAAGACATGATACTATGAAAGTAACTGAAATAGACTAGCCTCGCGGTATCTACATCAGTAAATTGACGGATTTTTCTCACAGCATATGCTGCTGAACTTAGCCGTCCTGCAAGAGATGTTAAATGAGGACCCCATTGCAGCCTTGAGTCGAGCGTGATCCCCAAGAAAACAGTTTTTTCAGTTGAAACAGTAACCGTGAAGTTTCTTGCCGGCTCTTATTCTACATAGGAAACGACCAATTGGAACCGTGCACCTACATAGCTTCTGACGTTTCATAAGTGCCCATGTAGGTTTATGTGAAATAAAATATTTTGAATAATATTACTAGCTGCGCTCCGCATTATTCTAAATCCCGTGGCAAAATCGGGATTAAAGGTATCGTATGTTCTTCTCCACTCCAGGACATGGTTTACCCACGTGCCAAATTTCATCCAAACCCGTATAGCCGTTTTAGCGTGAAAGCGAAAAAAACCAACTCACTTGCGCATTTATAATATTACTAGCTTCTGTCAGCGGCTTTGCCCGCGTGATATCTTTATAAATTATAGTCTATGTTACTCAGTGATAATATAGAATACTACTGGTGAAAGATTTTTTTTTAATCGGTCCAGTAGTTTTTGAGTTAATTCATTACAAACAAACATACAAAAAATCAAATCTTTTCTCTTTATAATATTAGATGGAAGAAGATAAGTTAGGAAAGTTAGGATTAGTAATCACGACTTCGGTTTTCAGTCCACTCACCTGGGAAGACGTAGGTTATTCGTTGTTATCATTGTTTTATACCAACAGACTTACAAGATCACATCGCAGTCACAGTTTTTATTTGGCGTTGTTAATTAATGTGTGCTGTCCGAAGCAAGAGGGGTCTTTGACCGTGACTACACAATGCTCTACCTTATAGAACGATCTATCTGCGCGTTAGTCACTCATTATAAGTAAAGTTAACCTGCGATTTATGAAAAAATACTGGTGATAGGTACCGAGTAGGTATTCTATATCATCATAACTCGATATCAGTGACGTCATGTCAAGTAAATTACCCACTGATATCAATTAATGAGTAGGATTTCTTCATTCGGACACCGCTTTCTTATACCTACCTTATATTAATTTACCTACATGCACCAAATTCGATAGGTACTTAATTCCATTGAATTACCTCTTTCTTGTGTATATCAATTCATACAATACTCCGATAACTAACGACAGTCAATTAAATGATAAGAATGCTTACCTAATTCGGATCATTGAAAATAAAGACGAAATGATGATGTTACGGCTTCAACTACTGCACCGTTTCCTCCAGCAATGGGTATAAGGGTCACTTCCGGAACTCCGAAAAGTTATAGGTACCGGAAGAAATTGGTCTGTGGTCTAAATTGGTACAACCACAATCCACCAGCAATACAAAGTCTTGTGGTAACGCAAACTTTATAGCCATTTATTAATTCACTGTAAATACCAGGCTGATTCAACCAGGGATGATAGATGCCACAATTTTTTTTCAACTTTTGTAAATAAAATTAAACATTCACTTTAAAAACTTGAGTTTTTCAACGCGACCGTTTCCTTATGTGCCTTACTGAACACTAATGTTACGATCGGAATCCACTTATTTTGTTGTATGAGTGCGAAATGACTAAGTGGCCATGTAGGTCGCTTCCGAATAAAACAATATTTTCCTATTATTCGGAAGCGACTTAAGACCAAGGTTTCACTGTACGGAACTTAGAACATTTACGCAGTCAGCAGTTGTATGAATGCCCTTCAATTAGATCACCTTCTAAACTAAATACCTACTTATAGTTTGTTTTCATTGACAGTATAGTTACAGACTCTTTACAGTTCGTAGCCAAAACCTTGGTTTATGAAACGTACTTTAGTAATGAAATTCATTTAAGTGGAAATGTTATTACTGAATGAATTAGTTCTGAATATTAATTTTAAATGGACTAATTTGCAAGTAAGTACCGTTGTGTGTAACTAATTCATATTTACAGCGTTTACCATTATAGATGGGTTCGTTACTCCGTATACAACGTATCTTACATAGTAAAACAAGTAGTAAACTTATTATACCTATAAATAATGTGGAACAGTCTGCTACAAGAACATACTATGAACTGTCAAAGCCATCCCCATTTCATTTCTAAAGTGAAACGATGCTTTACTTTCTGTATATCTGCATCTCTCTCACAGACGGAATTAAGTCACCTGAGATTTGAATATGTGCAAGATAGGAGGGGAGGAGAGGCGCTGAAAAAGTAAGAGTGCATGTGCGCTCCAATTACAAAACAGATACGTACGACACGTGTCTACATGCAGTGAGTGCAAGCACACTCGCGAGACGCATTCGTTTCAGCAGTGCTATTCTGTAACCATCTCACCGTGAAAACTCAGGCGAAGTGAGCTCGGAGTGAACTGTCAGTCCCTAGCAGCAGGTGGAATGACAGCTTACTTCACCTAAGTTTTCACGGTGAAATGGATACAGAATAGGCCGGCTGTTTGATATTGTTCTAAGCCTTCTATAGCAGTACCTATTTTATGCTTCAATCAAACAATTTATTGTACGCACACAATGGATTCGATTCGATCTATTCTTTAGACGAAAACTATGCGTGTTATAAATTAAAATCGCTTTTGTGTCTGTCTGTATGATCCCGTCGTTCTTCTAAACTACGCAACGGATTTTGATGCAGTTTTCACAATCATTTAGAGAATTTATTCCGAAAGCAGAAATCTCGAGGTTATGTTAAGTCGTTAAAACCGTGCGAAGCAGGGGCGGGACGGTAGTAAAACAATAAAACAAAGTAACATACGATTGCGGCAGATTATCTAAGTTAACAGCTGGTGGCGACTGCGCACGTGGGGTGTCGTTGGGCGGCGATGGGGACAACGATGGCGACGATGACGTAGAGATGTCACCAGCCTGGGCTTGTTGAGTTGCCTCTAGCCCTGCCGCGTGCTGGCATCGGGAGAAATACCTGCAGAAAAATAATACCACATCCTTAAATACACGTGACGAATTATGTGAAAGAAAAAGAAGTAAATGGAAGAGCGGCGGCTGACAGGGAAGAATTGAAGGAAAAAACTTGCTGCGCAGACCCCAAGTAACATGGGACAAGGAGATAAAAAAGATAAATACGCGCAAAAAACAAGTGAGCATCAAAACTTTAAACCAACGTGCCCCAGATTCATACATGCAAAACGTCTCTCTGAGATCTGAGAAAAACATATGTTGAGGGACAAAATTTTAACGAAAATATGAACTAGTTATAACGCTTACAACAAGGTGAAACCGACTTGGTCCAGCCAATCTGAAGTAAGAATGGCTCAGATTAGTAGTAATCAAATTAGTAGTTTTTAAATTTATTTGCCCTAGATCGCAAAAATACCATCGTAATTATTAAAATTAAACTATCTGATGGTATTGGACTAAAGAGAAAATTCTGCTAGATGCTGCTGAGTAATCAAGTACTTCAAGTATCCGAAATGCAGCTATTGTATATATTACAGTAGTAGAGTTTAAATTTCAAGTGCTTCTACTTAACTTTCGGTCTTAGAGATGACAAGATATAGGTAAGTATAAATATTGCGCCACAGTTGCCAATTAAATGTACTTGCGAGAGAGTTTCTTATGTCAGTTGGGGTAAAGAGGTTAGGGTCAGACATAACATACTTTGTACTTGGCAACTTTCAATAATGGAAAATATGTTTTATAATAATTTTCTTACATTCGGTGTACTTCAAGAGGTGAAACTGAGCTAAAGTGATTGAAGGGGGCCAGCTCTCCTCCACACCAGGCACAACGCAGGCGACCTTCACCAGCGTGGTAGAATCCAGCATTCACTAGTGCTTGGCGGGATACTGAGGTGTCCTGTACAAATATAACATCACATAAAACACGCTCTTTACAGATTCAGAAATCTAGAAACACTAAATGTAAGCCCTTGTGATGCTTCCTAGGAAAGGATGCTTCCAAGAATTTACAATATCCACCATATTGTAAATTCTTAACTCAGTTATAATAACATAAGTATTGTTAAAGTAAAGGTCTATATTTTCAAAGTTGAGTTTGAAAACATATGTGGTGTGCTAGCTCAAATACTGGAACCTGTGCAAATAAACTGTAACAATTTTTTACAATATGCAATAGGCTCTTTGCTGGAGAAATTGGTAATCTACAGTGTGTCTGGTCCCCGATGTTAAGCAATTTGATCCAATTTTATGGACAAAAAACTCTCATTAATGCCTTAATTTGGTTGCTTTTTTTACTTTTTAAATGTTTTCAAAAAATCAAGACAACATACCTTTTTAAGACCTCAGCTCTAAGTCAAATAGTTTAGGAGTTGTGACTATTTGAATATGACCCATAACTTACAAGTAGAAGGAAAGTAACAAATAAAATAATAATTTAATGGTGTTGAATTTAAAATAAATTTAAACTTAAAAATGCCTTGCTATGGTGCATTTCTCGATAAAATTGATCATATTGCTTTGCCCTAACGGGTCGGACACCGGTGACCAGACACAGTATAATGCTTTAATAGTTTATATAAATAATGAAAAGTTTATTCATTTATTTGTAGGCGCATTTGATAGCCCAATTCTTGAGGAAGTTTATAGGCTATTTAACATCACGCCGTGACCCTTAGGAGCCGAGCAAATAAAAAAAAAGTCAGATTGAATGCTAAGCAAAAACAAAATGTGTTACGAATTCCACGTGAACGTCATTGCGGGCAGAAGCTAGTGAGTAAATATGAAGCTAAAGATCCCATTCCTTAAAAACATCACATTGTGATAAAAACTACAAAATAATTAATAATATTAAAAAGCATTGCCAAGCAGACTATGAAGTTTTTGTACATTATTCTTCATTCTGTGCATTTACAGTTCTCGTCAAATAACTTTGCCGCTCTGAAGTAGCTACAACTACCGCGCACTTAGTCAATCTTACTCATAAAACAGTAGTGCACATGCCAGTACTCATGCGCAACCTAACTTCAGAGTGGCAAAGTTATTTGACGAGAACTCTATGAACATACATTTATGACAATGTTATGGTTATGTACAGAACGATTGAATAGTGTTGGAATACATTAATCTTTATTGTAAACAAAACAAACAAGATACAGTATTTAAAAATAGAAATGTATGAGAACTTAATCTTTTTAGCAGTCATCTTGATATTATATTCATCATGTAAACATTACAATAACGTGCCAACAGCAAGCAATCATTCTGTTTAATAATTGCAGTGATCTACCTATTTACCACTGAGGGAACTTTTCCCAGGATTGTTTTTATATAATTATGAGTGGCTAATAAATGAATAGTATTAAAATTGATATTTGCTAATCATACTCTACAAGGAATTGCTATCTACCCTGGGTTGGTTCTTCCCCTAAATTATTTGTCAATACAAATACACAATGACATGTCTGAACACACTACTAAACATTGTTATATCAATAGATAATATTTTATTGGTACTTTATGACCTTGATGAAGTTGATGATACAACAGATAGTATGATACTTCAGAAAATTGTTTACAACTACACAACAAATTCTTCTCATTCAGATTGTATTTTATACTCATTGTCAATAGAACCATTGTCTAGACATAAACCCGCTCAGTCTCTTTAACTTTAAGATTATAATACAACCTAATTACAAATAGACAAATAATGTTCTTACATCCCAATTAATAAAAGATAGAAGTCGTAAAGCGTCATTCTTATATGTTTCATCTTCTTCTGTTAGTCCATAATCGGGTGCAGTGTAAGTATGGTCATTCTGCACTTCGTCAGGAGGCACAGACGCTCTACGAGTATATATAGATGGAGGGCAGTCTGGCCCTAGGACTAAAGGGACATTGCCCGAGAATTCAGGATGCACCACGAACGGACAGTTTGGCTGCATTTGTCGATGCCTCCACATCACCTGGTCTCCATAATTCCACTGCGATATTTTACTACCACAACAAAAGCACTTCACTTCCGTACCTTCGCCCGTATAGAAAAACCCTGCTTTTGCAATCCTTATAGGATCTACGGGTGCTGATGAAGGCCAATCGGTAAATGTATTGAGTCTATTAGTCTCATAATTCATTTTTAATTAATGTGAACACAACTGCACGGATTGAAATGATATAAACTATAAGCTACAGGTAGGTACTTAGGCAAACTTGATTCTTACTCTTACTGTGTGTTTAGTGATAGATATGCACAACTAAAAAGCCTGACGAATGATTATATCATTACATACACCACAAAATAAATAACAATCTCATGAACGACGAATAAACACACACGAATCAATAAACGAATACAGATAAAAGGAAAAAGCTAGACTTATGAATAGACTGAGAGTCATAGACTAATATTATATACTGGAGTATGCATTGACATATATGCAAAACATTTAAGTCAATGGGAGTATGAGTTGTATTTACTAGAACAGGTATGCGCACTAAGTATTTTTGGGCTAGACCGCACCTAGTACGACGCGTAAAGTACGAAGTGCATCGAGTATAACAAAACGAGAATTTGATGAATAGTGACTTGTACCATCTAAGGTACAAGTCATTTATCACTTTACAATTTCAACCCTCACACATCACATAAATTCCGTGATTAAATTATCTAGTTTTACAAAAAACTATCCTGATTTAATATTTTTCCAAATTCGGACCCAATGGATAGCGTACGGGACGTGATCTATTGTGTCCGTATTGGAGTATTTGGCAAAGTACGTTCAGAAACAATAACTAGTTACTAAAATAACGTGTTTTCAAAACAGGTGACGCCTTCGTAGTCTCTAGTTACGTTACGTTTCGCTAAAATCACTTAACGAAACCCCTTTATAGCGTACGGCTAGCGCTACCGAGTATCCTAGTGCCATTCTAATATTCCAGTCTATTCATAATCATGTAAAAAACAACCTTGCTAGTGCATGTAAAATTTAATTTTAAATAAAAGAATGCTTCTTGATGATGGTGATATTGATCTTGGACTTACTAAGTTGTTTATTTGAGAAAGTTTTAGTTGCGAGTACCTAAGTACAGACGCCAGCACATCAACCTACTACAAACTGTCAAATTTCTTTAATAGATTTTCAACTTTATCACCACAACATAAGGTACAAAGTTCATTGGGAAAATTTGACAGTTTCGTGTAGGTTGACATGCTGGCGTCTGTAAGTAATAGTTTAACACAAAATAGTTTGGTGCAAGTGAGAGACTTCATGTCTCGCAATCGAAACGCGGTGGAAAGGAATATGCGATATAGATACGGAAGAAAGGACCTTACGATACGATTATATCCCACCGTGTGTGTATCGAAAGTTGAGAAAATACTTCATTGGTACTCGGAACAGGTATTTGAATGATAGTAGTTAGTAGTATTTTATCACACGATTGCCCAAAGAGGAGTGTAATGTTTTCAGGATTCAGGGTTTCCTTCTAGCAATTTTTGATGATTGTTTTTTGTAGTGAAATATTATCTTTGTGCCATTTTACAATATTTCATTAATGTAGTTTTAATATTAGGAAAAAGAAACAGAAAACTTATTTTAGTATATTTTTGTACTTATAAAATGTCGTTTTCTTGTCGGCTGTAGACGACGGTGGCGTGTTTGGCACGTTTTCGTTTGTCAGCTGTATCCGACCATGGCGTTCCAAAGGTTTAAAGAGTTTTTACAGATTGTAGTCGGTTGTTGTGCTGAGGTCTGTACATACATACATAAGTATGTATGTGAGTTTCTTTGTTCCACCATAACTTTTAAAATAAATACAACGTCCCGACATCAATCGTTGGGCAGTAGCCTACCGAAAAAACACCCGTCTGGTCGGAGGATCCTCCCTTTTCTATGGAAGATATGCCTGAATAGATTTGGATGTATGGGTTATCGTTAGAATCCTTATATCATCCCGAGTGGCATAGGCTATTATTATATCGAAAAAATAATTATGGTGACAGTAAGGCTTCATTTCCAAATTCTAAGAAAAGTTTTTTTTTAGAATGTGCTCATCAAGGCCTTCAACTTACTGGCATACATTTTACATTGGTAAGGTACATGCAACACAAACATTTCATCCCCACGCTATCCATCCCTCACCTCGCCTCGGCGCCGTGAGACTATAATAACCATCTTTAGTGCTTAAAAATGAAATCCCGACCCTTGCTCGTTGATGCGCCAGCCTGCGTCAATGCTGAGCCAGTAGCTTTAAATTCCCCGATTAATAATTATGAATTATCTTTGATCAGCCTGTCCCATCTTGCTCTCCAGCCCCAGCGACGCCCTAAACCGAGGTCGGTACACCACAGCGGGTGCCCTTAGCGAGCGCTCGCCTAGTTTTAATTAGAATAGTTTTTGCCCCCGGCTGGAGGCGTTGAGTTTAGTAGCTTAAGGAAGCCACAGGTCACCTACGCTAAAACCTATAATTAAAAAAAAAAAAACACATTCCACGCTCGGCACCTGTCGCGGACGGACGTGAGCTCCAGTGTGTTCGAGAGTTCCTGATTGTGGTTCCTGATATCATCGCACATAGCGACGAGCTACGTGGTCGAATAGACTACCGACCGCCATTAATTCTTTTTGTCTCTTTCAAGACACAATTAATAAAATATTTCGATATCGAATATCGTCAAAAAACTTATATCGTCGCGTTGTTTGGCCCCTTCTGGGTAAAACCACAGTTTCGTGGTCCTCGGTGGATACCATTCGGTGCCAATGAAGCCGAGGGGGTGTTAACCCAATAACAGTCCCTTCAGGGTAAGGCAGTTAATTGGACGGGTCCCAGTGTTCGACCTTGGGTGTCTCCTAGTCGGCATTGGTGACAGTCTTCCTTTTACAGCTACACACCTAGTGTCGATTGGGTGTGTCTACACCCTTCACACTAGACTGGTTAGGACCCCGTTGCACAATAAGATAGGCAGCGGGCCAAAACAAGCTTAGGGCTCACCATTAGGTACTCATCACGGTCAATCCACCCGGGGAGTTAGGCTAAGGATTTTGTTAGAAGATTAGGAACCATTCCCTCCCTCATCATCTAATTTCCCTCCCGATCATGGAGGAACGCCTTACGCGAACCCTCGTCTTAATTGAGAATATACTCCTTAGAGTACCCGACCTCGCCAATGAGTTTCCCTCTCTCCCTCCCTCCGATACAAACATCGCTGACTTCAGCTATGTCCTACTAGGTTCCCCTCAGTTAGAGAGCCCACTTAGTCCGTTGGTCTCCATGGACACTGACGAGCCGGCCGCTTCCTCAAAGCGCGCCACGACCCCCTACCCTTACGGTTTCGATACAGAGGCCAAGTTTTCCTCTTGTTCCTCTTCTGGCCTCTCCAAAGACGATAGATTCGTTCCAGTCCAAGGAAGAGGGAAGAATAGGAAACAGTCTTCCACCCAGGCCAATAAGGTCGTAGCAGTAGATGAGTCAGAACTCTCTCCCCCGTCCCCTGCCCCCGCAACTTCTACCCCCGTAGCTGCCACCGCTACTTGCACCCCCAGTGCTGTCCCAGTAACGTGCGTGCCCGTAGGTTCCCCCTCCTCCCCCCCAACCCTTGCTCGACGATGCGCCAGCCCGCGTCGATACTGAGCCTGTAGCTTTAAATTCCCCAATTGTTAATAATAATCACAGACATATAATATATTATATGTCTGTGATAATAATATATATCTTTGATCCAGCCTGTCTCATCTTGCTGTACTCTCCCCAGCGACGCCTTAAGCCGAGGTTCGTACCCCAGAGGGGGTTCCCTTAGCGAGCGCTAGGTAAAAATTCGCCTAGTTTAAAATTAGAATAGTTTTTGCCCCTGGCTGGAGGCTTTGAGTGTAGAAGCTTAAAGGCAGCCACAGGAAAGTCCGGTTAAGCTCCCTATCTGAGGTCAAATGCGTAATGCACTAGTAAAAAAAAAAGTTGCCCTTCCACTACCCGGCCCGACTGCGTCATCCTCTTTGCAGGTTGCCCCCACCCAACCTACCACTGGCCCTAGGAAGGTCACCCCTCCGCCTCCTGTGTTCATACAGGACAAGCAAAATTTGGTTTTTAAGAGTTTAAAAAAAAAAAAAAAAATGGGGTACCGTCCCCTAATGAGGAGAGAAGCGACGAGAGGAGCGTCTACTCTATGGTCAGAAACTCACAATGTCAAAATGTCAGTTTTGTCCATTGACATATAAAACATGGACTTGGCATACCTACAAGAAAAACGTGCCATACCTACACTTTACTGAGAGGATAAAATGGCGTCTACTAGGGCAGCCCTTATCGATATTTCTATGTTATAATATCGATAAAAGATTGTGAGAATGTTTTCATAATGTCACAGTACAATATTTACGGGTAAAAATGCCCCAATTTATCTAACTGATGCCTTTCATTTGTTTGTTTAATTGAATTGCTTCGTCATTATTTCGCGGCTAAACAGTAGAACTTATTTTGATGTTTCCCATTATAATAGGTTGAAACCGGACAGATATTATATACTTACAGCTTTTTATCGAACTAGTATTCTGTAACTGATTTCAGTCCATTGTATACCATGCAACAAATTCATCTCATTGCCGATATATCTATGTACATATATACACAGTATACATATAGCTCATAGGAAGTGTGCGATGACGATGACACGAGTTTCACGCTTTTTATTCACCCAAAAAGTACACATATATACACAGTATACATATAGCTCTTGGAAAACGTCCGGTGAAGATGACGGGACTTCCATTATTTTTGCTCACCCAAAAAGTGCTCAACGCGCCTAAAGAAGTTTTCACTTCAAAAAATCTATCGAACAGTTGCCCGCCAGACACGACACCCATCGGTCGGAGGGTCCTCCCTTTTCTATAGAGGATGAATGAATTTTACACCCTGTTCCTCATACCTCTAAAAGGTGGCTCCGTCAATGGCCCGCAGATGGTAATTTTTATATGAAATATTGTAATTTTTATTATTTTATCTTTGTGTATCTCATTTTAATCAACATAAAGATTTGAATTTCACGGATAACCAGTGAAAAAGAAATTTTGAAAATTGGCGGAGCCACCATAATTAATATTTTTGATGCTAAGTTTCTAACAAGCAAATGATTGTGGGTTTTAATTAAAAGTCAACACTAATTATAATAAAGTTATATTAAAGAAAGCAATCTCATTCAGTTCTGAACAATACAATTTTGTTCAGGTAATTTCTATGTGATATGCTTTCAGTAGATTTCTTCCCATAATATTTGTATCTCAAATTCATTTAAAACTCTTTTACATTGTGAGTTTGTCTGATTTTGATCATTCTCATTTAAAATGCTAGATATTGCCACATATTTGTTCAAATCGCAGGCTGTAAACAAGCAAAAAAATTATTAGTATTTTTATTGTTTCTTGATTTTATTAATAGAATTTTTAATTGATCTTAAGTCTTAAGACCACACTCAAACACATTCTTTACATCACTCTTTGCTACCAAACAAACAAATATTGCAAATGAGGACATCACCATCATTTTCAACACCAGCCACTACAGAATCATGTTGGACAAATTTATAACATGTTACTTACCAATAAGGTTCGTGAAGGTAAAGTATCGTCACATAATGTTACTTTATTGAGTATCCGGTTGAAACATTATTCTTCAAAGTGAAAAGAACAAAAATATGTGGCCTTCTTTAAACTGTCAAAATCAAATAAAATGTAGAATGTGATTGATCGTGTGTTACGCAATTATGGTGCAGGCAAAATTAAATGGATTTTTTAAAAATCATGACATCTACTATTCGACTTTATCTAAGATAAGTATAATAAAATAATAAAGAGGAAAGATTTTTTTGTTTATTTGTTTGTTCGTACCAAATAAGCTCCAAAACTACTGGACCGATTATAACCATTTTTCCACCAATAGAAAGTTAAATTATCAGGAAGTTACAGAGGCTATATAACTTATTTTCAAAAAAATTAGAGATCCCTAAGAAAATTGCAGTACTGTAACCCAAAGTAGCAAAATGTTGCCCACAAAATTAATTATTTGGCGTGCGCTGAGAAAACTATTGATGATACATAAAAATTATGTAGGTACTACATAATTAAAGTACTCATTATTACCTACAAAAAAGTCCGCGATGGAATATATTAACAGTCAGACAGTTATATGTAACAGTCTAAGAAATACTCTTGTCCTATTTTCGGAAATTAGGTCTGATTGTACAGGCTACTTAGTAACCTAGCTAGGACATCAGCAGTGCTATTCTGTAACCATCTCACCGTGAAAACTTAGGTGAAGTGAGTTGTCATTCCAACAGGGTGAGATGACACTGACAGTTCACTCCACGCTCACTTCACATGTTTTCACGGTGAAGTGGTTACAGGAATCGACATGCAGATCGTAAAATTGTATTGTTACTTACTCATCTCAGATGTAAATTATTCCTAAGTTGTCATCCTACTTTGTAACAGATTATACTTATTATCTAACTATCGTATCACAATAGCAGCTTTTGTGTTCTAAAATTTAATAAGATCGCCGGTAGAAACAAAAGTTTGTTACCCTCTTTAAACTTTGCACACCAATAGTTTTTCTTTTTTCGTTTATTAGCAGGCAACCTTGAAAGTAAAACATAAAACCAATAAAAAAAAACATAAAATAGCATTATCGATAAATAAAATGTCTAAATGCACTACTCTATCCCTTCAATAACAAGAAAATGATTTCGTGAAGTAAAACTGTTGAAAATAATGGCAAAAGGGAAAATATGAATGCTTTACTGTTGAAGCTCTTCAACGAATGCAGAATCTTTTGTTTATCGTCTAAATCTAAAGATATTTCAGCTGAAATGTATGTACATACTGGTGCAAAGTTATTTTCGGGTGATGTCCGCTTCTTTTGATGCCACATCCGATTATATTGCAATTGGGCATCTTGCTATTGATGATTTCCACCATAGGGCCGAGTTTAAACGCAATAACACAGCAAATAACTCCAAAATTCACAAATTTTAACCACAACACAAGATCATTTGACAGGTTACGTACCCAACTTTGGTACCAAACACCGAGAGGATAAAATGGCGAACCGGCCGCAAATAGGTATTTCAATGACTAGAAAATGTAGGGTTGCCAATATAGTAACTGTCAAAAACACTATTTTCCTTTTTCACTTAGGCAAATTTATTAAAGTTAAAAAGAGATAGCAGTATTTTTTTGATTTTGGCGTCGATATGCCTCGTATTTGTATAACTGTTTTTTCTATAGTCAAACATTTCAAGTCCATGTATTATATGTCGATGGTTTTGTCAAAAACTTAGTAAAAAAAATAAACAAATTGTACAATTATTTTTTTTCTTCCTTCTTGGCAATTGAGCCGGTGTCGACTATTCTGCCAGTGTCACGTAGAGAAATTGTATAAATTCTGTGGTGAAAAAAAAAAAAATTTGTCCAAAGTCACAGAAGTCACTGTAAGTCACTCACTGTCACTTTCGGCCGGCCGGTGTCGGTGGGTGTTGGTTGATTTTTATTTATAATCCTTATTTTTACTTCAACATTTCTAACCGCGGCTCTCAAACCTTCAATATAATCTATACTTAATTCGGTGCATTTCAGATCAAAACCATGTTGATATACATATTGGTGTTTCTGTTTGTGTTAGTCGCCTTGGGACTTGTTATACATTTCTCTTTGGATAAAAAAGTAATTTATAAGGATTTGAAAGGTAAACATTTAGTTATAACAGGCGGGTCTAGTGGAATAGGAAAAGCCGCGGCGGTGGAGGCAGCGAGGCTTGGGGCTAATGTTACTGTTATCGGGCGTGACGTCGGTAAACTGACCAGTGCCGTTGCCGAGATAACCGCGAATTGCTTGGATAAAAGCAACCAAAAAATACAACCTGTTTCCTTAGACGTTACCTCTGATTACAAAGCCATAGAAAAAAAATTCGCGTCTATAGAAGAGAAACTGGGCCCGATATTTATGTTGGTAAACTGTGCTGGTATGTGCATATGCGGCCAGTTTGAGAAAATGGAAGTTGATGTGATAAAGCAAATGATTGATCTAAACTATTTTGGCACTGCATACCCTACTCGGTATGTTTTACCAGGAATGAAGGAACGGAATGAGGGTGTGGTTGTATTTGTGAGCTCTGAAGCTGCATTAATTGGTAAGCATGTTAACAAGTTGTTTTTCTTCATTGTTGTTTGTATCTTTTCCGAAGTAATTGTTCTTTAACCATGTGATTCCAGGTATATACGGGTACAGTGCATACAGTGCTGGCAAATGGGCTGTCCGAGGGCTAGCAGAGTCTGTAATCATGGAGCTTGTGGGTACTGGTGTAAGGTTGACACTAGCATTCCCCCCTGATACTGATACTCCTGGCTTGAAGAATGAGGATCTGACTAAACCAGAAGAAACCAAACTTATATCTGGATCAGCTGGGTTACATTCTGCTGAGGATGTTGGAAAGCAAATGATTCATGATGCTCTTGTAAGTAGTTAACACTTTAGTTGTAACTAAATGTGGGTGTACCAAGGTACACCCCTGCCTAACACTTCAGGACTACAGGCGTGATGTTATGTAGTTTACTTTCATTAAGTACCAAGTGTAGTAAGTTAGTTGTATAATAACTTAAATATAATAAATAAAAGAAATAAGAAGTAAGAACATATACTTTAATGAGTAATAATTTTACCCTGTAGGGCAATGGTCACTTCAAATGGTAAAAGTTATGTGCATTGATTACTATGATTTCTCATTGCATTACAAATATTGGTAACTAGAGGTGCCCTGTGGTATCACCCGTATAAGTCCGATCCCGTGGGAATATCAGGATAAAAAGTATCCTATGTCCTAATCATGGTCATGGTCTACTCATGTACCAAATTTTATCCAAACCTATTCAGCCGTTTTAGCATGAAAGTGTTACAAATAAACAAACAAAGAAATTCGCTTTCGCATTTATAATATTATTATAAAGTTAGGATTTGAGACTAAGAAGGTAAAGGAAAGGAAAAGCCTGACGCTATATTATAAAACTTAAACCAGGAAAATGATTGTCTAAGGTTGTACAATCAATCAACTCACCCTGTGGCAGTCCACTGCTGGGCCACCTCACTACAACACTGGTCCTCTAAGCTGGTTAATTGATGAAAGTGTATTTATTTTTACTGTTTGTTTCAGGTGGGCAAGACATATTCCGTGTACAGTCTCTCTGGCACATTACTAAGTACTTTGTTTGGTGGCTCCATAGAAAGCGGCTGGCAAGTTGTTTTGCAAGTATTCTCAATGGGGTTGTTAAGGATTGTCATGGTTGGAATCTTACTCTCATTCTATAATATAGTTAGAGATGGGCTCAAAAAGAAGGGTAATGTTAAAAACAAATAACATTGAATAATAATCATTTCTTTATTTTCACTTCAAGTCAAAAACATCTGTGTAGCCCTGGCTCTTGTAATAGGAGTTCTTGTGTCACAAAAGCCAAAAGTACCTACTTCAATCATCTCTTAGACATATTTTTTCGTGTTATATGTATAAACATGCTTTTAATTTGAACCAGTGAAAATATACATATTTACTACTACTCACTAAGTAGTTGTAATTGATGACCCAATTAATATTGTATGAGAAAATATAATATTTAATGTTCATCTATCATGTTGATCTGATACTAGCAATGATATAGTTAACAGATAATTATGTATTCTACGCTATTCATATTTTAATTAAGTATATGTAAATGTATGTAACATGATTCATATTTTTTTGTCTACTGAAATATTACAGCAATTAAAGTTGCAATGAGTACAAATACCTACATTCTTAATTTTTCTAGTATTTAAATATGCATTTATAGTGTCTAGTTACTAAACTATTTTTATACAAACTTTTTGCCAGTGCCTTATTTTTTTGTGCTTTTTTTTTTATCATACCCATGACCTATGTATTGTCCCATCTAAAACATTGTATATTTATATGATTCTTCACATAATCTTTATATTATATTGTTTCTTATTGAATAAACAGCTAACTATTAGATAAATGATGTTGGTAAGTACAGTAATCGGCTTATAGGTATTGCGATTCCATATTATTATCCAATGCGTTAATGCTTACTTTGAATGTAGCAAATAGTTTTATATTTATCAATATTATATAAACCTGTACATAAAATAGCACAAATGTATAAAATAATTATAATTTTATACTTAAAACATTTTTTTATGCACTATATGAGATACTTAGCTTTTTTTATAATTTGTAATTTTAAAGTGAGGTTAAATAAAACAGTATTAAGTACAACACCAATCATTTAATAAGATAATAAATGCGTATTTGGAATAATATTTGTGTTTAACTAATTATCACTAAGGACTACATGAGTTCTGTTGATACATCAGTTTGAAGCCATCGCCAACGTATGATTCGTCAGATCGAAACCATACTACAATGGGTCCTGCACCATTATCTGAGGAGAATAGGTTAATTATAAGTTGCGAGCTGCGCCCGGAATCCCGGATCCCGTGGGAACGGTGAAAGCGTAACAAACATCACATAACATTATCCTAGTACAGGCATCTAACATTATAATACCTTTGTAACTTATTTCAAGAACAAACTCTTTCGCATTTTTATTATCACTAGCTATGCCCCGCGGTATCACCCATATAAGTCTTGATATCGTGCGAATATCGGGATAAAAGGTATCATATGTCCTAACCCAGGACACGGTCTACCCATATGCCAAATTTCATCCAAATTCGTTCAGCCGTTTTAGTGTGAAAGCGTAACAAACAAACATAGGTACTTACAAAGAAACTCACTTTCGCATTTATAATATTAATAACTTTGACCGCGGCTTCGCCCTCGTGGATGTCGGAAATTATCCAACGGGTACGTACTACCTACCTATCGGGATTACATACTTATTAGCTGAGGAAAAGGTCATTGACTCCTACAGTTGTCGTCAACCATATTTTGTTACGCGTAATTTTGAATCTGTCATATCTTTTAAAGTATTTTTTTAATGATAATATGATGTCAAGACATATTTTTTATTATTTAGGTACACATAATATAATGTAAATTAAATGCCCAACTTAAATTAAGTATATTTTTTTGGATATAATACATATAATACCGGTCAAAATAGCTTCGGAAATAACAATGAAATTTTTATAACATTTTGAAAGATAAACATTTTTACTGTGGGTCATCTTTAGAAGATAGACATATGCCATCGCGTACTTTAATGTTGATCTTTTTAAGACATAATTATTATCTTGTGGAACATAATTTTTATTTAAGTATCTCTCACGGTTACGCGGCGAAAAAGCAAGTAGGCATGATTTTTTCCGACATCTTCAACAATAATCCTCATATTTCAGCAAAACACAAAACCTTAATGAACTAGGTATATACCTTCCTCATGAATCACTCCGTCCATTGGTGAAACCCGTTTGAAAATCTGTTCGGCAGTTTTTGAGTTTATCGCGTTCAAACAGACAGACAGACGCGCGGCGGGGGACTTTATTTTATAATAGCTGTGCCCCGCGGTTTCACCCGCGTTTTTCTCGTTTCCGTGGAAATACCGAGATAAAATATTGCCTATATTATAGCCTCCCTCAATAAATGGACTATTGAATATTTAAACAGTTTTCATATCAGATCAGTATTTCCCGAGATTACCGCGTTCATAACAAACAACCAAACTTTTCAGCTTTATAGTATTATAAGAAAAATATAGATTAAGTTAAATTGTATAAGTCGCAGGCAACAGCTGTCTATCTGTTCGACATTCAGCCAGACACATTAGAATTACGACTACAGGCGGGAGTGTCCGTCCACTTTAAACCGGGTTAAAATATTATTTTAAAGTACTTCTGAGTAAATTATATTTTTCGTTTTATTTTCTTGTGGCAGAAGAATATATTGATTGTTTCCGCAACCTGATCTTGACAACGCGACATATAGTTGGCCGTGCGAAAAACAGTCTTGCCGTAAATCTAATCCTACATATTTAAATGTTTGCCCCTGTGATTTATTTATCGTTACGGCAAAAGATAATTTAATTGGGAATTGGACTCTTTTAAAATGAAAAGGCAAATCATTTGGAATCATTGGGATCCGAGGTATAAGTACTGTTTGACCAACCGCTGGACCAGTCAAAACTGTTGCAACGATCACGTTATTGCGAAGAAATTTAAACTGAAGTCGAGTCCCGTTACATAAATTTGGTGGCTAAGATTTCTAAGTAAAATAATTGGGGCACCAATTTTTAACTTGAGAGAATGTGGGGGGAGGCCACTCGGGTTTAAAGAATTAAGAAATTCCTGTGTATAATGGACTGCATCTTCTTGATCCATTACATTATCAATAGAAGTGTAGGTGACTATATCCCCTGGAAGTTTAGTTAAAATTAAATCGTTAATTTCGTCAACACTACTGTTTCTCGGCGCCAATATTGCTCGTTGACACATCCATTGATAATCTTTATTTTCTATTTCGACGATATCTGGGTAAACTTTTGATATTAAACTCTCAATGCTAGTCACTTTTTCTCCTAAATCTTGATCAATAGGTATTTTATTTTCAAAATGAGGTACTTTTCCGTCTCCAATTAAAAGTAACTTCAAAGGAAAATTTGTACTACCTCCCCCCAAATGTTCTCTCATGTTCGTAGATAGTTTTAAGGTATGAACAAATTTCCATAATGGAGAACTTTTGAGGCAAGATTTTACAATGTCTGCTCTAGTTCCTCTTACTACTACTGGTAAAGTTTGCCGAAAATCCCCAGCAAACATGACAGTATTCCCACCCATGATTTTATCACAGCTTCTAATATCTCTAAGAGTCCTATCTAGAGCCTCTACATGAGCTCTATGAATCATGGTACATTCATCCCAGATTGTTAAAGTGACGTCTTGCAAAACTTTTCCTAAAGGGCCATTTTTACGAATAGAGCACACGCTATCTTTCTGTAACGAAACGGTTAGGGGCAGTTTAAAAGTGGAATGAGCTGTGCGTCCACCAGCTAATAAAGTTGCAGCGATTCCTGATGACGCTACTGCCAAAGCTAGTTTTCCCTGAGACCTTACTTTTGCTAATATCAAATTAGTAATGAATGTTTTGCCGGTTCCGCCTGGAGCATCCAAAAAAAATATTTTTCCCTCATTGAAACGAACACTGTGCATAACACTATTGTATGCCATCACCTGGTCATTAACTAACTTGGGTTCATTTACAGTAATATACTCATTTAATTCATTTACATCGTATGGCTTCCGCAACGCTATTTCTAAAGTATAGATTTTGTTGCGGACTTCTTTTAAAATTATCATATCTCCTAAGATGTTCATTGAAATCAAGTGATGTCAAGGACAATTTTGTTTACATTTAAATACTTGTGATTAATAACATATTTATTTGGCTATGGATTAATATTATGTTGATAAAACTCCTTCGCAAATAATGCATTAATTTCGAACAAATTTGATTACGATAAAAAAGGTTATAGTGAGTCAATCTTAAAAGATAGACATATACCGTCGCGGACTTTTTTTTAGAACTTTTAAAGAGGAACAATTCCGTCATACATAATATTTGCGTAACTTAAACCGTTTACGCAGCGCACGCAACGGAAGCTCTCAAAAAGGAATATTTTTTCCCGTTTTTGTAACATTTTTCATTTATTCCCCGCTCCTATTGGTCGTAGCGTGATGTTATATAGCCTATAACCTTCCTCGATAAATGGACTATCTAACACAAAAAGATTTTTTCAATTGCAACCAGTAGTTCCCGAGATTTGCGCGTTCAAACAAACAAACAAACAAACTCTTCAGCTTTATAATATTAGTATAGATATGAAAGGATAAGGATTAAGTATGAGTATAGATAAATAGAACGGAAGTGTCTTTGATTGACGATATATTGTTTTTTTTTTAAATTAGGATCACGCTATAAATAAACGCTTAAAGAAAGTAAGCGCAGGTTTGCACGGACGAGTTTTTATCGCGGCGATTTTTTTTTCGTGTATTGGAATTTCGATTCTCTGCTCAGCGCAGAGAGTTGAATATCCAACAGTGTGTTTTCTTGACGCGCTGGATGCGCTCTGCTGGATTATCAATGCTCGGCTCAATACAGAGAGTTGAATATGAAGTGTACCAAAAAAATTGCGCGAACCTGGGCTAAGTGTAAAAATTAATAATAATAAATCATTTATTGGAGTCTACAATGGCCCATAAATATATATATAACAAACTAACATAATATACAGGACGGCAGGGACATCGAAACGCTTACTGTAGCCATGAATTCAGCACATTTTAGACCCTAGCGTAGAAAATTTTCACTGGTAATAAAAAAATGTTGTTTCATAGAAAACTGCAATACCTACGTGATCAAAATGTATGGCACAGCCAATTTTTTTATTTTATAGCCGACGAATAATTTCAACGCATGGGGGTTCAGAATCATGTATCTACTGAATCCATGGAAACAAGTTGCGAGTCGATGTATGCCACCCTGTATAAAGAAAGTAACAAAAACAATTAAAGTAACCTGTAATTGGCGCATTAACGGTGAAGTCCTGAAAAACAGAGCCATCGTTCAGGCGCTCGCCGCAGAGCCTAGTCGCAGCTATTAGCAACCAGTCGCTGGGACAGTTCAGGATTTCGACTCCAGCTTGATCAGGAGGGATTATTGGTAGTCCATCTATGAACAAAAAAAAAACCACTAAAACATTTCATGTAAAGTTGGTTGCCGAATCTTACATCTTGGTTGGTGATTTATGTATGGCCTGGTGGCCATTTTTATAAATAAAAAAATAAAAAAAATATTTCATATAAACCTACATGGGCACTTATGAATCGTCAGAAGCTAGGCTAGGCTATTATCTGGTTTCTGAATTGAGAATTTTATTTGAAGTTGAGAAACTTCTCAATCTTGTCAAACTCTTCTATGGTTTTCCATTTCTTACGTTTTTTGTGTGGTTATTTGCAAAGAAATTTTGAATTCTAGCTTGCACCTTAAGTAGTGTTTGAAAAGTTCTCAACCACTATTACAAAATCATATCATAGTAGTTTGCGATTAATATTATTTTGTTGTCTCTTATTTTGGCTAAGTTTAAGAAGCGTCTTTAGCATAATATGCCAATTTTTCCTCGTGTTTCAGTCTAGCAGAAGTTTGAGTCTTCATACCGCGCTTGTCTAAAGGCCGGAAACCTACTCCTAAATCCTGAGTAGCTATTGAACAGTTGAACTACATACCTACCTAGTCGGGGAAAGGAATTCATGTAATAAGACTAACGTGGTACCTTAAAACTAAAACTCTATCAATGTAACCATGCATCGTGTACCTACCTACAATCAGTTGAAATGTCATTAACCTCATTGTGGCGCGTTTAAAATGAATTTAGGAAACTCATTTACCCGCGCTGTTTGAACCTAGCTAGACCTACTGGCTTACGGATATACCTATGCCGTAACATCGTGATTCTTAACCAAAGATGAATGAAAAAAATATACTGGCCAGTAACATTAGACTACCTTATAGTGGATATCATCATATCAGCCAAAAAAGACGTCCTCCACTATTAAAATTAAAGTGGATCTGAGACTAAAACGGACAAATGAAATAAACACAAAATGCAACTGTAAATTGCAGGCATTTATTACTACGGTCTAGGCTTAATTCATAATAATCTATGTAGCCTACCTAAGTCACAGTTAGATATTATGGTAATGTGGGTCTATTATGAACTTACTGTCGTAATTGACTATCTGCATGTTACCGCTGTTGGTGTATGTGACACTACAGGTCTCTGCTTTACGCTCTATGCACAAAGCGTAATTAAGATTGTTCTGAAATGGAAATGCATAGTTTATTATAGATAGTGCAATCCACGACGACGCGCCCCACTCCGCGATTACTGTACTGTAAGCTGTACTTTAGTACGGAGAGGAGCGGAGTGGGGCGCGTCGTCGTGGATTGTACTAAAGTAAGGCTATTTAAATAAGTAACATTTGACAATTCATCAAACTTGTCCGATGAAGCGCCAGCCCGCGCCGCAGCTGAGCGCGTAGCTTTAAATTCCCCGCATAATAATAATGATGTATCTATCCTTGATCCAGCCTGTCCCATCTTGCTGTCCTCCCCTCAGCGACGCCCTAAGCCGAGGTTCGTACCCCACAGGGGGTGCCCTTATCGAGCGTTCGCCTAATTTTAATTTAGAATAGTTTTGCTCCTGGCTGGAGGCTTTGAGTGTAGTGCTTAAGGCAGCCACAGGATTGTTCGGTTGAGCAGTAAATACCTTAGTAGTATACCTATGCCATAGTTAAAAAAAAAAAAAAACATCAAAATTCAACAACGTAACCTTGTAACGCCGGGCATAAAATAATATATTTTTTCGTTTTGTTAGAACTGCACAATTGCTTAACTTTTCCCAATTACGATTACATATTTATTGTAATAATGACCGATACGAGTAATTTTACGATTTGCTTTCACTAAACTGACAGACGTCAAATGTTACCTATTAAAATGGCCTTACTTTATCTAAGTATATAATGATGGGCTTCATATCGTACTGGCTGCAACAAAATTAAAGATAACAAAATCCTAATTTTCAGAAGAGGTGTACGAATAAAAAAAACGCTTTTATACAGGGTGGAAAAAAGACGTAAAGACGGTAGGTGAAAGCTAATTTTAGTCAAAGAAAAAGTTTTATGTTTGATGTGACTTACATTTTACAAATAATACAATACCTACTAAATAACTTGGACTTCTTGCTATAACGATGTCAGATTTATCTCGATAGTTGAAGGATTCTAAATAGCCTTGAGCTTCTGTGAAGTATTGTAGGCAGCCTGTAGGTGCAGCTAGGTCATCTGATGACGACAATTGCGTTACCTGTAAAATTATAACCGTTTAATAAAACTATTAAAAACAAACAAACTACATCAAGTTGGCACGATTGGGTTGGCTTGACACAGAGTGGCGTCATTGTGCGGTTGCTGTCGATTCCAGTGATTGGTTGCTATTTCGATTCCCGTGCGGGACAAATATTTGTAGGTATATTATTATGGCCTAGATATAGTGCCCTCCAAAATATGGTAAATTTATACCACTTCAGATGCCACAGTGAAAATTCTAGTTTCAAATGTTAGCACTATAACGTTTTTATTGTCTAATTCAACGACTATGATTGATAAGGGACTATCTACCTGTTTTTTTTAAACCAGCGTTTAGTTGAAGTCGATAAAATTCAACTAACTTTTGGTGGGCGCTGGTGCCGATTCTCTTGTCACAAATGCCTCTAAACTAGACTAAATTCACCAAAATTTAGTTTATTCCTGTCAAACGATTCAAAACTCAAAAACTCAAAACTCAAAGCATTTATTTCAATTAAACCCTTTACAGGCACTTTTGAATTGTCAAAGAGTCAGTTAGTCAGAAAGTTGAAGCTAGTTGCCCATTCCAAAACGTAGATCTCTATGGAGAAGAACGGGCAAGAAACTCCAAGGACACTCTTTTAAATATAGAAATTACAAAATCCTGGGTACATTACTCTTGTTGATTCTATATGTGAGAACAATGTAAAAAAAATATAAAATCAAAAACGATTAAAAACATAAGATTAAGAATAAGCCCTGGCAGATAAGAGATGACCAGTCTCAACTGACGGCGCCCGTTCACGAACATGACGATTTCCCATTCTGAAATAGACTAAAGTGGCACAACTTAACTATATTTTAGCATACAAGTATGTACCACGAGGAGTCGCAATTGTCAAATTCGATTTTAGATGCGTCAAAATAATTTTTAAATTTAGAGACCTTTTATTGCAGAATAGCTTTAAGATTCTCATAGCCAAAACTAAGGAATTTTAGTGATAGTTTAGTTAGTTTAGTTCGGTGTACAAGAGAATCGGCACCACTGTAGAACTTGCTGTTCGCAGACCTCACGCTCGGGGTCATGTTTCGTACGATAGGTATTTATGATAAAGTATTTAGGTAGGTACTTTACCTAAGTGAACTTATTGAAATAGGAAAATTTTACCTTCATTGAAAACAGTCTGCTATCGAAAGATGCAGTTTGGAACGTTAGATAAATGGGTCCGTCCACATCACCAACTTCAATGTAAACTGAAACAAAGTCTTCTATCAAACGAAGTCCACTAACATTACCTACCAACTTGTTAATAAAATAACATCACGCCTGTAATTTCTCGAAGGGTTAGGTAGTTAGCAGTTTGAAAACAAAATCCCGTGAACACGATGACCACATCTGTTACCACCCCGGTTCTATAGCGGCCGAGCGCAGCAAGCAGAAATAGTCCTTACGGTGTATAGATATGAACTTCTTCAATGGTACCTTAGCTTGTAGGTACATCCACCCATATTTCGCCAGTTATCGCCGAGGTTGTTGTTACTTGTAATATTCTGAGGTAGGAAATTGTATGAAGCAAAATATTAGGAAAGTGTAGTGTACTAGGTGTAGCCTACACTGTGTAGGTATGTGTTGTGTGGGCATGTCATAGTGTTTCTTACCGTGTTGACCCGTATTGATCCCGCAAACGATCGGTATTATGCTATTGACATTTTGTCCTGATACAATGAACTGATCATCTTGGCATGAACCATCCGTAGGTGGAAGCAGCTGGAAAGGATTTTAAAACATTAATTTAATTGCTCACGAAACGATTCATATACCAAAAATATTTACCTAGAAATAACTTAGTATACAAGGTGGAGATTTAGTGATCTGCTCGCATCCCTCGTAGGAGGTTTTTTACAGGGTGCATGAAGGTTTTTTTTCACGACTCGTTTAGGGTGCAGGGAATAAATGAAGTACTTATGAAAGAGTAATCAGTGATTGGAGTGATTATGCAGGTGATATTCAATCTGTATCTTTTAAATGATTATCGGTTCTCACCTCGAAATTCGTAAAGTCCAAACGTATCTGTTTGATGTCTTCAGAAGCTTTGTCCAAAGCAAAAGCACAGGACAGTCTTTCAGTGCTCGGCGAAGGGAAATCTGGGTTAGTGAACCACCCTGACTCCGCAGCAGAACGTTCGTCACATAAAAATTGTGCTGAAACATTGTTTGCAAAATGTTTACCTATCCACTTAACATTTTAAATCGCTTAAAAAATGACTGCTGCATTTTTTTTATCCCGATGGTATGTGATGATCAGGCCGAAGGTGGAAGCGAGCTTCACCCGGAATCCTCAACCACAGATGAACTAGCTATTTAACGTACTTCTAACCGTCGAAACACAACAATGCTGTTAACATAGTTATTATGGCGACAGCCTTAGATAAGATGGTGGTATAGCTACCACCAAGTTATAACTTGGTGGTAAGCGTATACGCTTAGATACCGCTGTTCTAAGTCCGCCTGGGTAGCCCCAGGTGGACTTAGAACAAGCCCTGCTACCAGCAAACAAACCGAGCAGAAAATTTTGCCACCACTGGAAATCGAACCACCTCTGGGTCTGAGATAGGTGGTCTAACCACTAGATCACAGAGGTGGTTAAAAAATTATATACATAAACTAACAACATTTAAACTTTAAATGTTGTTAAGTTTATGTAAATGATATTCGCCACTCCTTCTGCCGTCTTCTTAACGACAGGCGCCAAACCTTTTAAAGGTTTGGCGGAAGACGGCAGAAGGAATGGCGGATATCATTCTTACACAGCTAAATGCAGTGTTATGTCTTTTAGGCGTACACATAATCCCAGGCATGTTCAATACTTCTGAGGAGAAGAACCAATAAATCGTGTGAACTCTGTCAAAGATCTCGGAGTACTATTTGACACGAAAATTACTTTCCACGAACATAATATGAGGGCTGAGAACTAGGTTTTGTTATTAGGAATATATGCGAGACTTTAACAACTCACTGGCATGGCTTGGCAGTGATTTGGAATCCTTAAGAGAGCACTTACGCCGTACTTCTTGAGAAAGTCCTTTTGGAGTTATTTGAAAAATTATGTTTAATTTAATTTCTTTACAAAAAACTCTTCGTAGGTACCCTTTCCTTTATCCTAAAAAATTCTTACTTGGCGTACCTACAAAATTTTAATTCTCTGGAAGTAAGGCGTATTAAGGTGTTTTACTCTATACGAGAAAAAATCTAAAAATATATTATTGAGATAGCTTAGGCAAAAAGCAGTTGGAAAACGTTAGCTTTAGTTCATAAAATAGCAAACTAAATTTTAAAATTCAATTCAAAGGTTTCAGCTTTTTTAATCTGTTTCATAACACCATTAGATAGTAGTCGCCATGTTATTACGTCGTACGGTTATGTAAACTTAGGAGTGTTAACTGTCAACTATCAGCGTACCTTTAATCTATAAATTTGTTTACTTATTGAACTGACGTCATGACCACAGAGCAATACGGCGTCCACTGCGTCCAGCGTTTTCGTCGATATACGCGCGAAATTTGAAAATGCAAAATTTAAATGCATTTTTATGGCACTTAACGATTGAATAAAATTTTTGTGAATTTTTAGTGGTTCATTAGCACTATAGAATTTAATTGCGACACTTTTCAAAAATGGGTGTAATACCCTATTACTTCTTCCATAACACAGCTTGCCGTATTAAGCGCGCTGAGTACGATTGTCCAGAACTTGTGGCTCAATCGCTGCGGCTTTTTGTTCCTATTTGTATTAAGCGCGCTGAGTACGATTGTCCAGAACTTGTGGCTCAATCGCTGCGGCTTTTTGTTCCTATTTGTATTAAGCGCGCTGAGTACGATTGTCCAGAACTTGTGGCTCAATCGCTGCGGCTTTTTGTTCCTGTTTGTTTAAACACCAATTGAGGCCGCGAAGACACGGATGTCTTTGGAAGAATTACGGATTATTGTCCTTCATTATCCTTCAGCACACATAGCGTGAAGTTACCGTCGAAGTCACGAGCTAACGATCCTCTCGTTCGGAGAGGATCGTTAGCGCCTGAACATGCTTTCCGGGAGATGATAGATGTTTGTAGTGAAAGATTCTGTGCGATGATGGATGAAAATAGACGATTAAAAGTTGTACTTTTCTATTGATTGACTTTGTAATATGTTTACTATAGTATCTATCAATTAAAAAAAAAATCTTTTGAACAGCAGAAAATAAGCATAGTTGATTAAAACGATTGGAAATGACTTACTGACGCAACATGTCCCGTAACCATCAGCACAAGACCCCATGGTTGCTGCTCCGGAGTCGGTGCACTCCGGTTCAGGCAGACACGTCCCTTCTAGACCACTGCTAGATGTACAGGGCACATGATCGAATTCTACCACTTGGAACACTTCCAAAAACCGCGTCCTTGACTTCTGTTTTGAGTTTAACTGCTTTGACCGCCTCGGTCCCACCGCAGGACACTTCTTGCGAATATGTTTTCTTTTAGGTCGTATTCTTTTCATTACATTGATGTTTTCTATTGTGTTGTTGTAATTTATTATAACGTCCTCAGAATTAAAATAAGAGACATTATTGCTATCGCTCCTGATACCGTCAGTAAAAGTGTTTGATGTTGAAATAAAATCGTGGCGTTTATTTTCGTTTTTTTTAGGATCGATTAATATTAGAGGCATGAATCGATCATGGATATTGTAATTGGTTCTAAATTCCGGATTAGACAAATTGTGTAGAGCGTCTCTTCTTTCAATGATTGCCGCGGAATACCAGCGCTCTGCCTTGGTAACTACTACAGTGCAGAGTAGTAAAGTGAAGTGTTTATCAAATAAATACATTTTCGCGCACAAATGACTGCAAAGACCAGCCACTAAGTAGGATGCATGCAGAACTGAATTGCAGTTAGTGTGACGATGCACTTGGCTTGCCCCGTGGGGACAGCGTGACGAATGTAATTATTGCCTAGAAATCGTTCTGGTTTGCTAATCTGTTCCATATAATGGATAGCGGCATGATGTATGTACCCATGGCCTCCAATTACTTTTATTAGTTTGAACTGCACACTTATGTCTGACGACATCGTATAGGCTTGTCTAAATATCCAATTTAACTTAGGTAGATAATAGTCTGGGCTGACAGGTTTAGGTTACACAGATCAGTTTGTAATGAATAAAAGACAAGGCGAACCGCGCCCTGTCTAACAATCTAACACGTGCTGATAATATGGATATTGTATGAACATTTGCAATAATCAATATCATTTTATTGTTGCCAATTTTCCTGATTTATATAGGCTAGGTTTTATTATCGGCTAGAGGTTTTAACGTAACTTTTATTGTCTGTGTATATCTTTTACCGAGCTGTAGTTCGTTCATGGTTCAAGATGCGCAGAAAATAATCAGCCATGATCCCAGTTCATATATTATATACTAGCACTTTGCCCGCGGCTTCGCTCCCGTGGTCTTTCCCGCGGGACCCGTTATTTTTCCCGGTATAAAAAGTAGCCTATGTCACTCCCTGAAAACTAAGCTTTCTAAAGTAAAAGAATTTTTCAAATCGGTCCAGTAGTTTCGGAGCCTATTCAATACCAACAAACAATCAAATCTTTCATCTTTATAATATTATTATTAGTATAGATATAGTCCATTTACATACCTACGTTTTAATTCAACAACTTTTAGTACGAGTAGCAGGACTGGGCCAGCGTAACGTGGGATGCCCGCACACCCCAGCTAGATGAAACGTAGACCTTAGAAACGCGGCTGGTTTAGGCTAGATGGGGAAGTCGTAGACCGCCACACTGATGTGGCAGAATTTGGCATAGCCCTTAACCCAAAGCCCAGCTGTGGACTGTGAATACTGCGATACCCTTAGTGACTACTGCAAAAAAAGGGATTTCTGACAATAGACCTTTCACCTTACTACACTTCAGTAAGGTCTATTACAAAATTGGTTAAAAAAATATAGTTCTCTAAATTAACTATCGAAAAGTTCTAGAGAAATCTATAATAATAATGTACCGATCTGGGTCAATACAGCCATTACTCCTATTATAAGTAATTCACCTATGTCACCTATGGATAAAACTTGACGAACTTGGTCTAGATATAAACGGAGATTATTGTTATTATGTATTACTACCTACCTAGGCATGTATGTGTTCTACATTCATGCCGTTAGGGGCTGATGCAATAAATGCATCGTTGCTTTTTAGTGGCTATAAGGTGGGGCACATACGTACCTAAAAGGGATGATAGGCTAGGCAAGCTAGGTAGTTCCATCCATCGGGGCCCAGGCATAACAATAGGGGGTACAAATTCCGCACTCCCAAGTTATCTACACTGTTGGGTTTTAGACGGAAGGAATAGAAGAATAACAGAAGAATAGAAGTTCGATAAAACCGTCCATTCTCCCCAGACAGAGAATAGCCATGATGGTTTTTTTTCTTGTGGCAATAATTCACGAGAAAAAAAAACGATGCGAGCTGGCTGGCTGCAGTTTGCGAATTGTCCTGAATATTTTTCAACGATAATGTTTAAAGTTCTATTTGGTGCTATTATACTTAATCCTATATATTACATTCAAAAACTCACAATTCATTAGGCACTCGTTGTACCTAGGTATAGGTCGATTAGGCTGAGTAGGTCTAGTCTCTTGCAAGTACATACAAAGGAGTGCCCAAGTTCTGGCAGCTGCAATTTAGTTAATCAATTATTTATGTAAGTGGTCCTGTGACTTTTGACGAGGCATGTGCAGACCTGTGTGTTAAACATGCAATCAATAAATAAGATTTTAACTGTGGTAGGTAAATAGCTAATTTTGCAAAGTCACTGTACTAAAGTCTGAAGATCTGATAGACCGTTAATTGAAAAACAAACACCTGTTCAACACATTTTTCTTACTTATATCTTATGTAGGTACCTACTTTAATCCAATGGATATTTTATTTATTAAGGACATGAGTAGGTAATAATTTGTAAATATTTCAGCACGTGATAGGACCAACTGGCCGGCTGTGTATTGTCCTTGCGTGTCTATGTGTAGGTGCAGCCACGCCTGCGCGTATCTAAGCGCTTTTTCCAAAGCTCTGCGGGCACGCATACAATGAATGCTGTCATACATTATGTTGCGAGTGCCTTGTCACACATGGGGCCCTTCGTTCTAACATGTTGACATACTGGGCCAGTATAAAAGGCTAACGCGTTTGCCGATTGAAACATATCGGTCTGAGCTTTCAGGGGTTGAACACTAAATATGCTTCTAAAAGTAAGTTATTGATTGCCATTATATTTTTACACAATAAGTAGTTGTCAATTACCTACCTATTGACGTCACTCTGAGCTATAGTGTTAGCGTTGATGTGACGATTTTGACGGCACGGTTGGCGCAGTAGTTAAGTGATTGACTGCTGCGCTGCGTGTCGCGGGTTCGATTCCCGCACGGAACAAAATATTTGTATGACCTACAAGTAGTTGTTCCGGGTCTTGCTGTTTGTGTATGTGAGTTTAAATGTTTGTAAACGTACCCACGATACAACAAAAAAAAAAAAAATGTCTTTTGTTCAACCCTTAGTGACGGTTATTGTTAGCAGCCTTTTTAAGTTGGGTAAACTTCAGATCATAGATAAAAGGATCTTCTATTTCGTAAGCAATTTATAATTACGAGGTTTGCGAAAATAAAGAACTTGTTTTCAAAATAAATACACCCAGGAGAGTCATCTGTGTCTCGAAAAATGAAAACTTAAAGTCAACTACGAAGTCCATCGGTTCAGAAATCAGGTCGAATCGAACAAATCAGTCGCATTTTATACACGGCAACTTGTGGAATGGAAATTTCATAAGAATTCCAGTGAAAGCATAAAAGGAAGTCTTGTAATTTAACAGGAACTTGGTCAGCTCTATCTGTGGTACCCCTTGTGCCTTTGTTAAATTTGCTTTGTGTATTTTTCTTTCCAGTTATTATTCTTGGTGTGCCTAGCAGCCGCCACCCACGCTGGGCTCGTGTCTCCAGTGTACAGTTCTCCTTACGCCTATGGCGGCTGGAATCCATACAGTTCCTATCCTGCACAGCCAGCAGTCGCCTCTCAGCACTCCAATATTCTGAGATCGCCGTTCAATCTTGGCCAGGTACTATCATCCTTCATGAACAAAATAAATATTACGAATAGAGATTGTGACAAATGAATGCGTATACCTTGCACTCAGCACTTGCGCTTGCGTGCGATGCCGTCTCCTTTCGAGCCGTTTTATATCTATAAATCTTTACATATTATAAAATTAAAGTTGCTTTACTTGTCGATCTATGTGACTGTTCTTCTAAACTTCGAAACGGATTTTAATAAGGTTTTCACCATCCTTTATAGAATTTATTCTGAAAAATGTGTACCTATTAATATTAAACTTGTGTCAAATCATAAAACTCGTGCGAAGCAGGTGTGGGTCGCTATAGTCCAGTATAAATTGCCCGCCGACTGCACCGTTGGTTTTGCCATCGCAAGCGCAAGTGCTGAGTTCCTAAGTTCGATCACGACCTCAAGACAGTAGTTTAGTTGGGGTTTTCCTTTGCGAATCTTTGAGTAACTGTCCGGAGTCGAGATTTCGGTTGAAGGCAATTGGCTATATGGGACGTTTGATGAAATGAGGGTGAATACTCACCTCTGCCTCAACCTTCGGGGAATACAGACGTGATGCTATGTTTTGTTGTAACAGTGTTGTTTTTATTATAAAGCCAATTTCTTTGTTAAACAGGTATCTACATACACAAAATCGATCGACACCCCGTTCTCAAGCGTCCGCAAAGCTGATGTACGCGTGAGCAACCCCGGGGTGGCCTACTCGCCTGGATACGCGGGCTACGCATCGCCGCTCGTCTCCCATGTTGGTGTCGCTCCTGTCGCCAAGGTAAGCTAAACAAAAATAATATCCGTAAATTAATGGATAGGTAAAGTATATTCGACAACGGTCGCCGTTAGGTTGGTACTGGTCATCTCTTAGCTGGCTTTTTAGCTATTTTTAGTTTTTTTTCTTATTTTTACAAAGTTCTCACATATCGTCGATTTTCTTACAAAGTGACCTAAATCGAGTATATTGTTCAGGAGAAGCTATTTTCGGTGTCGCGCTCAACAATAAAGCAAATAAAGCTCTGCAGCTTGCTCAAATAAAGGATTATTAAAATAAAGTAAATAATGTTTTAATTCAAAATTCAAAAGTCATTTATTCAAACTAGGCTGAGAATCAACACTTTTCGAACGTCAAAGTTACATAAGACAGTCCCACAAAACGCCCACCCTTCACCACTTCCTAGTGCTTTCGCTGGGAAGAAGAAGTGGCGCAACAAACTCCCCAGCAGCACAGCTGTCTGTTCAGTTAGAAAAACTTGATTCTATACAATAAGTACTTATGCAAAATAATTTACATAACGCAACATAAAACATTAAATTATAAATTAATAGTCATATGACAGCTAGCACACGCCAATATACCAACCAAAAACATCGAGATCTATAATCAAGCAGAAATAAAAATACCTAAACGTAAACAATATCTAAAAAAGGAAATAAAGCCTCCAGGCATAAAGGGCGTCAAACGAGCTGGAGAGGCCCTCTACGGAAGAGGAAAACCACCTTGTAGGGACGACCACCGTAGTGGCCCTTACAGAGTCAGCAGGTGGTGAGCCGGATGCCGCTGGCGGCTCCAATTCGGAGCGAGCGGCCAGGTTTGCGGAGGCCGTGGCTGCCGCGATCAAGGGTTTGGCCTTGAAGAGGACTCAGTCCTCTAAAGACAAGGCCATACCCGCGGTCATGGCCTCTATTTTGGCGGCAGCGGAGGCCTATCACCTCAGGCCTCCGTCGGACGGCATGTCCGAGATGCGGGCGGAGGTCGCCCGCTTGACAGCCGCCATGGAGCTTCTCCGAAAGGAAAATGAGGAGCTCCGAGCGGACCTGGCCGGGCTCCGGGGAGCCGGCCCCATGAGGTGCCACAGAGGAGGGAGCAGCATGGGCAGGGACGGCCCGTGCCTGCGGAGGACCGGGTTCTGACCCTGGTGAGGCAGGAGATGGCTTCTTTGCGGTCTCGTTTTTCCGCGCTAGAAGCCATCGTCCTGCGCCCTCCTCTAGCGGCGAGCTCGGCGGCGGCCTCTGGCCAGCAGAAGACGGCATCGTATGCCACCACCGCAGCTGCCTCGGCCAAACCAGGCTCGTCGGGGCAGACTAAGGGTGGGGTGGTTACACAGGCGGCGAGGGCCCCGGCCCAGGTGGCGAAGGTCCCGGCCCAGGCGGCGAAGGCCCGGGCCCTAGCGGCGAAACAGCTGCACCCGCCTCCTCCTAATTCTACCCCGGCTGACGCCGAATGGCAGGTAGCCGGGGAGAAGAGGAAGGCGGCAACGACGATGCTCCGGAGGTGACCGAGGTAGAGATGAGGGTGGCGGTACGTAGGCTGAATGCCAGAAATACCGCCCCAGGACCCGACGGCTTACCTGGGAAAGCCTGGGTCCTGGCCTCAGAGGCTCTCGGGCCTCGACTAAGGGGGCTCTTAAGCGCATGCATGGAGAGGGGCCAGTTCCCGCTTCGTTGGAAGACGGGGAAACTGGTCCTCATCAAGAAGCCGGGGCCCTGCGGACTCTCCGTCTGCTTACCGGCCCATCGTGCTGCTCGACGAGGTGGGCAAGCTCTTTGAAAGAGTAATTGCAGACCGCCTTGTCGGGCGGCTGGTGCGGGTGGGGCCGGATTTGGCGGAGAGCCAGTTTGGTTTCCGCAGGGGGCGCTCCACGGTGGACGCCATCATGCGCGTGCGAGCCCTCACGACGGGGGATGCGGTGGCTCGGGGTGGGGTCGTCTTGGCGGTGTCCCTAGACATCGCCAACGCCTTCAATACCCTGCCCTGGAGTTGCATCAGGGAGGCACTCCGGTATCACCGGATGCCGACCTACCTCTGTCGTGTGGTCGAGGCCTATCTGGCAGACAGGGCCATCATCTACCCCGGTCACCAGGGAGAGTGGAACCGGCGAGAGATGTCGTGCGGTGTCCCACAGGGATCGGTCCTGGGGCCGCATCTGTGGGACATCGGATACGACTGGGTGCTGCGCGCCGACCTCCCCAATGGCGTCAGCGTCGTTTGTTACGCTGCCGATACGTTGGTCCTGGCGCAGGGGAGGTCGCACCAGGCGGCGGTCGAACTAGCGACACACGGGGTTGCGACAATCGTGGCCAGAATCCGGCAGTTGGGACTCGAGGTGGCCTTGCACAAGTCCGAGGCCATGTGTTTTCATGGTCCTCGGAACGCGCCACCGTCGGGTTCCCAAATAACGGTAGGAGGGGTTCACATCGGCGTCGAGTCGACGATGAAGTATCTGGGACTCGTCCTCGACAGTCGGTGGAACTTCGTGGAGCATTTCCGACGTTTGGCTCCGGCAGGAGGCTATACGCGGGGATCGTGCGGTCCATGGCCCTGTACGGGGCACCGGTGTGGGCGCGTTCCTTGAGGCGGCGGCCTGACCGCCGGTTGAACGCGTCCCAGAGGGTCATGGCCACCCGGCTGGTCCGGGGATACCGCACGGTCTCCGGAGAGGCGGCCAGCCTCCTTGCCGGATTGCCGCCATGGGATCTAGAGGCAAAAGTCCTCGCGCATATTTGGGAGTGGCGCGAGGAGGCGAAACGCCGGGGCTTGACTCCGATGCCGCGAGAAATCGCGGCACAGCGGACAGAGCTCCGACGGGATCTCATGGCGTCATGGAGAGTGCGATTGTCGCAACCCAGTGCTGGGCACGCCACTATTGCGGCGATAAGTCCCCTCTTTGAGGAGTGGCTGGAGAGGCGCCACGGCGTCCTCACCTTCCGCCTGACGCAGGTCCTCACCGGACACGGCTGTTTCGGGAGGTACCTGTTTCGGATAAGGCGGGAGGAAACGCCCGGGTGTCATCACTGCGTGGATCGCCCGGAGGACACGGTGGAGCATACGGTGGAGGTATGCCCGGCTTGGGCAGAGCACCGCCGTGTCCTCGTGGAGGCGATTGGTGGCGGGGATCTCTCGCGTCCGGCCCTGGTCCAGGCCATGGTACGGAGCGAGAGGGCATGGGAGGCCGTCACCTCCTTCTGCGAAGCAGTAATGCTCGCGAAGGAGGAGGCGGAGCGCGTGAGGGAAAGGCAAATTTCGCGCCCTCACGCCCCTAGCCGCCGCAGGAGGAGACGCCCTGGGCGTCGGGAATCAATTGCTGATTCCCGGCCACCGTAGGCGCGGGCTTGCGGACGGTGAGCAATGGGTAGCTCAACGTCCGGTAAGGACCAAGCCCGTGTCGACGGCGCGTTGTGTTCCACGCGCGCCTCAAAGAGATGTCAGCGAATGAAGGGGTCCGATGAGACCATTGCCTGCCGGGGTTGCGGGAAAGTCCGAAAGGGATACCGTGGCCCCCTGGCATTGCACAGGCAACAGAAGGAACACGGGTGGGTTTTAGTCAGTAAGAGTCTGACACGCCCTCCCGCTCCACCCAGAGCGGGAGGAGTCATTTGATGATTTCCCACCCAAAAAAAAAAAAAAAAAAGGCATAAAGGGCGTGCCCGCTTACATATAGCTGTAATTAACCAAACTAAATCTGTAATTCAAGGCCGTTTTGCAAATGTAGATTGTTCAATTTAAAAGTTAGTATTTATTTAAGTTAAAATTACATGGGACTTAAACATAACTGGCGAAATGTGTAACTATATGTCTGCCTAACCCTTCAAGGATTACAGGCGTGATAAGAATATTGTATTTCTGAAGAGTGGTTTCCCTAAGATACGACTGTATCTTTAACAGTACCACTAAATTAAACACATTCATTTAGCTTTTGTTTTGAGATTTTGGGACAACTCATTAAGAGGGCCAACCTCAAATTAGAGAAAAGATGAATCATTCCTTTTCAATGTAAGTAATTGACCGAGAAATTATTTCAGAACGACTCGTTTTAAAGAAAAAAGCCGTGGGTTCCGTTTTCACTACTGAAAGCTCAGTCATCTCCATAGACTACTACATTATATACTCGTAGGTACGTCATCTCTGTCCAGTTGACGTTTTGTCCAGAATAATCTTTTCATAAAGAAAGTAGTCTCAGATCAGACCAAGGAACTTAACGATCAGACGACAGCTTTTTAAAGTTCAAGAATTCTTACTTGCTCCGTCTTGCGAGTTTAAATATCGAGATAGGTTGGGCTGGTGTAAAAATGTACTTATCCAGCTTTTTTGATGGCAATATAATCAATGGCGCTGCGAGCAGAATCGCCCTCACTTTGGCCGTGATTCGGAACAGAAATCCCGGTTGGAGTTACTGGAGTTATTAATCACATATACCTACATCAGAGTTCCTGCCGTGATTGCAAACAAATAACATTTGTTTAAGCCCCTGTCATCACTCTGCTTTAGGAATATGTACAACTGTGTCGAAATTTCTGATGATCCCCTTTTGCTTTGGCCTTCATGCCACGTATAGCAGTATAGGAATCTGCCGTGGTCATGACATAGATGGTAACTATACACGGATGATCACCTCTTATGGAAAACTGCAATTTCGTTAGATATCGGTAAATTGATGACTTGCTTTAAGTCAAATGTACCTCATTTTATGGTTACAGAGGTATGCTTCGATTCTTATTTGCATATACGTCACTTAGTAAGTTTTTTTTTATAATGAGCATATTCGCCATTGTGATAACTAGTAAACGGTAGAAGATATCAATACCCCTATTAGACAGATTGATAGAGCTTTAAAAATAAATTGTTACGGTATTCCTAATGCAGTTACGTTAAAAACGTCAGTTACGTCACTTCGTAAGAAAAGCGACGTTATTATAATTCTCTAGTCCATATCGATCGAAACCTACGCTGGAATGCCACTGGAATACTGTGAACCTGCACTAGAATGTACCCATTCCAGTGAACAATCCAGTCCAGTGTCTGGATTGACAGTCTACTTTTTCATTCCAGCGCCACTGGAATAGTGTAGACGGCCAATCCAGTGCTAGATTAAACTTTGAACACTGAACACGCATTGTTGTTTTTGTCTGACTGACTGAATGACTGGAATAATGTAGACGATTTGATCCAGTCTAGCACTGGACTGTATTAACCCGCAGGGTTCCTCATCATCATCATCCGCAGCCCACGACTTCATCCACTGCTGAGCATACGCTTCTCTTTTCATGTGCCAGTTCCCATGCTCTTGTGCCAGCCTCATCGAGATTCTACCCGCAATGGCCGCCGGGTGACCGATACTTCGTCTTCCAGTCCTTGGACGTCCTTACTCCACCTGTAATCACTACACCTTGCGAGGTGTCCAGCCCTACTCCATTTGAGTTCCATGGCTCTCTGTGCAACTCTTACCCTGGATTATTGGACTGGAATAAATGTGAACCGGCGATAACTTTATAAAAATGTTGACAGTATCTTTCTGTTTGGGGTCTATGGGCTATTGTCCATAGTGCGCGTTTCTGGCTATCTACAAAGTCTATCACTTTTAATATTATAATCATAACTGTTTCCCCAGAGAAGTATGCTATAGGTATCTATTTTTTTATTGGCAAACACAACAGCAACCATAATAGTTATTTTGTATAGGTATTTAAGGCAGCACATCAACCTACTACAATCTGTCAATTTCTTTAATAGATTTTCAACTTTATTACTAGAGCGAAAGGTTCAAAGTCGATTGGGAAAATTTGACAGTTTCGGTTAGGTTGACGTCAGCTGGCGTCTGTACCTAACCTACACAGTATATAAAGTGAACGTAATCAAATATAAAAAACAACCCTTTTATCGCCATTGAACTCTCATGTAGACTGATGTGTGATCTATTTAATGATGATAATAAAGCTAGACTGCTAAATGAATAAGACTTAGCAAAACTAGCGAATCAAATATTATTTATTTATTTATCTAAGTGGGAAATTATGTATTTATAAAAAAAAATTAAAAAATACAACCTAATACCCATAGCTAGGCTAGGTGTACCTAAGCGGTATTATGTAAAATTTGATTTATGTAATAAGCTGCCGCAAATTTCACGGTTTGGAACGTCGTTAAAAATAGAAGAAAGAAGAAAGAAAGAAAGAAAGAAAATACGTTTATAAAATACATTATCACATTACTGGGTGGGACTCACCTTACCAAGATCGTTCATAATTTTTATATTCATATTGCTTTAGGTAAGTGGGTAGGCTATAGAAAATTCGCAAGCTAGGATATGAAAAAGTGGTCGATACCTTCTTCTCTTAGGTGTCACAATGACATGGAATTCTGCAAGAGAATATTTTCCCTATTGCTTCCTATAACTTTTACGGCGTTTTCGATAGGTGGAAAGTAGTTATTAGGGTTCCGTACGTCCGAATGAAAAACTGGAACCCATAAAGGTCACAAAGGCCACAAAGGTCATCACTCGGTCTGTCCGTCTGTCACAACCAATTTCCTCCGAATCTCCGATTAAGTTCTTTGGTACTTACACATATGAATTTCTGTGACCAAAAGTAAAACGTGTAACGTATAATAAATGCATTTTGAATATGGGGTTCACTTTTAAGAAGCAAATAAGGAAATTAGAAAAAAAGTTTTGCAAACTGTACCCACCTACCGTGTGACATATCAAACAAAAGGGTTGCGAGGCCCACAAATAAAAATAAAAAAAGTACCTAAATAAAAGTTGTATAGAGAAAATTGATGAAAATTGACCACACCATCTTCGAAACCACTGAGCCTAAAATTTTGAAAAAATACTGGAGGTAGTTCTATATTTATAGATTACAGGAAAACCTATAATAAGTCTATGGTTTTAAAATAACATGGTAAATCTCTCAATATTGTGCGTACAAACTTACTTTAGCAGTTGAAATGTATGTGAGAACATGGTGAGAACATGTTTTGCAACTATTCTTGAGAGAAATTCATCCCAACTACGGAACCCAACATTGTGCGTGGTCCGACACACACTCGACCCGTTTATTAGATATTAAAATATTTTTTTCTACAAATCACTTATTTATATTGTACTCTTTTTTTTTAAGGTGGCTACTGCTGGTCTTCTTGGAGTGGCATACTCGGCTGCACCCACAGTGTCCCACATGACATATAGCAATGGACTTGGCCTCGCATATGGCTGGTAATAACCGACGAGTTTAATGTTAGACTATTTAATTACAAATTGTATAAAATGCATAGAATGATTCCTCTTCATTTTTTACCTGTTAGTTGTTAACATAAATTATTTAAGTACCTACATGGTAGTATTTTTTATAAATATATTATTTTCCAAAAAAAAATCTTTTTATTTCTTTCTTCTTTCTTTTTGTAATGATACCTATCGCAAGCATTTCTCCAAGAGAACAATATCCAGAAGCTTTTGACTATGTCCTTGACCTAGCCTTCTCTTCAGTGGATGAGTGGACTTATAATACCTACCTAAAAGTCGAGACCTCTTCTTATTTATTTCTCGCTAAAGCCCCACCGTGCCCTTGCGGACGCGGCAGGTACACGCAGTTTTTTCAGTATAGTATAAAGTTATTTTTTTTATTTTTTTTTAGGGCATCTCGTAGCTCACCTCTGAGGTGATGACTACTTAACCGGACAATCCTGCGGCTGCCTTAAGCTACTAAACTCAAAGCCTGCGGCCAGGGGCAAAACTATTCTAATTAAAACTAGGCGAGCGCTCGCTAATGGCACCTCCTGTGGGGTACGGACCTCGGCTTAGGGCGTCGCTGGGGGGAGGACAGCAGGCTGGCGCATCAACGGGCAAGGGTCGGGGGGGAGTATTATTTACTCGGGCGGGACGCGATCGCGGAGGACCTCGCCGGCGAGGTCAGAATGCGGGTCGGTGTCTGTGTTTGTGCACTGTACTTGTGGCCCTATTGCTCTCCTGGAGGAGGGTTATGGGGTCGTCTGGGTCGGTAAGGATTTGCCTCGGGCGGCGGATCTGACTGATTCTACTAGGGACATAGTTGGCGGCCTCGACAACCAGAGGGTTGCGGTGTTTGGCGGCGGACTCAAAGAAACGCTTGGAATTGCGTTTGAGAAATTGGTGGATTGTGGGGATCTTTAGGTCGAGATGGAGGATCTCGTTCCTAACGTACCAGGGGGCACCGGTGATTTTACGGAGGAATCTATTTTGGAGCATTTGCATCCTATGGATATGGCGGGGTTTTGCGTGTGCAAATACGGCTCCCGCATAGGTCATAATGGGACGAACGCACGCCGTGTAGGTACGTACGCAATTTGCACCTTAGTGACATTTTGCTACGTGCATTCAGGACAGAGTGAAGTCTACCGAGAACGTAAGCGGCTCGCGAGCGGGCCTGCTTTATGTGATCGCTAAAGGTGAGATGCTGGTCGAGGACAACACCTAGGTATTTGGCTCGCTTCTCCCAGGGGATAGGCTCGCCTAACATGGTGATAGGTCAGGGGGGTTTGAACCTTTTACGCGGTTTCAAAAAGAGAACCGCTTGGCTTTTATCCGGGTTGACTTCGATCGTCCACTTTCTAAACCAGGCGCCGAGCATGTCGACTGAGGTCTGGAGAGTGCGGGCTATCGAGTCAGAGCTGGTACCCTTGTAGTAGATGGCCGTATCGTCTGCAAACAGAGCCAACTGCGCCCTTCTACTCTTTGGGATATCACTGGTGAAAAGCGTGAAGATTAGGGGGGAGAGCACAGAGCCTTGAGGGACTCCTGCACGGATAGGACGGGGGGAGGATATCGCTCCTTCGATACGGTAGCGGAAGGTGCGGTTTGACAAAAAGTCCCGTAAGATGAGCACGAGACGATCTGGCACACCGAGTTTGTAGAGCTTATATAATAAGCCGTTGTGCCAGACTTTGTCGAACGCTTTCGCTATGTCGAAGAATATTGCACCGGTTATCAAACCGCGTTGGAAGCCAGCGCATATGTTTTCAATAATCCGGTGGGCCTGATGCACGCTAGAGTGCTGGATTCGGAACCCAAACTGTTCGTTGGGGATGAGGCCCTCGGTTTCGGCATAGTCTCTTAGACGCTTATAAATAAGCCTCTCATAGACTTTGACGAGTACCTTGAGCAAACTGATGGGGTATAGTATAAAGTACTCTGTGATCTCTATTATACTCACAAATAAGGGCTAATATGGTATGTGAATCATTTTACTTTATGGCCTGATAGAACGACTAAATCATTCGAACACAAAAATATCTATGGGCAATATTTAAAAAACAGCAACATCAAACCTGCTTGGTCGCGCGTGAGTGCTGCCGCTCAATATTTACAATTATCAGTGTTTTTGTGATATTTTCGACGGTAAGTGGTGTATTAATCATAGTATTTTCATTTTTTAGTTCTTATAACATAGTTTTAGATAATATTTGCACGAAATAGTATAATTAAATCATATTTTTGAACAAAATAAATCTTACGTGAAATTGTTTTGTGTGTAGCAAATAGATGAATATTCATTTCTATGTGGTTATTACCTCATCGTAGATAAAACTTTCACGAAATAACCTCCTAAAATCTTATTTTTGAAACAAAGAAATTTTATCAAAAAGCCGCCACTCAAGGTCGTAAAATGTTGGCTGTTTTTGTCAATATTGATGTGTTTTTGTGTGTCATCGACGATGAGTGTATTACATACTATTTGCACTAACTATTATCATAAATACTTATGAAATGTCTCGGACAAAACCCGTCAAGTGTTCATTTTATTTATGAATTTTGACTATTTTACAATGAATTGAGTGTATCTGTAAGATGTGTAAAGCTCTAAAACTAATAATAACTATATATTTGGGTCATTCGAGGTGTATTTCTTTTTAAATTTTATAAATTTCAATAATGTTTATGGTGAGTGCCAAAAATATCGTTGACCACCACAGACTACATAGCAAGGAACATATTTACTCTAAGAGAAGAATGACAACTACGTACAAATAAAATGGTACGGTTTTTGGCGCCTCCTGGTGGATGCCCCCGAAAACTTGTGAAAGCGGGAAATTCTAAATCGGATTTCTTTGAAATATTTATTTAAAGGTCTGTCCACCAAAGCAGAACTGGGAAACTGTAACCGATGTGCAATTTCACTGGTTACAATTTTCCAGCTCCGCTTTGGTGGTCTAGCAGCCTTAATATTTAAATTAACTTAAAAGGTGAATAGGAGACAATTCTTGATTGTAGAAAACTTTGAATTTTGACAAAATCACAAATTTGTAGTTTTTTGTAAAAGTCAAAGCTTCTTACATAATAAAAACAGTAGTTTGCCTTTATCCCAGTACTTTTATTATAAATTACACAATACGTATTACATACATAGGAACTATGAAAATGGGCAGTCGATTTTATACATAACAAGTTGTTATTTATAAATTTGACTTTTACTTAAGTAAATATATGTTATTACAAAAACCAACAACATGAATTTACTTGAGTAAAATTCCTCTTTTAATGAGCTGTTTTCCGCAAATCAGGCTCGAATTGTATAAAAGGAACTCGTACATAAATGATGTTATATCACAAATTACATGACTCTTTTAAAGATTTACCCATGTCAAAAAAAAACTAACGCAATGGTTAAAAGAAAAATGCTTTTACAATCTCAATACATGTCAGATCGCGGAGAAGGAAACTGAAATAAATAATATTGGTGGTACAATATAATAATTAATGTTAACATTTTGACGAAACGAATTTTGATAAAAAATTTGATAAATCAAAACTGCGAGAATTGTATAACAATATTTACGACGGCAGACCACACAGTTATGCATTCTTTTATACAGTTTAAAGAATATAATGATTTTAAAGAATCTCTAAATTATGCAAGTAAAAGCTTTGTTCTTTGTGGAATTTTGTGCCACCTATATAAATGATTTGTCATAAAAACATGATTGCATGATTTATCAAACATGTTAAAACTTTCCGTCAATTTTAACTTTTTAAACGATTGCACGGAGCACGAAGAGCATTATATAAATTATTTAAAAGCACAATAGCACTAAGAAAAATACTACCTACACATGTTTCAGCAAATTAATTTTTTTCTTAAGTGCTATTGTGGCGGATTCCTGGGAAAAAGATCTATTTTTTTTTGTACAAAATCTTTTAATTGTTATATGAAATACACTTTTAATTATATGATTTATATTTTGCTCTTTGTGCTCCTCGCAATCGTTTAAAAAGTTAAAATTGACGGAAACTTTTAACATGTTTGATAGATCATGTATTAATGCTTTTTTATGTGCATTCGATGACAAATAATCATTTATATAGGTGGCACAAAATTCCACACAGAGAACAAAGCTTTTACTTGCATAATTTAGAGATTCTTTAAAATCATTATATTCTTTAAACTGTATAAAAGAATGCATAACTGTTCGGTCTGCAGTCGTAAATATTGTTTTACAATTCTCGCAGTTTTGATTTCTCAAAATTTTTATCAAAAATCCACACACATAGGCACATGCTTGTGATTCACCATTCTCCTCAAATACTTCCTGGTGAATGTTGTCGTCATTAAATCTCCATACCGAAGATGAGGTTGAAATTTCTTCGGTACGGCTTTCACGCCGATTATTTTTTCCAAAAAACATTTTAAAATTGTCAATAATGACCTCATTACTATCGAGCTCACAGTTTCCACCACCAATGTGAGAAAGGTTGCTTATAATAGCCGTTTTTAAGGCTGCGACAAACTGGCCAGTGGTAGGACTACAGTTTGAACCACAATTTCCTCGAATGCACCCAAATAAATTTTCTAAAGGATCTTGTTGTAGCCTTCGAGTCGCAAGACTTTTTATAGTTTTATGTTTGTGGCGCAAACTCTCCCACAACATTTGAACACCATTAAGCGTCCACAGCCAACCTATTTGCGATGGTGGTGTGCATTTGGAGCCTAGAAATTGCAGTGACTGCAAAAATGTTTTCATTTCATTTATAAATTTAAAATGAGGTGATGAAATTTTTAAATGGGTCGAGAAAGGTTTTCCTCTCCGCAGATCCGCCGTGTCGCTGTTCAGCGTGTCGAACAGCTTGTCCATTCTGTCTATGATATCCGCCGTCACAGCCGCGTCAGCAGTTAAATCACCTGTAATCACAAAATATTTCATTTTATTATGATGATTTAAAATATAAGAATGTATCAATTTATTTACTACAAGTTTCCACCCGTGACTCCTCCCGCGTTGTCAGAATGAATACTGCCCTATGTCATTCCGCAGGTTTCAATCTATCTCCATACCAAAAAAATCGAAATCGGTTCAGCAGTTTATTAGCCGTATACGTAACAAACAGTCATACAGATAGACTGAGCTATTTTTCTCATTTGTAATATTATAATGTAGTATGAATTTTTAGAACAAATAGCTTTTCAAATTATCATTAGTGTGTTATTTATTATTATTAGTGGATTTTTGAGATAGGGCAGTAAGGGCAGCTATCTGAACCGTTGTAGCTACAGGAAAACGGTCCTAAGAGACTGTCCTTAACTTTTGGAGACATTTCGATCTGTATTCACAGATTTTGAAATAAATGCACAGTCAGCAAGAAAATGGTCAGTTTTCCCAAAAAAAAAAAATTGTTGCCTTTCGATCCTGTTTCTTTTAAGGACCAAAAACTATTTATGAGCAACTGAGGTTTGAGTACTAGAAAAATCAGAAATCGCAAAAAACTTTTCCCTTACATTTCATAAGAAATTAAACTCCAACTTAGTTTTTACGATGGATAGACTGGCCGAAAATAATGGAAAAAAAAATTAAATTGAAAAATCGTAAACGTGTTACAATTTTATTTTATTTGAGAATATAATTGAGATAGTTTGTTGCTTTCGAAAACAGTTTTTCCATACAAACGTTTTTTTGCGATTTCTGATTTCTAATTTCCTACGACATGTAAGAGAAAAGTTATTTGCGATTTCTGACTTTTCTAGTACTCAAACCTCAGCTGGTCTAGAAGAGTTTTTGATCCTTATAAGAAACAGGATCGATTGACATCAAAATAACTTTTTGTGAAAAGTGCCCAGTTTCATGCTGACTGTACATTTTTTCAAAATCTGTGAATGCAGATCAAAATATCTCAAAAAGTTAAGGACAGTTTCGTAAGACCGTTTTCTTGTAGCTACAACCGTTAAGATAGCTGCCCTTACTGCCCCATCTCAAAAATCCACCTATATAGTGCAAATAGTCTCAAAGTAAAATGGCCGTGACTTACAGACAGATGGACAGAACGAAATTATAAGGTTTCAGTTTCGCCGTTTAGAGCGACGGAACCCTAAAACTATCTAGGAATCCTTTACATATGCATACATTTCAATAAACTAAGTTACCTTTTGCTATTTTAGCTAACATGCCAGCAGCAACTGTGTGGCTCAGCACCTGAACGGCTAGTTTAACCCTCATCTTTTGTTTCGTATTTGGATTCATATGTTCTTGTCTGAGACCGGGTGCAAACACAAAGTTCGGATTTGAGTTGTCCAGTTCATAAAATTCGACAATGTGACTCCATTTAGCTACACCTGAAACAATATAAATATAATTATCATGAACAGTTTAAATATTGTCAATTAAATCAAATATATTTATTTGCTAGAATATGGTACACAAGTTGTTACAGTAGTTCTGCCGGGGTCGCGGGAAAGTCCGAAAGGGATACCGTGACTCCTAGCAAGTACAGGCAACTGAAGGAACACGGGTGGGTTTTAGTCAGTAAGAGTCTGACACACCCTCCCGCCCAGAGCGGGAGAAGTTATTTGATAATTTCCCAACCAAAAAAAAAAGGTGTTACAGTAGTTTGTTTCAGCATATCCTGACATAAAATGGCGTGCAAATGTATTCACAATCAGCAATGTCAATTAATATAACTTACAAATGACAGATTCTATTGATGTCTTCTAAATAGTCCATAATGGTATCTGGTAAATAGTAATAGTTTGAAGAGTATTTTTTTCAACATTGTCAGCGGTGTCTTTAAAACTATTTGGTAAATGATTGTAAATAATAATTGGCATTTTAGTTATATTTATGGCAGCCGAAGTCTCTTTATTTGGCCTGTCAGTGCTAGTTTGCCACATTGAAAAGGTTTCTTAATTAATCAAAAACTGCCAGTTATTTATAAAATGTAATTTTTACCTGTTCCTTGTTTTTCATCAGCTGATGTTATATTTGTTGAGCATTCTATGTCATACTTTAAAAATAAATTTCTGAAGCACTTAATTAAATGAGGTGGATCAAAAAGTGCAACAATTTTTTTATTATTTGCTTTAAAATGTGGACAGGTAACAGTTGCCCCTAAAATGCTTAAAGCCCTCCTATTGACTCCATCCATGTCACACACAGTGGCTGCTATATTAATGCCATGTTCATGACATTGTTGAAGCACCTGAAAAAGAAACATAATTTGAACTACATATTTTGCTCTATTGGTGAAGTTTATGCAAGGCAACTATACCATAAATACAGTAAATTATTAGCATTATACATTCATACAGTGAATATAAATTAATTAAGCTTACCTCTTTTATTAGGACTGCTAATCTATCGGCAGTGACTGAAGAGCCTGATAAATAATAGGCCATGGGTTGTTTTATTTTTTTTCTTATCCCAGCAACCATGAATACTAGTGCATAAGATGCTAGTTGTGCTGTTCTACCCTGCACATCATGGTCTTGGAAGCCTTCAATGACATCTTCTTTAACATTATAATGTAAATGTTTTTTTAATGCCATTTCATCAAACATTAAAATATACTCGTTATCAGGAGCTTCTTGGGCTGAAGAAAACTTCCCAATAATTTCAAACAGCTGTTTGTTGATGCCGACATTAAGCTTGCATTTCTGCAATAGCACTTTTAAAGTTGTTGGAGTCGGAAGGCAAAACATTCGCCTAAGTAGCCTGTAGCAAGTGAGAGACCTTTTATATAGTCTTAATGCAGTAATTTTATCTTCAGCAGTCCATCGACGTCCCTTAGCACTCTTCTTAAAATTTTTAATTTGTGCTTGCAATAATAAAGCAAATGTCGGACTTATTTTATTTGTGAGTTTCGTCACAGCATCACTGGTGCTTAATATTTGCAGATATTTCTTGGATTTCACGTGCTTCAATTGCTTTTTCAAAAGGCAAACTTTTCGCAAATATTTCTTGCACTTCATAAATTTTTTATTTTCTACTGTAATTTTGTTACTAATTCCAGAGGGTACACCGGTGCCTAACCCTTCTGGAATTACAGGCGTGATGTTATGTGTTCCAGAGGGTCCCAGGAGATCAATGGTTGAGGGGCAATATCTATTGGATATATCCACAAGAGGCTGTGATGGACCAGCTACAGGGTCTCTAATATGATCAACTTGTAGAAATGGCATAGTTATATCCTGTAAAGAAAGCATATTATATATAAGCGGTATAGCATTAGATACATACAATAGAGATTTTTATAGTTTTAACTTAACATCATCCTCCTGCCCTTATCCCAATTTATTTAGGGTTGGCATACATGTCCATCAGCTCTCAGCTAAAATCTCAGAGTTCACTATCAATGTCATTATATCTATTAATGTTTCTGTGTTATAACCTAAACACATTGCAATGTATGCCATAGATTATTGAAGCAAAGCTGCTTATCACAACATGTCTGGGATGGGGACCTAACTCAGAAAAAGTATAATGACAGTGCAGTGATGGAATGCACCTCATTGGCTCGGCAGGGCATATTGTTACTCAATTCAAATGAGCTAAACAGATTACAAAAGATTAGAAGTGTGACAGGTAGCATCCAGTATTAACTCTTTTTAATTACTCATATTTGAATAGCTTTAATAGATTTTATATATGTGTAATGGAAGCTCCGCTTCTATCAGGTGTCCCACTAAAGATTCAAGATTCATTTATTTGTGGAAACATGAGTACACATACAGAGCATGCAAGTTATTAAATTATATTATAGTTTGAGATCAGTCATGTTTGGACTTAATGGCGTACAAATATTTAAATTTCAGTAACATAAGTTATTGTATTAGATTAGATAGTAAATGTCATTTTTGAAAACAAATAAATTAAATAATATGGTCATAGTTACGTAACAATTATTAAATGTCAATTAAAATTATCATCATAGGTATTAATAATATGTTGCTTTATTTATGTGAAAGATGTATTGATAATATTGGTTACTACACGGCATTACATGTTGTCATTAATAAATTCTAGAATACTGTAGTATGCTTTTCCTTCTAGCAGTATTTTTAATTTATTTTTTTATTGGCGGACATTAAGCTTCTTCCAACTATTTGGGAGTTTATTGAAAATTTTAGGGGCCATACAGAAAACACTCTTATGCATTAATGCTGTTTTCGATCTATGTAGACAGAGAATACTGTCATCGCGTCTACTATGGTTGCGATCAACCACTTCTGATTGACGTGGAAATAAGTGTCGATTTGATTTGACAAACATGACAATGTCTAAAATTTAAAGGCAAGGCAGAGTTAATATTTTATATTTTTTAAAGTACAAGCTTCGGTTGACTGTAATTTAAACATAGTCCTGATGCACCTTTTTTGGGCTTTAAATGGTACTTATGTCCTTGTCAGTTGAGTTTCCCCAGAAAATGATCCCATATCTTAATTGTGAAGAAACCAAACCGTGGTAAGCCGTGAGCAATGATTCGGTGTTTAGTACTGGGACCAGTTTGAACAGCGCATAACAAGAATTACAATTTTTTTTACTTAGTTCTTCTATGTGTCCTTTCCAGTTAAGCTTTTTGTCAATAGTCACTCCAAGGAATTTAGTGTTGTCAATTTCTGTAACAATTCTATTATTGTATTGGACGTTAAGATCAGTCATGGTTGATTGAAGTGCATTACGTTAGTTTTATTAAGATTATTATTATTCTTCCAATTTATTATTGATGTCAGAGAATGATTAATGTCATTATTGTAGCTAACTTTAGTATTACATTGAATTGTGATAGTGCTATCATCAGCAAAGAGTGTAATTGGTTGGATTATATGTTTAGGTAAGTCATTTATATATACTATGAATAGTGGGGGACCCATCACACTACCCTGGGGGACTCCATACTTGACTACTTGTTCGTGCGAATGAAATATTTCTTCACATTTAGTTTCAACATTTATCCTAGATATCTCCGTGACCCGTTTTCTGTTATCAAGATATGTTTTTATTAATTTTAGAACATTGCCACTACTTCACTCTATTTTTACTTTAAATTTGGTTCTCATTGTTTAGCTTACCTCCACATCTGGTGAAGCAAAACGTCTCAGTTTCTTGGATGGGAAGTCCACAAATGCTGTTTCCTTAAAATGCCGATGACAAAGCATTCTGTGTTCAGTGTGCAGTTTCAACTGAAACTCTTTGTTTGACCATGGTTTGTCTGGACAGCAATATTTTGCCCATAATTCACAACTGAAATAGATTGAATAAGTAAATTAAGTACCTACGTAAAAGTTACCTATATTGGTCATACTTACTTCACAATGAGTGATAGGAATGTTAACAAATTAAAGGTGATCATTTGTTTGCAAATACGTAATAAGTGATATGTGTAAATGATTCAGTTCATTCCAATTTTTAAATACGCCGGAAGCAATTTACTTACTGCCAATTACAATAACTACATATCTATTGTTTGTTATTTGCTAGATTAGAGATAGAAATTCTGGATTTTATGTAGGTAGGTAGTACTTACATATGAAACATGAATTAAATTTCTATCTTCAATAGGGTCGAACGAAGACAAAATATCAGTTACTGAAATCGGCCGTATGGTTGTTACCGTTCCTCTTTTTTATTAATCCGCACTTACATAGGTAAAAGTTACTTATTAAAATATTACGGATCATCAATCCAATCACAAATCTGGATGAGGGGGCACAACAAGATAAACGTAACAGGTCTACACGGTCTATTATGGAGCATCAGAGCATGCGTGCATCTATTACACAAACAGTAGGTATTAGAGGAGCACTTACCGGAGAATATTTGTGGAACCAGGTTTTGGAAACCTAAATAATGTGGTTTCGGAGTCATCGACAGGCGAAGAACCACACTTAAAACATTTCCTTTTATTCTCCTTCATGTTTGAAAACACAAACTAAGAGTCACTATCTCGTATACAACACTGAGGTGTTTCGGCACACAACAGACGGAGGAACCTAGGCTCTACTCAACGTGTTAATGGCGAGGATAACACTTAACGTTGCAAAAAGAGAAGATGACGACAAGGGAATTCACAAGAAATAACATCAACATGCGATCACGCCGGTAGACATTTTTCTTGTGAAAAAATGGCGTTCCGCGTCTGTCTGTGGGCCCTGTGGGGTTGCCAGGTACTTTCGACAAAAGCTTACCCACCTTATTTAGTGAAATTTAATAAATTTAGAAAATATAAATAATCTAAGTAGCCTCGGCGAGTATTTGTTTATTTATTGGCTTGATTATTAACGCTTTTGTTTATTTATAGTTACAACCTACGCTATACGAGCGTATATCTATTATATTCTGCATGAATTATATTTATATGTATTCAATTTTAATAATATTAATATTAAATAAATTAGATGAAATATTATATCAGCTAATTTGTTGATTAATAATTTAAACAAAAATTTCGCAAAAACTACCAAATGGAAGCTTTTAGCCATATAAGCACCTTTTCAGTTTTACATAAGTTGCCATCCTTGAAAACGTCATTATTAAAGACCGAAGTTTTTAGGTCTTACATAATTGAGGAGAACTTGGCAACATTGGTCTAGCCCCCGTAGGCATTCCAAGGTTTACTTAGGGAGAAGACACCGCCTGGCTACATAGGGAATAAAGGGATACTAGGATACTACGTCGTTGACCGTTCCCGTTGACAGTATGACATTTGACTTGACTCAGCATGCATAGTTGCGCCAAGTCAAATGTCCAGTCGAGTCGTATTGATAAAATCGATGCGTTAGTGATTTTTATCGTAAATATTTTACTTATTGGAAACTTTTACAGATTTCAAAAAAATGACGGTTCTCTATTCGTTCCAATGTATGTATGTTTGTGAGTTTGTTCGCGTAATAGGTACTAACGTAAATTGATGAAATTATTTTATACATGTTGTAAACATATTATTACTCTTGTATTGTATTGTACTGTAGGGAAGGCAGAGGTGTGTAATAGACCCAAATTTCGCCAGTTGTGTTGTTGTGTTCACAGGTTGTAGTTTTAAATACAGTCTATTATATATATAGTGTATATTTTTTAAATCACTAGCTGGAATGTGTCGGGGGATTTAGAGGCCCGATTTTTTGGCCATCCTGGAGGACGAGGAGGACGATGGCCTCCAGGACCGACCCTCGAGTCAGCTTTGTGGGCGAAGCAGGGTACCTCGACGAGGCACAATATTTGGACGAGGCCGAGGGTACCGTCGAGGAGGAGGAAGGTTTCGTGGCCGAGGCCTTAGTGGTTTCCGAATCGGAGATGGCATCCGAATCGGAGATGGATTCCGAGGCCGAGGTGAATCCCGAGGCCGACGTATACTTCCTGGAAAGATTATGAATGTGAAATTACTACTATGTCAGTAATCTGTCTTGTCTGTTTGTTTTTGTCATGCCTCTGTTTGGTGTTGGTGGCCAAGAATCTAATGTTTTCAAGAGTATATTTTATGCTCAAGCTCTTCTTTTTCAGTATGACGAGCCGGCACCGGCTGCGGCCCCCCCATTGGAGACAATTTTGTTTTTTGACGTGTTAGGCAACCTTCTGCCCATGACGTGAGTAATACAATAAATAGTTGTTTTTATAAATAGTTTTCTGTGTAAATGTTAATAAATGAAAACCTTTTATTTTATAGGTCACGATCGCCGTCGCCTTCAACGTCTGCTGCTTTTGGCTCAGGCTCGCCGCCCGTTCTTGAGCCGTAAGTGTTAAAACTTGTATTCATTAGTCTTGTACATTTTCTTCGTGAATAACACTTACTATTCTATGTTTTAGGTTCAATGTCGTCGTCTCGTGCCTCGGCGACGATATGGACGCCGATATGGAGGAGGACCACGCGTGGCTGGTCGTAGCGCGGCGTGGTGGTGCAGCGCGGCGCGGCGGTGCAGCGCTGCGAGGTGGTGCAGTGCTGCGAGGTGGTGCAGCGCTGCGAGATGGTGCAGCGCTGCGATGTGGTGCAGCGCTGCGAGGTGGTGCAGTGCTGCGAGATGGTGCAGCGTACGATTGGTTCAAGTGAATGTTGATTATGATGTGTCTGGCGATTTGAGAAGAGAAATTATGAAAGTAGTGCACGCGAGAGAGGTAGCGAGAGGCCGTCTGATCAATAGAGAAAGAGCAAGAAAAGATAACGAGGAGGAAATGATAGATGCGGATCACGGTGAGGTCGAGTCTTTTATTGCTGCAGAAGAGACTTCCAATCATTTTGATTGATTACCCATGGGTAGCTATCAAGGTCCGAGGGAGGATTTTCTTCCGGAACAAACTGGGGCGGTTGCCGCATCCGCAAATGCGTATGAGACGTTTACTCAGTACTGGGATGAAGGCATCATGAATAATCATGATCCACATAGTGACGGAGACAAACCGCTATGCCGCAGGGCTAGTTGGTTCGTCCACTGCCTTTGCTCGTTTGATTCGATTTGACTCTCGAAATTTTTGTCTTAGTTTCTTTCTGGATGATTCTCGGAATCACTTGGATGCCCACCATCAAGTCTTGCTTTACCCTAAATCCTCTTTTACGTACCAACATCTTTAGGAAGATGTTTTCCCGCTCACGCTACGGAAGTTTTTGCCGCGGGTTTCAATTGGTTGGCAATAGTAGCAGACTGACAGACTCGACTAACCTTTTATTTGCTTTAGGTCCGATCGTAGATTATTTAAATTCACGGTTCCAGGAAACCTACATCCCATCCCAAGATATCTGTATTGACGAATCCTTGACTTTGTGGAAAGGTAACCTATCCTTGCGCAAATACATTAAGACCAAGGCAGCCCAGTACGGAGTCAAGACTTTCGAGCTCTGTGTGCTCTACTGGCTACCTTTGATGGCACTACCTATGATCCCGGTATCCCATCCACTGTGCTGAAAAGCATAACCATCGTCCTCCAACTCATCCGTCCTCTCCTTGACAAAGGTTATACTCTTTATATGGATAACTACCCCCTACTGGACAGATTTCTGAAGATACGCAAAACCGACTGCGTGGTTACCTTGCGTGCTAACCGCACCAATGTGCCTCCACTCTTGTCGCTGTGTAAGCTTAAAGATGGCCAGTTTGTAGCACGTCATTCCGGCGATGTGGTGGCGTTGGTCTTCCAGGTCAAGAAGCGTAAGGTAGCCGCCATCAGTACCTCCCACGGCGATTCACAAGGCCAGATGGTGGCGAAACCATATCGCCCAGCTCTCTACAAACCTCAAATCGTTTTAGATTATAATAAGGTTATGGCAGGCGTTGATCGTAAAGATCAAATGCTGGAACCATACCTCCTGGAAAGAAAAAAGAGGCTCTAAATGGAGTACCAAGTTCCTCAAACATCTGCTGAACGGCTCTATTTTGAATGCCCGCATCTTTCTGCACAATTCGACGGCTGCTCCGAAAGAGCACATAGTGTTTCCATTGGAGTTAAGTCTATCAAATTCTGCGGCATCACCTCGAACATATCCCTCTTAAAATCACATCCACCCGTCCCTCGTCAAGCAGTTCGGGCCATTCACCTCAAATAAGAAACGAACTCACAGCGGGGCGGCGTAAGCGTTGGCTTTGTACTTTCTGCTCCCAGCAAGCAGAAGATAGAACGTGCGACGATGTACGTTTACTCAGATTGTACCTTTGCATCCAATTCTGTTTTGAGTTATACCATACATAAGGTAACTCTTCCGTTTTGAGCCTCTTTTATTTCCAGCGTGACAAACATACAGACGACATTAGCAATTATTTAGTTCTTTTTTATTTATTTTATGTATCTCACACACTTATTTATTTTTATACATAGTATAGCTTGGAGGACATACAGACTGACAGACTTTTATGTATTATCAGTTTTCATAGAAGAGTAAACCTTTACCACAAAGTCTAACCGACAGACAGAGACCTACACTTTGTAGAGTCAATCCTTTTAACGGTCATACAATCTGTTCTGTCTAAGCGCCGTGTTTGTGTGTGTGACGTGTGCTAGACTGGGGGTCATCAAAACAAATTATAACTGCAGCTAACTTCGGGTTGTCAGAGGCTCGTTTTTGTTTTAAGTTACACACTTTATCATAGAATAGAATACTTTATTTGTCAAACATAGGTGATTATATACAAAGATCTTAAATATTAGGTAGTGCGCTATGTTTTGCCAATAAATAATAATAATAATAAATAATTTTATTTATTTCTCTCACAATGTTTTTGTGGCACTTTACAGTTTTTAAACTATATAAATTCACATTGTGAGAGCTGGTGCCTGAAGTAGGTTTTAGAAAAAACCTGTATTACAGGTCACCAGGCCCCACATGGCGGCATCATACAATTAAGCAGGCATAAGATGTAAAAAAATAAAATAAAATTAAAACTAAACAATTAAAACAACAAGGAAAATAAAAAAAAATAAAAAATATAAACAAAGAAAAGAAAGAAATTAAATAACATCAAAAGCAGTCCAAGGGTGTGTGGTGAATGTGTAGGTGAAAGGTGGAGAATGTGTAGGTGAATGGTGGTGAATGTGTAGGTGAATGGTGGTTAATGTGATGGTGAGTGGTGCCGGGTGTATGTGAATGGTGGTGAATTTGTAAGTAATTATTTGAATAAAGTATTATTTAATCGAGTGCAGTAATTTCTCTGTGTCCTCATAAGAAAGAGTTTTCAAGAAGTCAGTTACTTTTTGCTTACAACTGGGCTGGCTGGCTTTTTGCTTTAGATTGACATACAAATGATTAATATTATTAAAAGCTATTCAATCGTTAGTATTAAATTACAATGACAACTTTATTACAATGCAATTAAATAAGTATTTAAGTACCTACATAATTTATTGTTAAATTAATTCATGCATGCAAATTCAATTTTATTACGAATCAATGTCAATTTCATTTCATGTCAATAATTCAAGTCAAAATATTATCATTAGTGTACATATGTATAGTTTTAAAGAATTTATGTAAGGATTATAATTATATAAAGGAAAACGCCCAAAAAATGCCTGAAATAGACAGAAACTATGTGGCGATGAACACATCGTTCACTCAAATGACCATGTAATGTAACATCCCTACGATAGTGACACATCACTACGTTTCTTGACAGAAGCTAGGACGATAATTTTCCTGGGGATTTTGTGAGATAATAATCCAGGCTCTCACCGTCTATATAGTGCGACTATCACTTGTTTTACAATTGTATCACTCTACCTAGTGTAATTACAATTTGTGGGCGTTCCTAGCTAATTAAACTTTATAACCTATGGATCACAGTGATTGGTTTTATTTCGAATAATCGGGAGCAACCAACTCCCACATTGGTGACCGCGACTGCAAAATCACGCTACCTGTAATCAGTAGCTAGACTGCTAAATAAAAAAAAGTGCCAACGCCGGCGCCGAAGTGCCTACTCATTGCGTTTGTCGTCGTGTTTCAAACGAGTGCAGATACCATATTTTACGACGTTGCCGACACCCAACTACAGTCCCGACGCTGCGCCGGTCGGTCTACGGTACATCTACGCTACGAAAATTTCATCGCGTTTCTGCAGACGTAACTTACGACCGCGATCGTCGGAACAACTCGCCGGAGTGCATGATTGCATGTTGTGTGTGCTTTGGGTTCAAATGCAGTGAAATCTGAACTAATGATTTGCAGCACTGGACATTCCTAACCGTCTCACGCAAGTTTTTTTATTTTTTTTTATTAATTTTTCCGAAGACTGACAGCTAATAACAACATAAGGTTGCGCAAATGCTATGTTGTGGAGCTGCATTGCACTTACTCAACGATCCGAGTGAATGATTATAGTTCTTGTTGTTATTTACTATAGGAACTAGGTAGTAATAATGTTAATGCTAATCTTTTCTTTGTGTTAGTTATAAAGTGCAATTGTATACCTATTAACATATCTACATAATTGAAATAAGTGCATGTAACTAACCCGCATCATAAAAAAAACTTAAAATTTAATATTGCTCAGCTAATTGAAATAATTTATGATATTGTACAATTTTGTGTATATGTTTGAATGCCTTCCTACTGCTAACATTAATTTACTTTTGGGATTGGTATTGTAGTTACCAAAAGAAAAAAAAATATTGTTTGTTTGTTCTGCGGTGCTCGGGCGTGTGGTATTATTGTTGCTTGCTGTGTATAGGTTTTGCATCATGGCGAATGAACAGCTTCAAGCACAACTCGAGCAAGTGATGGCAGAAAATGCAGCATTACAAAAGCGACTAGGCCAGAATGAAGTGGAGGCCAAGGTATGTAGGGTAGCAGTAAAACTACCTACATTTTGGGCTGACAAGCCCGCAATTTGGTTTGCACAGGTGGAAGCCCAATTCCAAATTGCTAAAATTGTTGGTGATTCCACCAAATACAATTATGTAGTAGGCCATCTAGATCAGAGGCTGGCAGGTGAGGTCGAGGATCTAATAACAAATCCACCAGTCGAAGATAAATATGTGAAATTGAAAGAAGCCCTTATACAGCGTCTTTCAACTTCCCAAGAAAAACAGGTTCGACAGCTTCTAAGCGACGAAGAGCTTGGTGACCGGAAACCGTCCCAGTTTCTTCGTCACCTTCGCTCACTTGCTGGGACGGTCCTTTCCGACGATAGTATCATACGCCAACTTTGGTTGCGGCGTCTGCCACAACAAGCTCAAGCAATACTAGCAGCACAGGCTGACCTTAATTTGGATAAAGTGTCGGAGTTAGCTGACAAAATTGTGGAGTTAGCCCCATCACCTGCTGTTTGTTGCACGTCAGCGACGTCAACTTTAACTTTAGCTACATTAGCTCAACAATTAGAAGCTGTGAGTAACCAAGTAGCTGCACTCTCGAGGCAGCAACATCGTCCTATACGTGACCGGTCCGCATCTTCCGGCAGGTCAGCATCTTCCAATAGGTCAGCGAACAATTCCAAACGATGCTGGTACCACAGGAGATGGGGTGTTAAGGCAACTAGATGTACTAGGCCATGTGACTGGGAGTCGGAAAACCCAACCAGCGGTCAGTAGCGGCGGCAACTGATTGCGAAAACATCGGCCGCCGCCTTTTTGTCACGGACCACGTGACCAGCCGCCGTTTCCTAATTGACACTGGGTCGGACCTGTGTTGCTTTCCACATCGCTGGTTACCGGCACGCAGGCAGCCTACTGATTATGAACTAAGCGCCGCTAATGGAAGTAGTATACAAACCTTTGGAACAGTAAACCGGTAGATCGAGTGTAGACCGGTGACCAGTAATTGGTATTGTAGTTACCAAAAAAAAAAAAAAAAAAAAAAAAAAAAAAAAAAATATTGTTTGTTTGTTCTGCGGTGCTCGGGCGTGTGGTATTATTGTTGCTTGCTGTGTATAGGTTTTGCATCATGGCGAATGAACAGCTTCAAGCACAACTCGAGCAAGTGATGGCAGAAAATGCAGCATTACAAAAGCGACTAGGCCAGAATGAAGTGGAGGCCAAGGTATGTAGGGTAGCAGTAAAACTACCTACATTTTGGGCTGACAAGCCCGCAATTTGGTTTGCACAGGTGGAAGCCCAATTCCAAATTGCTAAAATTGTTGGTGATTCCACCAAATACAATTATGTAGTAGGCCATCTAGATCAGAGGCTGGCAGGTGAGGTCGAGGATCTAATAACAAATCCACCAGTCGAAGATAAATATGTGAAATTGAAAGAAGCCCTTATACAGCGTCTTTCAACTTCCCAAGAAAAACAGGTTCGACAGCTTCTAAGCGACGAAGAGCTTGGTGACCGGAAACCGTCCCAGTTTCTTCGTCACCTTCGCTCACTTGCTGGGACGGTCCTTTCCGACGATAGTATCATACGCCAACTTTGGTTGCGGCGTCTGCCACAACAAGCTCAAGCAATACTAGCAGCACAGGCTGACCTTAATTTGGATAAAGTGTCGGAGTTAGCTGACAAAATTGTGGAGTTAGCCCCATCACCTGCTGTTTGTTGCACGTCAGCGACGTCAACTTTAACTTTAGCTACATTAGCTCAACAATTAGAAGCTGTGAGTAACCAAGTAGCTGCACTCTCGAGGCAGCAACATCGTCCTATACGTGACCGGTCCGCATCTTCCGGCAGGTCAGCATCTTCCAATAGGTCAGCGAACAATTCCAAACGATGCTGGTACCACAGGAGATGGGGTGTTAAGGCAACTAGATGTACTAGGCCATGTGACTGGGAGTCGGAAAACCCAACCAGCGGTCAGTAGCGGCGGCAACTGATTGCGAAAACATCGGCCGCCGCCTTTTTGTCACGGACCACGTGACCAGCCGCCGTTTCCTAATTGACACTGGGTCGGACCTGTGTTGCTTTCCACATCGCTGGTTACCGGCACGCAGGCAGCCTACTGATTATGAACTAAGCGCCGCTAATGGAAGTAGTATACAAACCTTTGGAACAGTAAACCTGAAATTAAATTTTGGTTTGCGCCGCGATTTCATTTGGCAGTTTGTGATAGCCGACGTCAGCACAGCCATTATTGGTTCTGATTTTTTGGCATTTTATCACCTTTTACCCGACTGCCGAAATAAGAAATTGGTCGACGGTACTACTGGACTAACATCTGCTGCTTCTACCGCTACTACTGACCAGCCCAGCGTACGAGCAGTAGCGTCTGGTAAGTCAATATTTACTCAACTCCTGGCGGAGTTTCCAGATATAACTCGACCTCCCGGCTTTCCCAGGGTCATCAAGCATGACACAGTGCACTACATCAAGACCATAGACGGACCCCCTGTCTCCTGTCGACCTCGACGTTTGGCGCCGCAGAAACTTGTTGCGGCCCAAAAAGAATTCGAGGAAATGGTACGATGCGGTACAGCCCGGCCGTCAAAAAGTGCTTGGTCGTCACCTTTACATATGACCGTTAAAAAAGACAACACCTGGCGTCCCTGTGGCGACTACCGCACCTTGAACGCCAGGACCGTACCAGATCGATACCCGGTTCGGCACATTAACGATTTCGCCCATAACCTCGCTGGTGCCAAGGTATTTAGCACACTGGATCTCGTTAAAGCTTACCACCAAATTCCGATTTCTGAAGAGGATATTGCGAAAACTGCCATCGTGACCCCGTTTGGCCTCTTCGAATTCCCGTTTATGACCTTTGGCTTAAGAAACGCTGGCCAAACATTCCAGCGTTTCATCGATGAGGTCACACGGGGTCTCGAATTCTGTTTTCCTTACATAGACGATATCCTCATATTTTCCAAAGATGAGTCTACCCACCTTCAACACCTGCGCGTCCTCTTCAAACGCCTGCAAGACTACGGAGTGGTAATAAACCCTTCAAAGTGTGTCCTAGGCGTCAACGAAGCCGCATTTTTAGGCTACCACGTTTGTAGTGATGGAACGCGCCCCCCACAGGATCGAATTCAAACGTTACTGGATTTCCCACCACCTGAGACAGTACAAGGTATGCGCCGGTTTCTGGGTATGCTTAACTACTATCGTCGTTTCGTGCCTCGTGCAGCGCAGTTTCAGGCTCCATTGATTGACGCATTGGTTTCAACTAACAGTAAAGGTGCAAAGCCATTTCCATGGTCACCCGAACTCTTGCAAAAATTTGAAGCTTGCAAAAAGAGCCTCTCCAACGCAACACTTCTGCAACATCCAGTCAGCAACGCCAGGTTGGGTTTATTCACTGACGCATCTAGCGTTCACATCGGGTCCTGCCTTCAGCAAAATCTAAACGGCCAGTGGTATCCACTTTCCTTTTTCAGCAAAAAGTTGACTCCGCAGCAGGCACAGTGGCCAGCTTATTACCGTGAATTATTAGCGATCTATGAGAGTGTTCAACATTTTCGGTACATTTTAGAAGTCCAGCACGCAACAATTTTCACAGACCATAAGCCCCTCTTGTACGCCTTTTTACAGCGACGCGAGAAACTTCCACCTCCACAACTTAACCAGCTATCATTCATTAGTCAATTCACAACTGACATCCAGTACATTAAGGGTGAAGACAATGTCGTGGCCGACGCTATGTCACGCATCGACATAGACGCCATAACTCTGGATCAAGATTATGAAGCTTTGTCTAGGTCGCAGGAATCAGACCAAGAACTTGCTAAATTATTGCAAGGTGGTTCCAGCTTAACATTCACCAAAATCAGTACATCAGGAACCAACACCCCGGTTTACTGTGACATCTCTACTGGTAAGCCACGTCTCTATCTGACCCCTTCCTTCCGCCGCGCTGCTTTCAATAAGTTACACAATTTGAGCCATCCCGGTGCTCAAGCTACGACTCGTTTGGTGGCAGAGCGTTTTGTCTGGCCTTCGGTTAGAAAAGATTGCCGAGCCTGGTCTCGATCTTGTGAAGCATGTCAACGTAGCAAGATTTCAAGACACAATTCTACCCCCGTCGGTAATTTTGACATACCATCCGGTCGTTTCATGCACGTCCACGTTGACATCGTTGGTCCATTGCCCGTCAGTAACGAATACCGTTATTGCTTGACCGCAATAGACAGAGTGTCCAGATGGCCCGAGGTTTGGCCCATGCGATCTATTACCGCGGATGAGGTAGCCGAGACTTTTACCAAAGAATGGGTATCTCGCTTTGGCGTTCCGTCAGTTATCACTACAGATCAGGGTTCCCAATTTGAGTCGGGTTTGTTTCAACGATTACTGCAGCAATTCGGTACCAAGCGCATTAGAACCACCTCATATCACCCCTGCGCAAACGGGATGATCGAGCGTGTCCATCGGCAACTTAAAGCGGCGTTAATGTGTCATAATGATTCGTGGGCGAGGTCCCTTCCGATGGTTCTGCTTGGAATGCGTTCGGCGTATAAGGAAGATCTCGAAGCCACGGTAGCAGAATTACTTTACGGAGAGCCTCTCAGGCTCCCTGGAGAATTTTTGGTCCCACCTTTAACATCAGGAACATTAGAAAATCCAGTTGATTTCGTTGTACAGCTGCGACACAAAATGTCATTGGTACGGCCACTACCAGCTAGTCGACATAGTGAACCAGCTCCATTTATATTCAAGAATTTGTCGACTGCGACTCATGTATACCTTAGAGACGATACCATTCGAAAAGCGTTGCAGCCACCCTATACAGGTCCATATAAAGTCCTGGAACGTTCGTGTGATGGGAAAACATTCACCCTAATGGTAAAGGGCAACAAGGCCGTCGTAAGCGTCGACAGACTTAAACCGGCCTTCATTGACCATTCCGATCTGCAGACGACCCACACTATGCAATTGCCCACCCCGGCTGATCATCCTTCACGGCAAGCCGTGAGGGATAAGTCGCCCGAGCCCTTAATCCCGCAACAGTCAGTACAGGTTCATTTACCAGTAAAGCAGTCCTATACCACACGCTCGGGTAGGCGCGTTAGATTTAAGAATTTTGATTAATTTTTATTTTTATTGTTTATTGATGTTTTATAACTGTACCATGTTAGTTATTTAAGCCTGGTTTTGTTCTCTCCGTAGGGGGGTGGTGTGGCGATGAACACATCGTTCACTCAAATGACCATGTAATGTAACATCCCTACGATAGTGACACATCACTACGTTTCTTGACAGAAGCTAGGACGATAATTTTCCTGGGGATTTTGTGAGATAATAATCCAGGCTCTCACCGTCTATATAGTGCGACTATCACTTGTTTTACAATTGTATCACTCTACCTAGTGTAATTACAATTTGTGGGCGTTCCTAGCTAATTAAACTTTATAACCTATGGATCACAGTGATTGGTTTTATTTCGAATAATCGGGAGCAACCAACTCCCACACGGTCCACCAATGTGGGAGTTGGTTGCTCCCGATTATTCGAAATAAAACCAATCACTGTGATCCATAGGTTATAAAGTTTAATTAGCTAGGAACGCCCACAAGGACATTGTTCGGCGTCTATACATCGTTCGCCTCTGGTGAATGTTAAGCTGGAACCACCTTGCAATAATTTAGCAAGTTCTTGGTCTGATTCCTGCGACCTAGACAAAGCTTCATAATCTTGATCCAGAGTTATGGCGTCTATGTCGATGCGTGACATAGCGTCGGCCACGACATTGTCTTCACCCTTAATGTACTGGATGTCAGTTGTGAATTGACTAATGAATGATAGCTGGTTAAGTTGTGGAGGTGGAAGTTTCTCGCGTCGCTGTAAAAAGGCGTACAAGAGGGGCTTATGGTCTGTGAAAATTGTTGCGTGCTGGACTTCTAAAATGTACCGAAAATGTTGAACACTCTCATAGATCGCTAATAATTCACGGTAATAAGCTGGCCACTGTGCCTGCTGCGGAGTCAACTTTTTGCTGAAAAAGGAAAGTGGATACCACTGGCCGTTTAGATTTTGCTGAAGGCAGGACCCGATGTGAACGCTAGATGCGTCAGTGAATAAACCCAACCTGGCGTTGCTGACTGGATGTTGCAGAAGTGTTGCGTTGGAGAGGCTCTTTTTGCAAGCTTCAAATTTTTGCAAGAGTTCGGGTGACCATGGAAATGGCTTTGCACCTTTACTGTTAGTTGAAACCAATGCGTCAATCAATGGAGCCTGAAACTGCGCTGCACGAGGCACGAAACGACGATAGTAGTTAAGCATACCCAGAAACCGGCGCATACCTTGTACTGTCTCAGGTGGTGGGAAATCCAGTAACGTTTGAATTCGATCCTGTGGGGGGCGCGTTCCATCACTACAAACGTGGTAGCCTAAAAATGCGGCTTCGTTGACGCCTAGGACACACTTTGAAGGGTTTATTACCACTCCGTAGTCTTGCAGGCGTTTGAAGAGGACGCGCAGGTGTTGAAGGTGGGTAGACTCATCTTTGGAAAATATGAGGATATCGTCTATGTAAGGAAAACAGAATTCGAGACCCCGTGTGACCTCATCGATGAAACGCTGGAATGTTTGGCCAGCGTTTCTTAAGCCAAAGGTCATAAACGGGAATTCGAAGAGGCCAAACGGGGTCACGATGGCAGTTTTCGCAATATCCTCTTCAGAAATCGGAATTTGGTGGTAAGCTTTAACGAGATCCAGTGTGCTAAATACCTTGGCACCAGCGAGGTTATGGGCGAAATCGTTAATGTGCCGAACCGGGTATCGATCTGGTACGGTCCTGGCGTTCAAGGTGCGGTAGTCGCCACAGGGACGCCAGGTGTTGTCTTTTTTAACGGTCATATGTAAAGGTGACGACCAAGCACTTTTTGACGGCCGGGCTGTACCGCATCGTACCATTTCCTCGAATTCTTTTTGGGCCGCAACAAGTTTCTGCGGCGCCAAACGTCGAGGTCGACAGGAGACAGGGGGTCCGTCTATGGTCTTGATGTAGTGCACTGTGTCATGCTTGATGACCCTGGGAAAGCCGGGAGGTCGAGTTATATCTGGAAACTCCGCCAGGAGTTGAGTAAATATTGACTTACCAGACGCTACTGCTCGTACGCTGGGCTGGTCAGTAGTAGCGGTAGAAGCAGCAGATGTTAGTCCAGTAGTACCGTCGACCAATTTCTTATTTCGGCAGTCGGGTAAAAGGTGATAAAATGCCAAAAAATCAGAACCAATAATGGCTGTGCTGACGTCGGCTATCACAAACTGCCAAATGAAATCGCGGCGCAAACCAAAATTTAATTTCAGGTTTACTGTTCCAAAGGTTTGTATACTACTTCCATTAGCGGCGCTTAGTTCATAATCAGTAGGCTGCCTGCGTGCCGGTAACCAGCGATGTGGAAAGCAACACAGGTCCGACCCAGTGTCAATTAGGAAACGGCGGCTGGTCACGTGGTCCGTGACAAAAAGGCGGCGGCCGATGTTTTCGCAATCAGTTGCCGCCGCTACTGACCGCTGGTTGGGTTTTCCGACTCCCAGTCACATGGCCTAGTACATCTAGTTGCCTTAACACCCCATCTCCTGTGGTACCAGCATCGTTTGGAATTGTTCGCTGACCTATTGGAAGATGCTGACCTGCCGGAAGATGAGGACCGGTCACGTATAGGACGATGTTGCTGCCTCGAGAGTGCAGCTACTTGGTTACTCACAGCTTCTAATTGTTGAGCTAATGTAGCTAAAGTTAAAGTTGACGTCGCTGACGTGCAACAAACAGCAGGTGATGGGGCTAACTCCACAATTTTGTCAGCTAACTCCGACACTTTATCCAAATTAAGGTCAGCCTGTGCTGCTAGTATTGCTTGAGCTTGTTGTGGCAGACGCCGCAACCAAAGTTGGCGTATGATACTATCGTCGGAAAGGACCGTCCCAGCAAGTGAGCGAAGGTGACGAAGAAACTGGGACGGTTTCCGGTCACCAAGCTCTTCGTCGCTTAGAAGCTGTCGAACCTGTTTTTCTTGGGAAGTTGAAAGACGCTGTATAAGGGCTTCTTTCAATTTCACATATTTATCTTCGACTGGTGGATTTGTTATTAGATCCTCGACCTCACCTGCCAGCCTCTGATCTAGATGGCCTACTACATAATTGTATTTGGTGGAATCACCAACAATTTTAGCAATTTGGAATTGGGCTTCCACCTGTGCAAACCAAATTGCGGGCTTGTCAGCCCAAAATGTAGGTAGTTTTACTGCTACCCTACATACCTTGGCCTCCACTTCATTCTGGCCTAGTCGCTTTTGTAATGCTGCATTTTCTGCCATCACTTGCTCGAGTTGTGCTTGAAGCTGTTCATTCGCCATGATGCAAAACCTATACACAGCAAGCAACAATAATACCACACGCCCGAGCACCGCAGAACAAACAAACAATATTTTTTTTTCTTTTGGTAACTACAATACCAATCCCAAAAGTAAATTAATGTTAGCAGTAGGAAGGCATTCAAACATATACACAAAATTGTACAATATCATAAATTATTTCAATTAGCTGAGCAATATTAAATTTTAAGTTTTTTTTATGATGCGGGTTAGTTACATGCACTTATTTCAATTATGTAGATATGTTAATAGGTATACAATTGCACTTTATAACTAACACAAAGAAAAGATTAGCATTAACATTATTACTACCTAGTTCCTATAGTAAATAACAACAAGAACTATAATCATTCACTCGGATCGTTGAGTAAGTGCAATGCAGCTCCACAACATAGCATTTGCGCAACCTTATGTTGTTATTAGCTGTCAGTCTTCGGAAAAATTAATAAAAAAAAATAAAAAAACTTGCGTGAGACGGTTAGGAATGTCCAGTGCTGCAAATCATTAGTTCAGATTTCACTGCATTTGAACCCAAAGCACACACAACATGCAATCATGCACTCCGGCGAGTTGTTCCGACGATCGCGGTCGTAAGTTACGTCTGCAGAAACGCGATGAAATTTTCGTAGCGTAGATGTACCGTAGACCGACCGGCGCAGCGTCGGGACTGTAGTTGGGTGTCGGCAACGTCGTAAAATATGGTATCTGCACTCGTTTGAAACACGACGACAAACGCAATGAGTAGGCACTTCGGCGCCGGCGTTGGCACTTTTTTTATTTAGCAGTCTAGCTACACGTCAAATATGGTATCTGCACTCGTTTGAAACACGACGACAAACGCAATGAGTAGGCACTTCGGCGCCGGCGTTGGCACTTTTTTTATTTAGCAGTCTAGCTACTGATTACAGGTAGCGTGATTTTGCAGTCGCGGTCACCAATGTGGTCGGTCTAATAGTCCTTTATTCTATTTAGAATAAAATATGTATAACGAAATGTATCTCAAGTTTGTTTACCTAGGGTGAAAATATAACTATAGTTAAAATATTTATTTTGATATCCGTCATAGTCATTCTTAATTTATAATGGCGGTCAGTGTTTATTTGACATGAGTAATCGACATTCAGCCAAACAGAAATCGTCAAATAATCCTTAACGAACTATTTTATAGAATTATTGCATAGTTATCATTCATTTAATATATTTCGACCTATTTATACCGTAAATATAATTAAAATAGTATAAGCGTGTGAATATTAATTAAAATAAAAAAAACTCGAATTATAAATCGTATCGTAGGCTGTATGCATCACATGTCCTTTGCCTTATTGACAGTTTGACATGAATGCATTTTAATTTTTTCGATTCATGGTTTTGCGGATTTTTGCGTTTGCGGCTCGAGTAAATTCAGGATATTATATTATAACTACGACTGTGGCTATTTTTAAAGGATTTTGATTTTACTTCTGCACACGTTACCCATTTTTGAACACGACTTAGATTGGACCCGCCTAAACGACGACTCTGCTGTTGTTTTGGACTTGTGCACCGTGTACATTTATGAATGGATAGAAACGTACACTGTATTAATTGCTATCTCGATATTGCAACGATGAGACGTAATCTCATATCAGTGCAAAATGATGAAGTACGTTGTCTAATACAGGCATGGATAACACCTCAAGGTATTTAAACGATTGAGATATGCAGGGAAATTGATAACGCATTGGTTGAGGATTTAGCTCTTCCGTGTAATTGTTTTTTACTGCGAGTAAAAATACATAGCAGACATATTTCTCAAAAAATATATTTTGTTTACATAATAGTTAACAATTCTTTATCTGGGATTGGGGCATTACAGTATCGTTATTGTAACTGCCTAGTGGGACGGCGAACAGTTGGTACCTGTGCCCATACCATGTCAATAATATGGTACTTAGCATGGGCCCGGTACCAACTTAATATTTATCCTCCTGCAGAGTTTCTTGATGACATATTAGTGGTTTTTAATGATGATTAAACATTTAAATGCTGTTTTGTTGTTTAATTATTGCATATTTAATGCTTAAACTTGACTTAACCTATATTTTAGAAAAAATGTTTGGAACTGGCTTCTACCAAGTTTTTTGATAATTATTGAAATTGTCATGGGTTCCCTACGATTTGTAGTGCAATTTGGCGTATATTTCATTGTTGTTCATTTCAGGCATTTTTTTGTGTGGCTGATGGGCATTCCCCTTTGTCATTGAGATATTCATCTACAGTATAGTAACATTTTTCAAGCAGTAACCCGTTAAGTGTTTTCTTAAAGTTCTGCAATGGCATACATTTTATTTCATCAGGTATCTTATTATACACCTGTGGAGCAACACCAAAGAAGCTTTTCTTCACTAGAGAAGTTTTACATTTCACAAGGCATAATTCGTTCATGTATTGAGCACGCATCGGCGTTTTCTTTACTGCGCACGTATTGTTTTAAATAAATTTGGATTTGTTTTTACAAACAATGCTGTTTCCAGGATGTATAAAGCTGGTAAGGGTAATATTTTTAACTTTTTAAAGTATGGGATGCAACTATCTGTTGTTTTTAAACCACACATACAGCGTAAGCATCTTTTCTGCATCCTGAAAACAATTTCCTTATTTGTGGACTGGCCCCAAAAAATAACACCATATTGCAGAACTGAGGCGACTAGTCCACGATAGGCTGTTAACAGTGTTTATAAGTGTTTACTTTTTTTGAAAATTGAAATAATATACAAGCTGATTTACTTAATCGTTTGCAAATTTCTTCTAAATGAGGTTTCCAAGTTAATTTATCATCTATAGTTATACCTAAGAACTTCGCATTACTAGCTTCTTCTATTTCAGAACCATTGTACGCAACGTTAACAAGTGGTTTCTCAAGCCTTTGGTGGAAGTGCATAATTTTGGTTTTATTTAAATTTTTTGTCCTGTGAATTTTGGGAGGTCATTAATAATATCAAGAAAAGCGGCGGTCCTAGAACGCTACCTTGAGGCACGCCATATTTTATGTACCTTGCTTCAGAGGTATATGCTTCATGTTTCCACATTATCCTATCGCAGTTTTGCTGGCATTTTTGTCTAGATTTATATACAGGCTGAATTTTTAGTCACCGTCCAAATTTTTTCTAGGCATTAGGTTATGATTTACTAACTCCATTTTTAGGGTTCCGTAGTCAACAAGGAACCCTTATAGTTTCGCCATGTCCGTCTGTCTGTCTGTCTGTCCGCGGTTTAGCTCAAAAACTATTGATACTAATTACGAAAAAGTGGTAAAATAAAATTTTGAAAAAACAATTATTTAGGGTACCTACATGTAAAGTGGGGATGATAATTTTTTTTTTTCGTCCTTACCATAGTGTGGGACATAGTTGAATAGGTCTTTCAAAAATATTTGGGGTTTGCGAAGACTGTTTCGTTCGTGACTTATCAAGCTTTAAAGTACCAATTTTCGTTAGAGTCAAGTGTCCCCCCCCCCTCTACCAACTAAACGGTTGTAGTTAGAAATTCAAATGTCACGGCATTAGTATTTATATATAACGAAGTTTTAAGAAAACTATCACACTTAAGTGGGCTTTACAAATTTACGAGTATTAATTGACCAACTTAAATTTGCGGTTGCAAAACATGTTCTCCCATATATTCCGTATGGGAGAACATGTTTTTCAATTACAAAGTTAAGTTTGTTCTTACGATAAATTCATTCCAACTACGGAACCCTTCATTGTGCGTGGTCCGACACGCATTTGGCCGGTTTTTAAATAAAAAAATCGATACGTAAAATTTTCATATTAAATCATTTTCTCGAAAGAATTATCCGCTCTGCGTGGTATATAATAACTTTGGGATGTGATATCTCAATATTTTTGTATTGAGTGATACTAAAAGAAAAAACACGTATTCAATGATTTTCGCCAAATATCAATATATCAAAATTTGGACGGTGACTATCAATTTAGGCCGTTTATGTGAATTCAATAATAAAAACAGCCTTTATATTTTTTATTGTCTTTTTTCATATATTTCTCTGTGTGTAATACTCTTGCAGTTCTGCTGGCAGTTATATTTTGGAAGTAAACATACTATATAAAAATGTGAATGTGTAATAAATTAATATTATTTGTACCCTTTGTAATTTACCTTTCTATTTTCAATAGCTGTTTTCATGTATTTCTCTGTGTATCTTTGAGACCATAAATGTGGTGTAATATACACACATCTGCCTACCCCTTCAGGGAATACAAGCGAGATGTTATGTGTTGTGTGACGGTCACAGGCTTTCACTCTGTGAGTATTATTTGGGGTATTTAGGATCTGATGTAAAAATAAAAAAAATAAAACTATATCAAGAATAATGTTTATTTTTATTGTTATGTAAAATAGTATATTTCATTTGTATAATAAATTATATAAAATAATGTAATAGAAGTGTTTTATTATATGACTTACTGAACTCCTTTTCCTATACCACACTTATATCGATACTTTTGTAGTAGTAGTGAGTCCCATCACTACGAAATCTTGCATTCCATACATTTTTTAACTGTGCATTTGTTGCACTGGCGAAACATTCTCAAATAAACATGTTGAAATCATTGACTTATTTATAAGTCAATGGTTGAAATCGTTAGGTAGTTTCTGTCAATGTTCCATACAATATTTGACAGGAGGAGGATTTCAACATGTTTTGTTGTGATGTCATGTTTCGGCAGTGCAAACGCGCAATAAGTAGATTCAGATGTTGATAATATCTTTTGTTTTTTCCATCAAAATGAATAAGAATTTATAGTGAAGCGGTTACACAGCCACATACGAAATAGGCATCAGACATGACGTCACACAAATCCTGCACAGCGCAATTAGAGTTTACCGCGCGAACGACAGACTATCCGACATCAACAGTTGGGCAGTTGCCCGCCAGACACAACAGCCGTCTGGTCGGAGGATCCTCCCTTTTCTATGGTGGATGAGTGAACTTTACACCCTGTTCCTCATGCCTCCAAAGTCGTTCGCAAGTTATGGCATGACCAAGGGAATTAAGGATTCATTCACAATTAAATAGATAAAGATGAAACTGAGCCCAGTGCTAGAATCCTGTGCCGTTTTTACGTCTTATGGCTTATTATAAGTTCGCATACTTAGTCAGCTACCAGATTGTTTTATTATAAATAATTTGTTATCTTTGTATCCAGTTTGTACCTATAACAGATTGTCTTGAATTGGAATCCGAATGTTAAGTAAGTTATTTACCAGCTGCTTATCGGTAGTTGCATGTTCCCAGCTGTAGATTTTTTAAATTAAGGAATTTCGCTAGCGTCACCGCGAGTGCCCCTGGCGCTCCAAGTGTCAAGCCCATGCCGGAAAAGGCGCCGAATAAGGCTGATAATGATGATGGTTTCGTGACGGTGCAAACGAGGAAGCGCCGATCGCGAACAAACTAGAACCGCTGCGGCAAAGCTCCTACGGATCCCGAAGCCTGAGTGCCGCAAAGCCGAACACACCGGTGTACATAATCCCGCCTGCACTACACCACTAAGGCGGAAGACATAGTGGAGTACGTGCGCCAAAAGACGAGGTAAATGCCGAGGGTGCAGTTACTAGATTAGAATCGCACCGGAACGTTAACTTCAAGGCGTTCGTCGTGCGAGTACCGAACTGTTATCTGCCCCTCGTCATGAAAGAAGACTTTTGGCCGCAGGACGTGGTGTTTCGTCGCTTCCGCGGACAAGTTCCACAGGACAGCACAAAGTCAAGCTAGTGCAAAGTGAAGTGCTACTAACATAGTCTAAGGCTTATTTAATAACACAAGTTTTTGTTATTAAAATATGTAGGTATGTTTAGGTTGGTATTTTTCTATGGGCCTGAGTTGCCTGAAATAAATGGTATATTATTATTATAATGGCGCCATTTCCTTGTGCCACGACTAGCGAGCCAAACTATATTTTATATAGCAGTAAATACAGAGCCATCTAGTATGGTCTCATGTTTCAATGACTTTTCAATACAATACCTCCCCTTATACTACAACTAAATGAAACGAAATTTAAATCTTGTATTATACGCACACTATGCTGCCAGGCATATTATTATAAGCTGGGGGATTATATCGCTAACAAAAATGCTTGGCTTAACGCTGGTCCAGCTCCACAAGGGCGCATAAACTAATTGATTAACATTCGAAAATATTGTTGGAGCTGCTGAATTTAATTGAATTGTATAACTTCAATCTCTTTTTTATTGTATAATTGCATAGCATATGTGTGAGCACTGTGACCATGTACCTTTTATAAAGCTACCATTTACTGGGTACGTCTTTCATTGACTTGATATGCCCTGGCGGCTAAGAGTATGTCAAAGTCAAGTCAAAGTCAAAGTCAAAGTCAAAGTCAAATAATTTATTTCAATTAGGCACAAAAAAGGCACTTTTGAACGTCAAACTTTACAAAAAATAATAAAACTGATTCTAGTCGCCCATTCCAAAAGGTAGTTTTCGTATGGAGAAGAATGGGCAAGAAACTCCACCGTTACTCTTTTTAAAAAAAATCATTATATCTTGTATACACTTATTATATAATTATATGTGAAGACAATGCACCTAGAATAAGATTACTATACCACGATAGGTAAAAAGAATGAAAAATGAAGGAATGACATAATTATGTGATAGATGCATGGTGCTCACATACTTACAAACATTGTAAAATTATATTATATTTCTAACATTATAATAAGTAATACTAATAATAATAAGTCAGTGTGTGAGTTCAAATAATCACAAAAAATAAAATAAAATAAATGTTTAAAAAAATAAAAAATAATAATTATACAATTAAATTAGCAACCAGTTCGATTTTGTCTAGATTCTGAATTGTCCTATGGAGCAGGACCAGCATGTTTCCAAGCATTTTTGTCTTGGATATAATCCTCTAATTTGTAATATGCTTGTTTACAAAGTGTACTTTTTATATGATTTTTAAATTTTCTTTCATTTAATTCTAATATATCACAAGGTATTCTGTTGTAACATTTAACACAGTACCCCATAAAAGATGTATTTACTTTAGATAGTCTGAAAAATGGTTGATCTATTTTATCTTTATTTCTAGTATTAAAATTATGTCTATCACTTATTTTATTAAAAAGATGTAGATTTTTTCTCACATACATAATATTTGAATAAATGAATTGGCAAGGTACCGTCATAATATTAATCTTTTTAAATAGTTCCCTGAGAGATTCGCGACGACGCCGCGACGTAGATTATAAATGGCTCTGACAGCTCTTTTTTGTAAAACAAAGATGGATTCAATGTCAGCAGCCCGACCCCACAGTAAAATGCCATACGACATAATACTGTGGAAGTAGCTAAAATAGACCAAACGCGCGGTTTCTACATCTGTTAACTGTCTTATCTTTCTAACAGCATAAGCGGCCGAGCTTAGCCGCCCCGCGAGAGATGTTATATGGGGTCCCCATTGTAATTTCTCGTCTAGCGTGATTCCAAGGAAAACTGTTTGATTAATAAATTCCAGTTTTTCTCCATTCAATACGATGTCACATTCGCTACTTCTAACATTTGGTAATTTAAATCTAATGCATTTGGTTTTTTTATTATTTAGTACCAAATTATTTACCGTAAACCAATCTTGGACCTGAACAATAGAGCTATTCACGTCGTCAAGATTTGGTGACCGTCGGTTTATTTTAAAGATCAATGATGTGTCATCTGCAAATAACACCATCTTTGGCTGATTTAGAAATATTTGGGGTAAATCATTAATATAAACTAAAAAGAGGAATGGACCCAATATCGAACCTTGAGGAACGCCCATTACCATTTCAGACCCTAATGAGTTTGTGCCGTTGACTTGAACTTTAACCTTTCTATCTTTCAGGTATGATCTTAACAAATCATGAGCTGTGTTCCTAATCCCATAGTGGTCCAGTTTCAGCAGAAGTGTCTCATGGTGTACGCAATCGAACGCCTTCGAGAGGTCGCAGAAGATTCCAATGGCATCTTGTGCTTCTTCCCAAGCGTTAAAAATGTTCTTTATTAGGGTGACACCGGCGTCAGTGGTACAGCGCCCTTTGGTGAAACCGTACTGTTGGTCATATTACCGTACTGTTGGTTATGTCATGCTTACTCAAATGTCTCGCTGGTGGTGGTGTGTGTGTTGGATCGTTGAGTTCCCTTCAAAATGGTTGAGCTAAACGGTGCTGATCCATGCGTCATGTTCGTGAACGGGCGCCATCAGTAGGGACTGGTCATCTCTTAGCTGCCACGGCTTACTTTTTTTAATTTTTTATTACGGACGCTTTTTACGTGCATGTCTTTCTACATTGTTCTCACATGTATAATTTCAACATGAATGATATTTATTGTATACAATATTTTGTAAGTTTTTTTTTTTTTTTAATAGTTTCCGTGGAGTTTCTTGCCCGTTCTTCTCCATAGGAACCTACGCTTTGGAATGGGCAACTAGCTTCATATTTCTGACTGACTGACCCCTTGACAATTCAAAAGTGCCTGTAAATGGTTTAATTGAAATAAATGCTTTGAGTTTGAGTTCATGCATAACACTTTTTGGTTACGTGACCTCTAAATAATTGTAGTCAGTGGCTATGTGACGATTTATCGATTTATACCCCGCATTCCGAGTTACGATGTAATCGATTTGAGCGTGGTAACAGCCGTACCGAATTAATTTGGACGCGAATACGTTGTGTCTTAAATTGTCATAGATGACGTCATGACGTGCGCCATCTTGCGATAACGCCGAGTCGCCGTCATATCACCGTGAGCGCTGTCAAAAATGACAGTTGTGCTGTTTTGTTTTGACTCGCATCATATCTCTGAGAAGAAAGAACGTGGCATTTTCGAAATTGTGCTTCTGGCTACCGTTCGCTACCTAAACAAAGAAGAAAAAGAATTTTGTGGTTTAAACACAAAGGAATATGATGCAAGTTTTGACGTTGAGTGATTACTGTGAGCGCATGTAAGAGCGTTCCGAATTGTTGACAGCCCTCAGCTGTCATTATCGTGATATCTTACTCGGAACGCCAATTATCGATGTCAGCGCTGCGAGTGATTATGTTCTAATTCGGAAAGCGGCCCTAGTTTTGTATCATGTTCGATTCAAACCTAATGGTAGCTAGCTCGGAAGTTAGCCACTCGTTGCGCAGTTCCCCACCCCTCACCCCCGCTGACACATGAATTCTTTACTGCGCAGCGACTCACCTCATGTTCCGAGCCGCCATTAAGTTGAATCGAGCTGTACCAATTTACTACCTACCGCTACACGGTGGGCTGAAAATGAAGCTCCATAGACTTTGCGTCGCTCAAAAATCAAGTAGGTAGGCTTCATTTTCAGCCCACCGTGCGCCATCGCCAGCCGCGGGAACTTCGTTCTAAAAAAAAGGTTCTTCGCTGTGTACAAAAGCTTTTGCTTGATTGTTTTTTTGTTGTTGTCTATCAGATTTGATTTTGTATAATTTCTGGAATTTATGTTGGCTGGACTCTACTGGCAGCCCTGGTTACAAACGTCATTTCACATCTGTGACGTCTTGTCAGTTTTGTTGTCGTAGTTTGTAGTTGCCATATTTTCAACTTGCCAAGTTCTAATCACAATAAATAAAATAAAAATTACCTGTGTATAAATAAAGATACGGAACAACTCGTTTAATAAGTCAGTAATACCTTCGGCCTAGATAGTTGCGCTTGTTTGTTCACGTCGCGTTACTCTTGTGTGCACATGTATTATCTTTACTGCCAGCGATAGTGTTCGTAAACATACACTTGAGTAAATTAAATTGTCTGGGACGTTTAGTTGTAGTTTTGAATCGCAGTGAGTATGTCTGATAGCGGGGACAGCGACGTCGCGTGGACGTACTACAAGGACCGTCCGGAATGGAACGACGTGACACCAGTGCCGGAAGACGAGGGTCCTAACCTAGTCGTTGTCATTGCACATTCAGAAAAATGTACGTATATGCATAACACTGCAGGTCACTTTAACAAACTCAAATTCTTATAACCTTCATTTTGGAAAGGACATACAAGTCATAAAAACTGGCTGCGCTCATTTCCATAACTTGATCGTTTTTGTAATAGCAAGATGATTAATTGTGTATTGACTAATACATGGTCAGTGTAATCTCAACCTGTTTACAATTATTTTCCTCTAATTTGGTATGTAAAACACCAGTTTCCTTCTAATATTACAACTTGTTTAGTATGTCCCTTGAAAATAATAATAGTGAAAATTAATGTTTTATTTCAGTTGTTGATGTATATGATTATTTCCGGGCCGTGCTTCAAAACAATGAGAGGTCTGAGCGAGCTTTACACCTGACAAAAGATGCAGTGGAACTGAACCCAGCTAACTATACTGTGTGGCAATACAGGTGAGTCTAAAATAGCTATAAAATGTCTAATTAGCTTCTCACAGTAAGTGGTACAAACAATTTATTAGCTAAGGAGAATAATGAACTATAAATTAACTGTGACTGGATGATAGCCAACCCTGCCAATTAGCACGAAAATAACTTGATCTTGTACTATGCCTATTAATATTTAAATTACATAATGTATTGTTATTATGCTTTGTTGAGGAAAAGTGTTTTTGGTATGGCACCGGCTATTTTTAACCACATTCCTAATTCCATAAAAGAGGAACCAGTAACAATTTGCAAAAAGAAATTAACTGTCCTATTAGATAAATGTTATTACTCCGTATCGGATTTTCTAGCTGATAAATTTTAGTTGAGTATCCAATGTATAAATGTTTAAATGTTCAATGTTTGATGATGAACTGCATCAATGTTTGCATGCCAAAATGGTAGAATGTACAAGGATTCTTCATATTGTAACCACCCTATTGTAAATACCTACATTCTGAGCAAATAAATGAATATGAATATTGTGTAAAGTTTAAAAAAATTTCATTACTTATATATTATTAAGACCCTGTATTGTCCCACTAAAGGGAAAAAACCTATCTACTATTTTTCCACTTCAGTTGGTGTAAGGCACCTACCGAAGTGGAAAGATAATAGGTAGGTTTCTAAGAACCAGTTTTTGTTGTTCTCTACTGTCATGAATTTTTTTATCAGCCAGCCTGTAGATTGAACATGGTCATGAATTAATTGGATAAAAATAGGCAGGCTGCTTCTCCTAAAGTTGCCTAGAGTTAATGTTACATTTCAGAAATACAGAAAATGTAAAATAAGCACCTAGTAAACATTATTTCCAACCACCACTAATGTACTGGATCGGTGATCGCAGATTAAGAATTATAAGTTGGCCGACTAAATCGCAGAGTATATCAATAGGTATAGTGACATGGTAGCCCACACATCTCCAACTAACTTTGTACTAGTTGTCCGATAGTTGGGCAACTTATAATTTATGTCTGCTGGAGATCTTAATCTATGGAAAGCTATTTATTAGCATGCAGCTGTCGATGCTGCAGACAAATAATTTTATCAAGATTAAAAACATGTTATTCACATTACTTCACCATTAGTTGTTGCATTTTAGCATAGCAATAGCAGTCATTGACCCGCCTACATTTTGTAGCATTTTTAGGGTTCTGTAGTTGACTACAAGAAACCCTTATAGTTTCGCCATGTCCGTCTGTCTGTCTGTCCGCGGTTTAGCTCAAAAACTATTGGTACTAGAAAGTTGTAATTTGGCATGAGTATACACGATAATGACGCCGAAAAAGAAGTAAAATAAAATTTGGAAAAAAACAATTATTTAGGGTACCTCCCCTACATGTAAAGTGGGGATGATAATTTTTTTTTCGTCCTTCCCTTAATGTGGTATATCGTTCGATAGGTCTTTCAAAAATATTAGGGTTTGGGAAAACCGTTTTTTGATTAAGTAAACCGTTCTTGACTTATCAAGCTTTAAAGTACCAATTTTCGTTAGAGTCAAGTGTCCCCCCCCTCTACCAACTAAACGGTTGTAGTTAGAAATTCAAATGTCACGGCAGTAGTACCTGTATATAACGAAGTTTAAAGGAAAACTATCACAGCTAAGTAGGCTTTACAAGTTAACGAGTAATATTCGAACAACTTACATTTGCGGTTGAAAAAACATGTTCTCCGATACGGAATGTATGAAAGAACATGTTTTTTCAACTACAAAGTTAAGTTTCTTCTTGCGATAAATTCATCCCAACTACGGAACCCTTCATTGTACGTGGTCCGACACGACTTGGCCGGTTTTTTAAATTAAAAATAACTGATATAAAGTCTGAACATCCTGAATCAATATCTGTCATGATCTTCAACATGTTCCAATAACGAAAAAGTTTACATAGTTCATTGTTTGGGTCCCTACAGAGAGATAAGTATTAGGGATAGGGCAATGACCCCTATTGTCATGCTAGAACGCGACAACGGTAAGTACCCCCCTTACCACTGTCGCGTTTGTTAAAAGCAACTCCAACCTCTTGTTTTGCTTGTTACAATAAAATATTGTCATTTTATTTTTACAGGAGAGATCTACTAAAGGCCTTGGGAACCGATTTGAGATCTGAGTTGGAATATGTAGAACTAGTAATTAAAAACTCTCCTAAAAACTATCAGGTATGCTACTACTATTTTAAATGTGTGAAATCAATAGTTTTATCTTTGCCCATATTAATTTTATGTATGCAAGAACTTTGTGGTTCACTCATGGGCACTGGTTGTATTATGTAAGATCGACACATGGTGTAGTAAGTTGATTTGTATCTTAACAACTAGTGCCCATTTGTGAACAACAAAGTAAAGTAAAGGTAGTAATAAAGTAAAGGTAAGTACACAATGTACGATTGGTACGATTTCATAATTTAAATCGTGACGATATTATCGTGGACGTCCACAGCATCAAGATTACACAGGGTAATAAAACTGTATGACAATACATGAAGATGGATTTGTTTTTGAAATTGCTGTCCACGATAACGTTATAACGTACACGTATTTCTATACATTTTACTTCCGTGTCATCGTGATGCCGTGGACGTCCACGATAATATCGTCACGTCAGAAATTATAAAAAGTGCAAAAGGGTTGCGGAACCGCACGTCATCGCCATCACACTGGGGTTAGATCCTGAAAGATGAGGGGTGATGTGATCCGTTACTCGGGCAATGTTGCTGTGGCATCTCATTTACTGTGAGGCATGCATAGTGTTACGACGACGGCAGTCGCGTACCGAAATCTATGGCTCGCTGACCGTCAGTCTACCCTATCTTCCCTATACACTTAGGTATACAGTCCATTTTTGATGTGTAGTGATTTCGTGAAAAGGGACGGAAGTGTGTTACAAGAAACCGGAGAAGCGCGCGCTATTTGATGTGACCAATGACCGCGCGCATTTTCCTAGAGGTTGGTACTGTCAGCCAAGATGACAGATGTTACACATCATAATCGACTACTGTACGGATCAAGCATATTGCATATTTTGTCATTCTTGAATTTTTAACTACACCAGACACAATAAAACTTGCGGCATACTTAAGCTGTTCTAAATAAGCTTTTTATTTATTTAAAAAATATATCATTTAAAGGTCTGGCACCATCGGAGAGTACTTGTAGAGTGGCTTCAAGATCCAACACAGGAGATGGAGTTAACAGGAGATGCCCTGATGCAAGACCCTAAGAACTATCACGCCTGGCAGCATCGACAGTGGGCGATTAAAACATTTGGGTATGTGCATCTCTCAGCTATCAAATTAAAGTTCGTCAGCTTTATGTAACATCCATTTTTTAGTAAGATCTGTTTGAAAATCAAACGGATGTTGTTAAAAAATTACCTTCAGTCAGCATTGTTAAAAATTCTTCCATGTCACAAAGGAATGGAATTGTTATGTAAAGATATTGGTGTGATTGTAAAGCATGCAATGTGTTTTGTAAAACGTTGACGTCAACTGTGTCTCCTCCATCAAAACACAATTACTTTCTGAGAGATCTATTTTTTTTTTTAACTTTTCACACTCAAAAAAGTACAAAGGCGGACTTAATGCCTTAGGCATTCTCTACCAGTCAACCAAGGGTGGTGAAGAGATTAGATGGCAGGTGCTCTGTTTGAGAGGAACAAATATATTTTTTACTATTAAAATATATCACTAGAAATAAAATAATTAGGAATAATTATAATACACATACATACATATTTAATAAAATATATACATATATACAAATTCAAGGGAGAGAGGTGTTGAGATGACTGTACTGTACTCAATGAGACCATATCAACAATAAACTAAACTTACGAAATCAGAGTATTATAAAGAAAAGATGTGTTAGAACAGTATCACCATCTGCCTCGCCTTTTCCCAACTATGTCGGGGTCGGCTTCCAGTCTAACCGGATGCAGCTGAATACAAGTATTTTACATGGAGCGACTGCCTATCTGACCTCTACAACCCAGATATACTGGGTATCCATATAGTAAAAGTACTCTGTGCTGGGTATAGCTTGTCCACTCTGTAATGACGCGCCCCACTACCGCATTTTATGAACACGGCGCATTACCGCGTGCGTATAATACGATAATGGGGCGCGTCATTTGTGGACAAGGTATAATACGACCTCTTGGTGAGACTTTTCAGACTTTTGGGTTTCTGACGACCCGGTAAGACTGTCAAAGAGTGTGTTGGTGTTACAGATGTGTTAGAATAGTATTAACACTTTCACTGTCCCAAGGTAATTGGTATCCCCTAACACCATATGTCCAATAGTAATATTGCATAATGATGTTTTATAAGGTCGGTTACTAATTCTATGACACAGAAAATTCGTCGCATCACCCTCAGATAACCATTACGTATTATTTTAAAAAATGCATTACATGCAATGCACGGATGGACGAACTTCACTTCCAGCTGCTTAAAAACGTTGAAACAGACAATGGAACTGCTTCTATTAATTACATAATTAGCCTAGCTCTCCGCGAGAGAGAGTGGGCTTTAATCACCACACAGGCCCAGTGCGGGTTGGTAGATGTCACACGTCTTCGAATACAATTTTATTATTTAAATTTGGTTACTTTCGCTAAAATCATGGATAAAAAAAGATAACTACTAGTGCACTACATATGCACAGACGTATAGGGCTACGTCTTCAGTGCATTACATGTAATGCATGGACAGTGAAAGTGTTAAATAACAAGGATGTTACAGTTTACTCAGAGGTTTGGACCCACTGTTGCTCAAATTATAATCTTTTTTACAGACTCTACGAGAAAGAAATGGATTTCGTTGATAACCTTATCACAGACGATGTGCGTAACAATTCAGCGTGGAACCAACGATACTTCGTCGTGAATAACCATCTAGGATGGTCGGACCTGAATGTACAAAAAGAAATCTGCTATACATTGGAAAAGATAAAATTTATTAAGAACAATGAAAGCGCTTGGAATTATCTAAGAGGCGTGTTAATACATGACAAGCGGGGTTTAAGCGGGAATGGCGTAGTTTCTTCTTTTTGTGAAGAACTTTATAAGAACAAGTGTCGTTCTCCTTACTTGTTAGCATTCCTTATAGATATTTGTGATGAAGCTGTTAAAAAAGAAGAAATTAGCAGTGTACACTGTGCGACTAGAGCCGTGGTACTATGTCAAGCATTGGCAGGGAAATATGACAAAATTCGTAGCAAGTACTGGAATTATATGTGTGCAAAATTTAAAAAGGCGGCTGAGCAGGAAGAAATTGATAAAGATGCGGCGGAAAATATTGACGAATGATTTTAGGTCCAATAAAATTTATTGCAGAAGTATAATTTCTACTGTTATAAAATAATTTATACTGTGGTATCTTGGCCACTGTTTGAATCATTATTTTTGTACAAACTGTAAGAAATTGAGGACAAAATTGTACAAGTGTTAAAAAAAGAAAAACAGTCTTTATTTGCAACAAGTTTTATTCTGTTACATTTTACTGTTTAAAAAATTTTAATCCAAAAGGCGCTATTTATTAAAAAGCTAGTATTTTCTTTACATTTGTGTCATCGGTATTTGTGTATCATTTGTACACTGTTTCATCATAATAAAATAATGGTACCTATGTGTTGTTTTTTACTTGTAAGGAGTATTGGAGCTGCTAGCATTTTTTTCTCGGGTCTTAAGCTTTGAGGTCATATTTGCACAGCATTTGTTTAGTAAAGCAATACAAGTGACAAGTGATATTCTTGTCTTTGAAGCTGGTAGCATTCTCGGGGTTTTCAAGGTTTCTCGACTTAAGCTTTTGGGTCAATTATTATGTTAGAGCTGTTACCAATCTTAGAGTGGTCATTTTTTTCGTTTTTTGAGTTCCATTGGCTCTTTGTAGCTTTGGGGTCATTATCATCATCTTGGCCACTGTTTAAATCATAATAATATTTGTAAAAACGGTACGTACTGTAAGAAATGGATGATAAAGTTAGTAGAAGTGTTAAAAAGATGAATATATTAATTTTTTTTCTGTTACTTCTTGCAAATCTTAAGAATTTTACCCAACGGGTGCTTTTTTTAACGAAATCTTCTACGTTTTGTCGCACTTCTTCCGGTTGTTTGGGTATGGGTATCCGAATAACTAAATTTTTACGCCCCCCGCTGCGTTCGACACTGGACTTAATCATAACTGGCAAAATGTGGGTGTACTATGAGTATATCTCTGTTTAACCCTCCGGGGAAACAAGGCGCGCGTGATATTATGTTAAATTTGTACTAGGTACGAGTCATTATATTCCCTTTGGTGGTCTAGCGCAGTTAGCTTTTTGCGAGTCGTTGTCGTTAGATGGGGACGGGTCTTCGTTTATGTCAGGAATGCAATCGAGTAGTTCGTCTGGGCCAATCTGGAGCGCCGCGCGGCGACTGGACATGCCCAGGATCTTGGGCAAGTCATCCCGCAGCGCGCGCGACACCACCTCACAACAACACGCCAACTTCGGGTTAAGGGATGCTATCATTTCATCCTCTTTCGGAGGTACAGGTGGAGGTGGCTTTGAACATAATTAAATTGGTTATTGAATGTCTATAAGTAGGTATAGTACATACCTACCGTAAAACGAGGTGAATCGAGACCAAACTTAGAAAAATTTTCACTAAATTAAAATTATCTATTTCGATTCAACCCGTTTACTAAGTAGATCCTACAGTGTCTGAGAAATATTGGAATCCATAGTCGTTAAAAATCAATACTTAATCTACAATTCTACATAGTACCTACCTACCCAACCTACTATATACAAGCTGTACCTACTTAATAAAAAACCTGAAAAGGGGTTATTCTTGGGCTTATTCGTGGGGGGCTACTCAAAATTATATACAGGATGGATCTTTGAGATCCCCGCAGTAAGGACCTTAACCGTTGTAGCTACAGAAAAACGGTCTTAGGAGACTGGTCTTAACTTTTTGAGAAATATCGATCTGCGTTCCCAGATTTTGAAAATAAAGTAGGGGAAAGGTGTACGAGATGGTCCGTTGAGGTGAGATGATCCTTTTGAATTGCAACGAAACTACCAGCGACATCTAGTTGTTTTCATTGGTAAAACGTAGTTCCCGATATTCCCATGCTTCAGTCAGTCGCAGTGGCTTTGTGAGTGACAAAGAAATTTTTTGTGGAAAAAAATAAAAATTACGTGTCGTTATTCTAAGGTAAGGCTGACATTAAGTTTATGTCAGATGTGTTCTAGGTAGTCTATTGTAAAGGCTGTTGTATTTGTAACTTTGTTTATTGTTCTATTTTGTTTCTTTAATGGCATGGTAACAGTTAAGAACTATAGGTTATGTTATCGAACATTGAATAGAAAAGTTGATGTTGGGGTAAGATGATTATGCTACCGGTGTACAAGATGATCAGTGCGGATCGTCTTGTACACCATCTTTATGTTAATAGATTACGTTATAGCCTATATATTTAAAAACAATATCAAACACCCTTTCCACAGAGAAAAAGCTGGATATGATTGGCTGAGAGGATTCCGTCAGCGGCATCCAGATATAGCTCTTCGTGCACCTGAATCTTGCCCCTTTTCCCCCCCCTAAACGCATCCTAAAAGAAACAGAAAGGGAAAGGAGTAGGCAAAGGAATGTCAAACTTTGGAAGAAGACTGATATTGTGACAGACTCATCCGAAGAAGACGCAGAATGTCTATTCTGCACGGAATCATTTTCCAAAGATAAACAGGGGCGAGGGATGTATAAAATGTTGTTTATGCCAAAGATGGGGTCATGGAGTTTGTGCAGGGATAGATAGCGATGATCCTGATGAATTCACATGTGATTTGTGTACAACAACTCCAGGAAAGCGACGTTTAGATATATAAAGATTTATTTTTTGCGTTTAATTTTGATTGTTATTTTTTTTTAATTTTACAAATTTTTGAGTTTAATTAAAAAAATTAAGATGTTGTTTCTTTTTAAATAAATAAATTACACTGTGTTAAGTTATGTTTTATTGAATTATACTAAAATCTAGAATATCACAAAATTGGGGGTACATGATCCCCAGGATCATCTTGCCCCTACCGTAGGAATCATCTTGGACACCGGGGTGTACAAGATGATTATTTGGCAGGGTTTAAAAAAATGTGAATTAGGATAATAGTAGATCTAAAAAAACTACATTTTGAGTGTGACAACAGGTAGACAAATAAATTTACTATAAATATACGCTTTTACATCTGCATTAAGTTGAATATCGTTTAAACTACAAGCATTCTCCCTTAAGTGAATCATCTCGTACACCCTTCCAGTAAGCAAGAAAATAGGCAGTTTTCACAAAAACTTATATTAATGCCAATCGATCCTGTTTTATTTATGGATAAAAAACTATCGGACTGTAGCGGTTACACCGCCACATACTAACTACGCATCAAAGACATGACGTCACACAAATCCTGCATCGCGCAATTAGAGTTTACCGCGCGAACGACATAGATAAGACTATCCGAAATCAACAGTTGGGCAGTCGGCCCGCCAGACACAACACCCGTCTGGTTGGAGGATCCTCCCTTTTCTGTGGTGGATGAGTGAACTTTACACCCTGTTCCTCATGCCCCTAAATTGGTGACCCCGACGTGATGAACGTCAACGCAGCCTTCGTGCTACTACTTCAGCGTGACGTCATCATCATCACTCCCGCAAGCTTTCGTGAGGCGAGTCACACAGACAGTCAGCACCCTCGGCTTCAACGGGTATCCTGACCACCAGCATGCAGCGAACGCGCATTCCTGGTCATCACCCTCAGCGTCATCACCCCGACTCACTGGGGAATCAACGCAATCATCTCAATCAGCGCAATCATCGCTATCACCTCAATCACCGCAATCACCTCAATCACCACAACCGCCGCAATCATCGCAGACAGTTCCGACTCACCGTGAACTGTGCGGCACCCGGTTCCGACTCACTGGAACCTTAGCTGGCACTGTGAAGCATCGCAAGATACAAGACTCAGCCCACTATCGACCTCCGGTCTCCGGAGGGGAGTGATGTAGCGGTTACACCGCCACATACTAACTACGCATCAAATACATGACGTCACACAAATCCTGCATCGCGCAATTAGAGTTTACAGCGCGAAAGACATAGATAAGACTATCCGAAATCAACAGTTGGGCAGTCGGCCCGCCAGACACAACACCCGTCTGGTTGGAGGATCCTCCCTTTTCTATGGTGGATGAGTGAACTTTACACCCTGTTCCTCATACCTCTAAATTGGTGACCCCGAGTATGAACGTCAACGCAGCCTTCGTGCAACTACTTCAGCGTGACGTCATCATCATCACTCCCGCAAGCTTTCGTGAGGCGAGTCACACAGACAGCCAGCACCCTCGGCTTCAACGGGTATCCTGACCACCAGCATGCAGCGAACGCGCATTCCTGGTCATCACCCTCAGCCTCATCACCCCGACTCACTGGGGAATCAACGCAATCAACTCAATCAGTGCAATCACCGCTATCACCTCAATCACCGCAATCGTCTCAATCAGCGCAATCACCGCTATCACCTCAATCACCGCAATCACCTCAATCACCACAACCGCCGCAATCATCGCAGACAGTTCCGACTCACCGCGAACTGTGCGGCACACGGTTCCGACTCACTGGAACCTTAGCTGGCACTGTGAAGCATCGCAAGATACAAGACTCAGCCCACTATCGACCTCCGGTCTCCGGAGGGGAGTGATGTAGCGGTTACACCGCCACATACTAACTACGCATCAAAGACATGACGTCACACAAATCCTGCATCGCGCAATTAGAGTTTACCGCGCGAACGACATAGATAAGACTATCCGAAATCAACAGTTGGGCAGTCGGCCCGCCAGACACAACACCCGTCTGGTTGGAGGATCCTCCCTTTTCTATGGTGGATGAGTGAACTTTACACCCTGTTCCTCATGCCCCTAAATTGAACTGAGGTTTGAGTAGGTACTAGAAAAGTCACAAATCGTGAAAAAAACTTTTCCCATAGATTTCGTTCGTGGGAAATTTGACTCCAACCTACTCACGGTGGATAGACTGACTAAAAATAAACAAAAAAAAAAATAGAATTTTAAATTTCTAACGAATGTGCGCGTTATAATTTTATTTTATTTGAGAACAAAATTTAGGCCGTGTGTTGCTTTTAAAAACCTTTTTCCATACAAAGGGTTTTTGCAATTTATGACTTGTAGCGGACAGTCTTTTTTAACGTTTCGTTAGGTAATTTTTCTCAGAACGTCCGAAATCACAAGCAAGAAACTATCTTGTGTAAAGGAAATAAAATTATAACGCGTATTCGTCCGTTTTGTTTATTTTCAGCTAGTCTGTCCATCACAAAAAAAGTCAGTAAGAGTTTTTTTCCTACCTCTAGTAGGGAAAAAGTTTCTTCAAAAGCAACAAACTATAGATAGTTCAACTCAACTGTGCGCGCGGCGGCATGTGTGCGTGCGCTTGTAATTATATACAGCTTTAATTTGTGTAGCAGTGACGCGGCAGTCGTCGTCCGAGCAACACGTGTCCTTATAGCTTTTATAGCTTTTTTGCACAGGTACTAACAGTCGTTACTAAAAATGTCTAGTTCTTCCAAATTACCATTTAGAACATCACGAGTTACCTTGCTAAAGTTGAAAAGAATATTTGAAGAGAAACTTAGTTGTGGTGGAAGTATTTCGACTCTGCGTACAGTTTTGTTAAAGTTGGGATACAAGTGGCGAAAAACTGTGGATAGCAGACGTGTAATTATAGAGCGACATGACATTCGAAAGCTATGATTTTATCACCTGAAAAATTAACTCCGATACCGTTAAGAAAATCGGTTTATCGTATATACAGATGAGCTATATCTTAACTAGTCATGTGCAAAACAAAGGATGGGGTAATAAAGATGGACCACCGTTAAAGAGAATGGACAAAGAATTATCATTGTGCATGCTGGTTCAGAACAAGGTTTCGTACCTAAAGCACTATTGACATACCTACACAGCAAGTAGTTTTTTTTTTTGTTTTGCTTGATAATGCGTCCAAAATGTTCAAAATGACAGAGCTCCAAATTCTAATTCAAGAAAAATATAAATGCAGAGATGGTTGACAGAAAAGAATATAGCTTATTTATAATATAGATATGAAAAAACAGAACAATAATTTGATTTAAAAATAAACTTTTTTCTTATAAGATTGATGACATACGCATGCCTGCATACGATGCCATATGGCATAAAAGTTATTCGGCTGCCACCATATCATCCCGAACCAAGCCCCATAGAAAATGTATGGGGAATAAAAAAAAAAAAAATTGCTTTGCTTAATGTCGAAAATCAACGTTTAAGTCAAATTGATGAAGAGATGTGGGGTACCTAATACTTGTTGACATGTAAAAAATAAAGAAGAAGAATAGGTACTATCGACATTTTGTCAGAATTCATAATTAACCTTGCTGAGAGCAGCGAATCCGAAATTCATCATTTGATTTTTCTAGTAACGATACAGATTAATATGTTCAATAAACATGCATTTACCAAATAAGTTGTTTTTTTAAGAACCCGTATATTATCAAACACAGCAGGTTACAATAACCTTAAAAATAATTTAAAGTAATTTACAATAGTTACTTCTACTCGTCACCGAGTTGTTCTTTTTTATTTCAGTTTAAATAACTGTATTTGTATTTTGTACTTTTCTGTACCTCTTGTCACACACACAAAGTCACTGTATATATACAAGGTTTACCCACACATAGCGCCGCGCGCACAGATGAGTTCACTATCTATACCTAAATTTTGTTCTCAAATCAAATAAAATCATAACGCGTATTTGGTCGAAATTTGAAATTCCATTTTTTTTTTTGTTTAGTTTTGGCCAGTTTAGTCTATCCATTGTGAAAAGTAGGTTGGAGTCTCATTGCCCACAAAATGTATGGGAAAAGTTTTAGCGATTTCTGACTTTTCTAGTACTCAAACCTCAGTTGGTTTTTTGATCCTTATGAGAAACAAGATCGATTGGCATCAAAAAAAAAGTTTTTGTGAAAACTGCCTATTTTCTTGTTGACTGTACATTTTTTTTTTAAATTTGTGAATCAGCTCAAAATTTCTCAAAAAGTTAAGGACGGTCTCCTAAGACCGTTTTCCTGTAGGCACAATGGATAAGGTAGCTGTCCTTACTGCCCCAACTCAAAAATCCATCCTGTATACAATTAAGGTACCTAACTCTTCTCTTCTGCCGGTGCAACACCTTTCAGTGATTGAGACCGGCTCCTTGACTCCGCAAAACTGCGCAACCTTGACTCTGCCACAGATTAGTACCTACCACAGATGGTACACTCCGCAAAATCAATTAAATAAAAAGCGACTTTTGCTACGACACAATAAAGTACAATTAAGTCGCACAGCGCTAATTACCTGCAGCTTTATTCACCTGGAAGTTGCTTTTCTTTCTATCGCGTAACTCTTACCTATATCTTCTGACTACGTAACGCTTACTGAATTGACCCGACAAGACGACCCCGCCGCATACTTGTAGATATGTAGCTTTAAACCTAAAATGCGGAGTGCGCCTTCTGTATCTACTATTCTGCCTAAAAATTATCCATGAGCCTCCGATGTATATGTCTACGTATACCTCTGTACTACCTACTCTACCAATAAAACTAACAACACGGGCACTTTCACTATGGGTCAATTTTGCGGCGGATAAGAAGGAAAGCGTCGATTTCGACGTGATGCGCGAGAAGGTGCGAGCATTCTCATTGAGAATTTTTCTCAAGAATTTTGGAGAATTTTCTGGAAGACGCTCCTCTCGTTTTTGGCGTCGTTCAAAATTTAAAAATATCCTTCGCTGTCCCTTTTCTGCCGCAATTTAAATGGTGCATTTCGAACGCGACAAAGGTATTGCGAGAAATTAATCAGAGCTTCTAGTCTGAGTCCGATTAGTCCGATAGCAACTAGCTGGCAACTGTAAACAGCGTACTTAGCAAGTATGAACTGAACTGCGTAGCACAGAGGTGAATTGCGCAGCAAGGAACTGGGTAGCAGTGTAACTACGTAGCGAGAATAAACTGCTACCTTGCACACTAAATTGCTACGCAGCTGCGTAGCAATTTAGTAAATACTAAATTGCTACGCTAAAATGCTTCAAAATGACAGAGCTCCAAATTCTAATTCAAGAAAAATATAAATGCAGAGATGGTTGACAGAAAAGAATATAGCTTATTTATAATATAGATATGAAAAAACAGAACAATAATTTGATTTAAAAATAAACTTTTTTCTTATAAGATTGATGACATACGCATGCCTGCATACGATGCCATATGGCATAAAAGTTATTCGGCTGCCACCATATCATCCCGAACCAAGCCCCATAGAAAATGTATGGGGAATAAAAAAAAAAAAATTGCTTTGCTTAATGTCGAAAATCAACGTTTAAGTCAAATTGATGAAGAGATGTGGGGTACCTAATACTTGTTGACATGTAAAAAATAAAGAAGAAGAATAGGTACTATCGACATTTTGTCAGAATTCATAATTAACCTTGCTGAGAGCAGCGAATCCGAAATTCATCATTTGATTTTTCTAGTAACGATACAGATTAATATGTTCAATAAACATGCATTTACCAAATAAGTTGTTTTTTTAAGAACCCGTATATTATCAAACACAGCAGGTTACAATAACCTTAAAAATAATTTAAAGTAATTTACAATAGTTACTTCTACTCGTCACCGAGTTGTTCTTTTTTATTTCAGTTTAAATAACTGTATTTGTATTTTGTACTTTTCTGTACCTCTTGTCACACACACAAAGTCACTGTATATATACAAGGTTTACCCACACATAGCGCCGCGCGCACAGATGAGTTCACTATCTATACCTAAATTTTGTTCTCAAATCAAATAAAATCATAACGCGTATTTGGTCGAAATTTGAAATTCCATTTTTTTTTTTGTTTAGTTTTGGCCAGTTTAGTCTATCCATTGTGAAAAGTAGGTTGGAGTCTCATTGCCCACAAAATGTATGGGAAAAGTTTTAGCGATTTCTGACTTTTCTAGTACTCAAACCTCAGTTGGTTTTTTGATCCTTATGAGAAACAAGATCGATTGGCATCAAAAAAAAAGTTTTTGTGAAAACTGCCTATTTTCTTGTTGACTGTACATTTTTTTTTTAAATTTGTGAATCAGCTCAAAATTTCTCAAAAAGTTAAGGACGGTCTCCTAAGACCGTTTTCCTGTAGGCACAATGGATAAGGTAGCTGTCCTTACTGCCCCAACTCAAAAATCCATCCTATATACAATTAAGGTACCTAACTCTTCTCTTCTGCCGGTGCAACACCTTTCAGTGATTGAGACCGGCTCCTTGACTCCGCAAAACTGCGCAACCTTGACTCTGCCACAGATTAGTACCTACCACAGATGGTACACTCCGCAAAATCAATTAAATAAAAAGCGACTTTTGCTACGACACAATAAAGTACAATTAAGTCGCACAGCGCTAATTACCTGCAGCTTTATTCACCTGGAAGTTGCTTTTCTTTCTATCGCGTAACTCTTACCTATATCTTCTGACTACGTAACGCTTACTGAATTGACCCGACAAGACGACCCCGCCGCATACTTGTAGATATGTAGCTTTAAACCTAAAATGCGGAGTGCGCCTTCTGTATCTACTATTCTGCCTAAAAATTATCCATGAGCCTCCGATGTATATGTCTACGTATACCTCTGTACTACCTACTCTACCAATAAAACTAACAACACGGGCACTTTCACTATGGGTCAATTTTGCGGCGGATAAGAAGGAAAGCGTCGATTTCGACGTGATGCGCGAGAAGGTGCGAGCATTCTCATTGAGAATTTTTCTCAAGAATTTTGGAGAATTTTCTGGAAGACGCTCCTCTCGTTTTTGGCGTCGTTCAAAATTTAAAAATATCCTTCGCTGTCCCTTTTCTGCCGCAATTTAAATGGTGCATTTCGAACGCGACAAAGGTATTGCGAGAAATTAATCAGAGCTTCTAGTCTGAGTCCGATTAGTCCGATAGCAACTAGCTGGCAACTGTAAACAGCGTACTTAGCAAGTATGAACTGAACTGCGTAGCACAGAGGTGAATTGCGCAGCAAGGAACTGGGTAGCAGTGTAACTACGTAGCGAGAATAAACTGCTACCTTGCACACTAAATTGCTACGCAGCTGCGTAGCAATTTAGTGTGCAAGGTACAGTATAACAAGAAAACTACTGCAGTCTCTCAAACATTTCTTGCACTAGTTTTTTTGCATGTCGAAATGTGCCCTGACTCTACGCAGCTTACAATACATATTAATTAGACAGGAACTTCTGCGGGTACATACCTTTCTAGTTTTTTTATTTTGCACTTCTGTTTGTGTGCATTTTGCATGATATTTTGACATGGCTGTAATTGTCAATCTATGTTCAAACGATACTCAAACAATACAAATGCTGAGGTATGCATCTAAGTTCGATTCATTTATCTAGGTACTGCTATGGTTCTTCCACGAACTACGAAGGAGCGTGCGAATAATTTGCCTCCTGCGATTCTATATTCGATCCGACTTGCGGGTTGTTTTGGTCACTATGTCACAAATATGGAATACTTCAATTTTCATAGTGTTTTGTGTTTTTGTAGTTTTTGAAACCGCAGTGCACCGGCTGGAACTTTGGTCTTCTTTAGGCGCTCATGATCCAAAAGAACACATTATTTCAGTGAGAGTGATTGCCAGCATTCCCAATCCCATCTGAACAGTCAGTGCACGCACAGTGTATGCAATCGCAGAATGGCTAAAATTTAATTATTATCTGAGTTCTAAGGAATACCTAAGTATTTATTAACAGGGACATCTATACAGTTATTGATATTTCTTAGCTTATAGAGGTATAGATAGTGCAGTCCACGACGACGCGCCCCACTCCGCTCCGCTCCATACTAAAGTATAGCTTACAGTACAGTAATCGCGGAGTGGGGCGCGTCGTCGTGGATTGCACTATCTGTACCCACGTTCGTTGTTAGACAACGTTACCATTCCTCTGTTCCGATTGAGGGTTACCTACAAGGGTTGTAGTAGGTAGGTACCTATAGTCCCTTGATAGTGTTTCGGCATCTTTGTATAAATCTTAACGTTGTATGGTATCTATTACTTCCATGATTTTAACTATTGCATGCAATTTCAGATTTTAGAGGACATTTTGTCACAATTTTTTTTTAATTTTTCGCTTCAGAGCGTCAGCCAGCTTGCAGTCCACAGGCTACATCACAGAGTACTTTTTTGGCTACTTATAGATACTTGTTGCAGTCTGTGAAGTACTTATACAATATAAAAAAGGTCTCTGTGATAAAAAAAGTACTCTGTGGTCTGTGGCTTGCCGTTATATTACTTTCCTCTATGGTGGCTTGCTACTTGGTCATTGTGTCATTATGGTACCTAAACAACAAAGAGGCGATGCTAAAAGAGCATCAAATAAATACCGGCGGTGTATAATAGGTACGTATGATGTTACTAGCATGCAGGACTTGGCTTTGTGTTAAGACTAACTAATTTAATTTTACTAGGTATGTTTTCTGGAAGAGAAATCCCAATCCACAGCTGTTTTTGGGTGGACCATGGGTGCCTGTCCTTCGGGAATCAATTTACATGGATTAAATTAGCACCTATGTATTTATAGCTAGTCGATTAGACAATCTAGGCGATAGAAAAAAGTTAAAAGAAGTTCATAAATATAGGTAGGTATATTTAAGAACCATGTTCTTCGCTCTCAAAAATATGACAATTCGTTTGGTTTCTTAGTATTGAAAATGCTCGATAGGATGATAGGATACTGTTAGACTAAAGCTGATGGGTGTTGTGGCCATAACGTGCGCCAGATACCAAGCGGTACCAACAGTCAAAAGCCATTGTAGCCAGTAGCCCTGATTGGTAGTATATGAAGTAACTACCTACCTAATACGTCTTAGCTTCTCACTTGGTTTAACTACCAATTATTCGAAAACCGATTTTTACACCGTCTATCAATAAACCGTAATAAACTATAAGGTAACTCTTGCTGAAAACCTCATACTGCTATGTAAAAACAATAATTGCCTACTTATATGAATACTTTTTTTTTTTTGGGTTGGAATTCATCAAATGTCTTTTCCCACTCTGAGTGGAGCGGGAGGGCGTGTCAGACTCTTACTGACTAAAACCCACCCGTGTTCCTTCTGTTGCCTGTGCAATGCCAGGGGGCCACGGTATCCCTTTCGGACTTTCCTGCAACCCCGGCAGATGTGAATACTCTTAGCATGCATTTTTTTTTTTTTTTTTTTTTTTTTTTAACTATGGCATCTCGCAGGTATACCACTAAGGTATTTACTGCTCAACCGAACAATCCTGTGGCTGCCTTAAGCACTACACTCAAAGCCTCCAGCCAGGAGCAAAACAATTCTAAATTAAAATTAGGCGAACGCTCGCTAAGGGCACCCCCTGTGGGGTACGAACCTCGGCTTAGGGCGTCGCTGAGGGGAGGACAGCAAGATGGGACAGGCTGGATCAAGGATGTATCATTATTATTATACGGGGAATTTAGAGCTACGCGCTCAGCTGCGGCGCGGGCTGGCGCTTCATCGGACAAGGGTCGGGGGGAGTATTATTTACTCGTGAGGGTCGCGATCGCGGAGGACCTCGGCGGCGAGGTCGGGTGTCGGGTGTATTTGTGCACTGTACTGGTGGCCCTATTGCTCTCCTGGAGGAGAGTGGTGGGATCATCTGGATCGGAGAGGACATGCCTAGGACGGCGAAATCGACTAATACGGGAGGGGGTATAATTGGCCGCTTCAACAACCAGAGGGTTGCGGTGATTGGCGGCGGAATCAAAGTGACGCTTGGACATGCGTTTTAGGAACTGATGGATTGTGGGGATTCTAAGGTCGAGGTGGAGGTTAATGTTTCTGACATACCAGGGAGCGCCCGTGGCTTTTCTGAGGAATCTGTTTTGGATCACCTGCATCCTATGGATATTTCTGGGGTATGTGTGTGCAAAGACTGCACCCGCATAGGTCATGATGGGGCGGATGCACGCTGTGTAGATGCGCAATTTGCACTTGAGTGACAACTTGCTGCGCGCATTAACGATGTAGTATAATCTACTGAGAGCGAAGGCGGCCCGCGAGCGAACCGACTTTATGTGCTCTGAAAAGTTGAGATAGTGGTCGAGGATGACTCCCAAGTACTTGGCTCTTAGCATGCAGTCTATTCGATGGCTTTTATACTTATAAACTTGACAGCACGTAAAGTAAAGCCATTTTATTAGGTAACATTTGACAATTCAGCAAAATTCAACAACGTAAAAACCTTGTAACGGTGGGCATAAAATAATATATTTTTTCGTTTTGTTAGAACTGCACAATTGCTTAACTTTTTTCAATTACGATTACATATTTATTGTAGGTAATAATGACCGATACGAGTAATTTTACGATTTGCTTTCACTAATAAACCATTCTAAACTTACTAAACAATTTCTGATTTAAAGAACTGAACGTCGTTACAATGTTGCGTTAACCCTTTTTCTTCTTAAACACTAGGGATGTTACTCTAAAAATCGAAAGATGATAAGTTGAATCGAATGCAATGATTACTTGTGAAGAAATATCACCATAAATTAATAACCACGTTGTGATTATAATAAAACATAATTATATTTATTATTCTTTTAACTAACTATAAAAATAACTAAATAGAAAAATCATTGATGTTAGGTACAATTTAGGTGGGATGTTGCTGGCAACACCAGTGCCTGTCGATGACGCCATGTCATGTCGCCATTACATGACGCATCCATTACGGGACTCGTCTTTTGTCGTTGTGCGAAGTGACTGTGCGTTTTTGGTGTGCTCTGTGTTATATTCTTCTGACCCGGCTTTTTTATTGGACTGATCTTACTGACTACGTTTACCTGGCTATAAATTGGACTCCGATTGCTTAACGAGACCTTAACAAGGCTTAGACTTAGGCTTAACAAGAACAGTCATTACAGTCTTACCATGTCGAAACGTGGGAAAACGCTAAACAGTCAATCTCGCGAACTAGTGGTGAAATTGTACAATTATTTTGAACGTGATCAGTTAAAGATGGGCCTCTTTTACCATTGACACAACCGAGAGAACGCGTTGCCCAAGCATTGGGAATAGGGAAGAGGACAGTAAATTAAATTCTGAAAGAGAAATACGAACCATCAGGCTCAGAATAAATAATACTTTACGTACACCGAAAAAAAGAAAGAAGGACAAGAAAATTGTTGGCGTTGATAATTTTTATGCTGCCGCAATTCGCAACCACATTTATGGACATTACTCGAGAAAAGAATATCCTACACGGGAAAAGCTAATGAAGCTTCGTTAAAAGACGCAGGCTTATTTTTTGGCGGTAAATCGTCTCTATCAAAGGTTTTGAAAACGATTGGCTTTAGATTTTAAAAATCTGACGAGCGGAAAATCCTGCTAGAACGCTACGATATTATTTTGAAGAGAGTAACATTCTTACGTCAAGTAAATAAAATTACAGATTGGGACAATGTCGTGTTTATTGACGAAACATGGTTGAATGCGAACCATACGGTTTCGCGGACATCGACCGATGATACAGCGGCCTCCACCTCAAAAGTTCCATCGGGAAAAGGAGCCCGACTTATTATATGTCACGCGGGATCAGCTTCTCAAGGTTTTATTCCAGACTGCCTCCTCGCATTCGCCTCTAAAACTACAAGTGATTACCATGAGGAAATGAACTTTGACGTTTTTAAAGAGTGGTTTAAGAAGCTGCTAGTCAGCTTAGAAAACCCATCGAAAATTATAATGGACAATGCACCGTATCATTCTGTACAAGTTGATAAACCACCAACTCAAGCAAATAAAAAGCAAGAAATTGTCTCGTGGCTGGGAAGAAATGGTGTGGATGCAAGTCCAACTTTATTAAAAGTTGAGTTGTTAAATCTGGTAAAAGCAACTAAGCCGTCCAAGCTCCGCTATGTAATCGATGAACTAGCCCTAGAGCATGGACACGAAGTTATTCGATTGCCTCCCTACCATTGCCAGTATAACGCCATCGAGCTTATTTGGGCACAAATAAAGGATCATGCAGCGCAGAACAATACTGAACTACCCTTCAGTACTGCTAAAATGATGACTCTGCTACAAACTGCGTGTGCAGAAGTCACAACAGAAGACTGGAGAAAAGTCGTAGAGAAAACAAAGAAAATAATTTTATAAGATTTTGAACGAGATTTGAGAATATTATTGAAAATGAATTAATAATATCTCTGAGTGCTGACAGCAGTGATGAAGATGACAATACTAATAACAGTTCTGATAGTTCAACTGAATAAATGCATTTTTTTTGTAAAATTTTGTACTTGTCTTATTTTGCTCCTTAAATTTACGAAAGAAAAAATTATAATGGGACAGGGATTCGCCTGATGATTTTTAAAATTCACATATGTTTCAAGTCCGTTTCGATTCATTCACTTTAATCGATGTTTTTAAGCAGGTCACCTCACTATGAAGATAAAACTGACAGACGTCAAATGTTACCTATTAAAATGGCCTGACTATAGTATCCCGATCTATTACTATACTCTATGTAGCTGTGCTATGTAGTATCTCTATGTAGTCTGTGCTTGACAGGCTTCAAGACACGTGCCATTCATGCGAAACAGTGAACAGTGCAAAAGCCTTATATCAGCATAAATCACAAAACAAAGATCAACAGAATGCCATAATTTGTAAGATGTCTCCGTGTAATGGCATTTAAACATCCGAGTTATAGTAGAAAGGACTAAGCCTTCTGTCAATCATGTTTGAAACATTATTTCGTCCTCAGTTCAGTACAGAGCCTGAAGAACTTCGCTTGTTGAAAGAGCGATTGGCCAACGTTACTTGTAATTGCAACATTTGCCAACATAGCCGTGCCCTGTCCTTAACACAACCCTCCGACCCGTGCGTCGAATATACCAAAATTACAAAAGATATAGAAACACAATCTGAAGGCTATATTTCGGAAGATTCGAAACCAATCTTTGCGAATAATATTATCAAGAATGCTCTTTGTCCTACCTGCTGCGTGACTTTGAATCTTCTACGTGAAGGCGTAGTCAGAGTTTTAAAAGATGAAGAATGTTCAGTTTCAATGTGCACAACCGATGAATTCACTGACAAAGGAATCATGGCAAAGGAGAGAACTACTGCATTGAAGAGTATAGATACGATGTCCCCTGAATCCAGCTTGACTTTATGTGGTTTTCCAACAGACACCTCGAGTGACGTAACAATACGCAATACAAATAGAAATAGACACATCAAGCGCAAACGCTGCGGCTCCGAAAAGGTGACTTTTCAGGAGCCTTGTTCTGAATACCTCACAAAACCGCATTTTGTCCATGATTGTGTGTGCTTACAGGATTTCGTTGATTCTATAAGGCCGCCTATGAACTTTCCGTTACAGTATTGATAGAAAACGTTAGTCTTTAATCATATTTTTAAATCACTACCTATACTGGTTGTGGTTAATGCCAATACACGGACACAATCTACATTTCGAATATAATTTCCAAAATAGAAGTGAGGCTATTCTTACCTAAAAGGGGCGCAGAACAGAAACTCAACATCCATTTCATCCACACACATCTTTCAAACAGATTTGTTATGCACCTACTGGTTCTAATCTAAATGCCTACCTATTAATTAAATGACATTTCAATAGTTACAAGTTTGTTTTTATATTTTTATTCTGAAATTACAAAAGTATGAAAGAAAAGATATTTTATTGTCACTGAAACACGTGCATTTAAAAGGGAGATGACGTGTATTTTAAATCATTCCTATATTAAGCCTTCTGGGATAGGTATGCAAAAGTATAGAGGTTAACAACGGATAGGAATAGAAAGAGACCCCTTATTTATGTGACTCAGGTTGGCTGGACAAATCTTCAAAATAGCTTGCATTTAACTAGGTCAATAGGTCACTTTATGTGATGGCTAAACACCCTTATTTCAGAATTTGTGACGCTACAGAATCTTAGATAATCGATCGAAAACGTGTCCAGCCATCTTGAAAAACCACTTTTCGCTGGTCTCTCAATCTCGGTAACGGAAGTGATTTTGACGACTTTTTGCATATCAACGGACGTCACATAAATTTGTGACGGGCACCGAGCTAAAAGTTATGTGATAAGTACAGTGGTTTAGTAGAAAAATGCAAAAATCTGTGTCCAGCCATCTTGAATTTACGTATAAAACTTATGGCTGGCACTTCCGAATCTCAATAACGGGGGCGTTTTCGAATATGGTTCCTTTACTAATAGTTGGTGACGCAATGTGTGACAGTAATAACGTTTGATTTATGGCGTCACATGTAAGGGTTTACGAGAAATCAATAAAAACTTAATGTCCAGCCAACCTGAGTTCAAGATGGCTGGACACATGTATCTCCACTGCCTGATGATCTACGACCTTCGAAATGTGTTCAAAATTTTGTGACGGGGACGATAATGATAACCTGAAATTGTGACGGAGAAACTTTGCGTAGTTTCAAAGATATTGATCATTTAAATTTCCCCATACAAACACTGCAGTAGGGTAACCAACATTGTAGGTTTTATGTAGGACAAGTATATTTTAAGGTGTTTTCTTTAATGGACGAAAATCCGTGTATTGGTGATACTAATACGAACAACTGTAGATATTTAAATCAATAGAAGACAAAAATGTAGAAGTGAGGAAGGGGGGGGGGGGGGGGGTAATTTTTATAACCATAAGAATCATCATGCATATCTATAAGTTATTTGTTTCCGCGGACGAAAAAAATAACTGCAAAAAACTCAAGAAAAATTGAATTTCGCGGGCTACCACGAAAACGTCGAAGGACAAGACAAACCATACTGTCATGATAGCTGATGTTGGTGTCGCCATCTATTGCTTAAAGTTGGTACTACTAGGACAACTGGTCGAATCTCTTATTTAGGTTGTCTTACCGCAGATTAATTAATAGTTACTAGTACTCTGATTAGTGATAACACTTCGAAAAGTAAGTACATACACTGCCGGCTGTCGAGTTTAGTTCTCATTTTCAGTTACATAAGATAATGAACTAAACGCGAAATAAAAGTGGGCTCTCTCTTGCAGCGCTGGTGGTCAATTATTATTTTGAATTAACACATACTTACTCTTTTCACTGCAGGAAAACCTTTTATTCCCACGGGGAAATCAAATACAAAGCAGGCGTGGCAGGCAAATCGATTAATTGGCGCGCAATGCTACCGGCCAATTAATCGATTAAAAAGAAATCCTTTATTTATGTAAAATTATGGTCACCTCACAATATTAATGGATATTTGTATGGAAAAATTAAAATGGTCAATATCTTTGAAACTACGCAAAGTTTCTCCGTCACAATTTCAGGTTATCATTATCGTCCCCGTCACAAAATTTTGAACACATTTCGAAGGTCGTAGATCATCAGGCAGTGGAGATACATGTGTCCAGCCATCTTGAACTCAGGTTGGCTGGACATTAAGTTTTTATTGATTTCTCGTAAACCCTTACATGTGACGCCATAAATCAAACGTTATTACTGTCACACATTGCGTCACCAACTATTAGTAAAGGAACCATATTCGAAAACGCCCCCGTTATTGAGATTCGGAAGTGCCAGCCATAAGTTTTATACATAAATTCAAGATGGCTGGACACAGATTTTTGCATTTTTCTACTAAACCACTGTACTTATCACAAAACTTTTAGCTCGGTGCCCGTCACAAATTTATGTGACGCCCGTTGAAATGCAAAAAGTCGTCAAAATCACTTCCGTTACCGAGATTGAGAGACCAGCGAAAAGTGATTTTTCAAGATGGCTGGACACGTTTTCGATCGATTATCTAGGATTCTGTAGCGTCACAAATTCTGAAATAAGGGTGTTTAGCCGTCACATAAAGTGACCTATTGACCTAGTTAAATGCAAGCTATTTTGAAGATTTGTCCAGCCAACCTGAGTCACATCCTTATTTAGACCTCAATAATGAATTGCACTGCATAATCACCATGTACATAACTTTTAGTTAAAATAATGCACTAATTCGTTAGCTGTGCATTGCATTGCATGTGACGTGGCCTTGTAGGTAAGTATATAATAATAATAACCCCACCGCCGCGCGCCGTATCTCTACGTTGACGTAGTGGTGGGGCTTGCGCGCTCCGAACTCCAGGTCTATGCCGGTAGGGTTTTTTTGCCGGAACAGGTCTGGGATGAGGAGCCAGACCAAGAAACCCGGAGGGCAGCATGTGGCGAGCTGTTGGGCAGTAGTGACCCTACGAACCCTATCTCCCGGGACAAGTCTTGTTCCTCATCTCAGCTTGCCTTTATTGGCCGGCTGGAGTGAACACTGACGAGGAATAGAGCTCCCACCTCTTTTTTGCCTTTTTATTGGCCGGTTTGAGTGGAGATTCGCAAGAGCTTCGTACTTCCGGGATTGTCCTTATGGCCGTGGAATACCGCTCCACTCCTAATAAGCACCTCAGGACATGTTGTCCCCTTGTCACTACGACACTTTGTGGTAGCGACCGTTTTCGGGGGCCATTATTGAGTTGGCAAGTCACCCCTTGCCATTTTACCGGTGTATTTTATATAAAATATTGGTCAGGCAGGGGCCATAGCCTTTCCATAGTTCTAAATAACCAGTTCACTTAGCCACCCAAAGCCATAATCCAATATCTTTGTTTCCATATCTTGCAATACCTAGTCCTGCACCAACCGGGGGTTGTCCTTGGGTGCACTAGCATAAAACCATCGCCCCCTACTCCTTAGGACCCGAGATGGCGGCGCGTAGTGTTCCACGCGCGCCTCTCTATGATGTAAGGGGGGAGTTTAACACCTCACTCCCCCCAAACTCGAGGTGGCCCGCAGAGGCGGGCCGGCACCAGCCGAGGGTCGCGGAAGTATCTGCGTTCCCGCGACCCCCGACGTAGGTGTGAGATGGAACACCGGGGTGGTTTTTAGTCAGTACGAGTCTGACAGACCCATGAGGATTTTCAACCCCGAGACCAAAAAAAAAAAAAAATGGGTGCACTAGCATAGTGCGTACAGGGATAATCGTAGGTTGGTGCCTCGTTTCATTAAACACGTCTAACGGGCCTCTGCGAGTTGGCCTTGGCCTCTCGTACGCCTTCCAAAGGTCCGGAACCCGAGAAATGTCAAAGACGTAATAAATAATAATAATAATAAAGTTTTAATTCACTCCACATAATTAAATAACTATTAAAATTACATATAGATAACATTAAATCAAAATAAATTCAACCAATAAAATTTTTAATTTTTAATCATAATATTTGATTTCATATTAACTACTTACAATTATTGAATTCAATTTAAATCATGCATTATAATAAATAAATTGATTAATTTTTATAAAAATACATTAACCCCCTTCGGGACCCCCTTCGGGTAAAACGTTCCTCCAAAGAATTCCATTTTCTTCTATCTGACGCGGTGACTAGCAGGTCTTGCCATTTTTTTTTTTTTTTTTGGGTCGTAAATCATCAAATGACTTCCCACTCTGGGTGGAGCGGGAGGGCGTGTCAGACTCTTACTGACTAAAACCCACCCGTGTTCCTTCTCTTGCCTGTGCAATGCCAGGGGGCCACGGTATCCTTTTCGGACTTTCCCGGCAGGCAATGGACAGGCAACGGACCCCTTCACTCGCTGACATCTCTTCGAGGCTCGCGTGGACCTTACCGGCCCGGGCTTGGTCCTTACCGGACGGCGAGCTACCTATTGCTCACCGTCTGCAAGCCCGCGCCTACGGTGGTCGGGAATCGGCTATCGATTCCCGACGCCCAGGGCGTCTCCTCCTGCGGCGGCTAGGGGCGTGAGAGCGCGAACTTTGCCTCTCCCTTACGCGTTTCGTCTCCTCCTTCGCGAGCATTACTGCTTCGCAGAAGGAGGTGACGCTCCCATGCCCTCTCGCTCCGTACCATGGCCTGGACAAGGGCCGGACGCGAGAGATCCCCGCAACCGATCGCCTCCACGAGGACACGGCGGTGCTCTGCCCAAGCCGGGCAGACCTCCACCGTATGCTGGAGCATACGGTGGAGGTCTGCCCGGCACTGCGTGGATCGCACGGAGGACACGGTCCACCGTGTCCTCCGTGCGATCCACGCAGTGATGACACCCGGGCGTTTCCTCCCGCCCGATACGAAACAGGAACCAATAAGGAAATAATAAGTACCTATAATAACAAATAATTATAAGGCTAAAAGCGTCTTAGCGTTTTTTGACCCCAACCAGCCGTTTGTCGTAAAAACGACGTTGAAGGGATCCTTCGCGACACAACGCGCTGGTGAAATTTTCTTTCGTCTTTTTTTCATGGGACGGATAGTGCCCCCGTCTGGTATCCACTGACCACCCGGGCTTTGGAGATAAGACCGGCAAGTGTGGGATTTTTATCTCACTAAAAGAAAGACCCATCCGAAACCCCCTGTGCACATCCCTGGCGGTATGGAACAAACAACCTACTCAAAATCAACGTCGTGTATACGCAGTCCTATTAGTTGTATTATACGGCATATAAGTACCTAGCATAGACCAATTTATGGTACCTAGTACCTTTATACTTTATGGATGAAACTGGTCAGACTGCTGCTACAACAGTGAGCTGTCAGAGCCATTATATATCTTATAAGGGGTACTGTGTTAAATGTTACAACAAAATAAGTACCAGGTGATATATTGCATTTAAATGATAGAAAATTTAAAACTCATATTAAAGATAGAAAGAAAAAATTATATTTATTTGGACACAGTTTGTGAAACACTTAATAAAAACATAAAAAGTGAAAATAATCATAAAAGCAAAGCAAAGCACACTTTGTAAACAAGCATATTACAAATTAGAGTATACAGGGTGTTTGGCGCATGGACCGACACAATTATTTGGGGGATTGGGAGCGTCATTTGGGAGGTTTCACCCAAAGACCCCATGTCCTAAGTGTCACGGTTATTGAGATGTTTTTTTTTGTTTTTACCACAAAATTACCCGAAATCTCGCCTTTAAATAGTCATTACTTTTTTGTTTATTGTTCTAATTGCACGAAATAACTTTTATTGTATTCTGCAATGTATTCTTATTCTAAATAAATAAAGAACTTTTTTAAATAAAACTATGTTCATAATTTTTGGAAAAAATCTAAAAAAATCATATCTTATTAACCGTGACACTTAGGACATGGGATCTTTGGGTGAAACTTCGCAAATGACCCTCTCAACTCCCCAAAAAATTGTGTCGGTCCATGCGCCAAACACCCTGTATAATATTACATCCAAGATAGGAATGCTTGGAAACATGCTGATCCTGCGCTATAGGATAATCTAGACAAAATCAAACTGGTTGCTAATTTAATTGTATTTTTTTAATAATTTTTTATTAAATGACATTTTACATTCTGTGATTACTTCCTCACACACTGACTTATTAATTGTAAAATTTTAGGAAAATCGTCTACTTTTACAATGTTTAGCAGTTAGCTAGTTCGCCACAACTTATCAGCCATGTTGAGCTTCAAACTGAAGTATAGATTGGTTATTTGTACGATGAGGTGTGTAACCGTTTTCTAAAAGCAATATTGGTTATTGGTAGATATCCTGAATGAGAACTAATGCTAACTAAATTCGGTCTGAAGAGTCTTAGGACACACGTTTGGAAATAATAATTTCAAATGGTCGCAGGAATCGTTATGGAGAACTATAATAATGACACAGGTTTAAAAAAAAAAAACGAAAAAAAGGCGAAATTGTTAGGAACATGGTCAACCCTTCGCTTCAAGTTTATCTAAAGACAATGTGGAGAAGTCTTCTTACTTTGACGCCTATATGCCTTACCTACCGTGCATAGTTTAAATTGGTGGGGTTTAAGTTTGTGTCCATACTGCATTAATGACATGAATGAAACTTCCACCCTGTCCATTGAATGGACAGGGTGGAAAACCCATATCGTCAATATTACAGAAATATTTACATAAACGTTTAACTTGCTTATAATAAGCAAAATGTTTACCTCCCACATTTTCCCTATATACGATAGATGTGATACATACGGTAAAATCATTATATTCTATAAAATCTAAGAATAACCTCATAATTCTTAGAATCTAATAATCGTTAGCTTCATTGTTACTATGTACTACCTACTATGTTTTAGTTATGGAATAGTTAAGTTAGTATATAATTTTGCGATTTTTTATTAATTAATTAGTTATAAGTTGATAAGTACTTGTAAATATTAAACTTTTAAACTATTATATTAATAATAGTTTAACTAAAATAATGAATGTAAGAAAAAGAACACGATTCTCAAGTGGCATTGGGCGGGACACATATGTAGAATAAACTAGGAATGTAATGACAAATGGACAAAACGTTTAACGGAATGGATACCAAGAGACGGGAAAGGGAAAAGGGGAGACCAAATAAAAGGTGGAGAGACAACTTCAAAGAAAGATGTGGACCCTATGGATGCGAAAGGCGCGGGACAAAGCTGTGTGGAAAGGTTTAGGAGTGAACTACGCCGCCGCTGAGGTGACTACTATTAATAAAAGTTAACTTCATAACATATACGAGTAAGTACCAATAATATTATAAACCAGATTAATTTTATGTTAAACTCGAATAGTAGCAAGAAATAATGGCTATTTTTATTTATTTTATTTTATTTATTAATAGTTTACAAGTTTGATTTACATAACGGTCCCGCATGACGGAAACCTCGTGAATGCCGAGAAAGATAAACAAATCAAGTTTCTTGATTTGGCTCGCGAGGTTGTCGACATGTGGGATGTGGAATCAGCGATCATTGTACCGATAGTCGTATCAGCCAAGGGCTTAATCGCTAAGAGCCTCGAACAACACCTAAGGACGCTCTCGTTTGGCAGGTGATCAAGGGTTTGATTCAGAAAGCAGTACTCCTGGACATGGCTCGCATTTTCAGGAAGTTCCTCTTTCTGGAACCCTGACCGGTAGCGTGGACTATTTATTTTTATTTTTAATTCCAATATTTAAAAGTGTAATTAATAAGTATTTAAATGAAATAATAATAGGTATTAATAAAACTGTACTACTATTATGTACCTAACTAGTTGACAAAAAGAATATTATGTGATTATTATGTAAACGATGGGTTTTAACGCGATCATGTCATATGCCGTGTAATTATATGTATGAACAAGTAAACGATTACTATTGAGGAAATTGAATATTTAAATAGGTTTCACACTACTAGGTAATCGACACTGGGTTCCGATAAACATCATATTGATCGGTATTATGTGATTTTGTTGTGTAAACATAGAACCTGTTTGCGGGTAAGTAGGTAGGTACCAGGTTTGGGATTCAGTTTTCGAAATAGGATTTCAGGGAGATAATCTGAACATGGGCGTACCCAGTGGGGGTCAGGGGAGGGCAGTTGCTCCCCCCTGGGTTTTGTATGCCTCAGTACCTACCTACTGTTATGTTAGAGTAATATTAATGCTTAATTTACAATTACTAGAAAAAACCGGTCATGTTGTATCATGCAAAATACGCGAACGTCATGTTGTATTGTATCATGCAAAATACGCGAACGCAGCTAGCAAGCAAGCACAGGGTCGCTCGCCAACTGGCCGACGGTTTTGAAGGAGCCAAACATAACGAAAATATTCATTCTATAATTGTATCAAACTATGTAAAACATGTGCGGGGGATTCGACTTAAGACATTTCTGATTTGCCCCCCCTGTGCCAAAAGCTGGGCACCGCGCCCATGAATCTGAACTAAGTATCTGCAAATTGGTTAAAGGATTCAATTTTTATTACTTAGCTAAACAAAGCAGAGGGGAGTACCATCGAAGAAATTCATATCTATACACCGTAATGACTATTTCTGCTTGCAGCGCTCGGCCGCTATAGATCCGGGGCGGTAACAGATGTGGTCATCGTATTCACGGGATTTAGTTTTCAAACTGCTTAGATAGGAAGTTCTTCGATATTACCTACATACAACCACATTTAATTTTCTCCAGTTATGTTTAGTCCCATGTAGGTATTTGGATTTCTGGAAAGGAAATAGCTTAAATATTGACACAAAAATGTCCTGACAACTGATTTCTAGTCTGTAAATTGTATGATAGTTAAATTTCTGTTATTAATTCTTGATTTAGGCTAGCTTAACTGATGTTGCAGTCACTTATGGGACCTACAGGTAGAAATAACTGAGTCATTTGTAAAATGTGGACTCCTAGTTCGGGATACACACATTGGCAAGAAAATTGACAAAGTTAGATATAATATAGCTGAATATATTATCTTTGCACGAGTTCATAGTTATTACTCAAGTATTTATTAGGGTCAATAAAAGAAGTATCAATCAATGGTCTAACTTCAGGCTTTGCAGGGGTCATCCAAAGTTAATACTACTTATTGTAGGTAAGTTACAAAACTATCTAGGACGGTACCTACATGTTTTCGGAATTTCCTCTACCTATTACTTATAGTTTTGTCCCTACAGTCCTCTTACAAAAACACCCTTCCTTTATAATCATAATTATTGTTTTATAAATCATATACCTACATTTATTTATTTATTTAGTATCATTGTTGTTGTTCTTAATTACTGCATAGTGGCATGGGGCGGTGCGGGCAAGACCTCACTAATTAAAGTAGAACGAGCTCAGCGTGCTCTACTAAAAGTTGCCTATAGACGACCTTACCGGTACCCTACGAATAAACTCTACACTGAAGTGGGAGTTCTTAGGGTGAGACAGCTTTACATACTGTCTGTCACCCAACGTTTTCGAAAACAGCCGTGAGCACTTGCGTCATTTCAAGTCGTAGGGTAAGTTGGGATAAAATCCGATGCCGTAAAACAATCGGTAGAAGGTGTTACGGTTTTATGGGACCATATGGGATATACGCAAAACTTAACGGTATACATAATATACTAAAAGATACACAAAAAAAAAAAAAATCAGAGAGACGGTAACAAACTGGCTTCTTACACTGGATTACGATATGACAGGTTAAGTAAAAACTAACAATACACACATTGACATTTCAAAAATACACGTGCACTCACTAACATACGTATAACATATGTACATTACAACACCAACACAACTGACTCAAATCACACCACTATACATGCACTCTTTTTTTATATCGGTTTTAAGTTTAAAAAAAATATGCAAATTATTTTTAATTTTTATGGATGAAATTGTGATCGCAACGAAGGAGCCTGGATCTCATAACACAGGGAATCCTAGTGTGAGGTCTAGGAATTCAACCTACTTGAATGTAAACTTTGAGAAATAAATTTATTCTTATTCTTATTCTTCTTATTGTAAAAACCATTTATTTCGCGATCTTCCTTTGCGGATCCACCTTAAGAAATTTCTGATTTGCCCCCATGACCCAAAACCTGAGTACGCCCGTGGTTCAGAAGTTGCTTAACGGTACGTATATTATGGCTATGGGTAAGGCTAGGTATATGATTACTATACGGTGTTAGGCATACACTGGACTTAGAGGTCCGCATTTTGCTAAAGAAAGTAGGTAGGTAGGCAAAATAATAAAAATGTAACACTGCAAGCAGGAGGATTGTTCGTTCAGTAAAGAAATTACAAAATGAGGATCTTTCAGTGAAGAAATTTATTTTTAAATGAAAGCATTTAATAGATGTTTGGGTATATAATATTTTTAAGTTCAACATTTATAAAGAAAAGGTATTTTAACGAGAAATTATAGGTAATGAATGCTTAATACTTTTTAGTTATAACAGTAACATTTGGATTTTCTTTATCACAATAGATGCATTATACGATGGTTTTGTTTCCGGTGAGTTTATCCCCTCCTGTTCTTTACTTGTTCGTAGATTTCATGGCCGGTGCCGATGGCGCCAATCGCCCCAATTCCGGCTTTCTGTAACAAATATTATAAAAATTAAGTCATTGAGCTCAAACTCAAATAATTTATTTCAAATAAACCAATTAGGTACAAGTTGAGTTGAGTGAGCATGACATACTCTCTGCCGCCAGGGCACATTCAAGTCAATGAAAGACGTACTCAGTAAATGGTAGATAAACAGACAGAGGAGGTAAACAGTGCTCACATAACATAATAATATGTGCAACGCAATTATACAGGGTGATTGGAAGATGGGTGCAAAGCTTTAAGGCGAAGATAGTACAGACCATTTGGAACCATTTAAGCCATGGTTGTCTCAGACGAAGTCTAACCAATTTTGTTAACCTAATATTTAGTTTTTTTTTCGGAAATTTCCACTTTATGGCCAAATTGAATAATATATGAGTTCATTTTTTATTTATTTAATCAAAGTAATGTGTAAGCAATCAAGCAAAACATTTTTTAGGCTTCGTGAACATTGGAAATTTTTTACAGACATTTAACGTTCAGAAAATTTGTATTAATACGTTTTTTTAAAGCTTATTAAATAAAAAAAAATTGGTAAGACTTCGTCTAAGACAACCATGGCTTAAATGCTTCTAAATTGTCTGTACTATCTTCGCCTTAAAGCTTTGCACCCATCTTCCAATCTCCCTGTATAATACTAAGAAATTGAATTTATACAATGTAAATATAGTTTTTCAATCTTCAGCAGCTCAAACAATATTTTGAAATGCTAATCAATTAGTTTATGCGCCCTTGTGGAGCTGGGCCAGCGTTGAGCCAAGCATTTTTGTCAGCGATGTAATCCCTAAGCTTATAATATGCTTGGCAGCAGGTATTGAAGATCGATAGGTATGGTGTTCACTATTGAGGCATGAAGTTGAGAAGGAATTTTCCAAGGATGAGTGCCACCAAATGGTGCATATTAGGTACAGTACAGACATTCATATGAATATTAAAAAAAAAAGTAGTGGTCGACATCGGCTTTGCTTGCGATTTAATAAAAATAGAATAGAATAAAAAATAGTACTACAAGTTAAATTGTTTTTAATGTTAAAACATGAAAACGTCAAAATAAATAAATGCGGAATTATACAAAACACCATGCAGTTAAGCGTAAGCTTGTTACCTACGGTTTTACAAAAAAAAAATTGGGATTCAATTTCAGTTCCCACAAAAAGTCCCAAAGAGATGAAGAAAAAAATAGTTTACTCACAATAGCTTTAGCTCCTTTCTTCAAAGCACTGCCGGTGCCTTTAGGGTGTGCGCTAGCGCCGCCCATCAGCATGGCGAACACCGCCAGAACCAGAACTACCAAGCCAAACAGTTTCATGTTGAGATGTGCGGGTCACTGCGTACTTCACCACAAAGGAATGATAGCCTTTGGTCGCCTTCGCTGACTTATATACCGCAAAATACGTTCGAATCCTGCGCACTGTGAAAAACCATCAGTCGTTTTCCTTAAACTTAAGCTCATACGTTGACAATAGCAATTGCATAAGTAATACATCTTTACGATAACAGAATATTCAAAGATGATTTTGTATGAGTTCATATTATCCGACTGTGTCTTAACACTTTCGACTCCACCCACTTTTCATAGAACTCATACGCCATGCCGCCATACATATTGAAAGTGAACCCTCCGAGAGGGTTGCCCGCATTACGTTTGCGCTAAAGTTAATCATCTTCGACGGTCAACGGTAGTAGATTTAAAACCGTGTTATAAAACACTGTAAAATGAAATAAAATAGTGTTTTCATGGGGCCTTGTCCCTTTACGAAATTACGAACTTTTTAAAAAGTATCGTGAAAGTGAACAAAAAAAAATGCTTGGTTTTAAAACCAACGCATATATACTAATAAATCAATCAATCTGCCTAGCCGATACCCCTTGGTAAGACTGGTTGTCAGACTTTCGGGCTTCTGACGACCCGTAACGACTGTCAAAGATCCACGAATGACAGCCGGGACCAACGGCTTAACGTGCTTTCCGAGGCACGGAGAAGTCTCGGTATGTAAAGATGGTCACCCATCCACAGACCAACCCCGGCAAGCGTAGCTTAACCTGATGGATGGACCCGTGCGGCAGTTATTTCTTAGCCACGAGCTCCTCCATATATACTAATAAATCTTGTTAAAATCTACATCAGATTTCGCAAAAATTGCATTTAAAATGAGCCTTCCGCGAGGGCGCCCGGCATACGTCGCATTCTATATGCGACTAGGTGAACCCTTCGGGAGGGCTCCCGGCACAGAATGTGTTAAGATATGGAATCTAGCTTTTGCCCGCGGGTTCACCCGCGTGGAAATCGGGAATTATTTCACGGGAACGTACTTTCACACATCGGTGGGTTAAATATTTAGAAGTTTAACTCTAGGTTTAACTCCAAGTCTTGGTGGCGCAAGATGAATTATTTGATTAACCCTGAATTAGCTGTTAACTCCTAGTTATTTGTGATAAATAATCCATGAACGCGGAAGTGGTCCTAACTATCCTACGTCCTAACCCAGGTATGGTCTATCCGTGTGCCTTTCATTTAAATCGGATCAGCTGTTAAGGCGTGAAAAGGTGAAAACGAACAGACAGGCATGTCCCCGCTAAAAATAATCTTACAAATATCCCAAGACCATATTTTTTTCAGACCGATACCTACTTATAGAATTTTAAAGTGCTACTAATCTTTAATATGTCTTAGTTGAGCTAAACCACACTTTTAAAATACTAGTTTTATAGAAGTTCTTATATAAAACTTACTATAGTCACTTTTAAGATTGAATACTTATAAATACATTTTATAAGTACTTATAAAATGTATTTATAAGTATTAATTAAGAATCAAAGGCAATTCGACTTATAAATGCCACTGATCTTGTTAATATAATATAATGTTTATATTAATATTATATATTGTTACAAGTATGAATGCTCTTAGAACTTAAATAGACTCATAAAATAGCACTATTAGAGTTTCTAACCATAGCTCTTACAAGCTTTTGTTTGTAAGCGTATTTTGTTAGCTGGGATGTATTTAAAGAGTTACTATCGCATTTATAATATTAGGTATACATAGTATCTCCTATGATCGGAAATTTAAAACGTTTAACGAACGATAGCAATATTACGTTAGTTTTGTAATCTTAAATCATTGCTAGGACATTAAGATTTTTTGGGCTAGATACGCGTGAGCACGCCACATACCCATAGTAAAAATGTTTTTTTTTTCTAAATGTACAGACGCCAGCACATCAGCCTACTACAATCTGTCAAATTTCTTTACTAGATTTTCAAATTTATCACTAAAGTTTAGGATTCAATGTTGATTGGAAACATTTTACAGTTTCGGATTGGTTAATAAATAAATAAAATAATTTATTTTCTCAACACAATATTTAAAGTTAACAAGAAGATATTGTTTAGTAATGAAAATAACTACAATATTGAGGGAGACTGGTGCCTAAGCTAGGCTAGTAACAATGTCAGGACGTAAATCAATACACTGTTAGTTGCGGCAAGTACAGTGTTATGCGAAGTAAGTAAAATGAGGGAGTGTAGGTATGTGCGGTATGAGTGTGTAATAGTGTATGTATGCTTATGTGTGTGTGTGGTGTTAGATAGGTGCAAACGTAACGAAACGTAAACGCGGTTGATGTGTTGGCGTCTGTACAACTGCTACTTTTAGTGTTTGTTGAGTTTGAGGTTTGTTTATAGTCACCGCAACTGCTGTATAAGAAGAAATTGCATTATTTTAAATTGGAATGGTAAATCTGCCGGAACGATCGGAATACAGGGTAGGTATCAAAACATTTTCTCCTTTACTTTTCCTGACATAATTATTGCTTTTACAATATTCCGCCCCCGGTGTGTAATTTGTAACCGTGTGCCATAAATTAAACTGGTCGCATCGAGACCACGCATTAACAAGATCGGAACACCAACCTCAGCATATGGGAAGGCACGCCTGATAACTCTTCAAGAGTTGAGATACTCAACAGGATACGATGTTGCCTATTCGCCTCCAGGTGTACCCCTATAGTTACCTATCACCGGCAGAATATGTCTAAAATCGCCGGCTAACAGTACCACCATAGCTTCCATGATACTTTGGTAGCTCTTGATATCCTTGATAGTTCAATTTAGTGCTTTGATTACCTACTCTTTTGTACATTCGTCCGAAACCAATAGTTTACATTGGTGCAACATTCGTCGCCGCTCGCTGTTTTTAGTACTGCTACAAACTGGCATTTTCTCATGAGCTAAGTTTGGCTGTTCAAATATCGAATGTGTCGTTTGACCATTTAGCAACGTGGCGGCTATTACTGAGGAGACCTACTGCAACAGCGACTCCTCTATCTTTCCGACTTTGAGTTAACAGCAGATTTAAAATAAAAGTTTACCAGTTTACCCCCCGAGGCTTCCAAAATAAACAAAACATGTACGATTTTTTGCACTTTTTTTTGTAAAAAAAAAAAAAACATTTTATATAATTAAAAAGGTAACAGACAAACACACAGATACTTTCAAAGTTATAACGAAGTATGGGATACCTACCTATGAATGAAATAGATAGAGACAAAAACAAATCTATTAACTTTTACGCTGCCATTGTTAAAGATTTCTTAGTTCGTTTTGGAACAAATTAGGATATTATGTTATCTATTGACGTCTTTCATATGATAGCATTAAATTGAAGATAATTGGCCTAAATTTAAAGATTTTTGTACAAAGTATGTGTCCCATTTTTGCCTCAAGAAAGGGAGGGGGGAGGGGTATAAGATAGAAGGTAAAAAATAAAACCACTTTTAACTTCTATCCCCTCCATTGTGTGTGTTTACAGAAAGGGCAATGAAAACATAATGGGGTTTAAAATCATAGGAAATATTGTTATAAAAAAAAAAAAAAGTTTAATTTTAAACTATTTTGCTCATAGTCTTGATATTTCTTATAATGATGTGATTCCGTGAGTATCATGCTGCTTAATGTCAAAGGTGGTCTCTTAACGAAATCACCGCTGAAACGGGTTTTGTCGTCGGAAGAACAGACAAAATGACGGATAAGCAATCACAATCTGTCATTTTGTCTATTCTTCCGTCGACAAACAACCTGTCTATAACGGTGGTCATGCTAAGCGCGTTGAAGTTGGTACGTATGATTCTATCATCGTACCTATAGCTCAACAGACTACATTAACTAATAATTCCAATTTTGGGCTCCTAAAAATATAATTTAACACTAATAATGATTGCGCCTCATTTTGTGAACCCCAAATAATTTCTATTTTGGGGTCCTAAAAATAATAAATGGCCAAGTAATAAGTAGCGAAACAGGATTGAACGGATCCAGAGAAGCTTCACCAGATATCTTCGTTTTAGAAGCCCTAGCTGGCCACGTGATTCTTGTTATGGTCATAGGCTAAATCATTTTAAAATGTTTTCACTTGAACACCGAAGAAACGTAATAGACCAAATCCTACTTTATAAGATCGTTAACGGTTTGCTAAATATTCCTGATCTTTTGGCGGAACTAAATATAGCTGTACCTCGACAGATAACTACTAGATCTGGTCGCGAAACCATTACCTTTGCCACAACTGCAAGTCGTCTTGGTAGCACCGCACCCATGAACCGTCTAATGGGAAACTATAATAAATTCGCTACACGAACCAATAGCATCGACACCTACTCTATCCCTTTCCGTCAATTTCGTACGAGACTTTTAACCAGCTCAGAGTCTCAAGACCTCTGTGCAACACGAGCCGCCTAATAATCTATTAACATATTAAAATTATATCCACTTCCATTTACTTCTTTTTCAGTTTTATCTTATTTTGTTTTGTATTTTGTTAAATTGTTTTGTTAATTAAATGCTTTCTATCGTTTGTATTTGTGAACATAAATTATCGCTTTATTATGTAACTTGTAACCAATTCAACTAACGGTATCATATACGTCCTATAGTCATTACGTTCTATGCTAGTGCTGTGCACTTCTTTATGTGACGTATTCACTATACCTAAAACTTTACGTGATTTTTGTTTATGTATGTTTTAGTGAGTAAGTCGTTGAAGTGCCTAATAAATAAATAAAATATTTCCCTATGATAACTATAGGGCGTTGAGGAATGATTCCGAACAACGCTACACGCGGTAATGCGGCCCATATATTTACTATAGGTTGCAATGTCGCGTAGCATTGCTGCCGTGTTGGGAATGTAATCTCATTTAAACCTATAGAAAATGTATGGGGACCAGTAGTGACACAGCAGCACTGCTGCGGCAGCACTGCCGCTTGCAGCTCAAACTCAAAGCATTTATTTCAATTAAACCATTTACAGGCACTTTTGAATTGTCAAGGGGTCAGTCAGTCAAAAATATGAAGCTAGTTGCCCATTACAAAGCGTAGTAGGTACTTATGGTGAAGAACGGGCAAGAAACTCCACGGACACTCTTTTAAATCAATAATTTGATAACAAATATTGGTTACATCATTCATTTTGCAATTATGCATGTGAGAACAATGTAAAAAGACGTGCACGTTTGTAAAAGCGTCCGTAATAAAAAGAAAAAATAAAGAATCATTCAAAAACTTAAAATAAGCCATGGCAGCTAAGAGATGACCAGTCCCAACTGACGGCACCCGTTCACGAACATGACGCATGGATCAGCACCATTCAGTTAGGTACTCACAGCCGCCAGGGCACATTCAAGTCAATGAAAGACATATGGCCCGGTAAATGGTAGCTCTTCAGTACAGGCAGCGTTGTTACGAATCATACTTTTAGGTATAATCTGGACTTAGAGGTCCGCATTTTGCAAAAGTAAGTAGTAGGTAGGCAATATATATAATAAAAATTGAACACAGCAAGCTTGGATTGTTTGTCCAATAAAGAAATTATAAAATGAGCATCTACTTGGCAGGGTTTTTTAGGTATAATTTATTAATTCAATATTTATAAAACAAAACTAACGAGTAGAAACAATATTTAATAACATTTGGAGGTTTCTTTATCAAAATAGATGCAATATACAATGTTTTTTTTTCGGTGAGTTTAACCCCTCCTGTTCTTTACTTGTTCGTAGATTTCATGGCCGGTTCCGATGGCGCCAATCGCCCCAATTCCGGCTTTCTGTAACAAATAATATAAAAATTAACTCATTGAAGATATGATGGTGTTGAATATTGAGACATAAAGTTGACAAGGAATTTTCCAACGATGGGTGTCACGACAGGGTGCATATTATGAAGTATGTCCCCACCGACATTCATATCAATATAAAGAAATACTACTCCAAGTTAAATTGTTTTTAATATTAAAATATGAAAACTAAAAATTTAGAAACAAAGGCGGAATTATACAAAATCTATGTAGTTAAGCGTAACTTGTATTGAGTTTAAGGCCAACAAAAATCCCCAAAAACACAAAAAAAAAAACATATAGGTACTCACAATAGCCTTAGCTCCATTCTTCAAAGCACTGCCGGCGCCTTTAGGGTGTGCGCTAGCGCCGCCCATCAGCATGGCGAACACCGCCAGAACCAGAACTACCAAGCCGAACAGTTTCATGTTGAGATGTGCGGGTCACTGGGTATTTTACTACAAACGAATGATAGCCTTTGGTCGCTTTAGCTAGCTTATATACTTCAAAACACGCTTGATGACTAACCTTGAGGAGAATCCTGCGCACTGTGAAAAACCAGCAGTCGTTTTCCTTAACTTAAGCTCATACGTTGACAATAGCATAAGTGGTGCATGTTAACGATAATAGAATGTTTAAGCTGACGATTTTATAATTGTTTGTTGTTTGTCGAAATGCAAATAAGTTACACTAACTTTAAATGATGTTGGTATTCGTGACTGAAAAAAGGGAAGAAACAACACTTATGTCTAAGGAACTTCTAAGTGTGGGAAATTTATTAAAAGTTGCATCAAAAACCAACTTATTTCAGTAAGATGACTTTTTTAGGTACATAAAGGTTTTGTAGGACATGAGGGAATTAGCAAGTATGCATTATTAACACGTTCAGTTCCGGGAGCCCTCCTGGAGGGTTCACCTAGTCGCATATGAGATGCCGGAAGCCATCGCGGAGGGATCATTTTAAATGTTTTACAGTAATTTATAACACGGTTTTAAACCTAATGTCGCTGACCGTCCGCGATGGTTTTAATCAAACGTAATGCCGGTAACCCTCCAAGAGGGTTAACTTCCAATATGTATGGCAGCATGGTGTATGAGTTCAATGAAAAGTGGGTGGAGTCGAAAGTGTTAATTACATGGTGTGGGATTACTCATTGAACTTTTGGGTGAATCGCTGATCTCGTCGCTAGATCACTGAGTACCCAATCTGTATTTAGGAGACACAGTTTCGACTCCCAATTTGAGTATCACAATAATCATGTTTGCTTGCTATTGGAGCTTACAATAACAAAACACAAAACTTTATCTAAATGTGCATTTGCATTGGCTAAACATTCACCAAAAAACATTTCATGTTGAAATCTCTATTTTCTGTCAATGTTCCATACAAATAAAATAATTTTATTTTAACCGACTTAAGCTTCGTGCAGACTAGCGCAATGCGACACCGGCTATTGTTATACCGTGAAGTTTTCTTAGAAATTGTATTGTTCGAGTCACGTCACGCCATCGCGTCGCGCTGGTCTGCTCGAATCTTTACTTTCAAAGGCGAAATCCGACAGGCTTTCGTTTCGCGAATAGGGTGAAAAGTGAAAACAACACAACTGGAAATTCCACGAAACGGTCTTTGATCTGAGTGACCTCGACAACCAACATTTTAACAAGAAACCAGGTAGCATACCGTATCAGATTTAGATGTTATCAATTAGTGAGTGGGTGTTAAGATCGTTCAGGATCGTTCTTCTTAGTATCTACTTATTTACTTTCGACTTTATATTATGTATTCTGAGCATTTACATATAAATTAATATTTAGCAATGTAACTGCAAACCTTTCGTTTCTTGAACGACAGACGAGCACGCGGCGCGTTCGGACCCATTTTTTATTTCGAAGCAGAGAACCCTTAAACCCTTTCCTAAGGTTTACCCAGTCGATATTTATTTTATAAGACACCTGTATCCTTGTGAAGTTTGAATGATACAGGTTTCTAAAAAAAAACATTACGACTCAAAAAACCACATGCGGCAGTATAAGTAGGTAGTTCATATTAATTAAATTTTATTTGATTTAATTACGCAAATAATGCACAAAAGGATGTGTATTATAACTGGAAATCTGGAATCCTTTGTGGATGTTTAGTTTTTATGTAAATGCCTCAGTTTTTTTGTACTACATGGAACTGCACCAATGGAAGTTTTTCATTTTAAATAGGATTTCAAGTAAAATAAATAAGAGATTCAAGATGTATCATGTATGTGTTACCGGCAAAGCATATAATTCAGGCATTGTATATAATACCTGGTGATTCTATATAATGCCGAGCTCGTCTAGACATTGTATTGAATATTTTATCTATCTATTATCATTATAAACCCTGCCCAGTCAATGTATGCAATGCCGCGGTATTGTTTAGAATGCCTCGAGATCATTACGAAAAGTATAAAATGAAGGATAAATAAAACAACTTTTGCTAACTCAAAATCAATTTTACTAAAAAGAAGTACTTATTTAAAAAAAAGAAACAAAAAAAAATGTATTGTAAAATAATAAGAAACATCTGAACGTTTAAGTATTAATTATTAGAAAATAATAACATTTAAGGTAACATGAGGATCTTTGTTTTTAATGTTACTAAACTTTGTATTAAACGTATAATAATAAAACTTAGAATAACATAATGGACTTGGTTTTTTAAAAGTATTATGGAGGTAGTGAACTTTGTAATGAACATAAATGTTCAAAAAAAAAATCTGCCCAGTGCGTGTCGGACCACGCACAATGAAGGCTTCCGTAGTAGTTGGGATGACTTTATCGCAATAACCAACTTAACATTGTACTCGTAGTTGATAAAGATAAAGACAATTTTATTTGTCTAAACATGCGTATACATGCAAATTAAGCATGCAGGATGTCACAATAAGGTAAGGACCAAGCCCGGGTCGACGGCGCGTTGTGTTCCACGCGCGCCTCAAAGAGATGTCAGCGAATGAAGGGGTCCGATGAGACCATTGCCTGCCGGGGTTGCGGGAAAGTCCGAAAGGGATACCGTGGCCCCCTGGCATTGCACAGGCAACAGAAGGAACACGGGTGGGTTTTAGTCAGTAAGAGTCTGACACGCCCTCCCGCTCCACCCAGAGCGGGAGGAGTCATTTGATGATTACCCACCCAAAAAAAAAAAAAAAGGATGTCACAATATTTCGTACGTAATGTTTCACCCGTAAGGCGTACAAATTATAAAATTTACAAAAAATAAAATTTAAACTAAATTACAAACTAAAACTAAATTAAAGGCACTTTAATTCAAGTGCCTAAACATATAGTAGCGTCATTCAAAAAGTCGCTTATATTAAAATAACATTTGTCTGTTTATCAATTTCGCATCCTTTTTTTAAACAATTTTACTGGCAATGCTTTATACGAGTATGACTGTGGTATTTATTTTATTTAAAAATTTTGGAGCCATACAGAAAACGCTTTTTCCCATTAATGCCGTTTTTGACGTAGGTATGCGAACACAGTTCATTTTTGTCACGTCTGTTATGGGGGAAGGTGTCAGCTAGTCGTGGAAATAGAGCTTGATTAACCCTAACAAATGCCGCAATTTCAAAAACATACAGAGATGGTAGAGTAATAATTAATAGTTTGTGTTTTTTTAAATAATGGCATACAGCGGTCGGTCGATTTCAAATTGAACATAGCACGAATGCATTTCATTGAAAAACCTGTTTTTGCAACCGCAAATGTAAGTTGGTCGATTATTACTCGTTAACTTGTAAAGCCTTGTTAGCTGTGATAGTTTTCCTTTTAATTTATTTTGTATACTTGTGCCGTGAATTATTTCTCCCGCTCTGGGTGGAGTGGGGGAACAACATAAGTTTCATTACAATTTTAAGCTTCATGCAGACTAGCGCGACGCGATAGCGCGACGCGACACTGCTTCACCGGTGTTATACCGTGAAGCTTTCTTAGAAATTGTATTGTTCGAGTCGCGTCGTGCTGGTCTGCACGAGCCTTTAAACATTCAAGTGCTGTTCAGTAGTAGAATATTTAAACAGATAGGAATTAAGATACTTGTTTGTGGATTTGTGGATAGTTTCCACTTACAGATAGATCCAGCTGGATTTCTTGTTCAGGTATATGGTTTTCGTTTGTTTGTTACCTACGAATTCCAAATACCAATAGGCGTACGGAAAAATCACTAGGTATGAACAAAATTAAGGGTATGAACGCTATTAGGTCAATAGCAACTTTAGGTAGGTACGCAACGGAGAGCCGCTCAAAGCTACGCATGTGTATAATATTCTATTCTTTTATTTAATTTTGAATACATAGTATTTAAATTAAATATTTTTATAAAAATCATTAAAAATTATAAAAAATAGTGGCGCATCGGCATCAGGAACAGGGTCCAAGCTGCCGGTGGTCAGGGCTCTAGAGAGAGGAACCTCCTCACTATGCGTGCCGTGTCCTGAAGTACTGCTTTCTGAATCAAGCCCTTGACCCAGCCGCGCAATGAGAGCCTCCTGGGGTGTTGATCGAGGCTCTCCGTTATAAGGCCATTAACCGAAACGATTATCGGTACAATGATGGCAGAGTCCACGTTCCATATGTCTACAACCTCGTGTGCTAAGTCAAGATAAGAATATAAGTAGGTACTTGATTTTTTTATCTTTCTCAGTTTCCACGAGATTCTCGTCATGAGGAACAGTGATATCAACAAGTATTGCACGGCGTTCTCGTTGATCTATCACCACAATATCAGGCTTATTGGCTACACATTATTGGCTACAATAGTCCTGTCAGTGATAATAGATCGATCCCAGTACAATGTGGCGTGACCATCCTCGAGAACTGGGTCGGGCACATACCTACCTGTAGTATGGTAGGTACTTCGGACTCCACAAGGCTGTACTGCATGGCAAGTTGCTGGTGGATAATCGTAGCCACTACATTGTGTTTTTGCGTACTCGCCGTTAGCAAGACGAGAACAACCGGAAACAATATATCGGATTGATTCAACGGTGGCATGCCCGACAGATGTCAACCGTACCGTCCTTGACAATGTATTTCCGATAATTTAATAAGTAATAATAATAGAATAATATTATTATTACTTGGTACAATTCGAACATCTTCTTCATTTACTTATTTTTGTACAGCAAACGTTACGACTAAAGAAACCGTTTTACAGTTAAATGATAAATGATAAATGATTTATTTCTGCAAGTAGGTTTGTACAAACACTTTTACACGTCAATCATATTTTAAAAACTAGATGAGGTCGTCGTTTCCTATCTGACTACTCTGAGAAGAAAGGCCGAAACAAACTCAGAGGTCACAGTCTCTTTTAAAGTCCAGACATAATCTTGGTCAGATCATGTGAAGACAATGTAATCTACATTGTCTGAAATGGTCTTTTGAGGAAATAACCATTCAGATTGAGAAGACCTGTCCAGTCAGTGCACGCATTTGTCAGTTATCGTGCAGCTCAACTCAGAATTTAAGGAGCTCAACGATTCGACGAACAATACCAAAGAAAGGACGTTTGGGTAGGCCACATAAATTACTCAAACTGCCAGACCATGATAAAAACTAATTGACAACAAAAAAAAAAATTTTATTAAAACAAAACAAAAGGGAATATCTGCATAGTCTTCACATTCACAATAATTAAAATAATATAATACTTTAAAGTAAATATTCATGTCAATGAATATATAACATTCATTAATGTCAATGTGTATATAATAACCCGGAAATAATCTTGGTCAGAGCATTTCAATTTGAGGACCATGTAGATTTGTGTCTGAAATGGTCTTTTGAGGAAAGAACCATACAGATTTGAGTGGACCTGGCCAGTCAGTGCACGCATTTGTCAGTAATCGTGTAGCTCAACTCAGAACTTAAAAAGAGCTCAACGAATCGACGAACAATACCAAAGAAAGGATATTTGGGTAGGCCGCATAAAGTACTCAAACTGCCAGATTAACATAACAAAAAGTAAAATATAGCTAAATATATGACCCACATAGTCCTCACATCATAATAATAATATTATACTTCACAAAGTAAATATTCATGTCATTTTGTATATAATTTAAAGTAAGCAGAAAAACAAACAAAATTCAAAATGAAAAAAAAAATATATATAATAAATTGGAGCAGCTCAATCCCAAGCCTTTTTGTCCTCAATGAAATCTTTAACGGTATAAAACGCTTTCTGGCACAACTTACGTTTAATGAATGATTTGAATTTATTAAGGCTTAGGTCTTGTACGCGGCTTGGAAGTTTATTATAAAAGCGTATACATTGACATCTGAACGAGCCACCTATTTTCTTGAGCCTTGTTGTAGGTACAACAAATTTGTGTTTGTTCCTAGTATTTATGTTATGGATATCACTGTATTTTTTAAACAAGTTTAAATTTTTATGGACATATAAGAGATTTTCAAAAATATACTGAGAAGGCACAGTCATTACATTAATCTCCTTAAATTTCTCTCTGAGAGAGTGTCTCGGCCTTAATTTATAAATTGATCGAACAGCTCTTTTCTGAAAAACAAAGATAGTCTGAATGTCGGCGGCATTTCCCCACAATAGAATACCATACGACATTACACTATGAAAATAGCTAAAGTACACTAAACGGGCTGTCTCTATGTCTGTTAAATTACGAATTTTTCTAACTGCATACGCTGCGGAGCTTAGCTTTTTTGACAATTAATCTATATGTGGGCCCCACTGAAGCTTAGCATCCAAAGTTAAGCCCAAGAATACTGTGCTATCTTCAGGATTCAATTCTTCGCCCTTTATCAACACATTAGTTTTCACCTGCCTAACGTGAGGCAGTGTAAATTTAATGCATTTGGTTTTTTTTTCATTGAGAAGTAAATTGTTAACATTGAACCAGTGAACTAATTTCGCGATCGCGCTATTTATATCGTCAGTAACCAGCTGCTGACGTTTAAGTTTAAACAAAAGTGAAGTGTCATCCGCAAACAACACTATATCATGGTTATCCTTTACGAGGTAAGGCAAGTCATTAATATAAATAAGAAACAAGAAAGGACCAAGAATTGAGCCCTGTGGGACTCCCATTGTTACTATAGATCCGGGAGATCTTTTTCCATTAACGTCAACGCTCTGAATCCTATTACTCAAGTATGAAGTTAGAAGATCCAGAGCACTGTTTCGGCTCCCATAGTGGCGGAGCTTCCTGATTAGCGTTTCATGAACAACGCAATCAAATGCCTTGGACAAATCACAAAAGATGCCCAAGGCATCGCATTTATCTTCCCATGCATTATAAATATGTCCCAAAAGTTCAACACCGGCCATCAGTAGTTGAACGACCCCTTGTAAAACCGAACTGCTTGTTATGTAATAATTTATGTCTATTAAAAAACCTTTGCAATTGCTCTAAAACTAATTTCTCAAAATTTTTACTAAAGGTAGGTAGTACTGAAATAGGTCTATAATTTGTGGGGTCTGATGTACTACCTGATTTAAACAAAGGTATTATTTTACTATTTTTATAAGATCAGGAAACTTCCCACAGTCGATACAATTATTAAAGATAAGAGCTAAAGTAGGTGCTACAATGTCAATAATAGACTTGGCTACTTCTACAGAATTACCCACAGATCTGCAGTCTTTTTTACATTTATAGTGTGAAAGGTTTTAATTATGTCTCTACAGGTAATATGTTCAAAAAGAAATTCCGAATCGCAAACATTAACATTTTCCTTTAGCAAAGACTCAGCAACAGAAGGTGATGAGTTGAGGGATTTAGTAGTTGAAACGGGAATATCTGAAAAGAAATTTTCAAAAGCCGTGGCGACTTGTGAGTCTGATTTCACTATGTTGTCATTAATAGAGAGGCTGTAGTCAGTATTTCGGTTATCAGACCTTCCCGTTTCACTATTAATAATATTCCAAGTCGTCTTAATTACATTACTACTGTTTTTAATCTTCGAACTCAAATAACGCGACTTGGCCATATAACAAACTTTTTTAAATAATTTTGAATAATTCCTAACATATAAATTAAATTTTGCCGTGTTTACACAAGTTCTTTCATTGTACAGCTCATACAGCCGTGTTCTACTTTTATGAATACCAGTGGTAGCCCAATCACTGAAAGATGCGTTACTATTAACCGAGATAGTCTTGGGAATAAACGTGGAATTAAATTGCTTACAGTATATATTAAAAAAATTATCATATAGATGATTAGGATCAGCATGAATAGACAAAACTGGTAATTTATTTATGAGTTTAACTTTAAAAGTTTCCAAGCGACTTGAAGTTTTGGGGTTAACAGTGATATCCTTTTTAGCCACTTTGTTGTATTGGATTGGGATAGAAATCCTCTGCTCGCAATGATCAGAATCTAGTAAATTTATGATTTCTTTGTGGCTTGGTATAACATTTGTATAAATATTATCTAGGCATGTGGCACTAGTAGGGGTTATTCTTGTGGGCTCCAAAAATAGGTTTACAAGATTGTAGGACTGAAACAGACTTATTATTTTACTACAAGAACCTGAGTTTTCTAATAAATTAACATTAAAATCACCACAAGTGATAATGGACTTATTTGAGTTACAAATCTTGTGTAACACTTCATCCATTACCTTTTCAAAGCAGTCATACAATCCTGAAGGAGGTCTGTACACACTTAATACAATAAACTGCTCCAATTCTATACAAGCTATTTCAACTGTCCGCTCAACAGATAGGCTCACAATATCTTTACGGTCTTTAAATTTAAGCTGGTTACTTACTAAAATTAATGAGCCACCATGTATAGCATTAACTCTGCTGAATGAACTACCAACCTGGTGATTATTAAAATTGAACAAGAACTGGTGGCTTTTAAGCCAATGTTCTGTTATACAAAGAATATCAATACTGTTAAAATTCATAAATAATTCTACTTCTAAATCTTTGTTCATAAATCCTTGAATATTTTGATGCACCAGGTTCATACTATTAACAGATTTTAAACTTTTATTTGATTTTACTTTGCAATTCTGTACACTATTGCTAGAGGTTGCCTCTATTGTCATAATTTCTAATTTAAATTATTAGCAACGTGAATTTTGGATACCAAATTATTGTCTGAATTATTTAACATGCATTGCTCAACAGAAGCAAGTTGTTTAGCCAAATTCTTGGCTGTAATAGAAAAATAATATGATAGCGACACAGCTATCTGTCTTCAATACTTTGAAAGATAGTACTTATCTACATAAAAACTATCTGTTGTCAAATATAAATGGTTACCAACATAATTGTTAGTGTCAATTAAATGGAATGAATTATTATTACATGTTAGTTATAGTAGTTCCTATTGTTCGCTTTGATTTTATTTATTATGTAGGTACGCCACCAGTACGGGAAGTTGATAACAAAAGAATTTTGTATTCTTGGATTCCTTTATGCACGTCTTGACGTAAGTGCCTCAATTTAGAGCCTTGAAAATGCGTTCCCGAAAGCTTTTCAAATGCCTTTGAATGCAAGACTTTGAATAAAATCAACGCCCATTTAAAATGTAGTAGGTAGATGTTATGCCTGGGCCCATCTGAGCCTTTAAAATTAGAAATCAAACACCTAGTACCTACTTATTATAAATGAAATGCCTCCAACCGAAGCCCGTATAATAAGATTTATTTTAAAACAAATTCAAAATTAATTTTATAAATTGTGTCAATTTCGTTTTCAGAAGATATCGGAAAGCAATTAATTAGGTGTTAGAATACAAATCGGTTTATGTGGCATTATTATAGGAGATTGAAGTCTCTAATTGAATTTGAAGTACCAAATGAAGCTATCATTAAGAACTTTTAAATAAATTCAAATTAAATGAAGCCCTATTCCTAACTTTACGAATTTAGAATTTAATCAAATGATCAAACAATTGTCATCTTAGCCCAGCACAATTAGCATGACCACGATAGAAACGGGTTTTGTCGACGGAAGAATAGACAAAATGACAGATAAACAATTCTGTCATTTTGTCTATTCTTCCGTAGAAAAAAAACCCGTAGAAAACCCGTTTCTATGGTTGTCATGCTACGCGTGCATGGGTTAATTTATAAGCGTCTGACCGTTCCAAACGTCGAAACCAGTCTAGTACCAAAGAGTTTGTGACACTTGCCCTTTAGGGGGTTGTCAGCAGGTAGGTATGTAGGGGTTTGTAAATAATAAGAGCTCAGATTAGTACAGGAAGGTGATGTTAGTACACTTATTATTTATTGCCTTTACTTCCGTGGCCGTCTCACACTTGATTGCCGAAGGTAGTATGGATAGGGAACACTGGCCTGAACCGTCTCCTGGATGATGGTGGTCCCGTCTCAGACTTTGCCCGCAACTGACGGCTCCAGTTCCAGGTTCTGTTAACTTCCAGCGTAGGATAGGCGTGAGTCACTCTGCGGCAGAGGATCTTCCCCAAGTGTCCTTTTTGACGCCGGGACCACGAAGTGATGAAAGGGTTGAAAGGGTAGACTAGAATCCTGGAAATCCAGATAGAAAAGGAAGCGTAAGCAAGCTGTCGGAACCACGTTTCGTAGGTCCAAAGGTCACAGTGTCCCAGATAGGAAATCGGCCACATGGCCTGTCTACTTCATAAACACTGACACACAATGCAAAGGTTACCACTGGTTTCAGAAGCATGAAAGTTTGCACAAGAATTCCTTTTATAATAAAGGTCAGCACAAAGAATGGATTTTTGAAAATTCGTCATTTTTGCCGATGGGAAATCCTATCGGGCGCACAGCTTGTAGGTACCTAGTAATATTAAAGTAGTTCTAGTAGTAGTAGTATTTTTATTTCTTTGTTTCTTTCTTTTAGTAAATAATTATATTAACATTTGATATGTGATCAAGTGCATATTTTTTTGCGTAATATCTGTTCGATACACAATTTAAGGTTTACAATAATTAAAGGTGCCGCTTAATTATGAAGCTAGTTACAAGGATAGTGATGATGATATTTATACAGGGTGAAATTGAATTCATGAGTATACTCATCATTATGATCAACTTTCACAAAAAAATCAGCTATTCCCTACATTTATGCGCACAGCTAGTCAAAATGTAGGGAACAGTAGATTTTTTTTAGCGATTGGCGATGTAGCAACTTAGTTTTAAAATTAAATCATTTTATTTACAGAGACATACACTCGAGAGCAATGAATCCGGGTCACTTAAAGAATGTTAAAAATCTCGGAAACTAAAAATGATAGGTTAATGCAATAAATTGTATTTAATAGACAATGGTGCCGATTCTCTTGTCACAAATGCGTCTAAACTAGACTAAAAATCACCAAAATTTAGTTTACTCCTGTCAAACGATGATTTCCCATTCTGAAATAGACTAAACTGGCACAACTTAACTATATTTTAGTTTGACAGCACTAAGATTGTACTGAGATTTTAATTTAGTGAAAATGCCAATTTTGCTATTCTGAATTTGACGTTTTTCACCTAAAATTTTAATTTTCTAACTAATTCTGACCATTTTTAATCGCCACTGAAAATGGTGTGGAATATTATTAGTTGTCATGAACTAAAATTCACACGAACATCTCCAGTTCGGATGCAAAAACAGTATTGTACTGGATTTTTTTCTTTTCTTTTGCTTATATCTCGAAAATGGTGTGTCCTATCGCAAAAATAATGAAAATTTGGACCCCCTTTATAAAACTCTTATACCCCTAATACTCAACACGTAGGTAATATTTTTTTTTATTTTCCATACAAAAAGTGAAATTTCCATATAAAACACGTCGAGGATGACCCCACTGCGCGCCTCCAGCTCTAAAAAAAATCACGGGGTAGGGCAAACAAGTATGTACCACGTGGAGTCGCAATTGTCAAATTCGATTTAGTTGTGTCAAAATATTATTTTAATTTAGAGACTTTTTACTACAGAATAGCGTTAAGATTCTCATAGTCAAAAGTAAGGAATTTTAGTGATAGTTTAGTTAGTTTAGTCCGGTGTACAAGAGAATCGGCACCAATGTAATACTCCTTAAATGAAAGTAAAAAAAATATGAGTCACCATACATTTTATTAACACAAAATTACATAAAGAAAAAAACTGCTGATCTCTCCTTAAAACAAAAATAGGAAACATGAAATTTTTGAACTTTATTACGATTTTCTTGAATTTTAATACTTCGTATTGCCTCCTCGTGCTTCCATTACTGCGTTTACGCGGTTTGGCATGCTGTACACCAAGTTCCTTATACGATTTTGGGGAATATTCTCCCATTCCTCTGTGAGAGCAATTTTGAGCTCACGAAGCGTGATTGGGGGAGGGTTTCGTTGTTTTACGCATCTGCCTAGCTCGTCCCAAGCATGCTCGATCGGGTTGATATCCGGGCTGCGCGCTGGCCACTCCATACGAGTAATGTTCATCTCTTGAAGGTAGTCATTCACAATCCTACCTGTATGAGGTCGGGCATTGTCATGCATAAATATAGCATCCTCACCTAAATTGACCATAAATGGACCAACGCGATCATTGAGGATTTCTTCCACATATCTTTCGCTAGTTAAAGAGCCGTTTTCTATGATCACCAGCTCTGTGCGACTTTCAGAAGAAATTCCGGCCCACACAAGTACAGACCCACCACCGTAGGCTACTTTTTCTTCGATGCATGCTTGCTTGAATCTTTCCCCTGGTCTTCGATACACTCTGTGTCTTCCATCGTGCTTGTAGAGCATAAATTTTGATTCGTCGGAGAACATAACTTTTGACCAATCTTCAATACTCCAATTTACGTGGCTCTGGGCATATCTTAGTCTTGAAATACGATGCCCACGCTCCAGTTTAGGGCCGTTTGCAGGTCTAAGGGGTTTTAAGTTAGCTTCAGCAAGCCGACGTCTTACTGTCCATGCACTTGGGTTACTTCCTCCGAGGCGTCGAAACTGATTTGTGAGTTCAGTTCCTGTAAGAAAGCGATTTCGAAGCATGGTGTTCACCAAGTATCGGTCTTCTCGTGCTGTGGTACACCTGGTTCTGCCCGTTCCTGGTCTGCGTAGGTTAGAACCAGTTTCTTCGTAACGTCGGAGAACTCTTTGTACTGTTGACAGCGACACACCGACAGTCCTGGCTGTATCGCGCTGACTCCGGCCGGTTTCCAGCATTGTAAGTATTCTGGTGCATTCTTCAGGCGTAAGCGACATAATTTCAGCTTGAATAATGAATATAGAGCACTGGTTAACATGGTTTATGTACCCACATAAATGACAGATTACAAACAAAAGCAAAACCAAATGCTGTAATTTCGTAGTTCCATCTTCGAAAGTGGCCCTTTTTCAAATTTGATTTTTTTATGATATAACTTTACAATAACTAAGAAGTTTTAATACCTTCATTTAAGGAGTATTACATTGTCTATTAAATACAATTTATTGCATTAACCTAGCATTTTTAGTTTCCGAGATTTTTAGGATTCTTTAAGGCTGCAGTCTCGCAAAATGCACTCGCGGCGAATTATTTGCGCAACTTTGTGTTTTTATTTTTAACATAATAATGAAATAATATGGAATATTTTTATTACACATAAATAACCATAATATAAGTAATAGCTAGTTATTTTTTGTAAGTTCATCTAGGTGGATTAAGTTAGGTAAATCAAGTGTTAAATACAGCTCTTTCGCGCCCAACATCATTTCGAGTTCTGTTTGTGCACTTAGATTATGGCAATGAAGAATTAATTTACAAATCTGTTCAGCGCATAATTAGCTCAACATTCTCGTCTTCAAAATGCGCTGATTAGTTTTTTCTAATTATGTTTCATTTTCTTAATTCAGAGGCCACAGTTTCATCAAAATTCTCTGTTTTTATCTCCTAATAAATGGTTTGTTCCATAATAACTATGCATCGTATTTATGTAATAATTAGATTATTTTAAAGCGAAGAGTTCAATAAGCAAATACTAAAAAAAATAGCACCTAAATCACATTACACTAACAATAATGTTAATCTCAAAAGACCTCCAAAAACCGAGTTTATAAACAAGAATTGAGGGAGAAATTCCTTGTTTTTTGGAGGTCTTTTGAGATTAACATTATTGTTAGTGTAATGTGATTTAGGTGCTATTTTTTTTAGTATTTGCTTATTGAACTCTTCGCTTTAAAATAATCTAATTATTACATAAATACGATGCATAGTTATTATGGAACAAACCATTTATTAGGAGATAAAAACAGAGAATTTTGATGAAACTGTGGCCTCTGAATTAAGAAAATGAAACATAATTAGAAAAAACTAATCAGCGCATTTTGAAGACGAGAATGTTGAGCTAATTATGCGCTGAACAGATTTGTAAATTAATTCTTCATTGCCATAATCTAAGTGCACAAACAGAACTCGAAATGATGTTGGGCGCGAAAGAGCTGTATTTAACACTTGATTTACCTAACTTAATCCACCTAGATGAACTTACAAAAAATAACTAGCTATTACTTATATTATGGTTATTTATGTGTAATAAAAATATTCCATATTATTTCATTATTATGTTAAAAATAAAAACACAAAGTTGCGCAAATAATTCGCCGCGAGTGCATTTTGCGAGACTGCAGCCTTAAGTGACCCGGATTCATTGCTCTCGAGTGTAATTTATTTTAATAAATGGCTAAAGTACGTTAGAATTAAATAAATGCGGTGAAGGGACATTTGCTACTGCTGTTTTGATTCTTGATATATTTGGTGGCCAGTTCCTATGACACCGATGGCGCCGAGTCCATGTTTCTGAAAGAAAAAAAAAAACATAAAAACATCTGAAATAAGTGGTAGGAAGGTGTAAGATTTAGTTAGTATTGAGTCGAAAATCGAAATCACCCATGAATTTACCATTATTTACCGATTGTTCTGATTTATTAAAGCGTAAAATTCGTTTTGAAGTCATCGTGATTATATGTATCCAGAGTCGAAACAAAAAGAAAAACTGTTATCTGGTGACACCGAAATATTATGACAAACATTAAAGTATGAAAAGAATACTCACAATAACTTTTCCGCCCTTCTTGATAGCACCACCGATGCCCTTAGGGCTGGCGCTAGCCCCGCCCGACATCAGCGCCAGCACTGCCATCACCAGCACTACGAGACCGAACAGCTTCATGATGAAAGGTAAATGTTTAAAACAAATTAACTGTTAATGACTAGTTTGTTGTCGAAGACTAGCTTCAAATGATGATCCCTCTGTTTCCAGTTGTCCTTTTATACGGAAATATATTCACATGGAACAAGTCGCTCCTCGAACGTCTCCATATGCCTACAGGGTTTTTTGTGATTCGTCATGCTATTGTATTTGACTTCCCAGTAATCGAAATGAAAAGCTGTGCGTAGTAAAGCGCAATTAGCACATAACAGTATGTACGAGTCGTTGCATATTCCCTTTACGTGCGTAGAGTACGTATAACATGCCACGTGTAGGCTGCCTCATTTATTTCATAGATTCTACGAGTATATTCAAAAATATTACCGTATATACTGATCCCAATTGAAAAGACAGTTATGATTATGACGACGAAATTGATATCAACAAGGGAAAGGTTACGGTTCCGATAGGATGAGACCACCTGACCTGATCCCATGGGCGTCGTAACGACAGTCACTCAACATGACAAGATGGCAGTATGGTCTTAGGGGTTGTTTCAATACCCGAGTTTGTTGCGATATTCAAGCCAACAACATGTTTTGCCACGAACACACTGTTTTATCACAAGAGTCAGTCTTGAGGAGAAAACATTTTACGGACCCCGTTATATCGGCTATTATATGCAAGATGTGTTTGCTCTCGCAACAAGCAGAATTTCTTTGTTTTCTAAAGAATTATTGCCGGACCCCAATTGCCTGAATCTTAAACTTGAAATTAAGTCAAACTTCGCTAACTTTTATTGCATGTGAACTACATGGAATGCAGTTTGCAATGCAGAATGCGTGATGGCTAGCTATATGTATTGCTAATGCAGCCGTATCCAACATTGTAGAAACCTCTTGGTCGTTTATATAAACACACGAGATGAAAGTTCTTAATTTTCATTCCTATCATTACAACACCAATATAGCAGAACAAGTAAAGAAATACAAGAAACAGTTATAATAATATTTTATCTCCATACAATCATGCAAACTTCGAATTCCTAACAGTGTATATTCAAAACAACGTATTTACTGAATGGTGACATCGAGACATTAATCTTGATCTTCTTTTTCGGTCGTTACCGTTTGTTTCGTCAACTTAGTTATTTATTTAGTATACTTACTTGAAGTGTCATTACAGAAAGTAATAAATTGTACAAGACAGAAAAACATATTAAGTTTAATCAGATCATGTTTTTATTGGAGGTATTTTATTTTTGTCAGGAGCAACTGAGCAAGACCTCCCCCTGTTAAATCATTTTAGATTGCCGGAAAATAAAAGTATAGGTTTACGTTGAAAATTGTGCCAATTTTCCTTAAAGACTTTCATCCACCTTAGCCTAATTTTGAGCCCCCACGAATATAAATTACAAACAAACAACAACTCTAATATTTGCATTTATATTGAGCGTAACATAATCGTCTTTATTTTCACCGGAACAAGGATGGAAAAACACAGCTTGTTTCAGATTTTAATAACGTTTGCAAGTAAAATGTCTGCAGATTATTTGTATTAATGATCCATTAGTAACACGATCCGTTATTTCACCTAAGGATCAACTAATGATCAGTACCTACATTAAAGCGGGTAACTACGCATGACGTAAAAGTTTCAACGAAACATCTGAAACAGTTCCACTTACTTTATCCTTATTCTCAATTGTGCTTTTCCGTACAAACTTTTATCTAAACTTAGTGTTACTGACTAACACGAAAAACCCTCTCATGTACCTACTGTAATGTTACCTTTTGAGAATATAAAAGAGACTTTGAATTGTGATCAATTATCATTCGAAGTTTGCGCTTCTTCAGTTAAACAACAGTTAATTGTTCTAAACATTTACCTTTTATCATGAAGCTGTTCGGTCTCGTAGTGCTGGTGATGGCAGTGCTGGCGCTGATGTCGGGCGGGGCTAGCGCCAGCCCTAAGGGCATCGGCGGCGCTATCAAGAAGGGCGGCAAAGTTATTGTGAGTATTCTTTTCATTTTAACGTTTGCCTTTATACATCAGCACGACTTTGGATTCCATAACTTTTATTCTATGTTGATTTCTACAAATTTTGCGGTTTAATAAATCAGGACAACCGGGTATTTATTGTGTAAATTTTGCTTACTCAATAACAAGATTACCTACCTATCTATCTATCTAGTATTTGATCTAGTTTGAACCATATTTTATTAACAAAACTATTTTTTATTTTCAGAAACACGGACTCAGCGCGATCGGTGTCATAGGAACTGGTCACCAAATATATCAAGAATCAAAACAACAGTAGAAAATGGTTGTTTACAATTTTATTTTTTCTTTCGACTTCGTGGTGCCTGGCGACATTGGAACAAGCCATGAGATCTACCAACAGAACCACATCTAGAAGGAACCACCTAAAGATTCATCCAAATTCATCCATTGACCAGTGTCACCGTCATTAATTTATTGAAAACCATGATTAATGCATTTATGAAAACTTAATAATTTTAGTCGTAATAAACAAAGTGTAACTCCACATAGGTATTCTTGTAATCGTTTGTCTTGACTTGTATTTATCTGTGTTTAGGATTCTTATTTAGCGAATGTGAGTGTACCATAGGTACCTACACCTCTGCTTAACCCTTAGGGAAAAGCAGTCATGATGTTATGTAGAACCAATAAAGCTATTACCTATCTGATGACGATGACAATTTTATTGTATTTAAAATGATGTTGAGGTTGTTGTCACCCAAAGATTGAGATAACAATCTGAATTTTCCTTAAGAGGAAGCCCTCTAATTAATACTGTAACACCAAATATTTAGTTTTAGATGTAAAAAAAGTATTTGGAAACTTTCCAAATGCCTTTTTTACACCTAAAACATCAAATTCAGTGTTAAAAACTTGCAATTCATTATTAATATTCCAGTTAGTTAGTTAGCCACATTTCATATTTCCATACAGTAATATTGCCAAATTAATCAAAACAGCGAAATATTTGACATCTATTTGTGACTTTGCCCACTTTCAGAATAAACGCTCTTCTTAATCTATTTAATAAAATCTTTTTTTTAAATAAAAACCTTTCTACAAAAAAACCGACTGCTAAAAACGAAAACAGTATTAACGTTTTCTTTTTTTGAAGACACCGCTTCCTAAATTAAAGTATATAAAGTATTTTTCACAACAAAAAAAAAGTTTTATATTTTTCACTTTTTAGTTGTGGTTGACTACGGTTTTGAGATGTTTTCCCTCTTACACCACAAATCCGTAACTCGTATCAATAAGCCAGGCCATCACACTTTCCATCATCTACCCCGGTCACCAGGGAGAGTGGAACCGGCGAGAGATGTCGTGCGGTGTCCCACAGGGATCGGTCCTGGAGCCGCATCTGTGGGACATCGGATACGACTGGGTGCTGCGTGCTGACCTCCCCAGTGGCGTCAGCGTCGTTTGTTACGCTGACGACACGTTGGTCCTGGCGCAGGGGAGGTCGCACCAGGCTGCGGCCGAACTAGCGACACACGGGGTTGCGACAATCGTGGCCAGAATCCGGCAGTTGGGACTCGAGGTGGCCTTGCACAAGTCTGAGGCCATGTGTTTTCATGGTCTTCGGAACGCGCCACCGTCGGGTTCCCAAATAACGGTAGGAGGGGTTCACATCGGCGTCGAGTCGACGATGAAGTACCTGGGACTCGTCCTCGACAGTCGGTGGAACTTCGTGGAGCATTTCCGACGTTTGGCTCCCAGACTGGAGCGGGCCGGGGCTGCCTTGAAGCGGCTCCTGCCCAATCTAGGGGGTCCAAACGCCTCCTGCCGGAGGCTATACGCGGGGATCGTGCGGTCCATGGCCCTGTACGGGGCACCGGTGTGGGCGCGTTCGTTGAGGCGGCGGCCTGCCCGCTGGTTGAACGATTCCCAGAGGGTCATGGCCACCCGGCTGGTCCGGGGATACCGCACGGTCTCCGGTGAGGCGGTGAGCCTCCTTGCCGGATTGCCGCCATGGGATCTGGAGGCAAAAGTCCTCGCGCATATCTGGGAGTGGCGCGAGGAGGCGAAATGACGGGGCTTGACTCCGATGCCACGAGAAATCGCGGCACAGCGGACAGAGCTCCGACGGGATCTCATGGCGTCATGGAGAGTGCGATTGTCGCAACCCAGTGCTGGGCACGCCACTATTGCGGCGATAAGTCCCCTCTTTGAGGAGTGGATGGAGAGGCGCCAAGGCGTCCTCACCTTCCACCTGACGCAGGTCCTCACCGGACACGGCTGTTTCGGGAGGTACCTGTTTCGGATAAGGCGGGAGGAAACGCCCGGGTGTCATCACTGCGTGGATCGCCCGGAGGACACGGTGGAGCATACGTTGGAGGTATGCCCGGCTTGGGCAGAGCACCGCCGTGTCCTCGTGGAGGCGATCGGTGGCGGGGATCTCTCGCGTCCGGCCCTGGTCCAAGCCATGGTACGGAGCGAGAGGGCATGGGAGGCCTCCTTTTGCGAAGCAGTAATGCTCGCGAAGAAAGTGGCGGAACGCGTGAGGGAGAGGCAAACTTCGCCCACTCACGCCCTTAGCCGCTGCAGGAGGAGACGCCCTGGGCGTCGGGAATCTATAGCCGATTCCCAGCCACCGCAGGCGCGGGCTTGCGGACGGTGAGCAATGGGTAGCTCGCCGTCCGGTAAGGACCAGGCCCGGGTCGACGGCACGTTGTGTTCCACGCGCGCTTCAAAGAGATGTCAGCGGGTGAAGGAGTCCGATGGGATCGATGCCTGCCGGGGTTACGGGAAAGTCCGAAAGGGATACCGTGTCCCCTGGCAACGTAAAGGCAACCGAAGGAACACGGTAGGGTTTTAGTCAGTAAGAGTCTGACACGCCACACTGAGAAGTCATATGATTGACCCTCGGTTCGATCCTTTTTCAAAAATATCACATTTTACAAAAAGGCATTTCAGCAAACGTGGGGTTTGTTACAAACATATCTATGGACACAATGAGAGTAATCTTTCTGTAGAACTCTTTTAAGTTGGTACTTAGACTTGACATACGATATCAGTTTTGGGGGTAGCTCATTCACTAACGTTGGTACTTTGTACCTTCTTGTGCGCTTGCCAAAGTAGTTTGTTACTTTTGGGACAGCAAGTGCCTTCTTCTTAGATAAACAACTGCGGCGTTACTTCTGATTATTGCCACACGCCAAGAGATCCTTATTCCGTTGTATACCTACCGTGTACCAGAGTGTACCTGTACACTACTGACACTCAGTGCCGCTTCTAGTTTGTTACTAGGAACGGCGTGTGTTTTGAGTGTTATTGGGTTTTTCCTTCTGGAATTTCTCAGTAGTAGCCCGGAGCCTGGATTTGTGCCCGGATGATGAAAATAGGCTCGCCCTTTTTACATGGGACTTAAGACGCAGATATATGCCAGTGACCTTGAGTGGTTCGCTTGCGTGTTCTGTACTGAGCTCACGCAACGCGTCATACGTCCAGCCAGTAATACTCGCAGGACTCGCCCATTCAGGAGCGATGTCCAAATTAGACGCATTATTAATTTATTAGATAAGAAGAATAAGAAGAATAATATTTATTTGCTTAAAAACATGGTATAAAAAGATGGTATAATACAAAAAAAAGAAGTGCTTACATGTTTTTGCTTAACAGTGATAAGCGTACAAAATTTCCAGGAATTATTTAACATTTATTGTCAAAGAAGTCTTTGACACTATAAAAGCTATGACTACACAACCATTCATGCAATTTATTTTTAAATGATCTTACATTTAACATCTTAAGATTACTTGGTATCTTATTATATATACGCACACACATAGATATACAACTTTTATTATATTTAGCTAGTCTTGGAAGGATATCCAAAACTAGCTTATGGGGGTCTCGTCGGTTACGAGGATATAAATCATCTGCATTGGAAAACAGTTCTTTGTGCTTCCTCACAAACATACAAGTTTCGTATATGTAAAGAGACGGTAGCAGTAACAAGCCAAGCTTTCTAAATATCGGCCTACAGGATTCGTCAGCTCGAAGGCCGGTAATTGCTCTAATGCATTTCTTTTGAGCAATAAATGCTCTATTTTGATCTGTGCTATTACCCCACATTATCAAACCATAGCGGAGCACCGATTCGACGTATGCATGATATGAGGTTATTGCCGTTTTAACGTTTGTTATATTTCTAATTTTTTTAAGTGCATATACGAATTTATTTATTCGCTTGGAGACGGTATCAGTATATGCTTTCCAGTTTATGTCTTGATCTAAAGTTACACCTAGAAATTTTGTTTGAGTTACTTCATCAATTTTATGTATATTCATTTTAACATTGTATTTAGCATTATTAGATTTATTAAATTGAATATAAACTGATTTTTTTAAGATTTATTGATAAATTTATTTTATTTAGATATTCAATTAGTCTTTCAATAGTATTATTAATATCAGTCTCATGATCGTCAATCGTATTATTTTTCCTATCAGTTGTTACAATAACAGAAATATCATCAGCAAATAATATACATTTATGTGTGGTTATATTAATAATGGAGTTTATGTACAAAAGGAATAAAATTGGTCCTAGCACACTTCCTTGTGGGACGCCATATTTGTTGTGCTTGAGTTCGGATAAGTGTGGTTTCATGTCGTTATTTCTATCTACCTTTGTAATGATAACCTGCTGTTGTCTGTTATTTAGGTACGACGATATCCACTGAAGAACTATGCCTCTAATTCCAATTGCCTCCAGTTTCTGTAGTAACAGTTCATGAGACACTAGGTCAAAGGCTTTAGATAAATCAAAGAACAAGCCTGTAGTAAGACGGTTTTGATTGATATTCGTCATTATATTTTTTATAAGAGTGAAAATAGCTAGTGTTGTCGATTTGTTTTTTTGGAAGCCGAACTGTTCTTTCTTAATTATGTTAAATTTATTACAAAATTAGATCAATCTTTTGTACATGCACTTCTCAAATATCTTCGACAAAATAGGTATTAATGTTATTGGGCGATAATTATTAACATCTGATTTTTCATCTTTTTTTGAAAAGTGGTTTGACAATTGATACTTTTAATGCTTCAGGAAAAGTACCAAGTGAGAAAGATAAATTAATTAAATGCGTAATAATTGCACTTAGCTCATTGCTGCATGCTTTTATAATTTTCGTATTAATTTCATCGTAACTTTCAGAATTTGAGTTTTTCAATGACATTATTTCCGTTCTAACTTCATTTTCAGACACTGGTTTGAGGAACATCGAATGAGCTGCTGAATTATTCTTAGGGCTTGTTTTTACATCCTTATTAGAAGTCTGCGCCATATTAATGTAATGGTTATTGAAGGCTGTTGCTATTTCTAAAGGATCCGTGACTACTGTGTTATCAATTTGAATATGATCTACACTGTCCTTGAAGTTTTTGTTCTTGATTTCGTCGCTAATTACTTTCCATACTGCTCTGCATTTGTTTTCATTATCATTTATAAACTTAATATTTGCGTTTTTTCTTGAAGTATAGATACACTTCTGTAAGATTTTCGAATATTGCATGTATTTAGTTTTATTTCCTATATTTTTATTTCTATAATATTGAAAGCATAGATACCGTTTTGTTTTACAACTTTGTTTCAAACCTTTGCTTATCCAGTTTTGTTTCTTTTGATTAGTGTTAACTTTTACTTAAATTTTCGGGAAGCACAAATTATAGAAAAGGCACAATAGTTCGTGAAAATAACTGAATGCCACATCTATATCGTTTTCCGCGTAAGTTTCTGACCAGGACACGTTTTGTAGACATTCCTTAAATTTCTGCGTATTATTCAAGTTGAAGTCCCTTTTATAGATATAGTATGCTGCTTGTTTTACTTGAATCTTATATCTTAAAGGAATGCTCAACATTTGGGCTGTATCATGGTCGGATAGGTGGAGTGGCATTACTGTAGCAACCGCATCTGGAATATCACTGAGAATATGGTCGATACATGATGACTTACGTGTTGGCTCATTTATATGTATAAAAAAAGGTATTTTAATAAAAACACGTGTACTAAAAGATCAATAATTCTATTATCTTTAAAATGGTTAAAATGGTTTCAGAAAAATACGCTTGATAGATTTTGCGTGATTCTCACTTTTTTATCCGCGTGGTACTGGTACCAGACATGGTAACTTTACAAATTAATTTCACTATGCAAAATAGCAAGCGATAGCAAGCTGAAGTAGCAGTGGGCGGGGCACATAGCGCGCAGAACTGACGGCCGATGGGGCAGAAAGGTTCTGGAATAGAGGCCACGTACCGGAAAGCGCAGCGTAGGACGTCCACCCACAAGGTGGACAGATGACCTAAATACCTAATAAAGGTCGCAGGAAGCCGCTGGATGCAGGTCGCTTCCAACCGGCCGATTTGGAAATCATTGGGGGAGGCTTATGTTCAGCAGTGGACGTCCTATGGCTGAAATGATGATGATGATGATGATGCAAAATAAACTTAATCTAAAATATTCATATGTTAAGTATCAAAGAAAATACTTTTCAAATCATTAACACTACTTGTTTAGACGTGATCTTCAGTAATAATAATCATTAAAAGTCGCTTGTCGTCGCCTTAAACATAACTGGCGAAATGTGGGTGTACTGTAGGCACACCTCTGCCTTAATCCTTCGGGAATAAAGATTGAATTTAATATGTCTTTTAAATTAATGATATTGTGACATTTGCTGTAGGTAATCTGGTGAACAAGAAAATGAGCTTTCTTGAACAGGAGCCATTATTATGACTGCAGGTAAGATAAAATACCCCAAAAATAGGTGTAATAATCATTTATTAACGTTGTTGAAAGTTTCGTAAGTGCATTGGTTATAAATTACCAAATTAGATAGGTAATACTGTAACCACGGTCCACGGCATGGTAGAAGGTGAAGCTTTGGAAGATATTCTCTACTGGCGGTTTTGTTGGTAGATTTTGTGGCTTGTTCCAATTACGCCGATCACACCGAGGCCGTGTTTCTGTAAACAAAATAAACATTAGGTAAATATTTCCTCTGATTAATAACGAGAGGTTTTGAAAGGCTCAGACAATAATAAGTTTGTGGTTCAAGAGATGGATTGCTATGGTGAAATATAAAGAAACTTCTTACTCTACTAAAGATTTGAGTGTCAAATTAAGATATTTTAAACCTCCGTAGATATGTACTAAGATGCAAAGGTAAACGTTTGAACAAGGAAAACAAACTACATCATTTTGTAGATACTTGTCTGCAAAAAATGTTAGTAAGCAGAAAGCAGCTTCCACAGCAAAGCAAAATAGCTTATGGACGCGGAGATTAATCTAAAACTTGATGGCAAAAAAGTAGATGCAATAACGGAAAATTAGAACTCTTTCAGCTGAACTTGTAGTTTAAGTTCAGCTGAAAGAGTTCTAACGTCCTGTTCAGCTGCATATGAAGTAAGAAAAATAAGGCAGTTGACTGATATAGCCACAGCTAGGTTAGTATACTTTGCTTATTTCCACAGTATTACGTATGTCATAAGCCATTCTGCTGTGGGGTTCGACAGCCGACGTAGATTTAATTTTCATTTATACAAAAGAAGGCAATCCGCGCTATGTATAAAACGGGTCCTCGCGAGTCCCTTACAAACAAATTCAAAGAAATTGATATACTGACTCAGCCTTCTCTTTATATCTTATAAAGTTTTTGTATGTTCGCAAAAACATAGGACTTTTCAAAATAAGAAGCGATTTCCATAATATAAATAGGACACGTAAACATGAAATTGTGATAAGTACCCAAATTTAGATTAACTAAAACAAGCAAGTCATTTCTTATAAACATTATCCGCTTTTATAACAAGTTGCCTAAGTCGGTTACAGAACTTTGCGATGGGAAGTTCAAAACCCACATCAAACGCGTTCTTATCAAGAAAGCATATTACTTATAAAATTAAAGATTACGTTGAAGACAAGGAAGTTTGGCAATAATTCCTTCTGCACATGTGGCTTCGTGGTAATTATATACCTAATTAATGTATACAAGATATTGTGAAAATATTTTAAAAGAGTAACGGTGGAGTTTCTTGCCCATTCTTCTCCATACGAAAACTACCTTTTGGAATGGGCGCCTAGACTCTTTTTTTTTTTTTTTTGTAAACGTTGACGTTCCTATGTGCCTTTTTTGTGCCTAATTGAAATAAATTATTTGACTTTGACTTTGCTTCCCTGGTACCTCATTAACGCCACATTATGTAAGTCTTTTGACTGCTCCCAAATTACCTTGTATGTTTATATTTTATACATTCTTCAAATCAAAATCAAATCAAATTATTTATTTGCTTACAGGTAGGTATAAAACAGGTGTTACAAATAACTATAAAGTACGTATCATTATCTACTAAGGTGCGCAAATATTTATATTATTGTTAATCTAATTAAATAATAATATTAAAATAACATTACAAAATTAAAATTCACATTACAATACTTAAAATAAAAATAAAAATTGTTATATATATTTAAATAACAATTTTTATTTTTATATACAGGGTGTCCAGTAAATAGCACGACATACTGCAGGGGGTGATAGCTAGGGTCACTACCTATCAATACAACACAATATATGTTCAGCAAAATCTTACGGATTTACAGTTTTACAAAATTTTCCGAAATACCGAAAAATCTCTACCTTGAAACAGATTTTTAAGCATTTCGTAATGAAAAAATCCTTTTCTAGTACTTTTTTTTACATAAAATTATTCGTGAATAGTTACTTTACTCATTGATAAGTCTTTTTTCTATCAAAGACAAGAATGTTTTCAAGAAATACTATTTTTTGTTTAAATTTTCACAGAACTATTTTCTTATCACTTAAGTTTAACCTACAGTGGTGAAAAAAAAATGTAAGATTTTGCTGAACATATATTGTGTTGTATTGATAGGTAGTGACCCAAGCTATCACCCCCTGTATTTAACACATGTCATAGACTTAACAATCAAATAAATTAAATTAAAGTATAGGTTCAGATTAAAATAAAATTATACAGATGTCAAATTAAAGCATTATAGCATGTCACACGATTTGTATTGCCATATTATTCGGTTTCAATAAATAACTCTTACTCTATGTATCTATCTATATTTTTATCTTGTAAGTACTCCTTGACATTATAATAACATTTATTCACGAGGGATTTGTGCAGCTTCGGCTTGAACTGATGAACAGGTAACTTTTTGAAATCATCCCTGACATAATCACCCTATTATTTGACATTATATACCTACAATTTCAACTCTTTATTAGTGGCATTTGTGAACATGATCATTATTCAGATTTGTTACAGCTGTAATAGCAATCACGTGATTTCGTTAAATCTATTTAAATATTTTAAAATGCGGAATAAACATTGGCGTAAGTAGCAACGATAAAGTCTGTTACAAAATTTTGTTCAGAAATATAATTTTAAAATTGTTGATGAACATTGTCCTAAGTAGCAACAGTGTTACATTATTATGTCCATTACGACATTATGTTCAGCAAAATAATTAAAATTACATAATTTTATATGGTGTAAGTATTATTTTTACTTTCGTCTCAAAAATTCTAACGTTGAAAATTATATTCAACACTAAATTGTAGGTATTTGTTTATAACGACGTTTTTGTTTCATTTGTCAATTTTGGCATTAAAATTGCGTTGAATTGACCATTTATGCTACCATCGCACATAGAAAAAGTTTGGATCCGTTTGAAAAAAAAAATATGTTGTACAGTCCGTATTTTTTAAATCGCTATTTTTTCAACGTCGAAACGGATGTCTCTTGCAAAATTTAAATGTGTAAGGGACATCATCTTATAAACGATTGAGTTTAACGAGGTTTAATTAATAGTTTTCTATGGATAAATAAATTTTAAAACAATCTGTCTAGAAAGCATCAAAAAGTAATAAAAAAGTTGTGACATTTTTAAAAGTAAAATTTTATTTTTTTGGCTCTCCTATAAAGTCAGGGTTTGTCCCTTACGACATTTGAAATTTCCACCATCGATATTCATATGGGAAAAGTCGCTCCTCGAACGTCTTCATATAACTACCTACAGGGTTTTTTGTGTCGTCACTATTGTACATATTATATTTCCCAGTAATCTGAATGAACTGCACGTTGTAAAGTACGACAAACTTTACACTTATATTCACTATTTATTCACTTATTACTTAGCCGAAGTAGGAATACCTATTGCCGGTACATGCGTAGAATATTAATATTCTGTAAACACAAATAAACTACGCCTTTTTGGATTAGCAAAATTCCAAATAATAAAATACTATTTACTTACACTTACACAATGTTTTGTTGGTTGGTCTAGTTATTTTTTTGTTGCTTTGTTGCTTGTATAAGTATGTAAACTACATAGTATATACTCACAACCATGCAAACTTGGTTTAGGGATGTTGACTAAAATTATTATTTGTGTCCTTCAGGTAGATTATTAAAAAAAATGGACTCGTATCTTTTCTTTTTTTATGTAATCAAAAGATTACGGCAATATGAGTGAGTTAAAATGCGGCATGACGTCACTCCCCGGTAGATTTTATACTGAATTGTGAGTATTGTGACGTAGCGCGAGCCCCCACTCCCCAACTTGAATGCGTTTTATGTAAACCATTTTTTATTAATATAATAATGCAAAAAATACATGTCTAATATTTTTTTAACTGACTGACGGACTAAACAGTTTTTTCTCCCCAGGTAACATCCCTATTAACAACAGTTCTCTCACTGAAAGAGCGTCTCTATTTACATAATGGTGACATACAGACATCAATCTTCATCTTCTTTTGCGTCTATTACCGTTAAGCTTTGTGGTGTAATCGTATTATTATTTATTTCCCAAGTAGCAAACAAGAATAGTGATTAAATCTTACATACGAGTATCTGTACTTTACCTAAAGTTGGATTTTGCTAAATCAAAAAAGATTTCGTTAAGTATTTTCTTTCTTTAATACTAAATCGTTTTAAACTAAAGCTAATATTCTTGTTGGATATTTAGACAGAAAAATAAAGGTTTATAGAGATTACTTTGGGATTTATTATTGAAAGCAAATAAACAGTCGTACAAAAGTCTTGAACGGACGGAAGGGACATCTGTCAGAATCAAACGACAGATATCACAAAAAAAATGGTTGCGTTTAGAATAGTTCTAACACTGGCCCTTAAACGCAAACTAAAACAATCTATAAAACTTAAATAATAAATTCACAAAACATTATAGATATAACTACACAGCTAACATTATATTTGTAAACTCACAATGTTTTTCTTTACAAAGTGATTTTGTTAATACATCAGCCAACATAACATTAGTTGATAAGTATTTTACTTCAACTATTCCATTATTAACAATTTGTTTTATAAAATGATGGCGAATATCTATGTGTTTCGTCCTAGAATGGAACATAAAGTTTTTACAAAGTTTGATAGCAGATTGATTATCATTGAATATGATAACTTTAGTAGTGGTACCAAGAATCTCAAATAAAAGATTTCTTATGAATAAAGCTTCTTTACACGTGTCAGACAATGCCATGTACTCTGCCTCAGTACTAGATAATGCAACAGTACGTTGCTTTCTACTCTCCCAAGAGACAACCGACTTCCCTAGAAAGAAGACATAGCCTGTGTACGACCGACGATCTATATTGTTTGATGCCCAATCTGCATCAGCATAAGCTCTAATATCCATACTACTTTTAGTAAAAATAAGACTCAAATTCAATGTACCTTTTAAATATCGTAAAACTCTCTTGGCTGCCTTCCAATGAATTTCACTAAAACAGTTGTTAAATTGACTCAGGTAACTCACTGCATAACTGATGTCCGGTCTAGTACAAACTGCTATGTACATAAGTGACCCTACCAAACCTCTGTAATCATAAGTATCATCTTTTTGAGTTTCTTTGGGTAACTTCAGACCAGTCTCCATTGGTGTTCCTGAAGGTTTACAATCTTCCATCCGAAACTTCTTCTGCAGTTTTAGAATATAGTTCGACTGATTAAGTGAGATTTTAATTTTGTCTTTTCCTTGGAATGTTGGAGAACAAAATATGATCAAATCATCGACATAAAGCGCTATGAGTATCATCGATTGATTTTCAGACCTATAGTAAACACATGGTTCAGAAGTTAAACGACAGAAGTTCAACTTATCGCATAATACCTTGTTAATTCTATCGTACCAAGATTTTGATGCCTGCTTTGTTGAGCTTGCATACCATATTCTCACTCCCCTTAACTTCAAAACCCTGTGGTTGCTGCATGAAAACCGTTTCTTCCAGGTCTGCATTTAGAAATGCCGTTTTAACATCCAAGTGCTCAATACTCATGTCATATTGTGCTGCTAAAGCGATCAGTAATCTTAGTGTGGAGTATCTCACGACAGGGGAAAACGTTTCTAGATAATCAACACCATATTTTTGGGTATAGCCCCTGGCTACTAAACGAGCTTTGTATTTCAACAACTCACCATTTGCTCCATATTTTTTCTTAAATATCCACTGGCACGACACAGGTTTATGATGATGTTCTGGTTCTGTCAGAGTCCAAACTTTATTTTTAATAAAAGAATTATACTCATCACTCATCGCCTTACGCCAACTATCTGATTCTGGTCCATTTAATGCCTCGGCCACAGTTTGAGGTTCATCAGGATCATTGTATTCCATTATAGTCACGAAGTTGGTCATGAGATGAGAGTCAGAAGCATCATCATAGCTGCAGTCTTCTGGAGACTCTGTCTCAGAATCTTCTCCTGGAAGGTAAGTTGGATCCAAGCGATCATCTGATTCATCACTTGTTCTTTCACTGTCGGAATCTTCTAGTGTGATTGTGCTTATTCTTTGTTCAGTATTCTGTGATATTCTTATGTCATCAGATATGTCAGAACTCACAATGGGCGATTCCGATGGTTGAATTACATTTGGATTCAAACTAAGATCAACAAGCAGCTGTTGATTTCCTTTTTCATCATGTGACATTTCTTTCTTATAAAAATTATTTTCTATGAAAACAACATCACGAGAATTGACACAATTCCTAGGATTATCCGGATTAATGAGTCTATATCCTTTAGATTCTTCATTATATCCCACAAATATGTATGGTTTACTCTTAAGATCAAGTTTCTTTCTATTTTTCACCATGACATAAGCAATACAACCAAAAATTCTTAAATGGTCTAGTTTTACCTTTGTTCCACTCCATTTTTCTTCTGGAGTTGTGCCAGGAACTGCCTTAGTTGGACTCCGGTTTTTCAGATAGACTGCAGTATTTACTGCTTCAGCCCAGAATTCCATACCGAGTCCAGCATATCGCAGCATACACCTGACTTTTTCCATGATAGTTCTGTTAGAGCGTTCAGCAACACCATTTTGCTGTGGAGATTCAGGTATAGTTTTCTGATGTTTAATTCCATTAGACTTGAGGAAATCCTGACTTTAGAAGCTTCATACTCCTTGAGTTGAGATGTCCTAGACGTCTGTGCCACGTATCTTGGGATGTCCAGCCCGCTACCGCTGCTGCTGCCCCTGACGTATTTTCCTTATCCTCAGCACAGCTATTGTCTGACACAGTGTCGAGTTGATACACACCATTGACTTGAGTACCAGTAGCTAAAACATCAGAACCGTCATAAACAGTACATGAACTACTATCAAAAGTAACTATATAACCCTTTTTGGTCATTGTACTGACTGACAATAAATTTGTACTTAAATTAGGTACGTAATATGCATCACTTATTGTCTTTACACCTTTTTTTAAATGAACTTTCACTTGTCCTATTCCAGCAGTCATTAATTTTTCTCCATTTGCAATACTCACTTCAACAGTTTTATTAGAACTGTTATTTACCATTAGTTTTTCATTATTGCACATATGGTTTGTGGCTCCGGAGTCTATATACCACACATCACTATTCACCTTGACAGACAGAGCAGCTACAAGAGCCTTGTCCTTTGGCTTAGTTCTCGGCTTGTTCCTGTCTCGACCATGGCTGTGACTCTGTGTGTCTTTTTCTGTTGCAGGTTGTCCTGTAGTTTGTTTATCAGGACAATTCTTCAAGAAATGGCCAATACGTTTGCACTTGAAACATCTTGGTTGCTTCCGAGTGATCAGTGCGGTTATACTATCCTGCTTGTCCTCTCGTCTCCGTGTCTCTTCCAATAGTTTGACCGAGACAAGTTCAGTACATAATTTTGTACCAGCATTTTCAATGGCCATAATCAGCGGATCAAAGTCTTCAGTTAGACCACTCAACATTATAACAGCTACGAATTCATCATCTAGAGGTGACTCAATTTCACTCAACTGATGTGAGGCTTCCTTAATTTTGTTGAGGTAATCCTCCATCGAGCTGCTATTACATAGTTTTGTGCCAAACAAACTTCTGAGAAGACCTAGTCTTCTACACAATCCGCGACCTTCGTACGCCTTCTTCAGGTTATTCCATGCTTCGTAAGCAGTTTTTGCCGAGCGAATGTATGGAATTACTGCTGGTTGAACTGATAGGGCAATTCGTGCCAACGCCTTTTCCGCCTTCTTTTGTTTATCATCTTTCACGTCATTCTCAACAAATTCCCATAGTTCTTCATGGATTAATAGCATTCGCATCGAGAACTTCCAAGTTGATTTCTTACCCCTTGAGTTTCTCAATGGAATTCATATATTGTGATGAAGAAGCCATTTTCCAATGTTTGCCGACGGCGTGATAATACTCTATAGTTAACGATTTTCTTCGTCAATCTGTTTAAAATACGAGCGTTTTCGAATGTTATAAACCACGCTCTGCTACCATGTTGGATATTTAGACAGAAAAAGAAAGGATTATAGAGATTACTTTGGGATTTATTATTGAAAGCAAATAAACAGTCGTACAAAAGTCTTGAACGGACGGAAGGGACATCTGTCAGAATCAAACGACAGATATCACAAAAAAAAGGTTGCGTTTAGAATAGTTCTAACACTTTACACTTATATTCACTATTTATTCACTTATTACTTACCCGAAGTAGGAATACCTATTGCCGGTACATGCGTAGAATATTAATATTCTGTAAACACAAATAAACTACGCCATTTTGGATTAGCAAAATTCCAAATAATAAAATACTATTTACTTACACTTACACAATGTTTTGTTGGTTGGTCTAGTTATTTTTTTGTTGCTTTGTTGCTTGTATAAGTATGTAAACTACATAGTATATACTCACAACCATGCAAACTTGGTTTAGGGATGTTGACTAAAATTATTATTTGTGTCCTTCAGGTAGATTATTAAAAAAAATGGACTCGTATCTTTTCTTTTTTTATGTAATCAAAAGATTACGGCAATATGAGTGAGTTAAAATGCGGCATGACGTCACTCCCCGGTAGATTTTATACTGAATTGTGAGTATTGTGACGTAGCGCGAGCCCCCACTCCCCAACTTGAATGCGTTTTATGTAAACCATTTTTTATTAATATAATAATGCAAAAAATACATGTCTAATATTTTTTTAACTGACTGACGGACTAAACAGTTTTTTTTCCCCAGGTAACATCCCTATTAACAACAGTTCTCTCACTGAAAGAGCGTCTCTATTTACATAATGGTGACATACAGACATCAATCTTCATCTTCTTTTGCGTCTATTACCGTTAAGCTTTGTGGTGTAATCGTATTATTATTTATTTCCCAAGTAGCAAACAAGAATAGTGATTAAATCTTACATACGAGTATCTGTACTTTACCTAAAGTTGGATTTTGCTAAATCAAAAAGGATTTCGTTAAGTATTTTCTTTCTTTAATACTAAATCGTTTTAAACTAAAGCTACAAATGCAAGTTAGGAATATCAAAAACCGGCCAAGTTCGTGTCGGACCACGCACAATGAAGGGTTCCGTAGTTTGGATGAATTTATCCCAAGAACAAACTTAACATTGTAGTTGAAAAACATGTTCTCCCATGCGGAATATAAGGGAGAACATGTTTTTCAAACTGCAAATTTAAGTTGGTCGATTATTACTCGTTAATATGTAAAGCCTACTTAGCTGTGATAGTTTTTCTTTAAATTTCGTTATATATAAGTACTACTGCCGTGACATTTGAATTTCTAACTACAGCCGTTTAGTTGGTAGATGGGGGGGGGGGGGACACTTGACTCTAACGAAAATTGGTACTATAAAGCTTGATAAGTCACGAAAGGTTTACTTAATCAAAAAACGGTCTTCCCAAACCCCAAATATTTTTGAAAGACCTATCAAACGATATCCCACAATACAGAAAGGACGGAAAAAAAAATATCCTCCCCACTTTACATGTAGGGGAGGTACCCTAAATAATTGTTTGTTTCAAAATTTAATTTTACTATTTTTTGGCGTCATTAACGTGTATACTCACGCCAAATTACAACTTTCTAGTACCAATAGTTTTTGAGCTAAACCGCGGACTGACAGACAGACAGACGGACTTGGCGAAACTATAAGGGTTCCTTGTTGACTACGGAACCCTAAAAACCAGGTTAAGTATTCTCAAAACTAGTCTGTATTAAGTGTGCCTACAGTTAAGACTTAAAAAATATTGTTTTACTATACCAGATTATCTGAATGCTCACATAAAACTTAATCGAAGTATCTTTTTAGACTCACAAAGAAAAAATATATTTTGTAGATAAATTTAAGATAATTTATTGTAATACCAAGTTCTAGGAACTGTTTTTCTGGAGTATAATTTTATTCCTTTTTCACTAAAATTAGTAAGTTTAGAGTGAAAGTACATTTAACGGGACGTCCTATTCAAATAGAACCAAGTGGAAACATGGATGAAATGGAAAAATTAAAAAGATCTGGTGGCTTTCGTCGGCGTGTTGTAAAATATAAAAAAATAAACTCCATCGATGTGCCTTTAAGTGCTACAAACGTAGCAATGCGATATCTTACAGTCGGACCTCAGTGTCGTTAACGGATTACGAGGAAGATGATACCGCGGAAAATTTAGAAATAAGTAGTACAAGTCGACAGTGATTCCGACTCTAATGAATCGACAGCTGATCGTAACGAATCCCAAGATTTTAGAGACCAATTAAGAAACTGGTCTATTGATCACAATACACCACATACTGCAATCAATGACTTAATGCAGATTATCAACAAGCATAATCCATTGAAAGAAAATTTAAATCCTTGTTCTGTTATGTTTGGTCGAATTTAAACATCTGCAGGCCTAACATGACTATTTTGGCGGCAGCGGAGGCCTATCACTTCAGGCCCCCGTCGGACGGCATGTCCGAGATGCGGGCGGAGGTCGCCCGCTTGACAGCCGCCATGGAGCTTCTCCGAAAGAAGAATGAGGAGCTCCGAGCGGACCTGGCCAGGCTCCGAGGTGCCGGCTCCCGTGAGGTGCCGCAGGGGAGGGAGCAGCAAGGGCAGGGACGGCCCGTGCCTGCGGAGGACCGGGTTCTGACCCTAGTGAGGCAGGAGATGGCTTCTATGCAGTCTCGTTTTTCCGCGCTAGAAGCCATCGTCCTGCGCCCTCCTCTAGCGGCGGCCTCTGGCCAGCGGAAGCAGGCCACATATGCTGGCACCGTAGCTGCCCCAGCGAAGGCACCTGCCCAGGCGGCGAAAGCACCGGCCCAGGCGGCAAAGGCCCCGGCCCAGGCGGCGAAGGCCCCGGCCCAGGCGGCGAAACAGCCGCCCCCGCCTCCTCCTAACTCTACTCCGGCTGGCGCCGAATGGCAAGTCGCCGGGGAAAAGGAAAAGGCGGGTAAGGCAAAAAGGGCGGCCAAAAAAAAAGAGAGGAGGCAGCGGCGCTAGGAGCGAAGCGTCGCGGCTAGGCTCCGCGCCCCGAAGTCCGCAGCTGTAGTGATTACACTACAGCCAGAGGCGGAGAAGAAGGGCGTGTCCTACCGTGACGTGCTCGCCAAGGTGGGGGCGGCGGTGGACCTAAAGGAGATTGGTGCCGCTGATGGCATCCGGGTGAGGGTCACCGCCACTGGGGCCCGGATGCTGGAGGTCCCCGGTGCGGCAAGCGGCCCGGCCGCTGACGCTCTGGCCGAAAGGCTTAGGGCGTCCCTAAATGCGGACGAGGCCCGAGTGTCCAGGCCCACCAAATGCGCAGACATGCGTATTCTGGGCCTGGACGACTCAGTGACGGAGGGACAGGTGGTGGCTGCTGTTGTTAGGGCTGGGGGGTGCTCTGCCGAGCAGGTTAGGGCAGGCGCCCTCCGACCTGACTTCACGGGATTGCGAGCCATAACGGTGAGCTGCCCCGTGTCGGCGGCCAAGAAGATAGCCGGGGAGGGCCAAATATTATTGGTGGGCTGGGTTTCCGCGCAGGTCAAACTGCTGGAACCCAGACCTCTGAGGTGCTTCCGCTGTCATGTGGGCAACCACGTGGGAGCTAAATGCACCTCGGAGGTGGACCGCAGCAGTCACTGCTACCGCTGTGGTCAGCCCGGTCACAAGGCCGGCTCGTGCAAAGCTACGCCGCATTGCGTCGTCTGTGCAGCGGCTGGTAAGCCAGCCGGCCACCGGATTGGGAGCAAGGCCTGCGCTCCACCCACCAAGGCTAGAGGCAAGCCATCTGCCACCGCCGTCACAGCTGCAACCGCCGCCACCGCCGCCGTTGCCGCCTCCACAACCGTCGCCGTCGCCGCAGCCGTCGCGGCAGGGCCCTCACAGGGGGCTAAGGAGGGGGCTGACATGGAGTGCCAATAATGGCCCCATTTCGCCTCCTCCAGGCGAACATCAACCACTGCGCCGCAGCTCAGCATTTGTTGCTCCAGAGCATGGCGCAGTGGTCGATTAACATCGCCGTGGTCGCTGAGCCGTACTTTGTCCCGCCCAGGGATGACTGGGTGGAGGACCTGAGCGGCTCAGTGGCCCTAATTTCGTCGGCCGCCGCCGGTACCCCGTCCCTCGAGGCTGTTAAGAGAGGACGGGGTTGCGTTGCAGCACGGTTCGGGGAGATTGTCGTGGTAGGGGCATACTTCTCCCCGAACCGAACTCTTGCCGAGTTCCACAACTCCCTTGCGGAGTTGAGAGTCGTCGTCGTCGGGTTCCGTTCCCTCCCCGTGCTCGTCCTCGGGGACTTCAATGCCAAGAATGTGGCTTGGGGTTCCCGGTATACGGACACACGGGGCAGGATGGTGGAGGACTGGGCGCTGGAGACAGGCCTGGTCGTCCTTAACCGGGGTTCTGTCCCCACGTGTGTGCGGATGCGGGGTGAATCAGTGGTGGACATCTCGTTCGCCAGCCCCGCTCTGTCGCCACGAGTCATTGACTGGCGCGTCATGGAGGGGGTGGAGACGTATTCCGATCACCGGTACATCCGGTTTGACGTCTCCGCCCAGACCTCGAGCGCGCCGGTCCGACAGGCCCCGAGTGGTCCGCGGTGGGCGCTGAAGCAGCTGGACCGGGAGCTCCTCCTGGAAGCCTCAATCGTGCAGGCCTGGGTGTCATCACCGGACAGGCCTGCCGACATCAATGACGAGGCGGAGTGGTTCCGGGAGGCCATGTCCGAGATATGTGACGTGGCAATGCCCCGGGTCCAGCCCGGACGTGCTTCGCGCCAGGTGTACTGGTGGTCGCGACAGCTGACGACACTGCGAAATGCATGCGTTGCTGCGCGCCGTCGGTACACCAGGCACCGCCGGCTCCGTATTCGACCTCCGGATACGGAAGCCATTCAGGCGGAGCTGTACGAGGGGTACAGAGCGGCGAAGACCGCCCTCCAAGCGGAAATCCTGCGGGCCAGGGCAGTGGCCCGCGAGGAGTCGCTGGAGACTCTGAACAGAGACCCGTGGGGACGCCCATACAAAATGGTGCGGGAGAAACTCCGCCCATGGGCTCCCCCGCTTACGCAGAGTCTCCGGCCGCAGCTTGTGGGGGATGTGGTGAGCGCTCTGTTCCCTTCACGAGGGGAACATGCCTCCCCGCCCATGGCTCCGCCTACTGCGGTGCCCAATGCGGACCACACCGCCGACGACGACGACGATGCTCCGGAGGTGACCGAGGTAGAGATGAGGGTGGCGGTACGTAGGCTGAATGCCAGAAATACCGCCCCAGGACCCGACGGCTTACCTGGGAAAGCCTGGGTCCTGGCCTCAGAGGCTCTCGGGCCTCGACTAAGGGGGCTCTTAAGCGCATGCATGGAGAGGGGCCAGTTCCCACTTCGTTGGAAGACGGGGAAACTGGTCCTCATCAAGAAGCCGGGGCGCCCTGCGGACTCTCCGTCCGCTTACCGGCCCATCGTGCTGCTCGACGAGGTGGGCAAGCTCTTTGAAAGAGTAATTGCAGACCGCCTTGTCGGGCGGCTGGTGCGGGTGGGGCCGGATTTGGCGGAGAGCCAGTTTGGTTTCCGCAGGGGGCGCTCCACGGTGGGTGCCATCATGCGCGTGCGAGCCCTCACGACGGGGGATACGGTGGCTCGGGGTGGGGTCGTCTTGGCGGTGTCTCTAGACATCGCCAACGCCTTCAATACCCTGCCCTGGAGTTGCATCAGGGAGGCACTCCGGTATCACCGGATGCCGACCTACCTCTGTCGTGTGGTCGAGGCCTATTTGACGGACAGGGCCATCATCTACCTCGGTCACCAGGGAGAGTGGAACCGGCGAGAGATGTCGTGCGGTGTCCCACAGGGATCGGTCCTGGGGCCGCATCTGTGGGACATCGGATACGACTGGGTGCTGCGCGCAGACCTCCCCAATGGCGTCAGCGTCGTTTGTTACGCTGACGACACGTTGGTCCTGGCGCAGGGGAGGTCGCACCAGGCGGCGGCCGAACTAGCGACACACGGGGTTGCGACAATCGTGGCCAGAATCCGGCAGTTGGGACTCGAGGTGGCCTTGCACAAGTCCGAGGCCATGTGTTTTCATGGTCCTCGGAACGCACCACCGTCGGGTTCCCAAATAACGGTAGGAGGGGTTCACATCGGCGTCGAGTCGACGATGAAGTACCTGGGACTCGTCCTCGACAGTCGGTGGAACTTCGTGGAGCATTTCCGACGTTTGGCTCCCAGACTGGAGCGGGCCGGGGCTGCATTGAAGCGGCTCCTGCCCAATCTAGGGGGTCCAAACGCCTCCTGCCGGAGGCTATACGCGGGGATCGTGCGGTCCATGGCCCTGTACGGAGCACCGGTGTGGGCGCGTTCGTTGAGGCGGCGGCCTGCCCGCAGGTTGAACGCGTCCCAGAGGGTCATGGCCACCCGGCTGGTCCGGGGATACCGCACGGTCTCCGGTGAGGCGGCAAGCCTCCTTGCTGGATTGCCGCCATGGGATCTGGAGGCAAAAGTCCTCGCGCATATTTGGGAGTGGCGCGAGGAGGCGAAACGCCGGGGCTTGACTCCGATGCCGCGAGAAATCGCGGCACAGCGGACAGAGCTCCGACGGGATCTCATGGCGGCATGGAGAGTGCGATTGTCGCAACCCAGTGCTGGGCACGCCACTATTGCGGCGATAAGTCCCCTCTTTGAGGAGTGGCTGGAGAGGCGCCACGGCGTCCTCACCTTCCGCCTGACGCAGGTCCTCACCGGACACGGCTGTTTCGGGAGGTACCTGTTTCGGATAAGGCGGGAGGAAACGCCCGGGTGTCATCACTGCGTGGATCGCCCGGAGGACACGGTGGAGCATACGGTGGAGGTATGCCCGGCTTGGGCAGAGCACCGCCGTGTCCTCGTGGAGGCGATCGGTGGCGGGGATCTCTCGCGTCCGGCCCTGGTCCAGGCCATGGTACGGAGCGAGAGGGCATGGGAGGCCGTCACCTCCTTCTGCGAAGCAGTAATGCTCGCAAAGGAGGAGGCGGAACGCGTGAGGGAGAGGCAAATTTCGCGCCCTCACGCCCCTAGCCGCCGCAGGAGGAGACGCCCTGGGCGTCGGGAATCTATTGCCGATTCCTGGCCACCGTAGGCGCGGGCTTGCGGATGGTGAGCAATGGGTAGCTCGCCGTCTGGTAAGGACCAGGCCCGGGTCGACGGCGCGTTGTGTTCCACGCGCGCCTCAAAGATGTCAGCGAGTGAAGGGGTCCGATGAGACCATTGCCTGCCGGGGTTGCGGGAAAGTCCGAAAGGGATACCGTGGCCCCCTGGCATTGCACAGGCAAGAGAAGGAACACGGGTGGGTTTTAGTCAGTAAGAGTCTGACACGCCCTCCCGCTCCACCCAGAGCGGGAGACGACATTTGATGATTTCCCACCCAAAAAAAAAAAAAAAAAAAAAAAGGCCTAACATGACACACGCGACAATTACTCGCTCTCGCGTGAGTAATTTTTGTCTATTTCGTTCACTTTCTCGTTTTCTGACAGCACTTCCATACAAAATAGTCGACTCCTCCTGTCAAAATTGATGTTTTCTCGACAAACCCTAACATGGCACCTTAGTAATCTCGATTTTTGACAATTCAACACGAGATAATCTCCGATTTTTCTATCATTTAGTCGTATTTACTCGTCGTTGATTTTGACGACGAGAAGAGTAGACAAAATTATGATACAAAAAAAAAACTCCAAAATAACATGGCAGTTTCTTAATTGTACTTATTTTAACCATCATTTTATTTTAAAATATATTAATAATGAAAATACTTAGTTTTAAACTACTATTTATACTGGAACGACATGTTTTATATGGAATTTTTCGTTTTTTGTATGGAAAATATGAAAAAAATATTACCTACATGTTGAGTGGGTTTATGGGTTTTATAAAGGGGGTCGAAATTTTCATTATTTTTGCGATAGGACACACCGTTTTCGAGATATAAGCAAGAGAAAAGAAAAAAAGACATTATTGTTTTTGCGCCGTCGAGGTGTTGGTGTGAATTTTAGTTCATTTTTTAATCGCGATTAAATACTTAGACAATCAACATTTTAGGTCAAGAACGTAAAATTCTGAATAGCAAAATTGCCATTTTCACTAAATTAATAGCTCAGTGCCGTCAAACTAAAATATAGTTAAGTTGTGTCACTTTAGTCTATTTCAGAATGGAAAATCGTCGGTTGACAGGAATAATCTAAATTTTGGTGATTTTTAGTCTAGTTTAGAGGCATTTGTGAAAAGAAAATCGGCACCATTGAATGAATGAAACGGAATCTCAAGCCGGTTGCTATCATAAAAATAATTTGTTTTTAATAACTTGCAACATCGGTTTCTCGTCGCGAGATATAGAAGTGTCAAAGTGCCGTTTTCGAGATATCTCGTCGTTTACGGTCATGTTAGGGATTAGAATGACGTCAGAATTGTAGACAAATTTCGACAAAACGAGATAAAGAGCTTTCTCGTGCTTGTCATGTTAGCCCTGCAGGTACCCATATTAATGTAATAACATTCACTCTTCTATCTTGCATAATCTTGTTTCCACCACAAAATAAACAAGAACAGTGAAATGACAAGTTAAGACTATATTAAGATGTAATCTGGTCTTAACTAAATCCAACTATATAATCACTTATTACCACAAAAATTAAATAGTACTTCACCGATACGGTTTTTAGTATAAGTTAAGTATATTAACTCTAAACAAGCACTACTTCAAATGTAACTTGTCTTTACTATGTCTGAACTAGCCTTCAAAAATCAGTATTGTCTAAAATCTTACTTCGTTAGGAAAAATAAGATTTAACGCCATTTTACACATTAAACGAAAAAAAATAAAACATTTTCCGACAACACTTCATCAATAACTAGAGTAGATTGAACTTATATTTATGTAATTGTAACTATATTAATAAATCACATATTTATAGAAATGTAGTATTATGCACTTCTATAAGCCACAATTTTTTTCATTTGCAATATTGTTAAACAAAATTCTATTGTTTGTTTTCTAGTATTTTAAAAGCCCGTCTGTTTTATAGCACTATCTATAGATTTTACATGAGTAATAATCATGCATTTTAAATTTCCAATGTATTAAACGACATAAGAAAGCCTTTTCTAGACATAAAAAATAGTTGTTTGATCGCCATTTTTGTAATAATTTATAAGTTCACCATATTTTCTAAAATAAAGTTATTTAAAGCACTTTAAAGCAAAATGAGTTTTAAATTTTACTTCACTAAGTTAAGATCGAATTGCATGCAATTCAATATTGATAGTTTTAATTAAGTATTGTAGATATCTCTAAGTCTATTTAATGATCTGAAGTCAACCTACAAGATATCTTGAAATCAGTGTTTAGAGTTCTGCAAAACCACATTCTTAAATAGGGTTAAAGTTTATCTAAACTGTAGTATTAACTCTTTCTTAACTCTTTTTTAAATTATGTGCCCACTTTTACTTAACTGACCCTTGGAGTGTATCTTGGAGATATCTTGAGGGACATATTACTTTTAGCCGAGACAACAGCTGGAATTCGTTACTTGCCTTCAAGATATCTAAAATGCCTTTATAGGACATTTGATTGCTACTTGGGTTATGCCTTTATTTCAAGTTTCATTATATTACAAGAGCCTCCACAGAGACGAGGCCTGTGTGCCAGCAATGGGAACATTATCTTAGGCTGATTAGTGATTATGTATAATTATGCGATATAACAAGACTGAAATCATCAGATATGGTAATGTTTATGGGACCAAAAGCATCCCCGTCGGTAAAATGTTCAGCGCAAAAGGGTTCAGGGTGAAAATTGAGCTAATTTTCCTTTAATTTAATCGTTAAAGCTGCTTCGGTATAATTGAGTTTCCAAAAATAATAATTATAAACAAACAACTACATACTCAAACATTTGTATCCATATTGCGCATAACTTAAGTAATCCTCTTTATTATGACTAATATCAATGGAAGATTCAAACGTATTTCTACAAGTCTTAAATACCTATTACAGGTAGTAAAAATACTTCTTTACAATATGGGACGTTTTCGTAAAAAACAAAATGTTCATAAAAAAAAAAATACACGGGAATCTTTATTTTGGTGGTTAGGCTTAGTAAAGTACCTTCCGGTTAGTATATGTAACATTGTGTACATATTGTGGTTTGCTCAATGCAGCTGGCATCAGTGGGTAACTACGCATGACGTAAACGCTTCTATGAAACATCTGAAACAGTTCCACTTACTTTATCCTTATTCTTCTGTGTGCTTTTCCGTACAAACTTCATCTAAACTTAGTGTTACTGACTAATATGAAAAACCCTCACATGAATCGTAATGTTAACTTTTGTAAATATATATAAAGGGACTTTGAATTGGATCAATCATCATTCGACGTTGCGCTTCTTCAGTTAAACAAACGTTAATTGTTATAAACATTTACCTTTCATCATGAAGCTGTTCGGTCTCGTAGTGCTGGTGATGGCAGTGCTGGCGCTGATGTCGGGCGGGGCTAGCGCCAGCCCTAAGGGCATCGGCGGCGCTATCAAGAAGGGCGGCAAAGTTATTGTGAGTATTCTTTTCATACTTTAATGTTTGTCTTAATATTTCGGTGTCACCAGATAACAGTTTTTCTTTTTGTTTCGACTCTGGATATATATAGTTCTGGATATATAGCCTATATACAGGGTGTTTGGCGCATGGACCGACACAATTTTTTCAGGGATTTGGGAGGTCATTAGCTAGGTTCTAGCTAAGTTCAAAATAGCTTTTAGTTTTTTTTATAATTAATTTAGAAGTTGTAAAATTTCATTCATTAAATACAAAAATTAACTTTGGAAGCTTGTAAGGAATTTTCTTGAAACCAGTTGTATAAAACAAAGATGTTTTTAGATTTAAAGGACTTTGGAGAATGCAACAAAATTAAAGGACACATTTTGGGAATTTTTTTCATTTTAAAAATATAATCATATGTAACCAACCGTGACATTTGGGACAAAGGGTGTATGGGTAGAACCTAGCTAATGACCTCCCAAATCCCTGAAAAAATTGTGTCGGTCCATGCGCCAAACACCCTGTATAATCACGATGACTTCAAAACGAATTTTACGCTTTAATAAATCAGAACAATCGATAAATAATGGTAAATTCATGGGTGATTTCGATTTTCGACTCAATACTAACTAAATCTTGCACCTTCCTACCACTTATTTCAGATGTTTTTATGATTTTTTTTTTCTTTCAGAAACATGGACTCGGCGCCATCGGTGTCATAGGAACTGGCCACCAAATATATCAAGAATCAAAACAGCAGTAGAAAATGTCCCTTCACCGCATTTATATAATTCTAACGTACTTTAGCCATTTATTAAAATAAATTATGTCTCTGTAAATGAAATGATTTAATTTTAAAACTCAGTTGCTACATCGCTAATCGCTAAAAAAAAATCTACTGTTCCGTACATTTTGACTAGCTGTGCGCAATTTTTAGGGAACAACTGATTTTTTTGTGAAAGTTGTTCATAATGTACATTAACCCCATAGAAGGATACGCATGAATTCAATTTCACCCTGTATAAATATCATAATTACCTACTATCCTTGTAACTAGCTACATAATCAAGCGGCACCTTTCATTATTGTTAATCGTGTATCGAACAGATATTATGCAAAAAAATATGCACTTGATCACATATACAATTTTAATATGTTTACTAAAAGAAAGAAACAAAGAAAGAAAAATATTACTACTACTAGAACTACTTAATATTACTAGGTAGCTACAAGCTGTGCGCCCGATAGGATTTCCCATCGGCAAAAATGACGAATTTTCAAAAATCCATTCTTAGTGCTGACCTTTATTATAAAAGGAATTCTTGTACAAACTTTCATGCACCTGGAACCAGTGGTAACCTTTGCATTGTGTGTCAGTGTTTATGAAGTAGACAGGCCATGTGGCCGATGGGATATCGCATCAGCAAAACTGACGCACTTCCACACATACGATCATCCCCTATATGAGGTGAGTTTCCGAAAATCTTTCTTTAGTGCTCACTCCCGTACTATAAGGAACTCTTGTGAATAATTGAATTCTTCTAGACCCAGCGGTATGCTGTACGTTGTGTGTCAGTGAATGAATTTACGATTTTTATCAAGTCTTCCCGTGACTTCATCCGCGTGATATTTCTTGTTTTAATATTAAATATATCCTATGGCACTTGGCAATACTGTAGCTTCCCATTGGTGAAAGAATTTTTGGAATCCAATTAGTAGTTCCCAAGATTACTGCCTACATACAAACCACTTAGTTCTATAAGATAAGATAAACAACTAAAAGAAAAGAAAAAGTATTTGTTGAGACTCCCACAGGAAATCTCAAATTAAACTAAAAATACACTAAACCTTAATAAAATAAAATAAAAAACAAAGTAAAATTAAAATAAAAGCAGAAAGTGAGAGTAGCAATAAGTGACGGATGTCACGAGTTTTGGAATTTCTGGTTTGCCGTTTTCTTCACGCAGTTTTACTTAACCTTATTTTTTATTTATGTACCTATACATAATAAAATACACAGAGATAGGTACGATATAATTAAAGTTTTACTTACTCACACTTCGATTTTTAGGGTTCCGTAGTCAACAAGGAACCCTTATAGTTTCGCCATGTCCGTCTGTCTTTCTGTCTGTCTATCCGTGGCTTAGCTCAGAGAATTTTAGTACTAGAAAGCTGTACTTTGGTATGGGAGTACATATTAATCACGCCGACGAGTGGTAAAATAAAATCTTTTTTTTAAGGTATAGATAGTGCAATCCATCACGACGCGCCCCACTCCGCTCCGCTCCGTACTAAAGTACAGCTTACAGTACAGTAATCGCGGAGTGGGGCGCGTCGTCGTGGATTGCACTATCTAACCTCCCCTACACGTTAAGAGGGGATGTTTTTTTTGGATTCAGGGATCCGTTTGTGAAATATTAAGCTTTAAAGTGCTATTTTTTGTTAGAATCAAGTGACAGCAGTCAACCATTTAGCTAGCAGGGCCTTGCCAGCTAAATGGTTGGTTTTGAATATGTGAAAAAATTCAAGGCAGAAGTATATGTACATAATGAAATTAAAAGGAAAACTATTATAGCTAAGTAGGCTCTACAAGTTAATGATTAAAAAAATATCCAAATCAAACCAGCGCTACAGCGGTTCTCAAGATATGCGCTTACCTACCAACGACAACATTTAATTTTTAACCGACTTAAAAAAAGGAGGTTATCAAATAACCTCCTTTGTTGTCCTCCTACCTCCTGTAATATAATTGGAACTGCAATATATTCACATATTATGATAATCTATTAGGGCTTGCGAACAAATTCGTATTCAAAATGTTATAGGTGTATGTATGTTTGTATGTAAGCACCGTCATGGCGGATTACTTTGACTCTAAGGGCATAACTTTGGCCCAAATCGAGAAAATGTTTGAACTGCCCGCCAAGGCGCGGCCACACAATAAATTGTACATCGTAACTATTGAATGGCGATCGCCATAAAAAATACCAAATAATAATAACTAATATGCATAGTTACTCTAATTATTTATTTATTTATCTAGTTTTTATTTATTGATGTATATATTTATTTAGTGAAATAGATGTTGATTTATAACGAAAACGAGCGCGTAAAATTTTATGAATAGACGTTTAGGCGTATAGATATTATGAAAAAACGACTAAATAAATTTACTCAAAACAAAATGATTAAGAACTATTGAATAAAAATTATCGATCCCTGTACGTTTTCTATTTTGCCATTTTCTTACTACATAAGTTATTTATTTACGCCCAAAGGCGAGTTAAAATTATTGTAAAAATATGGAAGTTTCGACGCTCATAACTTCCAAATAAATATTTTTTTCCAATTCTGCTTCTATACAGGGCTAGATAATGACAAGACAAATTGATATAATGTTTAGTTGTGAACGTACACTGTCAGACAGTATCACCATACTACGTTTGTATAGGAGAACGACCGAATAGCGTACCCATAAGGAAAATTCAGATTGTTATCTCAATCTTTGGGTGGCAACAACCTCAACATAATTTTAAATACAATAAAATTGTCATCGTCATCAGATAGGTAACAGCTTTATTTGTTCTACATAACATCATGTTTGCTTTTCCCTAAGGGTTAAGCAGAGGTGTAGGTACCTATAGTACACTCACATTCGCTAAATAAGAACATAGTCTGTTCTAAACACAGATAAATATAAGTCAATACAATAGATTAAGTACAAGAGTACGTGGAGTTATTCTTTGTTTATTGCGACTAAAATTATTAAGTTTTCATAAATGCATTAAATATGGTTTTCAATAAATTAATAATACTGTGACGGTGATACTGGTAGAAGATGAATATTTAGGTGGTTTCTTCTAGGTGTGGTTCTGTTGGTAGATCTCATGGCTTGTTCCAATGTCGCCAGGCACCACGAAGTCGAAAGAAAAAATAAAATTGTAAACAACCATTTTCTACTGTTGTTTTGATTCTTGATATATTTGGTGACCAGTTCCTATGACACCGATCGCGCTGAGTCCATGTTTCTGAAAATAAAAAATAGTTTTGTTAATAAAATATTGTTCAAACTAGATCAAATACTAGATAGATAGGTAGGTTATAATTTTTCTTATTATTGAGTAAGCAAAATACCTACAATAAATACCCGGTTGTCCTGATTTATTAAACCGCAAAATTCGTTGAAGTCAACATAGAATAATAGTTATGAAATCCAAAGTCGTGCTGATGTATTAAGAAAAACGTTAAAATTTGAAAGGAATACTCACAATAACTTTGCCGCCCTTCTTGATAGCGCCGCCGATGCCCTTAGGGCTGGCGCTAGCACCGCCCGACATCAGCGCCAGCACTGCCATCACCAGCACTACGAGACCGAACAGCTTCATGATGAAAGGTAAATGTGATCGTTGTTTAACTGCAGAACCGCAAATTACGAATGATGATTGATCACAATTCAAAGTCTCTTTTATATTCACAAAAGGTAACATTACAGAACATGAGAGGGTTTTTCGTGTTAGTCAGTAATACTAAGTTTAGATAAAAGTTTGTACGGAAAAGCACAATTGAGAATAAGGATAAAGTAAGTGAAACTGTTTCAGATGTTTCATTGAAACTTTTACGTCATGCGTAGTTACCCATGCTTTAATGTAGGTACTGATCATTAGTTGATCCTTAGGTGAAATAACGGATCGTGTTACTAATGAATCATTAATACAAATAATCTGCAGACATTTTACTTGCAAACGTTATTAAAATCTGAAACAAGCTGTGTTTTTCCATCCTTGTTCCGGTGAAAATAAAGACGATTATGTTACGCTCAATATAAATGCATATATTAGAGTTGTTGTTTGTTTGTAATTTATATTCGTGGGGGCTCAAAATTAGGCTAAGGTGGATGAAAGGATTTAAGGAAAATTGGCACAATTTTCAACGTAAACCTATACTTTTATTTTCCGGCAATCTAAAATGATTTAACAGGGGGAGGTCTTGCTCAGTTGCTCCTGACAAAAATAAAATACCTCCAATAAAAACATGATCTGATTAAACTTAATATGTTTTTCTGTCTTGTACAATTTATTACTTTCTGTAATGACACTTCAAGTAAGTATACTAAATAAATAACTAAGTTGACGAAACAAACGGTAACGACCGGAAAAGAAGATCAAGATTAATGTCTCGATGTCACCATTCAGTAAATACGTTGTTTTGAATATACACTGTTAGGAATTCGAAGTTTGCATGATTGTATGGAGATAAAATATTATTATAACTGTTTCTTGTATTTCTTTACTTGTTCTGCTATATTGGTGTTGTAATGATATTAATGAAAATTAAGAACTTTCATCTCGTGTGTTTTATATAAACGACCAAGAGGTTTCTACAATGTTGGATACGGCTGCATTAGCAATACATATAGCTAGCCATCACGCATTCTGCATTGCAAACTGCATTCCATGTAGTTCTCATGCAATAAAAGTTAGCGAAGTTTGACTTAATTTAAAGTTTAAGATTCAGGCAATTGGGGTCCGGCAATAATTCTTTAGAAAACAAAGAAATTCTGCTTGTTGCGAGAGCAAACACATCTTGCATATAATAGCCGCTATAACGGGGTCCGTAAAATGTTTTCTCCTCAAGACTGACTCTTGTGATAAAACAGTGTGTTCGTGGCAAAACATGTTGTTGGCTTGAATATCGCAACAAACTCGGGTATTGAAACAACCCCTAAGACCATACTGCCATCTTGTCATGTTGAGTGACTGTCGTTACGACGCCCATGGGATCAGGTCAGGTGGTCTCATCCTATCGGAACCGTAACCTTTCCCTTGTTGATATCAATTTCGTCGTCATAATCATAACTGTCTTTTCAATTGGGATTAGTATGTACGGTAATATTTTTAAATATACTCGTAGAATCTATGACATAAATGAAGCAGCCTACACGTGGCATGTTATACGTACTCTACGCACGTAAAGGGAATATGCAACGACTCGTACATACTGTATGTGTGTTAATTGGGCTTTACTACGCACAGCTGTTCATTTCGATTACTGGGAAGTAAAATACAATAGCATGACGAATCACAAAAAACCCTGTAGGCATATGGAGACCTTCGAGGAGCGACTTGTCCCATGTGAATATATTTCCGTATAAAAGGACAATTGGAAACAGAGGGATCATCATTTGAAGTTAGTCTTCGACGACAAACTAGTCATTAACAGTTAATTTGTTTTAAACATTTACCTTTCATCATGAAGCTGTTCGGTCTCGTATTGCTGGTGATGGCAGTGCTGGCGCTGATGTCGGGCGGGGCTAGCGCCAGCCCTAAGGGCATCGGCGGCGCTATCAAGAAGGGCGGCAAAGTTATTGTGAGTATTCTTTTCATACTTTAATGTTTGTCATAATATTTCGATGTCACCAGATAACAGTTTTTCTTTTTGTTTCGACTCTGGATACATATAATCACGATGACTTCAAAACGAATTTTACGCTTTAATAAATCAGAACAATCGGTAAATAATGGTAAATTAATGGGTGATTTCGATTTTCGACTCATTACTAAATCTTGCACCTTCCTACCACTTATTTCAGATGTTTTATGTTTTTTTTTCTTTCAGAAACATGGACTCGGCGCCATCGGTGTCATAGGAACTGGCCACCAAATATATCAAGAATCAAAACAGCAGTAGCAAATGTCCCTTCACCGCAATTATTTAATTCTAACGTACTTTAGCCATTTATTAAAATAAATTATGTCTCTGTAAATGAAATGATTAATTTTAAAACTAAGTTGCTACATCGCCAATCGCTAAAAAAAATCTACTGTTCCCTACATTTTGACTAGCTGTGCGCATAAATGTAGGGAATAGCTGATTTTTTTGTGAAAGTTGATCATAATGATGAGTACATTAACCCCTTATAGGATACTCATGAATTCAATTTCACCCTGTATAAATATCATCATCACTATCCTTGTAACTAGCTTCATAATTAAGCGGCACCTTTAATTATTGTAAACCTTAAATTGTGTATCGAACAGATATTACGCAAAAAAATATGCACTTGATCACATATCAAATGTTAATATAATTATTTACTAAAAGAAAGAAACAAAGAAATAAAAATACTACTACTACTAGAACTACTTTAATATTACTAGGTACCTACAAGCTGTGCGCCCGATAGGATTTCCCATCGGCAAAAATGACGAATTTTCAAAAATCCATTCTTAGTGCTGACCTTTATTATAAAAGGAATTCTTGTGCAACCTTTCATGCACCTGGAACCAGTGGTAACCTTTGCATTATGTGTCAGTGTTTATGAAGTAGACAGGCCATGTGGCCGATGGGATATCGCATCAGCAAAACTGACGCACTTCCACACATACGATCATCCCCTATATGAGGTGAGTTTCCAAAAATCTTTCCTTAGTGCTCACTCCCGTTCTATAAGGAACTCTTGTGCATAATTGAATTCTTCTAGACCCAGCGGTAGGCTGTACGTTGTGTGTCAGTGAATGAATTTACAATTTTTAACAAGTATTAGCTTCTTCCCGTGACTTCATCCGCGTGATATTTCTTGCTTTAATATTAAATATCTCCTATGGCACTCGGCAATACTGTAGCTTCCCATTGGTGAAATAATTTTTGGAATCGAATTAGTAGTTCCGCAGATTACTCCCTACATACAAACCACTTAGTAGTATAATATAAACAACTAAAAGAAAGAAAGAAAGAAAGAAAAAGTATTTGTTGAGACTCGCACAGTAAATCTCAAATTAAACTAAAAACACACTAAACATTTGATTTATTTATTTAAATATAACATAATAATAATGAAAATAAAAGTTATAAAACTAAAACTAACTTAACTAAAACTATTGAAAAATTAAAATATAGCGTCGAAAAATTCATCCGCAAACCTCAAGCGGCGTAAGTATAATAACCTTACAGGTAATTATATTTTCGAGCCGTTTGGGGTTGAAACCCTCGGGCCGTGGGGTCCGAGTGCTCACGGCCTCTTCAATGATATTTCAAAACGGCTATTTGACACTTCCCGTGACCCAAGGGCTGGTTTTTACCTTGGGCAGAGGCTAAGCATTGCCATACAACGTGGCAATGCGGCCAGTCTCTTGGGTACATTACCGACAGCGATGCGGATGAATTTTTCGACGCTATATTTTAATTTGTCACTAAACATAAATAAAATAAAATAAAAAACAAAGTAAAATTAAAATAAAAGCAGAAAGTGTGAGAGAGCAGTAGGTGACGGATGTCACGAGTTTTGGAATTTCTGGTTCTAGGACATGCCGTTTTCTTCACGCAGTTTTACTTAACCTTATTTATTTATTTTATTAATTATGTACACATAATAAAATGCACAGAGATAGGTACGATATAATTATAGTTTTACTTACTTACACTTCGTTTTTTAGGGTTCCGTAGTCAACAAGGAACCCTTATAGTTTCGCCATGTCCGTCTGTCTTTCTGTCTGTCTGTCCGTGGCTTAGCTCAGAGAATTTTAGTACTAGAAAGCTGTACTTTGGTATGGGAGTACATATTAATCACGCCGACAAAGTGGTAAAATAAAATCTTTTTTTTAGGGTATAGATAGTGCAATTCATCACGATGCGCCCCACTCCGCTCTACTCCGTACTAAAGTACAGCTTACAGTACAGTAAACGGGGAGTGGGGCGCGTCGTAGTAGATTGCACTATCAATACCTCCCCTACACGTTAAGAGGGGATGTTTTTTTTAGATTCAGGGACCCGTTTGCGAAATATTAAGCTTTAAAATGCTATTTTTTGTTAGAGTCAAGTGTCAGCAGTCAACCACTTAGCTGGCAGGGCCCTGCCAGCTAAATGGTTGGTTTTGAATATGTGAAAAATTCAAGGCAGACATAATACAATTAAAAGGAAAACTATCACAGCTTAGTAGGCTCTACAAGTTAATGAGTAATAATCGACCAACTTACATTTGCCATACGGAATAGATGGAAGAACATGTTTCTACAATACAATGTTAAGTTTGTTAGTGGGATAAATTCATCCCAACTACGGAACCCATTGTTCGTGGTCCAACACGCACTTGGCCGGTTTTTTATTAAGTGTCAATATGTTGAAAATTCGGTAATACCTACCTTTTTAATCACTTATGAAGAATATATCGTGATAATACTTAAGCGATGTTCAATATAATTTCAGTAGGTAGCTACTTCATAATGCATTTTGGTGAACCAGTTTTTCAAACGAATCAGTTTTTATAGATACACTAGCTGATCCGACTGACGTTGTCCTGTCCAAATTTCAATAATTCATTATAAATCAAAAGGACGTTCAGTTTTTTTCGTATTTGAAGATTTTCCGGGAAACTTCAAATTTTTCTTTCTGTAAGAAACTAATTCGGAAAACATTTTTAAACAAAAATACCCAAATCGGATCATTACAGCGGTTCTCAAGTTATGCGCATACCTACCAACGAACATCATTTCATTTTTAACCGACTTCTTAAAAAAGGGTTATCAATTCGACTTAGAACTGCAATATATACACATAATTATGATAATCTATTAGGGCTTCCAAACAAATATACAACATTTTAAAACATACATACACCTAGTATGTATGTTTGTATGTAAGCACCGTCATGGCGGGTTACTTTGACTCTAGGGCATAACTTTGGCCCAAATCGTGAAAATGTTTGAACTGCCCGCCGGGTCGCGACCACACAACTGTATGTAGGTACACCGTAACTATTAAATGGCGATCGTCATCTAATTAATCAATCAAAAAAATTCTTGGTCTGGGCCAAAGTAATTGTGCCCTAGAGTCAAAGTAACCCGCCATAACGGTGTGTACCGTCATGGCGGCATTACTTTACTCATAAACACGCATTTCTCCGAAACTATTAATGGCATCCTGATCATTTTTTTAATTGGCTTACATTTACCTTAACTTAAGGAACAGTGCAAGTTTCATCAAAATCGGTTCATAAAGTGTGATGGCCTGGCTTATTGATACGAGTTACGGATTTGTGGTGTAAGAGGGAAAACATCTCAAAACCGTAGTCAACCACAACTAAAAAGTGAAAAATATAAAACTTTTTTTTTGTTGTGAAAAATACTTTATATACTTTAATTTAGGAAGCGGTGTCTTCAAAAAAAGAAAACGTTAATACTGTTTTCGTTTTTAGCAGTCGTTTTTTTTTGTAAAAAGGTTTTTATTTGCAAAAAAGATTTTATTAAATAGATTAAGAAGAGCGTTTATTCTGAAAGTGGGCAAAGTCACAAATAGATGTCAAATATTTCGCTGTTTTGATTAATTTGGCAATATTACTGTATGGAAATATGAAATGTGGCTAACTAACTAACTGGAATATTAATAATGAATTGCAAGTTTTTAACACTGAATTTGATGTTTTAGGTGTAAAAAAGGCATTTGGAAAGTTTCCAAATACTTTTTTTTACATCTAAAACTAACTATTTGGTGTTACACATTACTATTAATTAGAGGGCTTCCTCTTAAGGAAAATTCAGATTGTTATCTCAATCTTTGGGTGACAACAACCTCAACATCATTTTAAATACAATAAAATTGTCATCGTCATCAGATAGGTAATAGCTTTATTGGTTCTACATAACATCATGACTGCTTTTCCCTAAGGGTTAAGCAGAGGTGTAGGTATCTATAGTACACTCACATTCGCTAAATAAGAACATAGTCTGTCCTAAACACAGATAATGTCAAGACAAACGATTACAAGAGTACCTATATGGAGTTACTCTCTGTTTATTACGACTAAAATTATTAAGTTTTCATAAATGCATTAAATCTGGTTTTAATAAATTAATGACGGTGACACTAGTCAATGGATGAATTTGGATGAATCTTTAGGTGGTTCCTTCTAGATGTGGTTCTGTTGGTAGATCTCATGGCTTGTTCTAATGTCGCCAGGCACCACGAAGTCGAAAGAATGAATAAAATTGTAAACAACCATTTTCTACTGTTGTTTTGATTCTTGATATATTTGGTGACCAGTTCCTATGACACCGATCGTGCTGAGTCCGTGTTTCTGAAAATAAAATATAGTTTTGTTAATAAAATATGGTTCAAACTAGATCAAATACTAGATAGATAGGTAGGTAGGTAATCTTGTTATTGAGTAAGCAAAATTTACACAATAAATACCCGGTTGTCCTGATTTATTAAACCGCAAAATTTTTAGAAATCAACATAGAATAAAAGTTATGAAATCCAAAGTCGTGCTGATGTATTAAGGCAAACGTTAAAATGAAAAGAATACTCACAATAACTTTGCCGCCCTTCTTGATAGCGCCGCCGATGCCCTAAGGGCTGGCGCTAGCCCCGCCCGACATCAGCGCCAGCACTGCCATCACCAGCACTACGAGACCGAACAGCTTCATGATGAAAGGTAAATGTTTAGAACAATTAACTGTTGTTTAACTGAAGAAGCGCAAACTTCGAATGATGATTGATCACAATTCAAAGTCTCTTTTATATTCACAAAAGGTAACATTACAGTAGGTACATGAGAGGGTTTTTCGTGTTAGTCAGTAACACTAAGTTTAGATAAAGGTTTGTACGGAAAAGCACAATTGAGAATAAGGATAAAGTAAGTGGAACTGTTTCAGATGTTTCATTGAAACTTTTACGTCATGCGTTACCCGCTTTAATGTAGGTACTGATCATTAGTTGATCCTTAGGTGAAATAACGGATCGTGTTACTAATGAATCATTAATACAAATAATCTGCAGACATTTTACTTGCAAACGTTATTAAAATCTGAAACAAGCTGTGTTTTTCCATCCTTGTTCCGGTGAAAATAAAGACGATTATGTTACGCTCAATATAAATGCAAATATTAGAGTTGTTGTTTGTTTGTAATTTATATTCGTGGGGGCTCAATTAGGCTAAGGTGGATGAAAGGATTTAAGGAAAATTGGCACAATTTTCAACGTAAACCTATACTTTTATTTTCCGGCAATCTAAAATGATTTAACAGGGGGAGGTCTTGCTCAGTTGCTCCTGACAAAAATAAAATACCTCCAATAAAAACATGATCTGATTAAACTTAATATGTTTTTCTGTCTTGTACAATTTATTACTTTCTGTAATGACACTTCAAGTAAGTATACTAAATAAATAACTAAGTTGACGAAACAAACGGTAACGACCGGAAAAGAAGATCAAGATTAATGTCTCGATGTCACCATTCAGTAAATACGTTGTTTTGAATATACACTGTTAGGAATTCGAAGTTTGCATGATTGTATGGAGATAAAATATTATTATAACTGTTTCTTGTATTTCTTTACTTGTTCTGCTATATTGGTGTTGTAATGATAGGAATGAAAATTAAGAACTTTCATCTCGTGTGTTTATATAAACGACCAAGAGGTTTCTACAATGTTGGATACGGCTGCATTAGCAATACATATAGCTAGCCATCACGCATTCTGCATTGCAAACAGCATTCCATGTAGTTCACATGCAATAAAAGTTAGCGAAGTTTGACTTAATTTAAAGTTTAAGATTCAGGCAATTGGGGTCCGGCAATAATTCTTTAGAAAACAAAGATTATATTAGATTATATTATATAGAAACAAAGAAATTCTGCTTGTTGCGAGAGCAAACACATCTTGCATATAATAGCCGATATAACGGGGTCCGTAAAATGTTTTCCCCTCAAGACTGACTCTTGTGATAAAACAGTGTGTTCGTGGCAAAACATGTTGTTGGCTTGAATATCGCAACAAACTCGGGTATTGAAACAACCCCTAAGACCATACTGCCATCTTGTCATGTTGAGTGACTGTCGTACCAACGCCCATGGGATCAGGTCAGGTGGTCTCATCCTATCGGAACCGTAACCTTTCCCTTGTTGATATCAATTTCGTCGTCATAATCATAACTGTCTTTTCAATTGGGATTAGTATATACGGTAATATTTTTGAATATACTCGTAGAATCTATGAGATAAATGAGGCAGCCTACACGTGGCATGTTATACGTACTCTACGCACGTAAAGGGAATATGCAACGACTCGTACATACTGTTATGTGTTAATTGCGCTTTACTACGCACAGCTTTTCATTTCGATTACTGGGAAGTCAAATACAATAGCATGACGAATCACAAAAAACCCTGTAGGCATATGGAGACGTTCGAGGAGCGACTTGTCCCATGTGAATTTATTTCCGTATAAAAGGACAATTGGAAACAGAGGGATCATCATTTGAAGTTAGTCTTCGACGACAAACTAGTCATTAACATTTAATTTGTTTTAAACATTTACCTTTCATCATGAAGCTGTTCGGTCTTGTATTGCTGGTGATGGCAGTGCTGGCGCTGATGTCGGGCGGGGCTAGCGCCAGCCCTAAGGGCATCGGCGGCGCTATCAAGAAGGGCGGCAAAGTTATTGTGAGTATTCTTTTCATACTTTAATGTTTGTCATAATATTTCGGTGTCACCAGATAACAGTTTTCTTTTTGTATCGACTCTGGATACATATAATCACGATGACTTCAAAACGAATTTTACGCTTTAATAAATCAGAACAATCGGTAAATAATGGTAAATTCATGGGTGATTTCGATTTTCGACTCAATATTAACTAAATCTTGCACCTTCCTACCACTTATTTCAGATGTTTTTATGATTTTTTTTTTCTTTCAGAAACATGGACTCGGCGCCATCGGTGTTATAGGAACTGGCCACCAGTTATATCAAGAATCAAAACAGCAGTAGCAAATGTCCCTTCACCGCATTTATTTAATTCTAACGTACTTTAGCCATTTATTAAAATAAATTATGTCTCTGTAAATAAAATGATTTAATTTTAAAACTAAGTTGCTACATCGCCAATCGCTAAAAAAAAATCTACTGTTCCCTACATTTTGACTAGCTGTGCGCATAAATGTAGGGAATAGCTGATTTTTTTGTGAAAGTTGATCATAATGATGAGTACATTAACCCCTTATAGGATACTCATGAATTCAATTTCACCCTGTATAAATATCATCATCACTATCCTTGTAACTAGCTTCATAATTAAGCGGCACCTTTAATTATTGTAAACCTTAAATTGTGTATCGAACAGATATTACGCAAAAAAATATGCACTTGATCACATATCAAATGTTAATAAAATTATTTACTAAAAGAAAGAAACAAAGAAATAAAAATATTACTACTACTAGAACTACTTAATATTACTAGGTACCTACAAGCTGTGCGCCCGATAGGATTTCCCATCGGCAAAAATGACGAATTTTCAAAAATCCATTCTTAGTGCTGACCTTTATTATAAAAGGAATTCTTGTGCAAACTTTCATGCTTCTGAAACCAGTGGTAACCTTTGCATTGTGTGTCAGTGTTTATGAAGTAGACAGGCCATGTGGCCGATGGGATATCGCATCAGCAAAACTGACGCACTTCCACACATACGATCATCCCCTATATAAGGTGAGTTTCCAAAAATCTTTCCTTTGTGCTCACTCCCGTTCTATAAGAAACTCTTGTGCATAGTTGAATTCTTCTAGACACAGCGGTAGGCTGTACGTTGTCACTGGTGTGGGTGCGTTCGTTGAGGCGGCGGCCTGCCTGCCGGTTGAACGCGTCCCAGAGGGTCATGGCCACCCGGCTGGTTCGGGGATACCGCACGGTCTCCGGTGAGGCGTCGAGCCTCCTTGCCGGATTGCCGCCATGGGATCTGGAGGCAAAAGTCCTCGCGCATATTTGGGAGTGGCGCGAGGAGGCGAAACGCCGGGGCTTGATACCGATGCCGCGAGAAATCGTGGCACAGCGGACAGAGCTCCGACGGGATCTCATGGCGTCATGGAGAGTGCGATTGTCGCAACCCAGTGCTGGGCACGCCACTATTGCGGCGATAAGCCCCCTCTTTGAGGAGTGGCTGGAGAGGCGCCACGGCGTCCTCACCTTCCGCCTGATGCAGGTCCTCACCGGACACGGCTGTTTCGGGAGGTACCTGTTTCGGATAAGGCGGGAGGAAACGCCCGGGTGTCATCACTGCGTGGATCACCCGGAGGACATGGTGGAGCATACGGTGGAGGTATGCCCGGCTTGGGCAGAGCACCGCCGTGTCCTCGTGGAGGCGATTGGTGGCGGGGATCTCTCGCGTCCGGCCCTGGTCCAGGCCATGGTACGGAGCGAGAGGGCATGGGAGGCCGTCACCTCCTTCTGCGAAGCAGTAATGCTCGCGAAGGAGGAGGCGGAGCGCGTGAGGGAGAGGCAAATTTCGCGCCCTCACGCCCCTAGCCGCTGCAGGAGGAGACGCCCTGGGCGTCGGGAATCGATTGCCGATTCCCGGCCACCGTAGGCGCGGGCTTGCGGACGGTGACCAATGGGTAGCTCGCCGTCCGGTAAGGACCAGGCCCGGGTCGACGGCGCATTGTGTTCCACGCGCGCCTCAATGAGATGTCAGCAAGTGAAGGGGTCCGATGAGACCGTTGCCTGCCGGGGTTGCGGGAAAGTCCGAAAGGGATACCGTGGCCCCCTGGCATTGCACAGGCAACAGAAGGAACACGGGTGGGTTTTAGTCAGTAAGAGTCTGACACGCCCTCTCGCTCCACCCAGAGTGGGAGACGTCATTAGATGATTTTCCACAAAAAAAAAAAAAAAAAAGGCTGTACGTTGTGTGTCAGTGAATTAATTTACGATTTTTATCAAGTAGCTTCTTCCCGTGACTTCATCCGCGTGATATTTCTTGTTTTAATATTATATTAAATATATCCTATGGCACTCGGCAATACTGTAGCTTCCCATTAGTGAAATAATTTTTGGAATCGAATTAGTAATTCCGAAGATTACTCCCTACATACAAACCACTTAGTTCTATAAGATAAGATAAACAATTAAAAGAAAGAAAGAAAGAAAAGTAAAAAAACGAAAAACCGACTATCTTTTAAAATTAAAGTTCGCGAGCACATTCGCAAGAAGCTGGCAGTATCATCACAACGGTAAAATTTTCCCATTGTTTGTCTTATTTGTGCTTATATTTATATATAATTAGGTGTATTTATTATATTTATAGTTTTTAATAGGTATATATATGTATATCTTTATATTTAAATAAATATTTTTTTCCTCAATTCTCGCTATTGCACCTACCACAGTTTGTCTCTGCATCACCCAAAGGTTGACTGGTAGAAAATGCCTGTGGCATTAAGTCCGCCTCTGTACATTTATGTGCTTGAAGTGTTAATAAATAAATAAATAAAAAGTATTTGTTGAGACTCGCACAGGAAATCTCAAATTAAACTAAAAACACACTAAACATAAATAAAATAAAATAAAAAACAAAGTAAAATTAAAATATAAGCAGAAAGTGAGAGAGCAGTAGGTGACGGATGTCACGAGTTTTGGAATTTCTGGTTCTAGGACATGCCGTTTTCTTCACGCAGTTTTACTTAACTTTATTTTTTTATCTTATTATTTATTTACACATAATAAAACACATAGAGATACTATATAATTATAGTTTTACTTACTTACACTTCGTTTTTTAGGGTTCCGTAGTCAACAAGGAACCCTTATAGTTTCGCCATGTCCGTCTGTCTTGCTGTCTGTCTGTCCGTGGCTTAGCTCAAAGAATTTTAGTACTAGAAAGCTGTACTTTGGTATGGGAGTACATATTAATCACGCCGACAAAGTGGTAAAATAAAATATTTTTTTTTGGGTATAGTTATGATAGGGCAATCTACGAAGACGAACCCCACTCCGCTCCGCTCCGTACTAAAGTACAGCTTACAGTACAGTAATCGCGGAGTGGGGCGCGTCGTCGTGGATCTATCTATACCTCCCCTACACGTTAAGAGGGGATTTTTTTTTTGAATTCAGGGATCCGTTTGCGAAATATTAAGCTTTAAAGTGCTATTTTTTGTTAGAGTCCAGTGTCAGCAGTCAACCATTTAGCTGGCAGGGCCCTGCCAGCTAAATGATTGGTTTTGAATATGTATAAAACTTCAAGGCAGACATAATGCAATTAAAAGGAAAACTATAACAGCTAAGTAGGCTGTACAAGTTAGTGAGTAATAATCGACGAACTTACATTTGTCATACGGAATGTATGGGAGAACATTTTTTTACAATACAATGTTAAGTTTGTTATTGGGATAAATTCATCCCAACTACGGAACCCATTGTGCGTGGTCCAACACGCACTTGGCCGGTTTTTTATTAAGTGTCAATATGTTGAAAATTCGGTAATACCTACCTATTTAATCACTTATGAAGAATGTATGGTGATGTTCAGTATAATTTCAGTAGGTAGCTACTTCATAATGCATTTTGGTGAACCAGTTTTTCAAACGAATCAATTTTTATAGATACACTAGCTGACCCGACTGACGTTGTCCTGTCCAAATTTCAATAATTCATTATAAATCAAAGTAACGTTCAGTTTTTTCCGTATTTGAAGATTTTCCGGGAAACTTTTCTAAATCTTCTTTCTGTAAGAACCTGATTCGGAAAACATTTTTAAACAAAAAATACCCAAATCGAACCAGCGAGCGCAGAGGTTCTCAAGTTATGCGCTTACCGAAATATATATATAACCGAAATCTAAAAAAAAAGGAGGTTATCAATTCGACTTGGAACTGCAATATATTCACATAATTATGATAATCTATTAGGGCTTCCAAACAAATATACAACATTTTAAAACATACATACACCTAGTATGTATGTTTGTATGTAAGCACCGTCATGGCGGGTTACTTTGACTCTAGGGCATAACTTTGGTCCTAATCGTGAAAATGTTTTATTTGCCCGCCGGGTCGCGACCACACAACTGTATGTAGGTACACCGTAATTATTAAATGGCGATCCTCATCTAATTAATCAATCAAAAAATTTCTTGGTCTGGGCCAAAGTAATTGTGCCCTAGAGTCAAAGTAACCCGCCATAACGGTGTGTACCGTCATGGCGGCATTACTTTACTCATAAACACGCATTTCTCCGAAACTATTAATGGCATCCTGATCATTTTTTTAATTGGCTTACATTTACCTTAACTTAGGGAACAGTGCAAGTTTCATCAAAATCGGTTCATAAAGTGTGATGGCCTTTTTTTTTTTTTTGGGTGGGAAATCATCAAATGACTCCTCCCGCTCTGGGTGGAGCGGGAGGGCGTGTCAGACTCTTACTGACTAAAACCCACCCGTGTTCCTTCTGTTGCCTGTGCAATGCCAGGGGGCCACGGTATCCCTTTCGGACTTTCCCGCAACCCCGGCAGGCAATGGTCTCATCGGACCCCTTCATTCGCTGACATCTCTTTGAGGCGCGCGTGGAACACAACGCGCCGTCGACCCGGGCTTGGTCCTTACCGGACGGCGAGCTACCCATTGCTCACCGTCCGCAAGCCCGCGCCTACGGTGGCCGGGAATCGGCAATCGATTCCCGACGCCCAGGGCGTCTCCTTCTGCGGCGGCTAGGGGCGTGAGGGCGCGAAATTTGCCTCTCCCTCACGCGCTCCGCCTCCTCCTTCGCGAGCATTACTGCTTCGCAGAAGGAGGTGACGGCCTCCCATGCCCTCTCGCTCCGTACCATGGCCTGGACCAGGGCCGGACGCGAGAGATCCCCGCCACCAATCGCCTCCACGAGGACACGGCGGTGCTCTGCCCAAGCCGGGTATACCTCCAACGTATGCTCCACCGTGTCCTCCGGGCGATCCACGCAGTGATGACACCCGGGCGTTTCCTCCAGCCTTATCCGAAACAGGTACCTCCTGAAACAGCCGTGTCCGGTGAGGACCTGCGTCAGGTGGAAGGTGAGGACGCCTTGGCGCCTCTCCAGCCACTCCTAAAAGAGGGGACTTATCACCGCAATAGTGGCGTGCCCAGCACTGGTTTGCGAAAATCGCACTCTCCATGACGCCATGAGATCCCGTCGGAGCTCTGTCCGCTGTGCCGCTATTTCTCGCGGCATCGGAGTCAAGCCCCGTCGTTTCGCCTCCTCGCGCCACTCCCAGATATGCGCGAGGACTTTTGCCTCCAGATCCCATGGCGGCAATCCGGCAAGGAGGCTCGCCTCACCGGAGACCGTGCGTTATCCCCGGACCAGCCGGGTGGCCATGACCCTCTGGGACGCGTTCAACCAGCGGGCAGGCCGCCGCCTCAACGAACGTGCCCACACCGGTGCCCCGTACAGGGCCATGGACCGCACGATCCCCGCGTATAGCCTCCGGCAGGAGGCGTTTGGACCCCTTAGATTGGGCAGGAGCCGCTTCAAGGCAGCCCCGGCCTGCTCCAGTCTGGGAGCCAAACGTCGGAAATGCTCCAAGAAGTTCCACCGACTGTCGAGGACGAGTCCCAGGTACTTCATCGTCGACTCGACGCCGATGTGAACCCCTCCTACCGTTATTTGGGAACCCGGCGGTGGCGCATTCCGAGGACCATGAAAACACATGGCCTCAGACTTATGCAAGGCCACCTCGAGTCCCAACTGCCGGATTCTGGCCACGATTGTCGCAACCCCGTGTGTCGCTAGTTCGGCCGCCGCCTGGTGCGACCTCCCCTGCGCCAGGACCAACGTGTCGTCAGCGTAACAAACGACGCTGACGCCACTGGGGAGGTCGGCGCGCAGCACCCAGTCGTATCCGATGTCCCACAGATGCGGCCCCAGGACCGATCCCTGTGGGACACCGCACGACATCTCTCGCCGGTTCCACTCTCCCTGGTGACCGGGGTAGATGATGGAAAGTGTGATGGCCTGGCTTATTGATACGAGTTACGGATTTGTGGTGTAAGAGGGAAAACATCTCAAAACCGTAGTCAACCACAACTAAAAAGTGAAAAATATAAAACTTTTTTTTTGTTGTGAAAAATACTTTATATACTTTAATTTAGGAAGCGGTGTCTTCAAAAAAAGAAAACGTTAATACTGTTTTCGTTTTTAGCAGTCGTTTTTTTTGTAAAAAGGTTTTTATTTGCAAAAAAGATTTTATTAAATAGATTAAGAAGAGCGTTTATTCTGAAAGTGGGCAAAGTCACAAATAGATGTCAAATATTTCGCTGTTTTGATTAATTTGGCAATATTACTGTATGGAAATATGAAATGTGGCTAACTAACTAACTGGAATATTAATAATGAATTGCAAGTTTTTAACACTGAATTTGATGTTTTAGGTGTAAAAAAGGCATTTGGAAAGTTTCCAAATACTTTTTTTTACATCTAAAACTAACTATTTGGTGTTACACATTACTATTAATTAGAGGGCTTCCTCTTAAGGAAAATTCAGATTGTTATCTCAATCTTTGGGTGACAACAACCTCAACATCATTTTAAATACAATAAAATTGTCATCGTCATCAGATAGGTAATAGCTTTATTGGTTCTACATAACATCATGACTGCTTTTCCCTAAGGGTTAAGCAGAGGTGTAGGTATCTATAGTACACTCACATTCGCTAAATAAGAACATAGTCTGTCCTAAACACAGATAATGTCAAGACAAACGATTACAAGAGTACCTATATGGAGTTACTCTCTGTTTATTACGACTAAAATTATTAAGTTTTCATAAATGCATTAAATCTGGTTTTAATAAATTAATGACGGTGACACTAGTCAATGGATGAATTTGGATGAATCTTTAGGTGGTTCCTTCTAGATGTGGTTCTGTTGGTAGATCTCATGGCTTGTTCTAATGTCGCCAGGCACCACGAAGTCGAAAGAATGAATAAAATTGTAAACAACCATTTTCTACTGTTGTTTTGATTCTTGATATATTTGGTGACCAGTTCCTATGACACCGATCGTGCTGAGTCCGTGTTTCTGAAAATAAAATATAGTTTTGTTAATAAAATATGGTTCAAACTAGATCAAATACTAGATAGATAGGTAGGTAGGTAATCTTGTTATTGAGTAAGCAAAATTTACACAATAAATACCCGGTTGTCCTGATTTATTAAACCGCAAAATTTTTAGAAATCAACATAGAATAAAAGTTATGAAATCCAAAGTCGTGCTGATGTATTAAGGCAAACGTTAAAATGAAAAGAATACTCACAATAACTTTGCCGCCCTTCTTGATAGCGCCGCCGATGCCCTTAGGGCTGGCGCTAGCCCCGCCCGACATCAGCGCCAGCACTGCCATCACCAGCACTACGAGACCGAACAGCTTCATGATGAAAGGTAAATGTGATCGTTGTTTAACTGCAGAAGCGCAAATTACGAATGATGATTGATCACAATTCAAAGTCTCTTTTATATTCACAAAAGGTAACTTTACAGTACATGAGAGGGTTTTTCGTGTTAGTCAGTAACACTAAGTTTAGATAAAGTTTGTACGGAAAAGCACAATTGAGAATAAGGATAAAGTAAGTGGAACTGTTTCATATGTTTCATTGAAGCTTTTACGTCATGCGTAGTTACCCATGCTTTAATGTAGGTACTGATCATTAGTTGATCCTTAGGTGAAATAACGGATCGTGTTACTAATGAATCATTAATACAAATAATCTGCAGACATTTTACTTGCAAACGTTATTAAAATCTGAAACAAGCTGTGTTTTTCCATCCTTGTTCCGGTGAAAATAAAGACGATTATGTTACGCTCAATATAAATGCAAATATTAGAGTTGTTGTTTGTTTGTAATTTATATTCGTGGGGGCTCAAAATTAGGCTAAGGTGGATGAAAGGATTTAAGGAAAATTGGCACAATTTTCAACGTAAACCTATACTTTTATTTTCCGGCAATCTAAAATGATTTAACAGGGGGAGGTCTTGCTCAGTTGCTCCTGACAAAAATAAAATACCTCCAATAAAAACATGATCTGATTAAACTTAATATGTTTTTCTGTCTTGTACAATTTATTACTTTCTGTAATGACACTTCAAGTAAGTATACTAAATAAATAACTAAGTTGACGAAACAAACGGTAACGACCGGAAAAGAAGATCAAGATTAATGTCTCGATGTCACCATTCAGTAAATACGTTGTTTTGAATATACACTGTTAGAAATTCGAAGTTTGCATGATTGTATGGAGATAAAATATTATTATAACTGTTTCTTGTATTTCTTTACTTGTTCTGCTATATTGGTGTTGTAATGATAGGAATGAAAATTAAGAACTTTCATCTCGTGTGTTTATATAAACGACCAAGAGGTTTCTACAATGTTGGATACGGCTGCATTAGCAATACATATAGCAAGCCATCACGCATTCTGCATTGCAAACAGCATTCCATGTAGTTCACATGCAATAAAAGTTATCGTAGTTTGACTTAATTTAAAGTTTCAGATTCAGGCGATTGGGGTCCGGCAATAATTCTTTAGAAAACAAAGAAATTCTGCTTGTTGCGAGAGCAAACACATCTTGCATATAATAGCCGATATAACGGGGTCCGTAAAATGTTTTCTCCTCAAGACTGACTCTTGTGATAAAACAGTGTGTTCGTGGCAAAACATGTTGTTGGCTTGAATATCGCAACAAACTCGGGTATTGAAACAACCCCTAAGACCATACTGCCATCTTGTCATGTTGAGTGACTGTCGTTACGACGCCCATGGGATCAGGTCAGGTGGTCTCATCCTATCGGAACCGTAACCTTTCCTTTGTTGATATCAATTTCGTCGTCATAATCATAACTGTCTTTTCAATTGGGATTAGTATATACGGTAATATTTTTGAATATACTCGTAGAATCTATGAGATAAATGAGGCAGCCTACACGTGGCATATTATACGTACTCTACGCACGTAAAGGGAATATGCAACGACTCGTACATACTGTTATGTGTTAATTGCGCTTTACTACGCACAGCTTTTCATTTCGATTACTGGGAAGTCAAATACAATAGGATGACGAATCACAAAAAACCCTGTAGGCATATGGAGACGTTCGAGGAGCGACTTGTCCCATGTGAATTTATTTCCGTATAAAAGGACAATTGGAAACAGAGGGATCATCATTTGAAGTTAGTCTTCGACGACAAACTAGTCATTAACAGTTAATTTGTTTTAAACATTTACCTTTCATCATGAAGCTGTTCGGTCTCGTATTGCTGGTGATGGCAGTGCTGGCGCTGATGTCGGGCGGGGCTAGCGCCAGCCCTAAGGGCATCGGCGGCGCTATCAAGAAGGGCGGCAAAGTTATTGTGAGTATTCTTTTCATACTTTAATGTTTGTCATAATATTTCGGTGTCACCAGATAACAGTTTTTCTTTTTGTTTCGACTCTGGATACATATAATCACGATGACTTCAAAACGAATTTTACGCTTTAATAAATCGGAACAATCGGTAAATAATGGTAAATTCATGGGTGATTTCGATTTTCGACTCAATATTAACTAAATCTTGCACCTTCCTACCACTTATTTCAGATGTTTTTATGATTTTTTTTTTCTTTCAGAAACATGGACTCGGCGCCATCGGTGTTATAGGAACTGGCCACCAAATATATCAAGAATCAAAACAGCAGTAGAAAATGTCCCTTCACCGCATTTATTTAATTCTAACGTACTTTAGCCATTTATTAAAATAAATTATGTCTCTGTAAATAAAATGATTTTATTTTAAAACTAAGTTGCTACATCGCCAATCGCTAAAAAAAATCTACTGTTCCCTACATTTTGACTAGCTGTGCGCATAAATGTAGGGAATAGCTGATTTTTTTGTGAAAGTTGATCATAATGATGAGTACATTAACCCCTTATAGGATACTCATGAATTCAATTTCACCCTGTATATATATCATCATCACTATCCTTGTAACTAGCTTCATAATTAAGCGGCACCTTTAATTATTGTAAACCTTAAATTGTGTATCGAACAGATATTACGCAAAAAAATATGCACTTGATCACATATCAAATGTTAATAAAATTATTTACTAAAAGAAAGAAACAAAGAAATAAAAATATTACTACTACTAGAACTACTTAATATTACTAGGTACCTACAAGCTGTGCGCCCGATAGGATTTCCCATCGGCAAAAATGACGAATTTTCAAAAATCCATTCTTAGTGCTGACCTTTATTATAAAAGGAATTCTTGTGCAAACTTTCATGCTTCTGAAACCAGTGGTAACCTTTGCATTGTGTGTCAGTGTTTATGAAGTAGACAGGCCATGTGGCCGATGGGATATCGCATCAGCAAAACTGACTCACTTCCACACATACGATCATCCCCTATGAGTGTGAGTGAGTGAGTGAGTGAGTTTCCAAAAATCTTTCCTTTGTGCTCACTCCCGTTCTATAAGAAACTCTTGTGCATAGTTGAATTCTTCTAAACCCAGCGGTAGGCTGTACGTTGTCACCGGTGTGGGTGCGTTCGTTGAGGCGGCGGCCTGCCCGCCGGTTGAACGCGTCCCAGAGGGTCATAGCCATCCGGATGGTCCGGGGATACCACACGGTCTCCGGTGAGGCGGCGAGCCTCCTTGCCGGATTGCCGCCATGGGATCTGGAGGCAAAAGTCCTCGCGCATATTTGGGTGTGGCGCGAGGAGGCGAAACGCCGGGGCTTGACACCGATGCCGCGAGAAATCGTGGCACAGCGGACAGAGCTCCGACGGGATCTCATGGCGTCATGGAGAGTGCGATTGTCGCAACCCAGTGCTGGGCACGCCACTATTGCGGCGATAAGCCCCCTCTTTGAGGAGTGGCTGGAGAGGCACCACGGCGTCCTCACCTTCCGCCTGATGCAGGTCCTCACCGGACACGGCTGTTTCAGGAGGTACCTGTTTCGGATAAGGTGGGAGGAAACGCCCGGGTGTCATCACTGCGTGGATCACCCGGAGGACACGGTGGAGCATACGGTGGAGGTATGCCCGGCTTGGGCAGAGCACCGCCGTGTCCTCGTGGAGGCGATTGGTGGCGGGGATCTCTCGCGTCCGGCCCTGGTCCAGGCCATGGTACGGAGCGAGAGGGCATGGGAGGCCGTCACCTCCTTCTGCGAAGCAGTAATGCTCGCGAAGGAGGAGGCGGAGCGCGTGAGGGAGAGGCAAATTTCGCGCCCTCACGCCCCTAGCCGCCGCAGGAGGGGACGCCCTGGGCGTCGGGAATCGATTGCCGATTCCCGGCCACCGTAGGTGCGGGCTTGCGGACGGTGACCAATGGGTAGCTCGCCGTCCGGTAAGGACCAGGCCCGCGTCGACGGCGCGTTGTGTTCCACGCGCGCCTCAATGAGATGTCAGCAAGTGAAGGGGTCCGATGAGACCATTGCCTGCCGGGGTTGCGGAAAAGTCCGAAAGGGATACCGTGGCCCCCTGGCATTGCACAGGCAACAGAAGGAACACGGGTGGGTTTTAGTCAGTAAGAGTCTGACACGCCCTCTCGCTCCACCCAGAGTGGGAGACGTCATTTGATGATTTTCCAACAAAAAAAAAAGAAAAAAAAAAGGCTGTACGTTGTGTGTCAGTGAATTAATTTACGATTTTTATCAAGTAGCTTCTTCCCGTGACTTCATCCGCGTGATATTTCTTGTTTTAATATTATATTAAATATATCCTATGGCACTCGGCAATACGGAATACTAATATATATAATAATACGGTATTTTTGGAATCGAATTAGTAATTCCGAAGATTACTCCCTACATACAAACCACTTAGTTCTATAAGATAAGATAAACAATTAAAAGAAAGAAAGAAAGAAAAGTATTTGTTGAGACTCGCACAGGAAATCTCAAATTAAACTAAAAACACACTAAACATAAATAAAATAAAATAAAAAACAAAGTAAAATTAAAATAAAAGCAGAAAGTGAGAGAGCAGTAGGTGACGGATGTCACGAGTTTTGGACTTTCTGGTTCTAGGACATGCCGTTTTCTTCACGCAGTTTTACTTAACCTTATTTTTTTATCTTATTATTTATTTACACATAATAAAACACATAAAGATACTATAAAATTATAGTTTTACTTACTTACACTTCGTTTTTTAGGGTTCCGTAGTCAACAAGGAACCCTTATAGTTTCGCCATGTCCGTCTGTCTTTCTGTCTGTCTGTCCGTGGCTTAGCTCAAAGAATTTTAGTACTAGAAAGCTGTACTTTGGTATGGGAGTACATATTAATCACGCCGACAAAGTGGTAAAATAAAATCTTTTTTTTTGGGTATAGCTAGATAGGGCAATCTACGACGACGAACCCCACTCCGCTCCGCTCCGTACTAAAGTACAGCTTACAGTACAGTAATTGCGGAGTGGGGCGCGTCGTCGTGGATCTATCTATACCTCCCCTACACGTTAAGAGGGGATTTTTTTTTTGGATTCAGGGATCCGTTTGCGAAATATTAAGCTTTAAAGTGCTATTTTTTGTTAGAGTCCAGTGTCAGCAGTCAACCATTTAGCTGGCAGGGCCCTGCCAGCTAAATGATTGGTTTTGAATATGTATAAAACTTCAAGGCAGACATAATGCAATTAAAAGGAAAACTATAACAGCTAAGTAGGCTGTACAAGTTAGTGAGTAATAATCGACGAACTTACATTTGTCATACGGAATGTATGGGAGAACATTTTTTTACAATACAATGTTAAGTTTGTTATTGGGATAAATTCATCCCAACTACGGAACCCATTGTGCGTGGTCCAACACGCACTTGGCCGGTTTTTTATTAAGTGTCAATATGTTGAAAATTCGGTAATACCTACCTTTTTAATCACTTATGAAGAATATATTGTGATAATACTTAGGTGATGTTCAGTATAATTTCAGTAGGTAGCTACTTCATAATGCATTTTGGTGAACCAGTTTTTTCAAACGAATCAGTTTTTATAGATACACTAGCTGACCCGACTGACGTTGTCCTGCCCAATAATTCATTATAAATCAAAGTAACGTTCAGTTTTTTCCGTATTTGAAGATTTTCCGGGAAACTTTTCTAAATCTTCTTTCTGTAAGAACCTGATTCGGAAAACATTTTTAAACAAAAAATACCCAAATCGAACCAGCGAGCGCAGAGGTTCTCAAGTTATGCGCTTACCGAAATATATATATAACCGAAATCTAAAAAAAAAGGAGGTTATCAATTCGACTTGGAACTGCTATATATTTACATAATTATGATAATCTATTAGGGCTTCCAAACAAATATACAACATTTTAAAACATACATACACCTAGTATGTATGTTTGTATGTAAGCACCGTCATGGCGGGTTACTTTGACTCTAGGGCATAACTTTGGTCCAAATCGTGAAAATGTTTTATTTGCCCGCCGGGTCGCGACCACACAACTGTAAGTAGGTACACCGTAACTATTAAATGGCGATCGTCATCTAATTAATCAATCAAAAAATTTCTTGGTCTGGGCCAAAGTAATTGTGCCCTAGAGTCAAAGTAACCCGCCATAACGGTGTGTACAGTCACGAGCTTTAATTTGGGACCCACCTAAGGTTGAATATCGTGTAGCAAACTTTCGCCATTTAGAGCTATTATGTTAACGCTGTCACTGCACAAACAATAAACGTCATAATGTTTACCATCGACAACTTTACGTTTCTAGGGGCTAACGTCAACTGGAGCGAGGGCAAACGATCATTTTAGAGAGATCAACGATTTCCGAGTAATAATTACTTTTTGGTCCTGTGGTCCCATAAGAAAAAAGAAACAAATAAAAAAGAACAAAATTATATTGTCAATATATGATAGCTAGTCAACTAACCCGCTTATTCTTCAAACCTATATTAGTTAAAAAGTTTTGTCTCTTTCTCAAACATAAATATCAAAGTGACGGACCAAAACAACATATTTAAAATAAAATAGGTTTAACCTTTATAATACTGGTGTCTCATATTGGAGACAGATAACAATAAAATTCTATTGTGTCTGCTAATTGCGCGCGCGACAGATTAAAGGCCGTCTATGATTATGGGGGCTTAGAAGATTTCAGCTAAAATATTGATTAATAAAATCTTTAGAAAAACAAAATTATTTATTATTTATATTTATTAAGACATTTATGACACAAACCTCAATCTTAACACAATTATATAGAAAGCATGGTTAGCGGTGCACAAAATAAACACTTATCACCGAAGGCTACGATTAAATTAATTTAAATCTCTCCAGTAATTTTTTTATCATAAATATTCAAAACCGCGTATATCCACCTTCATTGTCAATCACAGCCTGGAGCCGGTTACGCATGGATCCAATCAATTTGTCACATATGTCAGTACCCCTTAAACTTTCCCAGACTGTGAGGCAGTGATCCATAAGTGCTTCTCTAGTTCTTTCGTTTCTATTTGACCATTTTTGAACCATTCAGCCCCATAAATTTTCTATAGGATTTAAATCGGCACACTTTGCAGGCCACGGAATACGATTTAAATTTGCTCTATTATTGTCGAACCAAGTTCTAACGATTCTTGCCGTATGAATTGTTGCGTTATCTTGAACAAAGTTTATTGGAGCAACATCTTCTTGTGGATAATATAGTTGCAATGTTGGAAGGACACTCTCGTCTAATAAATCGACATAATCTTGAGCAGTGGCCCTGGGTGGTAAATTTATTAGTTCTCCAATTCCGGCTGAACTAATCCAGCCAGGCATGTTAACTGTAATGCGACCAGACGCGTTGTTAGCTATGACGTGGTCTTCCGTGTATCGCGTCCTGTCAATTCGCCACAAATGTAGTCTGCCCGTTTGGGAAGATTGAAAAGTCTTTTCATCGATGAAAGCCGTCGTCGTCCAATCAAAATTTAGATACTGACGTGCGAAAATAAGTCGAGCAGCTTTATGGGCATCCATCAACGCAATTTTTTATGCAGGCCGCCTGTGATGCAGTCCCATAGCTTTAAGATGCCTTCTAACTGTTGAAGGGTGGACTTCAAACGCTTCCGCAAAATGCCTCGTTGGCGTAAATCCATTCATCAGGTATTGCCTTTGCATCAAGCGGCTCTGATCTTGTGTTATAACTTGCGGGTGATGGTTGTTTCGTCGTAAGTCAATAATATTTTCCTCGTTCCCGTGGCGTCGAACCCAGCGGCGAACTGTGTTTCTTGTCACATTTATTCGCCGCGATATCTCGTGAATGCCTACTCCTTGTTCGTGCAAATCAATAATTTGGAGCCTTATTTGGTCACGATTAGCCGCAAGCATTTTATTAATTGGTAAATTATATTTTGTGAAAATATCACATTAAACTATTTTCTTAAATGACACTGACACGACACATGTTCGTAATTAGAAAATCGTAATGATAGCTTTTTGCAACGAGGTTATCATTTCATAGGTCGATTAGATAAGACATTTTATGTCTTAACTTGACATTCAACATTTCATATATATAGATACCGCGAGGCTAGTCTATTTCAGTTACTTTCATAGTATCATGTCGTACGGTATTTTACTATGGGGACGGGCTGCAGATATCGAATCGATTTTTATTCTGCAGAAAAGAGCCATCAGAGCAATATATGGCCTCCGCAGACGCGATTCCCTAAGGGAACTATTTAAACATATTAACATTATGACGGTACCTTGTCAATATATCTATGAGAACATCATGTACGTAAGGAAAAATTTAAGTATTTTCAGTAAAATAGGTGATAGACACAATTATGGGACTAGAAATAGGGACCAATTAGTTCAACCGGGTTTCAGACTGGCTAAAGTAGACTCATCTTTCATGGGGTACTGTGTAAAATGTTACAATAAAATACCTCCCCACATACTCCAATTGAATGAAACGAAATTTAAATCTTGCATAAAACGCACACTATGCTGCCAAGCATATTATAAGTTGGGGGATTACATCGCTGACAAAAATGCTTGGCTCAACGCTGGTCCAGCTCCACAAGGGCGCATAAACTAATTGATTAGCATTGGAAAATATTGTTGGAGCTGCTGAAGATTGAAAAACTATATTTACATTGTATAAATTCAATCTCTTAGTATTATATAATTGCATTGCACATATGTGAGCACTGTTTACCTACTTTAACATTTACTGAGTACGTCTTTCATTTACTTGAATGTACCCTGGCGGCTGAGAGTATGTCATGCTCACTCAAATGTCTCGCTGGTGGTGGCGTGTGTGTTGGATCATTAAGTTCCCTTCAAAATGGTTGAGCTAAATGATGCTGATCCATGCGTCATGTTCGTGAACGGGCGCCGTCAGTGGGGACTGGTCATCTCTTAGCTGCCATGGCTTATTTTAATTATTTTTGTTTTTATATTTTTATTATGGTCGCTTTTAACGTGCACGATTTACTACATTGTTCTCACATGTATAATTTCAACATGAATGATGTAACCAATGTTTTGTAACAATATTCTAATTTAAAAGAGTGTCCATGGAGTTTCTTGCCCGTTCTTCTCCATAGGAACCTACTACGCTTTGGAATGGGCAACTAGCTTCATCTTTCTGACTGACCGACCCCTTGAAAATTCAAAAGTACCTGTAATTGGTTTATTTGGAATAAATGATTTGAGTTTGAGTTTGAGTTCAACCTTAAAGCAAAGTTTCAAAGTTTCGACCTTATTGCATTATGATTGTTCTAACAACATTTAACGGAAATGGGTCCCAAATTAAAGCTCGTGACTGTACCTATGGTACACTCACATTCGCTAAATAAGAATAGTCTGTCCTAAACACAGATAAATACAAGTCAAGACAAACGATTACAAGAATACCTATGTGGAGTTACTCTTTGTTTATTACGACTAAAATTATTAAGTTTTCATAAATGCATTAATCATGGTTTTCAATAAATTAATGACGGTGACACTGGTCAATGGATGAATTTGGATGAATCTTTAGGTGGTTCCTTCTAGATGTGGTTCTGTTGGTAGATCTCATGGCTTGTTCCAATGTCGCCAGGCACCACGAAGTCGAAAGAAAAAATAAAATTGTAAACAACCATTTTCTACTGTTGTTTTGATTCTTGATATATTTGGTGACCAGTTCCTATGACACCGATCGCGCTGAGTCCGTGTTTCTGAAAATAAAAAATAGTTTTGTTAATAAAATATGGTTCAAACTAGATCAAATACTAGATAGATAGGTAGGTAGGTAATCTTGTTATTGAGTAAGCAAAATTTACACAATAAATACCCGGTTGTCCTGATTTATTAAACCGCAAAATTTGTAGAAATCAACATAGAATAAAAGTTATGGAATCCAAAGTCGTGCTGATGTATTAAGGCACACGTTAAAATGAAAAGAATACTCACAATAACTTTGCCGCCCTTCTTGATAGCGCCGCCGATGCCCTTAGGGCTGGCGCTAGCCCCGCCCGACATCAGCGCCAGCACTGCCATCACCAGCACTACGAGACCGAACAGCTTCATGATGAAAGGTAAATGTTTAGAACAATTAACTGTTGTTTAACTGAAGAAGCGCAAACTTCGAATGATGATTGATCGCAATTCAAAGTCTCTTTTATATTCTCAAAAGGTAACATTACAGTAGGTACATGAGAGGGTTTTTCATATTAGTCAGTAACACTAAGTTTAGATAAAAGTTTGTACGGAAAAGCACAATTGAGAATAATTATAAAGTAAGTGGAACTGTTTCAGATATTTCATTGAAACTTTTACGTCATGCGTAGTTACCCATGCTTTAATGTAGGTACTGATCATTAGTTGATACTTAGGTGAAATAACGGATCGTGTTACTAATGAACCATTAATACAAATAATCTGCAGACATTTTACTTGCAAACGTTATTAAAATCTGAAACAAGCTGTGTTTTTCCATCCTTGTTCCGGTGAAAATAAAGACGATTATGTTACGCTCAATATAAATGCAAATATTAGAGTTGTTGTTTGTTTGTAATTTATATTCTTGGGGGCTCAATTAGGCTAAGGTGGATGAAAGGATTTAAAACCGTAAACCCATACTTTTATTTTCCGGAAATCTAAAAGGATTTAACAGGGGGAGGTCTTGCTCAGTTGCTCCTGACAAAAATAAAATACCTCCAATAAAAACATGATCTGATTAAACTTTAAAATATATGTTTTTCTGTCTTGCACAATTTATTACTTTCTGTAATGACACTTCAAGTATACTAAATAAATAACTAAGTTGACGAAACAAACGGTAACGACCGGAAAAGAAGATCAAGATTAATGTCTCGATGTCACCATTCAGTAAATACGTTGTTTTGAATATACACTGTTAGGAATTCGAAGTTTGCATGGTTGTATGGAGATAAAATATAATTATAACTGTTTCTTGTATTTCTTTACTTGTTCTGCTATGGCTTTGTAATGATAGGAATGAAAATTAACACTTTCTACAATGTTGGATACGGCTGCATTAGCAATACATATAGCTAGCCATCACGCATTCTGCATTACAAAAAAAAAAAAAAAAAAGTTTCAGATTCTGGCAATTGGGGTCAAAAACAGTGTTTTCGTGGCAAAACAGGTTGGCTTGAATATTGCAACAAACTCGGGTATTGAAACAACCCCTAAGACCATACTGCCATCTTGTCATGTTGAGTGACTGTCGTTACGACGCCCATGGGATCAGGTCAGGTGGTCTCATCCTATCGGAACCGTAACCTTTCCCTTGTTGATATCAATTTCGTCGTCATAATCATAACTGTCTTTTCAATTGGGATTAGTATATACGGTAATATTTTTGAATATACTCGTAGAATCTATGAGATAAATGAGGCAGCCTACACGTGGCATGTTATACGTACTCTACGCACGTAAAGGGAATATGCAACGACTCGTACATACTGTTATGTGTTGATTGCGCTTTACTACGCACAGCTGTTCATTTCGATTACTGGGAAGTCAAATACAATAGCATGACGAATCACAAAAAACCCTGTAGGCATATGGAGACGTTCGAGGAGCGACTTGTCCCATGTGAATATATTTCCGCATAAAAGGACAACTGGAAACAGAGGGATCATCATTTGAAGCTAGTCTTCGACGACAAACTAGTCATTAACAGTTAATTTGTTTTAAACATTTACCTTTAATCATGAAGCTGTTCGGTCTCGTAGTGCTGGTGATGGCAGTGCTGGCGCTGATGTCGGGCGGGGCTAGCGCCAGCCCTAAGGGCATCGGCGGCGCTATCAAGAAGGGCGGCAAAGTTATTGTGAGTACTTATTCTTAAAATATCAATGTTTTTTAAAAGCTGCGTCATAAAAATAACGATTTGTTTTGCATGAAATATGCGCGGTTAAAGTGGAATTCTACGAATTTTGCGGTTTGATAAATCAGATTAATCCTTTTTGGTTGCTAATTTTGTCAACAACTCAATACTCAATAGTGTACTGTAGTTACTTGCATTTTTGGTACCTATAAAAAACAATAAAATTAAACAAGAGCCGGTCCTTTGATAATGTAAAAGTTGATCTTGTTTGAACAAATATAACTAGACTATTGTCCCGCTGCAGGGCAGAGGCTTCCCAAAGCAAAAATACACAGGCATCCCAAGGCAAAGGTCTAGGCAAAGGTCAAATAATATAATAATACTATTTTCTTTTCAGAAACACGGACTCAGCGCCATCGGTGTCATAGGAACTGGCCACGAAATATATCAACAATCAAAACAGCAGTAGAAAATGATTTTATGTAAAAACCATTCAAGAAAAATCCTGATGCTTTAGCGTGGCTTTGAAACCAATTGAACCTCTTGATAGAATATATGGCCTGGGGGATGAAGTCTCTGAATATTATACTGTAATGTTTGTATTTATTTCAATAGGCTTTATTACTAGGGCACTTAATTTATTGTTTATTTCTTGCGAATAAATTGTTTTATGATGTAAAGATTTGTTTATTTCCCAAATGTTCTGTAACTTATTATCTATTTATTTAAGCATATCCAACAAAATGCTTTTACATAATTAATATGAAATAACTCAATCAATCTGCCTAGTCTTTTCCCAACTATATTGGGGTCAGCTTCCAGTCTAACCGGATGCAGCTGAATAACAGTATTTTACATGGAGCGACTACCTACCTGACCTCCACAACCCAGTAACTGGGTAATACGATACCCCTTGGTAAGACTGGTTGTCAGACTTTCGGGCTTCTGACGACCCGTAACGACTGTCAAAGATCCACGAATGACGGCCGGGACCAACGGCTTAACGTGCTTTCCGAGGCACGGAGGAGTCTCGGTACGTAATGATGGTCACCCATCCACAGACCAACCCCGGCAGGCGTAGCTTAACCTGATGGATCGACCCGTGCGGCAGTTATTACTGAGCCACGAGCTCCTCCAATATGAAATAACTCGATATAAGTTATTTTATGTTAATTATATTACCCTCAAACTACTCCTCTATAGAGCAGTTTCTGAGGTTGCGATGAAAACTCGCACGATTTATATTCACAGTGCGCCGCTAGCTCTTCCTAGTTCTTCATACGAAATACTCTCACAAAAAAACACGAGTAGACTTCGACGTTCGCACGGACGTAATAAAATCGCGGCGATTTTTTTCATGCACTGGATTCTCAACCCTCGGCTCAACACTGAGAGTTGAAAATCCAGTATAAAATAAAAACATGTCCGTGCGAACCTAGGCTAACATGTATAGCCAGAAAAAAATATAAAATAGCAGTAGGTACTTAGACATAGGTAGGTACTGTTATTTTTTATTTTGTTCTTCAGTCACAAGCGCTAATATGCATCCACTTAGCAAAATACAAAAGCGACTGCAACTTTGAGATAAGACCCATTTCATATACGCGTGGGTTTCAAAAATACTATGATCGTAACAAAACAAAATTACAATTCACTTTTAAAAGTTGCTAAGTGTATAAATATTAGTGCTTGTGTCTGTACATACATAAACTCACGCCTTCTTCCTATGGGGGTAGGCAGAAACTACATAACGCCCCCAGAAACTACAGAACGCCACCAGAAACTACAGAACGCTACCAGAAACTACAGAACTTCACCAGAAACTACAGAATACTACCAGACACTACAGAACGCAACCAGAAACTACGGAATGCCACCAGAAACTACAGAACGCCACCAGAAACTACAGAACGCCATCAGAAACTACAGAACGCAACCAGTAACTACGGAACGCCACCAGAAACTACAGAACGCCACCAGAAACTACAGAACGCCATCAGAAACTACAGAACGCAACCAGTAACTACGGAACGCCACCAGAAACTACAGAACGCCACCAGAAACTACAGAACACCACCAGAAACTCGAGAACGCAACCAGAAACTACAGAACGCAACCAGAAACTACAGAACGCAACCAGAAACTACAGAACACAAGCAGAAACTACGGAACGCCACCAGAAACTACAGAACGCCACCAGCAACTACAGAACGCCATCAGAAACTACACAAACGCCAGTTGCGTACTGCTTGCTAACTGAGTATGTCAGGATCCTTACATACTTCTTTTGCTTCGTTTACGTACATGCACTCAGTACCTATCTAGGTAATATTTTTTTTTCTACATGTCTATGTAGAAATAATTTCATCCTAAGTTTATGAAATGATTTAGACGAGAGCAAAATTATTGGAATACAAGTTGAGCCGTATTCAGGGAGAGTAAAACCTACTGCTCCGTCTCCAAATATTGCGACAAGGGCAGGAGGTAGATATCGATAAAATAATTTGAACTGAATGGGTATCAAACCCGACAGTGATCCGCCACGCTAATAATTAAGCCACTGAGCCAATTGAGCCGTCATGTCTACCTCACGTAAACGTGTAGCCCATGTAAAGTAATAAATTATTATTGGTACAATCAGGAAATTAATTGTTAAGCAAAATTGACATCCTACGTCAAATTTCCGAGTTGTAGCCAAATAATACAAGTGTCAAAGAATGACAGCTAGGATTTGAATATACTGACAAATTAAGTTAGTAGTCAATTTGCTTAGTAATTAATTTCCCTGGCTTTACATATTATTAATCAAAGGGCCACATATTTGTAGTCCCGGCGCTTATGTTTATGCCACGTGCTCAGCATTTAATGACACCGCTACGTTTTCCTTAATCGTAACAGGTAATAATAAAATTTATAATTATAATAAATAAAATATTAGCCTTTATTTTCCTTAACTTACATTTTAAATTATAGGTACTTAGTTATATTTACATGTGAGTGATCAAAATGCAACAACAAACCGTAGTATCCTCGTCAAGAGAACGCGGTGACTAGGTTTGCCAACTTACCCTGCCCTGGAGTTGCATCAGGGAGGCACTTCGGTATCACCGGATGCCGACCTACCTCTGTCGTGTGGTCGAGGCCTATCTGGCGGACAGGGACATTATCTACCCCGGTCACCAGGGAGAGTGGAACCGGCGAGAGATGTCGTGCGGTGTCCCACAGGGATCGGTCCTGGGGCCGCATCTGTGGGACATCGGATACGACTGGGTGCTGCGCGCCGACCTCCCCAATGGCGTCAGCGTCGTTTGTTACGCTGACGACACGTTGGTCCTGGCGCAGGGGAGGTCGCACCAGGCGGCGGTCGAACTAGCGACACACGGGGTTGCGACAATCGTGGCCAGAATCCGGCAGTTGGGACTCGAGGTGGCCTTGCACAAGTCCGAGGCCATGTGTTTTCATAGTTCTCGGAACGCGCCACCGTCGGGTTCCCAAATAACGGTAGGAAGGGATCACATCGGCGTCGAGTCGACGATGAAGTACCTGGGACTCGTCCTCGACAGTCGGTGGAACTTCTTGGAGCATTTCCGACGTTTGGCTCCCAGACTGGACCGGGCCGGGGCTGCCTTGAAGCGGCTCCTGCCCAATCTAGGGGGTCGAAACGCCTCCTGCCGGAGGCTATACGCGGGGATCGTGCGGTCCATGGCCCTGTACGGGGCACCGGTGTGGGCGCGTTCCTTGAGGCGGCGGCCTGCGCGCCGGTTGAACGCGTCCCAGAGGGTCATGGCCACCCGGCTGGTCCGGGGATACCGCACGGTCTCCGGAGAGGCGGCGAGCCTCCTTGCCGGATTGCCGCCATGGGATCTGGAGGCAAAAGTCCTCGCGCATATTTGGGAGTGGCGCGAGGAGGCGAAACGCCGGGGCTTGACTCCGATGCCGCGAGAAATCGCGGCACAGCGGACAGAGCTCCGACGGGATCTCATGGCGTCATGGAGAGTGCGATTGTCGCAACCCAGTGCTGGGCACGCCACTATTGCGGCGATAAGTCCCCTCTTTGAGGAGTGGCTGGAGAGGCGCCACGGCGTCCTCACCTTCCGCCTGACGCAGATCCTCACCGGACACGGCTGTTTCGGGAGGTACCTGTTTCGGATAAGGCGGGAGGAAACGCCCGGGTGTCATCACTGCGTGGATCGCCCGGAGGACACGGTGGAGCATACGGTGGAGGTATGCCCGGCTTGGGCAGAGCACCGCCGTGTCCTCGTGGAGGCGATCGGTGGCGGGAATCTCTCGCGTCCGGCCCTGGTCCAGGCCATGGTACGGAGCGAGAGGGCATGGGAGGCCGTCACCTCCTTCTGCGAAGCAGTGATGCTCGCGAAGGAGGAGGCGGAGCGCGTGAGGGAGAGGCAAATTTCGCGCCCTCACGCCCCTAGCCGCCGCAGGAGGAGACGCCCTGGGCGTCGGGAATCAATTGCTGATTCCCGGCCACCGTAGGCGCGGGCTTGCGGACGGTGAGCAATGGGTAGCTCGACGTCCGGTAAGGACCAAGCCCGGGTCGACGGCGCGTTGTGTTCCACGCGCGCCTCAAAGAGATGTCAGCGGATGAAGGGGTCTGATGAGACCATTGCCTGGCGGGGTTGCGGGAAAGTCCGAAAGGGATACCGTGGCCCCCTGGCATTGCACAGGCAACAGAAGGAACATGGGTGGGTTTTAGTCAGTAAGAGTCTGACACGCCCTCCCGCTCCACCCAGAGCGGGAGGAGTCATTTGATGATTTCCTACCCAAAAAAAAAAAAAAAAAAAAAGGGTTTGATCAAATCATAGTAATTTCGAAACCATTCAAAATTCAAATTCAAAATATTTTTACAAGAAACTCCACGGTTACTCTATTAAAAGTAAATGGTATTTACAATATTTTCAAGTTACAGTGTTTATAGGTATGAGAGGACACTGTAGGCCTATCAACAAGTACCAGGTACTTAGCAAGATAGAAAATGATCGACAGATCTACAAGTCGGTTATGCCTACAACGTTCTCACATTCACAAAATATAAAAGAAGAGAATCTATATAAAAAATAAACAAATTGAAAACATATTTAAACCAAATGACATCACTGCCACTAAAGCTGTAACAAATCTAATTTAATAAAAAATATAGTATATTGAAGTTATATAATGTCAAATAACGAAAAGATTATGTCAAAAAAGTAAGTAAAAGAAAAAAAAATAGGTAAAATAAAATAATCATCTTAATTTGGGAGCAGTTAATAGACATTTAAATAGTAATGCCGTTATTGAGGTGTAGCGGTTACACCGCCACATACTAACTACCTACGCATCAAAGAGATGACGTCACACAAATCCTGCATCGCGCAATTAGAGTTTACCGCGCGAACGACATAGAAAAGACTATCCGAAATCAACAGTTGGGCAGTCGGCCCGCCAGACACAACACCCGTCTGGTTGGAGGATCCTCCCTTTTCTATGGTGGATGAGTGAACTTTACACCCTGTTCCTCAAACTCCTAAATTGGTGACCCCGAGAATGAACGTCAACGCAGCCTTCGTGCAACTACTTCAGCTACCAGGGAAGCCACATGTGCAGAAGGAATTATTGCCAAACTTCCTTGTCTTCAACGTAGTATTTAATCTTATACTATGCTTTTTTTATAAGGAAAATTCATTGCCAGTAGAAATATAGTAAATAGCGAAAAAATATAGTAGGTATGTTTCAAAAGCATTTTTATTCTTGCAATGCATTTACACTCTAAATTAAGGTTGCCAAATACCGTTAATTCAACTTCTAACAGATTAATACAAGCCCTATTGCGAATAATTGCGGTCATCTTGCCATTTTCTATTGAAATAAAAATATAGTAAGTAGTTTCAACGACAAATTTTTTTCTTCAGAAATATAGTAATTAGGCCTCTAATATAGCAGGATACTATATTATATAGGAGGGTTGGCAGCCCTAGCGATGAATAAACGGTCAGTAGGATTACTCGTAGGTACGCAGGTAAAATCACGATGAGGCGTGTAGGTAGTCGTTGGCTAGGGTAACTTGGCAAGGTTTTGGCGGAGAAAGTTTGCGCATGCAACAAAATAAAATACACTTTAATTGCTTTTCATTATTTTATGGTTATTGCCATAATTTATTTTAAACATGTACCGATGTTAAGAAGAAAAACACCAAAACGCATTCTGCGCATCTACGACTCTTGCCAAGTTATGAGCATCTGTATCAGAGACGAAACACTTTTAGCTTTCGTACCCACAAAGCCTGAATTTTCAACGCACTGCTTAGCGCCAAGAGTTGAAAATCTAATCAGGTATTTTTTTAACGCGCTGGGATACACTGTTGGATTCTCAATGTTGGGCTCAACACCGAGAGTTAAAAATTCAGTGCGAGGTAATGAATCGCCCGCTGGGCTTACTGAGGTTCAAAGTCACTTTTAACAGTTATTAGTGCTGCACTACATGCATCGTGTGCCAAGCATCTATGTACCTACCTACCATCGATAAGAGGTAAACGCTCGCATGCGATTATCAATCAAGGAAAACGACAAAGAATGCTGAAGCTCATCATACCTATATGCAAGATATTATACACATCACAAGTAATAATAAAATATATAGGTACCTAGTTATTATGCTTCAACGCTATTGTGAATACCGTATCTAATAAAGCATCAAAGGGAGGTTGAATATTGCTTGCCGGAGATATTATAATGCAATATGTGGCAAATTAGAACAAGTTATGTACACATAATAATGTAAAGATAGGAAGCACAAAAAGGAAAATTTGTTAAAAATAAAGCTTGTTTATTTTGCCTTCCTTTAATAAGGCTTTAAAAAAAATAAACGGTTATGAAAGAGTCATAGTAAGGCATCCTGTACATGCGCTCCGGAGCCGCACCGGCGCGTGTGTCAGAATGAATAATCGACTATGCACATGTTTGTGTGTAAGAATGAATATCTCCTATGCACCGCACCGACGCGCACCGCCGTCGCCGCCGCATAGATTTTACATTACATTTTCATTCTAAGAAGTTCTGATTTTTTTTCTTCTTGCGGTCCGGCTCCGGTGTGGCTCCGGCGTCATGTACAGGACGTCTTAGAGGATGAGAATGATGAGAAAATAAGAAATGATTTTGTTAGAGGAGGTTTGAAAGTGGCGCCAGTGACATACAACTTGAAAGGCTATGATGGGCATGTGATTACGAGGGAGGAAACGCATATGACTAAAAGGCATTTCACCAACAATTTTTAAACTAGTTTAGTGCTACACAGTTACTGTATTAAACCAATGATATTATATGTAAAAAGAGGTAGATAGGTTATAAACGTTCCGCAAGTGGCACGTCAAAAGTTGGCTAACTAGCCACATTTTCTTCGTTTTGTCTCTTTTTCGCTCCCGATAATTACGACATGCCATCCTACTTCCACGTGTCATACAATAGTGTGACATAGTGCCCTTTTTGAAGATAGAATGTTAGGTAGGTAACCTATCTACGTCTTTTTACTTCTAATATCATTGTATTAAACGCCAAAATTTGAACGTTAAACGTTTTATGCGATTATGCGCCTGACATACGGTACCGCGTGCTTCCATATTATTGTGTTGAAGATGTGACGCTGTTGTGATATTACCTACTTGTTTTGAATCACATCATTAAGATTATAGCACACCTCAGCCCAACCCTTCGAGGAATCAAGGCGTGATGTTATGTTAAGTTAATTAAGAATATTTTGAAATACATAATGAACGAAAATAAACAATGTTTACTTTATGTTGAAAATAAACAATGTTTATTTTCGTTCACTGTAATCTACCTACCTAAAGTTCAAAGAACAGAGACAAAAAAATGGAGACTTCCTTACGACTAAAATATTTTTTCGTGACTAATGTCGGGGTTTCGGGACATCACTTAAGTACATTTAATATTAATTTTATTAATAGAGTAAACTAATTGAATTCATTTTCCTTTTTAACCGACTTCAAAAACAAGGAGAACGTGCTCAAAAAACCAGTATCTCTATTGTTATTAATTTAGGTTAAGAACTGTACCCTAATTACGTAAAAAATAAATTACAAAATCAATCCGAATCTGAATCGTTTTGAAACAGATTGCTAATCCATTACTCCGTAATTTCGAAAAAAAAAAACTGCAGAGCAACGTAAATAACGCAATGAATGTTGTTGAACTGTCAAAATGAAACAGATTTGTCTTTATCGTTTACGAAAATATGTTGCGTAATTAGAAAGCTGGGTCCGCTTCATGTTTTCGTTTCCCAGAATAGCCAAAACTTGCCGTCTCTTTCTATCTTTTGTTTGTAAACAATGACAGAACGGTTAAGGGGTAGAGGGGTATTTCGCATTCCAAGCGTCGTCGTGCGCGCATCACTCACTCACTCCTATAGTTCCTCAAGTTGTGTACAGATAGTTCAACTCAACTGTGCGCGCCGCGCTATGTGTGGGTAAAGCGATAAGGACACGTGTTGCTCGGACGACGACTGCCGCGTCACTGCCACACAACTTAAAGCTGTATAATTACAAGCGCACACACACATGGTGCCGCGCGCACAGATGAGTTGAAATATCTGTACGTATATTTGATTCGTGAATATATATTTTTTTACCTGTACTTGTTTTATCGTTTATTGGATCTGCTTCACATGACCCCCTTGGCTAGATTTTATGGACTACGTTTTACTGACACATGCTTTGGTAATCAACCTGCTTGGTAAGTTTACGAATTTTACATGACTTTTAAGACATTCTAAATATTAAACTATTCTTAATTAATTTTCCAAATTCAAACAATTTTATTCAACAAGTTATGGAATTTCATTCAAACAATAGTTTTATATTTTAGTCCGTGCTCGCAATCCTATCGTTAAACCATATTTTACGAAAAGAAGAAATCTCGGGACGAAGTTATTATATAATTTGTCTTATTGTTTACAGTAATTTTGCTCCCTTATAGCAATCAAATGGCGACCAAACATACCAAAAGGTTTGCACAGTCGTGGATTAGAAATCACCTTGAATTATACCACGTAGTGTATGCGAGGATAATAATATCAGGAGGCATATTAATACCAAGGTGCTGCTAGAAAAGTGAAAGAAGCATTTTATCTTGATCAATACAATTCCTTATATTGTGTAACATACCCTGGTCACGAGTAAATCAACCAGCAGCGTTTAAAACATTTATACTTAAATACATGTGTTGTAATTGTACAAAAGTTAAAATAATTCCTGATGCATCGTTATTGAGAAAAGCTTATTTGGAAATGGTTTTTTGGGAAAAAAATTGCTTCAATTCATGACGATCTTCATAATCAAAAACTTTGGATATCTCTAGATGAAACCACCGATTATGTAGGTCGTTATATTGTAAATTTGCTTGTAAAACCTTAAAATGTGGTAAAAAATAAACCAGTTTTAATAGCAAAATGTTAGATGGAGAGACAATAGTTCAATTTGTGTCTGGTTGCTTAGAAAATATGTGCGGAGACTCCTTTGAAGCCAAAGTAGGAGATGTTTTAATTATTCTTATGTGCTGATAGTGCAGCATATATGATAAAAGCAGGAAGACTTTTAAAGAACTATTTGCCAAATATGATGAAAGAACATAAATCTTGCGAAACTAACTCCGTTCAGATTAAGAGACAACTTTTAACATCAACAAAATTCAAATTCAAAAGTCTTAGTGTTTTTTTTTTCTTTGTGCACAACATAATTTACATTACGTAAAACACAATTTAAATTATAAATTAATAGCCTTAAGACAGCTAGCACATGCCAATATACCAACCAAAAACATCGAGAACTATACTCAAGCAGAAATAAAAATAACTAAACGTAAACAATATCTAAAAACGGAAATAAAGTCTCCAGGCATAAAGGGCGTGCCCCAGTTGTAATTGATAAACTAGGACCATCGAGGTAAAATAAATAATGGTCGAGGTCGCTAGCTAACCACATATTGCAATACAACTCATAAAAAAAAAACATTATAATGAGTAGATTATGTCAACAGTAAATTTAAATAAAATTGAAATTAAAAGTAAAATTATAAACAATTATATAAACTCATATACCCTGTCAGTAGGTAAACTAATTCTGGAGAAAGAACATTTAAACATTGTCTTGAGTTAATCACAACGACCAACCACTCTTAACACGGAAATAATAATATATTCTGACTGAGTCTTAACATTGGTGACTTTCTTAATTATTGAGGTTGATTTCTGTTTACGTTTAGTTCCAATAATTGTACAAAATGAATAAATGGCTTAAAAATGGCTAAATGGCTAAAAAGCTATAAATAAATAATAAATAAATAAATAAATTCTTTATTTCACCAAAAGCCATCACAGAACAAGAACTAAAAACTAAGAGCATATAAGGCTTATAACTAGGTCACAATAATTTTAATTCCCTGACTCCTAAACTAGGTGTATGTGCCTGTGTCTTAGGAGTCAGTGATTCTCCGTAGCAAACAAGACAAGCTACAGTATAATAGAACGGGACGTTAAAGCAAATGGCGTAAAAGAAAACAGAAAATGAAAAACGTTTAACTGTGTGGTGAGGTGAATAAATGTAGGGTCCGAGTGTGTGTGTAGTGAGTAAGTGTAGGATGTGTTTGAGTGTGTATGTGGTGTGTAGGTGTAGGGTGTGTGTAGTGAGAAAGAGAGGGGTGTAACCAGTACACATCCGTTTATGGTTAGATATAGACTTATATTTATATGTATGTATATTTATATGTGTGTTTTACCTTATCAATGTAAATTACCCAGCAGGAGATCCTCAGTGTCATCATAACTTAAAGTTTGGAGATAATCTCTAAGTAAGTTTTTACATTTATATTTAGGACACGAAAAAATTTTAAACTTTTTATTTATAAGGTGGTACATATGAATGCTATTAACGTAGACTTGCCGTTTGGCAAAGGTAGTTCTATGGCGTTCGTGGGGAAAAACGTTATACTTAAGTCTGCCAGTCGGTTCCTTTGGAGCGGGCAGAGTATTTGCGTAGGGTCGACAGGAGCACATAGAGTTGTCTGACTGTGAGTACCTTGCAATCGGAATAGAGCTGCACAGTGGGATACCTAAGTGGAAGAGAGAGCATTACCTTAAGGACAGCTCTCTGGGCTCTCTCGAGGCGGATAAATACATTTTGGGTGGCACCACCCCAGACAGGCAAGCAGTACGTTAAGACAGACCGGCAAAATATACAAATTTTAGCGTTTCATTATCAGCAGAGTTTCGTAACTTCTTGAAAACATATATTAGCTTCCGTATGCGGGACGTGACTTTGGCTATATGGGGGTGCCAGTTGAGATGCTGATCGATGAGTACTCCTAGATACCTTACACAAGTGGATTTGGCGAGGAAGAGGCAGCTACACTATGTTAAGGATCCGCAAGCATGCGCTTTTATGGTAAAGGAGATTGAGGGACACTGATTGGACCGAATGGAGAATGGAACATATACCGATTTATCGACATTTAAGGTAAGCAGGTTGTCGGCCAAACATTTCATTATGGCGGACAGCACAGCCTCGGCGTTTTGGTATGTCTGGGGCCAGTCATCACCATCTACAACAAGGGCAGTGTCATCCGCGTACGTAAATATTTTACAATTTTTGAGAGGCAGTTTGCAGAGTTCATTAATATATATGAGAAAGAGAGTAGGCCCCAGAATGCTGCCTTGTGGAACGCCGTATGTGATTGAAAGCTCATCACTTTCGTGTGTGCCGATTTTCACTATTTGGGTACGAGAGCTGAGATAATCTGCGAAGATTTTCAAAGCATGTCCACGTATACCGATGTTTTCCATTTTACTCAATAAAGCTTGGGCAGAAACGGCGTCGAATGCCTTTGACAGATCAAGGAAAATTCCCAGACACTTGTGTTTTCTATCAAGCGTTCTAGCGACGTGACTAGACAAATCCATGACTGCGTCTTCGGTGCTAACTCCATTTCTGAAACCATATTGTTTATTCGCTAAGATGTTGTTTGCGTCGAGAAAACTGGTCAGGTTCTTATTCAGTATTCGTTCCAGGATCTTTGACATCAATTTAACGTCATCTCTGCGCCCAGATTTGTGAATGGGGTGTACTACTGCTTTTTTAAACGCCGTTGGAAAGACACCTGCCATTATAGACAAATTACATATATGTGTAATAACCGGGACTAATACGCATCTCGAAGCCTTTATTATTTTAGACGGTATACAGTCTAACCCAGTAGCACAATCAGACCTAAGACCCAAAATAATGGAGTCAACATCATCTTCGGTTACCTCGAAGAGGGCCATGGAGCTATACGAATTTGAATTTGACACAGAATTGGGCACCAATGAGGGTGATTTGAATTTCGACGCCAGCCTACTGCCTACAGTAGCAAAAAAGTTGTTGACATGATTAAGCGACGATTTAGGATTATCAAGTAAATGTAACAGGTCAAAAGAGGCAGAAGATTGAGTTTGAAGATCTGAGACTCTTAATAACATTCCATGTAGCTTTAATATTATTTTTTGCATTACGAAACTGTTCTTTTTCATACGAGCGTTTAAGTTTTCTCAGCAAGGAGTTACAGAAATTGCGATAGCGAGTATAGGCGATTTTTAATATTAAATTATCATCCGACTTTTTGAGTTTGACATGCATGCGGTCACGGTGTCGTATACAGCGGAGTAGGCCCGGCGTAATCCAGGGCTTCAGATTACGTTCTCTTCTTGGAACAGTTTGTTCCTAGGTGTGCTTTAGGACAATAGAGGAGAGATTACCTATTAACGCATCTGCAGCATTATTAGGATCTGAGATTGACAGCATTGGAGACCAGTCATGTGTTTTGATATTCTCTATAGCGGCTTCGTAGTTTATTTTTGATCTAGTGCGGGTCACTTCTAAGTTGTAGAAACAATAGCAGTGGTTCGTGATCTGTTATAGATGATTCAATAACGAAAGTCATAGCGGATTTATTAGTTTTAAGTAAAATTTGGTCTAAACAGTTTGTGATCCGTGTCGGAAACTGATGAGCTGGGATAAGTCCATTAGAGGCAGCACAGGTTAAATACTCATCTGAGTGACTATCGATGTTGTCAGTCTTGCGGAGCGGGAGGCCGTGACAGACTCTTACTGACTAAACCCCGTGTTTCTACTTCACCTTGTAAAGGCTTTATACAATATCTATCGCCCTCCTTCTTTTAAAATCATTAACAATTTTATTGACAGTCTCGATAACGTACTCAAATTATTCAATTTATATTCTACTCATTGATTAATATCAATGTTGATATCACCAATCAGGACCACAGAAGGAGTTGTTAATTTGAGTACGTTATCGAGACTGTCAATAAAATTGTTAATGATTTTAAAAGAAGGAGGGCGATAGATATTGTATAAAGTCTTTACAAGGTAAAGTAGAAACACGGGGTTTAGTCAGTAAGAGTCTGTCACGGCCTCCCGCTCCGCGCACAGCGGGAAAAGTTATGTTATAATTTCCCCTCCAAAAAAAAAAAAAGCGTCTCCACTTGATCTCTGTTCTTTTTTGAATTTTAGATATTTTAGCTCACCTTTTTTCGATCACTGCTGATAGCACAAGTTTATAAACCAAAAATCGGAGAAATTGGCCCCGAGTTACTAATTCTGTGCAGTGTGTATAGAAGCTTTCTAAATAGACCAGTTATTTCAGACGACAGAGTTCAATGGAATTCGGTCATCGAGTGTGATTTGTAATGCTGATACAGACTGTACCTACATAACTAGAGAAAATGTTGGAAAAATTATTAAGAAAGTACATGTTTCCAATATTTTCTCTCCAAAGAAAACTCCGCTCGTAATCGTAGGAGTAGATATTCGATATCACATTGTTTCTCAAAGGAAACTCTTGGAAAAGCGATTGCCTCGAGGTGAAAACTTACTCACGTAGGTCTGTACTTAGCGAGTACTTATAATTATGTTGCAGGTAGGTACTTTGTCCCACAGGGTTCGGTCCTGGGGCCGCATCTGTGGGACATCGGATACGACTGGGTGCTGCGCGCCGACCTCCCCAATGGCATCAGCGTCGTTTGTTACGCTGACGACACGTTGGTCCTGGCGCAGGGGAGGTCGCAGCAGGTGGCGGTCGAACTAGCGACACACGGGGTTGCGACAATCGTGGCCAGAATCCGGCAGTTGGGACTCGAGGTGGCCTTGCACAAGTCTGAGGCCATGTGTTTTCATGGTCCTCGGAACGCGCCACCGTCGGGTTCCCAAATAACGGTAGGAGGGGTTCACATCGGCGTCGAGTCGACGATGAAGTACCTGGGACTCGTCCTCGACAGTCGGTGGAACTTCGTGAAGCATTTCCAACGTTTGGCTCCCAGACTGGACCGGGACGGGGCTGCCTTGAAGCGGCTCCTGCCCAATCTAGGGGGTCCAAACGCCTCCTGCCGGAGGCTATACGCGGGGATCGTGCGGTCCATGGCCCTGTACTGGGCACCGGTGTGGGCGCATTCGTTGCGGCGGCGGCCTGCCCGCCGGTTGAACGCGTCCCAGAGGGTCATAGCCACCCGGCTGGCCCGGGGATACCGCACGGTCTCCGGTGAGGCGGCGAGCCTCCTTGCCGGATTGCCGCCATGGGATCTGGAGGCAAAAGTCCTCGCGCATATTTGGGAGTGGCGCGGGGAGGCGAAACGCCGGGGCTTGACTCCGATGCCGCGATTCGCGGCACAGCGGACAGAGCTCCGACGGGATCTCATGGCGTCATGGAGAGTGCGATTATCGCAACCCAGTTCTGGTCACGCCACTATTGCGGCGATAAGTCCCCTCTTTGAGGAGTGGCTGGAGAGGCGCCACGGCGTCCTCACTTTCCGCCTGACGCAGGTCCTCACCGGACACGGCTGTTTCGGGAGGTACCTGTTTCGGATAAGGCGGGAGGAAACGCCCGGGTGTCATCACTGCGTGGATCGCCCGGAGGACACGGTGGAGGTATGCCCGGCTTGGGCAGAGCACCGCCGTGTCCTCGTGGCGGCGATCGGTGGCGGGGATCTCTCGCGTCCGGCCCTGGTCCAGGCCATGGTACGGAGCGAGAGGGCATGGGAGGCCGTCACCTCCTTCTGCGAAGCAGTAATGCTCGCGAAGGAGGAGGTGGAGCGCGTGAGGGAGAGGCAAATTTCGCGCCCTCACGCCCCTAGCCGCCGCAGGAGGAGACGCCCCGGGCGTCGGGAATCGATCGCGGATTCCCGGCCACCGTAGGCGCGGGCTTGCGGACGGTGAGCAATGGGTAGCTCGCCGTCCGGTAAGGACCAAGCGCGGGTGGACGGCGCGTTGTGTTCCACGCGCGCCTGAAAGAGTGTCAGCGAGTGAAGGGGTCCGATGAGACCATTGCCTGCCGGGGTTGCGGGAAAGTCCGAAAGGGATACCGTGGCCCCCTGGCATTGCACAGGCAAGAAAAGGAACACGGGTGGGTTTTAGTCGGTAAGAGTCTGACACGCCCTCCCGCTCTGAGTAGAGCTGGAGGGCGTGTCAGACTTTTGATGATTTCCCACCCAAAAAAAAAAAAAAAAAAAGTACTTTATAACCTTTTAGGCATTTATGATTAAGTATTTTTAATGTTTCCCTTTGAACGTTTAACAAAAGACCTTTGAAAAAAAGACCTACCTTCATTTGCATTCACATTTATTATTTTGGAACAATTAATAAAGGCTCCTGCAGACAGGTGCGACGCGGCACCGTTAGAACAATTTCCGTGGAATTTTATTCCATAAAAATTGTTCCACCAGAATCGCGTCGTGCCTTCGCGTCACGCCTGTCTGCCTTTAAACATCGAGTTTCATTAGATGTCTCACTACCGTCTAGAACACTGGCAACACTTTATTAACTTGGTCTTTGGATATAAATGCATGATTGTAGTTACAAAGAGGATAAACTAAAAAAATAAAATGTAAGGTGCATTCGCCAAATTTCGGATAAGGGTTAAGATCGTAAGACGCAAAAATAACGCGAAACGGGACATTTTCTAGTGTAAGCAACATAGAAAGCGACGCCATTTTATTTTGCCCCACTCTTCAGTTTACGTCTGACGCTACACCGAATAACATGTGTGCTATGTGCAGTGAAACAAAAAAGTTACGTTACGTTAAACGATTAAAAAAAAAACTTATCCGGTCTTCTACTTGGTTTATTTTTGCAAAATTCTGGAATGGGTTACTTTGTTTTTAATAATTTTGTAAACTAAATAGTAATTTTAGCAAGTGCTGTCTCGATAGAATTGATTAAATTTGATTTAAGATAGCTGTAGACTTAGAACCAGGCTGCTCTTATTTTGAAAAGATCGGTAAATAAACGTCTGATCTCATTCTATAATAAAATGGAACCGGTTCTCAAACTTTTTAATTTATTTCACATGAAAAACTATTTATTGGATTGAAGTTATTAAACGCGGCTCGCGGTAGGAGTAAACTGGCAGAAATCGTCACGCAAAAAAGCGTTCATACTTGCGACTGTCTTCTTCTTATTATTTTGTCTTTTGTTTTTTTTTTTCAAAATGAAAATACTGTAAGTATCAGTTTGATGAATACTATGCAAAGATTTAGATATTTTTTGACAAAAAAGTATTTTAGAACATCCTTTCAACCCATCGAAAATCCGTCCGGACTTAGTACCGAGAAGTAGTAGGCTTACCATCAAGAATGGGTTGCCCTCAGTTTTTTCATGGTAGAAGGCACATAGGCTACCTTATCTCAAGGATTATCGGAAGAGAAACAGTAGGTAGGATTGGTTAACTATGTACACTCATCAATCAAAATTACAGCAAAATTCAATTAAAATCCTGTCAATGCGAGGACGTTTTTTTTTTTAATACACGTTGTTGGGCTGATGATGACAATGTCTTTATAATTTATTATCTTTTGCCCGCGGCTTCGCCCGCGTGGAGGTCGGAAATTATCCTACGAAAACGTACTATCGGGATAAAAAGTATCCTGTGTGGAGTATACAGACCAATAACAGCTGTTAATTTAAATAAATTTAATAGCATTTTAGTTTTTAAGGACCTTACAATGAACAATGTCAATATTTTAGTTACTTCAAACCGAGAAAAACTTTCGTTAGTCCAAACCGAGTTCAATAATTCTTTTAAGAAGAACACTAACCTCCTTACTAATAAACGTCTGTGTAGTTACACAACGCTTTGTCTTCTTCTTTCGAATGTCAAATTACTGACGACTGAAAGAGAAAAAACGGTGTGTAAGTATTCACCTGATATAATACGTTTATTAGTAAGGAAGTAAGACTATCAGCCCTAAGTTTTTATTTAGTGACTGGGCAACTAAAGGACTCAGGAAAAGTAGGGATATACTTTTTCAGTTGTAAGGCCTTAAGCCTTATATTATCTTTAGCTTTTAATAAGTAGTTCACTTTTAAGACAGCTAAAGCCTTATAATTAGCAACAAGGTTAAATCAGCAGACAACAAAATACAGAAAATTATCAATAATGAAAAGAACAGGAACAAATAGCATATTTGTAATTACGCCCTGAAGACTTCATGTGATGGTCTCTTTTGCGATAGCAAAGAAGTTGCTCAAGAATTTGTAAATTTCTTTACCAGTATCCCACTTAAAACTACTGAAACCTTAAATTCCTCGCCCTCGTTCTCTTTTGATTTAGTAAGAGCGAGCGTTTCAGCTTGCCCGATTGAATTTAACTTTAAGAAAGTAATAAAAGCTTTTAAGAAAATCAAGATCAACTTGACCGAAGATCTTTGGGGAATGTCAATTAAAATATATACCTCCATAATTGAGACCATACTGCCTTACTTAGCCTTAATATTTAATTTGTGTGTGTATTAAGGAGTCTTCCCGGATTTAATGAAATACAGGAAGGTAATACCACTTTTCAAATCCGGGGACAGTAAAGACACCAATAATAATAGACCCGTATCAGTGTTGCCAGTTTTCAGCAAGGTGTTTGAAAAGGAAATGCTTAATCAAATTCTCAATCATTTTAACACAAATAAAATCCTCCATGATCAACAGTATGGTTTCACCAAAGACGTTGTACGACCGACGCCAGTGTAACTTTATTAAGACACATTTTAAGGCGTGTGAAGAGGCCCAAGACGCAATAGGACTATTATGTTTGCGTCGATCACGAAACCTTACTCTTGAAACTTGAGTATTATGGACTTGGAAAACTTGCGCTTAATTTCGTAAAATCTTATTTATGTGATAGACAACAGCAATTTCAAATAAAAGGTATCAATTCACTAGGTTTAAAAGTAAAAATTGGTGTGCCACAAGGCTCGATATTGGATCCATTCCTCTTTTTAGTGTATATTAACGAACTCCATTTATTAAAAAATCAACCGCAAATGATGTTATTTGCTGACGATACGTCCTTAATTTTTAAGGTAGTCGTGCTACAAATTTTGAGGACGTTAATAACGCCCTACTGCAGGTCCAAATTGGTTCACTACTAATAATTTAGTATTAAATGGAAAAAAAAAAATAAGTTAATAAAATTTTCTTTACCAAATGTGAAAAGTAGTAATTGTGAGATAGTATCAAGATAAACTAGAATTTGTTGATAAAACTGTTTTCCTGGGGATCACGCTCGACTCAAGGCTACAATGGGGTCCTCATTTAAAACCTACTCACATACTTCAACTGAATGAGACGAAATTAAAATCTTGTACAAAACCACACTATGCAGGCAGGCATATTATAAGTTGAGGGAATTACATCACTGATAAAATGCTTGACTTATTGCTGGTCCTGCTCCACAACCACAACTAATTGATTAACATTTTGAAAATACTTTTGGTTGGAGCTGCTGAAGATTGTAAGACCATCTTTGTATTGTATAAACTCAATCTCCTTTGTATATAGCACTATAAATTATACACTATATATTATATTTATTTGTATATTTGCATTGCACAGGTGTGAGTACATAGTACTCACACCTGTGCAATGCAAATACTAATACTAAAGACCTAATACTAAAGACCATTTACGGGGTAATATGTCTTTCATTGACTTGAATATGCCCTGGTGGCTGTGAGTGTGTCATGGTCACTCAGATGTTTCGCTGAGGGTAGTGCGTGTGTTGGATCATTTAGCTCCCTTCAAAATGGTTGAGCTGAATGATGCTGATCTATGCGTCATGTTCGTGAACGGGCGCCGTCAGTTGGGACTGGTCATCTTTTAGCTGCCATGGCTTATTTTAATTTATTTTAAATTTTTGAATGGTTCTTTGTTTTTATCTTTTCAACCGACTTCAAAAAGGAGGAGGTTCTCAATTCAGTTGTATGTTTTTTGTATGTTTGTTATGCGATTACTCCGCCAATTATGAAATGATTTTGATGATTCTTTTTGTTTTTGGTAGGGCATAGAAGTTCAAAAACCCCTCATCAGATCTTGACCAAACTTATATGGGACCACCCATATAAGTTTGGTCAAGATCTGATGAGGGGTTTTTGAGTTAACTTCAATATTACGTATTTTTCCCACCTAGTATATGTGGATGATGTTCTAATAGTTCCTGTCACTGTAATTTACATAGCAGGTAGTGGTATTCAAATGTTTGTGGGGGTTTTGTGTGTGTGAAGTGAAAAATAAAAACTTTTTCACTAAAAATAAAACAGACTTCCAAAAAAAAACACTACAAAGTGAAAAATTACTTTGATTTCGGAAGTCGGTGGCAAAAAAACGAAAATAAAAAACCAAAGACACCGACTTCCGAAATCAAAGTTATTTTTCACTTTGTAGTGTTTATTTTTGGAAGTCGGTTTTATTTTTTGTGAAAAAGTTTTTTAATGCGGTCGCTTTTAACGTGCACGTCTTTCTACATTGTTCTCACATGTGTAATTTCAACATTAATGATGTAACCAATATTTTTGTATCAAATTTTTTATTTAAGCGAGTGTCCGTGGAGTTTTTTGCCCCTTCTTCTCCATAAGTATCTATGGAGAAGAAAGGGCAACCAGCTTCATATTTCTGACAGCCCGACTCTTTGAAAAATGCTTTGAGTTTGAGTTGAGTTTGATCCGTGGGTCCAAATTCACCTAAATCCGTACAGCCGTTAAGGCTTGTAAAGGTAAGTCAGACAGATAGACAGACAGACAGTTATTTTCATATTTATAATATTAGAATGGATTCGTGTCGCGAATTCGCAATTACGGATACATTTTAAAATTGAAGCAAAAAAATTGGGAGGTCTGTAATAAAACTTCGAAAATATTTTCCAGAGTGCTGTTTTCATGAATTTCTAGTTTGTGACTCCTGACTCGTGCGGTTACAAAGCTATGTGGGGTCTGGGGAGAGACATACATCGCAAACGACTCTCGAGAGCTGAGATAATGTATGCGAATGCGAATAGTACCTAAATGTAATAGTAGTGGAAAGTAGGTTAATGTCAGACATCTTTGGTGTAACAAAGGAAATAACAGCTCGTGACTGTTTTTGTGGCAATTACGTAAATATCGATTATACGTTTCCGGAAACTCGAATCGAACTACCCTGCATTTTTCTATGTAAAGGTCTGTAAATTTTTTGATGTTCGTGTGTGGTCACACCAAAATGATGGGCAGTTGTCGGCTTTAAAATTCATAATAGTATACAATTAGTGAATAAAATACGGATTTAAAGCGAGGGCCATAGATTCAAGTGTTAGAATCCTGAGCGACGCGAGTGATTCATGGCCCTCGATAAAAATCCGTTTTATTCAAGAGTTGCATTTTATACTTTATACCATGACTACGAGACAAATAATGATTTAAGCGAAAATAGACATTTAATGAAGAAAAAAAGAAGGTTAAATTACTTGAAATGCACATTAAAATTGGAACAATTTGTGTTCGTACAACTTACAGTTATCAATATAGCGCCAATTTACTAATGACAGCAAAGAACACAAAACAGTTTTTATTCTAATGCTAATGTCAACCAATTTAAATCTCGAGGAGTTATTTGCACAAGGAGTTTGTATGTCCTGCTATCTAATTACGCAACATATTTTCGTAAACGATTACGACAAATTTGTTTAATTTTGACAGTTCAGCAACATTCATTGCGTTATTTACGTTGTAGAGCAGATTTTTCTCAAAATTATGAAGCAATAAATTAGCAATTTGTTTCAAAATTATTCAAATTCCAATTGATCGTGTATTACGTAATTAGGGTGCTGTATTGTTTGCACGAGGAGTTTGTATCGAGTATTTTTTCGCAAGGAGGTTGTATAGCATTGAGATGAAAGTCGAATATATTGGTGTGTTCTAAATTAAAACACCAAAATAGTAATTAAAAGTGTATAGCATAACCAGAAGTGGTCATCGTATAAGGTGGTTCAGCTTCAATATCATCAGGATTGTGCCGGATTAATAGCAGTTCGTCGTGGACGTGATACGACAGTGTCTCGCCTGCCATAATCTCCGTCATCAGAAGACACCACGCCATCGTTGCGACGCGACGCTCTGCTAGAGTGACTGTCACCAGTCAGGGTCACTCTTATCCGACGTTATCGGGGATTCCAGTAACTTCCTGACAAAACTAGACGGCGATAGTTGTTGTACCGTCAATTATTTTTCGGAGAACGAACCGATTTCTAAGAAATATCGGAAATACGATCAGGTTTCCTGAACATGGTCTGTCAAACACATCTCGCTAAGATAGGATTAGTTAGACTAAATTGTTATGAAAGCATGGAATCTCTCGTACCATGAACAGAGTTTTTTTTCCTTAGGCGTCAATATTGTTTTTAGGGTTCCGTATGGCAAAATGTCACAGCCATTTTACTCGGAGACAAATTGAAAATATATATTTATTCTGTGCACCGTTAATAAATTATCTTTGCTATTTAAGTTAATAGTTTTTGAGTAATATATGATATTTTCGGCTACAACCGGTTGTTTTTATTTATTTGTTTACTAATACTTTATGCCCAGGTAAAAAAAAATACTGTACAAAGGCGGACTTAATGCCTGAGGCATTTTCTACCAGTCAACCTTAGGGTGGTGCAGACACAAAACATGGCAGGTGCAACATAAGTGACAGATAACTTGAAAATTAATACCTACTAATACATAGATACATACATATAAAACGAATAAACTTTGTAAGGAGAAATAACGATAGGTAGAGGAGAAAATAAATCCAGTAAATCAACGCTGCAAAGATTCTGCCAAATTTTCACGAATATGTTCACGTGCCTCCAACTTGATAGATAACCGATTGGTTGTCATTCTGATGTTCAGAGGAAGCGCATTCCAAAACAATACCGCCTGGACAAATAAAGAAGAGTGAATAAAACCAGGGCGGTTTGTTTTTCATAGTTTTTTCTAGAATTATTATAAAATATAAACGTATTTTTGCTTTCTTTTTTCTATACTATATATACGGACAATATTTATATTATCGACTGCAAAAATAAGTTTTTATACGTAAATATTTATTCCGACTGCGGAACCCTTCACTGTGCGATACGCATACGATTGGCCGGTTTTTATTGAATAAGATTGCTTATTTCGCTACCCCTGCGCGCATCGTAGGAAACCATTCTGGATAAATTAAATAAATTCACCTATCAAATTGTGTATAAGTATATTGAACCTGGTACCGGTTTTATATAACATCATGTTACAATTGTCACATGTTAAGTACTCGTAGGTACTTATAAAGTAACTACCTATAATTGAAACGTCGGAAACAATTGCGTAAAGATGTATTTTTAAGATTGTTATGTAAGGGTTCCCGAAACGATTGGGCACGCCACTATTGCGGCGATAAGTCCCCTCTTTGAGGAGTGGCTAGAGAGGCGCCACGGCGTCCTCACCTTCCGCCTGAAGCAGGTCCTCACCGGACACGGCTGTTTCGGGAGGTTCCTGTTCGGTATCAGGCGGGAGGAAACGCCCGGGTGTCATCACTGCGTGGATCGCCCGGAGGACACGGTGGAGCATACGGTGGAGGTCTGCCCGGCTTGGAATAAAAATACTAGAAATAAAGATAAAATAGATCAACCATTTTTCAGACTATCTAAAGTAAATACATCTTTTATGGGGTACTGTGTTAAATGTTACAACAGAATACCTTGTGATATATTAGAATTAAATGAAAGAAAATTTAAAACTCATATAAAAAGTACACTTTGTAAACAAGCATATTACAAATTAGAGGATTATATCCAAGATAAAAATGCTTGGAAACATGCTGGTCCTGCTCCATAGGACAATTTAGAATCTAGACAAAATCAAACTGGTTGCCAATTTCATTGTATAATATTATTATTTTTAAACATTAATTTTATATTCTGTGATTACTTGAACTCACACACTGACTTATTATTAGTAGTACGTGTTAAAATGTTAAGAATATCGTATAATTTTACAGTGTTTGTAAATATGTGAGCACCATGCATCTATCACATAATTAATTTATGTCATTCCTTCATTTTTCATTCTTTTTACCTATCGTGGTATATTAATCTTATTCTAGGTGCATCGTCTTCACATATAATTATATAATTAATGTATACAGAATATTGTGAAAATATTTTAAAAGAGTAACGGTGGAGTTTCTTGCCCATTCTTCTCCATACGAAAACGACCTTTTGGAATGGGCGACTAGAATCAATTATTATATATTTTTTTTCTGTAAATGTTGACGTTCATAAGTGCCTTTTTTGTGCCTAAATGAAATAAATTATTTGACTTTGACTTTGACTTTGGGCAGAGCACCACCGTGTCCTCGTGGAGGCGATCGGTGGCGGAGATCTCTCGCATCCTTCCCTGGTCCAGACCATGGTACGGAGCGAGAGGGTATGGGAGGCCGTCACCTCCTTCTACGAAGCAGTAATGCTCGCGAAGGAGGAGGTGGAACGCGTGAGGGAGAGGCAAAATTCGCGCCCTCACGCCCTTAGCCGCCGCAGGAGCAATGGGTAGCTCGCTGTCCGGTAAGGACCAGGCCCGGGTCGACGGCGCGTTGTGTTCCACGCGCGCCTCAAAGAGATGTCAGCCAGTGAAGGGGTCCGATGAGACCATTGCCTGCCGGGGTAGCGGGAAAGTCCGAAAGGGATACCGTGGCCACCTGGCATTGCACAGGCAACAGAAGGAACACGGGTGGGTTTTAGTCAGTATAATTTCGACATTGATTGTTATTGTAGGGTGACCATCATAAAATACAGGTTGGTCAAATCATACTTTATTCCAGCAATCAGGTAGGTACCTATTATGCTACCGTAAAATCGTGAGACCCGTTACTTTATAATTTATCGGTATTATTTCCGTTACATTGTAATCAATTGAAAAATTGTGAACTGGGTGAATAGATTAGGTTATGTTAGAACTATGAGCAACCTCGCGCGAGCCGAGCGAGCGCTTCTTTCAAGTTGCTCGCAACTAGGCCGGCTATTCAGTATTAGGACAAGGTGCATTACGTCGCACGCAATTTTAATACGGGTTCACAATTTGTAGGTATTTTTTCTGTTAGATTATAAACTATCAAAAACGAATGCGTCAAATTGTAAATTCTTTGTTGCAGTTCAAAAATTTTCGACAATTTTGTACCAATAATATTCCGTAGGACTCTCGGAAGACTCCTGTGGCAACAGATTCCATGTACACCTTACGTTTTTTACGTGCCGGATAACTAAATACTTCAATTTGTCGCGGCATTTTGTAAACGGTGTTTGAATTGTCCATCAAATGTTGTGGCGTGGTGTGTCTGGTTGTTGTGTGTTGTGGTTGTGGTGTTGTGGTGGTCATAAACTGACTAGCTAATTTAAATTTTGCCTTAGGCATTTAGCAAAACCACCAGCGTTTGTAAAATGAAGAATCACACAATCTTCCTGCGACAGATACAGATTGATGTGGAGATTAATCGTCTATCAAATGCAATTGAAGCGATTGACAATATTACTACAATATAAATTGATGGCAATTTATCTTTTCGGGGACCCTCTAATGCTACTTGGCAGTAAAGCACCGTGTCAACTTTGGTGAAGTGAGCTGTCAATATAGTGTCATCCCTAGCATGAAGTGGAATGACAGTTCCCGTAAGCTCACTTCAGCTAGGTTGTCACGGTGAGATATTTACAGAATAGACATGGAAACGGTTTTTTTTAAAATAATGCATCAAGGTATCTACCATCCTAACTAATATTATAAATGCGAAAGTTAGCTAGTTTGTTTGTTTGTTACTATTCCACGCTAAAACGGCTGAACAGATTTGGATGAAATTTGTCACATTAGTAGAACATGACCTGAGTTAGGACATAGGATACTTATATCCCAATATTACCACGGGCTTGGGACTTATGTGGGTGAAACCGCGGGGCGCAGCTGGTTTTGTATCAAAGACTTTTTGTGTAAATGGCTTGGACCTGATAACGTCTTAGGCTGGAGTCAACTCGAAGATCTGATGAAACTGATTAAAGAATTAAACCTGTGTAATTAATTGGTAAATATTACTTATCGGTGTAAAGTCGGGCTAGTTAACAAGAGTTACAATAGGTAGGTACTTATTACATAAAGTTAGTTCATTATCACATCATTGACATGTAAAAAAAAATGTTTGTACAAAACCTACTTACAAAAATAAAATCATTTATCATAAATATCCGTTATGGCTTCCACGACGTTGTAGGTACTTAATATATACTTAGTTGAACATGCATGTTATTTAAGTTTTTATAAAAATATTAAAAAGGAAAGGAATAAGTTTTTATTTTCCATTAGGTATATAATGTAGGAAAAATAAGGCATTATTTTTCCACATAGGGGATAATCACAAGATCGTATTATTCGCAGATGACACATCCCTCATTTTAAAAATCAAACGTCAGTTAGTCAAATTTGAACTAAGTTAACGATGCACTCTCTAAAGTTGTGCATTGGTTTAATGTATATAATCTTCTCCGGAACGAAAAAACTACTAAACTCCTTAGATTTTCAACGCTAAAGGTCAGGCAGCTAACTACCAATGTGCAAGTTAATGGAACAGAGTTGATCCCTGTTGAGTCAACAGTTTTTTTTGGCATAACTATTGACGGTAAATTACAATGGCGCCCACACATAGAAAAATTGTCAGGAAGGCCTAGTTAGGCCGCCTATGCTGTTAAAAAAATTAGACAGATAACTGACGTAGACACAGCCAGAATTGTTTATTTTAGTTATTTTCATAGTCGTATGTCATATGGGATTCTTCCCTGGGGAACCTGTGCCGACATTAATACTATCTTTGTTCTACAGAAAAGGGCAGTTCGTGCCATTTACAACCTAGGTCCAAGAGATTCCCTTCGAGAAAAAAATCTGAGAAATAAACATTCTGACTATCGCCTCACAATATATTTTTGAAAACCTATTGTACTGGTATGAATACAAAAATATATCAAATTGAACAAAATGTCCGGTATTCCCAAGAATAAACACAAACTTGCTGTACATCACACACGCCTCCACAGAGCTGGCAACTCGTTCATGGGTCAATGAATACGCTTTTACAACAAACTTCCCATTGATATTCGAAACTTACCCATTAAACGATTTAAAAGCTGTATTAAAACCAAACTTTATAACAAAGGGTACTATAAAATTTCAGATTATTTAGAAGATAAAAATAAAAAAGCGTGGGATGGAGCTGCTCGCTCTGCTAAGCCTTGTGATAAAACCATAAAAATTTTCATTTTTAATTATTTTGTTAAATCATTAAAATATACCAGTTTTATATACATATTGACATTGTTGAAAATTATAATTAATAATTTACAAAGTAATCATGTCATTTTGTATAATTATATTGTTTTATTTATTGTGAATATGTTAAATACGTGGATATTTTTTTTCCCCTCTTTCATTATTTCATGTCATTTCATTATATTATTTAAAACGAATAGTAGGATAAGGAAAAGGTTTTCAGTGGCTCATTGTTTTGGTTAAGTATAAGTTACTTTAAGAGATTCCATGGATATTTAAGAGGAGGTGAAACAGTTACCACGCATACAATCAAAATTGAACTTTAGTACTTTGTAGTAGTTTAGTAATTTGATCTTTTTCTTTCCATGTACATGACATTGAAACATTCATTCATTCATTGACATTGTAACATTTTCGCTTGATTATTTTTTTTATCGTAAATCATCTTTTTTCTTTATAGATTATTTAAAATAAAATCAAGATTACTCGGTTTTTATGTCCAAAATAAGTATTCACAGTAAGAAAATATAGTTTATTATCCAGCCACAATATATATTTTCGTCTAGATCAATTATTACTTTAGTTATAAACGAAATAAGAATTGAGAATAACGCCATTTAGTTCCGTGCTCGAACGCGATCAAAGAACAATATTCAACTTTATTACTGAAGTGTAAAAGTCGTCACACACTTTTAAGATAATATAAAATATATATTATCTTCGATCACCACGTAGTGAAGATAATATATATTTTATCTTATAGGATTTTATAACACATATAACATAACATCACGCCAGTAATCCCCGAAGGGTTAGGCAGAGGTGTACCAATAGTACACCCACATATATTATAATATAATAACATAATATAATATTATCTTCAATGAGTGATGAATGTGATGAGCATTAGCGTTTAGCACATAGTAGAGTGGCGGGGTGCACGGGGCGGAGCTTGCGTGGAAATTAATTATTTATTTATTTTGTTAGAGTGCCTGGCCTTAATATTATGATAGTATTTGGATTTGTATGGAGGATAAATTGAAAAATAACCACATACTTAGCTATGAGTTCTACGACTTCTGGGAAATCTACCTATAGATACAAAAACGCAAACACGAAAAAAATCATTTGGGTAACACGAAATCGAAGATTGTAGGTAAGCTTGACGACTTTTAGGATATTGTCAATACTTCGTCCCATTCCAAGGAGATGTAGTGGTATTCTTCAATTTAACCTACTTGTAACAGATTTCCGCTGGTTGTTAAACTTATTGTCCGGGGTGGCGTACGTGCTCGTACACATCATGGATTGTGCCAGCCGCTCCAAGAACACCTAAGCCTTTTTTCTGAAAAAAAAAAGAGAAATTAAAATGATGATGATTCGTAATTGTAAATATAACAGATTTAATGGTCAATATTTAACAGATATTGAGAAAGTATTAGCTGCTATTAAAGCTACTGTAGCAAATATGTACAATTGAGAAGGTATACGGTAATAAAGCCCTTCGTGCATTTAACATAATAAAGGAAAGCAGTGCATTCTGAAAGCCCAGCACGAATAATGCAGGACTGATTGCTAGCCAGTAATCCAAACAAGTGTTGTTTTGCGTCAGCCATCAACGGACAGGATGAAAGGACAGTGCGCACCGTTACAGAATTATGTTTTGTAGGTATCTACCTAATGTACATAGGTATGCTTAGGTAAGATGAGGTGAACTGACCTGCAGGGATAAATGGGGACAAAACTGAAAAAGGATTTCTATGAGTTTGCCGCAAAGGTGGACTCAATAATACCAAACAATATCCTTGTTGTCAAGTTGACATCTTTTCCTGGTCTTATCCTCCATTTATACGTGCAGTCCAATTTAACCAATTTTACAATAATACTAGCTTTTACCCGCGGTTTCAAACGAAATTCCGCGGGAAAATATACCACGGGAACGTAAAGTACCCAGTAAAGTCGTATAGTCCTATTCAGCCGTTTTGGCGTCAACTTGGAACATCATCCAGACAAACAGACAAAATTTCAAACATAGAAAAACTATATTTTCGGCAACAGGCTCGTTCCCACATCTCGTATAAATTATTTTTTTTCAAAAATATTCTCATGTAGGTACAGTTTTGACTTCGTTATTATTTCCTTAATTTTTTAATTAAGGAAATAATAATTAATTTTAATTTTAATTTGTTTCATTTCATTATAATTATGTATGGATAATTTACTAGTGCCCCACCCTGCTGCGCATGGGCACACTGGCGGCATGTCAAAACATCGAGATTTCTGTGCTATATTTAAGTTGAATATGACGCGACACGAAAGGCGTGTTAAATACTATAATATAATATTGTACAGTAGAAGCAGATACATACCAGCACCGATCCGCCCTTTTCAATGGTGCTGAGTGTAACCTTAGGTTCAGCTTCCACGCTCAGCATCACAGCCAGAGCAACGAACACGAAGAAAAATACTTTGAGGAAATACATGTTTGAAAAGTTTATTTTACTTTTAAGTATTTGTGTATCTACACTTCGAATTGCGACACACGAATTGTGTCTTATTGGTGCTTGCCGAATCTTTTATAGGTATTGATTGGGGTATCATTCAGCTGGCGTCTGTGTTAATTTGGTTGACATATTCAAAAAACCCTGCTCCCAATAATTACATTTTAAGTATAAGGGCCAATCTCTCGTAGTTAAAATACAATTACAGTCCATTTACTAATGTTTTTTTTATCTATTAATGAACGTGTAACGATGTGTGTAATTAACGATTTTTAACGAATCACTTCTTAGTACCTTTATATCGAAATTGCTGCGAGTTGGTCATTATGTAGAGGCATATTTTTAAACATTATTCTACTTGAATGTCTATTTTTATATGGATAAAAATATATTCGTTGAAATGTAATTTACATTGCGGATTGCTATCATCTGTTTGAAAGTCTCCTCCGAACCAGATGATAGCAAGTCACTCTAGCAGCTCTGCTATTGCTTCAATCTGTTGTTTTTGATATGGCTATAAGTCTCTGATAAGTTTTCCTAAACCCTTCTGACACGTTCAGTGTCAGGAGCCCTCTTGGAGGGTTCACCTAGTCGTATATGGGATGCCGGGAACCCTTGCGGAGGGCTCATTTTAAACGTAGGTTTTTCTTAGCGAATAAAGCATTATAAACCGTGAAAATAAAATCTGATGTATAGTAAATGCGTTGGTTTTAAAATCCAAGCATATTTAAAAAAAAACTTTTTTGACGGTTGTGTTCTATGAAAAGTTGGTGGAGTTGAAAGTGTTAAAAATAAAGTAAAAACAAATATATGAAATGTACAGTAAGTATACACAAATTAAACTTTACGAGTCTTCTTCACTTCACGTGGTCAATTTAACTTCACTTACTGCTACTACAGCATGTCGGTACGGACATGTCGGTGACGCGAACTCGAAAATCTTTGATGTTGGTTTTTTCACTATCACTATTTGCCTATAGGTACCTACTACTACATAAGTAGTTCACTATTGGAAAAAACATCTTCGCAATTTCCTGTGACTATACCTCCATTGCAAAATAAATGGAATAGGTACACTGATTGCAATCAATTGAAACTTTGTTTGAATTCAACATCAACAATGCCGTACGTGGCACGAAGCTTACCTACATATTTAGAGAGCAATTTTAGAACGATACCAATTGTTGAAGTTTGTAAACAGAGGTGTACCATATTTGTATAAGCAGGTTGGTTTGCACAAGAGCTCAACACACTAAAGTGTGCAATGTTTTTCATTTATATACGTATTTTTTTAGCTCTCTTTCAATGAAACGCAGTACAACAAAAGCGTGTGTGTGTTCCTTTCTTGAGAAGGGTCCAGATGGGCGTTGGGACTGGGCGGCTGTGACTGGGTTGTGGAGGTCAGTTAGGAAGTCGCTCCATGTAAAATACTGGTATTACTGGCATCCGGTTAAACTAGAAGCCGACCCCAACGTTGGGAAAAGGCCAGGCTGATTGATTGCAGAGGCGATATTATATTACCCCTGGAAGGTTTACCTAATAAATATTGTTGACTACGATGTCTGTTCTCTTAACTTAAACCAGTACTCATAACACTCTTACTCAATTTTCAACTTTACCTTCAGTTTAACCGTGTTTATGCCATGGCTTCCGCGACAGTTTCTCTGAAAACTTCATGGAAATTGTTCTCGCGTCGCGGTTGCCTTCGCGAACCATTTCACCTAAGTTTTGATAGGTTTTTACAGATCGCTCTGAACTACCTAAATCACGTTTTAATTCTGTTACAGAGAAAAGGATTTGGCGTTCTTGGAGCGATTAGTACAGCCCATGATGTGCGGCAACCAATATATGTAACTTAAGGATGACACAACATTATTTAAACTCAGCATAAAAACTAATAAAAAATATTTTTGTATTGAAAACTTCGAAGTTTAGTTATCGTATTTCCAAAAATCTTACAATTTCAGTCATATCTCGTAGGTGGGCAAAGAGAATATAACCAATAGAGAGCGTATAAGCCGATTTCTTCTAAGTACACGACTCACTACCGCGGGCCGGGGGACGAGGAAGAATGCGCGGCTGCAATTGGTCAGTTCAAGGTCAAGTTGCGTAGGTATGTCTGATTAGGGATTGCTCTACTTGATTAAGGGAAAATAGTCGATATCGATAAAATGGATTTTAACTTTATAAAAAATGCTCAATAAAAATCACATTTATATTTAATCGAAATCAGTCAGTTGCAAAAAGAAAAACAAGTATCCTCTTGTTATTGATTTTTAAAATGAATTAATTTGGTATATGTTTTTCGAATTAGTTTAGGGTCCTGACTATTCTTGGTAAAAAATTATAAACGAGCGTCTACATATTTCTGAATTATGCATCTTGCTAATTCAATCAAATGATTTGTTGATTCTATTTCATATTACACAGATGAAAAAACTGAGAACCTCCTCCTTTTTTTAAAGTCGGGTAAAAGTAGATAGGTATTTAATGACAGTATCTCAATTGAATAAAAATTTAATTAAGTTTATTTTTATTAGTATCGATATCGAATTTAGCCATTAAAGGTAACAGCACAGATTTTTACGATAAAAATACAAAGGGAAAGAAAGGGATAAAACAATTAGAATTCCCTAATGAAAGAAAGGGACTTTTCCAAAAGACATCAACGCGCGACTCATCCGTGTGCTCGGTCACCCAACCACCATTTTAAATAGACCCCTGCGGTGGCTCATAATAAAAATAGTTTTCATAGTGTTTATTTACCGATGAAAATTTATGGCATCCTTTTTGTAACTAAATGTCTTGGAATGTTTCCCACACCACTTCACCGCGCATGAAGGCAATTTTATGCGTTATAAATTACATAAAAAATTATAACAATTTGTAATTATTTAGCGTGCACACAGGTCTAACACTTGGTCACAACTAGAATGGTTACTAGTACCTTATCCTATACATAGGCGACAAAATACTAATACTTTTCGAGCGGCGGGGAACTGTATGCGCAGTCAAGTGGTTTTATAGTCTTTGTAGGTGGGTATTTTTTTCAAATTAACGCAACAATTAAATACAGATTCTTGCGTATAACTGACCGTGTCTAAATGAAAATAAAAAGTATGAGCACTGGAAAAATATCATGACTAACTCCATTTACCTACCTTTTAGTTTGTTCAGAATTAACTATGTACATAAATAACAGCGTATAGGTACTTACCTAATTGATAAATAAAAATAATATATATAGGTACATCAATATTATTTTGATACCTAATCGTATCCCTATTGAAGGTAATTTCGATTCTTCCAAATTAATATAATTCAGGGATCCATCGTCATCCCAAAATGGCGATAATCCGCACCTTCACAATTTCACGGAGACAGTTTAATCAGTGTTATGAAAGTAATAAAATGACGCAATAACTTTTTAATTCGTTTAGCGTTGGGATAATTAAATATATTGTCCCTTCCCAACTTTTTGAAACCAAATTTGTTAATTGGCTAACTGGGTCCCGTGTAGTAAAGTTATCCATACTTTTAGTAGTTATAAATTTGTTTTCGTATTGTACCATTGATTAAACTGTTAGATGAAACTATGAACAAAACCGGCACCGGCAACCGGAGTATTAATAGGTTGACTTAGTAACATTAAGTAGTTACGTACGGTCAGCGACAAAAGTCAATTGACACTGCTAGTTTTACACACATCATCTAATATTAGTATTTAATTTTATATTTTCGGGTATTCCCCTGACACGCGAACTTGGTCTCCGTGATTTTATTCCGATTAACGGTTAAAATGTCCAAATTTAATGTCGAATCAGCGTTCAACGATTTGATGAAGAAAGTGACAGCGTTGACAGCAAAAATTACGGCTCAAACAGCGGTGGTTGAGTCGCAAAACAAGAAAATTGAAGATCAGCAGCAGATGATCGCAAATTATTTTGTCACAATCACGGAACAGACGAGGGTACTTGCAGATTTATCCACTAAAATTGAGAAGATCGAAGTTCACGTTGCTTCAATGAATACTCCGAAGATCGAGATGGAAAAAACAGTTGGGATACCTTCTACGCAGCGTACGAGTGAGATAGACATTGGAAGTGTGGCTAAGGAACCGCGCGAAAAGGTAACGGAACGTGCGCGCCGAGCGACTGAGCGAGCCAAGAATAAGGCTGCATCCACACTGCAGAAAACCAGCGAGAGTTTATCGGAAACCGCTGAGACAGTATCGGAGGATAACGTTGTTTCCGAAGAATGGAAAGTAGTAGCTGATAAAAAACGAACAAAAAAGGTTACTGCCATACAAAAAGGAGGAAACACTCAAATTGCTACACTTCAAGCAATTCAGAAGAAGAAGTTTTTGCACGTTTGGTCACTACATCCAGACACAACGGAGAAGGCAATAGGTGAACATGTGAAGGGAATCTGTGGATCGGCAGATATAAAAGTTGAACAAATTGTTCCAAAAAGTGCAAGAGACTATGCGTCATTTATGATTGGAGTTCCGGAATCCCTTTTTGATAAATTGAATAACGTGGACAGTTGGCCATTAAATACGCAATTCAGCCAATGGGTGTGGTTTCGAAACTACCGTAAACCATCAAAAGGAAATCAAACCCAGCAATAAGGGCATTCAAGTGTACTATCAGAATGTTAGAGGATTACGAACGAAAACAAATACGTTCCATAATAATTTACTGGCATCGACATATGATCTCTTTGCAATTACAGAGTCAGGTCTCAATAAAAGTATTCATGACGGAGAATTAATTCCAACTCAATTCAACATAATACGATGTGATCGAGCAGACGGGCGAAAAAAAGGTGGAGTATTTTTGGCGGCTTCCCCGCGTTTTGGTTTAAATCGCGTTTCTGTTGACAATGTGGACAAAGCCTTATTTGAGATTGTATGTGCGACGGTACACAGAAAAAATAATTTTCTGTTCTTGTGTTGTGTTGTTTACATTCCGCCTAAATGTGATGCTACTGAGTATATGCATTTATTTCATATATTAGAGAATGTTTGTGTTAAACATAACAAAGTTTTAGTGATGGGTGATTTTAATATGCCGTCTACGACGGTGGAAATTCAAAGTTATTTGGAATATTTTATTGCCTACGGTGGATTTCGGCAGGTAAATAATATTGTTAATATTAATGATCGTACCTTAGATTTAGTATTCTCTACGTTTGAGTTAAGTGACTTAGGGGTACAACTCTCGGAGGAACCTTTAGTTATTATTGATACACAACATCCGCCGTTGGTAATTAGCGCCAGGCTTTCTCATCGGGAACCAGAGGGTAACCGTGAGCTTTCTCAGAATGAAAGTGTCTCGTCACTCAATAGACACAGGTGGAATTTTAATAAAGCTGATTTTCTGGATTTGTATAATTCTTTTAGGCTAGTAAATTGGGAGTTCTTGTTTAACATTCAAAACTCCGAAGCGGCTTTAAATTACTTTTATAAAATAGTGAATGAGATCCTTGACGAATGCGTTCCTAAGAAAAATATGAAAGTAAATACGCATGGGTCAAGGTTTAGTTATCCATATTGGTACACACCTGATTTAATAAGGGATATCAAACATAAGTGGCGATATCACAAATTATATAAAACAACTGGATCCCAGAGTGATTATGAAATGTTTAGTTGTTTTCGAACACGGGTCAAATTAAAGATAACTTCAACCTATGAAGTCTACCAAAACAGACTTCAGAAGAACCTACAAGGGGATCCGAAATCGTTCTGGAACTATATTAGGACTAAACAATCGAATCGCAATAAACCCAAAGTCACAAAGGACGGCTTATTGCTGAAGGAGGAGGAGTGTGCGAATTTTTTTGCCTCGTATTTCCACTCGGTATACAGTGAAAAGCGGCCGGCGCTGGACCCAGTAGCCGCGGAGCGCGCGGGTGGCGAGACGGCGGGAGCGGCGCGCGTGCATGTTGACCGCCTCAGCGCGGGAGACCTGCGCGCGGCGCTCCTGCGTCTCAAGCCCAAACGCTCAGTAGGTCCGGACGGCATACCACCTTACATTGTCAAAGATTGTCGTATGGTTTTTGAGGAGCCCTTGTTGCACGTTTTCAGCTTGTGTTTGCGGGAGGGTCACTACCCGGACGAGTGGAAGATCACCAGAGTTATCCCAGTCCCTAAAGGGGGTACAGGCACTGACGTGAGTGGATACCGACCGGTGGCGGTGCTGTCGGCATTCGCTAAGGTATTTGAATCTGTGTTGCATAAAAGTATTTATACACAAGTGAGCTCACAACTGTCAGACGCTCAACACGGCTTTCGGCCGGGTCGCAGTACAGGGGGTAACTTGTTGTCATTTGTTAACTACCTGTCGCCCGTCATTGATGCCGGGGGGCAGGTGGATGTGGCGTATTTCGACTTCCGGAAAGCTTTTGACACCGTGGATAACGACATACTTTTGTGCAAACTCTCTGCAATAGGATTTACACCGCACTTGCTTAAGTTTTTTGCTAGTTACCTTGGCGAACGCCGACAGTACGTTGAGTTTGCGGGACATGAATCCAGACCTTATTACCGCGCTCCGGGGTAAGTCAAGGGAGTAATATTGGACCTTTGGAATTCATTTTAATAATTAATGATCTGCCAGCAGTCGTGAAAGAGACGAAGTGTCTACTGTTTGCAGATGACTTAAAATTATTCCTAAATGTTGAGGACACTGCAGACTGTAATAGGCTCCAGTCTGACATTGATAATGTACTCCAATGGAGTAAATCCAACAAGCTGCATTTTAATATTAAAAAGTGTTGTGTGATGAGCTATAGCCGCGCACGTGCTCCATTGCAGCATCAGTACGAGATGGACGGCGAAGTTATACCGCGCGTCTCACATGTACGAGATCTCGGTGTACAGATGGTGTCTGAGCTGACGTTTCGCAAACACATAGTTGAGATGTGCGGCAGGGCTTTCAGAAATCTCGGTTTTATCTTGAGACAGTGTAAGGAGTTTTCCGAAATTGCAGCTGTAAAAGTTTTATATAATGCACTTGTGAGGAGTCATCTCGAAACGAGTGCAATCATTTGGAACCCGCATGAAGGGAAATACAGCCTCATGTTGGAAAAAATTCAAAACAAATTTGCTAGGTTTCTTTACCATAAACAGTACGGGGTGTATCCCTTTTATCCTCTGATGTACCCGAGTCTGTTCGTCCTGGGCATGGTCGGGTACACCAGGCTGGCAGTAAGAAGAGACGTCGCGCTGGTCAAGTACGTGGCTCGCGTACTGCTAGGGTTGCTCCACAACCCGGAGGTGCTGGCAGCGCTGCGGCTGCTCGCGCCGGACGGGTGCGTAGGTGCGCGCCGCCGCCCTGCTCTGTTAGACGTGCCAGCGGCTAGGACTAACCTACTCAAGTTTACCCCTATGTCACGAGCCGCACGTATTATTAATATTATTACGGTATCGGAGGATATATTTGGGCAAAACCTGCCGAAATTCATGCAAATGGCTCAAATAATACTTGAAAGAAGTATGATATTATAATAATAGATATGTAATTATGTATAATTCTTTGGCATTTTGCTTACAGGCTATTTTTATTTTATTTTTTGTAAAAAAAAGTGTTACTTACAGACCTTGTAATTTATAACATCGCCTTGGATGAATCTGTAAAGGTGTTATAATTGTGATATAAATAAATAAATAAATAATAAAAAATAAATAAATATTGACACAAAGTTATTCGATTGATTGTACTTCAAAGATTTAAGATTCTTTTCTCAAACATGCTTGGAAATTCGAATATTATTTTGACAACCTTCTTCGAGATAAATCGAAATTGCTGTACTGGTCAAAAACAAGCGAGTACGCGGCCGGCAATGTTATTATGAAAATCCATAACTGTCGTGTCGGCCAAATAAATTACTATGACAACTCATAGCTGTCGTGTTATTTAAAAATGGAACTATTTTGTTACTTCGACCCATGACAGCCAAGGAGTTAACTTATCAAAGATGTAAAGGACGCCGAGCATGTTCGTATTTAGTTTAGAATATCTATAAGTAAGATCAAAACGTAAATTTAGAGTCATTGTTGAGACCCTATCTGTGCACCATGGCACAAGTAGCGGCGGGGTCTCGACGAACTTTTGTTGTTTTTATTGGAAAAAGTTAACTTGTAACTAGGTTTTTAGTATCTAATTAGAATCCAATTAGCATTTGAATAATGAAAATAGTATGTGTATTCCAATAAGAATCGTATAAGATTGCTAGAAATAATGTTTGTTCAGAAATTAATATGTGTGAAAAAGTTTGGTAATAATTACGTAACTTGAAAATGAGAATTTTTGTTTGTTAAGATATCAGCTTGAAATTAGTGTCAAATGAAAGGTCTAGACTCAAAACCATTTGTGGCGTTTAAATCATGTAAATCGGTCCACGGCTTTCTTAGATATCTTAAGATTTGTGTAATGAAAATGTGTCACAATCAGAGTGGCAACAGTCTATGTTCTGGAAAGTTTTTTATACGTCTAGTTAAGGAAAATCTGGTTATGTAATTAGACTAAGGTGTAAATAAACTGTATTGTGGGTAAAAACTGTAACGATCCGACGATGGGAACTACCAAAAACAGGGTTATGCGTAACGAGGACATAGCGAAAATTAGAAGTTGAATTGTTTCAAAAATCAAGGGCCTCGTTACGGTAACAAGCGCTTAGCGCATTTAGTATAAAAGGCGGACCATTGGGCCGGAACGTTACAGTCGGATCCCAGCTCTCAACAAGGAAACAAGCCAAGAATAAATCAAGAAAATTCGAAGAAGTCTTTTAATTCAAGTCTTCCCTACATCATACAGTCCACTTCAAAAGATTTTATTTAAATTTCGAACTGGCTCAGCAAATCTAAGTTGTAAAGAAGAAACAAATGAACATAATGGCGCGTGAAATTTTTTTATTTGTTCGTCATTGATTCTGGAATTTACAGCACTTAGTTTGAATTTCCGCGCATTGTTTGAGAAAATACTATACAAGCCTTGGCTGCAACCAGGCATTGATGGACTTACGTATTTGTTTGTGCCTCGGCGAAACGATCGTTCATCAATGCCCTAATTGCTGGCCACGACAGTAATGTTTCTTACTTCTTTTCCGATTTTATTTAAATATTTAGCTTAGTAATTGTTCTTTTGTCGCTAATCGTTAGTACAAGCCAAAGACGAGCCTATTGCCATTAACCGGGTACAAATACAGCCTTCTTTCGAAAACGTCCAGCAATAATGTTTGAAATCGAATTAAACTAAACTATTAATTATATTTCCAGAGCCTATTATACGGCTCACGTTAAACAACAGGCCAACCCGAATATTTTATTTATCGTTTTAAATAGGCTCTGGAAATATAATTAATGAGCAAATCACAATGTTCGATTGGACTCATTCGAATTCTTTGAGTGGCGCGACCGCCAGCGGCAATGAAAAAGAGTTTATAAACAGAAATATTTTATGATATATTACCTATGCCAAACTGTAAATCCACTGTTATACTGGGTGTTACATACGAGTGGTACTTTGCCGACGAACAGAGGTAGCTGTAGCTGATGTCCGCGGCCCCCGCTGACGCTGATCTTCGACCTGCAGGGTCGACTGCAGTCGCCGTCGCGTCTACGGCCCCGTTCACGGCCTCGGACAGCGCGACTTGTGTCAAGTGACTCGCGCGTGCGTCTCCTGTTTTACAAGTAAATTATAAGTCCTGTAGCGGTAGCTCGTGGCATGCTCTAAACAACTTCTTTCATTTTTTTTCTCTACAATCGCTGTTGCAAGACACCTGTCGCTTGACCGTGTAACTTGTGGCCATGGAATAAGGTAGCGGTGGCAGCCGCCCAGTCCCAACGCCCATCTGGACCCTTCTCAAGAAAGGAACACACACACGCTTTTGTTGTACTGCGTTTCATTGAAAGAGAGCTAAAAAAATACGTATATAAATGAAAAACATTGCACACTTTAGTGTGTTGAGCTCTTGTGCAAACCAACCTGCTTATACAAATATGGTACACCTCTGTTTACAAACTTCAACAATTGGTATCGTTCTAAAATTGCTCTCTAAATATGTAGGTAAGCTTCGTGCCACGTACGGCATTGTTGATGTTGAATTCAAACAAAGCTTCAATTGATTGCAATCAGTGTACCTATTCCATTTATTTTGCAATGGAGGTATAGTCACAGGAAATTGCGAAGATGTTTTTTCCAATAGTGAACTACTTATGTAGTAGTAGGTACCTATAGGCAAATAGTGATAGTGAAAAAACCAACATCAAAGATTTTCGAGTTCGCGTCACCGACATGTCCGTACCGACATGCTGTAGTAGCAGTAAGTGAAGTTAAATTGACCACGTGAAGTGAAGAAGACTCGTAAAGTTTAATTTGTGTATACTTACTGTACATTTCATATATTTGTTTTTACTTTATTTTTAACACTTTCAACTCCACCTACTTTTCATAGAACACAACCGTCAAAAAAGAATTTAAAAAAAATATGCTTGGATTTTAAAACCAACGCATTTACTATACATCAGATTTTATTTTCACGGTTTATAATGCTTTATTCGCTAAGAAAAACCTACGTTTAAAATGAGCCCTCCGCAAGGGTTCCCGGCATCCCATATACGACTAGGTGAACCCTCCAAGAGGGCTCCTGACACTGAACGTGTCAGAAGGGTTTAGAAAAACTTATCAGAGACTTATAGCCATATCAAAAACAACAGATTGAAGCAATAGCAGAGCTGCTAGAGTGATTTGCTATCATCTGGTTCGGAGGGGACTTTCAAACAGATGATAGCAATCCGCAATGTAAATTACATTTCAACGAATATATTTTTATCCATATAAAAATAGACATTCAAGTAGAATAATGTTTAAAAATATGCCTCTACATAATGACCAACTCGCAGCAATTTCGATAAAAAGGTACTAAGAAGTGATTCGTTAAAAATCGTTAATTACACACATCGTAACACGTTCATTAATAGATAAAAAAAACATTAGTAAATGGACTGTAATTGTATTTTAACTACGAGAGATTGGCCCTTATACTTAAAATTTAATTATTGGAACAGGGTATTTTGAATATGTCAACCAAATTAACAAAGACGCCAGCTGAATGATACCCCAATCAGTACCTATAAAAGATTCGGCAAGCACCAATAAGACACAATTCGTGTGTCGCAATTCGAAGTGTAGATACACAAATACTTAAAAGTAAAATAAACTTTTGAAACATGTATTTCCTCAAAGTATTTTTCTTCGTGTTCGTTGCTCTGGCTGTGATGCTGAGCGTGGAAGCTGAACCTGAAGTTATACTCAGCACCATTGAAAAGGGCGGATCGGTGCTGGTATGTATCTGCTTCTACTGTACAATATTATATTATAGTATTTAACACGCCTTTCGTGTCGCGTCATATTCAACTTAAATATAGCACAGAAATCTCGATGTTTTGACATGCCGCCATTGTGCCCATGCGCAGCAGGGTGGGGCACTAGTAAATTATCTATACATTTAAGGAAATAATAACGAAGTCAAAACTGTACATGAGAATATTTTTGAAAAAAAGGAATTTATACGAGCCCCCCTAGCCAAGTCACAAACGATAAACGTAAGCTCTCAGTAGTCTTTAATAGATTTTCAACTTTATGTTATTGCATATAAAGTTAAAAATCTATTGAAGATTACATAGCGTTTTCGTTCGTTCCGGTCGCTAACGCTCAGTAGTCTTTAATAGATTTTCAACTTTATGCTGTTAGATATAAAGTTGAAAATCTATTGGAGATTACTAAGCGTTCACGTTTATCGTTTGCAACTTGGCTAGGGGGGGAGGTATGGCAACGAGTCTGATGCCGAAAATATAGTTTTTCTATGTTTGAAATTTTGTCTGTTTGTCTGGATGATGTTCCAAGTTGACGCCAAAACGGCTGAATAGGACTATACGACTTTACTGGGTACTTTACGTTCCCTTGGTATATTTTCCCGCGGAATTTCGTTTGAAACCGCGGGTAAAAGCTAGTATTATTGTAAAATTGGTTAAATTGGACTGCACGTATAAATGGAGGATAAGACCAGGAAAAGATGTCAACTTGACAACAAGGATATTGTTTGGTATTATTGAGTCCACCTTTGTGGCAAACTCATAGAAATCCTTTTTCAGTTTTGTCCCCATTTATCCCTGCAGGTCAGTTCACCTCATCTTACCTAAGCATACCTATGTACATTAGGTAGATACCTACAAAACATAATTCTGTAACGGTGCGCACTGTCCTTTCATCCTGTCCGTTGATGGCTGACGCAAAACAACACTTGTTTGGATTACTGGCTAGCAATCAGTCCTGCATTATTCGTGCTGGGCTTTCAGAATGCACTGCTTTCCTTTATTATGTTAAATGCACGAAGGGCTTTATTACCTTATACCTTCTCAATTGTACATATTTGCTACAGTAGTTTTAATAGCAGCTAATACTTTCTCAATATCTGTTAAATATTGACCAAAAAATCTGTTATATTCACAATTACGAATCATCAACATTTTAATATCTTTTTTTTTTCAGAATAAAGCCGTTCTTGGAGCGGCTGACACAATCCATGATGTGTTCGAGCAAGTACTCCACCCCGAACAACTGTTACAATTAGGTTAAATTGAAGAATACTACTACATCTCCTTGGAATGGGACGAAGTGTTGACAATATCCTAAAAGTCGTCAGGCTTGCCCACAAACTTCGATTTCGTGTTTCCAAAATGATATTTTTCGTGTTTGCGTTTTTGTATCTATAGGTAGATTTCCCAGAAGTCGTAGAACTCATAGCTATGTATGTGGCTATTTTTCAATTTATCCTCCATACAAATCCAAATATTATCATACCTAATATTAAGGCCAGGCACTCTAACGATAAATAATTTCCACGCAAGCTCCGCCCCGTGCACCCCGCTACTCTACTATGTGCTAAACGCTAATGCTCATCACATTCATCACTCATTGAAGATAATATTATATTATATTATATTATAATATATCGCACCTTTAAAGTAAAACCGTTACTAAACGAAATTATAAAATTTTACAGGAGAGCCAATATTAGAAAACAGTCACAATTTTTTGTCAATAAAATCTGAGTGCAGGGTTCTTTAAGACATTTAATGAGGTCTTAATAAAGATCTCTGTTTACATTATGACACGTGATTTACGAAAGTATTTTTTTTTCATTTACAGTATTATTTATGTTGATTTATATTATTATAGTAACACTTTACCATTAATAATTTGTTCATTATGGTATATTACTATGAAATTACAGTGCAATTGATGTTACTAAATAGAAAACTATTAAAATTTCATATTAAATACATTAATATTATTTAACATTTAAATTAAAAATCACTAAGTTGGCATTTGCTGTGGTGTTATAATATTACCAAATAAAAAAACATTCCAAATTAATAGTGTTTTATTATAATTTAAAGAGAGATCCATACAATCATTTGGCATAGTTATTTATCAATCAGTCTTGAGAAATTTGTACCTTTAAATAACAGCATGTACGTATCTTACTATATTAACTACTTGTTATGTATCTTATTACATTTAGAATCAGTTTGACGAGGAACAAACCAATTGAACAAATAGCATTTTTCTTAATTTAACAAAGTTACAATCACAGCATTATTTCCCTATCCACGAAAGCTACTCAGGGCTAATCAAAGTTATGTTGACTTGTAGGTATCACTTAATTAGAATAATGAGGCAAACCTATTGCCATATAAAATGTTATATAAAAAATAAATCTCGTAAAAAACTTAAAAATAATCTTAGGTATTGTTTTTCTAAATCAATAATCATCAATAATAAGTTGTCTTATTACAATAATATCTCGTTTTAGTTTTGCTAAAACAAGATGCTGTTGTAATATGACATGACCCAAATTATTTTCTTCAACTAGTTGTACAGAAATACTATTTTGAGGAGTTGGGCTAAATAATACACGCCTAGATGGGGTTGCTGGTACATAATCAGGATCGCAATCTGCCTCATCAGGGGAAAAGTCCTTACCCGATTCAGACGCACTAGATGAAGATGATGAAGAAGAACTTGTTGATGATGAACTTGAAGATGATTTCGAGCTAGTTGAATTGGATCTTGCTCTACTGCTAGGACCTGGTCTGGTAAGGTCTTCTTCTGGAGTTAATTCTGGAAAATCAGTACCGCTCAAATATGGATTTGGTATTCCGTCATCAACTGGTTGAACATCAACTTCCATAGTATGACGAACGGACTGAGGTAGTGCTTGTTCTTGCAATAAAGAAGGAGATCTATAAGTATCGACAGTAATCGGATTTGCATCGCGTGAAAAATTATGATCCAGGTCGTCCATGGATATTAGTTTGGGGTTTTCAGTACTTAGGTACGGAATCTTTCTTAGATTCCATAGCCTCCAAAATGCGTGACAAACGTGGGTTCCGTAAATGCGCCATGACCTGAAGCAAGTGGTTTTATTATTATTATCGTATAATTATTATAATTGACATTTTAACTTAAATAAATTTAGTTACTTTAAGTACAACTTTTATTTATATTAGTAGTAAAGTGATACTAAAAGAAATGTGTAACGTTATTATTAACTGTTTCGTTATCTATGAAGTAAATTTTAATACTAGATGGAATTTAAACAAAATGTAATATTTTACTTCTAAAATTTTTATGCAAATTAACGTTGCGTAAAGAAATAAACTGTGACTAACATAAATATCCCACTATTGTAAATAAGGGTATGATTTAATTTACTCTTTACTTATTATAAAACTGTAACTAAACAAATGGTTACTCAAAAAAATAAAAGGCAAACTGTGACTATACAAACAGTAACATTTTATCAATGAAATTTTATTATGAATTGCGTAATTTCATAACACAAAAACTGTGTTTAAACAAATTGAAACACTTTTCCTATTAAAACAAATTAACAACTTATCTTTTCTGTGACATACAGCCGTGTTTATCCAAATAATGACACTGTTACTTTAAACTTCCGTCATCACTCTTCTACGAACATGTTCTTACTGATATAGACACAATATTGTATTTCGCGAGCCGATCACAACTCGGTTTAGTAACGCTTTAATTTACTGCTAGATGGCGTAAAATACAATATTTTACAAAAATGACAAGTTTATGTTGTAGTTTACGTATATTTTACATAGATGGCATTGATAACTCAATTCTTGAAATTTATTGTTTAGTAACGGTTTTAAATATATAGGTGTACTATTGGTACACCTCTGCCAAACCCTTCGGGGATTACTGGCGTGATGTTATGTGTGTTATAAAATCCTATAAGATAAAATATATATGGCGATCTGAAATATAATTATTAACAGAGTAGTATTCCTAATACGCACCGTCTAACATCGCGTTTTTTTAGAGATAAAATATTGCAGATATTTTTTTTAATAGAATTATCCCCGTCGATGGCAACACATGAAATGTCACTTTTCTTTTCGCGCGCATTCTGACATCGCAAGAAAAGTTCTCTCTCGTCAAAATATTAATTTAAAATAAGTTTATGATACTCTTTACTAACGTACTACTGCTAAATAACTATGCTATGTGATAGAAAGTGTATAAACTGCATCATTACGGGAAATCTGAGACGTACTAAGTCCATCGTTAGTGGAAATCTGAGACGGCCGCGGCGCTCATCAACGACACGAAGCACTCCAAGTCCTGACCAACATTGGAAGTACTTAGATTCTGAGGCCTCCCACAACCTTAATGCGTGAGAGTGCCTTGCTTCAACTGACCACCTTGTACGTGATACTGATAGTGTCTTATATAATATGATCACTATGGTGGACGGTAACACTGCTTATTGCATGTGTGCTGCAAACTTGTTAAAGCATTATCTCTCCAGTCGACACGAGATGTCCTCAGCAACGTTACCTCCACGTTACTAGCTGTATGAGAAGCTGCCAGAGAGGCACGAAATGCCCCTAGCTTGTAGCTGTACATAGCTAGCTGGTATGCCCTTGCCACCATTACCCCTCCAGTCGACACGAGATGTCTTCAGCAACGTTATTTCCACGTTACTAGCTGGATGAGAAAGTACCTACATTAACTTAAAAAGTTTGATTCTTTTAAAAGACTTTTGTTTGACAACATTTATTAATTCAGCGTGCTGAGCACAAACCCAAACAAAGGTTTTATGGCGAGTCTTACAAATTAAATATTGTTCAAAGCATTGTTTGAAGGACTTTCTTTTTAATTACCTTCTATTATTTCATCGTGAGCATATTCGATTCTATCTACATCTTCTTTGCTGGCAGTTTAGTGTAATTTGAATTATAAATTACCTGTTAATTATAAATTATGTTACTTTCCTTGATTGTAGAAAATCAAGGAAAGTAACATAATTTTTGGTTAACCAAACAAATATATTATAAAATGTCCAAATACGTCACTAATTGGACTTTACACCATCGCTTAATTTCAGTAAATATTAGATCAAAACGGTTTCATATTACCCTAACAAAATTATTTACCAACAACTGATAGTTTAGGTAGGTACAGTTTTTTTGACCTATGTCATATTTGCGATTTTTTATGTAATTTAGAATTAATGTTGGCAACAACTTTGCGGCAAAAACACGCTTCGACGCTTTACGTTGCGACGCGATAAGGTTTGTTTACGAACGCCGTTTACGAACATTTACATATTTTATTATATTCTGTATAAATTATACATAATATAATATTAAGCTGTATGTTTTAAACGTATTATGTAGGTAGACATACCTACATAATACGTTCAAAGATAGACAAATTCGAAAAAGAAGAAGATTAATTTTAGGATATCGGCGACGAGCGAACGGTAATGGTTTGATTATACGACACATCAGTAAACAATGAATTTGTAAATCCGCTCAAAAAATGGCTGACTTGGAATGTGAAATGTGTACAAAAAAAGGAAAAGCTACTTTTTCAAGAGTAATGATGTGAGAATGTATTACTTGCAGTTTACATTTTTTCTGAATTTTACTAACAGGCGTGTTTGACAACTTGGTATTTCAATTCAAACTTCTTTACGTTTTGATGCATGTCGTTACGCGATTGACTGCTGCGCTGCGTGTCACGGGTTCGATTCCCGTACGGAACAAATATTTGTATGACCTACATATAGTTGTTCCGGGTCTGGCTGTTTGTGTATGTGAGTTTAATTGTTTGTAAACGCACCCACGATACAAGAGTAAAACCTAGTGTAGGGCAAGGTTAAAAAAAAAAAAAATGCATGCAGCGTAGCTTGCTCTGCAGCACGATTGCTGCAGAAAATCGTAATTCAAACAAAAATTACGCTTGGAGGTTAATTTAATTGGTTTGGTTTGATGGGTTATATTTATATTAACAAATTATGGTAATATTATGTATCTACAGATAATGAATGACAAGAACACATCACCATTCCTTACAATATTTATGGCGCCTCTGGTGTCATCCTGTCGTTTTGTTCCTTAGTTCGTTAATGAAAAAAAACCGGCACAATGAAGGGTTCCGAAGTTGGATGAATTTATCTCAAAAACAAATTTAGCATTGTAGTTGAGAAACATGTTTCATGTGAAACTTTCATATGTATTTAGTAAAAAGCTATTGACATTAACAACAGACACTTCAAGCTATTTATTTGTATAGAAGATAGATGAATGAATAGATACAGATTTCATAGGTTTTTTTTTTTTTGCGCAGAACCCTAATTCAGTTTCTAAGAAATAAAATAGCCTCAGTTACTCCTTATAATAGGTATCAGCTACCGGCCAGTGAAGGTCCCGTCAAAATCAGTCCAGTCGTTTTAGAGATTAGCTGGAACAAACAGACAGACAAAAAAAGTGTTTTTGCAATGAATCTTTATCTTTAAAACAAAAATAAAAATTGTTTTTTTGTCGTATGTACCATATATACCAGGTTACTCAGAAAGTTATGCGACAAACAGTTTTTGTCCATGGGACACTGGCTGGTTTTCATGTCAATTAAAACTATGACTATTTATTACAAAAAAAAAACACAACATTCCAAATTTGAAATTCCCTCCACATTTTTTTACGAGCAAAATAATTAAAATATTCTCTCACTGAAAAATAGATTTTTAACGAGAATATTTTCGCGCAATGATTTTGTACGATTTCAAATGTCGACTAACCCGGAAGAATCGTTTAAAACACTTAAATGGCGTTCATAGACAAAAGCCTTTCTAAAGCGACTGTTTCCGCTGGTTCAGCGTGGTCAAGTAACTTTAGCGGACGAAGAAAGAAGTGGTCGGGCTATGACGGCTGTTACAGAAGAAAACGTGCGGGCTGTGAAAATTTTAATTCAAGAGAATAGGCGAATTACTTATGAAGAGATTTAGCTTAAACTGCACATTGGATCGAGAAGTGTGCATGACATTCTACACGGGCATTTTCGGGTAAGGAAGATAGTTCACACACACAATGCACAATCTAACGCAGGCTCAGAAGGAGGTTCGGGTAGAATGGTGCCGAGACATGATAGCAAAATTTGAAGCAGGCTCGTCTGTGCGTGTTTACGATATCATTAAGGGCGATGAATCAAGAATGTATCAGTATGATTTAGAAACGAAGCATCAATCGACCGTGTGGTTGTTTCAAAATGAACCAAAGCTTACCAAAGTGAAGCGAGCGAGAAGTGCGGGCAAAATGTTGAGCGCAAGTTTTTTTTCTTTGCCGCGTTATCTGGTGTCAGTGCCCTTACGAAACCAAGGAGCATCAATGCTGAATTGTACTAGTATGTCTATGTTATCACATGTTTGCCTGATGTTTTTTTTATGCTGCAAATGCAAGGGACCGAACACCGGCCTCCGTGGGTTAGGTACTGCTTCACCACGACAACGCTCACCCGGCGCTCAAAACAAGTGATTTTTTGGACACGAAAACCGGGCACCGGTCAAACCTCCTTACAGTTGCAATTTGTTTTCGTGCGACTTTTTTTGTTCCCCAAAATAAAAAATCTACTCAAAAAACAGTTTTCATCACGGGAATATGCACTGGCTGCATTTGAGAAGAGATGTCTGACGCGGACTGGAAAATGTGTTATGAAAATTGGTAATATAGAATGAAACTGTGACTATGAAACTGTGCAATATAGACACCAATGGAGAGTTCTTTAAAAATTAATGATACAAAAAAAATATAACTTGTAGCATATTTTTTTCTTAAAACGCAAAACTTTATACGCATTTAGTAAAAAGCTATTATTTTGACATTACAAACAGACACTTCAATTTTATTTATTTGTATCTTAATACATACACTGAATTTTACTATTATGTATAAAACATTGTTTATTTATTGAATGAGTTGTGGCAAACGGAATTAATACAGACATTACTCGTTTAAAAAGGGGTTAGCGTTTGATATAATAACAAAAGTTCTAATGATCATAGGACCTAATTTAATTTTTTTTTTTTTTTTTTAATATAACGATCAAATGATATAATGAATTATTGATATAATTTCATTTTACCTAATTTCATATGGTTGAACAGTTTATGTTATGCTCATTTGAAATAATATTCAATTAATATAATATTCAGTTGCTATAATATTCAAATTCTTTAATAACGTTTAATATAATTTGTTAATAAGTTGAATCTGCTCCAAAACCGAATCATGCCACTCCGACTTTACGTAGTCTTTTGGCTCCTAGCCCTTTTGTTTTTTTTTTTTTTTGGGTGGGAAATCATCAAATGACTCTTCCCGCTCTGGGTCGGGCGTGTCAGACTCTTACTGACTAAAACCCACCCGTGTTCCTTCTCTTGCCTGTGCAATGCCAGGGGGCCACGGTATCCCTTTCGGACTTTCCCGCAACCCCGGCAGGCAATGGTCTCATCGGACCCCTTCATTCGCTGACATCTCTTTGAGGCGCGCGTGGAACACAACGCGCCGTCGACCCGGGCTTGGTCCTTACCGGACGGCGAGCTACCCATTGCTCACCGTCCGCAAGCCCGCGCCTACGGTGGCCGGGAATCGGCAATCGATTCCCGACGCCCAGGGCGTCACCTTCTGCGGCGGCTAGGGGCGTGAGGGCGCGAAATTTGCCTCCCCCTCACGCATGTCCTCTCGGTCCGTACCATGGCCTGGACCAGGGCCGGACGCGAGAGATCCCCCGCCACCGATCGCCGGGCGTTTCCTCCCGCCTTATCCGAAACAGGTACCTCCCGAAACAGCCGTGTCCGGTGAGGACCTGCGTCAGGCGGAAGGTGAGGACGCCGTGGCACCTCTCCAGCCACTCCTCAAAGAGGGAACTTATCGCCGCAATAGTGGCGTGCCCAGCACTGGGTTGCGACAATCGCACTCTCCATGACGCCATGAGATCCCGTCGGAGCTCTGTCCGCTGTGCCGTGATTTCTCGTGGCATCGGAGTCAAGCCCTGGCGTTTCGCCTCCTCGCGCCACTCCCAAATATGCGCGAGGACTTTTGCCTCCAGATCCCATGGCGGCAATCCGGCAAAGAGGCTCGCCGCCTCACCGGACACCGTGCGGTATCCCCGGACCAGCCAGGTGGCCATGACCCTCTGGGACGCGTTCAACCGGCGGGCAGGCCGCCGCCTCAACGAACGCGCCCACACCGGTGCCCCGGGCCATGGACTGCACGATCCCCGCGTATAGCCTCCGGTAGGAGGCTTTTAGACCCCCTAGATTGGGCAGGAGCCGCTTCAAGGCAGCCCCGGCCCGCTCCAGTCTGGGAGCCAAACGTCGGAAATGCTCCACGAAGTTCCAACGACTGTCGAGGACGAGTCCCAGGTACTTCATCGTCGACTCGTACTACGTCTACTCCTACCGTTATTTGGGAACCCGACGGTGGCGCGTTCCGAGGACCATGAAAACACATGGCCTCAGACTTGTGCAAGGCCACCTCGAGTCCCAACTGCTGGATTCTGGCCACGATTGTCGCAACCCCGTGTGTCGCTAGTTCGGCCACCGCCTGATGCGACCTCCCCTGCCAGGACCAACGTGTCGTCAGCGTAACAGACGACGCTGACGCCACTGGGGAGGTCGGCGCGCAGCACCCAGTCGTATCCGATGTCCCACAGATGCGATCCCCATCGGATCCCATGCTCATCCCCAGGACCGATCCCTGTGGGACACCGCACGACATCTCTCGCCAGTTCCACTCTCCCTGGTGACCGGGGTAGATGATGGCCCTGTCCGCCAAATCCGGCCCCACCCGCACCAGCCACCCGACGAGGCGGTCTGCAATGACTCTTTCAAAGAGCTTGCCCACCTCGTCAAGCAGCACGGTGGGCCGGTAAGCGGACGGAGAGTCCGCAGGGCGCCCCGGCTTCTTGATGAGGACCAGTTTCCCTGTCCTCCAACGAAGCGAAAACTGGCCCCTCTCCAAGCATGCGCTTAGGAGCCCCCTTAGTCGAGGCCCGAGAGCCTCTGAGGCCAGGACCCAGGCTTTCCCAGGTAAGCCGTGGGGTCCCGGGGCGGTATTTCTGGCATTCAGCCTACGTACCGCCACCCTCATCTCTACCTCGGTCACCTCCAGAGCATCGTCGTCGTCGTCGGCGGTGTGGTCCGCATCGGGCACCGCAGTAGACGGAGCCATGGGCGGGGAGGCATGTTCCCCTCTCGAAGGGAACAGAGCGCTCACTCCTGCTTGGAGGGCGGTATTCGCCAGTCTGTACCCCTCGTACAGCTTCGCCTGAATGACTTCCGTATCCGGAGGTCGAATACGGAGCCTGCGGTGCCTGGTGTACTGGCGTCGCGCAGTGACGCAGGCATTGCGCAGTGCCGGCAGCTGTCGCGACCACCAGTACACCTGGCGCGAAGCACGTCCGGGCTGGACCCGGGGCATTGCCACGTCACATATCTCGGACATGGCCTCCCGGAACCACTCCGCCTCGTCATTGATGTTGGCAGGCCTGTCCGGTGATGACACCCAGGCCTGCACGATAGAGGCTTCCAGGAGGAGCTCCCGGTCCAGCTGCTTCAGTGCCCACCGCGGACCACTCAGGGCCTGTCGGACCGGCACGCTCGAGGTCTGGGCGGAGAGGTCAAACCGGATGTACCGGTGATCGGAATACGTCTCCACCCCCTCCATGACGCGCCAGTCAATGACACGCGGAGACAGAGCGGGGCTGACGACCGAGATGTCCACCACTGATCCACCACTGATTCACCCCGCATCCGCACACACGTGGGGACAGAACCCCGGTTAAGGACGACCAGGCCTGTCTCCAGCGCCCGGTCCTCCACCATCCTGCCCCGTGTGTCCGTATACCGGGAACCCCAAGCCACATTCTTGGCATTGAATTCACCGAGGACGAGCACGGGGAGGGAACAGAACCCGACGACGACTCTTCACAACTCCGCAAGGGAGTTGTGGAACTCGGCGAGAGTTCGGTTCGGGGAGAAGTATGCCCCTACCACGACAATCTCCCCGAACCGTGCTGCAACGCAACCCCGTCCTCTCTTAACAGCCTCGAGGGACGGGGTACCGGCGGCGGCCGACGAAATTAGGGCCACTGAGCCGCTCAGGTCCTCCACCCAGTCATCCCTGGGCGGGACAAAGTACGACTCAGCGACCACGGCGATGTTAATCGACCACTTCGCCATGCTCTGGAGCAACAGATGCTGAGCTGCGGCGCAGTGGTTGATGTTCGTCTGGAGGAGGCGAAATGGAGCCATTATTGGCCCTCGATGTTAGCCCCCTCCTTAGCCCCCTGTGAGGGCCCTGCCACGGCGGCTGCGGCGGCGACGACGGCTGTAGAGGCGGCAACGGCGGCGGTAGCGGCGGTTGCGGCTGTGACGGCGGTGGCAGGTGGCTTACTTCTAGCCTTGGTGGCTGGCTTGCCAGCCGCCGCACATACGACGCAATGCGGCGTAGCTTCGCACGAGCCGGCCTTGTGACTGGGCTGACCACAGCGGTAACAATGACTGCTGCGGTCCACCTCCGAGGTGCATTTAGCTCCCACGTGGTTGTCCACATGGCAGCGGAAGCACCTTAGAGGTCTGGGTTCTAGCAGTTTGACCTGCGCGGAAACCCAGCCCACCAAAAGCCTTTGGCCCTCCACGGCTATTTCCTTTGCCGCCGACACGGGGCAGCTCACCTTAATGGCTCGCAACCCCGTGAAGTCAGGACGGAGGGTGCCTTTTTTTTTTTTTTTTTTTTTTTGTTCCGGGGTGGACAATCCTCATTGATGTCCTCCGCCTGGGGCGAGCGGAGGGGTCTGTCAGACTCTTACTGACTAAAAACCACCCCGGTGTTCCGTCTCACACCTACGCCGGGGGTCGCGGGAACGAAAAAATCCTCCGCAACCCCCGACTGGTGCCAGCCCGCCGCAGCAGGCCCCTCCTCCTTCATCACCGGCGCACCAGAACACATGGCACGCCGTGACCAACCCAGGGACCAAACCAGCACATGGGCGCCAGACAGTCCCTTGTCTGGGCGCCCTTGGCCCCTCCTCGACGGGTCAGATCATTGGCCCCGCCGACTACCAATTTTCGGCCGCAGAGGATAGGGAGAGCGGCCTACGCTATACCGACACTCCTCTTCCCCTGCGGCCCCACCGCGTTCGCCATCAGACGGTGGCAACCCCGTCAAGGCCGCGGCAGGGAGGGAGAGTGCTGTAACGCAATACACCTCTCCAGCCGCGGCCCCGAAACCGCAGCCGCGATGCCCCCGATACACGACATCGCGGCCCGCCTCAGTTGCGATGTCGCCATCGCAACCTACTCGTTGGCCGCTACGTCATGGGCTTGGGTCAAAAAGCCCTGACGAGCGGCCCCTCCTCGGGTTCCTCTTGGCTTCACCGTGGGTGCCCAACCCACGGCTAATGAGCCCCCCCGCAACGACAATGCGGGAACCCTTCGGGGGGGGGACGGAGGGTGCCTGCCCTAACCTGCTCGGCAGAGCACCCCGCAGTCCTAACGACAGCGGCCACCACCTGTCCCTCCGTCACGGAGTCGTCCAAGCCCATAATATGCATGTCTGCGCATTTGGTGGGCCTGGACACTCGGGCCTCGTCCGCATTTATTGACGCCCTAAGCCTTTCGGCCAGAGCGTCAGCGGCCGGGCCGCTTGCCGCACCGGGGACCTCCAGCATCCGGGCCCCAGTCGCCAGATCTCCTTGAGGTCCACCGTTGCCCCCACCTTGGCGAGCACGTCGCGGTAGGACACGCCCCTCTTCTCCGCCTCTGGCTGTAGTGTTATCACTACAGCTGCGGACTTCGGGGCGCGGAGCCTAGCCGCGACGCTTTGCTCCTTGCGCCGCTGCCGCCTCGCCTTTCTTTGAGCCGTCCTGTTCTTCTTCCCCGCTTTCCTCTTCTCGCCGGCTACTTGGCATTCGGCGTGAGCCGGTGCAGCTTTAGGAGGAGGCGGGGTCGGCTGTTTCGCCGCTAGGGCCGGGCCGCTTTGGCTCCTACCCCTAGAGTGTATATAAAAACCGGAGGCGCGGAGGGAGAGCAGCCCCCGCCCGCTGTAACAAAGCATAGGCACCGGCAGGCTTGCAAGCCGAAGCTGCGGAGGTGAGCATGGGTGCCTATCCCTTGTTACGTAAGGGCGAAGGGGTTGCACTTCCCGCAGCGCCGGAGACGATGCAGAAGCAACTTTATTGTTTTGAGGTTAGGTTACATTATAATTTGCTTTTCTCAAGAACGATGCGTTACCTTAGAAAATTTGTTAATATGAAAGTTAGGTCAAATGAATATTATATGTATAAAAAGAGCATTATACAATTTAAAAATTATATGAAATGAATGTTATATTATATAAAATTAGAATAAATAAAAATTATATGAAATATAACATTAGATCATATGAAAGTTAAGTCAAATGAAATTAGACTATCTGTTAGTATACCAAACATTACACACCCTTTAAAAAGAAGAGGGTAAGCTTGTCCTAAACTACACTACAAATTGCCAACATCATTTGCATTAAATTCAGAACGAAATACCTACTTAAACCATCTTTAAGCGAGCTGTCCACAACCAGCTAAACTAAGTAAGTGGTTCAATAAAGTTTCACCAAAACTCCATTGGCAAATTTTCATTTTACAACCAACATTTCGTATACAATTTATTTCGAAAACAACTTATTCAGTAAATGTATTATTTAATAAACACTCGTTTTACGAACATTTACTTGTCAAACAATTATTTTTACAAATGCATCAGATGATATTTAATCATGTATACATTTTTCATTTAGATTCATTAGTATAAATCACGTTTCTGCTAAACATCATTTAATTACACCTTACGTTTTTTACGTGCCGGATAACTAAATACTTCAATTTGTCGCGGCATTTTGTAAACGGTGTTTGAATTGTCCATCAAATGTTGTGGCGTGGTGTGTCTGGTTGTTGTGTGTTGTGGTTGTGGTGTTGTGGTGGTCATAGACTGACTAGCTAATTTAAATTTTCCTTAGGCATTTAGCAAAACCACCAGCGTTTGTAAAATGAAGAATCATACAATCTTCCTGCGACAGATACAGATTGATGTGGAGATTAATCGTCTATCAAATGCAATTGAAGCGATTGACAATATTACTACAATATAAATTGATGGCAATTTATCTTTTCGGGGACCCTCTAATGCTACTTGGCAGTAAAGCACCGTGTCAACTTTGGTGAAGTGAGCTGTCAATATAGTGTCATCCCTAGCATGAAGTGGAATGACAGTTCCCGTCAAGCTCACTTCAGCTAGGTTGTCACGGTGAAATATTTACAGAATAGACATGGAAACGGTTTTTTTTTTAAATAATGCATCAAGGTATCTGCCATCCTTACTAATATTATAAATTCTAAAGTTAGTTAGTTTGTTTGTTTGTTACTATTTCACGCTAAAACGGCTGATCAGATTTGGATGAAATTTGTCACATTAGTAGAACATGACCTGAGTTAGGACATAGGATACTTATATCCCAATATTACCACGGGCTTGGGACTTATGTGGGTGAAACCGCGGGGCGCAGTTAGTTTTGTATCAAAGACTTTTTGTATAAATGGTTCGGACCTGATAACGTCTTAGGCTGGAGTTAACTCGAAGATCTGATGAAACTGATTAAAGAATTAAACCTGTGTAATTAATTTGTAAATATTACTTATCGGTGTAAAGTCGGGCTAGTTAACAAGAGTTACAATAGGTAGGTACTTATTACATAAAGTTAGTTCATTATCACATCACTGACATGTAAAAAAAATGTTTGTGTAAAACCTACTTACAAAAATAAAATCATAAAGATCCGTTATGACTTCCATGACGTTGTACGTATACTTAGTTGAACATGCATGTTATTTAAGTTTTTATAAAAATATAAAAAAGGAAAGGAACAAGTTTTTATTTTCCATTAGGTATATACCTAGTCTTGCCTTAAATATTGTCACAAAGATTTTTTTTTTAATTGCAAATAGTATTTATTACTTTTACAGTGTGTTAGTTTAATACATAAATATAAAACAATTTAAAATATAAAAAGCTTATTCGAAGTGGTCTCCATTAGCTGCAATACAGTCCTTTAAACGTTGAGGCCAGTTATCAATAGAAGCACGCACTCTTTCCATGGGAAAATTCTTCACTGCCAATCGTATGGATTGTTTTAGGGACTCCAATGGCGTTTAGAGCGAGCCGTACTCCGTGCTCTAAAACTGACCATAAATCTTTTTTTTTTTTTTTTTTTTTAAACGTTGCCCCACACTAGGATTTTCTCCTGTATCGTGGGTGCGTTTACAAACATTTAAACTCACATACACAAACAGCCAGACCCGGAACAACTACTTGTAGGTCATACAAATATTTGTTCCGTGCGGGAATCGAACCTGCGACACGCAGTGCAGCAGTCAATTGCTTAACCACTGTGCCAACCGTGCCGTCGTTTATGACCCGGCGCCGAGTCTTGTTGGAAGGACCATACTTGGTTATTGAATATGGTGTTGTTATGGGGCTTAACTACCTTCTCAAGAATGGTATCTTGATACACTTGTGCCGATGTTTTGATACCTTTTTCACAAAAATATGTCTCTGTCACTCCTTCATAGCTAACACCCCACGAAACCATCACTGAAGTCGGATAATGCCCACGTTACACTCTGTCGACTAATTCTTTCTTCCTTAGAGCTTTGAGCATAAATATGGTCATTTTGTTTGTTAAAATGTTGCTCAATTGTAAAGATTTTCTCATCCGTAAACAAAAATTTTCTGTGACCTCCCTTTGCGTACCGCTTCAGTAGTTGTTTCGATTATACCACCCTATTTTTTTTTTAAATTATCAGTTAAAAAATGACCAGTGCGTCTCTTATAGGCTGCAAGTCCTAAGTCATCTTTTAAAATACGCGACATGGTTCTGGGTGCTATCTTCATCTCCTGAGATAAAATCTTTTGCTTTCAGACAGGATTTCTTCGAATTCTTTCCCTTACTGCTTTGACCACCGTTTTCGTACTTACGAACACTACGTGGACGGCTAGATCTTTTTCTGTCACAAACAGAGGAGGTCTCATTGTACCTATTAATAGCCCGGTACACAAACATTTGAATAATAAGTACCAAGCATAAGGAGAGTTTTAAAAATTGCATTTGGCTCCATACCAACTTTGTGTAATGCAATCACAGCGATTCGGTTCTCTCTACCAACCCACTCCATTTTAATATCGCAAAATATTGTACAATGTATTGACGCCAAAATTAGAAAGCTCAATGACCAAGCGTATTAAAATGACAGATTCCAAATTAAAATGTAATATCTTTCTTATTTTTAATTGTAACAGTATTTATGGCCAGACTAAGTAATGTAAGAAAAATAAGGAATTATTTTTCCACGTAGGGGATAATCACAAGATCGTATTATTCGCAGATGACACTTCCCTTATTTAAAAAAAAAAAGTCAGTTAGTCAAATTTGAACGAGTTAACGATGCACTCTCTAAAATTGTGCATTGGTTTAATGTAAATAACGAAAAAACTACTAAAATCCTTAGATTTTCAACGCCAAAGGTCAGGCAGCTAACTACCAATGTTCAAGTTAATGGAATAGAGTTGATCCCTGTTGAGTCAACAGTTTTTCTTGGCATAACTATTGACGGTAAATTACAATGGGGCCCACACATAGAAAAATTGTCAGGTAGGCTTAGTTCACACGCCAATGCTGTTAAAAAAATTAGACTGATAACTGACGTAGACACAGCCAGAATTGTTTATTTTAGTTATTTTCATAGTCGTATGTCTTATGGGATTCTTCCCTGGGGAACCTGTGCCGACATTAATACTATCTTTGTTCTACAGAAAAGGGCTATTCGAGCCATTTACAACCTAAGTCCGAGAGATTCCCTTCGAGAAAAAGTCTGAGAGATAAACATTCTGACTGTAGCCTCACGATATATTTTTGAAAACCTATTGTACTTGTATGAATACAAAAATATGTCAAATTTTATCAAAATGTCTGGTATTCATAGTTTAAATACCAGGAATAAACACAAACTTGCTGTACATCACACACGCCTCCACAGAGTAGGCAACTCGTTCATGGGTCAATCAATGTATACGCTTTTACAACAAATTTCCCACTGATATTCGAAACTTACACATTAAACTATTTAAAAGCTGTATTAAAACCAAACTTTACAAAAAAGGGTACTATAAAATTCCAGATTATTTATAAGATAAAAAAGCATGGGATTGAGGTGCTAGCTCGGCCAAACCTTGTGATAAAACCATAAAATTTGACATTTTTAATTATTATGTAAAATCATTAAAATATACCAGTTTTATATACATATTGACATTGTTGAAAATTATATAAAAAAAGACATGATAACTTTGTAAATTATTATATTGTTTTATTTATTGTGAATATGTTAAATACGTGGATATTTTATTTCCCCTCTTTCATTATTTCATGTCATTTCATTATATTTAAAACGAATAGTAGGATAAGGAAAAGGTTTTCAGTGGCTCATTGTTTTGGTTAAGTATAAGTTACTTTATGAGATTCCATGGATATTTAAGAGGAGGTGAAACAGTTACCACGCATACAATCAAAATTGAACTTTAGTACCCATATGGTTAATTATTATTGGATCTTTTTCTTTCCATGTACAAGACATTGACACATTCATTCATTGACATTGTAACATATTAGCATTTTTTTTTTTAATTATCTTTTTTTATAGATTATTTAAAATAAAATCAAGATTACTCGGTTTTTATGTCTAAAATAAGTATTCACAGTAAAAAAATATAGTTATATCCAGCTATAGTTATAGTTATTATCCAGCCACAATAATTATATATTTTCGTCTAGATCAATTTATTACTTTAGTTATAAACGAAATAAGAATTGAGAATAACGCCATTTAGTTCCGTGCTCAAACGCGATCAAAGAACATTATTCAACTTTATTACTGAAGTGTAAAGGTCATCACACACTTTTAAGATAATATAAAATATATATTATCTTCGACCACCACACATAGTGAAGATAATTGGGAATCAAACGAGCTTACCTGTTAAGCGAAGTCTTGATTCTAATTTTATTTCATGGCGATCTGAAATATAATTATTAACAGAGTAGTATTCCTAATACACACCGTCTAACATCGCGTTTTTTTAGAGATAAAATATTGCAGATATTTTTTTAAATAGAATTATCCCCGTCGATGGCAACACATGAAATGTCACTTATTTTAGAGATCCTTTTAAGATAAGGAACAGGCTCTATTTTCTGTACAGAGTAGTTCCGCATACTTACATTCACTAGGTTTTCCTGAAAGGATAAGTGAATTAGGTAGTCTAATTATTGCAGCTTTGGGGCTGTTAGCTAGTGGCGGGTGGGTAATTATATTTCAGATCGCCATTCATAAAATTAGAATCAAGACTTCGCTTAACAGGTAAGCTCGTTTGATTCCCAATTTTATTTCATGGCGATCTGAAATATAATTATTAACAGAGTAGATGTTTAGAGTTGTCTGCAATAATTCAGCTAGTAAACTATCTAATTATAAATATTCTGGTTTATTGAATAGGTAATTTTATTTCCCCGATTAGCCTTGGTTATTAAGGAATAATAAGCTATTGTTAATCAGCATAAAAGCATAATCAACAGCAAGTGACCCCACATTGTGTCTCGATTGATGCCAGCTCTAAGTTGAGGTGCTGTATGTGTTGTCCTGTGAAGGGAAGAATGAATCACTCTCACTTTTATTATTCTTAGTTATAAACTTTAGGGTCACTTTAAAACGTTATTTGTTTTATTAGTCTACAGAGTCGGCATAAGGGCCAACTTCTTTGAGGTTTTTTTTTTTTTGTCGATAAGCTCATAATGATGTTGTGTATTTATGGTCAATTCCTGCAATTTGTGGGCCGCGTCACGTGGTGTTTCCAGGCGGTCCTCCATCCAAGTACTGATCACGCCCGGTGTTGCTTAACTTCGGCGATCTGACGATAACCGGTGTATTCAACGTAGTATGGGCGTTGGCTCATTGGTTAGAATTCAGACCCTTGTATCTTTACCGATAATGGGGCAAAAAGCCCCATAAGGTCTACTTTTAAGGTCTACCACAACTATTAATTTTGTTTTCAGTATTGAGTGATTCCTGTTATTGTAGTTAGTTGATTTATTTTTTTATTTACTATGACATGTTGGATGTTTGAATTTTTTTGTTTACTATGACAGATCAGCTCATGTTGTACTAGTTTTACGTTTTTCAATAGAACTGGTAAGTTTTCTTTATTATCATAAGAGTGAGTTTCTTGTGGTTTTAATATTTATTGGTTAATTGTTATTGATTGTGGCTATAAAGTTGTATGCTTGAGTTTGTTAAATGTATCTCTTTGTTTATCAAATAGAGTAAATAGAAATTCATGTCAGTTAGAGATGATATTACTTTTGTTCTGGTTTTATTTTGGTGGAAGTGAACATTGACATTGTCAGGTATTTTGTTCCTTCGGCCAGGTGAGTCAACATTTTGTTTTGTGCTTATGTTCTTCATAAGCATAGGATCAGTCACTGCTTTTCCTATGATAGAGGTAACGAGTGCAATTTGTTTCTGGGATATGTCAATCCCTTGTTCCCTCCGTTTAGGGGAATCTGGGAGTAAGGCATATGCCTTATGAGTAAATATGAGCATGGAATGGTACTTTGTAGGGGTTTGGTCCATGAGTAATTTGTCATCAGCCATTGTATCATATTAACATAGTATCTTGTACTAGTATTTGAGTGTATGAGTGTAAAATTACACAATTTTGCATTGTTTTTAATTTATGAAATAAATATCATTTATCAATTTGTATCAGGATAATTAAGTCACCTAGTGCTTAGGTAAGTTACTGAGTATCTTGTACACGGTGATTTCTTTTAATTAGGTATATTTGTTTGTTAAAAGTAGCAACTCAGCGGTATAGCCATGAATATAAATATATTGGCATTTTAATGGGCTGCAGCTGGTGTTTATATCCGTAGCGGGCATGTGTAACATTAGCTGGTAAGAGGTAATCAGTCAAGACAAGGTGAGCTTTGATAATATTATCATCCTTGATGTGAAGCTAGATCATGCATGGTCCTGGTTTAAATGATATGAGCATCTCGTGCTAAGCATGTGCCGACCATGTCAAATATGTACCAACTGGCAACGTAGAGTCAATATTGTTAAGAGTATCCCGTACTCGCTGATAATAATCCAATTGGCGGGGTAGAATCCCTCGCTATAGGGAGTATAATGCTTTTGAAAGTTTATATATAACGCACAGACGATGTGCAGGGAAGGCTGAGCATGTACCCAGTATGTCAAATATGTACCAGCTAGCAACATAAAAACAATGTTGTTAAGAGTATCCCGTACTCGCTGATAACAATCCAGATAGTGGGGTGGAATCCTTCACTATAGCACGGTATTATTATCATACAGTATGGTAACTCGGCCGTATCTTGGAAATAAATGCCTACAGCCGCGCGGTACGTAAACATGCGATAGGGCTCCTCCAGCATTTTAAATTTGCCTACTTTGTGTTTCCATTTAGTTTAGTGATTGTAAATATACTTTTTATATAAACAAATAAAATACTTTGTGAATTTAATGGGAAATGTTCAATAAAAATGCGTTGTTTTTTGACTGGTAGATTTAATTAAAAAAACATGTTTATGTTTGAAATCGGTCTTATAAATTTGCGACCGAAAAATATTTGCGCCCCGACTGAGACGTACGAAATGCTTTATTATTAAAAATATTAATCTGAAATACTTAATCTGAGAAAATTTCAACTATCTAGTGACTGACAGACGGACAAATTTATTTTTTCTAGCACTATCTATAGATTTTACATGAGTAATAATCATGCATTTTAAATTTCCAATGTATTAAACGACATAAGAAAGCCTTTTCTAGACATAAAAAATAGTTGTTTGATCGCCATTTTTGTAATAATTTATAAGTTCACCATATTTTCTAAAATAAAGTTATTTAAAGCACTTTAAAGCAAAATGAGTTTTAAATTTTACTTCACTAAGTTAAGATCGAATTGCATGCAATTCAATATTGATAGTTTTAATTAAGTATTGTAGATATCTCTAAGTCTATTTAATGATCTGAAGTCAACCTACAAGATATCTTGAAATCAGTGTTTAGAGTTCTGCAAAACCACATTCTTAAATAGGGTTAAAGTTTATCTAAACTGTAGTATTAACTCTTTCTTAACTCTTTTTTAAATTATGTGCCCACTTTTACTTAACTGACCCTTGGAGTGTATCTTGGAGATATCTTGAGGGACATATTACTTTTAGCCGAGACAACAGCTGGAATTCGTTACTTGCCTTCAAGATATCTAAAATGCCTTTATAGGACATTTGATTGCTACTTGGGTTATGCCTTTATTTCAAGTTTCATTATATTACAAGAGCCTCCACAGAGACGAGGCCTGTGTGCCAGCAATGGGAACATTATCTTAGGCTGATTAGTGATTATGTATAATTATGCGATATAACAAGACTGAAATCATCAGATATGGTAATGTTTATGGGACCAAAAGCATCCCCGTCGGTAAAATGTTCAGCGCAAAAGGGTTCAGGGTGAAAATTGAGCTAATTTTCCTTTAATTTAATCGTTAAAGCTGCTTCGGTATAATTGAGTTTCCAAAAATAATAATTATAAACAAACAACTACATACTCAAACATTTGTATCCATATTGCGCATAACTTAAGTAATCCTCTTTATTATGACTAATATCAATGGAAGATTCAAACGTATTTCTACAAGTCTTAAATACCTATTACAGGTAGTAAAAATACTTCTTTACAATATGGGACGTTTTCGTAAAAAACAAAATGTTCATAAAAAAAAAAATACACGGGAATCTTTATTTTGGTGGTTAGGCTTAGTAAAGTACCTTCCGGTTAGTATATGTAACATTGTGTACATATTGTGGTTTGCTCAATGCAGCTGGCATCAGTGGGTAACTACGCATGACGTAAACGCTTCTATGAAACATCTGAAACAGTTCCACTTACTTTATCCTTATTCTTCTGTGTGCTTTTCCGTACAAACTTCATCTAAACTTAGTGTTACTGACTAATATGAAAAACCCTCACATGAATCGTAATGTTAACTTTTGTAAATATATATAAAGGGACTTTGAATTGGATCAATCATCATTCGACGTTGCGCTTCTTCAGTTAAACAAACGTTAATTGTTATAAACATTTACCTTTCATCATGAAGCTGTTCGGTCTCGTAGTGCTGGTGATGGCAGTGCTGGCGCTGATGTCGGGCGGGGCTAGCGCCAGCCCTAAGGGCATCGGCGGCGCTATCAAGAAGGGCGGCAAAGTTATTGTGAGTATTCTTTTCATACTTTAATGTTTGTCTTAATATTTCGGTGTCACCAGATAACAGTTTTTCTTTTTGTTTCGACTCTGGATATATATAGTTCTGGATATATAGCCTATATAATATAATCACGATGACTTCAAAACGAATTTTACGCTTTAATAAATCAGAACAATCGATAAATAATGGTAAATTCATGGGTGATTTCGATTTTCGACTCAATACTAACTAAATCTTGCACCTTCCTACCACTTATTTCAGATGTTTTTATGATTTTTTTTTTCTTTCAGAAACATGGACTCGGCGCCATCGGTGTCATAGGAACTGGCCACCAAATATATCAAGAATCAAAACAGCAGTAGAAAATGTCCCTTCACCGCATTTATATAATTCTAACGTACTTTAGCCATTTATTAAAATAAATTATGTCTCTGTAAATGAAATGATTTAATTTTAAAACTCAGTTGCTACATCGCTAATCGCTAAAAAAAAATCTACTGTTCCGTACATTTTGACTAGCTGTGCGCAATTTTTAGGGAACAACTGATTTTTTTGTGAAAGTTGTTCATAATGTACATTAACCCCATAGAAGGATACGCATGAATTCAATTTCACCCTGTATAAATATCATAATTACCTACTATCCTTGTAACTAGCTACATAATCAAGCGGCACCTTTCATTATTGTTAATCGTGTATCGAACAGATATTATGCAAAAAAATATGCACTTGATCACATATACAATTTTAATATGTTTACTAAAAGAAAGAAACAAAGAAAGAAAAATATTACTACTACTAGAACTACTTAATATTACTAGGTAGCTACAAGCTGTGCGCCCGATAGGATTTCCCATCGGCAAAAATGACGAATTTTCAAAAATCCATTCTTAGTGCTGACCTTTATTATAAAAGGAATTCTTGTACAAACTTTCATGCACCTGGAACCAGTGGTAACCTTTGCATTGTGTGTCAGTGTTTATGAAGTAGACAGGCCATGTGGCCGATGGGATATCGCATCAGCAAAACTGACGCACTTCCACACATACGATCATCCCCTATATGAGGTGAGTTTCCGAAAATCTTTCTTTAGTGCTCACTCCCGTACTATAAGGAACTCTTGTGAATAATTGAATTCTTCTAGACCCAGCGGTATGCTGTACGTTGTGTGTCAGTGAATGAATTTACGATTTTTATCAAGTCTTCCCGTGACTTCATCCGCGTGATATTTCTTGTTTTAATATTAAATATATCCTATGGCACTTGGCAATACTGTAGCTTCCCATTGGTGAAAGAATTTTTGGAATCCAATTAGTAGTTCCCAAGATTACTGCCTACATACAAACCACTTAGTTCTATAAGATAAGATAAACAACTAAAAGAAAAGAAAAAGTATTTGTTGAGACTCCCACAGGAAATCTCAAATTAAACTAAAAATACACTAAACCTTAATAAAATAAAATAAAAAACAAAGTAAAATTAAAATAAAAGCAGAAAGTGAGAGTAGCAATAAGTGACGGATGTCACGAGTTTTGGAATTTCTGGTTTGCCGTTTTCTTCACGCAGTTTTACTTAACCTTATTTTTTATTTATGTACCTATACATAATAAAATACACAGAGATAGGTACGATATAATTAAAGTTTTACTTACTCACACTTCGATTTTTAGGGTTCCGTAGTCAACAAGGAACCCTTATAGTTTCGCCATGTCCGTCTGTCTTTCTGTCTGTCTATCCGTGGCTTAGCTCAGAGAATTTTAGTACTAGAAAGCTGTACTTTGGTATGGGAGTACATATTAATCACGCCGACGAGTGGTAAAATAAAATCTTTTTTTTAAGGTATAGATAGTGCAATCCATCACGACGCGCCCCACTCCGCTCCGCTCCGTACTAAAGTACAGCTTACAGTACAGTAATCGCGGAGTGGGGCGCGTCGTCGTGGATTGCACTATCTAACCTCCCCTACACGTTAAGAGGGGATGTTTTTTTTGGATTCAGGGATCCGTTTGTGAAATATTAAGCTTTAAAGTGCTATTTTTTGTTAGAATCAAGTGACAGCAGTCAACCATTTAGCTAGCAGGGCCTTGCCAGCTAAATGGTTGGTTTTGAATATGTGAAAAAATTCAAGGCAGAAGTATATGTACATAATGAAATTAAAAGGAAAACTATTATAGCTAAGTAGGCTCTACAAGTTAATGATTAAAAAAATATCCAAATCAAACCAGCGCTACAGCGGTTCTCAAGATATGCGCTTACCTACCAACGACAACATTTAATTTTTAACCGACTTAAAAAAAGGAGGTTATCAAATAACCTCCTTTGTTGTCCTCCTACCTCCTGTAATATAATTGGAACTGCAATATATTCACATATTATGATAATCTATTAGGGCTTGCGAACAAATTCGTATTCAAAATGTTATAGGTGTATGTATGTTTGTATGTAAGCACCGTCATGGCGGATTACTTTGACTCTAAGGGCATAACTTTGGCCCAAATCGAGAAAATGTTTGAACTGCCCGCCAAGGCGCGGCCACACAATAAATTGTACATCGTAACTATTGAATGGCGATCGCCATAAAAAATACCAAATAATAATAACTAATATGCATAGTTACTCTAATTATTTATTTATTTATCTAGTTTTTATTTATTGATGTATATATTTATTTAGTGAAATAGATGTTGATTTATAACGAAAACGAGCGCGTAAAATTTTATGAATAGACGTTTAGGCGTATAGATATTATGAAAAAACGACTAAATAAATTTACTCAAAACAAAATGATTAAGAACTATTGAATAAAAATTATCGATCCCTGTACGTTTTCTATTTTGCCATTTTCTTACTACATAAGTTATTTATTTACGCCCAAAGGCGAGTTAAAATTATTGTAAAAATATGGAAGTTTCGACGCTCATAACTTCCAAATAAATATTTTTTTCCAATTCTGCTTCTATACAGGGCTAGATAATGACAAGACAAATTGATATAATGTTTAGTTGTGAACGTACACTGTCAGACAGTATCACCATACTACGTTTGTATAGGAGAACGACCGAATAGCGTACCCATAAGGAAAATTCAGATTGTTATCTCAATCTTTGGGTGGCAACAACCTCAACATAATTTTAAATACAATAAAATTGTCATCGTCATCAGATAGGTAACAGCTTTATTTGTTCTACATAACATCATGTTTGCTTTTCCCTAAGGGTTAAGCAGAGGTGTAGGTACCTATAGTACACTCACATTCGCTAAATAAGAACATAGTCTGTTCTAAACACAGATAAATATAAGTCAATACAATAGATTAAGTACAAGAGTACGTGGAGTTATTCTTTGTTTATTGCGACTAAAATTATTAAGTTTTCATAAATGCATTAAATATGGTTTTCAATAAATTAATAATACTGTGACGGTGATACTGGTAGAAGATGAATATTTAGGTGGTTTCTTCTAGGTGTGGTTCTGTTGGTAGATCTCATGGCTTGTTCCAATGTCGCCAGGCACCACGAAGTCGAAAGAAAAAATAAAATTGTAAACAACCATTTTCTACTGTTGTTTTGATTCTTGATATATTTGGTGACCAGTTCCTATGACACCGATCGCGCTGAGTCCATGTTTCTGAAAATAAAAAATAGTTTTGTTAATAAAATATTGTTCAAACTAGATCAAATACTAGATAGATAGGTAGGTTATAATTTTTCTTATTATTGAGTAAGCAAAATACCTACAATAAATACCCGGTTGTCCTGATTTATTAAACCGCAAAATTCGTTGAAGTCAACATAGAATAATAGTTATGAAATCCAAAGTCGTGCTGATGTATTAAGAAAAACGTTAAAATTTGAAAGGAATACTCACAATAACTTTGCCGCCCTTCTTGATAGCGCCGCCGATGCCCTTAGGGCTGGCGCTAGCACCGCCCGACATCAGCGCCAGCACTGCCATCACCAGCACTACGAGACCGAACAGCTTCATGATGAAAGGTAAATGTGATCGTTGTTTAACTGCAGAACCGCAAATTACGAATGATGATTGATCACAATTCAAAGTCTCTTTTATATTCACAAAAGGTAACATTACAGAACATGAGAGGGTTTTTCGTGTTAGTCAGTAATACTAAGTTTAGATAAAAGTTTGTACGGAAAAGCACAATTGAGAATAAGGATAAAGTAAGTGAAACTGTTTCAGATGTTTCATTGAAACTTTTACGTCATGCGTAGTTACCCATGCTTTAATGTAGGTACTGATCATTAGTTGATCCTTAGGTGAAATAACGGATCGTGTTACTAATGAATCATTAATACAAATAATCTGCAGACATTTTACTTGCAAACGTTATTAAAATCTGAAACAAGCTGTGTTTTTCCATCCTTGTTCCGGTGAAAATAAAGACGATTATGTTACGCTCAATATAAATGCATATATTAGAGTTGTTGTTTGTTTGTAATTTATATTCGTGGGGGCTCAAAATTAGGCTAAGGTGGATGAAAGGATTTAAGGAAAATTGGCACAATTTTCAACGTAAACCTATACTTTTATTTTCCGGCAATCTAAAATGATTTAACAGGGGGAGGTCTTGCTCAGTTGCTCCTGACAAAAATAAAATACCTCCAATAAAAACATGATCTGATTAAACTTAATATGTTTTTCTGTCTTGTACAATTTATTACTTTCTGTAATGACACTTCAAGTAAGTATACTAAATAAATAACTAAGTTGACGAAACAAACGGTAACGACCGGAAAAGAAGATCAAGATTAATGTCTCGATGTCACCATTCAGTAAATACGTTGTTTTGAATATAGGTACACTGTTAGGAATTCGAAGTTTGCATGATTGTATGGAGATAAAATATTATTATAACTGTTTCTTGTATTTCTTTACTTGTTCTGCTATATTGGTGTTGTAATGATATTAATGAAAATTAAGAACTTTCATCTCGTGTGTTTTATATAAACGACCAAGAGGTTTCTACAATGTTGGATACGGCTGCATTAGCAATACATATAGCTAGCCATCACGCATTCTGCATTGCAAACTGCATTCCATGTAGTTCTCATGCAATAAAAGTTAGCGAAGTTTGACTTAATTTAAAGTTTAAGATTCAGGCAATTGGGGTCCGGCAATAATTCTTTAGAAAACAAAGAAATTCTGCTTGTTGCGAGAGCAAACACATCTTGCATATAATAGCCGCTATAACGGGGTCCGTAAAATGTTTTCTCCTCAAGACTGACTCTTGTGATAAAACAGTGTGTTCGTGGCAAAACATGTTGTTGGCTTGAATATCGCAACAAACTCGGGTATTGAAACAACCCCTAAGACCATACTGCCATCTTGTCATGTTGAGTGACTGTCGTTACGACGCCCATGGGATCAGGTCAGGTGGTCTCATCCTATCGGAACCGTAACCTTTCCCTTGTTGATATCAATTTCGTCGTCATAATCATAACTGTCTTTTCAATTGGGATTAGTATGTACGGTAATATTTTTAAATATACTCGTAGAATCTATGACATAAATGAAGCAGCCTACACGTGGCATGTTATACGTACTCTACGCACGTAAAGGGAATATGCAACGACTCGTACATACTGTATGTGTGTTAATTGGGCTTTACTACGCACAGCTGTTCATTTCGATTACTGGGAAGTAAAATACAATAGCATGACGAATCACAAAAAACCCTGTAGGCATATGGAGACCTTCGAGGAGCGACTTGTCCCATGTGAATATATTTCCGTATAAAAGGACAATTGGAAACAGAGGGATCATCATTTGAAGTTAGTCTTCGACGACAAACTAGTCATTAACAGTTAATTTGTTTTAAACATTTACCTTTCATCATGAAGCTGTTCGGTCTCGTATTGCTGGTGATGGCAGTGCTGGCGCTGATGTCGGGCGGGGCTAGCGCCAGCCCTAAGGGCATCGGCGGCGCTATCAAGAAGGGCGGCAAAGTTATTGTGAGTATTCTTTTCATACTTTAATGTTTGTCATAATATTTCGATGTCACCAGATAACAGTTTTTCTTTTTGTTTCGACTCTGGATACATATAATCACGATGACTTCAAAACGAATTTTACGCTTTAATAAATCAGAACAATCGGTAAATAATGGTAAATTAATGGGTGATTTCGATTTTCGACTCATTACTAAATCTTGCACCTTCCTACCACTTATTTCAGATGTTTTATGTTTTTTTTTCTTTCAGAAACATGGACTCGGCGCCATCGGTGTCATAGGAACTGGCCACCAAATATATCAAGAATCAAAACAGCAGTAGCAAATGTCCCTTCACCGCAATTATTTAATTCTAACGTACTTTAGCCATTTATTAAAATAAATTATGTCTCTGTAAATGAAATGATTAATTTTAAAACTAAGTTGCTACATCGCCAATCGCTAAAAAAAATCTACTGTTCCCTACATTTTGACTAGCTGTGCGCATAAATGTAGGGAATAGCTGATTTTTTTGTGAAAGTTGATCATAATGATGAGTACATTAACCCCTTATAGGATACTCATGAATTCAATTTCACCCTGTATAAATATCATCATCACTATCCTTGTAACTAGCTTCATAATTAAGCGGCACCTTTAATTATTGTAAACCTTAAATTGTGTATCGAACAGATATTACGCAAAAAAATATGCACTTGATCACATATCAAATGTTAATATAATTATTTACTAAAAGAAAGAAACAAAGAAATAAAAATACTACTACTACTAGAACTACTTTAATATTACTAGGTACCTACAAGCTGTGCGCCCGATAGGATTTCCCATCGGCAAAAATGACGAATTTTCAAAAATCCATTCTTAGTGCTGACCTTTATTATAAAAGGAATTCTTGTGCAACCTTTCATGCACCTGGAACCAGTGGTAACCTTTGCATTATGTGTCAGTGTTTATGAAGTAGACAGGCCATGTGGCCGATGGGATATCGCATCAGCAAAACTGACGCACTTCCACACATACGATCATCCCCTATATGAGGTGAGTTTCCAAAAATCTTTCCTTAGTGCTCACTCCCGTTCTATAAGGAACTCTTGTGCATAATTGAATTCTTCTAGACCCAGCGGTAGGCTGTACGTTGTGTGTCAGTGAATGAATTTACAATTTTTAACAAGTATTAGCTTCTTCCCGTGACTTCATCCGCGTGATATTTCTTGCTTTAATATTAAATATCTCCTATGGCACTCGGCAATACTGTAGCTTCCCATTGGTGAAATAATTTTTGGAATCGAATTAGTAGTTCCGCAGATTACTCCCTACATACAAACCACTTAGTAGTATAATATAAACAACTAAAAGAAAGAAAGAAAGAAAGAAAAAGTATTTGTTGAGACTCGCACAGTAAATCTCAAATTAAACTAAAAACACACTAAACATTTGATTTATTTATTTAAATATAACATAATAATAATGAAAATAAAAGTTATAAAACTAAAACTAACTTAACTAAAACTATTGAAAAATTAAAATATAGCGTCGAAAAATTCATCCGCAAACCTCAAGCGGCGTAAGTATAATAACCTTACAGGTAATTATATTTTCGAGCCGTTTGGGGTTGAAACCCTCGGGCCGTGGGGTCCGAGTGCTCACGGCCTCTTCAATGATATTTCAAAACGGCTATTTGACACTTCCCGTGACCCAAGGGCTGGTTTTTACCTTGGGCAGAGGCTAAGCATTGCCATACAACGTGGCAATGCGGCCAGTCTCTTGGGTACATTACCGACAGCGATGCGGATGAATTTTTCGACGCTATATTTTAATTTGTCACTAAACATAAATAAAATAAAATAAAAAACAAAGTAAAATTAAAATAAAAGCAGAAAGTGTGAGAGAGCAGTAGGTGACGGATGTCACGAGTTTTGGAATTTCTGGTTCTAGGACATGCCGTTTTCTTCACGCAGTTTTACTTAACCTTATTTATTTATTTTATTAATTATGTACACATAATAAAATGCACAGAGATAGGTACGATATAATTATAGTTTTACTTACTTACACTTCGTTTTTTAGGGTTCCGTAGTCAACAAGGAACCCTTATAGTTTCGCCATGTCCGTCTGTCTTTCTGTCTGTCTGTCCGTGGCTTAGCTCAGAGAATTTTAGTACTAGAAAGCTGTACTTTGGTATGGGAGTACATATTAATCACGCCGACAAAGTGGTAAAATAAAATCTTTTTTTTAGGGTATAGATAGTGCAATTCATCACGATGCGCCCCACTCCGCTCTACTCCGTACTAAAGTACAGCTTACAGTACAGTAAACGGGGAGTGGGGCGCGTCGTAGTAGATTGCACTATCAATACCTCCCCTACACGTTAAGAGGGGATGTTTTTTTTAGATTCAGGGACCCGTTTGCGAAATATTAAGCTTTAAAATGCTATTTTTTGTTAGAGTCAAGTGTCAGCAGTCAACCACTTAGCTGGCAGGGCCCTGCCAGCTAAATGGTTGGTTTTGAATATGTGAAAAATTCAAGGCAGACATAATACAATTAAAAGGAAAACTATCACAGCTTAGTAGGCTCTACAAGTTAATGAGTAATAATCGACCAACTTACATTTGCCATACGGAATAGATGGAAGAACATGTTTCTACAATACAATGTTAAGTTTGTTAGTGGGATAAATTCATCCCAACTACGGAACCCATTGTTCGTGGTCCAACACGCACTTGGCCGGTTTTTTATTAAGTGTCAATATGTTGAAAATTCGGTAATACCTACCTTTTTAATCACTTATGAAGAATATATCGTGATAATACTTAAGCGATGTTCAATATAATTTCAGTAGGTAGCTACTTCATAATGCATTTTGGTGAACCAGTTTTTCAAACGAATCAGTTTTTATAGATACACTAGCTGATCCGACTGACGTTGTCCTGTCCAAATTTCAATAATTCATTATAAATCAAAAGGACGTTCAGTTTTTTTCGTATTTGAAGATTTTCCGGGAAACTTCAAATTTTTCTTTCTGTAAGAAACTAATTCGGAAAACATTTTTAAACAAAAATACCCAAATCGGATCATTACAGCGGTTCTCAAGTTATGCGCATACCTACCAACGAACATCATTTCATTTTTAACCGACTTCTTAAAAAAGGGTTATCAATTCGACTTAGAACTGCAATATATACACATAATTATGATAATCTATTAGGGCTTCCAAACAAATATACAACATTTTAAAACATACATACACCTAGTATGTATGTTTGTATGTAAGCACCGTCATGGCGGGTTACTTTGACTCTAGGGCATAACTTTGGCCCAAATCGTGAAAATGTTTGAACTGCCCGCCGGGTCGCGACCACACAACTGTATGTAGGTACACCGTAACTATTAAATGGCGATCGTCATCTAATTAATCAATCAAAAAAATTCTTGGTCTGGGCCAAAGTAATTGTGCCCTAGAGTCAAAGTAACCCGCCATAACGGTGTGTACCGTCATGGCGGCATTACTTTACTCATAAACACGCATTTCTCCGAAACTATTAATGGCATCCTGATCATTTTTTTAATTGGCTTACATTTACCTTAACTTAAGGAACAGTGCAAGTTTCATCAAAATCGGTTCATAAAGTGTGATGGCCTGGCTTATTGATACGAGTTACGGATTTGTGGTGTAAGAGGGAAAACATCTCAAAACCGTAGTCAACCACAACTAAAAAGTGAAAAATATAAAACTTTTTTTTTGTTGTGAAAAATACTTTATATACTTTAATTTAGGAAGCGGTGTCTTCAAAAAAAGAAAACGTTAATACTGTTTTCGTTTTTAGCAGTCGTTTTTTTTTGTAAAAAGGTTTTTATTTGCAAAAAAGATTTTATTAAATAGATTAAGAAGAGCGTTTATTCTGAAAGTGGGCAAAGTCACAAATAGATGTCAAATATTTCGCTGTTTTGATTAATTTGGCAATATTACTGTATGGAAATATGAAATGTGGCTAACTAACTAACTGGAATATTAATAATGAATTGCAAGTTTTTAACACTGAATTTGATGTTTTAGGTGTAAAAAAGGCATTTGGAAAGTTTCCAAATACTTTTTTTTACATCTAAAACTAACTATTTGGTGTTACACATTACTATTAATTAGAGGGCTTCCTCTTAAGGAAAATTCAGATTGTTATCTCAATCTTTGGGTGACAACAACCTCAACATCATTTTAAATACAATAAAATTGTCATCGTCATCAGATAGGTAATAGCTTTATTGGTTCTACATAACATCATGACTGCTTTTCCCTAAGGGTTAAGCAGAGGTGTAGGTATCTATAGTACACTCACATTCGCTAAATAAGAACATAGTCTGTCCTAAACACAGATAATGTCAAGACAAACGATTACAAGAGTACCTATATGGAGTTACTCTCTGTTTATTACGACTAAAATTATTAAGTTTTCATAAATGCATTAAATCTGGTTTTAATAAATTAATGACGGTGACACTAGTCAATGGATGAATTTGGATGAATCTTTAGGTGGTTCCTTCTAGATGTGGTTCTGTTGGTAGATCTCATGGCTTGTTCTAATGTCGCCAGGCACCACGAAGTCGAAAGAATGAATAAAATTGTAAACAACCATTTTCTACTGTTGTTTTGATTCTTGATATATTTGGTGACCAGTTCCTATGACACCGATCGTGCTGAGTCCGTGTTTCTGAAAATAAAATATAGTTTTGTTAATAAAATATGGTTCAAACTAGATCAAATACTAGATAGATAGGTAGGTAGGTAATCTTGTTATTGAGTAAGCAAAATTTACACAATAAATACCCGGTTGTCCTGATTTATTAAACCGCAAAATTTTTAGAAATCAACATAGAATAAAAGTTATGAAATCCAAAGTCGTGCTGATGTATTAAGGCAAACGTTAAAATGAAAAGAATACTCACAATAACTTTGCCGCCCTTCTTGATAGCGCCGCCGATGCCCTTAGGGCTGGCGCTAGCCCCGCCCGACATCAGCGCCAGCACTGCCATCACCAGCACTACGAGACCGAACAGCTTCATGATGAAAGGTAAATGTTTAGAACAATTAACTGTTGTTTAACTGAAGAAGCGCAAACTTCGAATGATGATTGATCACAATTCAAAGTCTCTTTTATATTCACAAAAGGTAACATTACAGTAGGTACATGAGAGGGTTTTTCGTGTTAGTCAGTAACACTAAGTTTAGATAAAAGTTTGTACGGAAAAGCACAATTGAGAATAAGGATAAAGTAAGTGGAACTGTTTCAGATGTTTCATTGAAACTTTTACGTCATGCGTTACCCGCTTTAATGTAGGTACTGATCATTAGTTGATCCTTAGGTGAAATAACGGATCGTGTTACTAATGAATCATTAATACAAATAATCTGCAGACATTTTACTTGCAAACGTTATTAAAATCTGAAACAAGCTGTGTTTTTCCATCCTTGTTCCGGTGAAAATAAAGACGATTATGTTACGCTCAATATAAATGCAAATATTAGAGTTGTTGTTTGTTTGTAATTTATATTCGTGGGGGCTCAATTAGGCTAAGGTGGATGAAAGGATTTAAGGAAAATTGGCACAATTTTCAACGTAAACCTATACTTTTATTTTCCGGCAATCTAAAATGATTTAACAGGGGGAGGTCTTGCTCAGTTGCTCCTGACAAAAATAAAATACCTCCAATAAAAACATGATCTGATTAAACTTAATATGTTTTTCTGTCTTGTACAATTTATTACTTTCTGTAATGACACTTCAAGTAAGTATACTAAATAAATAACTAAGTTGACGAAACAAACGGTAACGACCGGAAAAGAAGATCAAGATTAATGTCTCGATGTCACCATTCAGTAAATACGTTGTTTTGAATATACACTGTTAGGAATTCGAAGTTTGCATGATTGTATGGAGATAAAATATTATTATAACTGTTTCTTGTATTTCTTTACTTGTTCTGCTATATTGGTGTTGTAATGATAGGAATGAAAATTAAGAACTTTCATCTCGTGTGTTTATATAAACGACCAAGAGGTTTCTACAATGTTGGATACGGCTGCATTAGCAATACATATAGCTAGCCATCACGCATTCTGCATTGCAAACAGCATTCCATGTAGTTCACATGCAATAAAAGTTAGCGAAGTTTGACTTAATTTAAAGTTTAAGATTCAGGCAATTGGGGTCCGGCAATAATTCTTTAGAAAACAAAGATTATATTAGATTATATTATATAGAAACAAAGAAATTCTGCTTGTTGCGAGAGCAAACACATCTTGCATATAATAGCCGATATAACGGGGTCCGTAAAATGTTTTCCCCTCAAGACTGACTCTTGTGATAAAACAGTGTGTTCGTGGCAAAACATGTTGTTGGCTTGAATATCGCAACAAACTCGGGTATTGAAACAACCCCTAAGACCATACTGCCATCTTGTCATGTTGAGTGACTGTCGTACCAACGCCCATGGGATCAGGTCAGGTGGTCTCATCCTATCGGAACCGTAACCTTTCCCTTGTTGATATCAATTTCGTCGTCATAATCATAACTGTCTTTTCAATTGGGATTAGTATATACGGTAATATTTTTGAATATACTCGTAGAATCTATGAGATAAATGAGGCAGCCTACACGTGGCATGTTATACGTACTCTACGCACGTAAAGGGAATATGCAACGACTCGTACATACTGTTATGTGTTAATTGCGCTTTACTACGCACAGCTTTTCATTTCGATTACTGGGAAGTCAAATACAATAGCATGACGAATCACAAAAAACCCTGTAGGCATATGGAGACGTTCGAGGAGCGACTTGTCCCATGTGAATTTATTTCCGTATAAAAGGACAATTGGAAACAGAGGGATCATCATTTGAAGTTAGTCTTCGACGACAAACTAGTCATTAACATTTAATTTGTTTTAAACATTTACCTTTCATCATGAAGCTGTTCGGTCTTGTATTGCTGGTGATGGCAGTGCTGGCGCTGATGTCGGGCGGGGCTAGCGCCAGCCCTAAGGGCATCGGCGGCGCTATCAAGAAGGGCGGCAAAGTTATTGTGAGTATTCTTTTCATACTTTAATGTTTGTCATAATATTTCGGTGTCACCAGATAACAGTTTTCTTTTTGTATCGACTCTGGATACATATAATCACGATGACTTCAAAACGAATTTTACGCTTTAATAAATCAGAACAATCGGTAAATAATGGTAAATTCATGGGTGATTTCGATTTTCGACTCAATATTAACTAAATCTTGCACCTTCCTACCACTTATTTCAGATGTTTTTATGATTTTTTTTTTCTTTCAGAAACATGGACTCGGCGCCATCGGTGTTATAGGAACTGGCCACCAGTTATATCAAGAATCAAAACAGCAGTAGCAAATGTCCCTTCACCGCATTTATTTAATTCTAACGTACTTTAGCCATTTATTAAAATAAATTATGTCTCTGTAAATAAAATGATTTAATTTTAAAACTAAGTTGCTACATCGCCAATCGCTAAAAAAAAATCTACTGTTCCCTACATTTTGACTAGCTGTGCGCATAAATGTAGGGAATAGCTGATTTTTTTGTGAAAGTTGATCATAATGATGAGTACATTAACCCCTTATAGGATACTCATGAATTCAATTTCACCCTGTATAAATATCATCATCACTATCCTTGTAACTAGCTTCATAATTAAGCGGCACCTTTAATTATTGTAAACCTTAAATTGTGTATCGAACAGATATTACGCAAAAAAATATGCACTTGATCACATATCAAATGTTAATAAAATTATTTACTAAAAGAAAGAAACAAAGAAATAAAAATATTACTACTACTAGAACTACTTAATATTACTAGGTACCTACAAGCTGTGCGCCCGATAGGATTTCCCATCGGCAAAAATGACGAATTTTCAAAAATCCATTCTTAGTGCTGACCTTTATTATAAAAGGAATTCTTGTGCAAACTTTCATGCTTCTGAAACCAGTGGTAACCTTTGCATTGTGTGTCAGTGTTTATGAAGTAGACAGGCCATGTGGCCGATGGGATATCGCATCAGCAAAACTGACGCACTTCCACACATACGATCATCCCCTATATAAGGTGAGTTTCCAAAAATCTTTCCTTTGTGCTCACTCCCGTTCTATAAGAAACTCTTGTGCATAGTTGAATTCTTCTAGACACAGCGGTAGGCTGTACGTTGTCACTGGTGTGGGTGCGTTCGTTGAGGCGGCGGCCTGCCTGCCGGTTGAACGCGTCCCAGAGGGTCATGGCCACCCGGCTGGTTCGGGGATACCGCACGGTCTCCGGTGAGGCGTCGAGCCTCCTTGCCGGATTGCCGCCATGGGATCTGGAGGCAAAAGTCCTCGCGCATATTTGGGAGTGGCGCGAGGAGGCGAAACGCCGGGGCTTGATACCGATGCCGCGAGAAATCGTGGCACAGCGGACAGAGCTCCGACGGGATCTCATGGCGTCATGGAGAGTGCGATTGTCGCAACCCAGTGCTGGGCACGCCACTATTGCGGCGATAAGCCCCCTCTTTGAGGAGTGGCTGGAGAGGCGCCACGGCGTCCTCACCTTCCGCCTGATGCAGGTCCTCACCGGACACGGCTGTTTCGGGAGGTACCTGTTTCGGATAAGGCGGGAGGAAACGCCCGGGTGTCATCACTGCGTGGATCACCCGGAGGACATGGTGGAGCATACGGTGGAGGTATGCCCGGCTTGGGCAGAGCACCGCCGTGTCCTCGTGGAGGCGATTGGTGGCGGGGATCTCTCGCGTCCGGCCCTGGTCCAGGCCATGGTACGGAGCGAGAGGGCATGGGAGGCCGTCACCTCCTTCTGCGAAGCAGTAATGCTCGCGAAGGAGGAGGCGGAGCGCGTGAGGGAGAGGCAAATTTCGCGCCCTCACGCCCCTAGCCGCTGCAGGAGGAGACGCCCTGGGCGTCGGGAATCGATTGCCGATTCCCGGCCACCGTAGGCGCGGGCTTGCGGACGGTGACCAATGGGTAGCTCGCCGTCCGGTAAGGACCAGGCCCGGGTCGACGGCGCATTGTGTTCCACGCGCGCCTCAATGAGATGTCAGCAAGTGAAGGGGTCCGATGAGACCGTTGCCTGCCGGGGTTGCGGGAAAGTCCGAAAGGGATACCGTGGCCCCCTGGCATTGCACAGGCAACAGAAGGAACACGGGTGGGTTTTAGTCAGTAAGAGTCTGACACGCCCTCTCGCTCCACCCAGAGTGGGAGACGTCATTAGATGATTTTCCACAAAAAAAAAAAAAAAAAAGGCTGTACGTTGTGTGTCAGTGAATTAATTTACGATTTTTATCAAGTAGCTTCTTCCCGTGACTTCATCCGCGTGATATTTCTTGTTTTAATATTATATTAAATATATCCTATGGCACTCGGCAATACTGTAGCTTCCCATTAGTGAAATAATTTTTGGAATCGAATTAGTAATTCCGAAGATTACTCCCTACATACAAACCACTTAGTTCTATAAGATAAGATAAACAATTAAAAGAAAGAAAGAAAGAAAAGTAAAAAAACGAAAAACCGACTATCTTTTAAAATTAAAGTTCGCGAGCACATTCGCAAGAAGCTGGCAGTATCATCACAACGGTAAAATTTTCCCATTGTTTGTCTTATTTGTGCTTATATTTATATATAATTAGGTGTATTTATTATATTTATAGTTTTTAATAGGTATATATGTATATCTTTATATTTAAATAAATATTTTTTTCCTCAATTCTCGCTATTGCACCTACCACAGTTTGTCTCTGCATCACCCAAAGGTTGACTGGTAGAAAATGCCTGTGGCATTAAGTCCGCCTCTGTACATTTATGTGCTTGAAGTGTTAATAAATAAATAAATAAAAAGTATTTGTTGAGACTCGCACAGGAAATCTCAAATTAAACTAAAAACACACTAAACATAAATAAAATAAAATAAAAAACAAAGTAAAATTAAAATATAAGCAGAAAGTGAGAGAGCAGTAGGTGACGGATGTCACGAGTTTTGGAATTTCTGGTTCTAGGACATGCCGTTTTCTTCACGCAGTTTTACTTAACTTTATTTTTTTATCTTATTATTTATTTACACATAATAAAACACATAGAGATACTATATAATTATAGTTTTACTTACTTACACTTCGTTTTTTAGGGTTCCGTAGTCAACAAGGAACCCTTATAGTTTCGCCATGTCCGTCTGTCTTGCTGTCTGTCTGTCCGTGGCTTAGCTCAAAGAATTTTAGTACTAGAAAGCTGTACTTTGGTATGGGAGTACATATTAATCACGCCGACAAAGTGGTAAAATAAAATATTTTTTTTTGGGTATAGTTATGATAGGGCAATCTACGAAGACGAACCCCACTCCGCTCCGCTCCGTACTAAAGTACAGCTTACAGTACAGTAATCGCGGAGTGGGGCGCGTCGTCGTGGATCTATCTATACCTCCCCTACACGTTAAGAGGGGATTTTTTTTTTGAATTCAGGGATCCGTTTGCGAAATATTAAGCTTTAAAGTGCTATTTTTTGTTAGAGTCCAGTGTCAGCAGTCAACCATTTAGCTGGCAGGGCCCTGCCAGCTAAATGATTGGTTTTGAATATGTATAAAACTTCAAGGCAGACATAATGCAATTAAAAGGAAAACTATAACAGCTAAGTAGGCTGTACAAGTTAGTGAGTAATAATCGACGAACTTACATTTGTCATACGGAATGTATGGGAGAACATTTTTTTACAATACAATGTTAAGTTTGTTATTGGGATAAATTCATCCCAACTACGGAACCCATTGTGCGTGGTCCAACACGCACTTGGCCGGTTTTTTATTAAGTGTCAATATGTTGAAAATTCGGTAATACCTACCTATTTAATCACTTATGAAGAATGTATGGTGATGTTCAGTATAATTTCAGTAGGTAGCTACTTCATAATGCATTTTGGTGAACCAGTTTTTCAAACGAATCAATTTTTATAGATACACTAGCTGACCCGACTGACGTTGTCCTGTCCAAATTTCAATAATTCATTATAAATCAAAGTAACGTTCAGTTTTTTCCGTATTTGAAGATTTTCCGGGAAACTTTTCTAAATCTTCTTTCTGTAAGAACCTGATTCGGAAAACATTTTTAAACAAAAAATACCCAAATCGAACCAGCGAGCGCAGAGGTTCTCAAGTTATGCGCTTACCGAAATATATATATAACCGAAATCTAAAAAAAAAGGAGGTTATCAATTCGACTTGGAACTGCAATATATTCACATAATTATGATAATCTATTAGGGCTTCCAAACAAATATACAACATTTTAAAACATACATACACCTAGTATGTATGTTTGTATGTAAGCACCGTCATGGCGGGTTACTTTGACTCTAGGGCATAACTTTGGTCCTAATCGTGAAAATGTTTTATTTGCCCGCCGGGTCGCGACCACACAACTGTATGTAGGTACACCGTAATTATTAAATGGCGATCCTCATCTAATTAATCAATCAAAAAATTTCTTGGTCTGGGCCAAAGTAATTGTGCCCTAGAGTCAAAGTAACCCGCCATAACGGTGTGTACCGTCATGGCGGCATTACTTTACTCATAAACACGCATTTCTCCGAAACTATTAATGGCATCCTGATCATTTTTTTAATTGGCTTACATTTACCTTAACTTAGGGAACAGTGCAAGTTTCATCAAAATCGGTTCATAAAGTGTGATGGCCTTTTTTTTTTTTTTGGGTGGGAAATCATCAAATGACTCCTCCCGCTCTGGGTGGAGCGGGAGGGCGTGTCAGACTCTTACTGACTAAAACCCACCCGTGTTCCTTCTGTTGCCTGTGCAATGCCAGGGGGCCACGGTATCCCTTTCGGACTTTCCCGCAACCCCGGCAGGCAATGGTCTCATCGGACCCCTTCATTCGCTGACATCTCTTTGAGGCGCGCGTGGAACACAACGCGCCGTCGACCCGGGCTTGGTCCTTACCGGACGGCGAGCTACCCATTGCTCACCGTCCGCAAGCCCGCGCCTACGGTGGCCGGGAATCGGCAATCGATTCCCGACGCCCAGGGCGTCTCCTTCTGCGGCGGCTAGGGGCGTGAGGGCGCGAAATTTGCCTCTCCCTCACGCGCTCCGCCTCCTCCTTCGCGAGCATTACTGCTTCGCAGAAGGAGGTGACGGCCTCCCATGCCCTCTCGCTCCGTACCATGGCCTGGACCAGGGCCGGACGCGAGAGATCCCCGCCACCAATCGCCTCCACGAGGACACGGCGGTGCTCTGCCCAAGCCGGGTATACCTCCAACGTATGCTCCACCGTGTCCTCCGGGCGATCCACGCAGTGATGACACCCGGGCGTTTCCTCCAGCCTTATCCGAAACAGGTACCTCCTGAAACAGCCGTGTCCGGTGAGGACCTGCGTCAGGTGGAAGGTGAGGACGCCTTGGCGCCTCTCCAGCCACTCCTAAAAGAGGGGACTTATCACCGCAATAGTGGCGTGCCCAGCACTGGTTTGCGAAAATCGCACTCTCCATGACGCCATGAGATCCCGTCGGAGCTCTGTCCGCTGTGCCGCTATTTCTCGCGGCATCGGAGTCAAGCCCCGTCGTTTCGCCTCCTCGCGCCACTCCCAGATATGCGCGAGGACTTTTGCCTCCAGATCCCATGGCGGCAATCCGGCAAGGAGGCTCGCCTCACCGGAGACCGTGCGTTATCCCCGGACCAGCCGGGTGGCCATGACCCTCTGGGACGCGTTCAACCAGCGGGCAGGCCGCCGCCTCAACGAACGTGCCCACACCGGTGCCCCGTACAGGGCCATGGACCGCACGATCCCCGCGTATAGCCTCCGGCAGGAGGCGTTTGGACCCCTTAGATTGGGCAGGAGCCGCTTCAAGGCAGCCCCGGCCTGCTCCAGTCTGGGAGCCAAACGTCGGAAATGCTCCAAGAAGTTCCACCGACTGTCGAGGACGAGTCCCAGGTACTTCATCGTCGACTCGACGCCGATGTGAACCCCTCCTACCGTTATTTGGGAACCCGGCGGTGGCGCATTCCGAGGACCATGAAAACACATGGCCTCAGACTTATGCAAGGCCACCTCGAGTCCCAACTGCCGGATTCTGGCCACGATTGTCGCAACCCCGTGTGTCGCTAGTTCGGCCGCCGCCTGGTGCGACCTCCCCTGCGCCAGGACCAACGTGTCGTCAGCGTAACAAACGACGCTGACGCCACTGGGGAGGTCGGCGCGCAGCACCCAGTCGTATCCGATGTCCCACAGATGCGGCCCCAGGACCGATCCCTGTGGGACACCGCACGACATCTCTCGCCGGTTCCACTCTCCCTGGTGACCGGGGTAGATGATGGAAAGTGTGATGGCCTGGCTTATTGATACGAGTTACGGATTTGTGGTGTAAGAGGGAAAACATCTCAAAACCGTAGTCAACCACAACTAAAAAGTGAAAAATATAAAACTTTTTTTTTGTTGTGAAAAATACTTTATATACTTTAATTTAGGAAGCGGTGTCTTCAAAAAAAGAAAACGTTAATACTGTTTTCGTTTTTAGCAGTCGTTTTTTTTTGTAAAAAGGTTTTTATTTGCAAAAAAGATTTTATTAAATAGATTAAGAAGAGCGTTTATTCTGAAAGTGGGCAAAGTCACAAATAGATGTCAAATATTTCGCTGTTTTGATTAATTTGGCAATATTACTGTATGGAAATATGAAATGTGGCTAACTAACTAACTGGAATATTAATAATGAATTGCAAGTTTTTAACACTGAATTTGATGTTTTAGGTGTAAAAAAGGCATTTGGAAAGTTTCCAAATACTTTTTTTTACATCTAAAACTAACTATTTGGTGTTACACATTACTATTAATTAGAGGGCTTCCTCTTAAGGAAAATTCAGATTGTTATCTCAATCTTTGGGTGACAACAACCTCAACATCATTTTAAATACAATAAAATTGTCATCGTCATCAGATAGGTAATAGCTTTATTGGTTCTACATAACATCATGACTGCTTTTCCCTAAGGGTTAAGCAGAGGTGTAGGTATCTATAGTACACTCACATTCGCTAAATAAGAACATAGTCTGTCCTAAACACAGATAATGTCAAGACAAACGATTACAAGAGTACCTATATGGAGTTACTCTCTGTTTATTACGACTAAAATTATTAAGTTTTCATAAATGCATTAAATCTGGTTTTAATAAATTAATGACGGTGACACTAGTCAATGGATGAATTTGGATGAATCTTTAGGTGGTTCCTTCTAGATGTGGTTCTGTTGGTAGATCTCATGGCTTGTTCTAATGTCGCCAGGCACCACGAAGTCGAAAGAATGAATAAAATTGTAAACAACCATTTTCTACTGTTGTTTTGATTCTTGATATATTTGGTGACCAGTTCCTATGACACCGATCGTGCTGAGTCCGTGTTTCTGAAAATAAAATATAGTTTTGTTAATAAAATATGGTTCAAACTAGATCAAATACTAGATAGATAGGTAGGTAGGTAATCTTGTTATTGAGTAAGCAAAATTTACACAATAAATACCCGGTTGTCCTGATTTATTAAACCGCAAAATTTTTAGAAATCAACATAGAATAAAAGTTATGAAATCCAAAGTCGTGCTGATGTATTAAGGCAAACGTTAAAATGAAAAGAATACTCACAATAACTTTGCCGCCCTTCTTGATAGCGCCGCCGATGCCCTTAGGGCTGGCGCTAGCCCCGCCCGACATCAGCGCCAGCACTGCCATCACCAGCACTACGAGACCGAACAGCTTCATGATGAAAGGTAAATGTGATCGTTGTTTAACTGCAGAAGCGCAAATTACGAATGATGATTGATCACAATTCAAAGTCTCTTTTATATTCACAAAAGGTAACTTTACAGTACATGAGAGGGTTTTTCGTGTTAGTCAGTAACACTAAGTTTAGATAAAGTTTGTACGGAAAAGCACAATTGAGAATAAGGATAAAGTAAGTGGAACTGTTTCATATGTTTCATTGAAGCTTTTACGTCATGCGTAGTTACCCATGCTTTAATGTAGGTACTGATCATTAGTTGATCCTTAGGTGAAATAACGGATCGTGTTACTAATGAATCATTAATACAAATAATCTGCAGACATTTTACTTGCAAACGTTATTAAAATCTGAAACAAGCTGTGTTTTTCCATCCTTGTTCCGGTGAAAATAAAGACGATTATGTTACGCTCAATATAAATGCAAATATTAGAGTTGTTGTTTGTTTGTAATTTATATTCGTGGGGGCTCAAAATTAGGCTAAGGTGGATGAAAGGATTTAAGGAAAATTGGCACAATTTTCAACGTAAACCTATACTTTTATTTTCCGGCAATCTAAAATGATTTAACAGGGGGAGGTCTTGCTCAGTTGCTCCTGACAAAAATAAAATACCTCCAATAAAAACATGATCTGATTAAACTTAATATGTTTTTCTGTCTTGTACAATTTATTACTTTCTGTAATGACACTTCAAGTAAGTATACTAAATAAATAACTAAGTTGACGAAACAAACGGTAACGACCGGAAAAGAAGATCAAGATTAATGTCTCGATGTCACCATTCAGGAAATACGTTGTTTTGAATATACACTGTTAGAAATTCGAAGTTTGCATGATTGTATGGAGATAAAATATTATTATAACTGTTTCTTGTATTTCTTTACTTGTTCTGCTATATTGGTGTTGTAATGATAGGAATGAAAATTAAGAACTTTCATCTCGTGTGTTTATATAAACGACCAAGAGGTTTCTACAATGTTGGATACGGCTGCATTAGCAATACATATAGCAAGCCATCACGCATTCTGCATTGCAAACAGCATTCCATGTAGTTCACATGCAATAAAAGTTATCGTAGTTTGACTTAATTTAAAGTTTCAGATTCAGGCGATTGGGGTCCGGCAATAATTCTTTAGAAAACAAAGAAATTCTGCTTGTTGCGAGAGCAAACACATCTTGCATATAATAGCCGATATAACGGGGTCCGTAAAATGTTTTCTCCTCAAGACTGACTCTTGTGATAAAACAGTGTGTTCGTGGCAAAACATGTTGTTGGCTTGAATATCGCAACAAACTCGGGTATTGAAACAACCCCTAAGACCATACTGCCATCTTGTCATGTTGAGTGACTGTCGTTACGACGCCCATGGGATCAGGTCAGGTGGTCTCATCCTATCGGAACCGTAACCTTTCCTTTGTTGATATCAATTTCGTCGTCATAATCATAACTGTCTTTTCAATTGGGATTAGTATATACGGTAATATTTTTGAATATACTCGTAGAATCTATGAGATAAATGAGGCAGCCTACACGTGGCATATTATACGTACTCTACGCACGTAAAGGGAATATGCAACGACTCGTACATACTGTTATGTGTTAATTGCGCTTTACTACGCACAGCTTTTCATTTCGATTACTGGGAAGTCAAATACAATAGGATGACGAATCACAAAAAACCCTGTAGGCATATGGAGACGTTCGAGGAGCGACTTGTCCCATGTGAATTTATTTCCGTATAAAAGGACAATTGGAAACAGAGGGATCATCATTTGAAGTTAGTCTTCGACGACAAACTAGTCATTAACAGTTAATTTGTTTTAAACATTTACCTTTCATCATGAAGCTGTTCGGTCTCGTATTGCTGGTGATGGCAGTGCTGGCGCTGATGTCGGGCGGGGCTAGCGCCAGCCCTAAGGGCATCGGCGGCGCTATCAAGAAGGGCGGCAAAGTTATTGTGAGTATTCTTTTCATACTTTAATGTTTGTCATAATATTTCGGTGTCACCAGATAACAGTTTTTCTTTTTGTTTCGACTCTGGATACATATAATCACGATGACTTCAAAACGAATTTTACGCTTTAATAAATCGGAACAATCGGTAAATAATGGTAAATTCATGGGTGATTTCGATTTTCGACTCAATATTAACTAAATCTTGCACCTTCCTACCACTTATTTCAGATGTTTTTATGATTTTTTTTTTCTTTCAGAAACATGGACTCGGCGCCATCGGTGTTATAGGAACTGGCCACCAAATATATCAAGAATCAAAACAGCAGTAGAAAATGTCCCTTCACCGCATTTATTTAATTCTAACGTACTTTAGCCATTTATTAAAATAAATTATGTCTCTGTAAATAAAATGATTTTATTTTAAAACTAAGTTGCTACATCGCCAATCGCTAAAAAAAATCTACTGTTCCCTACATTTTGACTAGCTGTGCGCATAAATGTAGGGAATAGCTGATTTTTTTGTGAAAGTTGATCATAATGATGAGTACATTAACCCCTTATAGGATACTCATGAATTCAATTTCACCCTGTATATATATCATCATCACTATCCTTGTAACTAGCTTCATAATTAAGCGGCACCTTTAATTATTGTAAACCTTAAATTGTGTATCGAACAGATATTACGCAAAAAAATATGCACTTGATCACATATCAAATGTTAATAAAATTATTTACTAAAAGAAAGAAACAAAGAAATAAAAATATTACTACTACTAGAACTACTTAATATTACTAGGTACCTACAAGCTGTGCGCCCGATAGGATTTCCCATCGGCAAAAATGACGAATTTTCAAAAATCCATTCTTAGTGCTGACCTTTATTATAAAAGGAATTCTTGTGCAAACTTTCATGCTTCTGAAACCAGTGGTAACCTTTGCATTGTGTGTCAGTGTTTATGAAGTAGACAGGCCATGTGGCCGATGGGATATCGCATCAGCAAAACTGACTCACTTCCACACATACGATCATCCCCTATGAGTGTGAGTGAGTGAGTGAGTGAGTTTCCAAAAATCTTTCCTTTGTGCTCACTCCCGTTCTATAAGAAACTCTTGTGCATAGTTGAATTCTTCTAAACCCAGCGGTAGGCTGTACGTTGTCACCGGTGTGGGTGCGTTCGTTGAGGCGGCGGCCTGCCCGCCGGTTGAACGCGTCCCAGAGGGTCATAGCCATCCGGATGGTCCGGGGATACCACACGGTCTCCGGTGAGGCGGCGAGCCTCCTTGCCGGATTGCCGCCATGGGATCTGGAGGCAAAAGTCCTCGCGCATATTTGGGTGTGGCGCGAGGAGGCGAAACGCCGGGGCTTGACACCGATGCCGCGAGAAATCGTGGCACAGCGGACAGAGCTCCGACGGGATCTCATGGCGTCATGGAGAGTGCGATTGTCGCAACCCAGTGCTGGGCACGCCACTATTGCGGCGATAAGCCCCCTCTTTGAGGAGTGGCTGGAGAGGCACCACGGCGTCCTCACCTTCCGCCTGATGCAGGTCCTCACCGGACACGGCTGTTTCAGGAGGTACCTGTTTCGGATAAGGTGGGAGGAAACGCCCGGGTGTCATCACTGCGTGGATCACCCGGAGGACACGGTGGAGCATACGGTGGAGGTATGCCCGGCTTGGGCAGAGCACCGCCGTGTCCTCGTGGAGGCGATTGGTGGCGGGGATCTCTCGCGTCCGGCCCTGGTCCAGGCCATGGTACGGAGCGAGAGGGCATGGGAGGCCGTCACCTCCTTCTGCGAAGCAGTAATGCTCGCGAAGGAGGAGGCGGAGCGCGTGAGGGAGAGGCAAATTTCGCGCCCTCACGCCCCTAGCCGCCGCAGGAGGGGACGCCCTGGGCGTCGGGAATCGATTGCCGATTCCCGGCCACCGTAGGTGCGGGCTTGCGGACGGTGACCAATGGGTAGCTCGCCGTCCGGTAAGGACCAGGCCCGCGTCGACGGCGCGTTGTGTTCCACGCGCGCCTCAATGAGATGTCAGCAAGTGAAGGGGTCCGATGAGACCATTGCCTGCCGGGGTTGCGGAAAAGTCCGAAAGGGATACCGTGGCCCCCTGGCATTGCACAGGCAACAGAAGGAACACGGGTGGGTTTTAGTCAGTAAGAGTCTGACACGCCCTCTCGCTCCACCCAGAGTGGGAGACGTCATTTGATGATTTTCCAACAAAAAAAAAAGAAAAAAAAAAGGCTGTACGTTGTGTGTCAGTGAATTAATTTACGATTTTTATCAAGTAGCTTCTTCCCGTGACTTCATCCGCGTGATATTTCTTGTTTTAATATTATATTAAATATATCCTATGGCACTCGGCAATACGGAATACTAATATATATAATAATACGGTATTTTTGGAATCGAATTAGTAATTCCGAAGATTACTCCCTACATACAAACCACTTAGTTCTATAAGATAAGATAAACAATTAAAAGAAAGAAAGAAAGAAAAGTATTTGTTGAGACTCGCACAGGAAATCTCAAATTAAACTAAAAACACACTAAACATAAATAAAATAAAATAAAAAACAAAGTAAAATTAAAATAAAAGCAGAAAGTGAGAGAGCAGTAGGTGACGGATGTCACGAGTTTTGGACTTTCTGGTTCTAGGACATGCCGTTTTCTTCACGCAGTTTTACTTAACCTTATTTTTTTATCTTATTATTTATTTACACATAATAAAACACATAAAGATACTATAAAATTATAGTTTTACTTACTTACACTTCGTTTTTTAGGGTTCCGTAGTCAACAAGGAACCCTTATAGTTTCGCCATGTCCGTCTGTCTTTCTGTCTGTCTGTCCGTGGCTTAGCTCAAAGAATTTTAGTACTAGAAAGCTGTACTTTGGTATGGGAGTACATATTAATCACGCCGACAAAGTGGTAAAATAAAATCTTTTTTTTTGGGTATAGCTAGATAGGGCAATCTACGACGACGAACCCCACTCCGCTCCGCTCCGTACTAAAGTACAGCTTACAGTACAGTAATTGCGGAGTGGGGCGCGTCGTCGTGGATCTATCTATACCTCCCCTACACGTTAAGAGGGGATTTTTTTTTTGGATTCAGGGATCCGTTTGCGAAATATTAAGCTTTAAAGTGCTATTTTTTGTTAGAGTCCAGTGTCAGCAGTCAACCATTTAGCTGGCAGGGCCCTGCCAGCTAAATGATTGGTTTTGAATATGTATAAAACTTCAAGGCAGACATAATGCAATTAAAAGGAAAACTATAACAGCTAAGTAGGCTGTACAAGTTAGTGAGTAATAATCGACGAACTTACATTTGTCATACGGAATGTATGGGAGAACATTTTTTTACAATACAATGTTAAGTTTGTTATTGGGATAAATTCATCCCAACTACGGAACCCATTGTGCGTGGTCCAACACGCACTTGGCCGGTTTTTTATTAAGTGTCAATATGTTGAAAATTCGGTAATACCTACCTTTTTAATCACTTATGAAGAATATATTGTGATAATACTTAGGTGATGTTCAGTATAATTTCAGTAGGTAGCTACTTCATAATGCATTTTGGTGAACCAGTTTTTTCAAACGAATCAGTTTTTATAGATACACTAGCTGACCCGACTGACGTTGTCCTGCCCAATAATTCATTATAAATCAAAGTAACGTTCAGTTTTTTCCGTATTTGAAGATTTTCCGGGAAACTTTTCTAAATCTTCTTTCTGTAAGAACCTGATTCGGAAAACATTTTTAAACAAAAAATACCCAAATCGAACCAGCGAGCGCAGAGGTTCTCAAGTTATGCGCTTACCGAAATATATATATAACCGAAATCTAAAAAAAAAGGAGGTTATCAATTCGACTTGGAACTGCTATATATTTACATAATTATGATAATCTATTAGGGCTTCCAAACAAATATACAACATTTTAAAACATACATACACCTAGTATGTATGTTTGTATGTAAGCACCGTCATGGCGGGTTACTTTGACTCTAGGGCATAACTTTGGTCCAAATCGTGAAAATGTTTTATTTGCCCGCCGGGTCGCGACCACACAACTGTAAGTAGGTACACCGTAACTATTAAATGGCGATCGTCATCTAATTAATCAATCAAAAAATTTCTTGGTCTGGGCCAAAGTAATTGTGCCCTAGAGTCAAAGTAACCCGCCATAACGGTGTGTACAGTCACGAGCTTTAATTTGGGACCCACCTAAGGTTGAATATCGTGTAGCAAACTTTCGCCATTTAGAGCTATTATGTTAACGCTGTCACTGCACAAACAATAAACGTCATAATGTTTACCATCGACAACTTTACGTTTCTAGGGGCTAACGTCAACTGGAGCGAGGGCAAACGATCATTTTAGAGAGATCAACGATTTCCGAGTAATAATTACTTTTTGGTCCTGTGGTCCCATAAGAAAAAAGAAACAAATAAAAAAGAACAAAATTATATTGTCAATATATGATAGCTAGTCAACTAACCCGCTTATTCTTCAAACCTATATTAGTTAAAAAGTTTTGTCTCTTTCTCAAACATAAATATCAAAGTGACGGACCAAAACAACATATTTAAAATAAAATAGGTTTAACCTTTATAATACTGGTGTCTCATATTGGAGACAGATAACAATAAAATTCTATTGTGTCTGCTAATTGCGCGCGCGACAGATTAAAGGCCGTCTATGATTATGGGGGCTTAGAAGATTTCAGCTAAAATATTGATTAATAAAATCTTTAGAAAAACAAAATTATTTATTATTTATATTTATTAAGACATTTATGACACAAACCTCAATCTTAACACAATTATATAGAAAGCATGGTTAGCGGTGCACAAAATAAACACTTATCACCGAAGGCTACGATTAAATTAATTTAAATCTCTCCAGTAATTTTTTTATCATAAATATTCAAAACCGCGTATATCCACCTTCATTGTCAATCACAGCCTGGAGCCGGTTACGCATGGATCCAATCAATTTGTCACATATGTCAGTACCCCTTAAACTTTCCCAGACTGTGAGGCAGTGATCCATAAGTGCTTCTCTAGTTCTTTCGTTTCTATTTGACCATTTTTGAACCATTCAGCCCCATAAATTTTCTATAGGATTTAAATCGGCACACTTTGCAGGCCACGGAATACGATTTAAATTTGCTCTATTATTGTCGAACCAAGTTCTAACGATTCTTGCCGTATGAATTGTTGCGTTATCTTGAACAAAGTTTATTGGAGCAACATCTTCTTGTGGATAATATAGTTGCAATGTTGGAAGGACACTCTCGTCTAATAAATCGACATAATCTTGAGCAGTGGCCCTGGGTGGTAAATTTATTAGTTCTCCAATTCCGGCTGAACTAATCCAGCCAGGCATGTTAACTGTAATGCGACCAGACGCGTTGTTAGCTATGACGTGGTCTTCCGTGTATCGCGTCCTGTCAATTCGCCACAAATGTAGTCTGCCCGTTTGGGAAGATTGAAAAGTCTTTTCATCGATGAAAGCCGTCGTCGTCCAATCAAAATTTAGATACTGACGTGCGAAAATAAGTCGAGCAGCTTTATGGGCATCCATCAACGCAATTTTTTATGCAGGCCGCCTGTGATGCAGTCCCATAGCTTTAAGATGCCTTCTAACTGTTGAAGGGTGGACTTCAAACGCTTCCGCAAAATGCCTCGTTGGCGTAAATCCATTCATCAGGTATTGCCTTTGCATCAAGCGGCTCTGATCTTGTGTTATAACTTGCGGGTGATGGTTGTTTCGTCGTAAGTCAATAATATTTTCCTCGTTCCCGTGGCGTCGAACCCAGCGGCGAACTGTGTTTCTTGTCACATTTATTCGCCGCGATATCTCGTGAATGCCTACTCCTTGTTCGTGCAAATCAATAATTTGGAGCCTTATTTGGTCACGATTAGCCGCAAGCATTTTATTAATTGGTAAATTATATTTTGTGAAAATATCACATTAAACTATTTTCTTAAATGACACTGACACGACACATGTTCGTAATTAGAAAATCGTAATGATAGCTTTTTGCAACGAGGTTATCATTTCATAGGTCGATTAGATAAGACATTTTATGTCTTAACTTGACATTCAACATTTCATATATATAGATACCGCGAGGCTAGTCTATTTCAGTTACTTTCATAGTATCATGTCGTACGGTATTTTACTATGGGGACGGGCTGCAGATATCGAATCGATTTTTATTCTGCAGAAAAGAGCCATCAGAGCAATATATGGCCTCCGCAGACGCGATTCCCTAAGGGAACTATTTAAACATATTAACATTATGACGGTACCTTGTCAATATATCTATGAGAACATCATGTACGTAAGGAAAAATTTAAGTATTTTCAGTAAAATAGGTGATAGACACAATTATGGGACTAGAAATAGGGACCAATTAGTTCAACCGGGTTTCAGACTGGCTAAAGTAGACTCATCTTTCATGGGGTACTGTGTAAAATGTTACAATAAAATACCTCCCCACATACTCCAATTGAATGAAACGAAATTTAAATCTTGCATAAAACGCACACTATGCTGCCAAGCATATTATAAGTTGGGGGATTACATCGCTGACAAAAATGCTTGGCTCAACGCTGGTCCAGCTCCACAAGGGCGCATAAACTAATTGATTAGCATTGGAAAATATTGTTGGAGCTGCTGAAGATTGAAAAACTATATTTACATTGTATAAATTCAATCTCTTAGTATTATATAATTGCATTGCACATATGTGAGCACTGTTTACCTACTTTAACATTTACTGAGTACGTCTTTCATTTACTTGAATGTACCCTGGCGGCTGAGAGTATGTCATGCTCACTCAAATGTCTCGCTGGTGGTGGCGTGTGTGTTGGATCATTAAGTTCCCTTCAAAATGGTTGAGCTAAATGATGCTGATCCATGCGTCATGTTCGTGAACGGGCGCCGTCAGTGGGGACTGGTCATCTCTTAGCTGCCATGGCTTATTTTAATTATTTTTGTTTTTATATTTTTATTATGGTCGCTTTTAACGTGCACGATTTACTACATTGTTCTCACATGTATAATTTCAACATGAATGATGTAACCAATGTTTTGTAACAATATTCTAATTTAAAAGAGTGTCCATGGAGTTTCTTGCCCGTTCTTCTCCATAGGAACCTACTACGCTTTGGAATGGGCAACTAGCTTCATCTTTCTGACTGACCGACCCCTTGAAAATTCAAAAGTACCTGTAATTGGTTTATTTGGAATAAATGATTTGAGTTTGAGTTTGAGTTCAACCTTAAAGCAAAGTTTCAAAGTTTCGACCTTATTGCATTATGATTGTTCTAACAACATTTAACGGAAATGGGTCCCAAATTAAAGCTCGTGACTGTACCTATGGTACACTCACATTCGCTAAATAAGAATAGTCTGTCCTAAACACAGATAAATACAAGTCAAGACAAACGATTACAAGAATACCTATGTGGAGTTACTCTTTGTTTATTACGACTAAAATTATTAAGTTTTCATAAATGCATTAATCATGGTTTTCAATAAATTAATGACGGTGACACTGGTCAATGGATGAATTTGGATGAATCTTTAGGTGGTTCCTTCTAGATGTGGTTCTGTTGGTAGATCTCATGGCTTGTTCCAATGTCGCCAGGCACCACGAAGTCGAAAGAAAAAATAAAATTGTAAACAACCATTTTCTACTGTTGTTTTGATTCTTGATATATTTGGTGACCAGTTCCTATGACACCGATCGCGCTGAGTCCGTGTTTCTGAAAATAAAAAATAGTTTTGTTAATAAAATATGGTTCAAACTAGATCAAATACTAGATAGATAGGTAGGTAGGTAATCTTGTTATTGAGTAAGCAAAATTTACACAATAAATACCCGGTTGTCCTGATTTATTAAACCGCAAAATTTGTAGAAATCAACATAGAATAAAAGTTATGGAATCCAAAGTCGTGCTGATGTATTAAGGCACACGTTAAAATGAAAAGAATACTCACAATAACTTTGCCGCCCTTCTTGATAGCGCCGCCGATGCCCTTAGGGCTGGCGCTAGCCCCGCCCGACATCAGCGCCAGCACTGCCATCACCAGCACTACGAGACCGAACAGCTTCATGATGAAAGGTAAATGTTTAGAACAATTAACTGTTGTTTAACTGAAGAAGCGCAAACTTCGAATGATGATTGATCGCAATTCAAAGTCTCTTTTATATTCTCAAAAGGTAACATTACAGTAGGTACATGAGAGGGTTTTTCATATTAGTCAGTAACACTAAGTTTAGATAAAAGTTTGTACGGAAAAGCACAATTGAGAATAATTATAAAGTAAGTGGAACTGTTTCAGATATTTCATTGAAACTTTTACGTCATGCGTAGTTACCCATGCTTTAATGTAGGTACTGATCATTAGTTGATACTTAGGTGAAATAACGGATCGTGTTACTAATGAACCATTAATACAAATAATCTGCAGACATTTTACTTGCAAACGTTATTAAAATCTGAAACAAGCTGTGTTTTTCCATCCTTGTTCCGGTGAAAATAAAGACGATTATGTTACGCTCAATATAAATGCAAATATTAGAGTTGTTGTTTGTTTGTAATTTATATTCTTGGGGGCTCAATTAGGCTAAGGTGGATGAAAGGATTTAAAACCGTAAACCCATACTTTTATTTTCCGGAAATCTAAAAGGATTTAACAGGGGGAGGTCTTGCTCAGTTGCTCCTGACAAAAATAAAATACCTCCAATAAAAACATGATCTGATTAAACTTTAAAATATATGTTTTTCTGTCTTGCACAATTTATTACTTTCTGTAATGACACTTCAAGTATACTAAATAAATAACTAAGTTGACGAAACAAACGGTAACGACCGGAAAAGAAGATCAAGATTAATGTCTCGATGTCACCATTCAGTAAATACGTTGTTTTGAATATACACTGTTAGGAATTCGAAGTTTGCATGGTTGTATGGAGATAAAATATAATTATAACTGTTTCTTGTATTTCTTTACTTGTTCTGCTATGGCTTTGTAATGATAGGAATGAAAATTAACACTTTCTACAATGTTGGATACGGCTGCATTAGCAATACATATAGCTAGCCATCACGCATTCTGCATTACAAAAAAAAAAAAAAAAAAGTTTCAGATTCTGGCAATTGGGGTCAAAAACAGTGTTTTCGTGGCAAAACAGGTTGGCTTGAATATTGCAACAAACTCGGGTATTGAAACAACCCCTAAGACCATACTGCCATCTTGTCATGTTGAGTGACTGTCGTTACGACGCCCATGGGATCAGGTCAGGTGGTCTCATCCTATCGGAACCGTAACCTTTCCCTTGTTGATATCAATTTCGTCGTCATAATCATAACTGTCTTTTCAATTGGGATTAGTATATACGGTAATATTTTTGAATATACTCGTAGAATCTATGAGATAAATGAGGCAGCCTACACGTGGCATGTTATACGTACTCTACGCACGTAAAGGGAATATGCAACGACTCGTACATACTGTTATGTGTTGATTGCGCTTTACTACGCACAGCTGTTCATTTCGATTACTGGGAAGTCAAATACAATAGCATGACGAATCACAAAAAACCCTGTAGGCATATGGAGACGTTCGAGGAGCGACTTGTCCCATGTGAATATATTTCCGCATAAAAGGACAACTGGAAACAGAGGGATCATCATTTGAAGCTAGTCTTCGACGACAAACTAGTCATTAACAGTTAATTTGTTTTAAACATTTACCTTTAATCATGAAGCTGTTCGGTCTCGTAGTGCTGGTGATGGCAGTGCTGGCGCTGATGTCGGGCGGGGCTAGCGCCAGCCCTAAGGGCATCGGCGGCGCTATCAAGAAGGGCGGCAAAGTTATTGTGAGTACTTATTCTTAAAATATCAATGTTTTTTAAAAGCTGCGTCATAAAAATAACGATTTGTTTTGCATGAAATATGCGCGGTTAAAGTGGAATTCTACGAATTTTGCGGTTTGATAAATCAGATTAATCCTTTTTGGTTGCTAATTTTGTCAACAACTCAATACTCAATAGTGTACTGTAGTTACTTGCATTTTTGGTACCTATAAAAAACAATAAAATTAAACAAGAGCCGGTCCTTTGATAATGTAAAAGTTGATCTTGTTTGAACAAATATAACTAGACTATTGTCCCGCTGCAGGGCAGAGGCTTCCCAAAGCAAAAATACACAGGCATCCCAAGGCAAAGGTCTAGGCAAAGGTCAAATAATATAATAATACTATTTTCTTTTCAGAAACACGGACTCAGCGCCATCGGTGTCATAGGAACTGGCCACGAAATATATCAACAATCAAAACAGCAGTAGAAAATGATTTTATGTAAAAACCATTCAAGAAAAATCCTGATGCTTTAGCGTGGCTTTGAAACCAATTGAACCTCTTGATAGAATATATGGCCTGGGGGATGAAGTCTCTGAATATTATACTGTAATGTTTGTATTTATTTCAATAGGCTTTATTACTAGGGCACTTAATTTATTGTTTATTTCTTGCGAATAAATTGTTTTATGATGTAAAGATTTGTTTATTTCCCAAATGTTCTGTAACTTATTATCTATTTATTTAAGCATATCCAACAAAATGCTTTTACATAATTAATATGAAATAACTCAATCAATCTGCCTAGTCTTTTCCCAACTATATTGGGGTCAGCTTCCAGTCTAACCGGATGCAGCTGAATAACAGTATTTTACATGGAGCGACTACCTACCTGACCTCCACAACCCAGTAACTGGGTAATACGATACCCCTTGGTAAGACTGGTTGTCAGACTTTCGGGCTTCTGACGACCCGTAACGACTGTCAAAGATCCACGAATGACGGCCGGGACCAACGGCTTAACGTGCTTTCCGAGGCACGGAGGAGTCTCGGTACGTAATGATGGTCACCCATCCACAGACCAACCCCGGCAGGCGTAGCTTAACCTGATGGATCGACCCGTGCGGCAGTTATTACTGAGCCACGAGCTCCTCCAATATGAAATAACTCGATATAAGTTATTTTATGTTAATTATATTACCCTCAAACTACTCCTCTATAGAGCAGTTTCTGAGGTTGCGATGAAAACTCGCACGATTTATATTCACAGTGCGCCGCTAGCTCTTCCTAGTTCTTCATACGAAATACTCTCACAAAAAAACACGAGTAGACTTCGACGTTCGCACGGACGTAATAAAATCGCGGCGATTTTTTTCATGCACTGGATTCTCAACCCTCGGCTCAACACTGAGAGTTGAAAATCCAGTATAAAATAAAAACATGTCCGTGCGAACCTAGGCTAACATGTATAGCCAGAAAAAAATATAAAATAGCAGTAGGTACTTAGACATAGGTAGGTACTGTTATTTTTTATTTTGTTCTTCAGTCACAAGCGCTAATATGCATCCACTTAGCAAAATACAAAAGCGACTGCAACTTTGAGATAAGACCCATTTCATATACGCGTGGGTTTCAAAAATACTATGATCGTAACAAAACAAAATTACAATTCACTTTTAAAAGTTGCTAAGTGTATAAATATTAGTGCTTGTGTCTGTACATACATAAACTCACGCCTTCTTCCTATGGGGGTAGGCAGAAACTACATAACGCCCCCAGAAACTACAGAACGCCACCAGAAACTACAGAACGCTACCAGAAACTACAGAACTTCACCAGAAACTACAGAATACTACCAGACACTACAGAACGCAACCAGAAACTACGGAATGCCACCAGAAACTACAGAACGCCACCAGAAACTACAGAACGCCATCAGAAACTACAGAACGCAACCAGTAACTACGGAACGCCACCAGAAACTACAGAACGCCACCAGAAACTACAGAACGCCATCAGAAACTACAGAACGCAACCAGTAACTACGGAACGCCACCAGAAACTACAGAACGCCACCAGAAACTACAGAACACCACCAGAAACTCGAGAACGCAACCAGAAACTACAGAACGCAACCAGAAACTACAGAACGCAACCAGAAACTACAGAACACAAGCAGAAACTACGGAACGCCACCAGAAACTACAGAACGCCACCAGCAACTACAGAACGCCATCAGAAACTACACAAACGCCAGTTGCGTACTGCTTGCTAACTGAGTATGTCAGGATCCTTACATACTTCTTTTGCTTCGTTTACGTACATGCACTCAGTACCTATCTAGGTAATATTTTTTTTTCTACATGTCTATGTAGAAATAATTTCATCCTAAGTTTATGAAATGATTTAGACGAGAGCAAAATTATTGGAATACAAGTTGAGCCGTATTCAGGGAGAGTAAAACCTACTGCTCCGTCTCCAAATATTGCGACAAGGGCAGGAGGTAGATATCGATAAAATAATTTGAACTGAATGGGTATCAAACCCGACAGTGATCCGCCACGCTAATAATTAAGCCACTGAGCCAATTGAGCCGTCATGTCTACCTCACGTAAACGTGTAGCCCATGTAAAGTAATAAATTATTATTGGTACAATCAGGAAATTAATTGTTAAGCAAAATTGACATCCTACGTCAAATTTCCGAGTTGTAGCCAAATAATACAAGTGTCAAAGAATGACAGCTAGGATTTGAATATACTGACAAATTAAGTTAGTAGTCAATTTGCTTAGTAATTAATTTCCCTGGCTTTACATATTATTAATCAAAGGGCCACATATTTGTAGTCCCGGCGCTTATGTTTATGCCACGTGCTCAGCATTTAATGACACCGCTACGTTTTCCTTAATCGTAACAGGTAATAATAAAATTTATAATTATAATAAATAAAATATTAGCCTTTATTTTCCTTAACTTACATTTTAAATTATAGGTACTTAGTTATATTTACATGTGAGTGATCAAAATGCAACAACAAACCGTAGTATCCTCGTCAAGAGAACGCGGTGACTAGGTTTGCCAACTTACCCTGCCCTGGAGTTGCATCAGGGAGGCACTTCGGTATCACCGGATGCCGACCTACCTCTGTCGTGTGGTCGAGGCCTATCTGGCGGACAGGGACATTATCTACCCCGGTCACCAGGGAGAGTGGAACCGGCGAGAGATGTCGTGCGGTGTCCCACAGGGATCGGTCCTGGGGCCGCATCTGTGGGACATCGGATACGACTGGGTGCTGCGCGCCGACCTCCCCAATGGCGTCAGCGTCGTTTGTTACGCTGACGACACGTTGGTCCTGGCGCAGGGGAGGTCGCACCAGGCGGCGGTCGAACTAGCGACACACGGGGTTGCGACAATCGTGGCCAGAATCCGGCAGTTGGGACTCGAGGTGGCCTTGCACAAGTCCGAGGCCATGTGTTTTCATAGTTCTCGGAACGCGCCACCGTCGGGTTCCCAAATAACGGTAGGAAGGGATCACATCGGCGTCGAGTCGACGATGAAGTACCTGGGACTCGTCCTCGACAGTCGGTGGAACTTCTTGGAGCATTTCCGACGTTTGGCTCCCAGACTGGACCGGGCCGGGGCTGCCTTGAAGCGGCTCCTGCCCAATCTAGGGGGTCGAAACGCCTCCTGCCGGAGGCTATACGCGGGGATCGTGCGGTCCATGGCCCTGTACGGGGCACCGGTGTGGGCGCGTTCCTTGAGGCGGCGGCCTGCGCGCCGGTTGAACGCGTCCCAGAGGGTCATGGCCACCCGGCTGGTCCGGGGATACCGCACGGTCTCCGGAGAGGCGGCGAGCCTCCTTGCCGGATTGCCGCCATGGGATCTGGAGGCAAAAGTCCTCGCGCATATTTGGGAGTGGCGCGAGGAGGCGAAACGCCGGGGCTTGACTCCGATGCCGCGAGAAATCGCGGCACAGCGGACAGAGCTCCGACGGGATCTCATGGCGTCATGGAGAGTGCGATTGTCGCAACCCAGTGCTGGGCACGCCACTATTGCGGCGATAAGTCCCCTCTTTGAGGAGTGGCTGGAGAGGCGCCACGGCGTCCTCACCTTCCGCCTGACGCAGATCCTCACCGGACACGGCTGTTTCGGGAGGTACCTGTTTCGGATAAGGCGGGAGGAAACGCCCGGGTGTCATCACTGCGTGGATCGCCCGGAGGACACGGTGGAGCATACGGTGGAGGTATGCCCGGCTTGGGCAGAGCACCGCCGTGTCCTCGTGGAGGCGATCGGTGGCGGGAATCTCTCGCGTCCGGCCCTGGTCCAGGCCATGGTACGGAGCGAGAGGGCATGGGAGGCCGTCACCTCCTTCTGCGAAGCAGTGATGCTCGCGAAGGAGGAGGCGGAGCGCGTGAGGGAGAGGCAAATTTCGCGCCCTCACGCCCCTAGCCGCCGCAGGAGGAGACGCCCTGGGCGTCGGGAATCAATTGCTGATTCCCGGCCACCGTAGGCGCGGGCTTGCGGACGGTGAGCAATGGGTAGCTCGACGTCCGGTAAGGACCAAGCCCGGGTCGACGGCGCGTTGTGTTCCACGCGCGCCTCAAAGAGATGTCAGCGGATGAAGGGGTCTGATGAGACCATTGCCTGGCGGGGTTGCGGGAAAGTCCGAAAGGGATACCGTGGCCCCCTGGCATTGCACAGGCAACAGAAGGAACATGGGTGGGTTTTAGTCAGTAAGAGTCTGACACGCCCTCCCGCTCCACCCAGAGCGGGAGGAGTCATTTGATGATTTCCTACCCAAAAAAAAAAAAAAAAAAAAAGGGTTTGATCAAATCATAGTAATTTCGAAACCATTCAAAATTCAAATTCAAAATATTTTTACAAGAAACTCCACGGTTACTCTATTAAAAGTAAATGGTATTTACAATATTTTCAAGTTACAGTGTTTATAGGTATGAGAGGACACTGTAGGCCTATCAACAAGTACCAGGTACTTAGCAAGATAGAAAATGATCGACAGATCTACAAGTCGGTTATGCCTACAACGTTCTCACATTCACAAAATATAAAAGAAGAGAATCTATATAAAAAATAAACAAATTGAAAACATATTTAAACCAAATGACATCACTGCCACTAAAGCTGTAACAAATCTAATTTAATAAAAAATATAGTATATTGAAGTTATATAATGTCAAATAACGAAAAGATTATGTCAAAAAAGTAAGTAAAAGAAAAAAAAATAGGTAAAATAAAATAATCATCTTAATTTGGGAGCAGTTAATAGACATTTAAATAGTAATGCCGTTATTGAGGTGTAGCGGTTACACCGCCACATACTAACTACCTACGCATCAAAGAGATGACGTCACACAAATCCTGCATCGCGCAATTAGAGTTTACCGCGCGAACGACATAGAAAAGACTATCCGAAATCAACAGTTGGGCAGTCGGCCCGCCAGACACAACACCCGTCTGGTTGGAGGATCCTCCCTTTTCTATGGTGGATGAGTGAACTTTACACCCTGTTCCTCAAACTCCTAAATTGGTGACCCCGAGTATGAACGTCAACGCAGCCTTCGTGCAACTACTTCAGCTACCAGGGAAGCCACATGTGCAGAAGGAATTATTGCCAAACTTCCTTGTCTTCAACGTAGTATTTAATCTTATACTATGCTTTTTTTATAAGGAAAATTCATTGCCAGTAGAAATATAGTAAATAGCGAAAAAATATAGTAGGTATGTTTCAAAAGCATTTTTATTCTTGCAATGCATTTACACTCTAAATTAAGGTTGCCAAATACCGTTAATTCAACTTCTAACAGATTAATACAAGCCCTATTGCGAATAATTGCGGTCATCTTGCCATTTTCTATTGAAATAAAAATATAGTAAGTAGTTTCAACGACAAATTTTTTTCTTCAGAAATATAGTAATTAGGCCTCTAATATAGCAGGATACTATATTATATAGGAGGGTTGGCAGCCCTAGCGATGAATAAACGGTCAGTAGGATTACTCGTAGGTACGCAGGTAAAATCACGATGAGGCGTGTAGGTAGTCGTTGGCTAGGGTAACTTGGCAAGGTTTTGGCGGAGAAAGTTTGCGCATGCAACAAAATAAAATACACTTTAATTGCTTTTCATTATTTTATGGTTATTGCCATAATTTATTTTAAACATGTACCGATGTTAAGAAGAAAAACACCAAAACGCATTCTGCGCATCTACGACTCTTGCCAAGTTATGAGCATCTGTATCAGAGACGAAACACTTTTAGCTTTCGTACCCACAAAGCCTGAATTTTCAACGCACTGCTTAGCGCCAAGAGTTGAAAATCTAATCAGGTATTTTTTTAACGCGCTGGGATACACTGTTGGATTCTCAATGTTGGGCTCAACACCGAGAGTTAAAAATTCAGTGCGAGGTAATGAATCGCCCGCTGGGCTTACTGAGGTTCAAAGTCACTTTTAACAGTTATTAGTGCTGCACTACATGCATCGTGTGCCAAGCATCTATGTACCTACCTACCATCGATAAGAGGTAAACGCTCGCATGCGATTATCAATCAAGGAAAACGACAAAGAATGCTGAAGCTCATCATACCTATATGCAAGATATTATACACATCACAAGTAATAATAAAATATATAGGTACCTAGTTATTATGCTTCAACGCTATTGTGAATACCGTATCTAATAAAGCATCAAAGGGAGGTTGAATATTGCTTGCCGGAGATATTATAATGCAATATGTGGCAAATTAGAACAAGTTATGTACACATAATAATGTAAAGATAGGAAGCACAAAAAGGAAAATTTGTTAAAAATAAAGCTTGTTTATTTTGCCTTCCTTTAATAAGGCTTTAAAAAAAATAAACGGTTATGAAAGAGTCATAGTAAGGCATCCTGTACATGCGCTCCGGAGCCGCACCGGCGCGTGTGTCAGAATGAATAATCGACTATGCACATGTTTGTGTGTAAGAATGAATATCTCCTATGCACCGCACCGACGCGCACCGCCGTCGCCGCCGCATAGATTTTACATTACATTTTCATTCTAAGAAGTTCTGATTTTTTTTCTTCTTGCGGTCCGGCTCCGGTGTGGCTCCGGCGTCATGTACAGGACGTCTTAGAGGATGAGAATGATGAGAAAATAAGAAATGATTTTGTTAGAGGAGGTTTGAAAGTGGCGCCAGTGACATACAACTTGAAAGGCTATGATGGGCATGTGATTACGAGGGAGGAAACGCATATGACTAAAAGGCATTTCACCAACAATTTTTAAACTAGTTTAGTGCTACACAGTTACTGTATTAAACCAATGATATTATATGTAAAAAGAGGTAGATAGGTTATAAACGTTCCGCAAGTGGCACGTCAAAAGTTGGCTAACTAGCCACATTTTCTTCGTTTTGTCTCTTTTTCGCTCCCGATAATTACGACATGCCATCCTACTTCCACGTGTCATACAATAGTGTGACATAGTGCCCTTTTTGAAGATAGAATGTTAGGTAGGTAACCTATCTACGTCTTTTTACTTCTAATATCATTGTATTAAACGCCAAAATTTGAACGTTAAACGTTTTATGCGATTATGCGCCTGACATACGGTACCGCGTGCTTCCATATTATTGTGTTGAAGATGTGACGCTGTTGTGATATTACCTACTTGTTTTGAATCACATCATTAAGATTATAGCACACCTCAGCCCAACCCTTCGAGGAATCAAGGCGTGATGTTATGTTAAGTTAATTAAGAATATTTTGAAATACATAATGAACGAAAATAAACAATGTTTACTTTATGTTGAAAATAAACAATGTTTATTTTCGTTCACTGTAATCTACCTACCTAAAGTTCAAAGAACAGAGACAAAAAAATGGAGACTTCCTTACGACTAAAATATTTTTTCGTGACTAATGTCGGGGTTTCGGGACATCACTTAAGTACATTTAATATTAATTTTATTAATAGAGTAAACTAATTGAATTCATTTTCCTTTTTAACCGACTTCAAAAACAAGGAGAACGTGCTCAAAAAACCAGTATCTCTATTGTTATTAATTTAGGTTAAGAACTGTACCCTAATTACGTAAAAAATAAATTACAAAATCAATCCGAATCTGAATCGTTTTGAAACAGATTGCTAATCCATTACTCCGTAATTTCGAAAAAAAAAAACTGCAGAGCAACGTAAATAACGCAATGAATGTTGTTGAACTGTCAAAATGAAACAGATTTGTCTTTATCGTTTACGAAAATATGTTGCGTAATTAGAAAGCTGGGTCCGCTTCATGTTTTCGTTTCCCAGAATAGCCAAAACTTGCCGTCTCTTTCTATCTTTTGTTTGTAAACAATGACAGAACGGTTAAGGGGTAGAGGGGTATTTCGCATTCCAAGCGTCGTCGTGCGCGCATCACTCACTCACTCCTATAGTTCCTCAAGTTGTGTACAGATAGTTCAACTCAACTGTGCGCGCCGCGCTATGTGTGGGTAAAGCGATAAGGACACGTGTTGCTCGGACGACGACTGCCGCGTCACTGCCACACAACTTAAAGCTGTATAATTACAAGCGCACACACACATGGTGCCGCGCGCACAGATGAGTTGAAATATCTGTACGTATATTTGATTCGTGAATATATATTTTTTTACCTGTACTTGTTTTATCGTTTATTGGATCTGCTTCACATGACCCCCTTGGCTAGATTTTATGGACTACGTTTTACTGACACATGCTTTGGTAATCAACCTGCTTGGTAAGTTTACGAATTTTACATGACTTTTAAGACATTCTAAATATTAAACTATTCTTAATTAATTTTCCAAATTCAAACAATTTTATTCAACAAGTTATGGAATTTCATTCAAACAATAGTTTTATATTTTAGTCCGTGCTCGCAATCCTATCGTTAAACCATATTTTACGAAAAGAAGAAATCTCGGGACGAAGTTATTATATAATTTGTCTTATTGTTTACAGTAATTTTGCTCCCTTATAGCAATCAAATGGCGACCAAACATACCAAAAGGTTTGCACAGTCGTGGATTAGAAATCACCTTGAATTATACCACGTAGTGTATGCGAGGATAATAATATCAGGAGGCATATTAATACCAAGGTGCTGCTAGAAAAGTGAAAGAAGCATTTTATCTTGATCAATACAATTCCTTATATTGTGTAACATACCCTGGTCACGAGTAAATCAACCAGCAGCGTTTAAAACATTTATACTTAAATACATGTGTTGTAATTGTACAAAAGTTAAAATAATTCCTGATGCATCGTTATTGAGAAAAGCTTATTTGGAAATGGTTTTTTGGGAAAAAAATTGCTTCAATTCATGACGATCTTCATAATCAAAAACTTTGGATATCTCTAGATGAAACCACCGATTATGTAGGTCGTTATATTGTAAATTTGCTTGTAAAACCTTAAAATGTGGTAAAAAATAAACCAGTTTTAATAGCAAAATGTTAGATGGAGAGACAATAGTTCAATTTGTGTCTGGTTGCTTAGAAAATATGTGCGGAGACTCCTTTGAAGCCAAAGTAGGAGATGTTTTAATTATTCTTATGTGCTGATAGTGCAGCATATATGATAAAAGCAGGAAGACTTTTAAAGAACTATTTGCCAAATATGATGAAAGAACATAAATCTTGCGAAACTAACTCCGTTCAGATTAAGAGACAACTTTTAACATCAACAAAATTCAAATTCAAAAGTCTTAGTGTTTTTTTTTTCTTTGTGCACAACATAATTTACATTACGTAAAACACAATTTAAATTATAAATTAATAGCCTTAAGACAGCTAGCACATGCCAATATACCAACCAAAAACATCGAGAACTATACTCAAGCAGAAATAAAAATAACTAAACGTAAACAATATCTAAAAACGGAAATAAAGTCTCCAGGCATAAAGGGCGTGCCCCAGTTGTAATTGATAAACTAGGACCATCGAGGTAAAATAAATAATGGTCGAGGTCGCTAGCTAACCACATATTGCAATACAACTCATAAAAAAAAAACATTATAATGAGTAGATTATGTCAACAGTAAATTTAAATAAAATTGAAATTAAAAGTAAAATTATAAACAATTATATAAACTCATATACCCTGTCAGTAGGTAAACTAATTCTGGAGAAAGAACATTTAAACATTGTCTTGAGTTAATCACAACGACCAACCACTCTTAACACGGAAATAATAATATATTCTGACTGAGTCTTAACATTGGTGACTTTCTTAATTATTGAGGTTGATTTCTGTTTACGTTTAGTTCCAATAATTGTACAAAATGAATAAATGGCTTAAAAATGGCTAAATGGCTAAAAAGCTATAAATAAATAATAAATAAATAAATAAATTCTTTATTTCACCAAAAGCCATCACAGAACAAGAACTAAAAACTAAGAGCATATAAGGCTTATAACTAGGTCACAATAATTTTAATTCCCTGACTCCTAAACTAGGTGTATGTGCCTGTGTCTTAGGAGTCAGTGATTCTCCGTAGCAAACAAGACAAGCTACAGTATAATAGAACGGGACGTTAAAGCAAATGGCGTAAAAGAAAACAGAAAATGAAAAACGTTTAACTGTGTGGTGAGGTGAATAAATGTAGGGTCCGAGTGTGTGTGTAGTGAGTAAGTGTAGGATGTGTTTGAGTGTGTATGTGGTGTGTAGGTGTAGGGTGTGTGTAGTGAGAAAGAGAGGGGTGTAACCAGTACACATCCGTTTATGGTTAGATATAGACTTATATTTATATGTATGTATATTTATATGTGTGTTTTACCTTATCAATGTAAATTACCCAGCAGGAGATCCTCAGTGTCATCATAACTTAAAGTTTGGAGATAATCTCTAAGTAAGTTTTTACATTTATATTTAGGACACGAAAAAATTTTAAACTTTTTATTTATAAGGTGGTACATATGAATGCTATTAACGTAGACTTGCCGTTTGGCAAAGGTAGTTCTATGGCGTTCGTGGGGAAAAACGTTATACTTAAGTCTGCCAGTCGGTTCCTTTGGAGCGGGCAGAGTATTTGCGTAGGGTCGACAGGAGCACATAGAGTTGTCTGACTGTGAGTACCTTGCAATCGGAATAGAGCTGCACAGTGGGATACCTAAGTGGAAGAGAGAGCATTACCTTAAGGACAGCTCTCTGGGCTCTCTCGAGGCGGATAAATACATTTTGGGTGGCACCACCCCAGACAGGCAAGCAGTACGTTAAGACAGACCGGCAAAATATACTAATTTTAGCGTTTCATTATCAGCAGAGTTTCGTAACTTCTTGAAAACATATATTAGCTTCCGTATGCGGGACGTGACTTTGGCTATATGGGGGTGCCAGTTGAGATGCTGATCGATGAGTACTCCTAGATACCTTACACAAGTGGATTTGGCGAGGAAGAGGCAGCTACACTATGTTAAGGATCCGCAAGCATGCGCTTTTATGGTAAAGGAGATTGAGGGACACTGATTGGACCGAATGGAGAATGGAACATATACCGATTTATCGACATTTAAGGTAAGCAGGTTGTCGGCCAAACATTTCATTATGGCGGACAGCACAGCCTCGGCGTTTTGGTATGTCTGGGGCCAGTCATCACCATCTACAACAAGGGCAGTGTCATCCGCGTACGTAAATATTTTACAATTTTTGAGAGGCAGTTTGCAGAGTTCATTAATATATATGAGAAAGAGAGTAGGCCCCAGAATGCTGCCTTGTGGAACGCCGTATGTGATTGAAAGCTCATCACTTTCGTGTGTGCCGATTTTCACTATTTGGGTACGAGAGCTGAGATAATCTGCGAAGATTTTCAAAGCATGTCCACGTATACCGATGTTTTCCATTTTACTCAATAAAGCTTGGGCAGAAACGGCGTCGAATGCCTTTGACAGATCAAGGAAAATTCCCAGACACTTGTGTTTTCTATCAAGCGTTCTAGCGACGTGACTAGACAAATCCATGACTGCGTCTTCGGTGCTAACTCCATTTCTGAAACCATATTGTTTATTCGCTAAGATGTTGTTTGCGTCGAGAAAACTGGTCAGGTTCTTATTCAGTATTCGTTCCAGGATCTTTGACATCAATTTAACGTCATCTCTGCGCCCAGATTTGTGAATGGGGTGTACTACTGCTTTTTTAAACGCCGTTGGAAAGACACCTGCCATTATAGACAAATTACATATATGTGTAATAACCGGGACTAATACGCATCTCGAAGCCTTTATTATTTTAGACGGTATACAGTCTAACCCAGTAGCACAATCAGACCTAAGACCCAAAATAATGGAGTCAACATCATCTTCGGTTACCTCGAAGAGGGCCATGGAGCTATACGAATTTGAATTTGACACAGAATTGGGCACCAATGAGGGTGATTTGAATTTCGACGCCAGCCTACTGCCTACAGTAGCAAAAAAGTTGTTGACATGATTAAGCGACGATTTAGGATTATCAAGTAAATGTAACAGGTCAAAAGAGGCAGAAGATTGAGTTTGAAGATCTGAGACTCTTAATAACATTCCATGTAGCTTTAATATTATTTTTTGCATTACGAAACTGTTCTTTTTCATACGAGCGTTTAAGTTTTCTCAGCAAGGAGTTACAGAAATTGCGATAGCGAGTATAGGCGATTTTTAATATTAAATTATCATCCGACTTTTTGAGTTTGACATGCATGCGGTCACGGTGTCGTATACAGCGGAGTAGGCCCGGCGTAATCCAGGGCTTCAGATTACGTTCTCTTCTTGGAACAGTTTGTTCCTAGGTGTGCTTTAGGACAATAGAGGAGAGATTACCTATTAACGCATCTGCAGCATTATTAGGATCTGAGATTGACAGCATTGGAGACCAGTCATGTGTTTTGATATTCTCTATAGCGGCTTCGTAGTTTATTTTTGATCTAGTGCGGGTCACTTCTAAGTTGTAGAAACAATAGCAGTGGTTCGTGATCTGTTATAGATGATTCAATAACGAAAGTCATAGCGGATTTATTAGTTTTAAGTAAAATTTGGTCTAAACAGTTTGTGATCCGTGTCGGAAACTGATGAGCTGGGATAAGTCCATTAGAGGCAGCACAGGTTAAATACTCATCTGAGTGACTATCGATGTTGTCAGTCTTGCGGAGCGGGAGGCCGTGACAGACTCTTACTGACTAAACCCCGTGTTTCTACTTCACCTTGTAAAGGCTTTATACAATATCTATCGCCCTCCTTCTTTTAAAATCATTAACAATTTTATTGACAGTCTCGATAACGTACTCAAATTATTCAATTTATATTCTACTCATTGATTAATATCAATGTTGATATCACCAATCAGGACCACAGAAGGAGTTGTTAATTTGAGTACGTTATCGAGACTGTCAATAAAATTGTTAATGATTTTAAAAGAAGGAGGGCGATAGATATTGTATAAAGTCTTTACAAGGTAAAGTAGAAACACGGGGTTTAGTCAGTAAGAGTCTGTCACGGCCTCCCGCTCCGCGCACAGCGGGAAAAGTTATGTTATAATTTCCCCTCCAAAAAAAAAAAAAGCGTCTCCACTTGATCTCTGTTCTTTTTTGAATTTTAGATATTTTAGCTCACCTTTTTTCGATCACTGCTGATAGCACAAGTTTATAAACCAAAAATCGGAGAAATTGGCCCCGAGTTACTAATTCTGTGCAGTGTGTATAGAAGCTTTCTAAATAGACCAGTTATTTCAGACGACAGAGTTCAATGGAATTCGGTCATCGAGTGTGATTTGTAATGCTGATACAGACTGTACCTACATAACTAGAGAAAATGTTGGAAAAATTATTAAGAAAGTACATGTTTCCAATATTTTCTCTCCAAAGAAAACTCCGCTCGTAATCGTAGGAGTAGATATTCGATATCACATTGTTTCTCAAAGGAAACTCTTGGAAAAGCGATTGCCTCGAGGTGAAAACTTACTCACGTAGGTCTGTACTTAGCGAGTACTTATAATTATGTTGCAGGTAGGTACTTTGTCCCACAGGGTTCGGTCCTGGGGCCGCATCTGTGGGACATCGGATACGACTGGGTGCTGCGCGCCGACCTCCCCAATGGCATCAGCGTCGTTTGTTACGCTGACGACACGTTGGTCCTGGCGCAGGGGAGGTCGCAGCAGGTGGCGGTCGAACTAGCGACACACGGGGTTGCGACAATCGTGGCCAGAATCCGGCAGTTGGGACTCGAGGTGGCCTTGCACAAGTCTGAGGCCATGTGTTTTCATGGTCCTCGGAACGCGCCACCGTCGGGTTCCCAAATAACGGTAGGAGGGGTTCACATCGGCGTCGAGTCGACGATGAAGTACCTGGGACTCGTCCTCGACAGTCGGTGGAACTTCGTGAAGCATTTCCAACGTTTGGCTCCCAGACTGGACCGGGACGGGGCTGCCTTGAAGCGGCTCCTGCCCAATCTAGGGGGTCCAAACGCCTCCTGCCGGAGGCTATACGCGGGGATCGTGCGGTCCATGGCCCTGTACTGGGCACCGGTGTGGGCGCATTCGTTGCGGCGGCGGCCTGCCCGCCGGTTGAACGCGTCCCAGAGGGTCATAGCCACCCGGCTGGCCCGGGGATACCGCACGGTCTCCGGTGAGGCGGCGAGCCTCCTTGCCGGATTGCCGCCATGGGATCTGGAGGCAAAAGTCCTCGCGCATATTTGGGAGTGGCGCGGGGAGGCGAAACGCCGGGGCTTGACTCCGATGCCGCGATTCGCGGCACAGCGGACAGAGCTCCGACGGGATCTCATGGCGTCATGGAGAGTGCGATTATCGCAACCCAGTTCTGGTCACGCCACTATTGCGGCGATAAGTCCCCTCTTTGAGGAGTGGCTGGAGAGGCGCCACGGCGTCCTCACTTTCCGCCTGACGCAGGTCCTCACCGGACACGGCTGTTTCGGGAGGTACCTGTTTCGGATAAGGCGGGAGGAAACGCCCGGGTGTCATCACTGCGTGGATCGCCCGGAGGACACGGTGGAGGTATGCCCGGCTTGGGCAGAGCACCGCCGTGTCCTCGTGGCGGCGATCGGTGGCGGGGATCTCTCGCGTCCGGCCCTGGTCCAGGCCATGGTACGGAGCGAGAGGGCATGGGAGGCCGTCACCTCCTTCTGCGAAGCAGTAATGCTCGCGAAGGAGGAGGTGGAGCGCGTGAGGGAGAGGCAAATTTCGCGCCCTCACGCCCCTAGCCGCCGCAGGAGGAGACGCCCCGGGCGTCGGGAATCGATCGCGGATTCCCGGCCACCGTAGGCGCGGGCTTGCGGACGGTGAGCAATGGGTAGCTCGCCGTCCGGTAAGGACCAAGCGCGGGTGGACGGCGCGTTGTGTTCCACGCGCGCCTGAAAGAGTGTCAGCGAGTGAAGGGGTCCGATGAGACCATTGCCTGCCGGGGTTGCGGGAAAGTCCGAAAGGGATACCGTGGCCCCCTGGCATTGCACAGGCAAGAAAAGGAACACGGGTGGGTTTTAGTCGGTAAGAGTCTGACACGCCCTCCCGCTCTGAGTAGAGCTGGAGGGCGTGTCAGACTTTTGATGATTTCCCACCCAAAAAAAAAAAAAAAAAAAGTACTTTATAACCTTTTAGGCATTTATGATTAAGTATTTTTAATGTTTCCCTTTGAACGTTTAACAAAAGACCTTTGAAAAAAAGACCTACCTTCATTTGCATTCACATTTATTATTTTGGAACAATTAATAAAGGCTCCTGCAGACAGGTGCGACGCGGCACCGTTAGAACAATTTCCGTGGAATTTTATTCCATAAAAATTGTTCCACCAGAATCGCGTCGTGCCTTCGCGTCACGCCTGTCTGCCTTTAAACATCGAGTTTCATTAGATGTCTCACTACCGTCTAGAACACTGGCAACACTTTATTAACTTGGTCTTTGGATATAAATGCATGATTGTAGTTACAAAGAGGATAAACTAAAAAAATAAAATGTAAGGTGCATTCGCCAAATTTCGGATAAGGGTTAAGATCGTAAGACGCAAAAATAACGCGAAACGGGACATTTTCTAGTGTAAGCAACATAGAAAGCGACGCCATTTTATTTTGCCCCACTCTTCAGTTTACGTCTGACGCTACACCGAATAACATGTGTGCTATGTGCAGTGAAACAAAAAAGTTACGTTACGTTAAACGATTAAAAAAAAAACTTATCCGGTCTTCTACTTGGTTTATTTTTGCAAAATTCTGGAATGGGTTACTTTGTTTTTAATAATTTTGTAAACTAAATAGTAATTTTAGCAAGTGCTGTCTCGATAGAATTGATTAAATTTGATTTAAGATAGCTGTAGACTTAGAACCAGGCTGCTCTTATTTTGAAAAGATCGGTAAATAAACGTCTGATCTCATTCTATAATAAAATGGAACCGGTTCTCAAACTTTTTAATTTATTTCACATGAAAAACTATTTATTGGATTGAAGTTATTAAACGCGGCTCGCGGTAGGAGTAAACTGGCAGAAATCGTCACGCAAAAAAGCGTTCATACTTGCGACTGTCTTCTTCTTATTATTTTGTCTTTTGTTTTTTTTTTTCAAAATGAAAATACTGTAAGTATCAGTTTGATGAATACTATGCAAAGATTTAGATATTTTTTGACAAAAAAGTATTTTAGAACATCCTTTCAACCCATCGAAAATCCGTCCGGACTTAGTACCGAGAAGTAGTAGGCTTACCATCAAGAATGGGTTGCCCTCAGTTTTTTCATGGTAGAAGGCACATAGGCTACCTTATCTCAAGGATTATCGGAAGAGAAACAGTAGGTAGGATTGGTTAACTATGTACACTCATCAATCAAAATTACAGCAAAATTCAATTAAAATCCTGTCAATGCGAGGACGTTTTTTTTTTTAATACACGTTGTTGGGCTGATGATGACAATGTCTTTATAATTTATTATCTTTTGCCCGCGGCTTCGCCCGCGTGGAGGTCGGAAATTATCCTACGAAAACGTACTATCGGGATAAAAAGTATCCTGTGTGGAGTATACAGACCAATAACAGCTGTTAATTTAAATAAATTTAATAGCATTTTAGTTTTTAAGGACCTTACAATGAACAATGTCAATATTTTAGTTACTTCAAACCGAGAAAAACTTTCGTTAGTCCAAACCGAGTTCAATAATTCTTTTAAGAAGAACACTAACCTCCTTACTAATAAACGTCTGTGTAGTTACACAACGCTTTGTCTTCTTCTTTCGAATGTCAAATTACTGACGACTGAAAGAGAAAAAACGGTGTGTAAGTATTCACCTGATATAATACGTTTATTAGTAAGGAAGTAAGACTATCAGCCCTAAGTTTTTATTTAGTGACTGGGCAACTAAAGGACTCAGGAAAAGTAGGGATATACTTTTTCAGTTGTAAGGCCTTAAGCCTTATATTATCTTTAGCTTTTAATAAGTAGTTCACTTTTAAGACAGCTAAAGCCTTATACATTAGCAACAAGGTTAAATCAGCAGACAACAAAATACAGAAAATTATCAATAATGAAAAGAACAGGAACAAATAGCATATTTGTAATTACGCCCTGAAGACTTCATGTGATGGTCTCTTTTGCGATAGCAAAGAAGTTGCTCAAGAATTTGTAAATTTCTTTACCAGTATCCCACTTAAAACTACTGAAACCTTAAATTCCTCGCCCTCGTTCTCTTTTGATTTAGTAAGAGCGAGCGTTTCAGCTTGCCCGATTGAATTTAACTTTAAGAAAGTAATAAAAGCTTTTAAGAAAATCAAGATCAACTTGACCGAAGATCTTTGGGGAATGTCAATTAAAATATATACCTCCATAATTGAGACCATACTGCCTTACTTAGCCTTAATATTTAATTTGTGTGTGTATTAAGGAGTCTTCCCGGATTTAATGAAATACAGGAAGGTAATACCACTTTTCAAATCCGGGGACAGTAAAGACACCAATAATAATAGACCCGTATCAGTGTTGCCAGTTTTCAGCAAGGTGTTTGAAAAGGAAATGCTTAATCAAATTCTCAATCATTTTAACACAAATAAAATCCTCCATGATCAACAGTATGGTTTCACCAAAGACGTTGTACGACCGACGCCAGTGTAACTTTATTAAGACACATTTTAAGGCGTGTGAAGAGGCCCAAGACGCAATAGGACTATTATGTTTGCGTCGATCACGAAACCTTACTCTTGAAACTTGAGTATTATGGACTTGGAAAACTTGCGCTTAATTTCGTAAAATCTTATTTATGTGATAGACAACAGCAATTTCAAATAAAAGGTATCAATTCACTAGGTTTAAAAGTAAAAATTGGTGTGCCACAAGGCTCGATATTGGATCCATTCCTCTTTTTAGTGTATATTAACGAACTCCATTTATTAAAAAATCAACCGCAAATGATGTTATTTGCTGACGATACGTCCTTAATTTTTAAGGTAGTCGTGCTACAAATTTTGAGGACGTTAATAACGCCCTACTGCAGGTCCAAATTGGTTCACTACTAATAATTTAGTATTAAATGGAAAAAAAAAAATAAGTTAATAAAATTTTCTTTACCAAATGTGAAAAGTAGTAATTGTGAGATAGTATCAAGATAAACTAGAATTTGTTGATAAAACTGTTTTCCTGGGGATCACGCTCGACTCAAGGCTACAATGGGGTCCTCATTTAAAACCTACTCACATACTTCAACTGAATGAGACGAAATTAAAATCTTGTACAAAACCACACTATGCAGGCAGGCATATTATAAGTTGAGGGAATTACATCACTGATAAAATGCTTGACTTATTGCTGGTCCTGCTCCACAACCACAACTAATTGATTAACATTTTGAAAATACTTTTGGTTGGAGCTGCTGAAGATTGTAAGACCATCTTTGTATTGTATAAACTCAATCTCCTTTGTATATAGCACTATAAATTATACACTATATATTATATTTATTTGTATATTTGCATTGCACAGGTGTGAGTACATAGTACTCACACCTGTGCAATGCAAATACTAATACTAAAGACCTAATACTAAAGACCATTTACGGGGTAATATGTCTTTCATTGACTTGAATATGCCCTGGTGGCTGTGAGTGTGTCATGGTCACTCAGATGTTTCGCTGAGGGTAGTGCGTGTGTTGGATCATTTAGCTCCCTTCAAAATGGTTGAGCTGAATGATGCTGATCTATGCGTCATGTTCGTGAACGGGCGCCGTCAGTTGGGACTGGTCATCTTTTAGCTGCCATGGCTTATTTTAATTTATTTTAAATTTTTGAATGGTTCTTTGTTTTTATCTTTTCAACCGACTTCAAAAAGGAGGAGGTTCTCAATTCAGTTGTATGTTTTTTGTATGTTTGTTATGCGATTACTCCGCCAATTATGAAATGATTTTGATGATTCTTTTTGTTTTTGGTAGGGCATAGAAGTTCAAAAACCCCTCATCAGATCTTGACCAAACTTATATGGGACCACCCATATAAGTTTGGTCAAGATCTGATGAGGGGTTTTTGAGTTAACTTCAATATTACGTATTTTTCCCACCTAGTATATGTGGATGATGTTCTAATAGTTCCTGTCACTGTAATTTACATAGCAGGTAGTGGTATTCAAATGTTTGTGGGGGTTTTGTGTGTGTGAAGTGAAAAATAAAAACTTTTTCACTAAAAATAAAACAGACTTCCAAAAAAAAACACTACAAAGTGAAAAATTACTTTGATTTCGGAAGTCGGTGGCAAAAAAACGAAAATAAAAAACCAAAGACACCGACTTCCGAAATCAAAGTTATTTTTCACTTTGTAGTGTTTATTTTTGGAAGTCGGTTTTATTTTTTGTGAAAAAGTTTTTTAATGCGGTCGCTTTTAACGTGCACGTCTTTCTACATTGTTCTCACATGTGTAATTTCAACATTAATGATGTAACCAATATTTTTGTATCAAATTTTTTATTTAAGCGAGTGTCCGTGGAGTTTTTTGCCCCTTCTTCTCCATAAGTATCTATGGAGAAGAAAGGGCAACCAGCTTCATATTTCTGACAGCCCGACTCTTTGAAAAATGCTTTGAGTTTGAGTTGAGTTTGATCCGTGGGTCCAAATTCACCTAAATCCGTACAGCCGTTAAGGCTTGTAAAGGTAAGTCAGACAGATAGACAGACAGACAGTTATTTTCATATTTATAATATTAGAATGGATTCGTGTCGCGAATTCGCAATTACGGATACATTTTAAAATTGAAGCAAAAAAATTGGGAGGTCTGCAGTGTGATTCTGTAAGACCTCATTCTAAAATTCGAATCTGAATCCGCGGTGAGTTTCTTGATTGGCATTCTATAAACTCGGTTGATAGTTCGAACTTACACTAGCGCTGCCCTTGCGAGCGTGTCAGCGAGTTGAACTAAATGTAAGTGAGATTTTGACAGATAAAGTATGAGATGACGTAAGAAGTGGCATTCTGTAAGGTAATTCCACCGTCACTTCGACGGTCACTTCGCACTCGAACTCGATTCAAAGTGTCAAATAAAAAGCATCTATTTTACGAGTGAGATTATAAGAAATCTATAAAAACAGTGTTAAAATAATATTTCTATGTCGCAGTGTTAAAAATAAGTACTTACAATAACTATAATTTGTGGTTAAAAACTACTTTTTAGGCGTTTGTGTTAAGTGAATACCTACGATAACGTGAATATAAAGCGATCTGAATGTTTTTGTTTAAATATTTATTAGAAGAGGCTCATGCTTTAGATAAACTAGAAAAGCATCGACAATGTAACCAAATTCGAAGTTTATCTTTAATAACCCGAAATGACGCCTATGTGAGCGTATATAGATTATCAAAGGAACTAATTGACCAACTAGCTAGAGTATGAGTTACTGCTTCTGATAAAGCCCACAAAACGTCGAGACTCGTGTAAAAGTAAGTGCTTCATTTTTATTAAGTATAAAGTTACTTTTGTAAGTATTTAAACACAGTTTACAGCTGATAGATTTTTTACCAAGCACACCAACATAATTTATCGCATAAAACTCATGAAAACAATATTCATATTAAGGATTAACTCTTTAGGTTGTTTCCCTGATAGCTATGTTTGCATCTTAGTCTAAGGACCCTATATTTATAGTTATAATAAAGGTACTTGGTATTTATTATGCATGTAGGTAAATAACCAAATTGATCCCTATTTTGTTTTTACTAGATCTAGATTACCTAATTTTTTTATTGATTTATTGTTTCACAGATATTATGCACTTTGTCATTCTTGGCTAATGGAAGTTATCAGAAAATAATGAAAGAAAATATAAGGACATAATTATCGCAACCATCAGCATTTCGTTGCATAAATGAAGTAGTGGAAGCTCTTAATAATCCAGCAATAGTAAAAATATATATAAGGTTCCCTCAAAGTATACAAGAAAGACAAATGTTAAAAGAAAGGTTAGTAGGTACTTATAGTAAAATTAAAGTGACCCTTCTTTGATTTTTACATATTTGTGATAGTTAATTATGTTAGTGGTTACTTTAAATTACAGGTTCTACAAAAAGTTTGGCTTTCCAGCAGCTCTTGGGTGTGTCGATGGCACTGGTGGCATTGAAAAAACCAGTAGAGAATGAAGAATGTTTCTACTGCCACAAAGGTTACCATGCAAGAAATGTGCAATTGGTAAAATGGATTCCAATATTGTAATCTATTACTATTATTATAGTATTCAATTAGTCTTCATATTATTTCTTTTTTATATTTTTAGTTTTCAGATAACAGATGCAGATCTAAATATTTTAAATGTGGATCCAAGACAATGGTGGAGCTACTAATGATAGCTTCATTTTTAACTATGGTGTTATAAAAGCCCAATAAGAAGCATTAACAAATGCTGGTGAAGAAGTTGTTTTACTTGGTTAGTTAATCCCTCCCTACCCCTACTTCAGAATATAAGCCTAATTAGGTAGGTATAAAAACTACATAATTATTTGTTATTTACCTATTAATTATTTTCAGGTGATTCAGGATATGCTCAGCACGCAGGCACCTTATGACGCCAATTAGTGGTGCTGAAGATAATTCCCCAGAAGCTTTCTACAATGACTGTCACTTAACTGCTTGCAATTCAGTAGAGAGAACAATTGATATCCTAAAAGGACGATTTAGGTGCTTGTTAGAACACAGAGTGCTCAATTATTATACAGATGTAGTTGCAAAAATAGTTATTGCATGTTGTGTTTTGCACAACATGTGCAATCGCGCAGGAATGCACAAAATTGCACTGAATTCACAATTTCAGAAGAAGAGAGACTAGAAGAGCTCCAAACAATTGCTGAAGTTCAAAGGAGGCAAACCAGGGATTTGTCATCTAACGCCGATTTAGCTCTAGGGAAACTACGTAGGCGAAACTAAGTAAATATACTATGGTGTTCACATCATGATTAATTTATTTTTTTGTGTGTGAGGCGGGTCGTTACGTTCCCCAGCGGAGCGATGGTTGGTTCATACGTCGTGCTCGTGAACGGGTGCCGCCAGTGGGAACGGTTAGTATATTGTATTATAATTATTTATTTATTTATCCTTCAAGCACAAAAATGTACAGAGGTGGACTTAATGCCACAGGCATTTTCTATCAGTCAACCTTTGGGTGATGCAGAGACAAACAGGTGTAGGTGCAATAGCGAGAATTGAGGAAAAAAAACATCTATTTAAATATAAAGATATACATATATACCTATTAAAAACTATAAATATAATAAATACACCTAATTATATATAAATATAAGCACAAATAAGACAAAAAATGGGAAAACATTACCGTTGTGATAATAATAATATAATTGACTATGTCTGGATGATAATTGAGTACCTATGTCATGTTCACTCTAAACGTGATGCACACGGTAAAGAACATGTAGCTAACATGAACATAGGTGCGATAATAAGTCTGCAGTGTCAAATTAAACCAAATCGAAACAAATCACCAATGGACTTTCAATAAAACTGTGCTAGTATTCGTTAAAAGTGATAAATTCACAAGTTAAAGCCCCACTCCAAAACACACACTGCAGGATCTAACTCTTATGATAGTTAGTTGTTTTTGTAAATAGATAGATAAATATATGTAAAAGACAGAGGTCAACAACCCTTAACCCCAACTTAGAAAGGGTTGTTGACCTCTGTCTTTTATATTTACTGGGAGAAATTGTGGTAGATTCAATAGATTTCTATTTTTAGCACATCAGGAAATGTATAAAATGAAACCAAATCCAAACTTATCACCAATGGACTTTCAATAAAACCGCTTTAGTATCCGTTTAAAAGTGTTTTATTTATTCAGTCAATCATTTATTTCAAATAGATTATAGATTCAAAAATGCCTTTTCATGTGAAAAGGCATTTTTGAATGTCAACAATTACAATAAAATAGAATTGATTGTAGTCGCCCCTTCCAAAAGGTAGTGTTCATATGGACAAATGTTTACAAGGTTTTGTATACATTCATTATATAATTATATGTGAAGACGATGCACCTAGAATAAAATTAGTCTACCACAAAAGGTAAAAAGAAAAATGAAGCATAACATAACATCACGCCTTGTTTCCCCGAAGGGTTGGGCAGAGGTGTACCTGTAGTACACCCACATTTACTCAGTAATGTTTTTAAGACCCATGTAATAGGGGGCGAGCCTATTGCCATCAACCAGGCAAAATTAAAGAATGGTCTACTACTGAGAAATTCCTGTTGGAAAAACCCAATAATACTTTGCCCGACTTGGGAATCAAACCCACAACCTCATGCTCAACAGTAGAACTTGCAACCACTAGACCAACGAGGCAGTCTGGTCAAAAATAAAGTAATGACAAGTAAATCAACTATGTGATAGACACATGGTTCTCACATATTTACAATATATATTATATTAACTTATATTACTACACCCTATCTCTATTTTTAGCCTCTGCCAATGCTTGCAGCCACAGCTTTAGCTAAGATATTATCTCTCTCTGCACTCCTTTCATCCATGGCTCTTTCTCTTTCCACACTCCTCTCCAGAAAGGGTTGCAGGATTGTGCACTTAGTCGAACTGGATATTCTGAAACAACAGAAACAATCCTAAAAAGGAACCCCGTTTACCTATATTATAATTAAGTATTGAAATTTCCAATTACAGAAAGTTGCTAAAGTGCCACAGTAAATAATAGCACTTAAAATTTCAACAAGAAATTTTAAAAAAATCTCTTAACATAGATTGTATTTAATAATAATCAACAAAAATAAAAAAGTAAAGTAGATAAGTTGTTACCTCCTAAAACTATAGCTCGGGTCAGAGTGTAGCTGATCTGTTCTCAAGATATGATTTGAGTCTTCATAGTCACAGTTTAAGCTTACTGTGTTGTCACAGTAAGTGTAGGTATACTGTGACTATGAATCTCTCTACCCAGACACATACCTGCAAAATGCTTTGGCTTGTTCCAACAGTTGAGCTGGATGAGGAAGCAAACAGTCTTCTCGAAATTGCAGGATCAGGTAGTCTGTAATTATGAGTGTGCTCTTGACAATCCTCAATCAGTTCGGAACCCTGAAAAGTAAATTGGGTAAAATATTACTCCATAATTATCTTTCTTGTGGAATAAAATTAGTGAGAAATATGTTGACTGAAAATAGTCTGTAGGTAGGTACTCTAAAGATAAATTATTATTTGAATTATATTAGTAATGAATTATAATATAGATAGGTACTACATTTAGATCTAATAGAATGAAATCTAGACACATCAGATTTATAGTAGTGGGTATGTACCTAGTAGAAAAATACCAAAATTTAAACTTACTTCATGATTATTTCACAATTATTTTCGGCACTACACAACAACATAAACAACGCAACGTACTGTCAACATATTGTGACATATTTTTTTTTTCGTAAGCGAAGCATAGATTATAAATTCATGGCAAGAATTTAGTTTTCTGTTTTTTTACTTATTATTAGCTGCCTCAAATTCTTTTAAATAAGAAATTTAAATTTAAACATCTTAAGCTAAAATTCTGTGCCAAAAACTCAACAATCGTGTCAAAAAACTGTAATCGATAAAACTTTACTAACATTTTGTTGAGTATGGTAGTCACTAGTATTGTCATTGGTCACTTCGGAGCTCACTTCACTTCGCAAGTGACTAGGTGATGCTTACAGAATGCAAAATCAAGGTCATTTTGAATCGAAAGCGAAGTGAGAGTGAATAGCGAAGTGAGATGCGAGTTTTTGTTTGAATTTTACAGAATCGACGTGCTGTAATAAAACTTCGAAAATATTTTCCAGAGTGCTGTTTTCATGAATTTCTAGTTTGTGACTCCTGACTCGTGCGGTTACAAAGCTATGTGGGGTCTGGGGAGAGACATACATCGCAAACGACTCTCGAGAGCTGAGATAATGTATGCGAATGCGAATAGTACCTAAATGTAATAGTAGTGGAAAGTAGGTTAATGTCAGACATCTTTGGTGTAACAAAGGAAATAACAGCTCGTGACTGTTTTTGTGGCAATTACGTAAATATCGATTATACGTTTCCGGAAACTCGAATCGAACTACCCTGCATTTTTCTATGTAAAGGTCTGTAAATTTTTTGATGTTCGTGTGTGGTCACACCAAAATGATGGGCAGTTGTCGGCTTTAAAATTCATAATAGTATACAATTAGTGAATAAAATACGGATTTAAAGCGAGGGCCATAGATTCAAGTGTTAGAATCCTGAGCGACGCGAGTGATTCATGGCCCTCGATAAAAATCCGTTTTATTCAAGAGTTGCATTTTATACTTTATACCATGACTACGAGACAAATAATGATTTAAGCGAAAATAGACATTTAATGAAGAAAAAAAGAAGGTTAAATTACTTGAAATGCACATTAAAATTGGAACAATTTGTGTTCGTACAACTTACAGTTATCAATATAGCGCCAATTTACTAATGACAGCAAAGAACACAAAACAGTTTTTATTCTAATGCTAATGTCAACCAATTTAAATCTCGAGGAGTTATTTGCACAAGGAGTTTGTATGTCCTGCTATCTAATTACGCAACATATTTTCGTAAACGATTACGACAAATTTGTTTAATTTTGACAGTTCAGCAACATTCATTGCGTTATTTACGTTGTAGAGCAGATTTTTCTCAAAATTATGAAGCAATAAATTAGCAATTTGTTTCAAAATTATTCAAATTCCAATTGATCGTGTATTACGTAATTAGGGTGCTGTATTGTTTGCACGAGGAGTTTGTATCGAGTATTTTTTCGCAAGGAGGTTGTATAGCATTGAGATGAAAGTCGAATATATTGGTGTGTTCTAAATTAAAACACCAAAATAGTAATTAAAAGTGTATAGCATAACCAGAAGTGGTCATCGTATAAGGTGGTTCAGCTTCAATATCATCAGGATTGTGCCGGATTAATAGCAGTTCGTCGTGGACGTGATACGACAGTGTCTCGCCTGCCATAATCTCCGTCATCAGAAGACACCACGCCATCGTTGCGACGCGACGCTCTGCTAGAGTGACTGTCACCAGTCAGGGTCACTCTTATCCGACGTTATCGGGGATTCCAGTAACTTCCTGACAAAACTAGACGGCGATAGTTGTTGTACCGTCAATTATTTTTCGGAGAACGAACCGATTTCTAAGAAATATCGGAAATACGATCAGGTTTCCTGAACATGGTCTGTCAAACACATCTCGCTAAGATAGGATTAGTTAGACTAAATTGTTATGAAAGCATGGAATCTCTCGTACCATGAACAGAGTTTTTTTTCCTTAGGCGTCAATATTGTTTTTAGGGTTCCGTATGGCAAAATGTCACAGCCATTTTACTCGGAGACAAATTGAAAATATATATTTATTCTGTGCACCGTTAATAAATTATCTTTGCTATTTAAGTTAATAGTTTTTGAGTAATATATGATATTTTCGGCTACAACCGGTTGTTTTTATTTATTTGTTTACTAATACTTTATGCCCAGGTAAAAAAAAATACTGTACAAAGGCGGACTTAATGCCTGAGGCATTTTCTACCAGTCAACCTTAGGGTGGTGCAGACACAAAACATGGCAGGTGCAACATAAGTGACAGATAACTTGAAAATTAATACCTACTAATACATAGATACATACATATAAAACGAATAAACTTTGTAAGGAGAAATAACGATAGGTAGAGGAGAAAATAAATCCAGTAAATCAACGCTGCAAAGATTCTGCCAAATTTTCACGAATATGTTCACGTGCCTCCAACTTGATAGATAACCGATTGGTTGTCATTCTGATGTTCAGAGGAAGCGCATTCCAAAACAATACCGCCTGGACAAATAAAGAAGAGTGAATAAAACCAGGGCGGTTTGTTTTTCATAGTTTTTTCTAGAATTATTATAAAATATAAACGTATTTTTGCTTTCTTTTTTCTATACTATATATACGGACAATATTTATATTATCGACTGCAAAAATAAGTTTTTATACGTAAATATTTATTCCGACTGCGGAACCCTTCACTGTGCGATACGCATACGATTGGCCGGTTTTTATTGAATAAGATTGCTTATTTCGCTACCCCTGCGCGCATCGTAGGAAACCATTCTGGATAAATTAAATAAATTCACCTATCAAATTGTGTATAAGTATATTGAACCTGGTACCGGTTTTATATAACATCATGTTACAATTGTCACATGTTAAGTACTCGTAGGTACTTATAAAGTAACTACCTATAATTGAAACGTCGGAAACAATTGCGTAAAGATGTATTTTTAAGATTGTTATGTAAGGGTTCCCGAAACGATTGGGCACGCCACTATTGCGGCGATAAGTCCCCTCTTTGAGGAGTGGCTAGAGAGGCGCCACGGCGTCCTCACCTTCCGCCTGAAGCAGGTCCTCACCGGACACGGCTGTTTCGGGAGGTTCCTGTTCGGTATCAGGCGGGAGGAAACGCCCGGGTGTCATCACTGCGTGGATCGCCCGGAGGACACGGTGGAGCATACGGTGGAGGTCTGCCCGGCTTGGAATAAAAATACTAGAAATAAAGATAAAATAGATCAACCATTTTTCAGACTATCTAAAGTAAATACATCTTTTATGGGGTACTGTGTTAAATGTTACAACAGAATACCTTGTGATATATTAGAATTAAATGAAAGAAAATTTAAAACTCATATAAAAAGTACACTTTGTAAACAAGCATATTACAAATTAGAGGATTATATCCAAGATAAAAATGCTTGGAAACATGCTGGTCCTGCTCCATAGGACAATTTAGAATCTAGACAAAATCAAACTGGTTGCCAATTTCATTGTATAATATTATTATTTTTAAACATTAATTTTATATTCTGTGATTACTTGAACTCACACACTGACTTATTATTAGTAGTACGTGTTAAAATGTTAAGAATATCGTATAATTTTACAGTGTTTGTAAATATGTGAGCACCATGCATCTATCACATAATTAATTTATGTCATTCCTTCATTTTTCATTCTTTTTACCTATCGTGGTATATTAATCTTATTCTAGGTGCATCGTCTTCACATATAATTATATAATTAATGTATACAGAATATTGTGAAAATATTTTAAAAGAGTAACGGTGGAGTTTCTTGCCCATTCTTCTCCATACGAAAACGACCTTTTGGAATGGGCGACTAGAATCAATTATTATATATTTTTTTTCTGTAAATGTTGACGTTCATAAGTGCCTTTTTTGTGCCTAAATGAAATAAATTATTTGACTTTGACTTTGACTTTGGGCAGAGCACCACCGTGTCCTCGTGGAGGCGATCGGTGGCGGAGATCTCTCGCATCCTTCCCTGGTCCAGACCATGGTACGGAGCGAGAGGGTATGGGAGGCCGTCACCTCCTTCTACGAAGCAGTAATGCTCGCGAAGGAGGAGGTGGAACGCGTGAGGGAGAGGCAAAATTCGCGCCCTCACGCCCTTAGCCGCCGCAGGAGCAATGGGTAGCTCGCTGTCCGGTAAGGACCAGGCCCGGGTCGACGGCGCGTTGTGTTCCACGCGCGCCTCAAAGAGATGTCAGCCAGTGAAGGGGTCCGATGAGACCATTGCCTGCCGGGGTAGCGGGAAAGTCCGAAAGGGATACCGTGGCCACCTGGCATTGCACAGGCAACAGAAGGAACACGGGTGGGTTTTAGTCAGTATAATTTCGACATTGATTGTTATTGTAGGGTGACCATCATAAAATACAGGTTGGTCAAATCATACTTTATTCCAGCAATCAGGTAGGTACCTATTATGCTACCGTAAAATCGTGAGACCCGTTACTTTATAATTTATCGGTATTATTTCCGTTACATTGTAATCAATTGAAAAATTGTGAACTGGGTGAATAGATTAGGTTATGTTAGAACTATGAGCAACCTCGCGCGAGCCGAGCGAGCGCTTCTTTCAAGTTGCTCGCAACTAGGCCGGCTATTCAGTATTAGGACAAGGTGCATTACGTCGCACGCAATTTTAATACGGGTTCACAATTTGTAGGTATTTTTTCTGTTAGATTATAAACTATCAAAAACGAATGCGTCAAATTGTAAATTCTTTGTTGCAGTTCAAAAATTTTCGACAATTTTGTACCAATAATATTCCGTAGGACTCTCGGAAGACTCCTGTGGCAACAGATTCCATGTACACCTTACGTTTTTTACGTGCCGGATAACTAAATACTTCAATTTGTCGCGGCATTTTGTAAACGGTGTTTGAATTGTCCATCAAATGTTGTGGCGTGGTGTGTCTGGTTGTTGTGTGTTGTGGTTGTGGTGTTGTGGTGGTCATAAACTGACTAGCTAATTTAAATTTTGCCTTAGGCATTTAGCAAAACCACCAGCGTTTGTAAAATGAAGAATCACACAATCTTCCTGCGACAGATACAGATTGATGTGGAGATTAATCGTCTATCAAATGCAATTGAAGCGATTGACAATATTACTACAATATAAATTGATGGCAATTTATCTTTTCGGGGACCCTCTAATGCTACTTGGCAGTAAAGCACCGTGTCAACTTTGGTGAAGTGAGCTGTCAATATAGTGTCATCCCTAGCATGAAGTGGAATGACAGTTCCCGTAAGCTCACTTCAGCTAGGTTGTCACGGTGAGATATTTACAGAATAGACATGGAAACGGTTTTTTTTAAAATAATGCATCAAGGTATCTACCATCCTAACTAATATTATAAATGCGAAAGTTAGCTAGTTTGTTTGTTTGTTACTATTCCACGCTAAAACGGCTGAACAGATTTGGATGAAATTTGTCACATTAGTAGAACATGACCTGAGTTAGGACATAGGATACTTATATCCCAATATTACCACGGGCTTGGGACTTATGTGGGTGAAACCGCGGGGCGCAGCTGGTTTTGTATCAAAGACTTTTTGTGTAAATGGCTTGGACCTGATAACGTCTTAGGCTGGAGTCAACTCGAAGATCTGATGAAACTGATTAAAGAATTAAACCTGTGTAATTAATTGGTAAATATTACTTATCGGTGTAAAGTCGGGCTAGTTAACAAGAGTTACAATAGGTAGGTACTTATTACATAAAGTTAGTTCATTATCACATCATTGACATGTAAAAAAAAATGTTTGTACAAAACCTACTTACAAAAATAAAATCATTTATCATAAATATCCGTTATGGCTTCCACGACGTTGTAGGTACTTAATATATACTTAGTTGAACATGCATGTTATTTAAGTTTTTATAAAAATATTAAAAAGGAAAGGAATAAGTTTTTATTTTCCATTAGGTATATAATGTAGGAAAAATAAGGCATTATTTTTCCACATAGGGGATAATCACAAGATCGTATTATTCGCAGATGACACATCCCTCATTTTAAAAATCAAACGTCAGTTAGTCAAATTTGAACTAAGTTAACGATGCACTCTCTAAAGTTGTGCATTGGTTTAATGTATATAATCTTCTCCGGAACGAAAAAACTACTAAACTCCTTAGATTTTCAACGCTAAAGGTCAGGCAGCTAACTACCAATGTGCAAGTTAATGGAACAGAGTTGATCCCTGTTGAGTCAACAGTTTTTTTTGGCATAACTATTGACGGTAAATTACAATGGCGCCCACACATAGAAAAATTGTCAGGAAGGCCTAGTTAGGCCGCCTATGCTGTTAAAAAAATTAGACAGATAACTGACGTAGACACAGCCAGAATTGTTTATTTTAGTTATTTTCATAGTCGTATGTCATATGGGATTCTTCCCTGGGGAACCTGTGCCGACATTAATACTATCTTTGTTCTACAGAAAAGGGCAGTTCGTGCCATTTACAACCTAGGTCCAAGAGATTCCCTTCGAGAAAAAAATCTGAGAAATAAACATTCTGACTATCGCCTCACAATATATTTTTGAAAACCTATTGTACTGGTATGAATACAAAAATATATCAAATTGAACAAAATGTCCGGTATTCCCAAGAATAAACACAAACTTGCTGTACATCACACACGCCTCCACAGAGCTGGCAACTCGTTCATGGGTCAATGAATACGCTTTTACAACAAACTTCCCATTGATATTCGAAACTTACCCATTAAACGATTTAAAAGCTGTATTAAAACCAAACTTTATAACAAAGGGTACTATAAAATTTCAGATTATTTAGAAGATAAAAATAAAAAAGCGTGGGATGGAGCTGCTCGCTCTGCTAAGCCTTGTGATAAAACCATAAAAATTTTCATTTTTAATTATTTTGTTAAATCATTAAAATATACCAGTTTTATATACATATTGACATTGTTGAAAATTATAATTAATAATTTACAAAGTAATCATGTCATTTTGTATAATTATATTGTTTTATTTATTGTGAATATGTTAAATACGTGGATATTTTTTTTCCCCTCTTTCATTATTTCATGTCATTTCATTATATTATTTAAAACGAATAGTAGGATAAGGAAAAGGTTTTCAGTGGCTCATTGTTTTGGTTAAGTATAAGTTACTTTAAGAGATTCCATGGATATTTAAGAGGAGGTGAAACAGTTACCACGCATACAATCAAAATTGAACTTTAGTACTTTGTAGTAGTTTAGTAATTTGATCTTTTTCTTTCCATGTACATGACATTGAAACATTCATTCATTCATTGACATTGTAACATTTTCGCTTGATTATTTTTTTTATCGTAAATCATCTTTTTTCTTTATAGATTATTTAAAATAAAATCAAGATTACTCGGTTTTTATGTCCAAAATAAGTATTCACAGTAAGAAAATATAGTTTATTATCCAGCCACAATATATATTTTCGTCTAGATCAATTATTACTTTAGTTATAAACGAAATAAGAATTGAGAATAACGCCATTTAGTTCCGTGCTCGAACGCGATCAAAGAACAATATTCAACTTTATTACTGAAGTGTAAAAGTCGTCACACACTTTTAAGATAATATAAAATATATATTATCTTCGATCACCACGTAGTGAAGATAATATATATTTTATCTTATAGGATTTTATAACACATATAACATAACATCACGCCAGTAATCCCCGAAGGGTTAGGCAGAGGTGTACCAATAGTACACCCACATATATTATAATATAATAACATAATATAATATTATCTTCAATGAGTGATGAATGTGATGAGCATTAGCGTTTAGCACATAGTAGAGTGGCGGGGTGCACGGGGCGGAGCTTGCGTGGAAATTAATTATTTATTTATTTTGTTAGAGTGCCTGGCCTTAATATTATGATAGTATTTGGATTTGTATGGAGGATAAATTGAAAAATAACCACATACTTAGCTATGAGTTCTACGACTTCTGGGAAATCTACCTATAGATACAAAAACGCAAACACGAAAAAAATCATTTGGGTAACACGAAATCGAAGATTGTAGGTAAGCTTGACGACTTTTAGGATATTGTCAATACTTCGTCCCATTCCAAGGAGATGTAGTGGTATTCTTCAATTTAACCTACTTGTAACAGATTTCCGCTGGTTGTTAAACTTATTGTCCGGGGTGGCGTACGTGCTCGTACACATCATGGATTGTGCCAGCCGCTCCAAGAACACCTAAGCCTTTTTTCTGAAAAAAAAAAGAGAAATTAAAATGATGATGATTCGTAATTGTAAATATAACAGATTTAATGGTCAATATTTAACAGATATTGAGAAAGTATTAGCTGCTATTAAAGCTACTGTAGCAAATATGTACAATTGAGAAGGTATACGGTAATAAAGCCCTTCGTGCATTTAACATAATAAAGGAAAGCAGTGCATTCTGAAAGCCCAGCACGAATAATGCAGGACTGATTGCTAGCCAGTAATCCAAACAAGTGTTGTTTTGCGTCAGCCATCAACGGACAGGATGAAAGGACAGTGCGCACCGTTACAGAATTATGTTTTGTAGGTATCTACCTAATGTACATAGGTATGCTTAGGTAAGATGAGGTGAACTGACCTGCAGGGATAAATGGGGACAAAACTGAAAAAGGATTTCTATGAGTTTGCCGCAAAGGTGGACTCAATAATACCAAACAATATCCTTGTTGTCAAGTTGACATCTTTTCCTGGTCTTATCCTCCATTTATACGTGCAGTCCAATTTAACCAATTTTACAATAATACTAGCTTTTACCCGCGGTTTCAAACGAAATTCCGCGGGAAAATATACCACGGGAACGTAAAGTACCCAGTAAAGTCGTATAGTCCTATTCAGCCGTTTTGGCGTCAACTTGGAACATCATCCAGACAAACAGACAAAATTTCAAACATAGAAAAACTATATTTTCGGCAACAGGCTCGTTCCCACATCTCGTATAAATTATTTTTTTTCAAAAATATTCTCATGTAGGTACAGTTTTGACTTCGTTATTATTTCCTTAATTTTTTAATTAAGGAAATAATAATTAATTTTAATTTTAATTTGTTTCATTTCATTATAATTATGTATGGATAATTTACTAGTGCCCCACCCTGCTGCGCATGGGCACACTGGCGGCATGTCAAAACATCGAGATTTCTGTGCTATATTTAAGTTGAATATGACGCGACACGAAAGGCGTGTTAAATACTATAATATAATATTGTACAGTAGAAGCAGATACATACCAGCACCGATCCGCCCTTTTCAATGGTGCTGAGTGTAACCTTAGGTTCAGCTTCCACGCTCAGCATCACAGCCAGAGCAACGAACACGAAGAAAAATACTTTGAGGAAATACATGTTTGAAAAGTTTATTTTACTTTTAAGTATTTGTGTATCTACACTTCGAATTGCGACACACGAATTGTGTCTTATTGGTGCTTGCCGAATCTTTTATAGGTATTGATTGGGGTATCATTCAGCTGGCGTCTGTGTTAATTTGGTTGACATATTCAAAAAACCCTGCTCCCAATAATTACATTTTAAGTATAAGGGCCAATCTCTCGTAGTTAAAATACAATTACAGTCCATTTACTAATGTTTTTTTTATCTATTAATGAACGTGTAACGATGTGTGTAATTAACGATTTTTAACGAATCACTTCTTAGTACCTTTATATCGAAATTGCTGCGAGTTGGTCATTATGTAGAGGCATATTTTTAAACATTATTCTACTTGAATGTCTATTTTTATATGGATAAAAATATATTCGTTGAAATGTAATTTACATTGCGGATTGCTATCATCTGTTTGAAAGTCTCCTCCGAACCAGATGATAGCAAGTCACTCTAGCAGCTCTGCTATTGCTTCAATCTGTTGTTTTTGATATGGCTATAAGTCTCTGATAAGTTTTCCTAAACCCTTCTGACACGTTCAGTGTCAGGAGCCCTCTTGGAGGGTTCACCTAGTCGTATATGGGATGCCGGGAACCCTTGCGGAGGGCTCATTTTAAACGTAGGTTTTTCTTAGCGAATAAAGCATTATAAACCGTGAAAATAAAATCTGATGTATAGTAAATGCGTTGGTTTTAAAATCCAAGCATATTTAAAAAAAAACTTTTTTGACGGTTGTGTTCTATGAAAAGTTGGTGGAGTTGAAAGTGTTAAAAATAAAGTAAAAACAAATATATGAAATGTACAGTAAGTATACACAAATTAAACTTTACGAGTCTTCTTCACTTCACGTGGTCAATTTAACTTCACTTACTGCTACTACAGCATGTCGGTACGGACATGTCGGTGACGCGAACTCGAAAATCTTTGATGTTGGTTTTTTCACTATCACTATTTGCCTATAGGTACCTACTACTACATAAGTAGTTCACTATTGGAAAAAACATCTTCGCAATTTCCTGTGACTATACCTCCATTGCAAAATAAATGGAATAGGTACACTGATTGCAATCAATTGAAACTTTGTTTGAATTCAACATCAACAATGCCGTACGTGGCACGAAGCTTACCTACATATTTAGAGAGCAATTTTAGAACGATACCAATTGTTGAAGTTTGTAAACAGAGGTGTACCATATTTGTATAAGCAGGTTGGTTTGCACAAGAGCTCAACACACTAAAGTGTGCAATGTTTTTCATTTATATACGTATTTTTTTAGCTCTCTTTCAATGAAACGCAGTACAACAAAAGCGTGTGTGTGTTCCTTTCTTGAGAAGGGTCCAGATGGGCGTTGGGACTGGGCGGCTGTGACTGGGTTGTGGAGGTCAGTTAGGAAGTCGCTCCATGTAAAATACTGGTATTACTGGCATCCGGTTAAACTAGAAGCCGACCCCAACGTTGGGAAAAGGCCAGGCTGATTGATTGCAGAGGCGATATTATATTACCCCTGGAAGGTTTACCTAATAAATATTGTTGACTACGATGTCTGTTCTCTTAACTTAAACCAGTACTCATAACACTCTTACTCAATTTTCAACTTTACCTTCAGTTTAACCGTGTTTATGCCATGGCTTCCGCGACAGTTTCTCTGAAAACTTCATGGAAATTGTTCTCGCGTCGCGGTTGCCTTCGCGAACCATTTCACCTAAGTTTTGATAGGTTTTTACAGATCGCTCTGAACTACCTAAATCACGTTTTAATTCTGTTACAGAGAAAAGGATTTGGCGTTCTTGGAGCGATTAGTACAGCCCATGATGTGCGGCAACCAATATATGTAACTTAAGGATGACACAACATTATTTAAACTCAGCATAAAAACTAATAAAAAATATTTTTGTATTGAAAACTTCGAAGTTTAGTTATCGTATTTCCAAAAATCTTACAATTTCAGTCATATCTCGTAGGTGGGCAAAGAGAATATAACCAATAGAGAGCGTATAAGCCGATTTCTTCTAAGTACACGACTCACTACCGCGGGCCGGGGGACGAGGAAGAATGCGCGGCTGCAATTGGTCAGTTCAAGGTCAAGTTGCGTAGGTATGTCTGATTAGGGATTGCTCTACTTGATTAAGGGAAAATAGTCGATATCGATAAAATGGATTTTAACTTTATAAAAAATGCTCAATAATAATCACATTTATATTTAATCGAAATCAGTCAGTTGCAAAAAGAAAAACAAGTATCCTCTTGTTATTGATTTTTAAAATGAATTAATTTGGTATATGTTTTTCGAATTAGTTTAGGGTCCTGACTATTCTTGGTAAAAAATTATAAACGAGCGTCTACATATTTCTGAATTATGCATCTTGCTAATTCAATCAAATGATTTGTTGATTCTATTTCATATTACACAGATGAAAAAACTGAGAACCTCCTCCTTTTTTTAAAGTCGGGTAAAAGTAGATAGGTATTTAATGACAGTATCTCAATTGAATAAAAATTTAATTAAGTTTATTTTTATTAGTATCGATATCGAATTTAGCCATTAAAGGTAACAGCACAGATTTTTACGATAAAAATACAAAGGGAAAGAAAGGGATAAAACAATTAGAATTCCCTAATGAAAGAAAGGGACTTTTCCAAAAGACATCAACGCGCGACTCATCCGTGTGCTCGGTCACCCAACCACCATTTTAAATAGACCCCTGCGGTGGCTCATAATAAAAATAGTTTTCATAGTGTTTATTTACCGATGAAAATTTATGGCATCCTTTTTGTAACTAAATGTCTTGGAATGTTTCCCACACCACTTCACCGCGCATGAAGGCAATTTTATGCGTTATAAATTACATAAAAAATTATAACAATTTGTAATTATTTAGCGTGCACACAGGTCTAACACTTGGTCACAACTAGAATGGTTACTAGTACCTTATCCTATACATAGGCGACAAAATACTAATACTTTTCGAGCGGCGGGGAACTGTATGCGCAGTCAAGTGGTTTTATAGTCTTTGTAGGTGGGTATTTTTTTCAAATTAACGCAACAATTAAATACAGATTCTTGCGTATAACTGACCGTGTCTAAATGAAAATAAAAAGTATGAGCACTGGAAAAATATCATGACTAACTCCATTTACCTACCTTTTAGTTTGTTCAGAATTAACTATGTACATAAATAACAGCGTATAGGTACTTACCTAATTGATAAATAAAAATAATATATATAGGTACATCAATATTATTTTGATACCTAATCGTATCCCTATTGAAGGTAATTTCGATTCTTCCAAATTAATATAATTCAGGGATCCATCGTCATCCCAAAATGGCGATAATCCGCACCTTCACAATTTCACGGAGACAGTTTAATCAGTGTTATGAAAGTAATAAAATGACGCAATAACTTTTTAATTCGTTTAGCGTTGGGATAATTAAATATATTGTCCCTTCCCAACTTTTTGAAACCAAATTTGTTAATTGGCTAACTGGGTCCCGTGTAGTAAAGTTATCCATACTTTTAGTAGTTATAAATTTGTTTTCGTATTGTACCATTGATTAAACTGTTAGATGAAACTATGAACAAAACCGGCACCGGCAACCGGAGTATTAATAGGTTGACTTAGTAACATTAAGTAGTTACGTACGGTCAGCGACAAAAGTCAATTGACACTGCTAGTTTTACACACATCATCTAATATTAGTATTTAATTTTATATTTTCGGGTATTCCCCTGACACGCGAACTTGGTCTCCGTGATTTTATTCCGATTAACGGTTAAAATGTCCAAATTTAATGTCGAATCAGCGTTCAACGATTTGATGAAGAAAGTGACAGCGTTGACAGCAAAAATTACGGCTCAAACAGCGGTGGTTGAGTCGCAAAACAAGAAAATTGAAGATCAGCAGCAGATGATCGCAAATTATTTTGTCACAATCACGGAACAGACGAGGGTACTTGCAGATTTATCCACTAAAATTGAGAAGATCGAAGTTCACGTTGCTTCAATGAATACTCCGAAGATCGAGATGGAAAAAACAGTTGGGATACCTTCTACGCAGCGTACGAGTGAGATAGACATTGGAAGTGTGGCTAAGGAACCGCGCGAAAAGGTAACGGAACGTGCGCGCCGAGCGACTGAGCGAGCCAAGAATAAGGCTGCATCCACACTGCAGAAAACCAGCGAGAGTTTATCGGAAACCGCTGAGACAGTATCGGAGGATAACGTTGTTTCCGAAGAATGGAAAGTAGTAGCTGATAAAAAACGAACAAAAAAGGTTACTGCCATACAAAAAGGAGGAAACACTCAAATTGCTACACTTCAAGCAATTCAGAAGAAGAAGTTTTTGCACGTTTGGTCACTACATCCAGACACAACGGAGAAGGCAATAGGTGAACATGTGAAGGGAATCTGTGGATCGGCAGATATAAAAGTTGAACAAATTGTTCCAAAAAGTGCAAGAGACTATGCGTCATTTATGATTGGAGTTCCGGAATCCCTTTTTGATAAATTGAATAACGTGGACAGTTGGCCATTAAATACGCAATTCAGCCAATGGGTGTGGTTTCGAAACTACCGTAAACCATCAAAAGGAAATCAAACCCAGCAATAAGGGCATTCAAGTGTACTATCAGAATGTTAGAGGATTACGAACGAAAACAAATACGTTCCATAATAATTTACTGGCATCGACATATGATCTCTTTGCAATTACAGAGTCAGGTCTCAATAAAAGTATTCATGACGGAGAATTAATTCCAACTCAATTCAACATAATACGATGTGATCGAGCAGACGGGCGAAAAAAAGGTGGAGTATTTTTGGCGGCTTCCCCGCGTTTTGGTTTAAATCGCGTTTCTGTTGACAATGTGGACAAAGCCTTATTTGAGATTGTATGTGCGACGGTACACAGAAAAAATAATTTTCTGTTCTTGTGTTGTGTTGTTTACATTCCGCCTAAATGTGATGCTACTGAGTATATGCATTTATTTCATATATTAGAGAATGTTTGTGTTAAACATAACAAAGTTTTAGTGATGGGTGATTTTAATATGCCGTCTACGACGGTGGAAATTCAAAGTTATTTGGAATATTTTATTGCCTACGGTGGATTTCGGCAGGTAAATAATATTGTTAATATTAATGATCGTACCTTAGATTTAGTATTCTCTACGTTTGAGTTAAGTGACTTAGGGGTACAACTCTCGGAGGAACCTTTAGTTATTATTGATACACAACATCCGCCGTTGGTAATTAGCGCCAGGCTTTCTCATCGGGAACCAGAGGGTAACCGTGAGCTTTCTCAGAATGAAAGTGTCTCGTCACTCAATAGACACAGGTGGAATTTTAATAAAGCTGATTTTCTGGATTTGTATAATTCTTTTAGGCTAGTAAATTGGGAGTTCTTGTTTAACATTCAAAACTCCGAAGCGGCTTTAAATTACTTTTATAAAATAGTGAATGAGATCCTTGACGAATGCGTTCCTAAGAAAAATATGAAAGTAAATACGCATGGGTCAAGGTTTAGTTATCCATATTGGTACACACCTGATTTAATAAGGGATATCAAACATAAGTGGCGATATCACAAATTATATAAAACAACTGGATCCCAGAGTGATTATGAAATGTTTAGTTGTTTTCGAACACGGGTCAAATTAAAGATAACTTCAACCTATGAAGTCTACCAAAACAGACTTCAGAAGAACCTACAAGGGGATCCGAAATCGTTCTGGAACTATATTAGGACTAAACAATCGAATCGCAATAAACCCAAAGTCACAAAGGACGGCTTATTGCTGAAGGAGGAGGAGTGTGCGAATTTTTTTGCCTCGTATTTCCACTCGGTATACAGTGAAAAGCGGCCGGCGCTGGACCCAGTAGCCGCGGAGCGCGCGGGTGGCGAGACGGCGGGAGCGGCGCGCGTGCATGTTGACCGCCTCAGCGCGGGAGACCTGCGCGCGGCGCTCCTGCGTCTCAAGCCCAAACGCTCAGTAGGTCCGGACGGCATACCACCTTACATTGTCAAAGATTGTCGTATGGTTTTTGAGGAGCCCTTGTTGCACGTTTTCAGCTTGTGTTTGCGGGAGGGTCACTACCCGGACGAGTGGAAGATCACCAGAGTTATCCCAGTCCCTAAAGGGGGTACAGGCACTGACGTGAGTGGATACCGACCGGTGGCGGTGCTGTCGGCATTCGCTAAGGTATTTGAATCTGTGTTGCATAAAAGTATTTATACACAAGTGAGCTCACAACTGTCAGACGCTCAACACGGCTTTCGGCCGGGTCGCAGTACAGGGGGTAACTTGTTGTCATTTGTTAACTACCTGTCGCCCGTCATTGATGCCGGGGGGCAGGTGGATGTGGCGTATTTCGACTTCCGGAAAGCTTTTGACACCGTGGATAACGACATACTTTTGTGCAAACTCTCTGCAATAGGATTTACACCGCACTTGCTTAAGTTTTTTGCTAGTTACCTTGGCGAACGCCGACAGTACGTTGAGTTTGCGGGACATGAATCCAGACCTTATTACCGCGCTCCGGGGTAAGTCAAGGGAGTAATATTGGACCTTTGGAATTCATTTTAATAATTAATGATCTGCCAGCAGTCGTGAAAGAGACGAAGTGTCTACTGTTTGCAGATGACTTAAAATTATTCCTAAATGTTGAGGACACTGCAGACTGTAATAGGCTCCAGTCTGACATTGATAATGTACTCCAATGGAGTAAATCCAACAAGCTGCATTTTAATATTAAAAAGTGTTGTGTGATGAGCTATAGCCGCGCACGTGCTCCATTGCAGCATCAGTACGAGATGGACGGCGAAGTTATACCGCGCGTCTCACATGTACGAGATCTCGGTGTACAGATGGTGTCTGAGCTGACGTTTCGCAAACACATAGTTGAGATGTGCGGCAGGGCTTTCAGAAATCTCGGTTTTATCTTGAGACAGTGTAAGGAGTTTTCCGAAATTGCAGCTGTAAAAGTTTTATATAATGCACTTGTGAGGAGTCATCTCGAAACGAGTGCAATCATTTGGAACCCGCATGAAGGGAAATACAGCCTCATGTTGGAAAAAATTCAAAACAAATTTGCTAGGTTTCTTTACCATAAACAGTACGGGGTGTATCCCTTTTATCCTCTGATGTACCCGAGTCTGTTCGTCCTGGGCATGGTCGGGTACACCAGGCTGGCAGTAAGAAGAGACGTCGCGCTGGTCAAGTACGTGGCTCGCGTACTGCTAGGGTTGCTCCACAACCCGGAGGTGCTGGCAGCGCTGCGGCTGCTCGCGCCGGACGGGTGCGTAGGTGCGCGCCGCCGCCCTGCTCTGTTAGACGTGCCAGCGGCTAGGACTAACCTACTCAAGTTTACCCCTATGTCACGAGCCGCACGTATTATTAATATTATTACGGTATCGGAGGATATATTTGGGCAAAACCTGCCGAAATTCATGCAAATGGCTCAAATAATACTTGAAAGAAGTATGATATTATAATAATAGATATGTAATTATGTATAATTCTTTGGCATTTTGCTTACAGGCTATTTTTATTTTATTTTTTGTAAAAAAAAGTGTTACTTACAGACCTTGTAATTTATAACATCGCCTTGGATGAATCTGTAAAGGTGTTATAATTGTGATATAAATAAATAAATAAATAATAAAAAATAAATAAATATTGACACAAAGTTATTCGATTGATTGTACTTCAAAGATTTAAGATTCTTTTCTCAAACATGCTTGGAAATTCGAATATTATTTTGACAACCTTCTTCGAGATAAATCGAAATTGCTGTACTGGTCAAAAACAAGCGAGTACGCGGCCGGCAATGTTATTATGAAAATCCATAACTGTCGTGTCGGCCAAATAAATTACTATGACAACTCATAGCTGTCGTGTTATTTAAAAATGGAACTATTTTGTTACTTCGACCCATGACAGCCAAGGAGTTAACTTATCAAAGATGTAAAGGACGCCGAGCATGTTCGTATTTAGTTTAGAATATCTATAAGTAAGATCAAAACGTAAATTTAGAGTCATTGTTGAGACCCTATCTGTGCACCATGGCACAAGTAGCGGCGGGGTCTCGACGAACTTTTGTTGTTTTTATTGGAAAAAGTTAACTTGTAACTAGGTTTTTAGTATCTAATTAGAATCCAATTAGCATTTGAATAATGAAAATAGTATGTGTATTCCAATAAGAATCGTATAAGATTGCTAGAAATAATGTTTGTTCAGAAATTAATATGTGTGAAAAAGTTTGGTAATAATTACGTAACTTGAAAATGAGAATTTTTGTTTGTTAAGATATCAGCTTGAAATTAGTGTCAAATGAAAGGTCTAGACTCAAAACCATTTGTGGCGTTTAAATCATGTAAATCGGTCCACGGCTTTCTTAGATATCTTAAGATTTGTGTAATGAAAATGTGTCACAATCAGAGTGGCAACAGTCTATGTTCTGGAAAGTTTTTTATACGTCTAGTTAAGGAAAATCTGGTTATGTAATTAGACTAAGGTGTAAATAAACTGTATTGTGGGTAAAAACTGTAACGATCCGACGATGGGAACTACCAAAAACAGGGTTATGCGTAACGAGGACATAGCGAAAATTAGAAGTTGAATTGTTTCAAAAATCAAGGGCCTCGTTACGGTAACAAGCGCTTAGCGCATTTAGTATAAAAGGCGGACCATTGGGCCGGAACGTTACAGTCGGATCCCAGCTCTCAACAAGGAAACAAGCCAAGAATAAATCAAGAAAATTCGAAGAAGTCTTTTAATTCAAGTCTTCCCTACATCATACAGTCCACTTCAAAAGATTTTATTTAAATTTCGAACTGGCTCAGCAAATCTAAGTTGTAAAGAAGAAACAAATGAACATAATGGCGCGTGAAATTTTTTTATTTGTTCGTCATTGATTCTGGAATTTACAGCACTTAGTTTGAATTTCCGCGCATTGTTTGAGAAAATACTATACAAGCCTTGGCTGCAACCAGGCATTGATGGACTTACGTATTTGTTTGTGCCTCGGCGAAACGATCGTTCATCAATGCCCTAATTGCTGGCCACGACAGTAATGTTTCTTACTTCTTTTCCGATTTTATTTAAATATTTAGCTTAGTAATTGTTCTTTTGTCGCTAATCGTTAGTACAAGCCAAAGACGAGCCTATTGCCATTAACCGGGTACAAATACAGCCTTCTTTCGAAAACGTCCAGCAATAATGTTTGAAATCGAATTAAACTAAACTATTAATTATATTTCCAGAGCCTATTATACGGCTCACGTTAAACAACAGGCCAACCCGAATATTTTATTTATCGTTTTAAATAGGCTCTGGAAATATAATTAATGAGCAAATCACAATGTTCGATTGGACTCATTCGAATTCTTTGAGTGGCGCGACCGCCAGCGGCAATGAAAAAGAGTTTATAAACAGAAATATTTTATGATATATTACCTATGCCAAACTGTAAATCCACTGTTATACTGGGTGTTACATACGAGTGGTACTTTGCCGACGAACAGAGGTAGCTGTAGCTGATGTCCGCGGCCCCCGCTGACGCTGATCTTCGACCTGCAGGGTCGACTGCAGTCGCCGTCGCGTCTACGGCCCCGTTCACGGCCTCGGACAGCGCGACTTGTGTCAAGTGACTCGCGCGTGCGTCTCCTGTTTTACAAGTAAATTATAAGTCCTGTAGCGGTAGCTCGTGGCATGCTCTAAACAACTTCTTTCATTTTTTTTCTCTACAATCGCTGTTGCAAGACACCTGTCGCTTGACCGTGTAACTTGTGGCCATGGAATAAGGTAGCGGTGGCAGCCGCCCAGTCCCAACGCCCATCTGGACCCTTCTCAAGAAAGGAACACACACACGCTTTTGTTGTACTGCGTTTCATTGAAAGAGAGCTAAAAAAATACGTATATAAATGAAAAACATTGCACACTTTAGTGTGTTGAGCTCTTGTGCAAACCAACCTGCTTATACAAATATGGTACACCTCTGTTTACAAACTTCAACAATTGGTATCGTTCTAAAATTGCTCTCTAAATATGTAGGTAAGCTTCGTGCCACGTACGGCATTGTTGATGTTGAATTCAAACAAAGCTTCAATTGATTGCAATCAGTGTACCTATTCCATTTATTTTGCAATGGAGGTATAGTCACAGGAAATTGCGAAGATGTTTTTTCCAATAGTGAACTACTTATGTAGTAGTAGGTACCTATAAGCAAATAGTGATAGTGAAAAAACCAACATCAAAGATTTTCGAGTTCGCGTCACCGACATGTCCGTACCGACATGCTGTAGTAGCAGTAAGTAAAGTTAAATTGACCACGTGAAGTGAAGAAGACTCGTAAAGTTTACTGTACATTTCATATATTTGTTTTTACTTTATTTTTAACACTTTCAACTCCACCAACTTTTCATAAAACACAACAGTCAAAAAAGAATTTAAAAAAAATATGCTTGGATTTTAAAACCAACGCATTTACTATACATCAGATTTTATTTTCACGGTTTATAATGCTTTATTCGTAAAGAAAAACCTACGTTTAAAATGAGCCCTCCGCAAGGGTTCCCGGCATCCCATATACGACTAGGTGAACCCTCCAAGAGGGCTCCTGGCACTGAACGTGTCAGAAGGGTTTAGAAAAACTTATCAGAGACTTATAGCCATATCAAAAACAACAGATTGAAGCAATAGCAGAGCTGCTAGAGTGATTTGCTATCATCTGGTTCGGAGGGGACTTTCAAACAGATGATAGCAATCCGCAATGTAAATTACATTTCAACGAATATATTTTTATCCATATAAAAAATAGACATTCAAGTAGAATAATGTTTAAAAATATGCCTCTACATAATGACCAACTCGCAGCAATTTCGATAAAAAGGTACTAAGAAGTGATTCGTTAAAAATCGTTAATTACACACATCGTAACACGTTCATTAATAGATAAAAAAAACATTAGTAAATGGACTGTAATTGTATTTTAACTACGAGAGATTGGCCCTTATACTTAAAATGTAATTATTGGGAGCAGGGTATTTTGAATATGTCAACCAAATTAACAAAGACGCCAGCTGAATTATACCCCAATCAGTACCTATAAAAGATTCGGCAAGCACCAATAAGACACAATTCGTGTGTCGCAATTCGAAGTGTAGATACACAAATACTTAAAAGTAAAATAAACTTTTCAAACATGTATTTCCTCAAAGTATTTTTCTTCGTGTTCGTTGCTCTGGCTGTGATGCTGAGCGTGGAAGCTGAACCTGAAGTTATACTCAGCACCATTGAAGAGGGCGGATCGTTGCTGGTATGTATCTGCTTCTACTGTACAATATTATATTATAGTATTTAACACGCCTTTCGTGTCGCGTCATATTCAACTTAAATATAGCACAGAAATCTCGATGTTTTGACATGCCGCCATTGTGCCCATGCGCAGCAGGGTGGGGTAGTAAATTATCCATACATTTAAGGAAATAATGACTAGTCAAAACTGTACATGAGAATATTTTTGAAAAAAAGGAATTTATACGAGGTGTGGCAACGAGTCTGATGCCGAAAATATAGTTTTTCTATGTTTGAAAATTTGTCTGTTTGTCTGGATGATGTTCCAAGTTGACGCCAAAACGGCTGAATAGGACTATACGACTTTACTGGGTACTTTACGTTCCCGTGGTATATTTTCCCGCGGAATTTCGTTTGAAACCGCGGGTAAAAGCTAGTATTATTGTAAAATTGGTTAAATTGGACTGCAAGTATAAATGGAGGATAAGACCAGGAAAAGATGTCAACTTGACAACAAGGATATTGTTTGGTACTATTGAGTCCGCCTTTGCGGCAAACTCATAGAAATCCTTTTTCAGTTTTGTCCCCATTTATCCCTGCAGGTCAGTTCACCTCATCTTACCTAAGCATACCTATGTACATTAGGTAGATACCTACAAAACATAATTCTGTAACGGTGCGCACTGTCCTTTCATCCTGTCCGTTGATGGCTGACGCAAAACAACACTTGTTTGGATTACTGCCTAGCAATCAGTCCTGCATTATTCGTGCTGGGCTTTCAGAATGCACTGCTTTCCTTTATTATGTTAAATGCACGAAGGGCTTTATTACCTTATACCTTGTCAATTGTACATATTTGCTACAGTAGCTTTAATAGCAGCTAATACTTTCTCAATATCTGTTAAATATTGACCAAAAAATCTGTTATATTCACAATTACGTATCATCAACATTTTAATATCTCTTTTTTTTTCAGAAAAAAGGCTTAGGTGTTCCTGGAGCAGCTGACACAATCCATAATATGTACGAGCAAGTACGACCCGAACAACTGTTACAAATAGTTTAAATTGAAGAATACTACTACATCTCTTTGGAATGGGACGAGGTGTTGACAATATCCTAAAAGTCGTCAGGCTTGCCCACAAACGATTTCGTGTTTCCAAAATGATTTTTTTCGTGTTTGCGTTTTTGTATCTACAGGTAGATTTCCTAGAAGTCGTAGAATTCATAGCTATGTATGTGGCTATTTTTCAATTTATCCTCCATATAAATCCAAATACTATTGTTAGAAACTACTTCCATTCTCAAAACTAATAGGTGATTATTGATTATATCTAACCATTTGCAACACTTCAGGGATGAGAATAAATAAGAGTAGGTAAACACTATCATATTTTATCAAAGGTTTATATTTCAAGAATAAACACTAGATTCAATAATCCACAAATTATATTATCACATTTTATGTTCTCCATTCCTTAATACTTTTAATTCTATATAAAGATTTACAATATAAACTAATAAGTTACCTTATTTTCTAGAAGACCTCCAACAATAATTATCACCAACTTAAACTTTCCACTGACCCAGTCACTTGGGACGACATGCTCTCATGAACGTCGGAATCAAAGTGCCCCCAAATACCGTTCCCGCGGTAGTACAGAGAAACTGTTTTTACCGACCTATTTCAAAATATTATAAATACATGAAACTATAATGTTGCCAATAAAAACTAACAATTAATTATTAAAGAATCAAAACCTAACACTCGACCATCCTGACCTTGTGCATGTCCCCATGCACATAAGTAAAACAGAAACCTAACACTTGGCCTTCTTGATTCGACTTTCATGAGATTGGTTCACAGTATCAGTCACTTTAAATCGAGTACTTACAAAACTAAACTGAACAGTTTTAGTTATACATCATTAAATTTTCAACTCATTTTATAACTATTTCATAATTTCAATTCTGACAGTAAAATCAAAATTTCATATCAGTTAAATTAATATTATTATGCCCTTGCGAACCCTCAATTCTCACAAAAGCATAATAACACTTATATGTTTCTATTCTAGTAGCGGTGAACCCTCAATTCTCACAACTAATAGCATAGATTCAAATCAATAACCACATTTCCGTTTTCTAGTTATATAAGCAAGCTATTGTAAACCCTCCATTCTTACAAAGCTTAATCATATTTATTGTTTGCCTATCCAATTGGTGTAAACCCTCAATTCTTACAACCAATTAAATAGAATCAAATTATATCCACAATTCATTTTCATTTTAGGTATATAAATAAGCTATTGTAAACCCTCAATTCTTACAAAGCTTAATCATATTTATTTTATGCCTATCCAATTGGTGCAAACCCTCAATTCTTACAACCAATTAAATAGAATCAAATCATATCCACAATTCATTTTCAGTTTAGATATATAAATAAGCTATTGTAAACCCTCAATTCTTACAAAGCTTAATCATATTTACTGTATGCCTATCTAATTGGTGCAAACCCTCAATTCTTACAACCAATTAAATAGAATCCATTACACCCTCAGTTCATTTCAGGGATATCAGGTTGTGAACCAATCAATTCTCACGTTCGGTCTGAAACAATATATTAAACATTCTGTAATAATTGTCCTGTAGAATCCTACGTTGGTGAACGCTATGCATCACTATGTTCGCTGTCATCACTAGATTTGCTAGAATTTGGCCAAACCCTAAAGTTTTTGCATTGAACAAATGTATCGTCGTTTTATCATCTCAACCGTATACGCTAGAGCATTCATTTAAAAATCTTTTTGAAAATAACATATATAAAGCACTGACATCTATAATAACATGGCTAATCAATAATAATCTAAAACACACAACATAACATCACGCCTTGTTTCCCCGAAGGGTTGGGCAGAGGTGTACCTGTAGTAGGTACACCCACATTTCGCCAGTTATGTTTAAGTCCCATGTAATAGGGGGCGAGCATATTGCCATCAACCGGGCACGAATCCAGACCCCGGGCTGCTACTGAGAAATTCCAGATAGAAAAACCCAATAATACTTTGCCCGATCCGGGAATCGAACCCAAGACCTCATGTTCAGCAGTAGCGCTTGCAATCACTAGACCAACGAGGCAGTCGAATCATCTAAAAATAAATATGAATAAACAAATGTAATGAACTACAGCCAAGGACCTCAAAATTCAATTAAATTTAAATTTATATATGATAATAATATAATAAATCAAGTAGAAACAGCCAAATTACTCGGTTTAAAAATTGATAGTAGAATCATTTGGAAATGTCACACAGAAGACATAGGTACACATTTTTATCTTTTGCGATGTACTGTAACTATCTGTAACTGGCACCAAAAGAGAGTAGAAACGCATTATTCATGGCGTATTATGGACTGGTTGAATCGTTGCTTAGATACGGTCTAATATTTTTGGGTAATTCGACAAACACCGACATGGTGTTTAAATAATGCAAAATCGTTGTAGTCGGGCTATGTTTAAGATCAAAAATACCGACAGCTGACAGCAGGACCAATGTTTATAAAATATCATATTACTGAACTTCCGTCACTATACATCTTGGAAATAGCTTTATTTGTTAGAAGCAATCCTCACTGTTTTCCTCTTTTGTCAGACAATGTCACTAGAAATAGACATACTAAATATAAGAACTTCTTACAGCCTCACTCTGCAAAAACAGCACTCCTTCATAAAAGCGTGTTTTGTATGGCACCATTAATATATAATAAGATTCCAGAGGCTATTAAAAATATAAACCAGCCAAACTTATTCAAAAGAGAACTTTAACTTTTAATTTCTTAATTGTCTCGTATTTCAAGTGGCTATAATTTAATTTGTACGCTAATGGTGGCAAAACATGTTGAAACTCAGAGATTTCCACTTTTAAATCCACATTTGCATTTAATTATGTAGGTATAATGATACACATGTTTACAAATACCTATATCTATAACTTTATCTTAATTTGTCTTTATCTTTATTTTACTCAGACAAATGTCAATACGCTGGTTTTTCACGTTAGGGTCAAGATTAGAGAGAATATTTTTATGATCAACATTCTTCTAAATTTGTATTTTTATTTCCTGTGCGTGTCCCTAGTAAAAATATTTTTCTTTCTTTCTTTAATTTCTTTCTTTCTCAAATTCGGTATGTAAAGTATTTTTCAGGTATTGTTTTATATTTTTATTTTATAGATATGAGTATTTAAAATATATAATTTCAACTTTTTGTTTTTCCAAGATGTAGTAATTTTTCATATATATTTTTTTTAAGTGTTTTTCGTGCTGACGTCATAAAGTAGGTTGAATAGCTTATGATCTTTGCCACGTATATTACATATAATTAAAACTAAACTTGAAAAGTCAGTAAAGTCAAACTGTCTGATTTGACAATTAATATTAATTTGCCATAACAGAGCGATTTTTATTTTTACAGTATCCGTACCTTATTGTAAAGATAAAGCTTATTAATTATGAATCGATCAAAGTCTATTTGTGCTAAATGGTTCATTCCGTCATAGACCGTCATGTAAAAACACCACAACAAATAGCCAAAACAAATTGTTTGTGTACTGAGGTCCATATTTAAAACAAATCCAAAGGGTAGGCAAGCAGTTCCTTATAACAAGCAATGGTCAATGTAGCAGTAAGTATCGAAGTCCGAAGGGAAAGCAAGGGTTATCGTGAAAAGAATTAGGTAACTTATCAAAAAATCAAAGCACGGTACGCTCAACGAAAGTAAACAGCTTCATGTAAACTTGACGTTGACATTGACGCTTGACACGTACACAATTTTAATACAAGAGGCACTGAAAGTTTCCTATAAGGGGAATCTTATGACGTCATTTAGAGGTCAAGTAAAAGTCAAGTAATTTTAAGAATTTTTGTGAAAATAAATACGATCTTAAAATTTTAAGACCTAAAAATAGAAAAATAAGGCTTACAAACCTAAAATCTCGAAATGGTTTTGGAATCAGCATAGGTTAATTTTTACTTAACATACCGAATTGATGCACCCATAGACGGCTGAGATGTAAAACCATGTATAATAGAGTGAACCAAGTCTATAACATCTATAACGGTAAAAGAAGGAGTACGTGACCTTTAATCTTGTGATGCACCGTCGCCACGTAGACTATTGTTGCTCTGCTCACGTGAATCTCGCCTCCGCTTGGCTCTTGTAGCTGATGCTCACGTTGACGCGACCGGCTCGGGCTGCAGCTGTGCTGCCGGCTCTTCGAGAGATGACGGCTCGTATTCCTCTTGTAGGACTTCGAGTGCCACGGCAGCGTGCGCCGGAAATATCACGTCGATGATGCGACGAGCACCTTACTGGAGTTAGCAGGCGCCGGCCGTCGGCTGTCTTTGCGACCATGAGGAGAAACATCCCACGACAGAGCGTCATCGTTATTTTTTTTTTTCATTGCGAAACTGGAATAGATCACATTTAAGGACATAAATGTTCGATAAAACCAATTGCATAACGTAAAACAGAGAATTTGTAAGACCCAGCTGTCTATCAACACTATCAGGGAGTGCCCCGATCAAGCATGTATACACAACCAGGCTTCTGAGCTATTTACCATCATTGTCAGGGAGTACCCTGACCAAATATTAGAAAACTATGCCCTTTGTAACAATTTCTCCTAAATTAAATTTTAAAAGTCCTTCAATAAACAGTTGTGTTATTAGGGGGTACCCTAACCAAATAAAACGGCAACTAAAGGTTATAGCAGAAGTACGTTATCACTGCCGGGGAGTGCCCCGACCAAATGGTAAAAAAAACCTATTTTGAAAGATTCACAATTAATCACACCCTCATCTCGTAGCTCTACTATCAGGGAGTACCCCGATCGAATAAGTCCGCGACCTAAGGCTGCCCTAAATTAATAAAATCACACCACAAGTCTACAGAACAAGTTAGAAACGCAGTCCTCACCGTCTTATTATCGGGGAGTACCCCGACTGCGAGCCTAAGGCTACCACATGTTAATTTTAAAGTAAAGAAATTCAAATTACAGAGATGCACCGTAGGACTCATTCATACTTTTCAATATCAATTACATCCGTCACTCATTGCACCGCAAGATTCACTGATCAAGCACTCACACTGGCCAGCCACTGTACGACTTCCAATGAATGACCTATGACCAACTATATACTCCACAAATAAGGTGTCTTTTATACTACTTAAATGATAAGAATAGTTGGTCGCTGTGATTAACTCAAGACAATGTTTCAATGTTCTTTCTCCAGAATTAGTTTACCTACTGACAGGTTATATGAGTTTATATAATTGTTTATAATTTTACTTTTATGTCAATTTATTTTAATTTATTGTTGACATAATCTACTCATTACAATGTTTTTTTTTTTGTTGCATTGCAATATGTGGTTAGCTAGCGACCTCGTCAATTATTGATTTTACCTCGATGGTCCTAGTTTATCAATTATAACTTCTAGTAACAGCTATACGTAAGCGGGCACGCCCTTTATGCCTGGAGGCTTTATTTTCTTTTTTAGATATTGTTTACGTTTAGCTATTTTTATTTCTGCTTGAGTATAGTTCTCGATGTTTTTGGTTGGTATATTGCGTGTGCTAGCTGTCATATGGCTATTAATTTATAATTTAAATTGTGTTTTGCGTAATGTAAATTATCTTGTATGCTATTGTATAGAATCCCTTTTTTTTCCTTTTCTAACTGAACAGACAGCTGTGCTGCTAGGGAGTTTATTGCGCCACTTCTTCTTCACAGCAAAAGCACTAGGAAGTAGTGAAGGTTGGGCGTTTTGGGGGACTGTCTTATGTAATTTTGACGTTCGAAAAGTGCTGATTCTCAGCCTAGTTTGAATAAATGACTTTTGAATTTGAATTTGAATATCACCTACCTAATCAACTTGATCATTCTGACGTTGACTTGTGTTCTTATGCACAAGCAAATAAATTATTTACTTTTACACGTTACTATTTCTAAGTCTTATACTCGTTTAAACTATTTGCAATCCATCCTTGCAAGAATATGACATAGAACACAAATTAAAGAAATAACATAAATATCTAATAATCGTGATGGTTGTGAACCCTCCTTCTCACAAACCATGATGACATTACTTGTGAACCTTCCTTCTCACAAGCAATAAATACATGAATATAATAAATTACATTATTTAAAAGTCACGGTGGTAGTGAGACCGCCTTCTCACAAACCATGGTGACATTTCTAAACTTGTGAACCCTCCACCAGGTGCACTGCACTGACCTCTAGCTGCACTGGCGTCCCGCTGCGCAGGCGTCAAGCTGCACTGTTGTATCCGCTTCACGCTGGCCCTCGCTGGCCCATCCCGCGGTCCACTCACGACGGGCGCTGCGCACGAGATTCAGACCACGGTGACTGCGAGTTCCACGGCATTGATAGGCGCCGCGAGCTAGTCCCTCAATCGCGTGGCATGATTTCATAAAACAGACATTAAAAAAATGGGTTAGAATTGGTAAACTAAACAAAACTACACGAAAATCGTTACGAAAAGTTGTGCAGGGTATTTTGCAAATATTAGAAACGGTGCGTCTGAGCTCAAAATTAACTAAATTTCAGTACCCTTTTATAAACCCCACGAAAGGGATATTAATGCTAAATCCACAACTAAAAATTAAACTTATGTTTCTGTCCTTCCCTCGAATTTTATTAGTGTCACAAAACATTAATTAAACGTGGAATTAATTAATACTAATCACTGGGTTAAAATTAAACACGTGCAGAAAACTATTTGAAGCACTTGTAATGTATAAATAGGCGTGTTCATACTCACTTCTGAAATGTTAGAAACTACTTCCATTCTCAAAACTAATAGGTGATTATTGATTATATCTAACCATTTGCAACACTTCAGGGATGAGAATAAATAAGAGTAGGTAAACACTATCATATTTTATCAAAGGTTTATATTTCAAAAATAAACACTAGATTCAATAATCCACAAATTATATTATCACATTTTATGTTCTCCATTCCTTAATACTTTTAATTCTATATAAAGATTTACAATATAAACTAATAAGTTACCTTATTTTCTAGAAGACCTCCAACAATAATTATCACCAACTTAAACTTTCCACTGACCCAGTCACTTGGGACGACATGCTCTCATGAACGTCGGAATCAAAGTGCCCCCAAATACCGTTCCCGCGGCTAGAGCCGTTATTCTACATCTTTTTTAAATCTTCGGTGTTGCCAGTACAGAGAAACTGTTTTTACCGACCTATTTCAAAATATTATAAATACATGAAACTATAATGTTGCCAATAAAAACTAACAATTAATTATTAAAGAATCAAAACCTAACACTATCATAATATTAAGGCCAGGCACTCTAACGATAAATAATTTCCACGCAAGCTCCGCCCCGTGCACCCCGCCACTCTACTATGTGCTAAACGGTATTGCTCATCACATTCATCACTCATTGAAAATAATATAATATTATATTATGTTATTATATTATAATATATGTAGGTGTACTATTGGTACACCTCTGCCAAACCCTTCGGGGATTACTGGCATGATGTTATGTGTGTTATAAAATCCTATAAGATAAAATATATATTTTATTTCAAAGCGATCTGAAATATAATTATTAACAGAGTAGTATTCCTATTACACACCGTCTAACATCGCGTTTTTTTAGAGATAAAATATTGCAGATATTTTTTTAAATAGAATTATCCCCGTCGATGGCAACACATGAAATGTCACTTTTCTTTTCGCGCGCATTCTGACATCGCAAGAAAAGTTCTCTCTCGTCAAAATTTTAATTTAAAATAAGTTTATGATACTCTTTACTAACGTACTACTGCTAAATAACTATGCTATGTGATAGAAAGTGTATAAACTGCATCATTACGGGAAATCTGAGACGTACTAAGTCCATCGTTAGTGGAAATCTGAGACGGCCGCGGCGCTCATCAACGACATGAAGCACTCCAAGTCCTGACCAACATTGGAAGTACTTAGATTCTGAGGCCTCCCACAACCTTAATGCGTGAGAGTGCCTTGCTTCAACTGACCACCTTGTACGTGATACTGATAGTGTCTTATATAATATGAGCACTATGGTGGACGGTAACACTGCTTATTGCATGTGTGCTGCAAACTTGTTAAAGCATTATCTCTCCAGTCGACACGAGATGTCCTCAGCAACGCTACCTCCACGTTACTAGCTGGATGAGAAGCTGCCAGAGAGGCACGAGATGCCCCTAGCTTGTAGCTGTACATAGCTAGCTGGTATGCCCTTGCCACCATTACCCCTCCAGTCGACACGAGATGTCTTCAGCAACGTTAATTCCACGTTACTAGCTGGATGAGAAACTACCAACGCGGCACGTGATGCAATAATATGCGTAATGCTGGTATGTACTCGTCGTAAGAGGTAAGTCCCATTTCTATGATCTTGGCTAGACATTGTAAAAAGTTGGTTCTATATGCTTTAATCCATGGGCATGAAGGCTGCGATACAGCCTTACCTGACCTTGTACATCGTCCGTGTGTTATATATAAACTTGCATAAGCATTATACTCCATAAAGTGAAGGATTCCACCCCACTATCTGGATTGTTATCAGCGAGTACGGGATACTCAACATTGTTTTTATGTTGCTAGCTGGTACATATTTGACATACTGGGTACATGCTCAGCCTTACTTAACCCTGCACATCGTCTGTGCGTTATATATAAACTTTCAAAAGCATTATACTCCCTATAGCGAGGGATTCTACCCCGCCAATTGGATTGTTATCAGCGAGTACGGGATACTCTTAACAACATTGACTCTACGTTGCCAGTTGGTACATATTTGACATGGTCGGCACATGCTTAGCACGAGATGCTCATAGCATTTAAACCAGGACCATGCATGATCTAGCTTCACATCAAGGATGATAATATTATCAAAGCACACCTTGTCTTGACTGATTACCTCTTACCAGCTAATGTTACACATGCCCGCTACGGATATAAACACCAGCTGCAGCCCATTAAAATGCCAATATATTTACAACATATTCATGGCTATACCGCTGAGTTGCTACTTTTAACAAAAAAATATACCTAATTAAAAGAAATCACCGTGTACAAGATACTCAGTGACTTACCTAAGCACTAGGTGACTTAATTATCCTGATACAAATTGATAAATGATATTTATTTCATAAATTAAAAACAATGCAAAATTGTGTAATTTTACACTCATACACTCAAATACTAGTACAATTTACTATGTCAATATGATACAATAGCTGATGACAAATTACTCATGGACCAAACCCCTACAAAGTACCATTCCATGCTCATATTTACTCATAAGGCATATGCCTTACTCCCAGATTCCCCTAAACGGAGGGAACAAGGGATTGACATATCCCAGAAACAAATTGCACTGGTTACCTCTATCATAGGAAAAGCAGTGACTGATCCTATGCTTATGAAGAACATAAGCACAAAACAAACTGTTGACTCACCTGGCCGAAGGAACAAAATACCTGACAATGTCAATGTTCACTTCCACCAAAATAAAACCAGAACAAAAGTAATATCATCTCTAACTGACATGAATTTCTATTTACTCTATTTGATAAACAAAGAGATACATTTAACAAACTCAAGCATACAATTTTATAGCCACAATCAATAACAATTAACCAATAAATATTAAAACCACAAGAAACTCACTCTTATGATAATAAAGAAAACTTACCAGTTCTATTGAAAAACGTAAAACTAGTATGACATGAGCTGATCTGTCATAGTAAACAAAAAAATTCAAACATCCAACATGTCATAGTAAATAAAAAATTAAAACAACTAACTACAATAACAGGAATCACTCAATACTGAAAACAAAATTAATAGTTGTGGTAGACCTTAAAAGCAACCTGGCTTATATCTACACTCCAAGACAACAACTCAAACAAAATAGAAAATTCAGTTTCACCCAGAACTTAAAACTATTTACCAAGCCCCCCTAGGATAGTGAGAATTCTACCACTTGATTGGCAAAAAATGACAAATATTCCCAGTACTAACTCTAGTACTTAATACTGACAATTTGTACACTATTCAATCATTGTTGTCCAAAATACCAAAAAAGATAGATGTAAGATTTCCCCTATCACTCTTACCTGCAAGAACTTTCCCATCACCAGGTAACCAATAAAGGGTTCATTACATACATTGTCGGATAACTTCCTTGCATACTTTAACTGTATTGACTAAATTACCATTAGTAAATGACACTTACCGAATACCCAGAGAAGAGTGGTGGGAATATAATTACCCACCCGCCACTAGCTAACAGCCCCAAAGCTGCAATAATTAGTCTACCTAATTCACTTATCCTTTCAGGAAAACCTAGTGAATGTAAGTATGCGGAACTAATCTGTACAGAAAACAGAGCCTGTTCCTTATCTTAAAAGGATCTCTAAAATAAGTGACATTTCATGTGTTGCCATCGACGGGAATAATTCTATTTAAAAAAATATCTACAATATTTTATCTCAAAAAAAACGCGATGTTAGACGGTGTGTATTAGGAATACTACTCTGTTAATAATTATATTTCAGATCGCCATTCATAAAATTAGAATCAAGACTTCGCTTAACAGGTAAGCTCGTTTGATTCCCAATTTTACTTTGTTTTTTATTTTATTTTATTTATGTCGCAGAAGGAGGTGACGGCCTCCCATGCCCTCTCGCTCCGTACCATGGCCTGGATCAGGGCCGGACGCGAGAGATCCCCGCCACCAATCGCCTCCACGAGGACACGGCGGTGCTCTGCCCAAGCCGGGCATACCTCCACCGTATGCTCCACCGTGTCCTCCGGGTGATCCACGCAGTGATGACACCCGGGCGTTTCCTCCCGCCTTATCCGAAACAGGTACCTCCCGAAACAGCCGTGTCCGGTGAGGACCTGCATCAGGCGGAAGGTGAGGACGCCGTGGCGCCTCTCCAGCCACTCCTCAAAGAGGGGGCTTATCGCCGCAATAGTGGCGTGCCCAGCACTGGGTTGCGACAATCGCACTCTCCATGACGCCATGAGATCCCGCCGGAGCTCTGTCCAGCGGACAGAGCTCCGACGGGATCTCACCGGAGACCGTGCGGTATCCCCGGACCAGCCGGGTGGCCATGACCCTCTGGGACGCGTTCAACCGGCGGGCAGGCCGCCGCCTCAACGAACGCACCCACACCGGTGACAACGTACAGCCTACCGCTGGGTCTAGAAGAATTCAACTATGCTCAAGAGTTTCTTATAGAACGGGAGTGAGCACAAAGGAAAGATTTTTGGAAACTCACCTCATATAGGGGATGATCGTATGTGTGGAAGTGCGTCAGTTTTGCTGATGCGATATCCCATCGGCCACATGGCCTGTCTACTTCATAAACACTGACACATAATGCAAAGGTTACCACTGGTTTCAGAAGCATGAAAGTTTGCACAAGAATTCCTTTTATAATAAAGGTCAGCACTAAGAATGGATTTTTGAAAATTCGTCATTTTTGCCGATGGGAAATCCTATCGGGCGCACAGCTTGTAGGTACCTAGTAATATTAAGTAGTTCTAGTAGTAGTAATATTTTTATTTCTTTGTTTCTTTCTTTTAGTAAATAATTATATTATTAACATTTGATATGTGATCAAGTGCATATTTTTTTGCGTAAAATCTGTTCGATACACAATTTAAGGTTTACAATAATTAAAGGTGCCGCTTAATTATGAAGCTAGTTACAAGGATAGTGATGATGATATATATACAGGGTGAAATTGAATTCATGAGTATCCTATAAGGGGTTAATGTACTCATCATTATGATCAACTTTCAAAAAAAAATCAGCTGTTCCCTACATTTATGCGCACAGCTAGTCAAAATGTAGGGAACAGTAGATTTTTTTAGCGATTGGCGATGTAGCAACTTAGTTTTAAAATTAATCATTTTATTTACAGAGACATAATTTATTTTAATAAATGGCTAAAGTACGTTAGAATTAAATAAATGCGGTGAAGGGACATTTGCTACTGCTGTTTTGATTCTTGATATATTTGGTGGCCAGTTCCTATGACACCGATGGCGCCGAGTCCATGTTTCTGAAAGAAAAAAAAAATCATAAAAACATCTGAAATAAGTGGTAGGAAGGTGTAAGATTTAGTTAGTATTGAGTCGAAAATCGAAATCACCCATGAATTTACCATTATTTACCGATTATTCTGATTTATTAAAGCGTAAAATTCGTTTTGAAGTCATCGTGATTATATGTATCCAGAGTCGAAACAAAAAGAAAAACTGTTATCTGGTGACACCGAAATATTATGACAAACATTAAAGTATGAAAAGAATACTCACAATAACTTTGCCGCCCTTCTTGATAGCGCCGCCGATGCCCTTAGGGCTGGCGCTAGCCCCGCCCGACATCAGCGCCAGCACTGCCATCACCAGCACTACGAGACCGAACAGCTTCATGATGAAAGGTAAATGTTTAAAACAAATTAACTGTTAATGACTAGTTTGTCGTCGAAGACTAACTTCAAATGATGATCCCTCTGTTTCCAATTGTCCTTTTATACGGAAATATATTCACATGGAACAAGTCGCTCCTCGAACGTCTCCATATGCCTACAGGGTTTTTTGTGATTCGTCATGCTATTGTATTTGACTTCCCAGTAATCGAAATGAAAAGCTGTGCGTACTAAAGCGCAATTAACACATAACAGTATGCACGAGTCGTTGCATATTCCCTTTACGTGCGTAGAGTACGTATAACATGCCACGTGTAGGCTGCCTCATTTATCTCATAGATTCTACGAGTATATTCAAAAATATTACCGTATATACTAATCCCAATTCAAAAGACAGTTATGATTATGACGACGAAATTGATATCAACAAGGGAAAGGTTACGGTTCCGATAGGATGAGACCACCTGACCTGATCCCATGGGCGTCGTAACGACAGTCACTCAACATGACAAGATGGCAGTATGGTCTTAGGGGTTGTTTCAATACCCGAGTTTGTTGCGATATTCAAGCCAACAACATGTTTTGCCACGAACACACTGTTTTATCACAAGAGTCAGTCTTGAGGAGAAAACATTTTACGGACCCCGTTATATCGGCTATTATATGCAAGATGTGTTTGCTCTCGCAACAAGCAGAATTTCTTTGTTTTCTAAAGAATTATTGCCGGACCCCAATTGCCTGAATCTTAAACTTTAAATTAAGTCAAACTTCGCTAACTTTTATTGCATGTGAACTACATGGAATGCAGTTTGCAATGCAGAATGCGTGATGGCTAGCTATATGTATTGCTAATGCAGCCGTATCCAACATTGTAGAAACCTCTTGGTCGTTTATATAAACACACGAGATGAAAGTTCTTAATTTTCATTCCTATCATTACAACACCAATATAGCAGAACAAGTAAAGAAATACAAGAAACAGTTATAATAATATTTTATCTCCATACAATCATGCAAACTTCGAATTCCTAACAGTGTATATTCAAAACAACGTATTTACTGAATGGTGACATCGAGACATTAATCTTGATCTTCTTTTCCGGTCGTTACCGTTTGTTTCGTAAACTTAGTTATTTATTTAGTATACTTACTTGAAGTGTCATTACAGAAAGTAATAAATTGTACAAGACAGAAAAACATATATTATTAAGTTTAATCAGATCATGTTTTTATTGGAGGTATTTTATTTTTGTCAGGAGCAACTGAGCAAGACCTCCCCCTGTTAAATCCTTTTAGATTTTCGGAAAATAAAAGTATGGGCTTACGTTGAAAATTGTGCCAATTTTCCTTAAATCCTTTCATCCACCTTAGCCTAATTTTGGGCCCCCACGAATATAAATTACAAACAAACAACAACTCTAATATTTGCATTTATATTGAGTGTAACATTTATTTTCACCGGAACAAGGATGGAAAAACACAGCTTGTTTCAGATTTTAATAACGTTTACAAGTAAAATGTCTGCAGATTATTTGTATTAATGATTCATTAGTAACACGATCCGTTATTTCACCTAAGGATCAACTAATGATCAGTACTTACCTACATTAAAGCATGGGTAACTACGCATGACGTAAAAGTTTCAATGAAACATCTGAAACAGTTCCACTTACTTTATCCTTATTCTCAATTGTGCTTTTCCGTACAAACTTTATCTAAACTTAGTGTTACTGACTAACACGAAAAACCCTCTCATGTACTGTAAAGTTACCTTTTGTGAATATAAAAGAGACTTTGAATTGTGATCAATCATCATTCGTAATTTGCGCTTCTGCAGTTAAACAACGATCACATTTACCTTTCATCATGAAGCTGTTCGGTCTCGTAGTGCTGGTGATGGCAGTGCTGGCGCTGATGTCGGGCGGGGCTAGCGCCAGCCCTAAGGGCATCGGCGGCGCTATCAAGAAGGGCGGCAAAGTTATTGTGAGTATTCTTTTCATTTTAACGTTTGCCTTAATACATCAGCACGACTTTGGATTTCATAACTTTTATTCTATGTTGACTTCTACGAATTTTGCGGTTTGATGAATCAGGACAACCGGAAATTTTGCTTACTCAATAATAAGATTACCTACCTACCTACCTATCTATCTAGTATTTGAGCTATTTTGAACAATATTTTATTAACAAAACTATTTTTTATTTTCAGAAACACGGACTCAGCGCGATTGGTGTCATAGGAACTGGTCACCAAATATATCAAGAATCAAAGCAACAGTAGAAAATGGTTGTTTACAATTTTATTTATTCTTTCGACTTCGTGGTGCCTGGCGACATTAGAACAAGCCATGAGATCTACCAACAGAACCACACCTAGAAGAAACCACCTAAATATTCATCTTCTACCAGTGTCACCGTCACAGTATTATTAATTTATTGAAAACCATATTTAATGCATTTATGAAAACTTAATAATTTTGGTCGCAATAAACAAAGAATAACTCCACATAGGTACTCTTGTACTTAATCTATTGTCTTGACTTGTATTTATCTGTGTTTAGAACAGACTATGTTCTTATTTAGCGAATGTGAGTGTACTATAGGTACCTATACCTCTGCTTAACCCTTAGGGAAAAGCAGTCATGATGTTATGTAGAACAAATAAAGCTATTACCTATCTGATGACGATGACAATTTTATTGTATTTAAAATGATGTTGAGGTTGTTGCCACCCAAAGATTGAGATAACAATCTGAATTTTCCTTATAGGTACGCTAGTCGGTCGTTCTCCCATACAAACGTAGTATGGTGATACTGTCTGACAGTGTACGTTCACAACTAAACATTATATCAATTTGTCTTGTCATTATCTAGCCCTGTATAGAAGCAGAATTGGAAAAAAATATTGATTTGGAAATTATGAGCGTCGAAACTTCCATATTTTAACAATAATTTTAACTCGTCTTTGGGCGTAAATAAATAACTTATGTAGTAAGAAAATGGCAAAATAGAAAACGTACAGGGATCGATAATTTTTATTCAATAGTTCTTAATCATTTTGTTTTGAGTAAATTTATTTAGTCGTTTTTTCATAATATTTATACGCCTAAACGTCTATTCATAAAATTTTACGCGCTCGTTTTCGTTGGAAATCTACATCTATTTCACTTAATAAATTAATAAATATATACATCAATAAATAAAAACTAGATAAATAAATACTAAATAAATAATTAGAGTAACTATGCATATTATACTGTTTGCGGTGTAGCATGGTGCGGGTGACAGGTGACAGAAAGGATAAAATATAATTTACTTGTTAATTTACTGATTCTGTATTTTACTAAAGACTATGATCCGTTCCTAGATAAATATTATGTATATAATATTATACGGACTCCGTAATAACTGTAGTAAATTAAATAAATTTACCCCTTCTGTCACCTGTCACTCGCACCATGCTGTACCGCAAACTGTATAGTTATTATTGATAACGATGGAGCACAACAAAGGAGGTTATTTGATAACGTCCTTTTTTTTAATTTGGTTTATAATGAATTGATGTTCGTTTATTTATTTATTTATTTATTTATTAGTTCGGGAAAACAAACAATTACACACTAGAAATAAACATAATAGTAGGTAGACATAGTACATATTATAAGTGTGTAACTCACTACGTTATCCACAGTTTATATATGACATACAATTTTGGGAACGTCTACAAGTGAGACATAATTTGAGTTTCTTAATAACTAATTCTACAAGTCTTTGATTTTGTTGTTCAGAGTATTTCGAAATTTACTAGCAGACAGAGAGAATATGTCTACATCTGAGAAGTGTATATTATAATTTTGTGCCAAGCGACGAAGAGGTGCACGGACACCAGCGTTTGTGCGACAAGAAGACACTGCAAACAGGGGACGCGCGCGCACCTCTCGTCTCACTACAGTTCTAGGTACAATATAAGACAAGCTGTTTGTTAAATCCGTACAGTCGTATCTATTAGCGCAAAGGTCATAAAGAAACATAGTTTCCAGAAAAGTGCGCCTGGACTCCAATTTTGTTAACCTGTAATGAGTGAGTAATTCTTTATAGGTTAGGGTTCTACGACAGCATCGGTAGTGTGTTGCTTTCAAAAATTTGTACTGTACTTTCTCTAGGTTGTATGTATATTTCTTATATAAAGGGTTCCATATCATGACTGCATATTCCAACTGTGACCTTACCAAAGATTTATATAAGAGTGTGCATGTGTTTGTGCGTTTAAAATCAGTGGTCGCTCTCATTACGAATCCATACATTCGGAATGCGTTGCCAATAATCTTATCAATATGCTGATCCAAATGAAGCTTACTGTCCAACAGTACTCCGAGGTCTCGAATCGAAGATTCTTTTCTCAAAGCGGTGTTGTTTAAGTAATAGGTATGAGAAAAAATATTTTTGTTTTTTGTAAATGTTATAGATAGGCATTTAGGAATGCTTAGTTGAAGCTTATTATTATTGCAGTAAGTTGATAATCTATTAAGATCGTCTTGAAATGGAATACAATCATCAGCACAATTTATCTTCCTAAAAACTTTAAGGTCATCAGCATAAAGTAAAAATTTTGAGTGCTTAAAACAACTGTTAATGTCATTTATAAATAGGACAAAGAGTAGGGGACCAAGGATTGATCCTTGAGGCACACCAGAAGTTACATTAATGGATTCAGACTCATGACCCTGTATCACCACCTTCTGAGTTCTATTTGTAACATAAGATGAGAACCATCTCAATAAGTCGCCTCGTATGCCGTTGTATGCAATCTTTGCAAGAAGAAGTTCGTGATCTACCTTGTCGAAGGCTTTTCGAAAGTCTGTATACACAGCATCTACTTGTGACCGTTGATCCATGTTATTAAACAAGTAATCCGTAAAAACTAACAAATTTGTGGTTGTAGATCTTTTTTTGACGAATCCATGCTGCTGTTTAATTATTATGTTATGCAAGATAGGATTGATCTCATCATGGACAAGTCTCTCGAAAAGCTTCGACAAGGCAGACAAAATAGAAATTGGACGATAGTTTTCCACTTCACGTTTAGAACCAGATTTATGCACCGGCGTAATATTAGCCTTTTTCCAGATGTCTGGAAAAGTACCCTCTGTGATACATTTATTGTAAATAATATGTAGGGGCGTGCATATTGTACTGGCGGCATGTTTAAGATAATACGCTGGAACACCATCCGGTCCAGGACCTTTGGTAGTATCCAGAGATTTTAATGCTTTTATAATTTTATCCATGGTTAGATTAATATGATTAATTATAGCAGCACCCTCGCAGTATGCCTCGGGAGGAGACCAGGCATCCCTCACAAATGTGGACGGTTCATATACAGAGTGAAAAAAAATTGAAAATAAATCGCAAACTTCTTTGGGGTTATTGGCGCTCTGGTTTTTATATGTCATTGAGCAAGGGATACCCGCATTTGATTTACGATTTGAGATATAACTCCATAAATATTTGATATTTTTATGTATGTTATCTTCCACAGAATCAATGTATTTGTTATAACCCGTTTTACACTCCACATAGAATCTGCTCCTTAGAAAAGAAAATTGTTCATAGTCAGAGACGTTTTTATATGTCTTCCATTTGATCCAAGCTTTATTTTTGTTTTTAAATATTCGTATTAATGACTTTGAGAACCAAATGGGGAATTTACGAGATCGTGGGGCTGACCTAGGAACATATTTTTTTATTGTTTTGAAAATATAATCATAGAAAATGTTTAAAGAGTTCTCAGCAGACTCACCCCTAAAGATTTCGACCCAATCTATAGTAGCTAAATCTTCGTTAATTAGATCAAAATTGGCTTTGTAAAAGTTATATTTTATAGATTGTGCACGGGGTAACATTTTAAGTTTGGCTTTATAACTAATGAAAGAACAGTAAGGAGGGTGATAATTGTCAGGAGGTATCAAAGAAGAAGGAGGCGCATGGACATTACAGCTCCCGTTACTAATCAATAAATCCAAAATACGTCCCCTATAATTTTTTATGGAATTATATTGATAACCGTTTATTAAGGATATAAAGTTATCCATTAGTCTATATAACGATGAGTTGCCATAACAGTTAAGCGCTCCGGTAGGATTGTCAGCAGAGGGGAGCCATTCTATGTCAGGCAAATTGTAGTCACCGAATAAGAGGAAAGTAGTTGGATTCACCGATCCCAGACTATTTTGCAATGTTTCAAAGTGAGCCAGATAAACGTCTTCAGGGGCTTTTGGTGGAATGTATGCCGCACTTATGTAATATTTTTCCTGACCAAGACCAGGAATTTGGATAACGACATGCTCTATTGACGGAATAATTGGCAACTCGGCCTGCAAATGAACGGCATTCAAGTTTTTCAGTACGGCGATGAGCACTCCCCCTCCATCTTTTTTCGTTGGTAGGTAAGCGCATACCTTGAGAACCGCTGGTTCGATTTGGGTATTTTTTTTTCTTTTTATAATGTTCTCCGAATCAGGTTCTTACAGAAAGCAAAATTGGAAAAGTTTCCCGGGAAATCTTCAAATACGGAAAAAACTGAACGTCCTTTTTATATGAATTATAGCAATTTGGATAGGATGACGTCAGTCCGGTCAGCTAGTGTATCTATATAAACTGATTCTTTAGAAAAACTGGTTCACCAAAATAATGAAGTACGAGTAGTATATACAGGGTGTTTGGCGCATGGACCGACACAATTTTTTCAGGGATTTGGGAGGTCATTAGCTAGGTTCTACCCATACACCCTTTGTCCCAAATGTCACGGTTGGTTACATATGATTATTTTTTTAAAATGAAAAAAAATCCCAAAATGTGTCCTTTAATTTGAAATAACTTTTTTGTTTGTGGGTGTAGTGGCACAAAACAAATTTTGTTGCATTCTCCAAAGTCCTTTAAATCTAAAAACATCTTTGTTTTATACAACTGGTTTCAAGAAAATTCCTTACAAGCTTCCAAAGTTAATTTTTGTATTTAATGAATGAAATTTTACAACTTCTAAATTAATTATAAAAAAAACTAAAAGCTATTTTGAACTTAGCTAGAACCTAGCTAATGACCTCCCAAATCCCTGAAAAAATTGTGTCGGTCCATGCGCCAAACACCCTGTATATACCTACTGAAATTATATTGAACACCACCTAAGTATTATCACGATATATTCTACATAAGTGATCAAAAAGGTAAGTATTACCGAATTTTCAACATGTTGACACTTAATAAAAAAACCGGGCAGGTTTGTGTCGGACCACGCACAATGAAGGTTTCCGTAGTTGGGATGAATTTATCCCAATAACAAACTTAACAATGTATGTAGTTGCAAAAAAATGTTCTCCCATACATTCCGTATGGCAAATGTAAGTTGGCCGATTATTACTCATTAACTTGTAGAGCCTACTTAGCTATGATAATTTTCCTTTTAATTTCATTATGTATACTTCTGCCTTGAATTTTTTCACATATTCAAAACCAACCATTTAGCTGGCAGGGCCCTGCCAGCTAAATGGTTGACTGCTGACACTGGACTCTAACAAAAAATAGCACTTTAAAGCTTAATATTTCGCAAACGGATCCCTGAATCCAAAAAAAAAATCCCCTCTTAACGTGTAGGGGAGGCATAGATCCACGACGACGCGCCCCACTCCGCGATTACTGTACTGTAAGCTGTACTTTAGTACGGAGCGGAGCGGAGTGGGGTTCGTCGTCGTAGATTGCCCTATCTAACTATACCCAAAAAAAAATATTTTATTTTACCACTTTGTCGGCGTGATTAATATGTACTCCCAAACCAAAGTACAGCTTTCTAGTACTAAAATTCTCTGAGCTAAGCCACGGACAGACAGACAGAAAGACAGACGGACATGGCGAAACTATAAGGGTTCCTTGTTGACTACGGAACCCTAAAAAACGAAGTGTAAGTAAGTAAAACTATAATTATATAGTCCCTATCTCAATGTGTTTTATTATGTGTAAATAAATAATAAGATAAAAAAATAAGGTTAAGTAAAACTGCGTGAAGAAAACGGCATGTCCTAGAACCAGAAATTCCAAAACTCGTGACATCCGTCACCTACTGCTCTCTCACTTTCTACTTTTATTTTAATTTTACTTTGTTTTTTATTTTATTTTATTTATGTTTAGTGTGTTTTTAGTTTAATTTGAGATTTCCTGTGCGAGTCTCAACACATACTTTTCTTTCTTTATTTCTTTTAATTGTTTATCTTATCTTATATAACTAAGTGGTTTGTATGTAGGGAGTAATCTTCGGAATTACTAATTCGATTCCAAAAATTATTTCACTAATGGGAAGCTACAGTATTGCCGAGTGCCATAGGATATATTTAATATAATATTAAAACAAGAAATATCACGCGGATGAAGTCACGGGAAGAAGCTACTTGATAAAAATCGTAAATTAATTCACTGACACACAACGTACAGCCTTTTTTTTTTCTTTTTTTTTTTGGTGGAAAATCATCAAATGACGTCTCCCACTCTGGGTGGAGCGAGAGGGCGTGTCAGACTCTTACTGACTAAAACCCACCCGTGTTCCTTCTGTTGCCTGTGCAATGCCAGGGGGCCACGGTATCCCTTTCGGACTTTCCCGCAACCCCGGCAGGCAATGGTCTCATCGGACCCCTTCACTTGTTGACATCTCATTGAGGCGCGCGTGGAACACAACGCGCCGTCGACCCGGGCCTGGTCCTTACCGGACGGCGAGCTACCCATTGGTCACCGTCCGCAAGCCCGCGCCTACGGTGGCCGGGAACCAGCAATCGATTCCCGACGCCCAGGGCGTCTCCTCCTGCGGCGGCTAGGGGCGTGAGGGCGCGAAATTTGCCTCTCCCTCACGCGCTTCGCCTCCTCCTTCGCGAGCATTACTGCTTCGCAGAATGAGGTGACGGCCTCCCATGCCCTCTCGCTCCGTACCATGGCCTGGACCAGGGCCGGACGCGAGAGATCCCCGCCACCAATCGCTTCCACGAGGACACGGCGGTGCTCTGCCCAAGCCGGGCATACCTCCACCGTATGCTCCACAGTGTCCTCCGGGTGATCCACGCAGTGATGACACCCGGGCGTTTCCTCCCGCCTTATCCGAAACAGGTACCTCCCGAAACAGTCGTGTCCGGTGAGGACCTGCATCAGGCGGAAGGTGAGGACGCCGTGGCGCCTCTCCAGCCACTCCTCAAAGAGGGGGCTTATCACCGCAATAGTGGCGTGCCCAGCACTGGGTTGCGACAATCGCACTCTCCATGACGCCATGAGATCCCGTTGGAGCTCTGTCCGCTGTGCCACGATTTCTCGCGGCATCAGAGTCAAGCCCCGGCGTTTCGCCTCCTCGCGCCACTCCCAAATATGCGCGAGGACTTTTGCCTCCAGATCCCATGGCGGCAATCCGGCAAGGAGGCTCGCCGCCTCACCGGAGACCGTGCGGTATCCCCGGACCAGCCGAGTGGCCATGACCCTCTGGGACGCGTTCAACCGGCGCGCAGGCCGCCGCCTCAACGAACGCACCCACACCGGTGACAACGTACAGCCTACCGCTGGGTCTAGAAGAATTCAACTATGCTCAAGAGTTTCTTATAGAACGGGAGTGAGCACAAAGGAAAGATTTTTGGAAACTCACCTCATATAGGGGATGATCGTATGTGTGGAAGTGCGTCAGTTTTGCTGATGCGATATCCCATCGGCCACATGGCCTGTCTACTTCATAAACACTGACACACAACGCAAAGGTTACCACTGGTTTCAGAAGCATGAAAGTTTGCACAAGAATTCCTTTTATAATAACCTTTATATTAGCACTAAGAATGGATTTTTGAAAATTCGTCATTTTTGCCGATGGGAAATCCTATCGGGCGCACAGCTTGTAGGTACCTAGTAATATTAAGTAGTTCTAGTAGTAGTAGTATTTTTATTTCTTTGTTTCTTTCTTTTAGTAAATAATTATATTAACATTTGATATGTGATCAAGTGCATATTTTTTTGCGATATCTGTTCGATACACAATTTAAGGTTTACAATAATTAAAGGTGCCGCTTAATTATGAAGCTAGTTACAAGGATAGTGATGATGATATATATACAGGGTGAAATTGATTTCATGAGTATCCTATAAGGGGTTAATGTACTCATCATTATGATCAACTTTCACAAAAAAATCAGCTATTCCCTACATTTATGCGCACAGCTAGTCAAAATGTAGGGAACAGTAGATTTTTTTTAGCGATTGGCGATGTAGCAACTTAGTTAGTAGTGATTTACCTATGGAAATCTGTAATGTATTAAATGCGAAAAACTGCTCAAAGGTGTTAAAGAGATATTTTCTAGATTGCAGTGTGACCTAGGAATATACATATACATCTGTGTACCCAAATGGTTAATTAATTAATATGTAGTGGCACCGAGTTGCCGTGTCTGGCCATACCACTGTTAAACCCGCGATGGTTTGTGTGGTATGTATAAATTAAAAGTTACATGTAAACTGTTTTTGAATAATAAAAAAGAAAAAAAAAAAAAGTTTTAAAATTAAATCATTTTATTTACAGAGACATAATTTATTTTAATAAATGGCTAAAGTACGTTAGAATTAAATAAATGCGGTGAAGGGACATTTGCTACTGCTGTTTTGATTCTTGATATATTTGGTGGCCAGTTCCTATGACACCGATGGCGCCGAGTCCATGTTTCTGAAAGAAAAAAAAAATCATAAAAACATCTGAAATAAGTGGTAGGAAGGTGTAAGATTTAGTTAGTATTGAGTCGAAAATCGAAATCACCCATGAATTTACCATTATTTACCGATTGTTCTGATTTATTAAAGCGTAAAATTCGTTTTGAAGTCATCGTGATTATATGTATCCAGAGTCGAAACAAAACGAAAAACTGTTATCTGGTGACACCGAAATATTATGACAAACATTAAAGTATGAAAAGAATACTCACAATAACTTTGCCGCCCTTCTTGATAACGCCGCCGATGCCCTTAGGGCTGGCGCTAGCCCCGCCCGACATCAGCGCCAGCACTGCCATCACCAGCACTACGAGACCGAACAGCTTCATGATGAAAGGTAAATGTTTAAAACAAATTAACTGTTAATGACTAGTTTGTCGTCGAAGACTAACTTCAAATGATGATCCCTCCAGTGTGTTATTTTGCCTTAGTTGCGGACATGCTCGTTTTATGTGTTTTTTGGAAAGCTAACAATCAAACCAAACTCTTATTAAAACTCTGCCGGCTCTAACTACAATACTTTAGGAGAAAAAAAAAAATCGAGAAAAATCCTTAAAAACCATAGAAACACAATATCTCGTTTTTGGATTTGGTTTTTACACCAAATGTTTTAAGGTGTGATGGGAATTCACTGTAGGAACCATATATTTCTTGAAAACTTTAAAAATTTTGCTCACACAGGTGAGAATATATTTTTTTCTATGATTTTGATAATATTTTTTTTCCGGCGATTCTCTTCATGGTCGCGTTTTTTATTAAGCCTAGATGTTAAGCACTATTATAACTATCGCCACAAAAAAAAACAGACGCAACAAACGCAGGATCTCAGAAATATTGAATTTTAAAATTGTGGGTTAGGGTTGTCACTCAAACCTGTGTGCAACATACAATACTTACTTCATGCAAACATTACTCATTGTGATTAACTATTGTTGACTCAGGTATTAGCAAATGCCGGTTTAAACTATGTAATTGTAAACTATGTACGTCGCAATTTAAGTTAATATGGAAAAATAGTGCAGAAAGTCTAAATTAAAATGATATTTACGGTTGAATTCGATCACTACTTTTGTTTATTATCTATCTTCGATGAAGGATATTATGTAGGATTGGGAAGGGGTCCGCCCTCGTTAGGCAAATGCTAAAACCCAATTCCTATACATAATATCTGGAGAAGCGGGGGTGAGGTGTCATGGAGCCGTCAAAGACCCATGGCACTGTTTTGCCTCAGCAGGCGCTGACCCATCCTGCTGGGGGATGTCCGTCTGGGCCCCGACCAGAGGACTTAATGCAAGGGGGGCATGAGGGCGCCAACTTTCATGCTGGTCAGCGAGTGGCAATTATTACCGACGACCTAAGCCTGAATACGTACGAAAACTGGAGATTTATAATATTTTGGTTGAAAAGGCCCGACAATATGGGTTAAAACAAAGACCGGTTGACCTTGAAATCTTGGAACGGACAATGATTATTTTAAATGCATTGTATCCAACAGGTATTCCTTACAATCTTGATGTACAAAATAAAAGTCTTAAAGATAATATTTCCAAATTTATTTGTAAGTGCGAAAATCTTTATAATGAAAGCAAAAGAAATTTTAAACGCTTTAGTAAAAAAAATTCGAAATGGCTTGCTACAATTTTCGATGTTGAAATACCAACCAAAATAGAAAAAAGTCCTATAGAATTAAATAAAAATGTTGACAGTTTCCCTTCTCATTATCTTTTAAGACCTCAAGAACCAGAACCGTCAGGTGTGGGTTCTGTAAGCACCTTATCACTTACAGAACCCATAAGCGATATGGTGCTTACAGGACCGATATCTGAAACTTCATATGAAGCTCCATCAACTTCAAACATATGTAGTAACCGCCAAGAATCAATACCCGGAACATCTAATGACACTCCATCTGCTTCGAATGAAAAGAGCTCCCGTCAAATTCGTCGTATTTGAAAAAGTTTCGAGGAGTCGCTTCTAGATCAGCCGCAGTCAAAAATAATTAAAATTATGTCAAAAATAGTAACTGATGAAAGCGGCGGAGAAAAACTTAACAAAAGCTCTGCTCAAGGATTAGAGTTCGTAATCAATGTGTGTCTGAAAAGTCCAACGCGTCCTAAAAAAATTGCAACATCCATTAAAGTGAAAGCCGAACCCAAACCCTATACCCCTGATGAAGCCCTTTCTTTCGTCATTGATAGAAAACTAACTGTGGAAGATTACACTATCATACAGAAAGATTTGAAAGATAGAGGCTTCTTAGCTTATCCTCCATATTATAAATTACAAATAGCAAAAAAAATGTGTTATCCTGAAGAAGAAATAGTTATGACTGAAAGGGAAGCAAGTGTCTCACTTCACAGTTTATTACTACACACATTCCGCCGAATCATAAAATTAGGTACTCAAAAAATTTCACAATATTGCAACCAAAAGCAGAAAAACATAGTATATTGTACATTTGAGGGTTCTTGGGGGTTTGATGGCAGTACAGGACAGTCTTTTTATAAACAAAAGTTTTTAGATAGTGATAACGAAAATGAAAATTGTTTATTTACAACAACGTATATCCCGTTAAAATTAAAAACTGATGACGGCTTTGTGTTGTGGTCTAACCCAAGCCCACAATCCTATAGGTTTTGTCGTCCGTTGAAGATCCAATATAGAAATGAGACAAAAGGACTCATTCTGGAAGAAAAAAATCGTGTAGAGGCTGAAATAAATAATTTAACACCATTTTATGCGGAAACTGATGAAGGTCAAAGTATAATCTCAGATCCCAAATTATATTTAACCGTTATAGATGGTAAAGTATTTAACGTTATTACGGGAACAACTTCGCAATTACGTTGTGCTTGTTGTGGAGCTACAGCAACAGAGTTTAATAAGTTGGATGTTGTCATGAACAAACCCGTAAATTCAGAAGCCTTACGCCATGGATTAAGTCCCTTACATGCCTGGATAAGAATTTTTGAGTTCTTACTGCACTTGGGGTACAAAAATGACCCAGCTGTTATGAAGTGGAGGGTTACAAAAAAATCACCGGAAGCCACAATTGTAGAGGAGCAGAAAAAACGAATACAGACTGAAATAAGAGACAAAATGTCACTTTTGGTTGATGTTGTTCGTCCAAATTCGGGGACCACTAATGACGGAAACACGGCACGAACAGCACTATCAGACCAACATCGAAAAACATTTGCAGATATCTTAGGTATAGAGACATGGCTGGTGGATGACCTGCATACTATTTTAGTAGTGCTGTCGAGTGGCTTAATAATAGATGCTGCAAAATTTGACGAATTTTGCAAATCTCTAGCTGCGAAGTATGTGGAAAAATACAATTGGTTTTATATGTCCGTCACTATGCACAAAATATTAATGCATGGCCGGCAAATCATAGACGCTAGCACGTTACCCATAGGTATGTTGTCCGAGCAAGCAGGCGAGTCCAGAAATAAATACTGGCGCTATGATCGACAACACCATACCCGGAAATTAGACAGAAAAACCACAATTTTGGACTTATTTCACCGTGTGCATTAGAATCATCCGATCCTTATATATCCTCGTTAACATTTAGTACACGTCATAAACATAAAAAATCTTTGCCCTTACCGAAATCAGTGCTCCAACTCTTATGCGTAACAACAGACAATGTTCACTACAACCAATCAGGATCCGAAGTGCTTGAAGCAAATGATATCACGCTGACAACTGACGAAATGGTAATTCAATCCGATGACGAAGATATGTCATAAGCGTTTAGCGTTGGCTAGCATAATTGATTTAATGGATTTAAATAATCAACTTAAATATTTACTACTTTGTGACAACCCTATTCCCATAGAAATTTAAAAAAAACTTAGAAAAGCAATAACTCCGAGATCTCGCTAGATACATATTTAGAATTTTCTCAGGTTGAAGGTACTATACATAAGTATATTATTCAAACAAAAAAACACGCGACCCGTAAATAGCTAATTTTATAAATAAAAAAAACGTTTATTAACAAAATAATTATTTATTCTGGCTCCCGTGACGTTAGGGACTTGCAATTTTTACACTGTATGTATTTCAAACCAACAATTAATTTGTATTATATAAGAGCCTGACATTTGCTTTATTCAAGAAATACAGACGAAAAACTTTTTCAAGAAGGTCAGTGACCTTTCACAAAAATATTTGTATCTCCAAAATGAAGAGAAATATCAACACGGGTATTTTATGGAACGCTTTATTAGGGTTTAATCTATAAATAAAAAATATAAAACTGGCATGTCCGCAACTAAGGCCAAATAACACACTGTGCTCTGTTTCCAATTGTCCTTTTATACGGAAATAAATTCACATGGGACAAGTCGCTCCTCGAACGTCTCCATATGCCTACAGGGTTTTTTGTGATTCGTCATGCTATTGTATTTTACTTCCCAGTAATCGAAATGAACAGCTGTGCGTAGTAAAGCCCAATTAACACACATACAGTATGTACGAGTCGTTGCATATTCCCTTTACGTGCGTAGAGTACGTATAACATGCCACGTGTAGGCTGCTTCATTTATGTCATAGATTCTACGAGTATATTAAAAAATATTACCGTATATACTAATCCCAATTGAAAAGACAGTTATGATTATGACGACGAAATTGATATCAACAAGGGAAAGGTTACAGTTCCGATAGGATGAGACCACCTGACCTGATCCCATGGGCGTCGTAACGACAGTCACTCAACATGACAAGATGGCAGTATGGTCTTAGGGGTTGTTTCAATACCCGAGTTTGTTGCGATATTCAAGCCAACAACATGTTATGCCACGAACACACTGTTTTATCACAAGAGTCAGTCTTGAGGAGAAAACATTTTACGGACCCCGTTATATCGGCTATTATATGCAAGATGTGTTTGCTCTCGCAACAAGCAGAATTTCTTTGTTTTCTAAAGAATTATTGCCGGACCCCAATTGCCTGAATCTTAAACTTTAAATTAAGTCAAACTTCGCTAACTTTTATTGCATGTGAACTACATGGAATGCAGTTTGCAATGCAGAATGCGTGATGGCTAGCTATATGTATTGCTAATGCAGCCGTATCCAACATTGTAGAAACCTCTTGGTCGTTTATATAAACACACGAGATGAAAGTTCTTAATTTTCATTCCTATCATTACAACACCAATATAGCAGAACAAGTAAAGAAATACAAGAAACAGTTATAATAATATTTTATCTCCATACAATCATGCAAACTTCGAATTCCTAACAGTGTATATTCAAAACAACGTATTTACTGAATGGTGACATCGAGACATTAATCTTGATCTTCTTTTCCGGTCGTTACCGTTTGTTTCGTCAACTTAGTTATTTATTTAGTATACTTACTTGAAGTGTCATTACAGAAAGTAATAAATTGTACAAGACAGAAAAACATATTAAGTTTAATCAGATCATGTTTTTATTGGAGGTATTTTATTTTTGTCAGGAGCAACTGAGCAAGACCTCCCCCTGTTAAATCATTTTAGATTTCCGGAAAATAAAAGTATAGGTTTACGTTGAAAATTGTGCCAATTTTCCATAAATCCTTTCATCCACCTTAGCCTAATTTTGGGCCCCCACGAATATAAATTACAAACAAACAACAACTCTAATATTTGCATTTATATTGAGCGTAACATAATCGTCTTTATTTTCACCGGAACAAGGATGGAAAAACACAGCTTGTTTCAGATTTTAATAACGTTTGCAAGTAAAATGCCTGCAGATTATTTGTATTAATGATCCATTAGTAACACGATTCGTTATTTCACCTAAGGATCAACTAATGATCAGTACCTACATTAAAGCGGGTAACTACGCATGACGTAAAAGTTTCAATGAAATATCTGAAACAGTTCCACTTACTTTATCCTTATTCTCAATTGTGCTTTTCCGTACAAACTTTTATCTAAACTTAGTGTTACTGACTAACACGAAAAACCCTCTCATGTACCTACTGTAATGTTACCTTTTGTGAATATAAAAGAGACTTTGAATTGTGATCAATCATCATTCGAAGTTTGCGCTTCTTCAGTTAAACAACAGTTAATTGTTCTAAACATTTACCTTTCATCATGAAGCTGTTCGGTCTCGTAGTGCTGGTGATGGCAGTGCTGGCGCTGATGTCGGGCGGGGCTAGCGCCAGCCCTAAGGGCATCGGCGGCGCTATCAAGAAGGGCGGCAAAGTTATTGTGAGTATTCTTTTCATTTTAACGTTTGCCTTAATACATCAGCACGACTTTGGATTTCATAACTTTTATTCTATGTTGACTTCTACGAATTTTGCGGTTTGATGAATCAGGACAACCGGAAATTTTGCTTACTCAATAATAAGATTACCTACCTACCTACCTATCTATCTAGTATTTGAGCTATTTTGAACAATATTTTATTAACAAAACTATTTTTTATTTTCAGAAACACGGACTCAGCGCGATTGGTGTCATAGGAACTGGTCACCAAATATATCAAGAATCAAAGCAACAGTAGAAAATGGTTGTTTACAATTTTATTTTTTCTTTCGACTTCGTGGTGCCTGGCGACATTGGAACAAGCCATGAGATCTACCAACAGAAACACATCTAGAAGGAACCACCTAAAGATTCATCCAAATTCATCCATTGACCAGTGTCACCGTCATTAATTTATTGAAAACCATGATTAATGCATTTATGAAAACTTAATAATTTTAGTCGTAATAAACAAAGAGTAACTCCACATAGGTATTCTTGTAATCGTTTGTCTTGACTTGTATTTATCTGTGTTTAGGACAGACTATTCTTATTTAGCGAATGTGAGTGTACCATAGGGACCTACACCTCTGCTTAACCCTTAGGGAAAAGCAGTCATGATGTTATGTAGAACAAATAAAGCGGTTACCTATCTGATGACGATGACAATATTATTGTATTTAAAATGATGTTGAGGTTGTTGCCACCCAAAGATTGAGATAACAATCTGAATTTTCCTTAAGAGGAAGCCCTCTAATTAATACTGTAACACCAAATATTTAGTTTTGGATGTAAAAAAAGTATTTGGAAACTTTCCAAATGCCTTTTTTACACCTAAAACATCAAATTCAGTGTTAAAAACTTGCAATTCATTATTAATATTCCAGTTAGTTAGTTAGCCACATTTCATATTTCCATACAGTTATATTGCCAAATTAATCAAAACAGCGAAATATTTGACATCTATTTGTGACTTTGCCCACTTTCAGAATAAACGCTCTTCTTAATCTATTTAATAAAATCTTTTTTACAAATAAAAACCTTTCTACAAAAAAACCGACTGCTAAAAACGAAAACAGTATTAACGTTTTCTTTTTTTGAAGTCACCGCTTCCTAAATTAAAGTATATAAAGTATTTTTCACAACAAAAAAAAAGTTTTATATTTTTCACTTTTTAGTTGTGGTTGACTACGGTTTTGAGATGTTTTCCCTCTTACACCACAAATCCGTAACTCGTATCAATAAGCCAGGCCATCACACTTTCCATCATCTACCCCGGTCACCAGGGAGAGTGGAACCGGCGAGAGATGTCGTGCGGTGTCCCACAGGGATCGGTCCTGGGGCCTCATCTGTGGGACATCGGATACGACTGGGTGCTGCGCGCCGACCTCCCCAGTGGCGTCAGCGTCGTTTGTTACGCTGACGACACGTTGGTCCTGGCGCAGGGGAGGTCGCACCAGACGGCGGCCGAACTAGCGACACACGGGGTTGCGACAATCGGGCCTTGCACAAGTCTGAGGCCATGTGTTTTCATGGTCCTCGGAACGCGCCACCGTCGGGTTCCCAAATAACGGTAGGAGGGGTTCACATCGGCGTCGAGTCGACGATGAAGTACCTGGGACTCGTCCTCGACAGTCGGTGGAACTTCGTGGAGCATTTCCGACGTTTGGCTCCCAGACTGGAGCGGGCCGGGGCTGCCTTGAAGCGGCTCCTGCCCAATCTAGGGGGTCCAAACGCCTCCTGCCGGAGGCTATACGCGGGGATCGTGCGGTCCATGGCCCTGTACGGGGCACCGGTGTGGGCGCGTTCGTTGAGGCGGCGGCCTGCCCGCTGGTTGAACGCGTCCCAGAGGGTCATGGCCACCCGGCTGGTCCGGGGATACCGCACGGTCTCCGGTGAGGCGGCGAGCCTCCTTGCCGGATTGCCGCCATGGTATCTGGAGGCAAAAGTCCTCGCGCATATCTGGGAGTGGCGCGACGAGGCGAATCGACGGGGCTTGACTCCGATGCCGCGAGAAATCGCGGCACAGCGGACAGAGCTCCGACGGGATCTCATGGCGTCATGGAGAGTGCGATTGTCGCAACCCAGTGCTGGGCACGCCACTATTGCGGCGATAAGTCCCCTCTTTGAGGAGTGGCTGGAGAGGTGCCAAGGCGTCCTCACCTTCCACCTGACGCAGGTCCTCACCGGACACGGCTGTTTCGGGAGGTACCTGTTTCGGATAAGGCGGGAGGAAACGCCCGGGTGTCATCACTGCGTGGATCGCCCGGAGGACACGGTGGAGCATACGTTGGAGGTATGCCCGGCTTGGGCAGAGCACCGCCGTGTCCTCGTGGAGGCGATCGGTGGCGGGGATCTCTCGCGTCCGGCCCTGGTCCAGGCCATGGTACGGAGCGAGAGGGCATGGGAGGCCGTCACCTCCTTCTGCGAAGCAGTAATGCTCGCGGAGCGCGTGAGGGAGAGGCAAATTTCGCGCCCTCACGCCCCTAGCCGCCGCAGAAGGAGACGCCCTGGGCGTCGGGAATCGATTGCCGATTCCCGGCCACCGTAGGCGCGGGCTTGCGGACGGTGAGCAATGGGTAGCTCGCCGTCCGGTAAGGACCAAGCCCGGGTCGACGGCGCGTTGTGTTCCACGCGCGCCTCAAAGAGATGTCAGCGAATGAAGGGGTCCGATGAGACCATTGCCTGCCGGGGTTGCGGGAAAGTCCGAAAGGGATACCGTGGCCCCCTGGCATTGCACAGGCAACAGAAGGAACACGGGTGGGTTTTAGTCAGTAAGAGTCTGACCGCTCCACCCAGAGCGGGAGGAGTCATTTGATGATTTCCCACCCAAAAAAAAAAAAGGCCATCACACGTTATGAACCGATTTTGATGAAACTTGCACTGTTCCCTAAGTTAAGGTAAATGTAAGCCAATTAAAAAAATGATCAGGATGCCAGTAATAGTTTCGGAGAAATGCGTGTTTATGAGTAAAGTAATGCCGCCATGACGGTACACACCGTTATGGCGGGTTACTTTGACTCTAGGGCACAATTACTTTGGCCCAGACCAAGAAATTTTTTGATTGATTAATTAGATGACGATCGCCATTTAATAGTTACGGTGTACCTACATACAGTTGTGTGGTCGCGACCCGGCGGGCAAATAAAACATTTTCACGATTTGGACCAAAGTTATGCCCTAGAGTCAAAGTAACCCGCCATGACGGTGCTTACATACAAACATACATACTAGGTGTATGTATGTTTTAAAATGTTGTATATTTGTTTGGAAGCCCTAATAGATTATCATAATTATGTGAATATATTGCAGTTCCAAGTCGAATTGATAACCTCCTTTTTTTTTAGATTTCGGTTATATATATGAAGGCACATGATCAGATATATTGTAAAATAAAAGAGGTTCTTATAATAAGAATTTAGATTTTCTTATAAATTATTTAATCAATTAATTTTACACGAAACTACACTTAATCAGTTTCAAGACACAAATAGCCATGACACCCACTAATAGCTTAGTTTACACAAAATAGTAACAATGTACAGAGAGGCAGAGTAACAATAATTGAAAGCAATACAACCTGTGCACCGGGCAACGCCTGATGGTAGAATGACATTTCGCCGCCGTGCGGACTCTTTTATACGGTAGTATTGCAGGTGGGGCAACGACGTAGTGCGCCACGACGTAGCGATCACTAACTCCACCCAGCAGCGAGGAGGTGGGATAATGTCGTAGCGCGCTACGGCGTCATAGTGCTACAGCGTAGCCCGATGCACGTGCTGTTTACAATGTGACGCCGACACGGCCATGCTGACGTGCGGACGTCCTCGCACGCTTAGCCCACAATGCCACATCTAGAACATGAAAAACTGATTAAGCACCGTTTGGTCATCCTGCTATTGTTTCTGGTCCGGTCTACTTATACCCTTCAGATATTTAACCACTTGGTCCAGTCAGCTATGACTCTACAAGGCTTGGTCCGGTCAACTTCTGACCCTCCAGATATTTGACCACTTGGTCCAGTCAGCTATGACTCTACAAGGCTTGGTCCGGTCAACTTCTGACCCTACAAGATCAGTCCCCTGGTCCGGCAATTGTTTTGCCCTTCAGGTGTATCCCTTCAGTTAAACTGGACCGGATCTAGCTAGGCCGAACAAGTATCGTTCCTTTAGCTTACCTAATTAACAAACAGCTCAATACTTTGGTTGATGTACAAGTACTTCTGTTACAATGTTATTTGATTCAGGGCCAATAGATTCTACTGAAACAGCACGTAAACCAGAGTTTCTACAATTTGCATTATTATGAGAACTGGTAGATATAGTGTCACTTTTAGCAGACATGGTATCACTATTGACAGAGGTATCACTATTGGCAGACATGGTATTATTATTGGCAGAGATAGTATCACTATTAGTAGACTGAATATCATCATAGTTAATCTGTTGCCTACTCTCGTGAACAAGAACCTCTGTGTTGTTATTATCCGTCGACACGTCATCCTTATCATAATTTTCTGCGATTTCCATAAACAATGACTGACCACGGGGTACTTCTCGCAAGTTTTCGTGGGAGTATTTGTAGACTCTATTGTTTCCATTAATGTGTTTTAATTCGTACCCATCATTTTCCAAAATAGCGGTTATTTTAAAGGGGCCTTTGTATTTACGGTCTAGTTTCGTTTGGTTTCTTTTTTCGCATTTAACAAAGACAGAGTCACCTACAGAAAAAGGTTTAACTATAGCTTTACCCTTGTTAAATCGACCTGTGTCATATTGAGCTAGCTTTTTATACTAGCAGAAGCATCGGATCGAATGGTTACGAGGTTTAACCTATCTTCATTAGGATTATTAGTAGATACTCTTGATATCTTTAATGAACTGCCCTTAATACCAAACATTAATTCCTTGGGCGTGAACCCTGTTACTCTACAACGAGAACTATTGAGAGTTAATTAGATGTCGCCTACATGATCTTGCCATAAGCTGTCCGAATATGTTTCAACTATAGTGAGCATACGCTGGGCCTGACCATTTGCCCTACTGGAACCAGTGGCTATAATATGATATGATTATCTTTACAAAAATTCTTAAATTCAGCATTGTCGTATGACCTACCACGATATGCAACATTCTTTTAGGAGCGCCAAACAAGTTCACTGCATTTTTAAGTGATTTAATAGCATCAGATGCATTTGGGTTAAGGTATGCTCTAACAAGATGAATTTTGTAAAACCATCAATAATCACGGAACAATACTCCATACGCTCGCTTTTTCGGCTGAGTTTGCCAGTTAAATCCAAATGAATTGTATGCCATGGAATGGAAAATTTCGGGATTGGATACAGATGGTCCTGCTGGGCACCCGACGGACCTTTGGAAACCTTACAAACGACGCACGAATCTACATTTTTTTTTTTTGTAAAGTTTGAACATTTTTTGGAACCAATAAGGATCGTATAATTTATCGAGCGTTTTTTTTCATAACCATGGTGTTTTATTTCGCTGTGTCCATGATTAATCATTGATCAGGTTAAAGAGTGTGGCAATATTGGTAACCATTTAGCGGTTTTATTAAGTTAGATTTTACGATAGTGTATGCCCTGTCTAATATCGTATGTGTGTGATATTTCAGACGGCAAGTAATTTGAACGGAATTTGGAAATAATGTCCGATATTTCAGAATCACGTTATTCTATAGATAACCAACACCTCTTTAGTTCAGCCAAATTTAAAATTTTAGCTGGTTTATGAACAAAAGATGTGTCAGCATGATTACGTGAAAGAAAGACTGCATGTGCTATATTTTTTCCCTCTTTATAAATTATATAAAAAGTCATACGACTGCAAAATTGCCCACCACCTGTGTACTCTAGGTATAATGTTCTTTTTGGAATTAATTGTCGAAAATATGTGGCCAGGCCTGTAAATTGATGAACCTGAGTAGCAGTGCTTGGAGGAGGGATATTTTTTAGGGCTTCAACCTTATGAGGACTTGGTCCAACCTCTCCATAGGATATTACGATACCCAGATATTAAATTTTTGTCTTCATAAATGAACATTTTTTAATTTTAATCTATTTAAACGAGCCAACCCTTCTTGAACGGTATCTGATTCAGGAGGTTTAAGTGCCGTATTTATAGCCCTGTGAAAAACCTGTGGAGCGTTTCGTAAAACAAACGGCATGGTTAGGTACTCAAATTGACCCGAAGGTATAACAAAAGCAGTTTTCTATAGACTCCTTATGGACGCAAATTAGTGAAATCCAGTGGCCATATCCAAATTAGAGAAGAAACATGCCCCATGTAACTTATCGATTTGATCACTAATTAGTGATAAAGGATAGCTGTCTGGTCGAGTATTGCTATTAAGTTCCCGATAATCAACACACATACAATCGCTACCGTCCCTTTTTTTTTAATTAATAATATGGGACTCGCGAAAGGCGAAGAATTTTCTCGAATTATGTAAACATCTAGTAATTCTTTAACCTTGTTATTAACGATTCCTAACTCGGTGTAAACTTGTGTTGTCTTGTGTTCCTAAATAGCCTGTAAGGTCGCCTATGTACAGTTTTATTTGGATTTATGAGATCGATTTTAGCTCTTTGGTATTAATACGCGTAATGGGAAGATTTTGTATAAAATATGAGGAATATTTATTTCAATCAAAAGTTCCTTTTCTTTACCGGTAAGATCTGTGTCAATCGAATTAATGTCAAGCGGCATTTCCAATTTAGAGCTAAGATTAAAATTTTATTTTTGGAAAAAGTTAAGGCATCGTTACTAACTACAATGGATATTCCTTGCCCCAAAATGACGCGACCTCATAATACGTTTTCATTGAGAAATTTGTCAGGCAAGACATGATATGATATGTAACATCGAGAAGACAGTTTTGTACCATGGTTGGGAATTTTATTTGGAGTGAGCAATTAACGTTATTAGAACCGATCGAATTGCAATTTCTCCGAAATGGTGTTGACGGACGGGGCATTTAAGTGTACGATTCAGACGTACCTGGTTCTTCAATTCTTCTCTTTAATGAGAAGCTGCGCAGTATGCGGAAGAGTTGATTCTTATCGTTTATAACGACAGAATTGAGTTTAGGCCAAATTTTGTCATCGCACTGTGACAGGATAGATATGCCAAAACCGGTTAGTACATTTTCCGGTAAATTCGCATTCCTGCCTCGATTTTATTATCAATTTGAAATTTGATAATTAAATCAAAATGATCCTTAATTGTAATGGATTTGAAAAATTTAAAGACCATCATTTCCTTAACAACAACCCATGAAATATTATCTGGCTTGATTTTAAAGCACACCAGTTGATCATGTCAGTTATATTTTGACTTATTAAACTAAATTGTATGTCCCTATTAATGTAAAATGAGGTTGACTAAAACAGCCAATGCAATGGATAACAACCACCAACCAATTATGAGTGTAATCTATTATTATTCTTTATTTTTAACATAACTAATAACATTGACATACCATATAAATATTGTACACCCCATGGGTATGTTACAGTGATTCAATAATACTATTGTAAGATCTGCCTATTTACCTGTGACAAACAATAAATAAATGAATTGAATTGAATTGAATTGAGTTTCAGGTGCATCAGGATCGAAAAGAACCAGCATTGACTGCGTACTGGGTGTCATACTATCTGCATTTTTTTTTTTTTTTCATAATTGATTCCATACTAGCCGAAAAAAAATACATTTGTTCCTGTATTAAATTACTGGCAGTCCCAGATAAAGGTGGGAATGGGTCTGATCCCGCTTCTGAAGAATGCACATGATCAGATATATTGTAAAATAAAAGAGGTTCTTTAAATAATAAGAATTTAGATTCTCTTATAAATTATTTAATCAATTAATTTTACACGAAACTACACTTAATCAGTTTCAAGACACAAATAGCCACGACACCCACTAATAGCTTAGTTTACACAAAATAGTAACAATGTACAGAGAGGCAGAGTAACAATAATTGAAAGCAATACAACCTGTGCACCGGGCAACGCCTGATGGTAGAATGACATTTCGCCACCGTGCGGACTCTTTTATACGGTAGTATTGTAGGTGGGGCAACGACGTAGTGCGCCACGACGTAGCGATCACTAACTCCACCCAGCAGCGAGGAGGTGGGATAATGTCGTAGCGCGCTACGGCGTCATAGTGCTACAGCGTAGCCCGATGCACGTGCTGTTTACAATGTGACGCCGACATATATATTTCGGTAAGCGCATAACTTGAGAACCTCTGCGCTCGCTGGTTCGATTTGGGTATTTTTTGTTTAAAAATGTTTTATCCGAATCAGGTTCTTACAGAAAGAAAATTTAGAAAAGTTTCCCGGAAAATCTTCAAATACGGAAAAAACTGAACGTTACTTTGATTTATAATGAATTAATGAAATTTGGACAGGACAACGTCAGTCGGGTCAGCTAGTGTATCTATAAAAACTGATTCGTTTGAAAAACTGGTTCACCAAAATGCATTATGAAGTAGCTACCTACTGAAATTATACTGAACATCACCTAAGTATTATCACAATACAATCTTCATAAGTGATTAAAAAGGTAGGTATTACCGAATTTTCAACATATTGACACTTAATAAAAAACCGGCCAAGTGCGTGTTGGACCACGCACAATGGGTTCCGTAGTTGGGATGAATTTATCCCAATAACAAACTTAACATTGTATTGTAAAAAAATGTTCTCCCATACATTCCGTATGACAAATGTAAGTTCGTCGATTATTACTCACTAACTTGTACAGCCTACTTAGCTGTTATAGTTTTCCTTTTAATTGCATTATGTCTGCCTTGAAGTTTTATACATATTCAAAACCAATCATTTAGCTGGCAGGGCCCTGCCAGCTAAATGGTTGACTGCTGACACTGGACTCTAACAAAAAATAGCACTTTAAAGCTTAATATTTCGCAAACGGATCCCTGAATCCAAAAAAAAAATCCCCTCTTAACGTGTAGGGGAGGTATAGATAGATCCACGACGACGCGCCCCACTCCGCGATTACTGTACTGTAAGCTGTACTTTAGTACGGAGCGGAGCGGAGTGGGGTTCGTCGTCGTAGATTGCCCTATCTAACTATACCCAAAAAAAAAGATTTTATTTTACCACTTTGTCGTGTTGTGCTCTGTAGCCACGCCACCGTATATTTTTTTATTATGTTAAGACCTATTTTTATGTACGTCTGGCGGTCATGACGTACATGCATTGTTTGTGAATGTACGTCTTTTAATTTTAAAGAAAAAAGTAAATTAATGTGGCGTTGCTGCGGAAAATTCTCTGTAGCCACGCCACCTGTAATCAACAATTGTAGATACAATTTCAGCTATTTCTCTGAAGTTATATAATATACGAAAGCTGTGTATTATGTACACGTGATAAGTATGAAAAAATATGTTAATTCTAAAGTTTAATTCTAAATTTACAGATTGTCCCATAAAGTGTATTAAACTAATGTATTTTAGCGATCACCTCAGATTGACAAGAAAATTTAAACAAAACAGATTCCATAAATAGAAGTTATTTATTATAAATCCGTGTTATAACAATGGTTACAAAATATTTTACTAATACAATAATTTAAAAAAAAATAAACAGAAAATCTCTCTCAAACAAAGAAAAATCTGTAAAAAATACATTACACCAGATTTACAGTGTATTTAAGTATCTACATGTTACTATATTATTATAAATTCTAAAAAGTCCGAGTTAAATATATCCTGAAAATATATATATATAAATGGGAATTCATGTTTGTATTTTTGTTTAACGCGAATCACTTTAATTATCATGTCATCATAACACTCCCATTCTGAATTAATTTACGACGATAACAATATGTTTTATAATGACCCAATCCTCCATTTCCATTCAAAGTATATCCTATTACTGCTCCAAGTTTAAAATTTTTGTCAACAAGTAATTTTAAACAAGTAATATTTCTAAAGGAACATCGTCCAGATATATTTAAATCCAATTAAAAAAATATGAAATTGTCCGAAATAAGATAATTTGTACATACTTTTCCATTACAAGCCCTTTTTTTTGGTTGAGAAATGATCGAATGACTTCTCCCGGTCTGGGCGGAGCGGGAGGGAGTGTCAGACTCTTACAGACTAAAACCCACCCGTGTTCCTTCGGTTGCGTTTACGATGCCAGGGGCCACGGTATCCCTTTCGGACTTTCCCGCAACCCCGGCAAGCATCGATCCCATCGGTTCACTCGCTGACATCTCTTTGAGGCGCGCGTGGAACACAACGCGCCGTCGACCTGGGCCTGGTACTTATCGGACGGCGAGCTACCCATTGCTCACCGTCCGCAAGCCCGCGCCTACGGTGGCCGGGAATCGGCCTGCGATTCCCGACACCCAGGGCGTCTCCTTCTGCGGTGGCTGGGGGCGTGAGAGCGCGAATTTTGCCTCTTCCTCACGCGTTCCGCCTCCTCCTTCGCGAGCATTACTGCTTCGCAGGAGGTGACGGCCTCCCATGCCCTCTCGCTCCGTACCATTGCCTGGACCAGGGCCGGACGCGAGAAATCGCCCGCCCGCCCGCCACCAATCGCCTCCACGAGGACACGGCGGTGTTCTGCCAAAGCTGGGCAGTAGCTGGGCAGTAGCGCCGTAGTCCACCATGTCCTCCGGGCGATCCTCGCAGTGATGACACCCGGGCGTTTCCTCCCGCCTTATCCTAAACAAGAACCTCCCGAAATTCAATATTACTTCAGTTCTGTATCGATTCAACAAGGCAACACAAGTTTCAAGATGCGTTTCTTTCTGCAGATCAGTCAAATCATGAGGCACCCATTTCTCATATATTTTTATTTTATTGATTTGACGCAAATGAGTCAATATTGTTGGTAAAGTAACGTTAAACCATGCCGTTAATTCCTGGGTAGTTTGGCTCGGATCGGCTTCCACCATCTCTCTTGAAACTGGTGTTGCCTTGTTGAATCGATACAGAAATGAAGGAATATTGAATCGAATTGTGGCATGTGATGAAATGTGGATTATTTACGATAACCGTAAACGAAAAATGCAATGGCTGACCCCAGGTCAAACGCCGCAACAGTGTCCTAAAGCAAAGCTTACCAGTAAAAAGGTAATGGTAACTGTTTGGTGGTCTCAGCATGGTGTTATTCAATATAGCTTTCTCCGATCTGCTCAAGCAATAACGGCAGATGTCTACTGTGCCGAACTCCGAACAATGATAGCAAAACTAGCAGTGAAACAGCCCCGACTCACGAATCGATCTTCACCATTATTGCTCCATGATAACGCGAGACCTTATATAGCACGAGAAACCGTTTTAACTCTACAGGAACTGCAATTAGAAACCGTCACCCTCCGTATTCGCCAGACCTTGCTCCAACGGACTACTATTTTTTTCGTGATTTGGACAATTTTCTACGTGTTATAAAGTTTTCTTCTCAGGAGGCAGTACAAAATGCTTTCACAAAGTTTGTTGAATCTAGATCACGTGAGTTCTATCGCAAAGGCATAAATGACCTTTCTATTAGATGGCAGCAATGTATAGGTAATAATGGTAATTATTAAGTTTAAATAAATATGTTAAATATAAACAAAAAAAACATCTATTTTTCAGTACAAATCGGCAATTTCATACTTTAACCCCCTAATATAATAACATGTAGCTATTTAAATACACTGTAAATGTGGTGTAATGTATTTTAGATTTTTCTTTGTTTGAGAGAGATTTTATGTTTATTTTTTAAAATTATTATAAAAGTAAAATATTTTGTAACTATTGTTTTATCACGGATTATAATAAATAACTTCTATTTTGTTTAAATTCACCTGTCAATCTGAAGTAATCGCTAAAATACATTAGTTTAATACACTACAGGGGCAATTTGTGAGTTTAGAATTGAACTTTAGAATTAGCATAATTATTTTTTCATACTTATCACGTGTACATAATACACAGCGTTTGTACATTATATAACTTCAGAGAAATAGCTGAAATTGTATCTACAATTGTTGATTACAGGTGGCGTGGCAGAGAATTTTCCGCAGCAACGCCACATTAATTTACTTTTTTCTTTAAAATTAAAAGACGTACATTCACAAACAATGCATGTACGTCATGACCGCCAGACGTACATAAAAATGGGTTTTAACATAATAAAAAAATATACGGTGGCGTGGCTACAGAGCACAACACACTTTGTCGGCGTGATTAATATGTACTCCCATACCAAAGTACAGCTTTCTAGTACTAAAATTCTTTGAGCTAAGCCACGGACAGACAGACAGCAAGAAAGACGGACATGGCGAAACTATAAGGGTTCCTTGTTGACTACGGAACCCTAAAAAACGAAGTGTAAGTAAGTAAAACTATAATTATATAGTATCTCTATGTGTTTTATTATGTGTAAATAAATAATAAGATAAAAAAATAAGGTTAAGTAAAACTGCGTGAAGAAAACGGCATGTCCTAGAACCAGAAATTCCAAAACTCGTGACATCCGTCACCTACTGCTCTCTCACTTTCTGCTTATATTTTAATTTTACTTTGTTTTTTATTTTATTTTATTTATGTTTAGTGTGTTTTTAGTTTAATTTGAGATTTCCTGTGCGAGTCTCAACAAATACTTTTCTTTCTTTCTTTCTTTTAATTGTTTATCTTATCTTATAGAACTAAGTGGTTTGTATGTAGGGAGTAATCTTCGGAATTACTAATTCGATTCCAAAAATTATTTCACTAATGGGGAGCTACAGTATTGCCGAGTGCCATAGGATATATTTAATATAATATTAAAACAAGAAATATCACGCGGATGAAGTCACGGGAAGAAGCTACTTGATAAAAACCGTAAATTAATTCACTGACACACAACGTACAGCCTTTTTTTTTTCTTTTTTTTTTTGGTGGAAAATCATCAAATGACGTCTCCCACTCTGGGTGGAGCGAGAGGGCGTGTCAGACTCTTACTGACTAAAACCCACCCGTGTTCCTTCTGTTGCCTGTGCAATGCCAGGGGGCCACGGTATCCCTTTCGGACTTTCCCGCAACCCCGGCAGGCAATGGTCTCATCGGACCCCTTCACTTGCTGACATCTCATTGAGGCGCGCGTGGAACACAAACGCGCCGTCGACCCGGGCCTGGTCCTTACCGTACGGCGAGCTACCCATTGGTCACCGTCCGCAAGCCCGCGCCTACGGTGGCCGGGAATCGGCAATCGATTCCCGACGCCCAGGGCGTCTCCTCCTGCGGCGGCTAGGGGCGTGAGGGCGCGAAATTTGCCTCTCCCTCACGCGCTCCGCCTCCTCCTTCGCGAGCATTACTGCTTCGCAGAAGGAGGTGACGGCCTCCCATGCCCTCTCGCTCCGTACCATGGCCTGGACCAGGGCCGGACGCGAGAGATCCCCGCCACCAATCGCCTCCACGAGGACACGGCGGTGCTCTGCCCAAGCCGGGCATACCTCCACCGTATGCTCCACCGTGTCCTCCGGGTCATCCACGCAGTGATGACACCCGGGCGTTTCCTCCCGCCTTATCCGAAACAGGTACCTCCCGAAACAGCCGTGTCCGGTGAGGACCTGCATCAGGCGGAAGGTGAGGACGCCGTGGCGCCTCTCCAGCCACTCCTCAAAGAGGGGGCTTATCGCCGCAATAGTGGCGTGCCCAGCACTGGGTTGCGACAATCGCACTCTCCATGACGCCATGAGATCCCGTCGGAGCTCTGTCCGCTGTGCCACGATTTCTCGCGGCATCGGTGTCAAGCCCCGGCGTATCGCCTCCTCGCGCCACTCCCAAATATGCGCGAGGACTTTTGCCTCCAGATCCCATGGCGGCAATCCGGCAAGGAGGCTCGCCGCCTCACCGGAGACCGTGCGGTATCCCCGGACCAGCCGGGTGGCCATGACCCTCTGGGACGCGTTCAACCGGCGGGCAGGCCGCCGCCTCAACGAACGCACCCACACCGGTGACAACGTACAGCCTACCGCTGGGTCTAGAAGAATTCAACTATGCTCAAGAGTTTCTTATAGAACGGGAGTGAGCACAAAGGAAAGATTTTTGGAAACTCACCTCATATAGGGGATGATCGTATGTGTGGAAGTGCGTCAGTTTTGCTGATGCGATATCCCATCGGCCACATGGCCTGTCTACTTCATAAACACTGACACATAATGCAAAGGTTACCACTGGTTTCAGAAGCATGAAAGTTTGCACAAGAATTCCTTTTATAATAACCTTTATATTAGCACTAAGAATGGATTTTTGAAAATTCGTCATTTTTGCCGATGGGAAATCCTATCGGGCGCACAGCTTGTAGGTACCTAGTAATATTAAGTAGTTCTAGTAGTAGTAGTATTTTTATTTCTTTGTTTCTTTCTTTTAGTAAATAATTATATTAAACATTTGATATGTGATCAAGTGCATATTTTTTTGCGTAAAATCTGTTCGATACACAATTTAAGGTTTACAATAATTAAAGGTGCCGCTTAATTATGAAGCTAGTTACAAGGATAGTGATGATGATATTTATACAGGGTGAAATTGAATTCATGAGTATCTTATAAGGGGTTAATGTACTCATCATTATGATCAACTTTCACAAAAAAATCAGCTATTCCCTACATTTATGCGCACAGCTAGTCAAAATGTAGGGAACAGTAGATTTTTTTTAGCGATTGGCGATGTAGCAACTTAGTTTTAAAATTAAATCATTTTATTTACAGAGACATAATTTATTTTAATAAATGGCTAAAGTACGTTAGAATTAAATAAATGCGGTGAAGGGACATTTGCTACTGCTGTTTTGATTCTTGATATATTTGGTGGCCAGTTCCTATGACACCGATGGCGCCGAGTCCATGTTTCTGAAAGAAAAAAAAAATCATAAAAACATCTGAAATAAGTGGTAGGAAGGTGTAAGATTTCGTTAGTATTGAGTCGAAAATCGAAATCACCCATGAATTTACCATTATTTACCGATTGTTCTGATTTATTAAAGCGTAAAATTCGTTTTGAAGTCATCGTGATTATATGTATCCAGAGTCGAAACAAAAAGAAAAACTATTATCTGGTGACACCGAAATATTATGACAAACATTAAAGTATGAAAAGAATACTCACAATAACTTTGCCGCCCTTCTTGATAGCGCCGCCGATGCCCTTAGGGCTGGCGCTAGCCCCGCCCGACATCAGCGCCAGCACTGCCATCACCAGCACTACGAGACCGAACAGCTTCATGATGAAAGGTAAATGTTTAAAACAAATTAACTGTTAATGACTAGTTTGTCGTCGAAGACTAACTTCAAATGATGATCCCTCTGTTTCCAATTGTCCTTTTATACGGAAATAAATTCACATGGGACAAGTCGCTCCTCGAACGTCTCCATATGCCTACAGGGTTTTTTGTGATTCGTCATGCTATTGTATTTGACTTCCCAGTAATCGAAATGAAAAGCTGTGCGTAGTAAAGCGCAATTAACACATAACAGTATGTACGAGTCGTTGCATATTCCATTTACGTGCGTAGAGTACGTATAACATGCCACGTGTAGGCTGCCTCATTTATCTCATAGATTCTACGAGTATATTCAAAAATATTACCGTATATACTAATCCCAATTGAAAAGACAGTTATGATTATGACGACGAAATTGATATCAACAAGGGAAAGGTTACGGTTCCGATAGGATGAGACCACCTGACCTGATCCCATGGGCGTCGTAACGACAGTCACTCAACATGACAAGATGGCAGTATGGTCTTAGGGGTTGTTTCAATACCCGAGTTTGTTGCGATATTCAAGCCAACAACATGTTTTGCCACGAACACACTGTTTTATCACAAGAGTCAGTCTTGAGGAGAAAACATTTTACGGACCCCGTTATATCGGCTATTATATGCAAGATGTGTTTGCTCTCGCAACAAGCAGAATTTCTTTGTTTTACTAAAGAATTATTGCCGGACCCCAATTGCCTGAATCTAAAACTTTAAATTATGTCAAACTTCGCTAACTTTTATTGCATGTGAACTACATGGAATGCAGTTTGCAATGCAGAATGCGTGATGGCTAGCTATATGTATTGCTAATGCAGCCGTATCCAACATTGTAGAAACCTCTTGGTCGTTTATATAAACACACGAGATGAAAGTTCTTAATTTTCATTCCTATCATTACAACACCAATATAGCAGAACAAGTAAAGAAATACAAGAAACAGCTATAATAATATTTTATCTCCATACAATCATGCACTTCGAATTCCTAACAGTGTATATTCAAAACAACGTATTTACTGAATGGTGACATCGAGACATTAATCTTGATCTTCTTTTCCGGTCGTTACCGTTTTCGTCTTTGTTCGTTTCGTCAACTTAGTTATTTATTTAGTATACTTACTTGAAGTGTCATTACAGAAAGTAATAAATTGTACAAGACAGAAAAACATATTAAGTTTAATCAGATCATGTTTTTATTGGAGGTATTTTATTTTTGTCAGGAGCAACTGAGCAAGACCTCCCCCTGTTAAATCCTTTTAGATTTTCGGAAAATAAAAGTATGGGCTTACGTTGAAAATTGTGCCAATTTTCCTTAAATCCTTTCATCCACCTTAGCCTAATTTTGGGCCCCCACGAATATAAATTACAAACAAACAACAACTCTAATATTTGCATTTATATTGAGTGTAACATTTATTTTCACCGGAACAAGGATGGTAAAACACAGCTTGTTTCAGATTTTAATAACGTTTGCAAGTAAAATGTCTGCAGATTATTTGTATTAATGATCCATTAGTAACACGATCCGTTATTTCACCTAAGGATCAACTAATGATCAGTACCTACATTAAAGCATGGGTAACTACGCATGACGTAAAAGCTTCAATGAAACATATGAAACAGTTCCACTTACTTTATCCTTATTCTCAATTGTGCTTTTCCGTACAAACTTTTATCTAAACTTAGTGTTACTGACTAACACGAAAAACCCTCTCATGTACCTACTGTAATGTTACCTTTTGTGAATATAAAAGAGACTTTGAATTGTGATCAATCATCATTCGAAGTTTGCGCTTCTTCAGTTAAACAACAGTTAATTGTTCTAAACATTTACCTTTCATCATGAAGCTGTTCGGTCTCGTAGTGCTGGTGATGGCAGTGCTGGCGCTGATGTGGGGCGGGGCTAGCGCCAGCCCTAAAGGCATCGGCGGCGCTATCAAGAAGGGCGGCAAAGTTATTGTGAGTATTCTTTTCATTTTAACGTTTGCCTTAATACATCAGCACTTCTTTGGATTTCATAACTTTTATTCTATGTTGACTTCTATGAATTTTGCGGTTTGATAAATCAGGACAACCGGGTATTTATTGTGGGTATTTTGCTTACTCAATAATAAGAAAAATTACCTATCTATCTAGTTTGAACAATAGGTATTTTATTAACAAAACTATTTTTTATTTTCAGAAACACGGGCTCAGCGCGATCGGTGTCATAGGAACTGGTCACCAAATATATCAAGAATCAAAACAACAGTAGAAAATGGTTGTTTACAATTTTATTTTTTCTTTCGACTTCGTGGTGCCTGGCGACATTGGAACAAGCCATGAGATCTACCAACAGAACCACACCTAGAAGAAACCACCTAAATATTCATCTTCTACCAGTGTCACCGTCACAGTATTTTAAAACCATATTTAATGCATTTATGAAAACTTAATAATTTTAGTCGCAATAAACAAAGAATAACTCCACATAGGTACTCTTGTACTTAATCTATTGTCTTGACTTGTATTTATCTGTGTTTAGAACAGACTATGTTCTTATTTAGCGAATGTGAGTGTACTATGGGTACCTACACCTCTGCTTAACCCTTAGGGAAAAGCAGCCATGATGTTATGTAGAACAAATAAAGCTGTTACCTATCTGATGACGATGACAATTTTATTGTATTTAAAATCATGTTGAGGTTGTTGCCACCCAAAGATTGAGATAACAATCTGAATTTTCCTTATGGGTACGCTATTCGGTCGTTCTCCTATACAAACGTAGTATGGTGATACTGTCTGACAGTGTACGTTCACAACTAAACATTATATCAATTTGTCTTGGCATTAGGCTAGGATTAATATTTGAACAACTCCGTATTTTTTGTATTTAAAAAATAGTAAAACCCAGATATATATTCTAAATCTTATGTTATTCTGTGACTAAAGTATCAGTACATGTGTAGAAGTGTTATCAAACATAAATAGTAAAAATAGTGTTTAAAAAACTATCGCGAAATAAAATAACAATACAAAACTGTAAACCCCAATTAAGTGATCTAATCATCAAAACAATGTAGTTTGTGCTGTCTAAAATCGTTCGAAGTGCACGTTCCGTATCGGCAAAAGTGAATATTTACATAAAAAGTCTTTGGGCGTAAATAAATAACTTATGTAGTAAGAAAATGGCAAAATAGAAAACGTACAGGGATCGATAATTTTTATTCAATAGTTCTTAATCATTTTGTTTTGAGTAAATTTATTTAGTCGTTTTTTCATAATATCTATACGCCTAAACGTCTATTCATGAAATTTTACGCGCTCGTTTCCGTTATAAATCAACATCTATTTCACTAAATAAATTAATAAATATATACATCAATAAATAAAAACTAGATAAATAAATACTAAATAAATAAATAATTAGAGTAACTATGCATATTAGTTATTATTATTTGGTATTTTTGATTGATTGATTATATGGCGATCGCCATTCAATAGTTACGATGTACAATTTATTGTGTGGCCGCGACCCGGCGGGCAGTTCAAACATTTTCTCGATTTGGGCCAAAGTTATGCCCTTAGAGTCAAAGTAATCCGCCATGACGGTGCTTACATACAAACATACATACACCTATAACATTTTGAATACGAATTTGTTCGCAAGCCCTAATAGATTATCATAATATGTGAATATATTGCAGTTCCAATTATATTACAGGAGGTAGGAGGACAACAAAGGAGGTTATTTGATAACCTCCTTTTTTTAAGTCGGTTAAAAATTAAATGTTGTCGTTGGTAGGTAAGCGCATATCTTGAGAACCGCTGTAGCGCTGGTTTGATTTGGATATTTTTTTACTCATTAACTTGTAGAGCCTACTTAGCTATAATAGTTTTCCTTTTAATTTCATTATGTACATATACTTCTGCCTTGAATTTTTTCACATATTCAAAACCAACCATTTAGCTGGCAGGGCCCTGCTAGCTAAATGGTTGACTGCTGACACTTGATTTTAACAAAAAAATAGCACTTTAAAGCTTAATATTTCACAAACGGATCCCTGAATCCAAAAAAAACATCCCCCCTTAACGTGTAGGGGAGGTTAGATAGTGCAATCCACGAGGACGCGCCCCACTCCGCGATTACTGTACTGTAAGCTGTACTTTAGTACGGAGCGGAGCGGAGTGGGGCGCGTCGTGATGGATTGCACTATCTATACCTTAAAAAAAAGATTTTATTTTACCACTTTGTCGGCGTGATTAATATGTACTCCCATACCAAAGTACAGCTTTCTAGTACTAAAATTCTCTGAGCTAAGCCACGGATAGACAGACAGAAAGACAGACGGACATGGCGAAACTATAAGGGTTCCTTGTTGACTACGGAACCCTAAAAATCGAAGTGTAAGTAAGTAAAACTATAATTATATCGTACCTATCTCTGTGTATTTTATTATGTATAGGTACATAAATAAAAAATAAGGTTAAGTAAAACTGCGTGAAGAAAACGGCATGTCCTAGAACCAGAAATTCCAAAACTCGTGACATCCGTCACTTATTGCTACTCTCACTTTCTGCTTTTATTTTAATTTTACTTTGTTTTTTATTTTATTTTATTTAGGTTTAGTGTATTTTTAGTTTAATTTGAGATTTCCTGTGGGAGTCTCAACAAATACTTTTTCTTTTCTTTTAGTTGTTTATCTTATCTTATAGAACTAAGTGGTTTGTATGTAGGCAGTAATCTTGGGAACTACTAATTGGATTCCAAAAATTCTTTCACCAATGGGAAGCTACAGTATTGCCAAGTGCCATAGGATATATTTAATATTAAAACAAGAAATATCACGCGGATGAAGTCACGGGAAGACTTGATAAAAATCGTAAATTCATTCACTGACACACAACGTACAGCATACCGCTGGGTCTAGAAGAATTCAATTATTCACAAGAGTTCCTTATAGTACGGGAGTGAGCACTAAAGAAAGATTTTCGGAAACTCACCTCATATAGGGGATGATCGTATGTGTGGAAGTGCGTCAGTTTTGCTGATGCGATATCCCATCGGCCACATGGCCTGTCTACTTCATAAACACTGACACACAATGCAAAGGTTAAAACTGGTTCCAGGTGCATGAAAGTTTGTACAAGAATTCCTTTTATAATAAAGGTCAGCACTAAGAATGGATTTTTGAAAATTCGTCATTTTTGCCGATGGGAAATCCTGTCGGGCGCACAGCTTGTAGCTACCTAGTAATATTAAGTAGTTCTAGTAGTAGTAATATTTTTCTTTCTTTGTTTCTTTCTTTTAGTAAACATATTAAAATTGTATATGTGATCAAGTGCATATTTTTTTGCATAATATCTGTTCGATACACGATTAACAATAATGAAAGGTGCCGCTTGATTATGTAGCTAGTTACAAGGATAGTAGGTAATTATGATATTTATACAGGGTGAAATTGAATTCATGCGTATCCTTCTATGGGGTTAATGTACATTATGAACAACTTTCACAAAAAAATCAGTTGTTCCCTAAAAATTGCGCACAGCTAGTCAAAATGTACGGAACAGTAGATTTTTTTTAGCGATTAGCGATGTAGCAACTGAGTTTTAAAATTAAATCATTTCATTTACAGAGACATAATTTATTTTAATAAATGGCTAAAGTACGTTAGAATTAAATCAGAATCAGAATCAGAATCAGAATCAGAATCTTTATTTGTTAAACATAGGTATTTACATATTGGTGTTAGTTTAACATATTTGAGCGCTATGTTTTGCCGTGTAGGCATACAAATTTTAAAATCAAAATAAAACAAAAATACTTAAAAGCTAAATAAAACAATCAATAAACAACAAGACTAAAATTAAACAAACAAATTAAATTAAAAATTATCATTTATAAAATCTTGAAGTATAATAACATTTTTCTCTTAATTGAGCGGCAAGAACTTTCTTAAATTTTGTTAATGGCATGTTTTTAATACTATCAGGTATTTTGTTGTAAATTTTCGAAGCCATTCCAAAGAAACTTTTTTTCATCAAAGCGGTTCTGCAATTTATAACGCACAATTGATTTATGTACTGAGAGCGTATTGGAGTTTTTTTTACATCAGAAATTTTTGTGAAAAGGTGTAAATTCATTTTAACAAACAAAGCAGTTTCGTAGATGTACATAGCTGGTAATGTTAGTAATTTTAAAGATTTAAAATGGGGTGCGCAAGATTCAGTAGTTTTTAAGCCACACATGGATCGAATACATCGTTTTTGCGCTTTAAAAACAGTCTCTCTTTCAGTAGATTGCCCCCAAAAAATAATAGCATACCTCAGAACTGATGCAACCAATCCGTGATATGCTGTTAAAAGTGTTTGTGTATTTACTTTTTTTGATAACTGAAATAGTGCATAAGCAGATTTATTTAATTTTATACAAATTTCTTCGATTTGCGGTTTCCATGTTATTTTACTGTCAATCCTTACACCTAAAAATTTAGCCTCGTTTGTCTCTTCTATTTTGTACTTATCATATTCAATGTGAACGGGAGGTTTTTCACACCTTTGATGAAAGTGCATTACTTTAGTTTTATTAAAATTAATGACAAGGTTATTGCTAATAAGCCATTCAATAATTTTTCTTAAACAATCATTAATATCTCTCTCGTAACAGGCAAGATTATTACACTTCACAATAGCCGTACTGTCATCGGCAAACAGTACCATATTTTGAGATACGACTTTTGGGAGATCATTGATATAAATCAAAAAAAGCAACGGCCCTAGCACGCTACCTTGAGGTACCCCGTATTTTAGAACTCTTGGTTCAGATGTGTAAATGGTTAATACATTGCTTTTTGGACAGAGTTGTGATACTTCTGTGCATTGCGTTCTATTTACCAGATAAGACTCCAAAAGTTTCAAAATATTTCCTCGTATTCCATACCCATTTAGTTTTTTTAACAAAATTTTATGACTCACGAAGTCAAACGCTTTCGTCATGTCGGTGTATAGAGCACATACCGGAGCTCTTTCATCGACAGACATCATAATATGAGAAAGGAGGTCAAACAGTGCCATGTTGATATTAATATTTTTGCGAAATCCTTTTTGTTCATTGCAAAATAATTTATATTTTTCAAAATAATTATAAATAGAATTGTAGATAACTTTTTCTAAAATCTTTGAAAAAATAGGGATTTTTGCTATGGGTCTATAATTTTTAACATCATATTTATCATCTTTTTTAAATAAGGGCTTGATAATTACTTTCTTAAGACTATTAGGAAAAACACCATTTGTTATGCACAAATTAATAATATGAGATAGTGGTGGTGCTATAGCATCTTTGGTATATTTTACGACTTGTGTGCATATTCCATCATAGCCTACAGTATTTGTGTTTTTTAGATTATTAATTATTTTGATTAGATCAATGGGTAAAACTGGTTGCATATATAAAGATTGCGAAGTTAAGTTTTTAAAAATATTTTTAGTTGGTGGAGAAACGTTACCTTTTATATTATTTTCAATCACATCTACAAAAAAGTTATTAAATTCGTTTGCAATCTCCTTGGGATGTGTGATTGTGACATCATCTTTCTTTAGGGACGGTATTAGTTGTTTTGGTAGGCGATATTTAGACTTATTAATAACTTGCCATGCAGCTTTTGATTTATTTTGAGAAGTGTTTATGAAATGATTATTTTGAGTTTTCTGTGTCAGTTGTATAATTTTTTTGTAAATTCTAGTATAATTCTTAAAATCAAGTTTACTTTTACTGTCAGGCTTATGTCTATATGACCAAAGTAGTTTTCTTTGCTTCCTACTACAGATCTTTATACCACGAGATATCCATTTGGTTCTAGTGTTCGTTTTTATTGTTACAGTTTTTGTTGGAAAACATAATTTATAAAGCATCAAGAAATCTTCTATAAATAAGTCATACGACTCGTTCACATCATTTGAGCTATACACTTGGGTGAAGGACAAACTGCTTAAATAGTTTTTAAACTTCTCCAAATTTTCGGTTGTTATGTCTTGCTTTTGAGTTTTCCAGTATTTCAGTTTACATGATTTATTTATGGGTACACTTAGTATTTGAGCTGTATGATCTGACAGAATTAAATCTACTATTTGTGCTTTGCAGTCCTTTCTGTAGGTGTGGGCAAAGTTATCTAAACAGGAATTGCTGCTTAATCTAGTAGGCTTGTAGAGGGCTAAATGAAGGTTAAATTGGGTTAAAAATTGTTCAAAATCTAATGTAGTATTATTTCTTTTTAGGATGTCAATGTTAAAGTCCCCAGTTAAGATAACCTTTTTGTTAGAAAGTATACAAAATTTTCTTAATATGTTTTCTAATTTTTCATAAAATATATTGTAATTGTGTTTAGGTATGCGATATATACAAATAATAATAATCTTTTGATCTATTAGTTCTATGGCACAGGATTCGAAGATTCCTGACACCGACTGTTTTGCAACGTCTGGTATTTCTCTAAATTGAAGTCCCGCTCTAACAAGAATGCACGTACCCCCGCGCTTGGCCTTTCTAGAGAAAAAAGCTGCTGGTACAAAATTAGGTATATGCAACAAATATTCATAACCTGTCTCGATAAAATGCTCTGTTATACAAATTACATCAATATTATTTCCTGTGTTATGAAGCTCTTCTATTTTGACTGCGTCTTCTATTTAAATAAATGCGGTGAAGGGACATTTTCTACTGCTGTTTTGATTCTTGATATATTTGGTGGCCAGTTCCTATGACACCGATGGCGAAAGAAAAAAAAAATCATAAAAACATCTGAAATAAGTGGTAGGAAGGTGCAAGATTTAGTTAGTATTGAGTCGAAAATCGAAATCACCCATGAATTTACCATTATTTACCGATTGTTCTGATTTATTAAAGCGTAAAATTCGTTTTGAAGTCATCGTGATTATATGTATCCAGAGTCGAAACAAAAAGAAAAACTGTTATCTGGTGACACCGAAATATTATGACAAACATTAAAGTATGAAAAGAATACTCACAATAACTTTGCCGCCCTTCTTGATAGCGCCGCCGATGCCCTTAGGGCTGGCGCTAGCCCCGCCCCACATCAGCGCCAGCACTGCCATCACCAGCACTACGAGACCGAACAGCTTCATGATGAAAGATAAATGTTTAAAACAATTAACTGTTGTTTCACTGAAGAAGGGCAAACTTCGAATGATGATTGGTCCAATTCAAAGTCCCTTTATATAATATATATTTACAAAAGTTAACATTATGATTCATGAGAGGGTTTTTCATATTAGTCAGTAACACTAAATTTAGATGAAGTTGGTACGGAAAAGCACACAGGAGAATAAGGATAAAGTAAGTGGAACTGTTTCAGATGTTTCATTGAAGCTTTTACGTCATGCGTAGTTACCCACTAATGCCAGCTGCATTGAGCAAACCACAATACACAATGTTACATATACTAACCGGAAGGCACTTTACTAAGCCTAACCACCAAAATAAAGATTCCCGTGATATATTTTTTTTATGAACATTTTATTTTTTACAAAAACGTCCCTTATTGTAAAGAAATATTTTTACTACCTGTAATAGGTATTTAAGACTTGTAGAAATACGTTTGAATCTTCCATTGATATTAGTCATAATAAAGAGGATTACTTAAGTTATGCGCAATATGGATACAAATGTTTGAGTATGTAGTTGTTTGTTTATAATTATTATTTTTGGAAACTCAATTATACCGAAGCAGCTTAAACGATTAAAGGAAAATTAGCTCAATTTTCACCCGGAACCATTTTGCGCTGAACATTTTACCGACGGGGAGGCTATTGGTCCCATAAACATTACTATATCTGATGATTTCAGTCTTGTTATATCGCATAATTATACATAATCACTAATCAGCCTAAGATAATGTTCCCATTGCTGGCACACAGGCCTCGTCTCTGTGGAGGCTCTTGTAATATAATGAAACTTGAAATAAAGGCATAACCCAAGTAGCAATCAAATGTCCTAAAAAGGCATTGTAGATATCTTGAAGACAAGTAGACGAATTCCAGCTGTTGTCTTGGCTAAAAGTAATATGTCCCTCAAGATATCTCCAAGATACACTCCAAGGGTCAGTTAAGTAAAAGTGGGCACATAATTTAAAAAAGAGTTAAAAAGAGTTAATATTACAGTTTAGATAAACTTTAACCCTATTTAAGAATGTGGTTTTGCAGAACTCTAAACACTGATTTCAAGATATCTAGTCTGTTGACTTCAGATCATTAAATAGACTTAGAGATATCTAATCAACAATACTTAATTAAAACTATCAATATTGAATTGCATGCAATTCGATCTTAACTTAGTGAAGTAAAAATTTAAAACTTTTTTGCTTTAAAGTGCTTTATGTAGGTAACTTTATTTTTGAAAATATGGTGAACTTATAAATTATTACAAAAACTGTTTTAAAATTTATGAAAATGGCGATTAAACAACTAATTTTTATGTCTAGAAAAGCTTTCTTATGTCGTTGAATGCATTGGAAATTTAAAATGAATGATTATTACTCATGTAAAAGCTATAGATAGTGCTATAAAATAGACGGGCTTTTAAAATACTAGAAAACAAACAATACAATTTTGTTTAATAATATTGCAAATGAAAAAAATTGTGGCTTATAGTGCATAATACTACATTTCTATAAATATGTGATTTATTAATATAGTAACAATTACATAAATATAAGTTCAATCTACTCTAGTTATTGATGAAGTGTAAGTTGTCGGAAAATGTTTTTAATTTCATATAATGTGCCAAATGGCGTTAAATCTTATTTTTCCTAACGAAGTAAGATTTTAGACAATACTGATTTTTTAAGGCTAAGACAAGTTACATTTGAAGTAGTGCTTGTTAAGAGTACTTAACTTATACTAAAAACCGTATTGGTGAAGTACTATTTAGTTTTTGGGGTATTATGTGATTCTATAGTTTGTTTTAGTTAAGACCAGATTACGTCTTAATATTTTCTTAACTTGTCATTTCACTGTTCTTGTTTATTTTGTGGTGGAAACAAGATTATGCAAGATAGACGAGTGAATATTATTAAATTAATATGGGTACCTACCTGATGTTTAAATTCGACCAAACTTAGCAGAACACAAGGATTTAAATTCTTTCAATTCACATTTTATTCAATTTTTGCGAAATCCATTATGCCAGTACTCTCCACTGCCACAAGGTTCGACAGATTATACTGTTATGAAGAATGAGACAGATATCCACAGATTTTAATGTTTTCAGAAGAGTTCTAGCGTCTTTTGGCACAACACCTGGATTATGCTTGTTGATAATCTGCATTAAGTCATTGATTGCAGTAGGTATGTGGTTTATTGTGATCAATAGACCAGTTTCTTGATTGGTCTCTACAATCAAAATCACGATAAACTTGGGATTCGTTACGATCAGCTGTCGATTCATTAGAGTCGGAATCACTGTCGACTTGTACTATTTCTAAATTTTCCGCGGTATCTTCTTCCTCGTAATCCGTTAACGACACTGAGGTCCTACTGTAAGATATCGCATTGCTAACGTTTGCAGCACTTAAAGGCACATCGATGGAGGTTTTTTTTTTTTTTTTACAACACGCTGACGAAAGCCACCAGATTCTTTTTAATTTTTCCATTTCATCCATGTTTCTACTTGGTTCTATTTGAATAGGACGTCCCGTTAATTGTACTTTCACTCTAAACTTACTAATTTTAGTGAAAAAGGAATAAAATTATACTCCAGAAAATCAGTTCCTAGAACTTGGTATTACAATTAACTTAAATTTATCTACAAAATATATGTTTTTCTTTGTGAGTCTAAAAAGATACTTCAATTATTCAATTAAGTTTTAAGTGAGCTTTCAGATAATCTGGTATAGTAAAACAATATTTTTTAAGTTTTAACTCTAGTCATACTTAATACAGACTAGTTTTGAGAATACTTAACCTGGTTTTTTGTTCCGTAGTCAACAAGGAACCCTTATAGTTTCGCCGTGACCGTATGTCTGTCTGTTTGTCCGCGGTTTAGCTCAAAAATTATTGGTACTAGAAAGTTGTAATTTGGCGTGAGTATAGTGTGTTAATGACGCCAAAACCGTGGTAAAATTAAATTTTGAAACAAACAATTATACCTCCCCTACATGTAAAGTGAGGATGAATTTTTTTTTTTCGTCCTTCCCGTATTGTGGGATATCGTTGGATAGGTCTTTTAAAAATATTAGGGTTTTGCGAGACCGTTTTTTGATTAAGTAAACCGTTCGTGACTTATCAAGCTTTAAAGTACCAATTTTCGTTAGAGTCAAGTGTCCCGTCCGACCAACTAAACGGCTGTAGTTAGAAATTCAAATGTCACGGCAGTAGTACTTATATATAACGAAATTTAAAGAAAAACTATCACAGCTAAGTAGGCTTTACAGATTAACGAGTAATAATCAACCAACTTAAATTTGTAGTTGAAAAACATGTTCTCCCTTATATTCCGCATGGGAGAACATGTTTTTCAACTACAATGTTAAGTTTGTTCTTAAGATAAATTCATCCAAACTACGGAACCCTTCATTGTGCGTGGTCCGACACGAACTTGGCCGGTTTTTGGTATTCCTAACTTGCTTAAGTAGCGGTAGTTTAAAACGATTTAGTATTAAAGAAAGAAAATACTTAACGAAATCCTTTTAGATTTAGTAAAATCTAACTTTAGGTAAAGTACAGATACTCGTATGTAAGATTTAATCACTATTCTAGTTTGCTACTTGGGATATAAATAATAATACGATTACACCACAAAGCTTAACGGTAATAGACGCAAAAGAAGATGAAGATTGATGTCTGTATGTCACCATTATGTAAATAAAGACGCTCTTTCAATGAGAGAACTGTTGTTAATAGGGATGTTAACTGGGGAAAAATAACTATTTAGTCCGTCAGTCAGTTAAAAAAATATTAGACACGTATTTTTTTAATAATTATATTAATAAAAAATGGTTTAGATAAAACGCATTCAAGTTGGGGAGTGGGGGCTCGCTACGTCACAATACTCACAATTCAGTATAAAATCTTCCGGGGAGTGACGTCATGCCGCATTTTAACTCATTGTATTGGTGTAATCTTTTGATTACGTAAAAAAAGAAAAGATACTAGTCAACATTTACAACAAAAAAAAAAGATTCTAGGCGCCCATTCCAAAAGGTAGTTTTCGTATGGAGAAGAATAGGCAAGAAACTCCACCGTTACTCTTTTAAAATATTTTCACAATAACTTGTATACATTAATTATATAATTACCACGAAGCCACGTGTGCAGAAAGAATTATTGCCAAACTTCCTTGTCTTCAACGTAATCTTTAATTTTATAAGTAATATGCTTTCTTGATAAGAACGCGTTTGATGTGGGTTTTGAACTTCCCATCGCAAAGTTCTGTAACCGACTTAGGCAACTTGTTATAAAAGCGGATACTGTTTATAAGAAATGACTTGCTTGTTTTAGTTAATCTAAATTTGGGTATCACAATTTCATGTCTACTACGTGTCCTATTTATATTATGGAAATCGCTTCTTATTTTGAAAAGTCCTAAGTTTTTGCGAACATACAAAAACTTTATAAGATATAAAGAGAAGGCAGAGTCAGTATATCAATTTCTTTGAATTTGTTTCTAAGGGACTCGCGAGGACCCGTTTTATAGATAGCGCGGATTGCCCTCTTTTGTAAAAATGAAAATTGAATCTACATCAGCTGTAGATCCCCACAGCAGAATGGCTTATGACATAATACTGTGGAAATAAGCAAAGTACATATACTAACCTAGCTGTGGCTATATCAGTCAACTGTCTTATTTTTCTTACTTCATATGCAGCTGAACTTGTAGTTAAAGTTCAGCTGAAAGAGTTTATTATTGGTAGTGACGCTTCGAAAAGTTACCACTACATAATGCGCAAAACGTTTTGAGGATGATATTCTCGTAGCATGTATGTTTCCTTTTTCTTTTATTTTAATCACATTTAAATTTAATTATATTATTTTTCTGTAAGTACGCTGTACTGTGTACAGTACTGCTGTACAGTGCCGGTACAGCGTCCTAGTTATTGTTTTTTGCTGCACCGAATGACGTCAATACGTCGGCGCCGGTCGTCGCTGAAAATCAGCGCTGGGGCTCTGTCTTGCATAGGGTCGCAGCATAATGCTGAGCGATAGCCGTTTTGCGTGGATGTGACGCATGTTTCCCGCAACCTTTTCTAAATTATTTTTTTTGTGTAAGCTCTTTTTTGCGTCATGTTTACCGCAAATAAACGTATTTTCTTTCTTTTTCTTTCTAGTTCTAACGTGAGCGCCCCAAAATAATTCATAAAAAAAAATATTTTCCGTTATTGCATCAACTTTTTTGCCATCAAGTTTTAGATTAATCTCCGCGTCTACAAGCTCTTTTGCTTTGCTGTGGAAGCTGCTTTCTGCTTACTAACATTTTTTGCAGACAAGTATCTACAAAATGATATAGTTTGTTTTCCTTGTTCAAACGTTTACCTTTGCATCTTAGTACATATCTACGGAGGTTTAAAATATCTTAATTTGACACTCAAATCTTTAGTAGAGTAAGAAGTTTCTTTATATTTCACCGTAGCAATCCATCTCTTGAACCACAAACTTATTATTGTCTGAGCCTTTCAAAACCTCTCGTTATTAATCAGAGGAAATATTTACCTAATGTTTATTTTGTTTACAGAAACACGGCCTTGGTGTGATCGGCGTGATTGGAACAAGCCACAAAATCTACCAAAAAAACCGCCAGTAGAGAATATCTTCCAAAGCTTCACCTTCCACCATGCCATGGGCCGTGGTTACAGTATTACTTATCTAATTAGGTAATTTATAACCAATGCACTTACGAAACTTTCAACAATGTGAATTAATTTTTATTCCACCTATTTTTGGGGTGTTTCATCTTACCTGCAGCCATAATAATGGCTCCTGTTCAAGAAAGCTTATTTTCTTGTTCACCAGATTACCTTCAGCAAATGTCACAATATCATTAATTTAAAAGAAATACGAGTATTAAGGTCAATCTTTATACAGCAAAATTCATAACATAACATCACGCCTGAATTCCCCGAAGGATTAAGGCAGAGGTGTGCCTACAGTACAGCCACATTTCGCCAGTTATGTTTAAGGCGACGATAAGCTACTTTTAATGATTATTATTATAATTACTGAAGATCACGTCTAAACAAGTAGTGTTAATGATTTGAAAAGTATTTTCATAGTTACTTAACATATGAATATTTTAGATTAAGTTTATTTTGCATCATCATCATCATCATCATCATCATCATCATCATCATCATCATCATTTCAGCCATAGGACGTCCACTGCTGAACATAGGCCTCCCCCAATGATTTCCAAATCGGCCGGTTGCAAGCGACCTGCATCCAGCGGCTTCCTGCGACCTTTAATAGTTCGTTTGTCCACCTTGTGGGTGGACGTCCTACGCTGCGCTTGCCGGTACGTGGCCTCCATTCCAGAACCTTTCTGCCCCATCGGCCGTCAGTTCTGCGTGCTATGTGCCCCGCCCACTGCCACTTCAGCTTGCTATCGCTTGCTATTTTGCATAGTGAAATTAATTTGTAAAGTTACCATGTCTGGTACCACGCGGATAAAAAAGTTAGAATCACGCAAAATCTATCAAGCGTAATTTTGTGAAACCATTTTAACCATTTTAAAGATAATAGAATTATTGATCTTTGAGTACACGTGTTTTATTAAAATACCTTTTGTTTTATATCTAATAAATTAATAATGCGTCTAATTTGGGACAGCGCTCCTGAATGGGCGAGTCCTATTATTGGCTGGACGTACGACGCGTTGCGTGAGCTCAGTACAGAACACGCAAGCTAACCACTCAAGGTCACTGGCATATATCTGCGTCTTAAGTCCCATGTAATAGAGGCGAGCCTATTTTCGTCATCCGGATACAAATCCAGACTCCAGGATACTACTGAGAAATTACACATGGAAAAACCCAATAACACTCAAAACACACACCGTTCCTAGTTACAATCTAGAAGCGGCACTGAGTGTCAGTAGTGTACAGGTACAGTCTGGTACACGGTAGGTATACTTACAACGGTATAAGGATCTCTTGGCGTGTGGCAATAATCAGAAGTAACGCCGCAGTCGTTTATCTAAGATGAAGGCACTTGCTGTCCCAAAAGTAACAAACTACTTTGGCAAGCGCACAAGAAGGTACGTAGTACCAACGTTAGTGAATGAGCTACCCCCAAAACTGATATCGTATGTCAAGTCTAGGGGCAAGTGCTGTTCCTATGGACGCTTGTACCTGTGGACACAATCGATTCCGACGAAACTAGTAAACCTAAAATTCAAATTTGAACGCGACCGTAAAGCTTTGCCTATGGTTAACAGTTTTGACGTGTCGCCATCTTTGTTTTCTGCGTGGTTGTCAATATGCCGGCTATGGAAGTTTTTTGCGCCAAAAAGTAAGTTATTTTGCTTAATTTAAATGAGTTTTACTGTGAAAATACTTACTAGGATATCGGTTTGAACGTGTTTGCAGTATGATCTATGTTGCTTATTGTTTAGTTAGTGCTTTTTTCTCTGTCTGTAAGTCAGTTTATCTTTAAAGTTAAATCAGTTTTAATTTCTGTCTGAATTTGTACCTGTGGACGTAAATATGTGTGTACCTGTGGACTGTCCACAGGTACAAAAGTGTACTACAAAAGTGTAGTGTTTAGGTATAAAGTGTAAAACTTATTCCAAAGACAAAAACCAAATGCTCAAATGTGGTTTTTGCAATCATAGCTATCATATTTGTTGTGTTCCGAAATCACACAGAGAAAACTTTGAGTCTGATGATGAGGGTGAAGGTTTCGTGTGCGTGGCATGCTTCGTTTTAGACAGTGATGACGATAGTGATGAATCTACTCAAAACTTGTATGAAGAGTGTCGTAACGCATACAAATAAGTATAATAGAGTATGTTTACGTTTGTTTCATGTTGTTTTTAGAAGTCTATAATTGTTTTTTATTTTTTTATTTTATTATTAATGTGAACCGTCCCTAGGTACAACACCGTCTACAGGTACAATTTTACTGTACATAGGTACAATCGCCTGTTGAACCTGTGGACAAATATGGTGTTTTTAAAAATAGTTGATTATTTTCGTAAGTTTAAGTGAAATTGAAACTAGAATTTTAGCTTAAGAAACACTGACTAACCCTTAAGACATGTGATATGTAAAAAATAAATAAAACTTAACTATTTCAGATATAAAAAATGTTTTATTCCGAATTCTGGAAAGTGTCCACATGTTCCGCACTTGCCCCTAAGTACCAACTTAAAAGAGTTCTACAGAAAGATTACTCTCATTGTGTCCATAGATACGGGTATGTTTGTAACAAGCCTCACGTTTGCTGAAATTCCTTTTTGTAAAATGTGAGATTTTTGAAAAAGGATCAAACCGAGGGTCAATCAAATGACTTCTCAGTGTGGCGTGTCAGACTCTTACTGACTAAAACCCACCCGTGTTCCTTCGGTTGCAGACTCGGTCCTAGACTGGACCGGGCCGGGGCTGCTTTGAAGCGGCTCCTGCCCAATCTAGGGGGTCCAAACGCCTCCTGCAGAGGCTATAGGCGGAAGGTGAGGACGCCGTGGTGCCTCTCTAGCCACTCCTCAAAGAGGGGAACCGAGGGTTCCTTAGAGGGCTTATAATAAGTTTGCAAAGTCGCAAATAGCTGTCAAATATGTATTTACCTGTTTTGATTAAATTTGGCAATATTACTGTATGGAAATATGAAATGTGGGTAACTAGTGAACTAACTCCCAGTATTCTTGACTTTGACTTGGAGGATGAGAGAAATTGATATGCCCGCTCATTTTTGCGCTGTATTTTCTCTTTTTTTAAATATTAATGATGGCGTTTTACGTGATTTTGCTAGCTTTATTTTTAAATCAATAAATGTATAACTTTTAAATGATTTTACTTATTTAGTTTTTTTTTAATAACAAATTCTTTATTCGACCATAGAAGAGGTTCTTCCATTGTTCTTTACGCGTCACTTCACAATTAGGTACATACCTAGGGACGCTTAGAAATAAGGAAACTGCGGTTATTCATTTTAATTATATTCATAACATACTTGTTTTTTATTGATACGAAGATTTCTAATTAACATTATGTAACTGCCGCAGGTGCTCCTTAGCTGCTCTATGGATAGGTACAGTAACTTAGGAGTAAGTGGGCGCATATACACTTAGTGCAACAAAGAAGGCGTTGTGCACTATTTTTGTGATGGGTAAAAAATGTTAAACTCGCGTCAGGACACGTGACCTGATCGAAAATTCGTAAGACGGAGGGAGAGTAGACCGGTGCAAAATTATTCCCTAACCATTCCAAAATATCAAAAATGCACAACGTTAATATTCAAGTTTTCACTTCTGCCGGCACTCCCGGAGTGCAATCCGTTTTTTTTTTTAACAAATACTGCTGCGCATCTACGATTCTTTCGAGTTACGTGCCAGCGACTATAATTAAGTAAGGGCCGTAAGATCAATCGTAGTTTAAACCACAGAAGAGAGTTTAATCTCTGGGCATCGATTATTTCCTATGATCAATGGTAGTTGATCGATTATTGGAAGTTTAAACACTCGATTAGTTTAAACTCTCCCAAAGGGACGGTTAAACTCCTTTGTATAGATTAAACTAACCGTAAAGTGACCAGATGGCAAAATTTGACGTTGAAACTTTATGGACCCCTCATTTTACAAAAACATAGAGATATTACGTATCCTCATTTCTACCTGCATGTGCGTGCGTGCCTGCTTTAAACATTTCTACGTACTACTTATTTAATCATTGAAGCTTTGTTTTGTGGTTAGTAAAATGGATCGTCTGTTTGTTTTATTTTCTAAGATATTGTCGTATCTTTTCACTAATGTTGTTAGTAGTTCTGTCTCGGATGACGCTAAGTAAACGCTGAAGTTAATTCAATTTTCAATTCAATTTTTTATTGCATTCATGTGTAGGTACATTTAGTAGTCACAATATAAGTAAGTTCCAACATGAAACCCGGTTAGGGCACGGCAACATTATATATTAATAATAATAATTTTAAGATAATAATAATATTTTTTTCATAATAATAATAATTTTAACATACTTAATAATAATTTTTACATAATAATATTTTTTACGTCATAATAATTATTTTATTTTAAAGTATGTGTGCGTTTTATATGTATGTAATTATTTATCTAGCTATCATACTAAATATTTTATTTGTTCTAGGAATTCTGCGACCAGTAAAAGCATTTTTGTGTTAGATATTCTTTTACTTTCCTGTTAAATTAGGCACCCTTTTGTGCACAGTATCACTCATTGTAATTACAATTAACAAAACAACAAAATTTAAAAAAAATAACAAATGACACACAAAAACAATACTTTTCGAAGAAATTACCCCGATCCACATGAAGACATGAATAATATTTAATAATAACGTCACAAACTCACATCAGAGACGTCAAATGTGAGCGTCAATGTCAAATGGATCTATTTGTTGCCATTATTTTGGTGAATGGATGAACCTCAACAACAAAAGTACAAAAGAACAAAAGTATTTTATTCTATAATCTGAGGGATGAACGAACTTCGAAAAAACTAGAGAATATTGCCATGTGTAAAAGACTAATCGAAGTTTAACTAATCTATTCATTTTTTCCTTTAGATCTTATGACAGTAGATTAAACCATCGATTAAATTTAAACGTAGATTCCGATATCCATAGTTTAAACTATTTTTGATCTTACGGCCCTAAGTAATATGATGTTTATGGAAATAATAGTAGGTCCTAGGTGATATTTAATCGATCGTGATAGTCCAAGGCAAAGGCTTTACAGAAAAGGGAATAAGCATTCATTTCTACCATTATTAATTTATCTCGAATTCTCGAAATCATTCGACATATGTTAGTAATGCGACAGTTTTCATTCAACACACTCTCATTGTTATCCAATAAAAACTCTTTGGTACTAGACTGGTTTCGACGTTTGGAACCCGTAGAGTCAGACGCTTATAAATTAACCCATGCACGTGTTAGAAAGTGGTCTGAAAGACTACCTTTAAAGGCATTGAGATCCACTTTACTATTAAGTTTTGAGTGTAAGGATGGTTTTAGGGGCATGAGGAACAGGGTGTAAAGTTCACTCATCCACCATAGAAAAGGGAGGATCCTCCAACCAGACGGGTGTTGTGTCTGGCGGGCCGACTGCCCGACTGTTGATTTCGGATAGTCTTATCTATGTCGTTCGCGCGGTAAACTCTAATTGCGCGATGCAGGATTTGTGTGACGTCATGTCTTTGATGCGTAGTTCGTATGTGGCGGTGTAACCGCTACATCACTCCCCTCCGGAGACCGGAGGTCGATAGTGGGCTGAGTCTTGTATCTTGCGATGCTTCACAGTGCCAGCTAAGGTTCCAGTGAGTCGGAACCGGGTGCCGCATAGTTCGCGGTGAGTCGGAACTGTCTGCGGTGATTCCCCAGTGAGTCGGGGTGGCGCTGCGTCACGATCCAGTGAGTCGGATGTGGTATAGCACCGGGTTGTGGCTGACTGCTAGCGTCGACCAGGAGAGGGTAGAATGGGCTCTGCTTGTGAGACCGGCCGAAGATGCAGGTGCTGTGCCAAGGTTGCTGATGAGGCTGAGGGTGATGACCAGGAATGCGCGTTCGCTGCATGCTGGTGGTCAGGATACCCGTTGAAGCCGTGGGTGCTGGCTGTCTGTGTGACTCGCCTCACGAAAGCTTGCGGGAGTGATGATTATGATGATGTCACGCTGAAGTAGTTGCACGAAGGCTGCGTTGACGTTCATACTCGGGGTCACCAATTTAGGGGCATGAGGAACAGGGTGTAAAGTTCACTCATCCACCATAGAAAAGGGAGGATCCTCCAACCAGACGGGTGTTGTGTCTGGCGGGCCGACTGCCCGACTGTTGATTTCGGATAGTCTTATCTATGTCGTTCGCGCGGTAAACTCTAATTGCGCGATGCAGAATTTGTGTGACGTCATGTCTTTGATGCGTAGTTCGTATGTGGCGGTGTAACCGCTACATGGTTACCTACTAGTTACTTAACTATGTAGGTATTTTAATATCTATGAATATGGTGTGTAGGGAAAAGGATTTTAAGTAAAGCACAAGGAGACAAAACTAGGCATTTATTTTAATTAGACTTGTCAATAAATAAAAGGTATCGTTAATGAGAAAGCTAGTTATCCGTTCCAAATCTAGGTCTTCGTGAAGAAGAAGGATAAGAAACTCCACGGAAGCTTGTTTTAAAGTATTTTATCAACATATTTTACATTAGAATTTAGTATTGTTATTACATAATCTCTTGGACCATTTCTCAAAGCTAACAACTCTATCAATGAAAAGAAATAGAACATGAATATTCCTTAATCCGGTTCAACACTTATGTAGCAATATTAGCCATAACATAGGATACAGAACAACATAGTTATCAGCAATAATCGAGATAATTTAACTATTAACTTACATGAACATTGTAGTCAGTCGATATTTCACCAGAAGTGATCTGATGATCATTATTTCAAACCATTTTACAATAATAACAGAACTCCCGTTATGCAATATGATTTCCATAAGTTTGTTTTAGTAACTTAATATTAAGGACATGGACACCACTCAGGGTCTGTCCTGTAAAAGTCAGAGGTCTTCTCATGTTCAACAGCTACCCAAGTTCCTCTTAAAATTGGCGGTAACCCCATCATATAGCCTATCAATCCTCAAACATTGCCGCCCTTTCTCCCGCCATTTTAGACGAATCATAGATGGTCATAAATAAATACTAAATAACTTATAACCTGAGTAATAATTAACAATTCTTATGTAGTGGAACTATCTTAAAACATATAAGATTATTTAGCAATTTAGTATGTATTTATTTGTAATCTTTATGTAAAATCTCATAATAAAATAACATCAACTGGATGTTCCGAAAATCGTTTGAAACAACATGTTACTTTAAAATTGCATTATAATCGTAATAAATGTTATTAGTATCATATTAATTATTACATATTAATTATTAATTATATAGTGTACTGCTAAGATAATAAACATTTGTTTTGATCTTTAAAAACCACAATAATTATGACTTTAACAGAAACTCTAGAATCGTTGTTTGTGAAACAGCCTTTTAGATCATATTAAAGACCATTTTTATAAATAATAGGTACATCTGTCTATGAAATACCAATCAGAGAAATGCAAATAACAAATATTATTACAACCTTTATAATCTTATAAAATATTATTCTCATCATATTATCTTATAATATAATTTACGTTTAATAAAATATTGTTGAAATGGAACGTAAGAACGTTTCTATAAGTCAATGTCATCTATCATTCTGACAGCTGACGTTCATACTGTGATAGATTGTTGTAAACAATCAAAAATTATGTGATCAATACAATTAGATATTCTCCTGTAGATATTAATAATCTCACACACGCGTAGCATGACAACCATAGAATCGGGTTTTCTACGTGTTTTTTTTCTACGGAAGAATAGACAAAATGACAGAATTGTTTATCTGTCATTTTGTCTATTCTTCCGTCGACAAAACCCGTTTCTATCGTGGTCATGCTAATTGTGCTGGGCTAAGATGACAATTGTTTGATCATTTGATTAAATTCTAAATTCGTAAAGTTAGGAATAGGGCTTCATTTAATTTGAATTTATTTAAAAGTTATTAATGATAGCTTCATTTGGTACTTCAAATTCAATTAGAGACTTCAATCTCCTATAATAATGCCACATAAACCGATTTGTATTCTAACACCTAATTAATTGCTTTCCGATATCTTCTGAAAACGAAATTGAGACAAATTATAAAATTAATTTAGAATTTGTTTTAAAATAAATCTTAATATACGGGCTTCGGTTCGAGGCATTTCATTTATAATAAGTACTTATAGAAGATTCCTTTGTAACTTATCTCGATTTCATCTTGTGTTTTATTTCTAATTTTAAAGGCTCAGATGGGCCCAGGCATAACATCTACCTACTACATTTTAAATGGGCGTTGAGTTTATTCAAAGTCTTGCATTCAAAGGCATTTGAAAAGCTTTCGGGAACGCATTTTCAAGGCTCTAAGTTGAGGCACTTACGTCAAGACGTGCATAAAGGAATCCAAGAATACAAAATTCTTTTGTTACCAACTTCCCGTACTGGTGGCGTACATAATAAATAAAATCAAAGCGAACAATAGGAACTACTATAACTGTAAAGCGGTTTCTTTAGTCGTAACGTTTGCTGTACAAGAATAAGTAAATGAAGAAGATGTTCGAATTGTACTAAGTAATAATAATATTATTCTATTATTATTACTTATTAAATTATCGGAAATACATTGTCAAGGACGGTACGGTTGACATCTGTCGGGCATGCCACCGTTGAATCAATCCGATATATTGTTTCCGGTTGTTCTCGTCTTGCTAACGGCGAGTACGCAAAAACACAATGTAGTGGCTACGATTATCCACCAGCAACTTGCCATGCAGTACAGCCTTGTGGAGTCCGAAGTACCTACCATACTACAGGTAGGTATGTGCCCGACCCAGTTCTCGAGAATGGTCACGCACTGGGATCGATCTATTATCACTGACAGGACTTTTGTAGCCAATAAGCCTGATATTGTGGTGATAGATCGACGAGAGCGCCGTGCAATGATTGTTGATATCACTTTTCCTCATGACGAGAATCTCGTGGAAACTGAGAAAGATAAAAAAATCAAGTAGGTACCTTATTTATATTCTTATCTTGACTTAACACACGAGGTTGTCGACATATGGAACGTGGACTCTGCAATCATTGGACCGATAATCGTTTCGGTTAGTGGCCTTATAACGGAGAGCCTCGATCAACACCCCAGGAGGCTCTCATTGCACGGCTGGGTCAAGGGCTTGATTCAGAAAGCAGTACTTCAGGACACGGCACGCATAGTGAGGAGGTTCCTCTCTCTAGAGCCCTGACCACCGGCAGCTTGGACCCTGTTCCTGATGCCGATGCGCCACTATTTTTATATTTTTTAATGATTTTTATAAAAATATTTAATTTAAATAATATGTATTCAAAATTAAATAAAGGAATAGAATATTATACACATGTGTAGCTTTGAGCGGCTCTCCGTTGCGTACCTAAAGTTGCTATTGACCTAATAGCGTTCATACCCTTAATTTTGTTCATACCTAGTGATTTTTCCGTACGCCTATTGGTATTACGAGTAGGAATTCGTAGGTAACAAACAAACGAAAACCATATACCTGAACAAGAAATCCAGCTGGATCTGTAAGTGGAAACTATCCACAAATCCACAAACAAGTATCTTAATTCCTATCTGTTTAAATATTCTACTACTGAACAGCACTTGAATGTTTAAAGGCTCGTGCAGACCAGCGCGACGCGACTCGATCAATACAATTTCTAAAAAAACTTCACGGTATAACACCGGTGCAGCGGTGTCGCGTCGCGCTAGTCTGCATGAAGCTTAAAATTGTAATGAAACTTATGTTGTTCCCCCACTCCACCCAGAGCGGGAGAAATAATTCACGGCACAAGTAAGTATACAAAATAAATTAAAAGGAAAACTATCACAGCTAACAAGGCTTTACAAGTTAACGAGTAATAATCGACCAACTTACATTTGCGGTTGCAAAAACAGGTTTTTCAATTAAATGCATTCGTGCTATGTTCAATTTGAAGTCGACCGACCGCTGTATTCCATTATTAAAAAAAACACAAACTATTTACTCTATTTTTACTTTATTTTTACTCTACCATCGCTGTATGTTTTAGAAATTGCGGCATTTGTTAGGGTTAATCAAGCTCTATTTCCACGACTAGCTGACACCTTCCCCCGTAACAGACGTGACAAAAATGGACGGTGTTCGCATATCTACGTCAAAGACGGCATTAATGGGAAAACGCGTTTTCTGTATGGCTCCAAAAATTTTAAATAAAATAAATACCACAGTCATACTCGTATAAAGCATTGCCAGTAAATTTGTTTTAAAAAAGGATGCGAAATTGATTAACAGACAAATGTTATTTTAATGTATGCGACTTTTTGAATGACGCTACTATATGTTTAGGCACTTGAATTAAAGTGCCTTTAATTTAGTTTTAGTTTGTAATTTAGTTTAAATTTTATTTTTTGTAAATTTTATAATTTGTACGCCTTACGGGTGAAACATTACGTACGAAATATTGTGACATCCTTTTTTTTTTTTTTTGGGTGGGAAATCATCAAATGACTCCTCCCGCTCTGGGTGGAGCGGGAGGGCGTGTCAGACTCTTACTGACTAAAACCCACCCATGTTCCTTCTGTTGCCTGTGCAATGCCAGGGAGCCACGGTATCCTTTTCGGACTTTCCCGCAACCCCGGCAGGCAATGGTCTCATCGGACCCCTTCATTCGCTGACATCTCTTTGAGGCGCGCGTGGAACACAACGCGCCGTCGACCCGGGCTTGGTCCTTACCTTATTGTGACATCCTGCATGCTTAATTTGCATGTATACGCATGTTTAGACAAATAAAATTGTCTTTATCTTTATTAACTACGAGTACAATGTTAAGTTGCTTATTGCGATAAAGTCATCCCAACTACTACGGAAGCCTTCATTGTGCGTGGTCCGACACGCACTGGGCTGATTTTTTATTTGAACATTTATGTTCATTACAAAGTTCACTACCTCCATAATACTTTTAAAAACCAAGTCCATTATGTTATTCTAAGTTTTATTATATACGTTTAATACAAAGTTTAGTAACCTGGAGGTTAGCATTAAAAACAAAGATCCTCTTGTTACCTTAAATGTTATTATTTTCTAATAATTAATACTTAAACGTTCAGAGATGTTTCTTATTATTTTACAATACATATAATTTATTTTGGTTTTTTGGTTTCTTATTTTTTTTAATAAGCGCTGTTCTTTTTAGTAAAGTTGATTTTGAGTTAGCAAAAATTGTTTTATTTGTCCTTCATTTTATACTTTTCGTAATGATCTCGAGGCATTCTAAACAATACCGCGGCATTGCATACATTGACTAGGCAGGGTTTATAATGATAATAGATAGATAAAATATTCAATACAATGTCTAGACGAGCTCGGCATTATATAGAATCACTAGGTATTATATACAATGCCTGAATTATATGCTTTGCCGGTAACACATACATGATACATCTTGAATCTCTTATTTATTTTACTTGAAATATTTAAAATGAAAAACTTCCATTGGTGCAGTTCCATGTAGTCCAAAAACTGAGGCATTTACATAAAAACTAAACATCCACAAAGGATTCCAGATTTCCAGTTATAATACACATCCTTTTGTGCATTATTTGCGTAATTAAATCAAATAAAATTTAATTAATATGAACTACCTACTTATACTGCCGCATGTGGTTTTTTGAGTCGTAATGTTTTTTTTTTAGAAACCTGTATCATTCAAACTTCACAAGGATACAGGTGTCTTATAAAATAAATATCGACTGGGTAAACCTTAGGAAAGGGTTTAAGGTTTCTCTGCTTCGAAATAAAAAATGGGTCCGAACGCGCCGCGTGCTCGTCTGTCGTTCAAGAAACGAAAGGTTTGCAGTTACATTGCTAAATATTAATTTATATGTAGATAGACGTAATATAAAGTCGAAAGTAAATAATACCTACTAAGAAGAACGATCCTGAACGATCTTAACACTCATTCACTAATTGATAACATCTAAATCTAATACGGTATGCTACCTGGTTTCTTGTTAAAATGTTGGTTGTCGAGGTCACTCAGATCAAAGACCGTTTCGTGGAATTTCCAGTTGTGTTGTTTTCACTTTTCACCCTATTCGCGAAACGAAAGCCTGTCAGATTTCGCCTTTGAAAGTAAAGACTCGAGCAGACCAGCGCGATGCGATGGCGCGACGTGACTCGAGCAATACAATTTCTAAGAAAACTTCACGTAATAACAATAGCCGGTGTCACGTCGCGCTAGTCTGCACGAAGCTTAAGTCGGTTAAAATAAAATTATTTTATTTGTATGGAACATTGACAGAAAATAGAGATTTCAACATGAAATGTTTTTTGGTGAATGTTTAGCCAATGCAAACGCACATTAGATAAAGTTTTGTGTGTTGTTATTGTAAGCTCCAAAAGCAAGCAAACATGATTATTGTGATACTCAAATTGGGAGTCGAAACTGTGTCTCCTAAATACAGATTAGGTACTCAGTGATCTAGCGACGAGATCAGCGATTCACCCAAAAGTTCAATGAGTAATCCCACACCATGTAATTAACACTTTCGATTCCACCCACTTTTCATGGAACTCATACACCATGCCGCCTTACATATTGGAAGTGAACCCTCTGGGAGGGTTTTCCGGCATTACGTTTGATTAACCATCGCGGACGGTCAACGGCATTAGGTTTAAAACCGTGTTATAAATCATTGTAAAACGAAGTAAAATTGTGTCTTGTCGCTATACGTAGTTTCCAACCTTTTATTTTTTTTTGTATATACCTACGAGTATTTGTAACTGTGAACAAAAAATTAAAAATAAATAAAATGCTTGGATTTTAAAACCAACGCTTACACTAATAAATCTTATTAAAATGAATACATCAGATTTTATTTTCACGGTTTGTAATGCTGTATTCGCTAAGAAAAACCTACATGTAAAATGAACCCTCCGCGAGGGCTTCCGGCATCCCCTAAACGACTAGGTGAACCTAGTCGCATATGAGACTCCTCCCGGCACTGAACGTGTTAATAATGCATACTTGCTAATTCCCTCATGTCCTACAAAACCTATAAGTACCTAAAAAAAAACATCTTACTGCAATAAGTTGGTTTTTGATGCAACTTTTAATAAATTTCCCACACTTAGAAGTTCCTTAGACATAAGTGTTGTTTTTTCCCTTTTTTCAGGCACGAATACCAAGAATGTCAATAAAATATACAACATCATTAAAAGTTAGTGTAACTTATTTGCAATTCGACAAACAACAAACAATTATAAAATCGTCAGCTTAAACATTCTATTATCGTTAACATGCACCACTTATGCTATTGTCAACGTATGAGCTTAAGTTAAGGAAAACGACTGCTGGTTTTTCACAGTGCGCAGGATTCTCCTCAAGGTTATTCATCAAGCGTGTTTTGAAGTATATAAGCTAGCTAAAGCGACCAAAGGCTATCATTCGTTTGTAGTAAAATACCCAGTGACCCGCACATCTCAACATGAAACTGTTCGGCTTGGTAGTTCTGGTTCTGGCGGTGTTCGCCATGCTGATGGGCGGCGCTAGCGCACACCCTAAAGGCGCCGGCAATGCTTTGAAGAATGGAGCTAAGGCTATTGTGAGTACCTATATGTTTTTTTTCGTGTTTTTGGGGATTTTTGTGGGCCTTAAACTGAGGACCAATTTGTTTTTGTAAAACTCAATACAAGTTACGCTTAACTACATAGGTTTTGTATAATTCCGCCTTTGTTTATAAATTTTTAGTTTTAATATTTTAACATTAAAAACAATTTAACTTGGAGTAGTATTTCTTTATATTGATATGAATGTCGGTGGGGACATACTTCATAATATGCACCCTGTCGTGACACCCATCGTTGGAAAATTCCTTGTCAACTTTATGTCTTAATATTCAACACCATCATACCTATCTTCAATGAGTTAATTTTTATATTATTTGTTACAGAAAGCCGGAATTGGGGCGATTGGCGCCATCGGCACCGGCCATGAAATCTACGAACAAGTAAAGAACAGGAGGGGTTAAACTCACCGGAAGAAACCATTGTATAGTGCATCTATTTTGATAAAGAAACATCCAAATGTTATTAAATATTTTTTCTACTCGTTAAAGTTTTGTTTTATAAATGTTGAATTAAAAAATTATACCTAAACATCTATAACATGATTTAATTTAAGTACCAATAACCTTTAACCCTGCCAAGTAGATGCTCATTTTGTAATTTCTTCATTGAACGAACAATCCAAGCTTGCTGTGTTCAATTTTTATTATATACTAGCTTTTGCCCGCGGCTTCGCCCGCGTGGATGTCGAAAAATATCCGACGGGAACGTACAATCGGGATTAAAAAATAACCTATAGGTTAATCCAGGTTATAAACTATCTGTGTGCCAAATATCATCTAAATCCGCTCATCCGTGTTTGTGCAAGCCGGAACATACATACAAACAAACAGACCAAAAATTCTAAAAACTATATATTCAACATCAGACTCGAATATTCAATGTAATATTTGACTTCGTTACTATTTTATTTTACGTCGTCTGCGTAGAGTATAAATTATTTGTTTCTAGATAATTATGAATTAGGTATTATAACAATAACAATAGACCTTTCTTTATGGCTAATTGTCCTCTACTACGTGTGATATTTGAGGAATACTGTAAAGAAATACCTGCTGTAAAGGACCGGTATCTACCTAAATCCTTCACAGTATTTCTCTATATACGATGTTTTTCACTAATTCGGAAGCGGGCACTAAAACAACCAGGCTAGTTGGAGAGCTAACACGTGAGCAAGCCACATAAAATTGGCCGTGGGAGAAACAGTCTTGCCGCAAATCAACTCCAGCAAATTTTAGAGTTTGTCCCTGTGACTTATTAATAGTCATCGCGAAACAAACCTTGACTGGGAACTGCAATCTTTTAAATTCAAACGGAAGGTCATTTGGTATCAATGGTATACGCGGCACGAATACTGTTTCTCCTCTGGCAGATCCAGTTAGTATTTTCGCCTCAATAACATTGCGGCGGAGAGCTGTTACTTGGAGTCTAGTTCCATTGCACAATTTTGGAGGATGTAAATTTCGGAGTAACATGACAGGAGCACCTACACGTAACATAAGTCTGTGACACGGAAGACCCGGCGGATTAAGAGAGTTTAAAAATTCTACAGGATAATTAACCGACTCGTCCATATCGACCATGGTGTCAACAGAATTGTAAATCATTTCTTCGCCTTCGAATGTATTTATCAACATTTCGTTGATCGCAGCGGCTTGGTCGTTTTTGGGAGTCAAAATGGCTCTCTCGCATAACCACTCCATCGGTTTGCCTTTAATATTTTTAATATCAGGATAAATTTTATCTACAAGTCCCTCAACTGTTGATACCACAGTACATAATTCGTATGGTATTTGTATCAACCCATCTATTTGTGGAAAGTTTCCGTTTCCGATTTGAAGAAGAAGATCTGCAAATCTGCCGGCAGAAACTTCACCTCTGAGATGTACTCTCATGTTTCGAGTAAGTTTTAGAACTTTAATTGAAGGCCATAAGAAAGATCTTTTGATGCATGCTTTGATCTCATCTGCGCGCGTACCTTTAGGCACTACCGGTAAAGTCTGTCGAAAATCTCCTGCCAGCAACACCGTCATACCACCCATTATGTATTTATTATTTCGTATGTTCTGCAAACTCCTATTCAAGGCTTCAACTCCTCTTTTGTGCGCCATCGTTATTTCATCCCATACTATTAGTTTAGTATTTTTATTAGTATTTTATATGTGCGTACAGGGTTAAAAGGAACTACCCAACGGTTATCTAGATCCACACCATGAATATTAACGGTAAAACCGCCTTCGCTAGGGGATCGTCTCCGATACTGTGGATAGCCATCATCACCTGTTTGTGTTTCCCTCAATAGAGGTCGGGGATATCTTTTAGTGCAGCTCTTGTTCTTCATACAAGGAGATTTATGATTAAAGCTTCCACAAGGGCCATGAATCATTGAGGCGGCGGCCTGCCCGCCGGTTGAACGCGTCCCAGAGGGTCATGGCCACCCGGCTGGTCCGGGGATACCGCACGGTCTCCGGTGAGGCGGCGAGCCTCCTTGCCGGATTGCCGCCATGGGATCTGGAGGCAAAAGTCCTCGCGCATATTTGGGAGTGGCGCGAGGAGGCGAAACGCCGGGGCTTGACTCCGATGCCGCGAGAAATCGCGGCACAGCGGACAGAGCTCCGACGGGATCTCATGGCAGCATGGAGAGTGCGATTGTCGCAACCCAGTGCTGGGCACGCCACTATTGCGGCGATAAGTCCCCTCTTTGAGGAGTGGCTGGAGAGGCGCCACGGCGTCCTCACCTTCCGCCTGACGCAGGTCCTCACCGGACACGGCTGTTTCGGGAGGTACCTGTTTCGGATAAGGCGGGAGGAAACGCCCGGGTGTCATCACTGCGTGGATCGCCCGGAGGACACGGTGGAGCATACGGTGGAGGTATGCCCGGCTTGGGCAGAGCACCGCCGTGTCCTGGTGGAGGCGATCGGTGGCGGGGATCTCTCGCGTCCGGCCCTGGTCCAGGCCATGGTACGGAGCGAGAGGGCATGGGAGGCCGTCACCTCCTTCTGCGAAGCAGTAATGCTCGCGAAGGAGGAGGCGGAGCGCGTGAGGGAAAGGCAAATTTCGCGCCCTCACGCCCCTAGCCGCCGCAGGAGGAGACGCCCCGGGCGTCGGGAATCGATCGCGGATTCCCGGCCACCGTAGGCGCGGGCTTGCGGACGGTGAGCAATGGGTAGCTCGCCGTCCGGTAAGGACCAAGCCCGGGTCGACGGCGCGTTGTGTTCCACGCGCGCCTCAAAGAGATGTCAGCGAGTGAAGGGGTCCGATGAGACCATTGCCTGCCGGGGTTGCGGGAAAGTCCGAAAGGGATACCGTGGCCCCCTGGCATTGCACAGGCAAGAGAAGGAACACGGGTGGGTTTTAGTCAGTAAGAGTCTGACACGCCCTCCCGCTCCACCCAGAGCGGGAGGAGTCATTTGATGATTTCCCACCCAAAAAAAAAAAAAAAAAAAGGGCCATGAATCATGTTCGACTTTACTATTTCGTAAAGTTTTTGGTCAAGTGCAGGGTCAGGTATTTCAGCGCAGATTACTTTGTCGATAGAGTCTGGCTTTATGCTACTTTTCAGCCATAGAAGAATGTGGACATGTGGAAGACCACGTTTTTGCCACTCAACCGAATACATGTAGCAACGAATTTCTCCAAATATTTGTCCTTTAATCAATAAATTAATCAGTTTTTTAACTTTTATATGAAACACTCGAGCAATTATATCGTGACGATCACAAGACTTTTGTCCAGGAAGTAAAACTTTGGTAATGTCGTCCCAGCGAGGGTTGCATGTAAACGTCACAAAGAGATCAGGGCGACCGTAGTTGCGTACATATGTCATCGCATCCTGGGTACGCTCGTGCATGTACCTCGGACCACCAGTGAAAGAGGACGGTAGTACTACCATTTGCCCCAATTGATTGGCATCAGCATCTTGTCGTCTAACTGCATCCTTAAGATGTACGTAATTATCTGCACGTAACTTTGCCTGATTATGTCGTATTGAGTCTCTCAGTTTCTATTTTAGCGTATTGATGTACTAAATACTGACTAAAAAGAGCGATAAAACGCGGGAGAATGTTATCTTCACCGTCTCTTATCATTATACGGAAGGAATAGAAACTGGCTGCCGAAACCATTTTTTTAGAGGCAATTTAGTTTTGGGATCATGTTGAGGCAAGTTGACAGAATAACCATCATCGCCATAAAAAAATATTATGGGATATTGCAAGGCATCGTATGACCGATGCAGTTCACTTATCCGACGTAAAGAAGTACTACGGCTTTCCAATATAATGTCCCGTTTCTCAAATTGCTGATCAACCATCACCAAAGCAACTTCGTTGGTCGTTGGGGCGTTAAAACGTCCTCTATGACCTTCAAGTGGTTTCTTGTCGGCATGAATGACTACTTTAAACGATTCACAGGTGGGGGGAATTTTATCAATGGTGCTTTTGAGGTCTTTAATGTAAGGGTTAACATCATGAAGCATTTTTTGTAACTGTTTAACCAAACTTGGTTTCAATCCTTGATAATTTGAGCACCTTAGACTTACTTCTCTATCGTCTTCTCCAACGAAATAAATCTGCAAGAATTTAGCTTTCTCACCTGGTTCCGGTAAAATGCTTCCAACCAAATGATAGACCTGACCCTGTACTTTAAATTTTGGCATAAAGCCATCCTCCACCACCTGTTTTGCACCAAAAGATGTCATCTGGAAACAATTGTTGTATTTACGAATATTACTCATAAAATGCTTATGGTCAGGGTGCAGATCCATTACCAAACTGTATAGAGGATCAGGAAGACTATGTAATGCTTCGAGTTGCACCTTTCCACTGCCACAACACATTCCAAGAGTCTCGTCCTTCCATTTGAGTGCATTGCAACACTGACACTTATTATTCATATTGCCTATACTCACCATAGAATCGTTGTCGTAAGCCATTCCTGGATTGTAAGACATACCTGAAAGGTACTTTGAAATCCAGGGACTTGCAGTTGCCTTCGTGTTGTATTGTGACAGAGCCGCTCTATGTACTTCAGGATGTGCCTGCTGGTAATTAGCAGCAGCTCGCCTGTGCACTTCAGGATGTGCCTGCTGATAATTAGCAGCATCTTGCCTGTGCACTTCTGAGTTTTTTTTTATATATTTGGATGCCGCTTTCCGATAAGGTGTACGGTTACTTTTTGAATACTTTTTTTGGGCCTGTTTTAGTTGATTTTTTCTCGTTGCTGCTGTATATCTAGCTCTACGCTTCTTATTTTTCTTTTGAGGTATCGAGCAAGTCGACTGATAAATATATACATCAACTGGCTGTTTGGAAGCAAAGTCGGTAGAAAGATCTGAATCAGTTGATGACACAGATATTTTATCGACTACTTCAATACGTCTGGAAGTAATTTTCTTAGCCTTTACAGAGATTGGATTGAGCTTAGAATTTATTTCAACTTCAGAAAATTGTTCCTCATCTGAAACATAAGCTTCAAAATGGCCACCAGATAGATCGCCTGAAAAGCGAAGGCGCTTAACTGGACAACCTTCAGCACCAACCTTTACATATAACTTGCAATTGCGGTAAACCTCAAAAATAAAATTATATATTCTGCCTGCTGCTGTCAACTCGCATAATGTGCCGTAAGTTGAAGACAGAATCATATCAGCATAGTATTCGTCTGATGTAGTGTAGTTATCACCACATCCATTTTCAGAAAGACCAGAAAACTCATCCCAGTTTTGCTTTACGTGATCAACAATTTGTTCACGTATTTCGAATGCCATTTCTTCATTTCCGTGCATCAAAAAAGAAAGAGACCTAAAAAGGCAAGCTCCGTCCCCTATGATCGGTACGACAAACTTTAGTACCATCTGCCCATCAATATTTATAATTTCAACAACCATATTTACAACCAATTTCCTTAGTCTTAAATAAAGTAAAAAAATAAATTAAAATCTAAAAATAATATTCTTCAAATTTAAAATTTAGAAACAAAGACTAAAAAAATAAACTAATGAAAAAAATCTAAAAATAATATCCTTCAAATTTAATATCTATAAACAAAGACTATTCAATATTACACCTCCCTAAAAAAAAACTATCCTATTAATAAAATATTATAATTGATACAAAAAGCAGATCTTGATAATTAGTAAATAAATTGCTACCACTTTCTCTGATAAGATTACTTAACCGGATGAAAATCGTACCGTAGGTACGAAGCACTGGGGTACTTATACAATGCGCGGTAACGAAACCATAGCGACTTCTATTTTTTCCACTACCGCCATCTATCGAGCTTCCGAGCAACTTTCTTTCTGTCTGTTGGTCTGAAAGTATGACGCAAAAACTACCGGATCGATTTTGTTCAAATTTTGCATAGATGTTCCCTATAAGTGTGGTCAGTCTGTAGGGTACTTATTATCACGCTATTTGCTATGAGTGATGAGCAGAATTGCATTCTGTTCGTATCCTAACTATCCTAATCTATTTATATCTATATTGATTCGCCCGGAGAAGGGGGTGGAGGGGGTTATCCGGGAGAGGGGCCCGTGGCTAAATAAAAAGAGCCGCACTGGTCGATCGATCAGGTTAAGCTACGCTTGACGCGGTTGGTCTATGGATGGGTGACCATCTTTAGATACAGAGACCCGTCCGTGCCTCGGAAAGTATGTTAAGCTGTTGGTCCCGGCTGTCATTCGTGGATCTTTGACAGTCGTTACGGGAAGTCAGAAGCCCGAAAGTCTGACAACCATTTTTACCAAGGGGTATCGTATTACCTAATAACTGCTGCGTTGTGGAGGTCAGATAGGCAGTCGCTCCATGTAAAATACTGTAATGTTAGAAACAGTACACGTGTACTTATAAATATTATTTTACTTGAATACAACATTTTGCGAATGAACAACTTCAATACAAAACTTCATACCCCTTTCAGACCCTTGTGGGTTGAAATTTAAAAAAAAAACCACCGTTAAACCGTTTCCAACCATAAGCCGAAATATTAGTGATTTTAAATTAAAAAATAAAGAACTTTAATTAAAAACAAAATTTCATCCCCCTTTTCACCCCCTTAAGGGTTGAAATTCTAACAACACCGTTGCGTTAGATAGTAGTGATTTTTCTTCTAAAATGAAGGATTTTCAACTTTATCCCCCGTTTTAACCCTTCGGGGGTAGAATTATCAAAAACGTTGAGATACGTATTGATTAATTTTCAATCGTCAGTCTAAAATCAAAATTTGAAGATCCTAACTTCAAAACTGACGGACTTTCATACAAACTTCCATCCCCTATTTTTCCCCTTTAGGGGTGGAATTCCCAAAAATCCATTCTTAGTGGATACTTACTCTTCACAAAGAACACACCCTCCAAGTTTCATGTCTCTAGGACCAGCGGTTTGGGCTGTGTGTTGATATATCAACAACATCATCTCTCGCGGGGCGGCTAAGCTCGGCCGCTTATGCTGTTAGAAAGATAAGACAGTTAACAGATGTAGAAACCGCGCGTTTGGTCTATTTTAGTTACTTCCACAGTATTATGTCGTATGGCATTTTACTATGGGGTCGGGCTGCTGACATTGAATTCATTTTTATTTTACAAAAGAGAGCTGTCAGAGCCATTTATAATCTAAGTCGTCGCGAATCTCTCAGGGAACTATTTAAAAAGATTAATATTATGACGGTACCTTGCCAATTCATTTATGAAAATATTATGTATGTGAGAAAAAATCTACATCTTTTTAATAAAATAAGTGATAGACATAATTTTAATACTAGAAATAAAGATAAAATAGATCAACCATTTTTCAGACTATCTAAAGTAAATACATCTTTTATGGGGTACTGTGTTAAATGTTACAACAGAATACCTTGTGATATATTAGAATTAAATGAAAGAAAATTTAAAACGCATATAAAAAGTACACTTTGTAAACAAGCATAATACAAATTAGAGGATTATATCCAAGATAAAAATGCTTGGAAACATGCTGGTCCTGCTCCATAGGACAATTTAGAATCTAGACAAAATCAAACTGGTTGCCAATTTAATTGTATAATATTATTTTTTTAAACATTAATTTTATATTCTGTGATTACTTGAACTCACACACTGACTTATTATTAGTAGTACGTGTTAAAATGTTAAGAATATCGTATAATTTTACAATGTTTGTAAATATGTGAGCACCATGCATCTATCACATAATTAATTTATGTCATTCCTTCATTTATCATTCTTTTTACCTATCGTGGTATAGTAATCTTATTCTAGGTGCATCGTCTTCACATATAATTATATAATTAATGTATACAGAATATTGTGAAAATATTTTAAAAGAGTAACGGTGGAGTTTCTTGCCCATTCTTCTCCATACGAAAACGACCTTTTGGAATGGGCGACTAGAATCAATTATTATATTTTTTTTTTTCTGTAAATGTTGACGTTCATAAGTGCCTTTTTTGTGCCTAAATGAAATAAATTATTTGACTTTGACTTTGACTTTGACAACAGTCAGTCAGTTTCTCCTTTTATACATATATATAGATAGATTGCCTACCTACTACTTACTTTTGCAAAATGCGGACCTCTAAGTCCAGATTATACCTAAAAGTATGATTCCTAACAACGCTGCCTATAATAGAGAGCTACCATTTACCGGGCCATATGTCTTTCATTGACTTGAATGTGCCCTGGCGGCTGTGAGTAGCTGAATGGTGCTGATCCATGCGTCATGTTCGTGAACGGGCGCCGTCAGTTGGGACTGGTCATCTCTTAGCTGCCATGGCTTATTTTAAGTTTTGAATGTTTTTTTTTTTATTTTTTTTATTAAGGACGCTTTTACGAACGTGCACGTCTTTTTACATTGTTCTCACATGCATAATTGCAAAATGAATGATGTAACCAATATTTGTTATCAAATTATTGATTTAAAAGAGTGTCCGTGAAGTTTCTTACCCGTTCTTCTCCATAAGTACATATTACTCTTTGGAATGGGCAACTAGCTTCATATTTTTGATTGATTGACCCCTTGACAATTCAAAAGTGCCTGTAAATGGTTTAATTGAAATAAATGCTTTGAGTTTGAGCTGCAAGCGGCAGTGCTGCTGTGTCACTATTGGTCCCCATACATTTTCTATAGGTTTAAATGAGATTACATTCCCAACACGGCAGCAATGCTACGCGACATTGCAACCTATAGTAAATATATGGGCCGCATTACGGCGTGTAGCGTTGTTCGGAATCATTCCTCAACGCCCTATAGTTATCATAGGGAAATATTTAATTATTTATTTATTAGGCACTTCAACGACTTACTCACTAAAACATACATAAACAAAAATCACTTAAAGTTTTAGGTATTGTGAATACATCACTTAAAGAAGTGCACAGCACTAGCATAGAACGTAATGACTATAGGACGTATATGATACCGTTAGTTGAATTGGTTACAAGTTACATAATAAAGCGATAATGAGCTATGTTCACAAATACAAACGATAGGAAGCATTTAATTAACAAAACAATTTAACAAAATACAAAACAAAATAAGATAAAACTGAAATACAAGTAGTAGTAGTAAGTAGTTTTATCCAACAAAACCTGGACCATACTCCGCCTAAGCCTTTAGGCATACAAAAGTTCGTAAATAAAGCATAATCTTATTAAAGCAAAGTTAACGAAGAATAATTATCTTAACTACCTTGTTGCGAAGTTCATACCAAACTTAACGCGATGTATAACATTAACTATGGTGTTCTTAACACCATCAATAAGAAATTTTGTAAGCAAGGCGGCGGATTTGCCTCCCCACAAAGCTAATAAATTCTCCAAGTTTCTACTAGAATAGGATATTGGGAAATTTGCAGTTTTAAGATGTATTATCACGAACAGTGCAAAGGATTTATGCAAAACATTTTCTGAAATAAAACAAAGATTTTTTTCTCTTTTGTTTCTTTTTTCCCAAATATTTTGTGAAACTATTTTTCCATAATTGAGTACCCAAGATGATTGATAAGCGCTCCAAGAATGTAGTAGGATACAGGAAAATAATCCATATATTGCTTTTTGTCGAAATAATCTAATATTAAAACTAGAAGAAATAGGGATATATGAACGATCTATGTATAGTATGTGCATGTACATGTACGTATGAGCTTTTAGTAGAAGGGGTTCGTGCCCAGGGCCGGATTTCGTACAGACATTGTGATGGATGATGTTTACATCCACGATTTGGTTTGGGGACTTCTGGCTGATCGCTCAATTTGCTGCCTAATTATGCTTTACGCCTCGTCCATAAGCTCCAGACGTAGGTAAAGAGTTACTTAACGACTTTCCCTTTGTCCCTGATTTATGTTATGAAGTCCTGTCGTACAACTTGGAAACCATAAACTGACATGATCCTGTCTGGAAAGTATTGAAATCAAAGTTCTATTCTGCGGCTTGTGCAGCTGAGCATCGGCAAATTTTAATTATTCCTTTGTTTTCATACTAGGGTCGTTAAAGAAACATGGCATATTAAACCAAACTACAGTATACCTACCTTACACCTCGCAGAAAAATGGTGGTAGCGAAAGGATAATCGGACACTTATCGAACGTGCCAGATGCTGAATTAAAGCTAACTGGGCTAAAGCAGTGGCAACCACCTTAATATGAAATCGAAGGATTAATTAAATTTCGCCGCAGTCTTAATTTACAATTTGTAACTATTGTTTACCGATAAATGATAATAGTTCCGTAATTTAAACCGTATTTTACTTACCTACTTTTATTACTTGCTGACGCTACTATATTGCTTCGGGCTACAAGCTATTTTCGCCTTAAGGAAATGATAAATGGGTTGATCCAAACTCGAGTAGGGCGTGACCACAACAAATCATTATATTGTATAATAAAAGGAGCCCCACATACGTCTGTCTGTCCGTTTTCTGTTTCATGAAAATATATTGTCAGCCTATGAAAGCAAATATATGTAAGTTTGGGTAAGCTGGAAACAAGTTGAAAGGAAGAAACTTCACTGTAATGCCCGCTCCGTGGGTACAATAGGTACCTAGCTGAACGGTTGCTTTCCTACCGGTCGTATTCACATGTGCTGAAAAAATAAATAAAACCAGCTGGTTCTATAAAAAGTCTAAAGACAGATTTACTTGTAGGTAGGTAAGCAACCCGAGCTTAGCTAAGCTGTGAAGATTTCATATTTGCGAAACGTAAGAGAAGTTTTAATCTTTATCAGAATTTAAGACTTTATTGTAAATTAGACATGAGGGATTTAATATCGACTAGCGGCCGGCCCCAGCTTCGCCCGTCTTTTACGATTTGACAAAACAAAACATAGAGATTTCTATACTATTTATGTAAATTTAATATTAATGCAGTACGAGATAAACGTTTCGGAATACATTCTCAAAATAATGGTGAAAACTGCATCAACATTTATTGCATACTTTAGAATAACAACATAGTCACACAGACAGACAAGAAAAGCGACTTAAATTTAAAATATGTATAGATATAGAAGTAAGAAATGAATGACAAAATAGGTACATCCTAATGACAGGATCCCGTCATTATTTTATCATTTATTTTCGTTCGAACGAAAGATAGATTAACATAGCATCTTTAGCATAATCATTTTTTGCCTGAATGCCTCCCCATGTTTTAATATATGAAGCCATAATTAAAGAAGCCCGAAAGTCTTACCAAGGGGTATAGATAGTGCAATCCACGACGACGCGCCCCACTCCGCTCCGCTCCGTACTAAAGTATACAGTACAGTAATCGCGGAGTGGGGCGCGTCGTCGTGGATTGCACTGTCTGTATCGTATTACCCAGTTACTGGGTTGTGGAGATCAGATAGTCAATCATCATCTGCCTAGCCTTTTCCCAACTACGTTGGGGTCAGCTTCCAGTCTAACCGGATGCAGCTGAATACCAGTATTTTATATGGAGCGACTGCCTATCTGACCTCCACAACCCAGTAATTGGGTGATACGATACCCCTTGGTAAGACTGGTTGTCAGACTTTCGGGCTTCTGACGACCCTTAACGACTGTCAAAGATCCACGAATGACAGCCGGGACCAACGGCTTAACGTGCTTTCCGAGGCACGGAGGAGTCTCGGTACGTAAAGATGGTCACCCATCCACAGACCAACCCCGGCAAGCGTAGCTTAACCTGACGGATCAACCCATGCGGCAGTTATTACTTTGCCACGAGCTCAAGATAGTCAATCGCTCCATGTAAAATACTGGTATTCAGCTGCATCTGGTTAGACTAGAAGCCGACCCCAATATAGTTGGGATATGGCTAGGCAGATTGATCGATTGATTAATATTAATCAGCCGGACTAAACTTAGATTGTTATCATAGCCACCGACAGGAACAATATATTGAAGATTTGAAGAGGAATATTAACCATAAGTGGCTACATCGTGTTTTTTAAACAGAATATGTTAGTACCTACGCTACTAGAATTAAATGGGTAGGTTAAAAGTATCCTTGGTAGGTGTTTGCTGAAAGTAGGTAGGTATGTTAGGATTCGGTTCATAAAGCTTTTATCTCGAACATAAAAACTTTGGTCACCGCGTAATTTATGCAACAAAATCCGTCGTGTAAAAGCGTCGAATTTTCGTATTAACTTTACGCATATTCAGGGTGAAAACATTTTTGTTGTTATGTGGCGCCCCGGAGTCGATCGAGCTCAATGTTTATTTACACAAGAAAAACATCCAATAACACTTGACATCCAATAACACTGCCTGACCCGGGAATCGAACCCAGGACCTCGTGAAAAATCTCCAAAAATAATTGGGAGTAGGAATTACAATGATTAATGATACCTACCCTTATCGGCACGAAGCAGAGCACTGACACATGATGTTTCTGAGCGAGCTTATTACTTTCACCGATAAAGTTAATTAAGATATTAACGACAAACTTCCGTCCGATTCTAAAATCTGTTGACGACATAAGCCGAAATATTAAAAATAAACTTTGAGTAATTAGGTAGTTCGATAAGACTTACTTATCTAAATTAGCACATTTCGGTCCAAATCCAAAATTCGGCAATTTATTGAAAATTCATCGAAGGTCGAAACTAGACAAAGTGTGGAACTTCACTTGGAGACTGTCTTGTCTGTGGTTTGGCATTATCTCATCGACCATTTTGGATGGTTTCCGCGGTATAGCGTCACATGGTTTCACGGTTTACGAATTCACGGCTTTATAAAGCCGTCGGAATTTACTTAACGGCGCTGGATAGCCTTTAGCAGAAGTGGCCATCGTAGTGGTTCAACAGCTTCAATATCATCCGGATTGTGCCGACAGCAGTTCTTATAGCAGTCTGCATTTCGTCCATCACCATCTCTGTCCTGATATATTACTTTCTTCTATGATCCCTGTCATCAGAAGACAACCGCCTCGCAACCATCGATGCAACGCTCAGTTTCTCTATGTAGTCTGTGCAACACTGCTAGAGTGACAGTAATCAACCAATGTCACTCTTATTCGACCTCTTCTGTGTTTCCAGTAACTTCGTACCAAAACTAGACGGCGCCACTTGCTGCGCTGTCGTTCTTATTAACAACCACTATTGTGGCTTAATAAGGATGGTCTGTGGTAACGAGCGGTACGTCTAACTACTTATAATTATTATTTTCGGAAATATGTATATTCTTTAACATCCCCTTAGCACTAAGAATCACGACCCATCTAGTATTTTTGTCAATGTCTAGGTCCTAGGTCATTCTTGTGACTTCTTGAATAATACTATATGAGATTATAGATAGGTAAAAAGTTTAATTTCGAAACGAATATTCTTAAATTGTAGCTTGAAATATTATTTTCTCAAACATGCTTGCAAATTCAAGCAATAGTTTGGCAACACTCTTCGAGATAAATCGAATCGCAGTTCTGACCGAATACATGCGAGCGCCCGGGGGGCAATGTTTGTATGAAAATCCATATCTGTCATGTTTAGCGGCCAAATAACTTAATATGAAAACTTATATTCTGTCGTGTTATTTGAAAATGAAATTAATTTTTTCACATCACTTTGTTGAGGCTCGCTGCACCTTTTCCGATGGTTTCGATGCGGGAAGGTTTAACCATGACGAAGTTAGATTTGTGGGTGCATATTAGCACATATTATTGTTTAAATTAGCTCGTGGCTAAGTAATAACTGCCGCACGGATCGATCCATCAGGTTAAGCTACGCTTGCCGGGCTTGGTCTGTGGATGAGTGACCATCTTTACATACCGAGACTCCTCTCCGTGCCTCAGAAAACACGTTAAGCTGTTGGTCCCGGCTGTCATTCGTGGATTTTTGACAGTCGTTACGGGTCGTCAGAAACCCTAAAGTCTAACAACCAACTTTACCAGGGGGTATCGAATTACCCAGTTACTGGGTTGTGGAGGTCAGATAGACAGTCGCTCCATGTAAAATACTAGTATTCAGCTGCGTCCGGTTAGACTGGAAGCCGACCTCAATATAGTTGGGAAAATTCTAGGCAGATTGATTGATTGTATAAATTAGCTGACACTTGGCGTGGTGTCAGATCTTCGCGTTCGTCATGACTTAAGCCTTCTCTTGCAAGAAAAAGACCTCACTATGTAAATTAATTTCCATCGTTAGGTAATTTTTTCACATAGGAAGGAAGGGTCCAATTATTCGAATGCTCTGAATAAGTCATTATCAAATCCTTTTATTAGAGGTGGGCGTAGCTCAAGTAAGGTTTTATGCAATAAGCAACCCTACGTTGTACAAGCTGTTACAAAAATAGCATTCGAACAGTCTGACAATTTGTGTTTTAAAATAACACAGGAAATCGGTTTTTTGTTCGATGAAAAAAATTCACTGGCCTGCAAAAATAAGTCGTACACTTTTAAAATTGATATTTTTTCTAAACTATAGAAGTTAGAGAGATTAAAATAAAAAACGTTTTATAGCTATTTTTATCAGCTTTCTTTGAAACTATAGTAAATTATACATTAGTAAAAAAATTAAATCTAAAAAAAGTTAAAACAATAAAAATAGCCATTTTTAGCTTAGTGTTATAATACTCAAATAACATTTACAAATATGTTTTACATGTCATTTATTTTTTAATAACTGGTATTGCCTCCTCGGGCTCTGCTTACAGCTTCGATTCGATTTGTTTTGAACACGAGGTTTCGAAGCCGATGTTGGGGAATATTCTCCCATTCTTCTATCAGGGCCTGTTTTAGTGCCCTGAGGGTGGTAGGTGGTGGTCTGTGGCTACTGACTAGCCTCCCTAGCTCATCCCAGGCGTGCTCAATCGGGTTGAGATCAGGACTTCTTGATGGCCAAGCCATCACGTTGATACCAACCTCCTGAATATACTCTTGCACGGCCCGAGCCGCGCGTGGCCGGGCATTGTGATGCATCAGCATCGATCCATCACCCATATTTATTAAATATGGCCCTGCATATTATAGTCATTGAGAATCTCCTGGGCATATCTTTCCCCAGTCAGAGTGACATTTTCTATGGCTTCTAACTCTGTGCGACCTTCTGAAGATATGCCAGCCCATACATGTACACTGCCTCCACCGTACTGGACTCTTTCTGAGAAGCAGGCTTAAAAGTATCGCTCACCAGGTCACCTGTAGACACTTCGCCTTCCATCAGAAGTGTAAAGTGAGAATTGAGACTCATCTGTAAACAAAATTCTTGACCATTCTTCTTGATCCCACTGTATGTGTTCACGGGCTTAACGCGTCTCGCTACTCGATGCTCTCTCTCGAGTTTGGGGCCACTCGCTGGTCTTCGGGGTTTCAGGTTTGCTTCAGCCAGTCTTCTTCTCACTGTACTGTCACTAATGTAGTCCCTTCGGGTCTGAAGAAGCTGTTGCTGGACTTCAACTGCATTTAGGTGGCGATTTCTCAACACAGTGGAAACAATATAACGGTCTTCTCGGGTACTAGTACACCTGGGTCTACCATCACCAGATCTCCTCAAATGATTTCCAGTCTCTTCGTACCTTCGCTTCACCTTCTGGACCGTTCGTAACGTCACAGTACGACGCATACTGATGCCTAGTTCCAGAAAAGTCATGATCCTAGCACATTCTTCAGGTGAAAGATGATAAATAGGTTATGTCTAACTTAGCTTTTGTAACAAGACTCATTGATCAAGAAAAAATTTGAAACCAAAAATAGGAAAGGATAATTTTTGATTTTAAAGTCTTTTTCAGCCATTTCTTAAAAGAAGGTTACCGACTATGAAGTTTTTATGTACAAAATTAAACTCTTTTTCGAGTCCGTTTTGTTTCGAAAGTATATCTTGTGTACTTAAAAAGTTATTGCAAATTTTAAGTGTGTTATTTAGTTTTGCAGGCCAGTGTAGTAGAAAGCTAGCCATCGCCAATAGTAGGTAATTAGGTATACGCGTCTTTATAAGATATTGTGTTGAAGTAATAATAATCATACGAAACACAATTTAAGCATTTAGAAATACCCTCTATCATTGTTGCGTAACCCCCTCCTTCACACACTCCCGCACACACAAAATAAAAGAAGAAGAAAAAAAAAAGAAAAAGAGTAACGGCCCTCCGACGTCACAGTACCTACTAATCGAAAAGCTACTTTGCTAACCCATTTTTTTTTACAAACTCGATAATTTTTTTTAGCAACTTTAGCGATAATTTAATAACACTACTAGGATTTATTGCGACGGAAATTATTTATAAAATAAAAGAAGCATGATCATGTATTGCCTTTTTATACATTACCGATATCACATGATAGCAGCGAATTTCCTCATTCTGCATTAACTTCAATGCCTATATAAATTAATAATTATTACCTACTCAAGATAAGTAGAAACACGAACTTAAAAAAATGAAGGCATTTAAGGAAAATCCCGACTATGATAGAGTCAGATTTGCATGAAAGGGTTCCGCTTATCACGAAAGACCTTATACTGATGATAACTGCAAAACCAATAACTCAAAGCCAACTTAATTAAAGGCAACATGTTTCTAATCAGAACAACCACCTTCCGGTCGTTTGAAAGTCAGTATTTTTTTTTAAGGATATTACAACACAAAAAGTGGTACAATGCATTTTGAAGAGGTTTGTAGAGGTGACGATATTCAATTTTATTCTGCGGGGTTTCACCCGTATAAGTCTCGATCCCGTGGGAATATCGAGATTAAAGGTATCGAATAAACGACTAGTTTTTTTTTTGTATTTTGGATCTCTCCAAAGCCTTCGATGTCGTTTCGTATGAAGTGCTTTGGAGAAAGATGGAGGACAGGGGTATACCGGCGGAATTATTGAAAATATTTCAATACTGGTACTCGAATCAGACTAATTGTGTTAGGTGGTCCAATTGCCTCTTAAAGTCATACAGGTTGGAGTGCGGAGTGAGACAGGGGGGGTTGTCCTCGCCAAAGCTGTTCAACCTGTATGTAAATGACCTCATAGTCGAGCTCAGCGGCATGCGTGTCGGTTGCCGAGTGGGGTGTGTTTGTGTGAACAACATCAGCTACGCAGACGATATGGTGTTGCTGGGCCCGACTATGAGGTCAATCAGGGAGATGCTGAAGGTTTGTGAAAAGTACGCCGCATCACATGGTCTCATATAGTATAATATAATGTAAAGAAAACCGAGTTCATGGTCTTCAGGGCCGTCGGCAAGTGCCCAGACACCATTCCATCAATAACTTTGAACGGCGCTAATATAAAACAGGTGACCAAGTTGAAATATCTGGGCCATATACATACTTGTCGCCAACCTTAGAGACGATGATGACGTGGAGAGGGAGCGCAGGGCGTTGCGTTGGCTGTCCGCGGGAACATGTTGGCGCGCAGATTCTTTCGTTGTACGGATCAGGTCAAAATAACCTTGTTTAAAGCGAACTGTCAAGGCCTATACATATACACGGGAAGTCTGTGGTTCAATTGTTCGCGGGGGACGCTAAATTTCTTGCGCGTCCAATATAACAATGTCTTCAGGATGATGTTCAAACTCCCTCGTTTCTGTGGTGCCTCGGGGATGTTTGCCCAATCCCATACAGATGGTTTCCATGCTATCATCACGAAGAAGGTGGCATCGCTTGTGAGGAGGATTCGGGGGATAAGCAATAGCATGCTGAAAGTTGTGGCTGAGGACCCGAGAGTTCCTGTGCTGAGGCATCTCATGCGGAATCATTGTCCACATGGCATGCCTCTTAAGTACATGACTCATTAACTGTTTGTGCTAGTCTTAAATTTGTTACTAATCCTAGTGTTTAATTAGGGTTTACTAACAAAAATGGTTCCTATGTTGTCCCAAATAAAAAGATTATTTATTTATAATATTTTAGAGTTAGGATAGTTATACGAGTAGCACCATTTCTTCATTCACACCACACCATTCCACAAACTTAATTTCCATGGTTAAGGCCACCACTGCCGATTAACGAGAAGCGAGTAGAACTAGCAACTAAAAAGTAGTTGGCGAGCAACGAGCAGCGAGTGCGCGACGGCGACGACCGATTACTTGCTGGTATGCGTATATGTATCTTGCGCGAGTCTCCCAGCGAGTGTTCTGCCCTCCAACCGAGCGTCGCTGAGCGAGTACTCTCCTCTTTGATAGCTCTTGTCTGACTAACAATATCTACTGCATAAAATTGGAGTTAAAGCGGAATGTGCAACAGCTGGGTGGCAATTTTTTTTTTTTTCTTTGTCCTACTGATACGAAAATCTGGAACATCAGAACACGACGAACGTAGGCTATACAAGAAGATTTAATAAATCCTTTGTGCGTGATTTTTATGACTCATTAAATTAAAGATATTTAAAAAATATATACAAAATGGAAAACGCAATGCCTGATTAAATAGTCTTGTAATGTAGCTTTTACAAAAAAACAGCTGTAACATTATGAATAATATAGTTTGTGACCAAAAACCCGAACATTAAGTACGGGACCCAGAAAGCAGTAGGTAGTTAAGCTATCGGGATTCTCGCTGTGCAGAAATCTAGGTGTTCTAATTTATTATAATTGTGTACGTGACCTGCCAGACATTTTCCTTACAATACCCACGAACTATCTATGAACTGAAACACTGCGGATTTTTCGTTACGTCATCACTCATCAGCTCATAATTAAGCACTCAGTACATCGAAATCAAATAAATAGATGAGCATCTAATGAAAAATATCACTTGTGCATCTTCCTCGGTCACTCTAAGTTAAGTATCTGTTTTATCAAAGTTGTGAAGTAAGAAAACCAGTCAACATGAAATTCATGGCTTTCTTCATGGTGATTCTGGCGGCGTTGGTGATGCTGATCAGCACAGCTGAAGCTAACCCTAAAGTGAAGGCTGGGTCCGTTGCTGTAAGTGTTTTTTTTACAAAAAAAAAACTATTTTTGCCCTATGCTTTGGTCCTATCACGGGATTAATGCGCAAAGCGACGTAGCCCCCACCAGAGTCTGGCAACAACAGATAATTTGTCTCATTACTCGACGCTTGAGTGACTACATACATATTCTCAATTCCAACGAATATGTCCCCAAAGGTTTTTCTTGTATTTTTTATTGATGTAGACCGGTCTAGTGCAAGTTTGTCTGCTCCGACACTAAGTGTACCTATCTTTAACTAACTGGGTAACAAAGAAATTTATTCCAAAGCACCTGATGATATCTTTTCCTTTTACAGAAGAATGGTCTTCGCGCAGTCAATGCAGCGGGCACCGTCCACGACGCTTATAAGGCAGTCAAAGATAAGAAGCAAGGGTAACCCACGTGACCTGACTGCTTATCAACTTCAAGCTTGCTCTACTGATACTGTTCCATGTCGTGATCACTATCATTATGTATGTATATTATGCTGAAATATAATTGATCAATTGAACTAATTGTACTTTTGTCATTGAAGTACAGACACCAGCACATCAACCTACTACAATCTGTCAAATTTCTTTAATAGATTTTCAACTTTATCACTAAATCATAAGGTTCAAAGTTGATTGGGAAAATTTGACAGTTTCGGATAGGTTGACCTGCTGGCGTCTGTACCAAATTATTCCCATTTTTTTACGCATAATTAATAAAGGCTAATGGGTAGACGGGTAGGTACAACCTGTAGGCCGTAGGCCCGTGGGCTGGCACAGGAACGTGGAGATCGGCACAAGAAAAGAGAGGCCTATGCTTAGAAGTGGATGGAGTTGGGGTGTCGATGATGATGAATAGGCTTATCTCCAAACGGTTCCACTATTCATTCATGAATGCGTAAGTAATTGGTGAACTAATTTGATTACCACAAAAAATGATCTCCTAAAAATGTTTTTCTTAGTATTCGTGACTCTGGCTACGATGCTTAGTGTGAAAACTAATCCTAGAATAAAATTCGGGACTGTTGGTACGTACCAACTATAAAGTGACTTTTTTACCTTATTTGAGCTTTGCGAATTAAATTGTGTTCTAGGTCCCACACACTTTAATTCTCTAAGCGTATTTTACTCGATTGTTGTACGCAAAATTAGAAACTTTCATAATTTGAACTTCTAAAACCAGCTATCTAATTACGCAACACATTTTCGTAAACGATTACGACAAAATTAGTTTCATTTTGACAGTTTAACAACATTCATTGCGTTATTTACGTTGTGGAGCAGTTTTTTTTTCGAACTTAATGAAGCAATGGATTAGCAATTTGTTTCAAAACGATTCATATTCCGATTGATCGTGTATTGTGTAATAGGAGTACTGGGTCTTATTACTAAAAGGTACCTACGATACCTTTTTATCCTCATATTTTCAGTTAAAAATCATAGAATATAAATGCCTAAAAATCCACATCCAAATTATCTAAATATGCAAATGCACAAGCAAACATACGTTTGCATAAAATTCGGTCTCTACTGATATCAACTTCTTTAAACTGCCATCAAAAAGGTAGAAGTTATATGAACCCAACATAAAGCTTCACACATCGTATGGCATATTAGATAATAGATTTTCTTTCTATAGCTTTGTGCAGACTAGCGCGACGCGACAGCGCGGCGCGACACCGGTTATTGTAATACCGTGAAGCTTTCTTAGAAATTGTATTGTTCGAGTCACGTCGCATTGTTGTATCGCGCTAGTCTGCACGAGGCTTTATTCTTCTCTTGTAGAGATCAGTTAGGTCTGCAGTTATATCGTACGCTTCGTGTGTTGTAAAATGCGACAGTCATTATCGCACTATTTTCCTGTTTGAGGCGATATTATTAGAAGCTCGTGGCTAAGTAATAACAGCCGCACGGGTCGACCCATCAGGTTAAGCCACGCTTGCCGACGTCGGTCCGAGGATGGGTGACCATCTTTACATACCGAGATTCATGTGTGTCTTGGAAAGCACGTAAAGCCGTTAGTCTCTGCTGTCATTCGTAGATCTTTGACAGTCGTTACAGGTCGTCGTCTGACAACCAGTCTTACCAAGGGGTATCGTCTTACCCAGTGACTGGGTTGTGGAGGTAAGTTAGGATGTCGCTCCATAAAAAATACTGGTATTCAGCTGCATCCGGTTAAACTGGAAGTAGACCCCAACATAGGTCAGAAACGCTGACCACCGCAGCTTCGCCGGCCAGCCTCAGCCCCGGCGGCGAGTGTTACAACCACCTGCTCCTCAACCCGCGGGCTGCCTCACCCCTCCGCGCCTACGCGATTTTAAATTACACTCTAGGGGTAGGGTAGACCAGACTGCGTGGAGTCGGATTACAGCGTTTCGTTTCTGTCACTAAAACCTAATTTTTAGCAAATGTTTTAGGACTAAAAAAATATTATAAATGAACATTCGGAATAATACACATTATTTAACACAATACTTAGGACATATGACTTTAGGTCATGTAAAATTAGGAGATTCAATTATTATAGTACTCGATATAACGACAGAATACTTTTAGAACTAAAGTATAATTATGTTAAACAAAATTTCGGGATTTTGAATATTTTGGTTACTGAAGTTTATAGCAAACGTGTTATGGATAATGATTTTCGGAGAAACAATTTTAGGAGAAGAAAGGTAGTACCTGTCTGTACTCTTAACTTAAACCAGTATTCATAACACTCTTACTCAATTTTCAACTTTACCTTCAGTTTCACCTCACCGTGTTTATGTCGTGGCTTCCGCGACAGTTTCTCTGAAAACTTCAAGGAAATTGTTCTCCCGGAGTCGCGTCGCGGTTGCCTTCGCGAACAATTTTACCAAAGTTTTCATAGGTTTTTACAGATCGCTCTGAACTACCTAAATCACGTTTTAATTCTGTTACAGAGAAAAGTATTTGGCGTTCTTGGAGCGATTAGTACAGCCCATGATGTGCGGCAACCAATATATGTAACTTAAGGATGACACAACATTATTTAAACTCAGCATAAAAACTAATAAAAAATATTTTTGTATTGAAAACTTCGAAGTTTAGTTATCGTATTTCCAAAAATCTTACAATTTCAGTCATATCTCGTAGGTGGGTATTTTTTTCAAATTAACGCAACAATTAAATACAGATTCTTGCGTATAACTGACCGTGTCTAAATGAAAATAAAAAGTATGAGCACTGGAAAAATATTTTCTGACTAACTCCATTTACCTACTTTTTAGTTTATTCAGAATTAACTATCTACATAAGTAACAGCGTATACTTACCTAATTGATAAATAAAAATAATATACCTATATAGGTACATCAATATTATCTTTATACCTAATCGTATCCCTATTGAAGGTAATTTCGATTCTTCCAAATTAATATAATTCAGGAATCCGTCATCCCAAAATGGCGATAATCCGCACCTTCACAATTTCACGGAGACAGTTTAATTCGTGTTACGAAAGTAATAAAATGACGCAATAACTTTTTAATTCGTTTAGCGTTGGGATAATTAAATATATTGTCCCTTCCCAACTTTTTGAAAATAAATTTGTTAATTGGTTATCTGGGTCCCGTGTAGTAAAGTTATCCATACTTTTAGTAGGTAGTTATAAATTTGTTTTCGTATTGTACCATTGATTAAACTGTTAGATGAAACTATGAACAAAACCGGCACCGGCAACCGGAGTATTAATAGGTTGACTTAGTAACATACGTAGGTAGGTACGAGCAGCGACAAAAGTCGATTGACACTGCTAGTTTTACACACATCATCTAATATTGACACAAAGTTATTCGATTGATTGTACTTCAAAGATTTAAGATTCTTTTCTCAAACATGCTTGGAAATTCGAATATTATTTTGACAACCTTCTTCGAGATAAATCGAAATTGCTGTACTGGTCAAAAACAAGCGAGTACGCGGCCGGCAATGTTATTATGAAAATCCATAACTGTCGTGTCGGCCAAATAAATTACTATGACAACTCTATAGCGGTCGTGTTATTTAAAAATGGAACTATTTTTTTACTTCGACCCATGCATGACAACCAAGGAGTTAACTTATCAAAGATTTTATTTAAATTTCGAACTGGCTCAGCAAATCTAAGCTGTAAAGAAGAAACAAATGAACATAATGGCGCGTGAAATTTTTTTATTTGTTCGTCATTGATTCTGGAATTTACAGCACTTAGTTTGAATTTCCGCGCATTGTTTGAGAAAATACTATACAAGCCTTGGCTGCAACCAGGCATTGATGGACTTACGTATTTGTGCCTCGGCGAAACGATCGTTCATCAATGCCCTAATTGCTGGCCACGACAGTAATGTTTCTTACTTCTTTTCCGATTTTATTTAAATATTTAGCTTAGTAATTGTTCTTTTGTCGCTAATCGTTGGTACAAGCCAAAGGCGAGCCTATTGCCATTAACCGGGTACAAATACAGCCTTCTTTCGAAAACGTCCAGCAATAATGTTTGAAATCGAATTAAACTAAACTATTAATTATATTTCCAGAGCCTATTATGCGGCTCACGTTAAACAACAGGCCAACCCGAATATTTTATTTATCGTTTTAAATAGGCTCTGGAAATATAATTAATGAGCAAATCACAATGTTCGATTGGACTCATTCGAATTCTTTGAGTGGCGCGACCGCCAGCGGCAATGAAAAAGAGTTTATAAACAGAATTATTTTATGATATATTACCTATGCCAAACTGTAAATCCACTGTTATACTGGGTCTTACATACGAGCGGTACTTTGCCGACTAACAGAGGTAGCTGTAGCTGATGTCCGCGGCCCCCGCTGACGCTGATCTTCGACCTACAGGGTCGACTGCAGTCGCCGTCGCGTCTACGGCCCCGTTCACGGCCTCGGACAGCGCGACTTGTGTCAAGTGACTCGCGCGTGCGTCACCTGTTTTACAAGTAAATTATAAGTCCTGTCGCGGTAGCTCGTGGCATGCTCTAAACAACTTCTTTCATTTTTTTTCTCTACAATCGCTGTTGCAAGCAGTGGCGTAACTATACCATCTGGGGCCCGTGGCAAATTCTTTTGATGGGGCCCTATCAGTAAAAATCACAATTTAATTTCAATAAGATATTTATTATGAAAAATCTTTTTTTCGGGTTTCTGTTCCGCAAAAGTGTAGGTATAGAAAAAATTCAAATCCTCTAACATAGTGTTGCTAGCTCGCCCCAGCAGCAGCGCCACGAAAAAAGTGAAAAAAAAAAATGGGGAATTCCCCGATCGTCAATGCTCACCCGCGCTGCCAACGTACCGCGACAAAATAATTATGTAGAAACCAATGGATACATTCTAAAATTAATAGAGATGTGCAATTACCTACCGGTATTTTGATCGAAGGTTTTCTGACGGTCATAAGTACGTAAAATTACTCGTCACGGGTAACGTGTACATCTCTAAAAATAAATCAACATTTTTTTGTTTAGGTTGCAAAGACTACTATAGGTTGGTTGAAATGCTTAACGATTAACTTGAAATTGTATTATGTTCTTTAGTTGTCTCACTTTGGATTTTAAGCAGAACATATAAAAATATACTTTTCAAATAAAATAAAATACTCAGGTACAATGTAAAAATATATTTTTGAGCTCGCGGCCTCTTGGGCCGGGGCCCTCTTAGGTCGGGGGCCCGTGGCATTTTGCCAGCCCTGCCACCCTATTGTTACGCCACTGGTTGCAAGACACCTGTCGCTTGACCGTGTAACTTGTGGCCATGGAATAAGGTAGCGGTGGCAGCCGCCCAGTCCCAACGCCCATCTGGACCCTTCTCAAGAAAGGAACACACACACGCTTTTGTTGTACTGCGTTTCATTGAAAGAGAGCTAAAAAAATACGTATATAAATGAAAAACATTGCACACTTTAGTGTGTTGAGCTCTTGTGCAAACCAACCTGCTTATACAAATATGGTACACCTCTGTTTACAAACTTCAACAATTGGTATCGTTCTAAAATTGCTCTCTAAATATGTAGGTAAGCTTCGTGCCACGTACGGCATTGTTGATGTTGAATTCAAACAAAGCTTCAATTGATTGCAATCAGTGTACCTATTCCATTTATTTTGCAATGGAGGTATAGTCACAGGAAATTGCGAAGATGTTTTTTCCAATAGTGAACTACTTATGTAGTAGTAGGTACCTATAGGCAAATAGTGACAGTGAAAAAACCAACATCAAAGATTTTCGAGTTTGCGTCACCGACATGTCCGTACCGACATGCTGTAGTAGCAGTAAGTAAAGTTAAATTGACCACGTGAAGTGAAGAAGACTCGTAAAGTTTAATTTGTGTATACTTACTGTACATTTCATATATTTGTTTTTACTTTATTTTTTACACTTTCAACTCCACCAACTTTTCATAGAACACAACCGTCAAAAAATAATTTAAAAAAAATATGCTTGGATTTTAAAACCAACGCATTTACTATACATCAGATTTTATTTTCACGGTTTATAATGCTTTATTCGTAAAGAAAAACCTACGTTTAAAATGAGCCCTCCGCAAGGGTTCCCGGCATCCCATATACGACTAGGTGAACCCTCCAAGACGGCTCCTGACACTGAACGTGTCAGAAGGGTTTAGAAAAACTTATCCTCTGATAAGTTTTTCTAAACCCTTATACTTAGACTTATAGCCATATCAAAAACAACAGATTGAAGCAATAGCAGAGCTGCTAGAGTGATTTGCTATCATCTGGTTCGGAGGGGACTTTCAAACAGATGATAGCAATCCGCAATGTAAATTACATTTCAACGAATATATTTTTATCCATATAAAAATAGACATTCAAGTAGAATAATGTTTAAAAATATGCCTCTACATAATGACCAACTCGCAGCAATTTCGATATAAAGGTACTAAGAAGTGATTCGTTAAAAATCGTTAATTACACACATCGTAACACGTTCATTAATAGATAAAAAAAACATTAGTAAATGGACTGTAATTGTATTTTAACTACGAGAGATTGGCCCTTATACTTAAAATGTAATTATTGGGAGCAGGGTATTTTGAATATGTCAACCAAATTAACAAAGACGCCAGCTGAATGATACCCCAATCAGTACCTATAAAAGATTCGGCAAGCACCAATAAGACACAATTCGTGTGTCGCAATTCGAAGTGTAGATACACAAATACTTAAAAGTAAAATAAACTTTTCAAACATGTATTTCCTCAAAGTATTTTTCTTCGTGTTCGTTGCTCTGGCTGTGATGCTGAGCGTGGAAGCTGAACCTGAAGTTATACTCAGCACCATTGAAAAGGGCGGATCGGTGCTGGTATGTATCTGCTTCTACTGTACAATATTATATTATAGTATTTAACACGCCTTTCGTGTCGCGTCATATTCAACTTAAATATAGCACAGAAATCTCGATGTTTTGACATGCCGCCATTGTGCCCATGCGCAGCAGGGTGGGGCACTAGTAAATTATCCATACATTTAAGGAAATAATAACGAAGTCAAAACTGTACATGAGAATATTTTTGAAAAAAAGGAATTTATACGAGGTGTGGCAACGAGTCTGATGCCGAAAATATAGTTTTTCTATGTTTGAAATTTTGTCTGTTTGTCTGGATGATGTTCCAAGTTGACGCCAAAACGGCTGAATAGGACTATACGACTTTACTGGGTACTTTACGTTCCCGTGGTATATTTTCCCGCGGAATTTCGTTTGAAACCGCGGGTAAAAGCTAGTATTATTGCAAAATTGGTTAAATTGGACTGCACGTATAAATGGAGGATAAGACCAGGAAAAGATGTCAACTTGACAACAAGGATATTGTTTGGTAGTATTGAGTCCGCCTTTGCAGCAAACTCATAGAAATCCTTTTTCAGTTTTGTCCCCATTTATCCCTGCAGGTCAGTTCACCTCATCTTACCTAAGCATACCTATGTACATTAGGTAGATACCTACAAAACATAATTCTGTAACGGTGCGCACTGTCCTTTCATCCTGTCCGTTGATGGCTGTCGCAAAACAACACTTGTTTGGATTACTGGCTAGCAATCAGTCCTGCATTATTCGTGCTGGGCTTTCAGAATGCACTGCTTTCCTTTATTATGTTAAATGCACGAAGGGCTTTATTACCTTATACCTTCTCAATTGTACATATTTGCTACAGTAGTTTTAACAGCAGCTAATACTTTCTCAATATCTGTTAAATATTGACCAAAAAATCTGTTATATTCACAATTACGAATCATCAACATTTTAATATCTTTTTTTTTTTTTCAGAAAAATGCCGTTCTTGGAGCGGCTGACACAATCCATAATGTGTTCGAGCAAGTACACCACCCCGAACAACTGTTACAATTAGGTTAAATTGAAGAATACTACTACATCTCCTTGGAATGGGACGAAGTGTTGACAATATCCTAAAAGTCGTCAGGCTTGCCCACAAACTTCGATTTCGTGTTTCCAAAATGATATTTTTCGTGTTTGCGTTTTTGTATCTATAGGTAGATTTCCCAGAAGTCGTAGAACTCATAGCTATGTATGTGGCTATTTTTCAATTTATCCTCCATACAAATCCAAATACTATCATACCTAATATTAAGGCCAGGCACTCTAACGATAAATAATTTCCACGCAAGCTCCGCCCCGTGCACCCCGCCACTCTACTATGTGCTAAACGCTAATGCTCATCACATTCATCACTCATTGAAGATAATATTATATTATATTATGTTATTATATTATAATATATCGCACCTTTAAAGTAAAACCGTTACTAAACGAAATTATAAAATTTTACAGGAGAGCCAATATTAGAAAACAGTCACAATTTTTTGTCAATAAAATCTGAGTGCAGGGTTCTTTAAGACATTTAATGAGGTCTTAATAAAGATCTCTGTTTACATTATGACACGTGATTTACGAAAGTATTTTTTTTTCATTTACAGTATTATTTATGTTGATTTATATTATTATAGTAACACTTTACCATTAATAATTTGTTCATTATGGTATATTACTATGAAATTACAGTGCAATTGATGTTACTAAATAGAAAACTATTAAAATTTCATATTAAATACATTAATATTATTTAACATTTAAATTAAAAATCATAAAGTTGGCATTTGCTGTGGTGTTATAATATTACCAAATAAAAAAACATTCCAAATTAATAGTGTTTTATTATAATTTAAAGAGAGATCCATACAATCATTTGGCATAGTTATTTATCAATCAGTCTTGAGAAATTTGTACCTTTAAATAACAGCATGTACGTATCTTACTATATTAACTACTTGTTATGTATCTTATTACATTTAGAATCAGTTTGACGAGGAACAAACCAATTGAACAAATAGCATTTTTCTTAATTTAACAAAGTTACAATCACAGCATTATTTCCCTATCCACGAAAGCTACTCAGGGCTAATCAAAGTTATGTTGACTTGTAGGTATCACTTAATTAGAATAATGAGGCAAACCTATTGCCATATAAAATGTTATATAAAAAATAAATCTCGTAAAAAACTTAAAAATAATCTTATTGTTTTTCTAAATCAATAATCATCAATAATAAGTTGTCTTATTACAATAATATCTCGTTTTAGTTTTGCTAAAACAAGATGCTGTTGTAATATGACATGACCCAAATTATTTTCTTCAACTAGTTGTAGTGTACAGAAATACTATTTTGAGGAGTTGGGCTAAATAATACACGCCTAGATGGGGTTGCTGGTACATAATCAGGATCGCAATCTGCCTCATCAGGGGAAAAGTCCTTACCCGATTCAGACGCACTAGATGAAGATGATGAAGAAGAACTTGTTGATGATGAACTTGAAGATGATTTCGAGCTAGTTGAATTGGATCTTGCTCTACTGCTAGGACCTGGTCTGGTAAGGTCTTCTTCTGGAGTTAATTCTGGAAAACCAGTACCGCTCAAATATGGATTTGGTATTCCGTCATCAACTGGTTGAACATCAACTTCCATAGTATGACGAACGGACTGAGGTAGTGCTTGTTCTTGCAATAAAGAAGGAGATCTATAAGTATCGACAGTAATCGGATTTGCATCGCGTGAAAAATTATGATCCAGGTCGTCCATGGATATTAGTTTGGGGTTTTCAGTACTTAGGTACGGAATCTTTCTTAGATTCCATAGCCTCCAAAATGCGTGACAAACGTGGGTTCCGTAAATGCGCCATGACCTGAAGCAAGTGGTTTTATTATTATTATCGTATAATTATTATAATTGACATTTTAACTTAAATAAATTTAGTTACTTTAAGTACAACTTTTATTTATATTAGTAGTAAAGTGATACTAAAAGAAATGTGTAACGTTATTATTAACTGTTTCGTTATCTATGAAGTAAATTTTAATACTAGATGGAATTTAAACAAAATGTAATATTTTACTTCTAAAATTTTTATGCAAATTAACGTTGCGTAAAGAAATAAACTGTGACTAACATAAATATCCCACTATTGTAAATAAGGGTATGATTTAATTTACTCTTTACTTATTATAAAACTGTAACTAAACAAATGGTTACTCTTTATAGATAAACGTTATTGGAATAATACCTAAAAAAATAAAAGGCAAACTGTGACTATACAAACAGTAACATTTTATCAATGAAATTTTATTATGAATTGCGTAATTTCATAACACAAAAACTGTGTTTAAACAAATTGAAACACTTTTCCTATTAAAACAAATTAACAACTTATCTTTTCTGTGACATACAGCCGTGTTTATCCAAATAATGACACTGTTACTTTAAACTTCCGTCATCACTCTTCTACGAACATGTTCTTACTGATATAGACACAATATTGTATTTCGCGAGCCGATCACAACTCGGTTTAGTAACGCTTTAATTTACTGCTAGATGGCGTAAAATACAATATTTTACAAAAATGACAAGTTTATGTTGTAGTTTACGTATATTTTACACAGATGGCATTGATAACTCAATTCTTGAAATTTTTTGTTTAGTAACGGTTTTAAATATATAGGTGTACTATTGGTACACCTCTGCCAAACCCTTCGGGGATTACTGGCGTGATGATATGTGTGGTATAAAATCCTATAAGATAAAATATATATGGCGATCTGAAATATAATTATTAACAGAGTAGTATTCCTAATACACACCGTCTAACATCGCGTTTTTTTAGAGATAAAATATTGCAGATATTTTTTTAAATAGAATTATCCCCGTCGATGGCAACACATGAAAATGTCACTTTTCTTTTCGCGCGCATTCTGACATCGCAAGAAAAGCTCTCTCTCGTCAAAATATTAATTTAAAATAAGTTTATGATACTCTTTACTAACGTACTACTGCTAAATAACTATGCTATGTGATAGAAAGTGTATAAACTGCATCATTACGGGAAATCTGAGACGTACTAAGTCCATCGTTCGTGGAAATCAGAGACGGCCGCGGCGCTCATCAACGACACGAAGCACTCCAAGTCCTGACCAATATTGGAAGTACTTAGATTCTGAGACCTCCCACAACCTTAATGCGTGAGAGTGCCTTGCTTCAACTGACCACCTTGTACGTGATACTGATAGTGTCTTATATAATATGAGCACTATGGTGGACGGTAACACTGCTTATTGCATGTGTGCTGCAAACTTGTTAAAACATTATGTCTCCAGTCGACACGAGATGTCCTCAGCAACGTTACCTCCACGTTACTAGCTGGATGAGAAGCTGCCAGAGAGGCACGAAATGCCCCTAGCTTGTAGCTGTACATAGCTAGCTGGTATGCCCTTGCCACCATTACCCCTCCAGTCGACACGAGATGTCTTCAGCAACGTTATTTCCACGTTACTAGCTGGATGAGAAACTACCAACGCGGCACGTGATGCAATAATATGCGTAATGCTGGTATGTACTCGTCGTAAGAGGTAAGTCCCATTTCTATGATCTTGGGTAAGACATTGTAAAAAGTTGGTTCTATATGCTAAAGCATATAGAACCATAATAACATGGATTAAAATCCATGGGCATGTAGGCTGCGAGACAGCCTTACCTGACCTTGTACATCGTCCGTGTGTTATATATAAACTTGCATAAGCATTATACTCCCTATAGTCACAGTAATATTATCATACAGTATTCCAACTTCATACAAACGGACGAAGTGCGAGCTATGCCTACGTGCCTCGATCTTGGCATCCGTTAGACATGCAGACAGTCGCGACTGTGCCGCAGTGACGAAATGACGGTGTGTTGTTTTTTTTTTAAATAACCGCGCGATTTTTTCACTAAAAATAAGTTCAAGTACATATTTAATATGACGAGTAGGATATATTGTGCTGTTTTTCGTTGCATGAATTCGTCAATAACGCATCAAGACATAACTTTTTTTTGATTACCTGGAAACTGAAAGGTAAGACTATAAAATAATGTTACTTACTAGTAGGTAGGTACATAATGTGTGTCTTTTTAATGGATAATATTTCCTTTTAACTCCCGAAAAAAAGATGTCTGGACTAATAAATAAAGTGAATAGAGAAAAGGAATGTGATTGACACGAGTGAAATTACCTATTTCACTCGTGTCAATCACTTCACTTATAGGCGGATCATGAGTCATGATACGGTAGGAACGCTTGTGTTAAAACCTCGGGGCATGTGTGTTTTATTTTGTTAGTTTGTATAATTCAAAGTAAAGACGTGGTATTTTATTATTAATAATAGTTGTTTATTGTACTGTGTGTATGAATAATACTAGAAAAAATAAATTTGTCCGTCTGTCAGTCACTAGATAGTTGAAATTTTCTCAGATTAAGTATTTCAGATTAATATTTTTAATAATAAAGCATTTCATACGTCTCAGTCGGGGCGCAAATATTTTTCGGTCGCAAATTTATAAGACCGATTTCAAACATAAACATGTTTTTTTAATTAAATCTACCAGTCAAAAAACAACGCATTTTTATTGAACACTTCCCATTAAATTCACAAAGTATTTTATTTGTTTATATAAAAAGTATATTTACAATCACTAAACTAAATGGAAACACAAAGTAGGCAAATTTAAAATGCTGGAGGAGCCCTATCGCATGTTTACGTACCGCGCGGCTGTAGGCATTTATTTCCAAGATACGGCCGAGTTACCATACTGTATGATAATAATACCGTGCTATAGTGAAGGATTCCACCCCACTATCTGGATTGGTATCAGCGAGTACGGGATACTCTTAACAACATTGTTTTTATGTTGCTAGCTGGTACATATTTGACATACTGGGTACATGCTCAGCCTTACTTAACTCTGCACATCGTCTGTGCGTTATATATAAACTTTCAAAATCATTATACTCCCTATAGCGAGGGATTCTACCCCGCCAATTGGATTATTATCAGCGAGTACGGGATACTCTTAACAACATTGACTCTACGTTGCCAGTTGGTACATATTTGACATGGTCGGCACATGCTTAGCACGAGATGCTCATAGCATTTAAACCAGGACCATGCATGATCTAGCTTCACATCAAGGATGATAATATTATCAAAGCTCACCTTGTCTTGACTGATTACCTCTTACCAGCTAATGTTACACATGCCCGCTACGGATATAAACACCAGCAGCAGCCCATTAAAATGCCAATATATTTATATTCATGGCTATACCGCTGAGTTGCTACTTTTAACAAACAAATATACCTAATTAAAAGAAATCACCGTGTACAAGATACTCAGTGACTTAACTAAGCACTAGGTGACTTAATTATCCTGATACAAATTGATAAATGATATTTATTTCATAAATTAAAAACAATGCAAAATTGTGTAATTTTACACTCATACACTCAAATACTAGTACAAGATACTATGTTAATATGATACAATGGCTGATGACAAATTACTCATGGACCAAACCCCTACAAAGTACCATTCCATGCTCATATTTACTCATAAGGCATATGCCTTACTCCCAGATTCCCCTAAACGGAGGGAACAAGGGATTGACATATCCCAGAAACAAATTGCACTGGTTACCTCTATCATAGGAAAAGCAGTGACTGATCCTATGCTTATGAAGAACATAAGCACAAAACAAAATGTTGACTCACCTGACCGAAGGAACAAAATACTTGACAATGTCAATGTTCACTTCCACCAAAATAAAACCAGAACAAAAGTAATATCATCTCTAACTGACATGAATTTCTATTTACTCTATTTGATAAACAAAGAGATACATTTAACAAACTCAAGCATACAACTTTATAGCCACAATCAATAACAATTAACCAATAAATATTAAAACCACAAGAAACTCACTCTTATGATAATAAAGAAAACTTACCAGTTCTATTGAAAAACGTAAAACTAGTACAACATGAGCTGATCTGTCATAGTAAACAAAAAAATTCAAACATCCAACATGTCATAGTAAATAAAAAATTAAATCAACTAACTACAATAACAGGAATCACTCAATACTGAAAACAAAATTAATAGTTGTGGTAGACCTTAAAAGTAGACCTTATGGGGCTTTTTGCCCCATTATCGGTAAAGATACAAGGGTCTGAATTCTAACCAATGAGCCAACGCCCATACTACGTTGAATACACCGGTTATCGTCAGATCGCCGAAGTTAAGCAACACCGGGCGTGATCAGTACTTGGATGGAGGACCGCCTGGAAACACCACGTGACGCGGCCCACAAATTGCAGGAATTGACCATAAATACACAACATCATTATGATAATGGAATCGGATCGTGTGCCACGCTTTACTTCAGCTCCGCGTATCTTAATTAATTAAATTATTAGTAACGCATTATAACAACGGACTAACAGAGTTATGTTATCATAATAGCCCAACGAACGTGCTCAAGTGTTATCGGAGTGATATCCTAAGAATAAGTGTAAAAACAAACCAAAGTTCTTAGTGGACCTACATACAAGTGAAATAGTGAGTACGGACACATCCATCAGTTATTTGTGAACATAGTGAATTTCGGCAAACCTATGCACACAGGTATCGTCACCACCTTGTTGTACGCGAAAAAGTGCTAATACTGTGAGAAATATACACTTTTGCTTTCAAAGCCAGTTAATTTTTCAAAAAAAAAATAACGTAAACAAACAGCAGCTGAGTCACGCCAAGTTAACCCACCAATCAAAACACGTATATAACTTCTGACACATATATAACTTCTGACACATATATTTTCGTTCGGAAACGCAGCGGTGCTTTTTATCACAGTTTTTGACACCGGGCTTTTGAGAAGGGCATAAATACCAAAAATCAACTAAACTAATATTCGATTTTTCTTGTCCCAAATTTGACCGTGTGTTTGCATACCGGGATACCGATCCAGCTAACGTGTTTTGTGGCTGAGAAAAGTGCACAACTTAATTTAAATAAAATGTCACGACTAGCGCGTACCCCGCCTAAAGAATCCGGTGGGAGTAACATAACTCCTCTGAACCTAACATACCTGCTGTCAGTACACCTGAATTATCGAATGTATGTGTCAGACAGAAACGCCCACGCATTGATGGCTCACCTGACCCAGAATTTCAATGCTCAAAAAGTGAGCTGATCGACTGTATTCGTCAAGAAATACGGAGTGTCCTGTCATTGGAAATATCAGCCAACATCAAAAAAAGTGTCACTAATGAACTGGGTGATATAAAATCACTGTTCCGTGAACTTAAGCAGTCAGTCGACTTTATAAGTCTCTCTGTAGGAGTCTTGCGCGCGCGCTTGTCAAGGATAGACATACGCAATTTTTATCGTGCGCGTAAAGCAATCAGCTGTTGTCGGGGCGATGACCTCGAATATTGTAAAATGTAGTTCGTGCAATATTGTCATAAATGAAGTGCTAACGTTCGTGTACAACAAAATAACTGTTATGGATGAAACTAGTTTATCAAGAATATGTGTCACGGCGTTTACAGCTGAGGATATACTGATAGCGAAGAAGTTATTATTTGAAGCTGTTCCAATTAAGAAAATTATTACTAGAAAAAAGGATGAAAAATCACGAAAGGACTTAGAAGATATCATCGATATGCTGAAACATATTGATGCTACTGATCCTGAGCGTCTACCCATATTTGTGGCGAGGGAGCTGCATAAATTGCCTCCCGTAACCTTTGACCACTTGGATGCGACACGTCTGTTGAAAGATATTTTGAAATTACAAGGTCAGTTGTCAAACTTACAGGCTGAGATGGGCGGACTTAAAAACGAATTTGTTACACGGCAAGAGTTGAATGAGTCTATAAAATTGAAACAGTCAAGCAGCAGGCAAGAAATGCATTTCGATCCCGTAAATAAAAGACGTGGAGCATGCTTAGTTAATAGTTTTGAGTGTAACAGTGGTCCCATAGGCTTAGCATATTTGCCTGATGGGACAATGACCTCTATTCAAGATGCATCTACCGTAAACTCAATAAAAACTAATGCGGGTAGGCGTGTACTAAGTCAGGATAATATCGGTGAGGCCCGTACCCCGGTTTCGGTAGCAACGAGCAAACGTACTAAGTCATCGTTAGAAGACAAGCTGCGCGTGGAGGCACCTACGGCGGTTTCGAACGAGCGACCGGCTGGTGAGCGGTACCGTGCCCCCACCTACGACCCAGTGATCGCTACTACGAGTGCGCCCGATTCGAACGCGAGTGTGACTAATACGGCTGTGTTCGGGTATGCGTCGGCACTAGCGGCGAATCTAAATCGAGAATCTGTGCAAGTGGTGAATTCAAGTAAGATAGTAGGGGACAAAAGTGATGAGTGGACTGTGGTGACAAATAATAAAAAGAGACTGCGGAATAAGTTTATTAGTAACACGGGAAAGGCAACTAATGATATAAATGCGAAGTTTAGGGCAGCGTGGACACAGGTACCTCTTTATATTTCTAACGTATGTATAGAAACTAGTGAGGATGACATTGTAAACTATATTCGTGATAAGACCCAAATAAATGTTAAGTTGGAAAGAATTGTGTCAAAGAAGGAGCGTGGTTATAATTCTTATAAATTTTTTGTTGACAAAAGCAAGCTCCCGTTGTTTCTGAATGATGCGCTCTGGCCGGAAGGTATATACTTTCGACAGTTTGTTCAGTTTTATAGCAAAGACAGAGTTAGAGTAAGCTCTGATTCGGGCATTGTTCAGAAACAACCGTAATGGATAGTTATTTGAAGCAATCATGTTCAAACCGGTTTGTGACATTTAATTGTAAGTCTTTAAAGAGGTCAATTGATAGTGTTCGAGATCTGTGTAAGATAGCGGATGTGCTCGCGCTTCAGGAGACTTGGCTCCTTCCCCATGATGTGCATGTTCTTAGTACCATTCATAAAGACTTTGAATATACGGGGAAGTCTGCAGTAGATACGTCCGCAGGTATTCTTAAGGGGCGTCCATATGGGGGAGTGGCTATTTTGTGGCGCAAAGGGCTGTTTAAAGCAGTAAGTGTTATTGATTGTAACAGTAACAGGTTAGCTGCCATAAAAGCAACCTTAAGTGACAATCGTTCTGTAATCATATTTAGTGTTTACATGCCGACAGATAGCACAGAAAATCTCCTAGAGTATACAAATTGTTTAGCTGAAATTAGTGCGATTGTAGAAAACAATGATACGGAAACGATATTTATGTTAGGAGACTTTAATTCTCATCCACGACAGCCGTTTTGGTCAGAGTTGTGTCACCATTGTCAAGACCATCAATGGATATGTGCTGACGTAGAAAAATTAGGTATTGACTCCGACACTTTTACGTATATCAGTGACATAAATGGTAGTCAAAGATGGCTGGATCACTGTATCGTTACGAAGTCAGCGTGGCATACTGTGACTAATGTTGTCGTGGATCTCGATACCTATTGGTCAGATCATCTGCCCTTGATAATTGAGTGCGATTTAAATATAATCGTGCCAAAATTGGCACAGAATACTAAAGAAAGCAATAAAGTACTATGGCGTGAGCGCAATACGGCCGAAATAAATAGGTATCGGGATCTATGTAACAAAGAGTTGCGGAATATTCACTATCCTGAGTTGCTTGAGAAGTGTGGAGATAGTATGTGTCATAACTTTGAACATAGACGTGCATTAGATTGTATGTATAATGATATTATAAATACATTGTCAGCGGCTGCTGTGCAGGCCTGGGATAGCAAGCAACCCCAAAGGGTAAGACAAGTTGCAGGCTGGAACAAGCACGTTAAAGACGCTCATAGGGAGGCTCGGTCTAAGTATCAAACGTGGCTGTCTCGTGATAAGCCAGAATCAGGAAAAATATGGGAAGACATGCGGCGGAGCCAGAAAATCTTTAGGGGTAGGCTTAAATGGTGTCAAAATCACCAGGATCAGGTAAAGATGGACATATTAGCATCGCACCGAGCGTCTAAAAATTTTTCCCAATTCTGGAAGTCGACCAATAAATTGAAGGTTGGACCGGGCCGCCCAGTGAGTGTGGGGGAATTTAGTTCGCCAGAAGATATAGCCCGAATGTTTAAAAATCGGTTTATGGTATCATCTCCACTTGGACCGACACAGGGGGTGATCAGTGATGGGACTTGTCGTGATCAGGAGCCGATCCGTATCTCTGCCAAACATGTGGCGGAATTAATTGATAAAATGGCGAAGGGAAAGTCCCCAGGTCACGACAGTCTCAGCATTGAGCACCTCAGGTGTGCTGGGGTACATCTACCTAGAGTATTGGCACTGTTCTTCACACTTTGTATTAGCCATTCTTATCTTCCACCCGATATGCTGAAGACAGTTGTGGTACCAATCGTTAAAAATAAGACTGGGGATGTATCGGACAAGGCGAATTACAGACCGATATCCTTGGCGACTGTGATTGCGAAGGTGTTGGACGGTTTGCTCGACAAAGAACTTGACAAATGGATAACGTTACATGATGCACAGTTTGGGTTTCGACCCGGACTTTCCACTGAGAGTGCTATCCTTTGTCTAAAGCAGACCGTCCAATACTATAAGGATAGAAGTACTCCGGTGTATGCCTGCTTCCTTGATCTCTCAAAGGCATTTGACCTTGTGTCATATGATGTCCTGTGGGAGAAGCTCGGGGGAGCGGGTGTACCACCTGAGTTGACGGGTTTGTTCCAGTACTGGTACTCTAACCAGCTGAACCAAGTTCGGTGGGGGGACGTTTTGTCTGAAGAGTACAGGTTGGAGTGTGGGGTGAGGCAGGGGGGGTTAACCTCACCTAAGCTCTTCAACCTGTATGTAAATGAGCTAATCGTTGAACTCAGCAGCAGACCAGTTGGGTGCAAGATAGGGGGTGTAAGCGTCAATAACTTAAGCTATGCCGATGACATGGTGCTGCTGGGTCCAACGGCTGGCTCAATTAGGGAGATGCTAAGCGTCTGCGAAAGGTATGCGGCATCCCATGGCCTGCTGTACAATGAAATTAAAAGTGAATACCTGATCTTTGCTGCTCCCGGGAAACACCTTAATTATGAGCCCTCAATATTCCTCAATGGTCGGCCACTTAAAAGGGTTGTCCAATTTAAATACCTGGGACACTGTGTTACCGAGGATCTCAAAGATCAGGTTGATATGGATCGTGAGCGAAGGGCACTAGCAGCAAGATGCAACATGTTGGCTCACAGATTTGCCCGCTGTAGTAACGAGGTCAAAATAACTCTGTTTAAAGCTTATTGTCAAGCGTTCTACACGGGCGGTTTGTGGGTCAATTATACGCAAAAGGCTCTAGATGCGCTAAGGGTGCAATATAATAATGGCTTCAGGGTACTGTTGAGGTTGCCCCGATTCTGCAGCGCGTCTAGTATGTTTGCTGTAGCACGAACGGATGACTTTTATGCTATTATGAGGAAGAAGAGCGCATCCTTGATAAGTAGAATGAGGGGTAGCAGCAACAGTATCCTGTTAACCCTAGCTGAACAACATGATGCGCCAATTCTGAGACACTCTGTCCGGTTGCTTGTGCGGCAGTGATGCTCAATAATGATGTAGGTATACTTAGGATAGTTACTAACCCTTAGTTGATAAGTATTGTACTAACCAGTGGACCAATGTTGTCAGATGAATTAAATAAATAATAATAATAATAATAATAAGTGAAGAGTTTGATCAGATGAAGGCCGAACTAGAGACCTGTAGGAACGGCAATAAAATCCTCCAGAAGGAAAACAATTCTCTCAGGCACACAGTCTCTGAACTTTCATCAAGAGTAAACTTGATTGAACAGCATGCACGTCAACAAAATTTAGAAATCAACGGCATTCCAGAAAGCAAAGCAGAAAATCTGGTTAAGACTGTCCAGCAAATTGGAAATGTAGTCTCTTACTCCGTCAAAGAAGACGACATCCTGTCTGTAGTAAGGGTAAGGAAACTGGACCCAGAAAGCAATAACCCCAGAGCTGTAGTTGTCAAGCTGCGTAGCATGCTGCTGAGGGATACCATTCTAACCTCAGTGATGAACTATAACAAAGCGCACCCCGACAAAAAACTTAACTCGCAACACCTTGGTTATGGCAACTTAGTTAAGCCTGTCTTCGTATCGGAGCACCTGTCACCCCTAAACAAAAAAATTCACGCGGCTGCCAGAAAAGCCGCAAAAGAAAAAGGATACAAATATGTTTGGGTTCGAGATGGCAAAATCTTGATAAGGAAGGAGGATGGACAACAAGCTAAACAAATAAAAAGCCTGGAGGCTATCTCTTTACTATAAAGGGATCAAAGACGCATAAAGACCGTGATCTTGCTGTCAGAATTCACCATCTATTATCAGAACTTCAGAGGTCTTAAGACTAAATTGCATAATCTCAGCCTAGCCGCACAACTCAATAGCTACGATGTGATAATTGGAACAGAGACATGGCTTGATGACAGCGTAAATGATGGCGAATTATTCGACTCCCGACATATCATTTATCGTAGAGACAGAGCTTCTACCCCTCTTGGCAACAAAAAAGGCGGAGGTGTACTGATCGCTGTTTCTAGGGCGATAGACTCAACGCGCGCAACAAAATGGGAATCAGATGCTGAAGATCTGTGGGTCAAGCTCAAAACTAATAGCAGAAAGGGCAACCTATACATCTGTGCGGCCTATTTACCACCACCTGTGCAACATGCCCCACTTAACTTGATCCTGGATAACGCGGATGCAGTGATTGAATCAACGGGAGGAGATGTAATAATTGCTGGGGACTTCAATCTCGGGTTCATCGACTGGAGCATGGACAATACTCTCTCTAGCTCACCATGTACTACTGCTAGGAACTTTGCAAACGGGTTAGGCTACTCACTGGTTGATTTTATGTCGTCAAATAGCATTAAGCAAATTAACACTGTTAGGAACTGTTACAACAGAACTTTAGACCTTATTTTATGTAACTTCCACGGAGGATCTGTCAGTGAATGTAAAAATCCAATGTCACTGGTCGATGTTCATCACCCTCCTCTTGACATCACCATCAAGAATATTTCACCCGCAATGATGAAAAGTAAGAGTTCTCTCAAATATAACTTCTGGAAAGCCAACTATGCACTCGTAAATGAGAGGTTGAGGAGCATCGATTGGGCCCGTTTGTTTTCGGATCTGGCAGATGTGGACTTAATGGTAGTCACGTTTTACGCACAATTGTATCGAATAGTGGATGAATGTGTTCCTAGATATACTACACGCAATAACAAATATCCTATATAGTTCTCAAAATGTTTGATCAGACTTCTTAACGAAAAGGAAAAATTAAGACTTCGTTTTAAGAAATACAAAAATCCCAGGGACAAATATGAATACCGTTTATTGGAGGACCGTTCTAAAAATATGATAAAAAAGTGCTACAGCACATACGTCGATAAAACTGAAGATAACATCAGACTGAATCCGAAGGCATTTTGGTCATTCGTTAACGCCAAAAAAGCCAAGTCCAATGATATTCCATCTGAGATGTACTGGAACGGGAAAGTGGCAACTTCTGGAGAAGAAGTGACTAAACTGTTTGCCTCACACTTCTCTGCCACCTTTGCATCTCCAGCTGGTACACTCGCGGTACAAACAAATTCAAAAGAGTTCCCTCAGCTTGCGCTAGGAAGCCATTATTTCACAGAGCGAGACGTACTCAAAGCATTAAAAAAACTAAATATCTGCAAAGGGCCAGGGCCTGACGGCCTACCGCCGCATTTCATAAGGCAATGTGCCAAATATTTATCATTGCCGCTCAAACTTATTTTTAACAAGTCTCTTATGTCTTCTAAGTTTCCCACGCAGTGGAAAATCGCACACGTAGTTCCAATATTTAAAAAAGGGGAGTCCAACGATGTTAAAAATTACCGGCCCATTTCTCTTCTTTCAATTTTCTCGAAACTGTTCGAATCATTAGTTTGTCCTGTATTAACTTCGCTCATTAAAACTCAATTGGCTACGCAACAGCACGGTTTCTGTACCAATAAATCCACTACCACCAACTTAGTTCACTACATTAATGATATCAGCAGATCTGTAGACTCCGGTGTGCAAGTGGATTCAATTTACACTGACTTCAGTAGCGCGTTCGACAAAGTAAATCATGTGCTTCTACTTCAAAAACTTGAGAACTATGGTATGCATGGTCATTTGCTACGCTGGTTTGAATCATATCTTTCAGAACGACAGCAGAGAGTAATTATAAAGGGTTATCAGTCGCCACTTTATTACTCCACCTCTGGGGTGCCACAGGGATCGCATCTTGGTCCTATTCTCTTCCTGGTATTTGTGAACGACATCATACACTCCATTAAAAACTCAAAATGCTCTATGTTTGCGGATGATCTAAAAATATACAGGGAAATTGAATCAAGTACCGACATTGATTTGCTTCAGAAGGACTTGGACGCAATTCATGAGTGGTGTCATAGTAACATGATGACTCTCAATGCCGTTAAGTGTTTTCATATAACATTCACACGGAAAAAGTTGATACGGCCTTCAGCATATCACTTAAACGGTATAAGTCTTCTGAGAGTCGATACCATTCGGGATTTGGGAGTCCAACTCGATAGTCAACTATCCTTTACAAATCACTATGACACTATTGTCGCCAAAGCGAATAAAATGTCCGGATTTGTAAAAAGAACTTGCAAGGAATTCCGGTCCAGTGGCACCCTTAAGGTTCTCTATAACTCTCTGGTGAGGAGTATACTGGAATATGCATCTCCTGTATGGAATCCAGCGTATCGTGTCCACATCGACAGAATAGAGTGCATCCAAAAAAAGTTTACGAGATACCTGCGCTACAGATCACAGACTTGTGATCGCGAAGCTGATTATCCTCAAAGTCTCTGCCACTTCAAGATGAGCTCCTTGGAGCAACGAAGGAGTTGCTCAGATTTAATTTTCCTTTATAAGACCCTTCATAATTTGGCGAATGTACCGGAGTTGGTTTCGGAGATCAATGTAAATGTGCCCCGCCGTACCTCATACAGATCCAATTTTAAAACAGATACATTTCAAATGCCTAAAAATAGAACTAATCTTGGCCGTTCAGCTCCTTTATACCGATTTTTGTCTAGCTACAATAAGCTGTGCACGCGTACCAACAACTTAGACATATTTTCGAACAGTCTGAATGAATTCAAACGATACGTCCTCAGTTCTTAATCGATTTCTTTGACTAATTTTGTTACAAAATGTTAATTTGGGTATTTGAGTGACTCCATTCTAGATAATTAATATTGTACAATTTAATTTAATTTTTGAACTCTAATTTTAATCTATTCTATTCTTTTAATTTTAATTGTAAGTAATGTAATGCGTCCTAATTAATTTTTTATTTTTATTGTTTTAATTTATAATTGTTTTTCTAATTTAATTGATGTTTTTTCTTTAATTATTCTGAATTTTAATTTAACTACATTTTAAACTCAATGCAAATTTTGTAAATTTAATTTTGTTATTATCATAATTCGATTTTAGTTTTATTATTGATTATACAAGTGCTGTGCACACCTATAAGTGACGAATTCACCGCAAAACTGTTAAAATAGAATATAATTAATGTAATTATTTAGTGAATAAGTCGTTGGTGTGTCAATAAATAAATAAATAAAAAAAAAATGAGCTTATCGACAAAAAAAAAAAAACCTCAAAGAAGTTGGCCCTTATGCCGACTCTGTGGACTAATAAAACAAATAACGTTTTAAAGTGACCCTAAAGTTTATAACTAAGAATAATAAAAGTGAGAGTGATTCATTCTTCCCTTCACAGGACAACACATACAGCACCTCAACTTAGAGCTGGCATCAATCGAGAGAGACAATGTGGGGTCACTTGCTGTTGATTATGCTTTTATGCTGATTAACAATAGCTTATTATTCCTTAATAACCAAGGCTAATCGGGGAAATAAAATTACCTATTCAATAAACCAGAATATTTATAATTAGATAGTTTACTAGCTGAATTATTGCAGACAACTCTAAACATCTACTCTGTTAATAATTATATTTCAGATCGCCATGAAATAAAATTGGGAATCAAACGAGCTTACCTGTTAAGCGAAGTCTTGATTCTAATTTTATGAATGGCGATCTGAAATATAATTACCCACCCGCCACTAGCTAACAGCCCCAAAGCTGCAATAATTAGACTACCTAATTCACTTATCCTTTCAGGAAAACCTAGTGAATGTAAGTATGCGGAACTACTCTGTACAGAAAACAGAGCCTGTTCCTTATCTTAAAAGGATCTCTAAAATAAGTGACATTTCATGTGTTGCCATCGACGGGGATAATTCTATTTAAAAAAATATCTGCAATATTTTATCTCTAAAAAAACGCGATGTTAGACGGTGTGTATTAGGAATACTACTCTGTTAATAATTATATTTCAGATCGCCATGAAATAAAATTAGAATCAAGACTTCGCTTAACAGGTAAGCTCGTTTGATTCCCAATTATCTTCACTATGTGTGGTGGTCGAAGATAATATATATTTTATATTATCTTAAAAGTGTGTGACGACCTTTACACTTCAGTAATAAAGTTGAATAATGTTCTTTGATCGCGTTTGAGCACGCAGGCTCCGTATTCGACCTCCGGATACGGAAGCCATTCAGGCGAAGCTGTACGAGTGGTACAGACTGGCGAATACCGCCCTCCAAGCAGGAGTGAGCGCTCTGTTCCCTTCGAGAGGGGAACATGCCTCCCCGCCCATGGCTCCGCCTACTGCGGTGCCCGATGCGGACCACACCGCCGACGACGACGACGATGCTCTGGAGGTGACCGAGGTAGAGATGAGGGTGGCGGTACGTAGGCTGAATGCCAGAAATACCGCCCCGGGACCCCACGGCTTACCTGGGAAAGCCTGGGTCCTGGCCTCAGAGGCTCTCGGGCCTCGACTAAGGGGGCTCCTAAGCGCATGCTTGGAGAGGGGCCAGTTCCCGCTTCGTTGGAGGACAGGGAAACTGGTCCTCATCAAGAAGCCGGGGCGCCCTGCGGACTCTCCGTCCGCTTACCGGCCCATCGTGCTGCTTGACGAGGTGGGCAAGCTCTTTGAAAGAGTCATTGCAGACCGCCTCGTCGGGTGGCTGGTGCGGGTGGGGCCGGATTTGGCGGACAGGGCCATCATCTACCCCGGTCACCAGGGAGAGTGGAACTGGCGAGAGATGTCGTGCGGTGTCCCACAGGGATCGGTCCTGGGGCCGCATCTGTGGGACATCGGATACGACTGGGTGCTACGCGCCGACCTCCCCAGTGGCGTCAGCGTCGTCTGTTACGCTGACGACACGTTGGTCCTGGCAGGGGAGGTCGCATCAGGCGGTGGCCGAACTAGCGACACACGGGGTTGCGACAATCGTGGCCAGAATCCAGCAGTTGGGACTCGAGGTGGCCTTGCACAAGTCTGAGGCCATGTGTTTTCATGGTCCTCGGAACGCGCCACCGTCGGGTTCCCAAATAACGGTAGGAGTAGACGTAGTACGAGTCGACGATGAAGTACCTGGGACTCGTCCTCGACAGTCGTTGGAACTTCGTGGAGCATTTCCGACGTTTGGCTCCCAGACTGGAGCGGGCCGGGGCTGCCTTGAAGCGGCTCCTGCCCAATCTAGGGGGTCTAAAAGCCTCCTACCGGAGGCTATACGCGGGGATCGTGCAGTCCATGGCCCGGGGCACCGGTGTGGGCGCGTTCGTTGAGGCGGCGGCCTGCCCGCCGGTTGAACGCATCCCAGAGGGTCATGGCCACCCGGCTGGTCCGGGGATACCGCACGGTGTCCGGTGAGGCGGCGAGCCTCCTTGCCGGATTGCCGCCATGGGATCTGGAGGCAAAAGTCCTCGCGCATATTTGGGAGTGGCGCGAGGAGGCGAAACGCCAGGGCTTGACTCCGATGCCACGAGAAATCACGGCACAGCGGACATAGCTCCGACGGGATCTCATGGCGTCATGGAGAGTGCGATTGTCGCAACCCAGTGCTGGGCACGCCACTATTGCGGCGATAAGTTCCCTCTTTGAGGAGTGGCTGGAGAGGTGCCACGGCGTCCTCACCTTCCGCCTGACGCAGGTCCTCACCGGACACGGCTGTTTCGGGAGGTACCTGTTTCGGATAAGGCGGGAGGAAACGCCCGGCGATCGGTGGCGGGGGATCTCTCGCGTCCGGCCCTGGTCCAGGCCATGGTACGGACCGAGAGGGCATGCATGAGGGGGAGGCAAATTTCGCGCCCTCACGCCCCTAGCCGCCGCAGAAGGTGACGCCCTGGGCGTCGGGAATCGATTGCCGATTCCCGGCCACCGTAGGCGCGGGCTTGCGGACGGTGAGCAATGGGTAGCTCGCCGTCCGGTAAGGACCAAGCCCGGGTCGACGGCGCGTTGTGTTCCACGCGCGCCTCAAAGAGATGTCAGCGAATGAAGGGGTCCGATGAGACCATTGCCTGCCGGGGTTGCGGGAAAGTCCGAAAGGGATACCGTGGCCCCCTGGCATTGCACAGGCAAGAGAAGGAACACGGGTGGGGTTTAGTCAGTAAGAGTCTGACACGCCCGACCCAGAGCGGGAAGAGTCATTTGATGATTTCCCACCCAAAAAAAAAAAAAAACAAAAGGGCTAGGAGCCAAAAGACTACGTAAAGTCGGAGTGGCATGATTCGGTTTTGGAGCAGATTCAACTTATTAACAAATTATATTAAACGTTATTAAAGCATTTGAATATTATAGCAACTGAATATTATATTAATTGAATATTATTTCAAATGAGCATAACATAAACTGTTCAACCATATGAAATTAGGTAAAATGAAATTATATCAATAATTCATTATATCATTTGATCGTTATATTAAAAAAAAAAAAAAAAAAAAAAATTAGGTCCTATGATCATTAGAACTTTTGTTATTATATCAAACGCTAACCCCTTTTTAAACGAGTAATGGTGCCGATTCTCTTGTCACAAATGCGTCTAAACTAGACTAAAAATCACCAAAATTTAGTTTACTCCTGTCAAACGATGATTTCCCATTCTGAAATAGACTAAAGTGGCACAACTTAACTATATTTTAGTTTGACAGGACTAAGATTGTACTGAGATTTTAATTTAGTGAAAATGACTATTTTGCTATTCTGAATTTGACGTTTTTCACCTAAAATTTTAATTTTCTAACTAATTCTGACTATTTTTAATCGCCACCGAAAATGGTGTGGAATATTATTAGTTGTCATGAACTAAAATTCACACGAACATCTCGACTTCGGGTGCAAAAACAGTACTGTACTGGATTTTTTTCTTTTCTTTTGCTTATATCTCGAAAATGGTGTGTCCTATCGCAAAAATAATGAAAATGTCGACCCCCTTTATAAAACCCTTATACCCCTAATTCTCAACACGTAGGTAATATTTTTTTTTTTTTTTCCATACAAAAAGTGAAAAATTCCATTTAAAACACGTCGAGGCTGCCCCCACTGCGCGCCTCCGGCTCTAAAAAGTATGTACCACGTGGAGTCGCAATTGTCAAATTCGATTTAGTTGTGTCAAAATATTTTTTTTTAATTTAGAGACTTTTTACTACAGAATAGCGTTTAAGATTCTCATAGCCAAAAGTAAGGAATTTTAGTGATAGTTTAGTTAGTTTAGTCCGGTGTACAAGAGAATCGGCACCATTGTCTGTATTAATTCCGTTTGCCACAACTCATTCAATAAATAAACAATGTTTTATACATAATAGTAAAATTCAGTGTATGTATTAAGATACAAATAAATAAAATTGAAGTGTCTGTTTGTAATGTCAAAATAATAGCTTTTTACTAAATGCGTATAAAGTTTTGCGTTTTAAGAAAAAAATATGCTACAAGTTATATTTTTTTTGTATCATTAATTTTTAAAGAACTCTCCATTGGTGTCTATATTACACAGTTTCATAGTCACAGTTTCATTCTATATTACCAATTTTCATAACACATTTTCCAGTCCGCGTCAGACATCTCTTCTCAAATGCAGCCAGTGCATATTCCCGTGATGAAAACTGTTTTTTGAGTAGATTTTTTATTTTGGGGAACAAAAAAGTCGCACGAAAACAAATTGGAACTGTAAGGAGGTTTGACCGGTGACCGGTTTTCGTGTCCAAAAAGTCACTTGTTTTGAGCGCCGGGTGAGCGTTGTCGTGGTGAAGCAGTACCTAACCCACGGAGGCCGGTGTTCGGTCCCTTGCATTTGCAGCATAAAAAAAACATCAGGCAAACATGTGATAACATAGACATACTAGTACAATTCAGCATTGATGCTCCTTGGTTTCGTAAGGGCACTGACACCAGATAACGCGGCAAAGAAAAAAAACTTGCGCTCAACATTTTGCCCGCACTTCTCGCTCGCTTCACTTTGGTAAGCTTTGGTTCATTTTGAAACAACCACACGGTCGATTGATGCTTCGTTTCTAAATCATACTGATACATTCTTGATTCATCGCCCTTAATGATATCGTAAACGCGCACATACGAGCCTGCTTCAAATTTTGCTATCATGTCTCGGCACCATTCTACCCGAACCTCCTTCTGAGCCTGCGTTAGATTGTGCATTGTGTGTGTGAACTATCTTCCTTACCCGAAAATGCCCGTGTAGAATTTCATGCACACTTCTCGATCCAATGTGCAGTTTAAGCTAAATCTCTTCATAAGTAATTCGCCTATTCTCTTGAATTAAAATTTTCACAGCCCGCACGTTTTCTTCTGTAACAGCCGTCATAGCCCGACCACTTCTTTCTTCGTCCGCTAAAGTTACTTGACCACGCTGAACCAGCGGAAACAGTCTCTTTAGAAAGGCTTTTGTCTATGAACGCCATTTAAGTGTTTTAAACGATTCTTCCGGGTTAGTCGACATTTGAAATCGTACAAAATCATTGCGCAAAATATTCTCGTTAAAAATCTATTTTTCAGTGAGAGAATATTTTAATTATTTTGCTCGTAAAAAAATGTGGAGGGAATTTCAAATTTGGAATGTTGTGTTTTTTTTTTGTAATAAATAGTCATAGTTTTAATTGACATGAAAACCAGCCAGTGTCCCATGGACAAAAACTGTTTGTCGCATAACTTACTGAGTAACCTGGTATATATGGTACATAGGACAAAAAAACAATTTTTATTTTTGTTTTAAAGATAAAGATTCATTGCAAAAACACTTTTTTTGTCTGTCTGTTTGTTCCAGCTAATCTCTAAAACGACTGGACTGATTTTGACGGGACCTTCACTGGCCGGTAGCTGATATTATAAGGAGTAACTGAGGCTATTTTATTTCTTAGAAACTGAATTAGGGTTCTGCGCAAAAAAAAAAAACCTATGAAATCTGTATCTATTCATTCATCTATCTTCTATACAAATAAATAGCTTGAAGTGTCTGTTGTTAATGTCAATAGCTTTTTACTAAATACATATGAAAGTTTCACATGAAACATGTTTCTCAACTACAATGCTAAATTTGTTTTTGAGATAAATTCATCCAACTACGGAACCCTTCATTGTGCCGGTTTTTTTTCATTAACGAACTAAGGAACAAAACGACAGGATGACACCAGAGGCGCCATAAATATTGTAAGGAATGGTGATGTGTTCTTGTCATTCATTATCTGTAGATACATAATATTACCATAATTTGTTAATATAAATATAACCCATCAAACCAAACCAATTAAATTAACCTCCAAGCGTAATTTTTGTTTGAATTACGATTTTCTGCAGCAATCGTGCTGCAGAGCAAGCTACGCTGCATGCATTTTTTTTTTTTTTTTTTAACCTTGCCCTACACTAGGTTTTACTCTTGTATCGTGGGTGCGTTTACAAACATTTAAACTCACATACACAAACAGCCAGACCCGGAACAACTATATGTAGGTCATACAAATATTTGTTCCGTACGGGAATCGAACCCGTGACACGCAGCGCAGCAGTCAATCGCGTAACGACATGCATCAAAACGTAAAGAAGTTTGAATTGAAATACCAAGTTGTCAAAAACGCCTGTTAGTAAAATTCAGAAAAAATGTAAACTGCAAGTAATACATTCTCACATCATTACTCTTGAAAAAGTAGCTTTTCCTTTTTTTGTACACATTTCACATTCCAAGTCGTTCATTGACGTTGATTAATTATGAGATCTCTTGAACTCGAGCCATTTTTTGAGCGGATTTACAAATTCATTGTTTACTGATGTGTCGTATAATCAAACCATTACCGTTCGCTCGTCGCCGATATCCTAAAATTAATCTTCTTCTTTTTCGAATTTGTCTATCTTTGAACGTATTATGTAGGTATGTCTACCTACCTACATAATACGTTTAAAACATACAGCTTAATATTATTTTATGTATAATTTATACAGAATATAATAAAATATGTAAATGTTCGTAAACGGCGTTCGTAAACAAACCTTATCGCGTCGCAACGTAAAGCGTCGAAGCGTGTTTTTGCCGCAAAGTTGTTGCCAACATTAATTCTAAATTACATAAAAAATCGCAAATATGACATAGGTCAAAAAACTGTACCTACCTAAACTATCAGTTGTTGGTAAATAATTTTGTTAGGGTAATATGAAACCGTTTTGATCTAATATTTACTGAAATTAAGCGATGGTGCAAAGTCCAATTAGTGACGTATTTGGACATTTTATAATATATTTGTTTGGTTAACCAAAAATTATGTTACTTTCCTTGATTTTCTACAATCAAGGAAAGTAACATAATTTATAATTAACAGGTAATTTATAATTCAAATTACACTAAACTGCCAGCAAAGAAGATGTAGATAGAATCGAATATGCTCACGATGAAATAATAGAAGGTAATTAAAAAGAAAGTCCTTCAAACAATGCTTTGAACAATATTTAATTTGTAAGACTCGCCATAAAACCTTTGTTTGGGTTTGTGCTCAGCACGCTGAATTAATAAATGTTGTCAAACAAAAGTCTTTTAAAAGAATCAAACTTTTTAAGTTAATGTAGGTACTTTCTCATCCAGCTAGTAACGTGGAAATAACGTTGCTGAAGACATCTCGTGTCGACTGGAGGGGTAATGGTGGCAAGGGCATACCAGCTAGCTATGTACAGCTACAAGCTAGGGGCATTTCGTGCCTCTCTGGCAGCTTCTCATACAGCTAGTAACGTGGAGGTAACGTTGCTGAGGACATCTCGTGTCGACTGGAGAGATAATGCTTTAACAAGTTTGCAGCACACATGCAATAAGCAGTGTTACCGTCCACCATAGTGCTCATATTATATAAGACACTATCAGTATCACGTACAAGGTGGTCAGTTGAAGCAAGGCACTCTCACGCATTAAGGTTGTGGGAGGCCTCAGAATCTAAGTACTTCCAATGTTGGTCAGGACTTGGAGTGCTTCGTGTCGTTGATGAGCGCCGCGGCCGTCTCAGATTTCCACTAACGATGGACTTAGTACGTCTCAGATTTCCCGTAATGATGCAGTTTATACACTTTCTATCACATAGCATAGTTATTTAGCAGTAGTACGTTAGTAAATAGTATCATAAACTTATTTTAAATTAATATTTTGACGAGAGAGAACTTTTCTTGCGATGTCAGAATGCGCGCGAAAAGAAAAGTGACATGTTCATGTGTTGCCATCGACGGGAATAATTCTATTAAAAAAAATATCTGCAATATTTTATCTCTAAAAAAACGCGATGTTATACGGTGCGTATTAGGAATACTACTCTGTTAATAATTATATTTCAGATCGCCATATATATTTTATCTTATAGGATTTTATAACACACATAACATCACGCCAGTAATCCCCGAAGGGTTTGGCAGAGGTGTACCAATAGTACACCTATATATTTAAAACCGTTACTAAACAATAAATTTCAAGAATTGAGTTATCAATGCCATCTATGTAAAATATACGTAAGCTACAACATAAACTTGTCATTTTTGTAAAATATTGTATTTTACGCCATCTAGCAGTAAATTAAAGCGTTACTAAACCGAGTTGTGATCGGCTCGCGAAATACAATATTGTGTCTATATCAGTAAGAACATGTTCGTAGAAGAGTGATGACGGAAGTTTAAAGTAACAGTGTCATTATTTGGATAAACACGGCTGTATGTCACAGAAAAGATAAGTTGTTAATTTGTTTTAATAGGAAAAGTGTTTCAATTTGTTTAAACACAGTTTTTGTGTTATGAAATTACGCAATTCATAATAAAATTTCATTGATAAAATGTTACTGTTTGTATAGTCACAGTTTGCCTTTTATTTTTTTGAGTAACCATTTGTTTAGTTACAGTTTTATAATAAGTAAAGAGTAAATTAAATCATACCCTTATTTACAATAGTGGGATATTTATGTTAGTCACAGTTTATTTCTTTACGCAACGTTAATTTGCATAAAAATTTTAGAAGTAAAATATTACATTTTGTTTAAATTCCATCTAGTATTAAAATTTACTTCATAGATAACGAAACAGTTAATAATAACGTTACACATTTCTTTTAGTATCACTTTACTACTAATATAAATAAAAGTTGTACTTAAAGTAACTAAATTTATTTAAGTTAAAATGTCAATTATAATAATTATACGATAATAATAATAAAACCACTTGCTTCAGGTCATGGCGCATTTACGGAACCCACGTTTGTCACGCATTTTGGAGGCTATGGAATCTAAGAAAGATTCCGTACCTAAGTACTGAAAACCCCAAACTAATATCCATGGACGACCTGGATCATAATTTTTCACGCGATGCAAATCCGATTACTGTCGATACTTATAGATCTCCTTCTTTATTGCAAGAACAAGCACTACCTCAGTCCGTTCGTCATACTATGGAAGTTGATGTTCAACCAGTTGATGACGGAATACCAAATCCATATTTGAGCGGTACTGATTTTCCAGAATTAACTCCAGAAGAAGACCTTACCAGACCAGGTCCTAGCAGTAGAGCAAGATCCAATTCAACTAGCTCGAAATCATCTTCAAGTTCATCATCAACAAGTTCTTCTTCATTATCTTCATCTAGTGCGTCTGAATCGGGTAAGGACTTTTCCCCTGATGAGGCAGATTGCGATCCCGATTATGTACCAGCAACCCCATCTAGGCGTGTATTATTTAGCCCAACTCCTCAAAATAGTATTTCTGTACAACTAGTTGAAGAAAATAATTTGGGTCATGTCATATTACAACAGCATCTTGTTTTAGCAAAACTAAAACGAGATATTATTGTAATAAGACAACTTATTATTGATGATTATTGATTTAGAAAAACAATAAGTATAACATTATTTTTAAGTTTTTTACGAGATTTATTTTTTATATAACATTTTTTATGGCAATAGGTTTGCCTCATTATTCTAATTAAGTGATACCTACAAGTCAACATAACTTTGATTAGCCCTGAGTAGCTTTCGTGGATAGGGAAATAATGCTGTGATTGTAACTTTGTTAAATTAAGAAAAATGCTATTTGTTCAATTGGTTTGTTCCTCGTCAAACTGATTGTAAATGTAATAAGATACATAACAAGTAGTTAATATAGTAAGATACGTACATGCTGTGATTTAAAGGTACTTTCTCAAGACTGATTGATAAATAACTATGCCAAATGATTGTATGGATCTCTCTTTAAATTATAATAAAACACTATTAATTTTGGAATGTTTTTTATTTGGTAATATTATAACACCACAGCAAATGCCAACTTTATGATTTTTAATTTAAATGTTAAATAATATTAATGTATGAATGAAATTTTAATAGTTTTCTATTTAGTAACATCAATTGCACTGTAATTTCATAGTAATATACCATAATGAACAAATTATTAATGGTAAAGTGTTACTATAATAATATAAATCAAAATAAATAATACTGTAAATGAAAAAAAAATACTTTCGTAAATCACGTGTCATAATGTAAACAGAGATCTTTATTAAGACCTCATTAAATGTCTTAAAGAACCCTGCATTCAGATTTTATTGACAAAAATTTGTGACTGTTTTCTAATATTGGCTCTCCTGTAAAATTTTACAATTTCGTTTAGTAACGGTTTTACTTTAAAGGTGCGATATATTATAATATAATAACATAATATAATATAATATTATCTTCAATGAGTGATGAATGTGATGAGCATTAGCGTTTAGCACATAGTAGAGTGGCGGGGTGCACGGGGTGGAGCTTGCGTGGAAATTATTTATCGTTAGAGTGCCTGGCCTTAATATTATGATAGTATTTGGATTTGTATGGAGGATAAATTGAAAAATAGCCACATACATAGCTATGAGTTCTACGACTTCTGGGAAATCTACCTATAGATACAAAAACGCAAACACGAAAAATATCATTTTGGAAACACGAAATCGAAGTTTGTGGGCAAGCCTGACGACTTTTAGGATATTGTCAACACTTCGTCCCATTCCAAGGAGATGTAGTAGTATTCTTCAATTTAACCTAATTGTAACAGTTGTTCGGGGTGGAGTACTTGCTCGAACACATCATGGATTGTGTCAGCCGCTCCAAGAACGGCTTTATTCTGAAAAAAAAAAAGATATTAAAATGTTGATGATTCGTAATTGTGAATATAACAGATTTTTTGGTCAATATTTAACAGATATTGAGAAAGTATTAGCTGCTATTAAAACTACTGTAGCAAATATGTACAATTGAGAAGGTATAAGGTAATAAAGCCCTTCGTGCATTTAACATAATAAAGGAAAGCAGTGCATTCTGAAAGCCCAGCACGAATAATGCAGGACTGATTGCTAGCCAGTAATCCAAACAAGTGTTGTTTTGCGTCAGCCATCAACGGACAGGATGAAAGGACAGTGCGCACCGTTACAGAATTATGTTTTGTAGGTATCTACCTAATGTACATAGGTATGCTTAGGTAAGATGAGGTGAACTGACCTGCAGGGGTAAATGGGGACAAAACTGAAAAAGGATTTCTATGAGTTTGTAATAATACCAAACAATATCCTTGTTGTCAAGTTGACATCTTTTCCTGGTCTTATCCTCCATTTATACGTGCAGTCCAATTTAACCAATTTTACAATAATACTAGATTTTACCCCCGGTTTCAAACGAAATTCCGCGGGAAAATATACCACGGGAACGTAAAGTACCCAGTAAAGTCGTATAGTCCTATTCAGCCGTTTTGGCGTCAACTTGGAACATCATCCAGACAAACAGACAAAATTTCAAACATAGAAAAACTATATTTTCGGCATCAGACTCGTTGCCACACCTCGTATAAATTCCTTTTTTTCAAAAATATTCTCATGTACAGTTTTGACTTCGTTATTATTTCCTTATATGTATGGATAATTTACTAGTGCCCCACCCTGCTGCGCGGGTTCCCTACTGGTTTTCGAAAGTTGATGATTCGATTTTTATTATATCGAACACGGTGTGTCGATAATTCAGTTGTACGATGTTTTATTCCGTCGATGCGTTATTGGTGCGATGTAACGTTTGTGCGAAAAATCCTGTTACGAAAAACCCTACAACGATTGCTCATTTGTTCGATAATTTATATTACTTCGAAAGTATGTAGGTTTGAAAAGCCTACTGTTGTCCGTGACATTTAATTAATAATCTTATGTTGCATTATAGACGTTAAGGAAATACATTAAATACTATACATATCTTCACGTCAACTTTCCTAAATTGAGGAAGACAGGTAACAAATTCACCACGTTTAGCTGTGGCATGGGCCAAAGATAACGTAGACAATATCAGTGATCAGTTGCTAGCCAATCGCCTGATACCCTCAAAAGCCAAAACTGTCATACCTCAATCGTCTATTTCGATATGCAGCATGGAAAAGAAAGCAACTAGAGCATTCTAAGTTTTTTTTTAATCCTCGCCCACTACGGAAGCAAAAACGTCATATTTTTGCTTCCGTACTGCTTCCGTTTTGCTACACAACACCTGAAATACTCATTTAATAATGATTTATTTTAATAAAAAATCATACAACAACAAAATAATTAAAAAGATATAAACTTGAACATAATCAGCATATATCAAGAAATAAACAAAACATTAGGTAATCGTAAATAAAACAATTTATTTTTTTACCTTTTTATTAATCAAAACAGTTTACAAATATTTTTTGAACAATTAAACATACCACACAAACCATCGCGGGTTTAACAGTGGTATGGCATATTATATTACTATAAATATTATAGTTTCTATGTATTATTACGAAACTTTTAAGAAAAAAAAAGTGAAAATGAAAAAAATAGTTATTTGTTATACAAGAGTGCAAAGTTGCTTTTTAACCGCGTGTTCAATTTTGATGACCGAGCAAGCGAAGGATTCTAAAATTGAATCACGAGCGCAGCGAGTGATTCAAAATTAGAATCCTGAGCGTTAGCGAGGGAATCAAAAGAGCACGAGGTGAAAAATCTTTGCACTCGAGTGCAACACGTAACTTTTCATTCCACCTCAGCGAGGAAATGACTAAATGCAAAAAAAAAAACGTTTACAATCACAAGATAGGTACACTTTTATTTCAGTTTAGGTATTAATTACTACATTATGACAGGTAAGTATTACAGAATAATCTTTAAATTATAACAAAATAATACTAAGGTATAATTAAGAAAATTTTAAAGTAACGTTGCTACAGTTATTTAAATTGAGTGTAATATTTTTGTTTGGTACTGTAATATTGGTGTTAGTCACTTGTGTACTGTTTTTCGGTAAACTATCTGTCATACTTAATAGTTGTACCGATTCATCGGATTCCCTTGGCGTGAATGTTGGAGAGAGAGGGAGATGGTTAGGTGTTTCATAACGGCTTATTTTTGATGTAGAAGGGCCAGTACAAGGATCCGATGCCTTCACATATTTTAGACTTATTTTGGATGGAATCCTCTATGTATCCCTCTACAACTGCATTGGACTTCCAGCCTCCGTGGCGCTTAAGGGACAGCAGATCAGCTCCGGAATCAGCCAAAAGTGTGGCTGAAGTTCGTCGGAAACAATGACCCGTGTACAACAGGGGTTCTGGAAGTTCAAGAAATGTTGCTATTTCTCGTGGGATACTGCCAATTTTATTAGTACCCATAGGCTGTCTAACACACTTTCCATTGCGATACTGTAGAAAAAATCGATTGATTGGAGTGTTAGGCGGGCGTAAGGCTTGATATTTCTCAACAATCGTTACGTATTCCTTGCGAATGACGAAGTTGCGGTCTCTTTTTGTCTTTGTATTAGGTAAATTAATTAATAGTAAGTCATCTGAATGTTTCTCAATGTTTTTGACATTAAGTTGTGTTAGTTCATTAGTTCGACATGCTCCGTTTATTCCAATAATAAGAACAACCTGTAACGTAAAGAGTATTGTAGTAGATAAATGAATAAAATTGATATGAACGCATAATTATGCCTATCAACATCTACTAAGTATACTATTTAATTGAGATTAATATACTTAAGTAGATACTGAATGTGCAACTGACTTACTTTTGCCGCCAAATATACGGAATCGGGTGCTTCGTTAAGAAACTTTTCAATATCAGATACTGTGAAAACCTTCGATTTTTTTGGTTGATGACCAGATGATGCTCTTTTTAAAAATGCCACTAATTTAGGATAGGTATCGATATGTTTGTCTTTTTTCATCTTTATTGTTGCTTTTAGCATCGAATACGTACTCCATAGAGTGCTTGCTTTCTTGTTCTCGGAAAATTCTATAAAATATGCCAGCAAAACGTTTTCTGAGAAAGTTTTGGCTCCTTTTGCTAGTCGCCACGTGTTGAACATATCGTACTGTTTTAAATACTTCTCGCGTGATTGTTGAGGGAGAAAGCTCATTTGCGCATTATTAACAGTTTCAGTCAATTCTGTTGGCGTCAAGCAAACTTCCTCGTCGCTAGAATCACTCATTTTAGTTTTTTCACTTGTTTTCAAGTTTCTTGTTTTTAATATACCTAAGGTTTAACAATGACGTGAAAAAATGCCGCGTAAAGAACCGCGTACAAAGCAAATTGAAAAAAGAACACCAAGAAGGTTCCGAGTCTGAGTTTTTAACAAATTAAAAAAAAGTTGTATGATATATTCGGCACCATAGAGGTAGCAGTAAATAGGTTTAATGTTTTTTTTAATTCACAAACTTAGTGCACACGATGTTCTAAATTCAATTTACTTTATCCTCTAGAGAATAAAAACGGCTTTTCCACTCAGATACTGAAGATTAAAAATACTCTTTCCGAGATGGTGGGATGAAAAATACATAATATCATTGTAATTACAATTCTATGTGATTCGAAATGGCTCTTAAAAAAGGAAGAAGTTCCATAATATATTATTACGGTTTGCACAAATCTTCGCAATAGAATGGGATACTCTTTTTCTTTTTTTTCTTGGGCGGAGTCTTATCAACGCTAGCCTGTGCTTTTTCAACAGCGTGATTTGTGCTTATTTGCTCTTTTATAAGGCTCCGTATAGTCGCATATAAGCCATGGCGGTTATTGTTTTGTAAGTAGTTCCACCGTCTATGCCAAGCCTCCACATTATTCTGGGTCCTTGGCAGGCCCGAGTTCATTTATTCTATGTATGGACCATAACTGTAGTGGAAACAATGGAGGGGTTTGTGAGATAAAATTTACAGGTAACATAGATAAAACATTTTTTTGTATATATTTTAATTTAAGTTATTTAGGTATAGATAGATTAGGATTATTTAAATATATTTACTTGATGTAAATAATAAACAAGAATTATACATTTTTTTCAATAAAAGGAATGTATTTTCTTAACTTCTATAATGCAACAGATTATTAATTAAATGTCAAGGACAACAGTAGGCGTTTCAAACCGACATACTTTCGAACTAATAAATTACCGAACAAATGAGCAATCGTTGTAGGGTTTTTCGTAACAGGATTTTTCGCACAAACGTTACATCGCACCAATAACGCATCGACGGAATAAAACATCGTACAACTGAATTATCGGAACACCGTGTTCGATAATAAAAATCGAATCATCAACTTTCGAAAACAAGTAGGGAACCCTGCTGCGCATGGGCACAATGGCGGCATGTCAAAACATCGAGATTTCTGTGCTATATTTAAGTTGAATATGACGCGACACGAAAGGCGTGTTAAATACTATAATATAATATTGTACAGTAGAAGCAGATACATACCAGCACCGATCTGCCCTTTTTAATGGTGCTGAGTATAACTTCAGGTTCAGCTTCCACGCTCAGCATCACAGCCAGAGCAACGAACACGAAGAAAAATACTTTGAGGAAATACATGTTTGAAAAGTTTATTTTACTTTTAAGTATTTGTGTATCTACACTTCGAATTGCGACACACGAATTGTGTCTTATTGGTGCTTGCCGAATCTTTTATAGGTACTGATTGGGGTATCATTCAGCTGGCGTCTTTGTTAATTTGGTTGACATATTCAAAATACCCTACTCCCAATAATTACATTTTAAGTATAAGGGCCAATCTCTCGTAGTTAAAATACAATTACAGTCCATTTACTAATGTTTTTTTTTATCTATTAATGAACGTGTTACGATGTGTGTAATTAACGATTTTTAACGAATCACTTCTTAGTACCTTTATATCGAAATTGCTGCGAGTTGGTCATTATGTAGAGGCATATTTTTAAACATTATTCTACTTGAATGTCTATTTTTATATGGATAAAAATATATTCGTTGAAATGTAATTTACATTGCGGATTGCTATCATCTGTTTGAAAGTCCCCTCCGAACCAGATGATAGCAAATCACTCTAGCAGCTCTGCTATTGCTTCAATCTGTTGTTTTTGATATGGCTATAAGTCTCTGATAAGTTTTTCTAAACCCTTCTGACACGTTCAGTGTCAGGAGCCCTCTTGGAGGGTTCACCTAGTCGTATATGGGATGCCGGGAACCCTTGCGGAGGGCTCATTTTAAACGTAGGTTTTTCTTAGCGAATAAAGCATTATAAACCGTGAAAATAAAATCTGATATATAGTAAATGCGTTGGTTTTAAAATCCAAGCATATTTTTTTTAAATTCTTTTTTGACGGTTGTGTTCTATGAAAAGTAGGTGGAGTTGAAAGTGTTAAAAATAAAGTAAAAACAAATATATGAAATGTACAGTAAGTATACACAAATTAAACTTTACGAGTCTTCTTCACTTCACGTGGTCAATTTAACTTCACTTACTGCTACTACAGCATGTCGGTACGGACATGTCGGTGACGCGAACTCGAAAATCTTTGATGTTGGTTTTTTCACTATCACTATTTGCCTATAGGTACCTACTACTACGTATGTAGTTCACTATTGGAAAAAACATCTTCGCAATTTCCTGTGACTATACCTCCATTGCAAAATAAATGGAATAGGTACACTGATTGCAATCAATTGAAACTTTGTTTGAATTCAACATCAACAATGCCGTACGTGACACGAAGCTTACCTACATATTTAGAGAGCAATTTTAGAACGATACCAATTGTTGAAGTTTGTAAACAGAGGTGTACCATATTTGTATAAGCAGGTTGGTTTGCACAAGAGCTCAACACACTAAAGTGCAATTTTTTTCATTTATATACGTATTTTTTTAGCTCTCTTTCAATGAAACGCAGTACAACAAAAGCGTGTGTGTGTTCCTTTCTTGAGAAGGGTCCAGATGGGCGTTGGGACTGGGCGGCTGTGACTGGGTTGTGGAGGTCAGTTAGGAAGTCGCTCCATGTAAAATACTGGTATTACTGGCATCCGGTTAAACTAGAAGCCGACCCCAACGTTGGGAAAAGGCCAGGCTGATTGATTGCAGAGGCGATATTATATTACCCCTGGAAGGTTTACCTAATAAATATTGTTGACTACGATGTCTGTTCTCTTAACTTAATCCAGTAGGTACTCATAACACTCTTACTCAATTTTCAACTTTACCTTCAGTTTAACCGTGTTTATGCCATGGCTTCCGCGACAGTTTCTCTGAAAACTTCATGGAAATTGTTCTCCCGGAGTCGCGTCGCGGTTGCCTTCGCGAACCATTTCACCTAAGTTTTGATAGGTTTTTACAGATCGCTCTGAACTACCTAAATCACGTTTTAATTCTGTTACAGAGAAAAGAATTTGGCGTTCTTGGAGCGATTAGTGCGTATAACTGACCGTGTCTAAATGAAAATAAAAAGTATGAGCACTGGAAAAATATTTTCTGACTAACTCCATTTACCTACCTTTTAGTTTGTTCAGAATTAACTATGTACATAAATAACAGCGTATAGGTACTTACCTAATTACTACATAAGTAGTTCACTATTGGAAAAAACATCTTCGCATCTTCGCATCTTCGCTTCATTTCCTGTGACTATACCTCCATTGCAAAATAAATGGAATAGGTACACTGATTGCAATCAATTGAAGCTTTGTTTGAATTCAACATCAACAATGCCGTACGTGGCACGAAGCTTAACTACATATTTAGAGAGCAATTTTAGAACGATACCAATTGTTGGAGTTTGTAAACAGAGGTGTACCATATTTGTATAAGCAGGTTGGTTTGCACAAGAGCTCAACACACATTTGGCGTTCTTGGAGCGATTAGTACAGCCCATGATGTGCGGCAACCAATATATGTAACTTAAGGATAACACAACATTATTTAAACTCAGCGAGTTTTGTTATAAAAACTAATAAAAAAAAAATTTGTATTGAAAACTTCGAAGTTTAGTTATCGTATTTCCAAAAATCTTACAATTTCAGTCATATCTCGTAGGTGGGTATTTTTTTCAAATTAACGCAACAATTAAATACAGATTCTTGCGTATAACTGACCGTGTCTAAATGAAAATAAAAAGTATGAGCACTGGAAAAATATTTTCTGACTAACTCCATTTACCTACCTTTTAGTTTGTTCAGAATTAACTATGTACATTAATAACAGCGTATAGGTACTTACCTAATTGATAAATAAAAATAATATATATAGGTACATCAATATTATTTTGATACCTAATCGTATCCCTATTGAAGGTAATTTCGATTCTTCCAAATTAATATAATTCAGGGATCCATCGTCATCCCAAAATGGCGATAATCCGCACCTTCACAATTTCACGGAGACAGTTTAATCAGTGTTATGAAAGTAATAAAATGACGCAATAACTTTTTAATTCGTTTAGCGTTGGGATAATTTAATATATTGTCCCTTCCCAACATTTTGAAACTAAATTTGTTAATTGGCTAACTGGGTCCCGTGTAGTAAAGTTATCCATACTTTTAGTAGTTATAAATTTGTTTTCGTATTGTACCATTGATTAAACTGTTAGATGAAACTATGAACAAAACCGGCACCGGCAACCGGAGTATTAATAGGTTGACTTAGTAACATAAGTAGTTATGTACGGTCAGCGACAAAAGTCGATTGACACTGCTAGTTTTACACACATCATCTAATATTGACACAAAGTTATTCGATTGATTGTACTTCAAAGATTTAAGTTTCTTTTCTCAAACATGCTTGGAAATTCGAATATTATTTTGACAACCTTCTTCGAGATAAATCGAAATTGCTGTACCTACTGGTCAAAAACAAGCGAGTACGCGGCCGGCAATGTTATTATGAAAATCCATAACTGTCGTGTCGGCCAAATAAATTACTATGACAACTCATAGCTGTCGTGTTATTTAAAAATGGAACTATTTTTTTACTTCGACCCATGACACCCAAGGAGTTAACTTATCAAAGATTTTATTTAAATTTCGAACTGGCTCAGCAAATCTAAGCTGTAAAGAAGAAACAAATGAACATAATGGCGCGTGAAATATTTTTATTTGTTCGTCATTGATTCTGGAATTTACAGCACTTAGTTTGAATTTCCGCGCATTGTTTGAGAAAATACTATACAAGCCTTGGCTGCAACCAGGCATTGATGGACTTACGTATTTGTGCCTCGGCGAAACGATCGTTCATCAATGCCCTAATTGCTGGCCACGACAGTAATGTTTCTTACTTCTTTTCCGATTTTATTTAAATATTTAGCTTAGTAATTGTTCTTTTGTCGCTAATCGTTGGTACAAGCCAAAGGCGAGCCTATTGCCATTAACCGGGTACAAATACAGCCTTCTTTCGAAAACGTCCAGCAATAATGTTTGAAATCGAATAACTAAACTAATTATATTTCCAGAGCCTATTATGCGGCTCACGTTAAACAACAGGCCAACCCGAATATTTTATTTATCGTTTTAAATAGGCTCTGGAAATATAATTAATGAGCAAATCACAATGTTCGATTGGACTCATTCGAATTCTTTGAGTGGCGCGACCGCCAGCGGCAATGAAAAAGAGTTTATAAACAGAAATATTTTATGATATATTACCTATGCCAAACTGTAAATCCACTGTTATACTGGGTCTTACATACGAGCGGTACTTTGCCGACGAACAGAGGTAGCTGTAGCTGATGTCCGCGGCCCCCGCTGACGCTGATCTTCGACCTACAGGGTCGACTGCAGTCGCCGTCGCGTCTACGGCCCCGTTCACGGCCTCGGACAGCGCGACTTGTGTCAAGTGACTCGCGCGTGCGTCTCCTGTTTTACAAGGAAATTATAAGTCCTGTCGCGGTAGCTCGTGGCATGCTCTAAACAACTTCTTTCATTTTTTTTCTCTACAATCGCTGTTGCAAGACACCTGTCGCTTGACCGTGTAACTTGTGGCCATGGAATAAGGAAACGGTGGCAGCCGCCCAGTCCCAACGCCCATCTGGACCCTTCTCAAGAAAGGAACACACACACGCTTTTGTTGTACTGCGTTTCATTGAAAGAGAGCTAAAAAAATACGTATATAAATGAAAAACATTGCACACTTTAGTCTGTTGAGCTCTTGTGCAAACCAACCTGCTTATACAAATATGGTACACCTCTGTTTACAAACTTCAACAATTGGTATCGTTCTAAAATTGCTCTCTAAATATGTAGGTAAGCTTCGTGCCACGTACGGCATTGTTGATGTTGAATTCAAACAAAGCTTCAATTGATTGCAATCAGTGTACCTATTCCATTTATTTTGCAATGGAGGTATAGTGGTTAAATGACGCTTTTTCGAGCCTACTGTCAGACTTTTTACACCTGCAGCCTTTGGGTCAAGTATACGCAGAAGGCATACAGCGCTCTGCGTGTACAGTATAACAATGCTTTCAGGATGCTTGTGGGGCTGCCGCGGTATTGTAGCGCTTCGGGTATGTTTGCCGATGCGAGAGTGGATGATTTTTATGCCATTATTCGAAAACGATGCGCTTCTCTCCGGCATAGAACAGATATCAGCTCCCATGGCATGTTAAGAGCATTGAGTGACCGGTGGGACTGCCCGATGCTTGGTCGATGGGTGAGACTGCACACACAGTTCGGCTCGACTAGATAGCTGTACGTGCATTTTATTATATTTATATTATGTTATTATTATTATTATGCCTATTTGTGATTCTTATGTGTGCGTATTGTGTAATTTTTGTTATGAAGACTTTGTAATGAATGAATGCTTATGTTTTAATGTTAATATTTCACTAATTCTATGGACTTTAACGTCTGCGAATAAATGATTATTATTATTATTATTATAGTCACAGGAAATTGCGAAGATGTTTTTTCCAATAGTGAACTACTTATGTAGTAGTAGGTACCTATAGGCAAATAGTGATAGTGAAAAAACCAACATCAAAGATTTTCGAGTTCGCGTCACCGACATGTCCGTACCGACATGCTGTAGTAGCAGTAAGTGAAGTTAAATTGACCACGTGAAGTGAAGAAGACTCGTAAAGTTTAATTTGTGTATACTTACTGTACATTTCATATATTTGTTTTTACTTTATTTTTAACACTTTCAACTCCACCTACTTTTCATAGAACACAACCGTCAAAAAAGAATTTAAAAAAAATATGCTTGGATTTTAAAACCAACGCATTTACTATACATCAGATTTTATTTTCACGGTTTATAATGCTTTATTCGCTAAGAAAAACCTACGTTTAAAATGAGCCCTCCGCAAGGGTTCCCGGCATCCCATATACGACTAGGTGAACCCTCCAAGAGGGCTCCTGACACTGAACGTGTCAGAAGGGTTTAGAAAAACTTATCAGAGACTTATAGCCATATCAAAAACAACAGATTGAAGCAATAGCAGAGCTGCTAGAGTGATTTGCTATCATCTGGTTCGGAGGGGACTTTCAAACAGATGATAGCAATCCGCAATGTAAATTACATTTCAACGAATATATTTTTATCCATATAAAAATAGACATTCAAGTAGAATAATGTTTAAAAATATGCCTCTACATAATGACCAACTCGCAGCAATTTCGATAAAAAGGTACTAAGAAGTGATTCGTTAAAAATCGTTAATTACACACATCGTAACACGTTCATTAATAGATAAAAAAAACATTAGTAAATGGACTGTAATTGTATTTTAACTACGAGAGATTGGCCCTTATACTTAAAATGTAATTATTGGAACAGGGTATTTTGAATATGTCAACCAAATTAACAAAGACGCCAGCTGAATGATACCCCAATCAGTACCTATAAAAGATTCGGCAAGCACCAATAAGACACAATTCGTGTGTCGCAATTCGAAGTGTAGATACACAAATACTTAAAAGTAAAATAAACTTTTGAAACATGTATTTCCTCAAAGTATTTTTCTTCGTGTTCGTTGCTCTGGCTGTGATGCTGAGCGTGGAAGCTGAACCTGAAGTTATACTCAGCACCATTGAAAAGGGCGGATCGGTGCTGGTATGTATCTGCTTCTACTGTACAATATTATATTATAGTATTTAACACGCCTTTCGTGTCGCGTCATATTCAACTTAAATATAGCACAGAAATCTCGATGTTTTGACATGCCGCCATTGTGCCCATGCGCAGCAGGGTGGGGCACTAGTAAATTATCTATACATTTAAGGAAATAATAACGAAGTCAAAACTGTACATGAGAATATTTTTGAAAAAAAGGAATTTATACGAGCCCCCCTAGCCAAGTCACAAACGATAAACGTAAGCTCTCAGTAGTCTTTAATAGATTTTCAACTTTATGTTATTGCATATAAAGTTAAAAATCTATTGAAGATTACATAGCGTTTTCGTTCGTTCCGGTCGCTAACGCTCAGTAGTCTTTAATAGATTTTCAACTTTATGCTGTTAGATATAAAGTTGAAAATCTATTGGAGATTACTAAGCGTTCACGTTTATCGTTTGCAACTTGGCTAGGGGGGGAGGTATGGCAACGAGTCTGATGCCGAAAATATAGTTTTTCTATGTTTGAAATTTTGTCTGTTTGTCTGGATGATGTTCCAAGTTGACGCCAAAACGGCTGAATAGGACTATACGACTTTACTGGGTACTTTACGTTCCCTTGGTATATTTTCCCGCGGAATTTCGTTTGAAACCGCGGGTAAAAGCTAGTATTATTGTAAAATTGGTTAAATTGGACTGCACGTATAAATGGAGGATAAGACCAGGAAAAGATGTCAACTTGACAACAAGGATATTGTTTGGTATTATTGAGTCCACCTTTGCGGCAAACTCATAGAAATCCTTTTTCAGTTTTGTCCCCATTTATCCCTGCAGGTCAGTTCACCTCATCTTACCTAAGCATACCTATGTACATTAGGTAGATACCTACAAAACATAATTCTGTAACGGTGCGCACTGTCCTTTCATCCTGTCCGTTGATGGCTGACGCAAAACAACACTTGTTTGGATTACTGGCTAGCAATCAGTCCTGCATTATTCGTGCTGGGCTTTCAGAATGCACTGCTTTCCTTTATTATGTTAAATGCACGAAGGGCTTTATTACCTTATACCTTCTCAATTGTACATATTTGCTACAGTAGTTTTAATAGCAGCTAATACTTTCTCAATATCTGTTAAATATTGACCAAAAAATCTGTTATATTCACAATTACGAATCATCAACATTTTAATATCTTTTTTTTTTCAGAATAAAGCCGTTCTTGGAGCGGCTGACACAATCCATGATGTGTTCGAGCAAGTACTCCACCCCGAACAACTGTTACAATTAGGTTAAATTGAAGAATACTACTACATCTCCTTGGAATGGGACGAAGTGTTGACAATATCCTAAAAGTCGTCAGGCTTGCCCACAAACTTCGATTTCGTGTTTCCAAAATGATATTTTTCGTGTTTGCGTTTTTGTATCTATAGGTAGATTTCCCAGAAGTCGTAGAACTCATAGCTATGTATGTGGCTATTTTTCAATTTATCCTCCATACAAATCCAAATATTATCATACCTAATATTAAGGCCAGGCACTCTAACGATAAATAATTTCCACGCAAGCTCCGCCCCGTGCACCCCGCTACTCTACTATGTGCTAAACGCTAATGCTCATCACATTCATCACTCATTGAAGATAATATTATATTATATTATATTATAATATATCGCACCTTTAAAGTAAAACCGTTACTAAACGAAATTATAAAATTTTACAGGAGAGCCAATATTAGAAAACAGTCACAATTTTTTGTCAATAAAATCTGAGTGCAGGGTTCTTTAAGACATTTAATGAGGTCTTAATAAAGATCTCTGTTTACATTATGACACGTGATTTACGAAAGTATTTTTTTTTCATTTACAGTATTATTTATGTTGATTTATATTATTATAGTAACACTTTACCATTAATAATTTGTTCATTATGGTATATTACTATGAAATTACAGTGCAATTGATGTTACTAAATAGAAAACTATTAAAATTTCATATTAAATACATTAATATTATTTAACATTTAAATTAAAAATCACTAAGTTGGCATTTGCTGTGGTGTTATAATATTACCAAATAAAAAAACATTCCAAATTAATAGTGTTTTATTATAATTTAAAGAGAGATCCATACAATCATTTGGCATAGTTATTTATCAATCAGTCTTGAGAAATTTGTACCTTTAAATAACAGCATGTACGTATCTTACTATATTAACTACTTGTTGTGTATCTTATTACATTTAGAATCAGTTTGACGAGGAACAAACCAATTGAACAAATAGCATTTTTCTTAATTTAACAAAGTTACAATCACAGCATTATTTCCCTATCCACGAAAGCTACTCAGGGCTAATCAAAGTTATGTTGACTTGTAGGTATCACTTAATTAGAATAATGAGGCAAACCTATTGCCATATAAAATGTTATATAAAAAATAAATCTCGTAAAAAACTTAAAAATAATCTTAGGTATTGTTTTTCTAAATCAATAATCATCAATAATAAGTTGTCTTATTACAATAATATCTCGTTTTAGTTTTGCTAAAACAAGATGCTGTTGTAATATGACATGACACAAATTATTTTCTTCAACTAGTTATACAGAAATACTATTTTGAGGAGTTGGGCTAAATAATACACGCCTAGATGGGGTTGCTGGTACATAATCAGGATCGCAATCTGCCTCATCAGGGGAAAAGTCCTTACCCGATTCAGACGCACTAGATGAAGATGATGAAGAAGAACTTGTTGATGATGAACTTGAAGATGATTTCGAGCTAGTTGAATTGGATCTTGCTCTACTGCTAGGACCTGGTCTGGTAAGGTCTTCTTCTGGAGTTAATTCTGGAAAACCAGTACCGCTCAAATATGGATTTGGTATTCCGTCATCAACTGGTTGAACATCAACTTCCATAGTATGACGAACGGACTGAGGTAGTGCTTGTTCTTGCAATAAAGAAGGAGATCTATAAGTATCGACAGTAATCGGATTTGCATCGCGTGAAAAATTATGATCCAGGTCGTCCATGGATATTAGTTTGGGGTTTTCAGTACTTAGGTACGGAATCTTTCTTAGATTCCATAGCCTCCAAAATGCGTGACAAACGTGGGTTCCGTAAATGCGCCATGACCTGAAGCAAGTGGTGTTATTATTATTATCGTATAATTATTATAATTGACATTTTAACTTAAATAAATTTAGTTACTTTAAGTACAACTTTTATTTATATTAGTAGTAAAGTGATACTAAAAGAAATGTGTAACGTTATTATTAACTGTTTCGTTATCTATGAAGTAAATTTTAATACTAGATGGAATTTAAACAAAATGTAATATTTTACTTCTAAAATTTTTATGCAAATTAACGTTGCGTAAAGAAATAAACTGTGACTAACATAAATATCCCACTATTGTAAATAAGGGTATGATTTAATTTACTCTTTACTTATTATAAAACTGTAACTAAACAAATGGTTACTCAAAAAAATAAAAGGCAAACTGTGACTATACAAACAGTAACATTTTATCAATGAAATTTTATTATGAATTGCGTAATTTCATAACACAAAAACTGTGTTTAAACAAATTGAAACACTTTTCCTATTAAAACAAATTAACAACTTATCTTTTCTGTGACATACAGCCGTGTTTATCCAAATAATGACACTGTTACTTTAAACTTCCGTCATCACTCTTCTACGAACATGTTCTTACTGATATAGACACAATATTGTATTTCGCGAGCCGATCACAACTCGGTTTAGTAACGCTTTAATTTACTGCTAGATGGCGTAAAATACAATATTTTACAAAAATGACAAGTTTATGTTGTAGTTTACGTATATTTCACATAGATGGCATTGATAACTCAATTCTTGAAAATTTTTGTTTAGTAACGGTTTTAAATATATAGGTGTAGGTACTATTGGTACACCTCTGCCAAACCCTTCGGGGATTACTGGCGTGGTGTTATGTGTGTTATAAAATCCTATAAGATAAAATATATATGGCGATCTGAAATATAATTATTAACAGAGTAGTATTCCTAATACACACCGTCTAACATCGCGTTTTTTTAGAGATAAAATATTGCAGATATTTTTTTAAATAGAATTATCCCCGTCGATGGCAACACATGAAATGTCACTTTTCTTTTCGCGCGCATTCTGACATCGCAAGAAAAGTTCTCTCTCGTTAAAATATTAATTTAAAATAAGTTTATGATACTCTTTACTAACGTACTACTGCTAAATAACTATGCTATGTGATAGAAAGTGTATAAGCTGCATCATTACGGGAAATCTGAGACGTACTAAGTCCATCATTAGTGGAAATCTGAGACGGCCGCGGCGCTCATCAACGACACGAAGCACTCCAAGTCCTGACCAACATTGGAAGTACTTAGATTCTGAGGCCTCCCACAACCTTAATGCGTGAGAGTGCCTTGCTTCAACTGACCACCTTGTACGTGATACTGATAGTGTCTTATATAATATGAGCACTATGGTGGACGGTAACACTGCTTATTGCATGTGTGCTGCAAACTTGTTAAAACATTATCCTCTCCAGTCGACACGAGATGTCCTCAGCAACGTTACCTCCACGTTACTAGCTGGATGAGAAGCTGCCAGAGAGGCACGAAATGCCCCTAGCTTGTAGCTGTACATAGCTAGCTGGTATGCCCTTGCCACCATTACCCCTCCAGTCGACACGAGATGTCTTCAGCAACGTTATTTCCACGTTACTAGCTGGATGAGAAACTACCAACGCGGCACGTGATGCAATAATATGCGTAATGCTGGTATGTACTCGTCGTAAGAGGTAAGTCCCACTTCTATGATCTTGGGTAAGACATTGTAAAAAGTTGATTCTATATGCTAAAGCATATAGAACCATAATAACATGGATTAAAATCCATGGGCATGAAGGCTGCGAGACAGCCTTACCTGACCTTGTACATCGTCCGTGTGTTATATATAAACTTGCATAAGCATTATACTCCCTATAGTCACAGTAATATTATCATACAGTATTCCAACTTCATACAAACGGACGAAGTGCGAGCTATGCCTACGCGCCTCGATCTTGGCATCCGTTAGACATGCAGACAGTCGCGACTGTGCCGCAGTGACGAAATGACGGTGTGTTGTTTTTTTTTTAAATAACCGCGCGATTTTTTCACTAAAAATAAGTTCAAGTACATATTTAATATGACGAGTAGGATATATTGTGCTGTTTTTCGTTGCATGAATTCGTCAATAACGCATCCAGACATAACTTTTTTTTGATTACCTGGAAACTGAAAGGTAAGACTATTGTAACGTCCCTGCTAGGGCAGGTAAATTAAATAAAACACAACAGAAAGTACAGGTTGTATATTGTATAAAGAGCGTGAGTTCTCGATATCGAGCGCGTGTTAATTTCTAGCCCGCCTTAAGAAAACCACTATCCTGGTAGTTCCCAACACGTAGGTGACTGGTGGCAGCTAGGTAGGTGGATCGGTCTTCAAACGGCACCAAGGGCAGCTCGTAGGGTAGTCCAGCCAATGCCCTCGCAGCGGCGGTGATAAATATCAAATCCGGTACGGATGAACCCTGGAATTCCGGAATTGGGCATTTTAGAGAATGACCGAATTCATGCTACTGACTGCAACATCCCATCAACCGTTGAATGTGGAATCCTTGGTAGGAAGCGGTGTTCAAGCATCAATTAGCTATCGAGATGAAGCAGTCTAAGCAGCGGGGTACAATTTTTAAAAGCGTGATAGATGACAAGCAGAAAATATGATAACTTGTGATGTAAGGTAGGTGGAAAAAAATATCAAAAATTATTAAAAGAAATTACGGAACTATAATCACCTCCCGTAATTCACTACAACAGACAAGTTACAACTACCAGTTTAAAACCAGGAAAGAATACATTAAAGGAAAATTATAATTTAGTTACCATGTTACGGTCACTCGGCGAAATCACAAAAGTTAAAACTATGGTGTTTATGCTAACAATCATCGCTAATACACTAAGGCTATTAAAACATAGAAATTTTAGTTGCTCTAATGATCATTACTAACAACAACAATTTAGCAAGTCATGCAACGAGTACCTACTTAAAACTAGTTTACAATAATATAGGTTTTGCAACACTCACCCGATTTGGGGTTACACTTAATTTAATTTTTAAAAGACGGAGACGATAAATAATTATTAATTTCGGTTCGTTGCGAACAATAGTGAACATTTTAGTCTTTAATTAAATTATGACAAGACACGGTCACTGTGCTGCTCCGTAGTGACAAGTCAATCCGCCCGGTCGAGATTGTTCCAACGACCTCTGGAAGCGCGCGGAAGGTTAGCGACTCGTTATGGAGAGGGAAGACACTCACACAAACATGCGCGGAGCTCGCGACAACATCTCAAGACTCATTGGAATGTTTAGGTAGCAATTACATCAGTTGCAAGCGTAAACTATTATATTGAGTAGTATGTAATTAGGTATTAGGTATTTGTTTTTATCCACTCCCAACCAAGATTCAAATGTGTTAAGATATTTTAATAATAAACATAAATAAAATTAACGTACAACGTTACAGTACCCCCCCTTTTAGCGTAGGAATTTTCCTGAGTAAAATCCGCTGCTACTGCTTCTGAAAACATCTGATTAACGCTACTCATTCATTCCTATCCCATATATTCATCATTCTTCTTTCATTCATCATTCGATCGGCAGTAACACCCTAACTCATGTGTTACCGCATACTGACATTCAGAGTGTCTTATTTTAAATACTACACAAAACACTCCTGAGAACCAAATGCTTAAAAAAAAAAAAAAAACTGGAAGTAAAAAGCAGTCTTCATATTACTAACCCCATATTGATAATAAGATATATAAGTAAGAAGTCTATATTATACCTATGGTATAAAGCCATTGGTATAGGAAAAAGAAATCAATGGGGTAGAACCATGATCGCCTTCTTACTATGGTTGTAGGACCGATAGTATAAATAGTAATATAGAAAATAATGATGTAATTTACCATCATCCTATAGTTACTCTTTGTATTATTATATACTTTTATTTTTAAATAAATAATAATATAGCATTTAGAATTTAGTGACATGTAGGTTTTAGTAATATGTACGCTAGGGCTGTTAATTTATTTGATTAGTAAATTAGTCATTATTAATTAGTCATTAAAGTTTCCATAATTTCATTAGATATTATCATTGGTAATAGTATAGATTTGCCAGCAACAGATCAGATTTAAGCAAGTAGTACCTACTGTTGTAGTTCCAACTCAAGTCCCAATAGTATAAGGCACACGCAAGACTAGAAATTAGGGTCTAGCCCATTGTTCAAAGTAATCATTATGTAGGTTTTATTCAGTACATAATAACCTAAACTGCATAGGAATACCAACAATTACATACATACACAGTTTACATAAATAGATACAGTTGGTTTAGACTTATTTAGGGAGTAACCATTCGCTCCTTAGAATATATATACATAATAGTCAATAGATAGATATTGTGGTTTAGGCTTATTTAGGCAGTAACCATCCGCTGCTAGAATATAGTTGTGTAATAGATATATATTTTGGTTTAGGCTTATTTAGACAGTAACCATCCGCTGTTGCAAAGGCTTTTTTATAGAGTTGCACCGCTCTTTAGAGTGTAATAGATAAATAATAGTTAGATATATTCGGTTGCTTAGGTTACCAATGGTGTAGGGCCAATTGATAAAGCAAACCACTGATCGATGGGGTAGACCATCATGATCATTAGAAATAGAAGGTAGGTGATTAATGGGTTAGGGCCATCATCAATTACAACTATGGTTGTAGGACCAATAGTCATGATAGAAATATAAGATGAATGGGGTAGACCATCATCCTATAGAACCGTTTAGTTTTTATAAATAGTTGAAGTGTAGATAGTATGATAATTGTTGGTTATTTATAGACCCAGTAGTTAGTTGTAGTGGGTGTGAAAACTAATTTCTTTAAAATTTAAATTTAAGGGTAATTATGTTATTATGAGACTTTAACAGAGACTCTTTGACCGCTTTTAAGTCATCAGAAGGATCAAGATGCGATTCTAAAATATCCTCAGATGGAAGGGTAGCAGACAATTTAACAATTTGCTTTCGCAGCTCGTTGACAGAATTGGCACTTACACAACCACGAACTGCTACTTCACATTCCAGTTCCGCTATTTGTAAGGATAACATTTTTATGAGATAGGACATCTTTGTTAATTTTCAAATAAATAAAAATATAATAGTTAAGCTACAAGTATTCAATAGTCCCGAGAGGTGTGTGTTGCAAAATACACAAATAAAAATAGTTAACACAGTAACATTACAAAATCAGGTACTCGGGATGCCAAAACGTGTATATATTAAAAATATGCGGATTGTAGTTTTTTATTACTGTTTAATTATTTATTTATTACGATAGACTAGAATAATATCACCTTTGGCAGCCCGTAATCCAATTATAAACACTAACACTACTGATATAGACAGCCAACACCAAGAAAACTAAAAGAAATGCCTAGCAGAAGAGAACTAAACACGGCTCGATATCTACCACTAGTATGGGCGCCACTGTAACGTCCCTGCTAGGGCAGGTAAATTAAATAAAACACAACAGAAAGTACAGGTTGTATATTGTATAAAGAGCGTGAGTTCTCGATATCGAGCGCGTGTTAATTTCTAGCCCGCCTTAAGAAAACCACTATCCTGGTAGTTCCCAACACGTAGGTGACTGGTGGCAGCTAGGTAGGTGGATCGGTCTTCAAACGGCACCAAGGGCAGCTCGTAGGGTAGTCCAGCCAATGCCCTCGCAGCGGCGGTGATAAATATCAAATCCGGTACGGATGAACCCTGGAATTCCGGAATTGGGCATTTTAGAGAATGACCGAATTCATGCTACTGACTGCAACATCCCATCAACCGTTGAATGTGGAATCCTTGGTAGGAAGCGGTGTTCAAGCATCAATTAGCTATCGAGATGAAGCAGGCTAAGCAGCGGGGTACAATTTTTAAAAGCGTGATAGATGACAAGCAGAAAATATGATAACTTGTGATGTAAGGTAGGTGGAAAAAAATATCAAAAATTATTAAAAGAAATTACGGAACTATAATCACCTCCCGTAATTCACTACAACAGACAAGTTACAACTACCAGTTTAAAACCAGGAAAGAATACATTAAAGGAAAATTATAATTTAGTTACCATGTTACGGTCACTCGGCGAAATCACAAAAGTTAAAACTATGGTGTTTATGCTAACAATCATCGCTAATACACTAAGGCTATTAAAACATAGAAATTTTAGTTGCTCTAATGATCATTACTAACAACAACAATTTAGCAAGTCATGCAACGAGTACCTACTTAAAACTAGTTTACAATAATATAGGTTTTGCAACACTCACCCGATTTGGGGTTACACTTAATTTAATTTTTAAAAGACGGAGACGATAAATAATTATTAATTTCGGTTCGTTGCGAACAATAGTGAACATTTTAGTCTTTAATTAAATTATGACAAGACACGGTCACTGTGCTGCTCCGTAGTGACAAGTCAATCCGCCCGGTCGAGATTGTTCCAACGACCTCTGGAAGCGCGCGGAAGGTTAGCGACTCGTTATGGAGAGGGAAGACACTCACACAAACATGCGCGGAGCTCGCGACAACATCTCAAGACTCATTGGAATGTTTAGGTAGCAATTACATCAGTTGCAAGCGTAAACTATTATATTGAGTAGTATGTAATTAGGTATTAGGTATTTGTTTTTATCCGCTCCCAACCAAGATTCAAATGTGTTAAGATATTTTAATAATAAACATAAATAAAATTAACGTACAACGTTACACTATAAAATAATGTTACTTACTAGTAGGTAGGTACATAATGTGTGTCTTTTTAATGGATAATATTTCCTTTTAACTCCCGAAAAAAAAGATGTCTGGACTAATAAATAAAGTGAATAGAGAAAAGGAAAGTGATTGACACGAGTGAAATTACCTATTTCATTCGTGTCAATCACTTCACTTATAGGCGGATCATGAGTCATGATACGGTAGGAACGCTTGGGTTAAAACCTCGGGGCTTGTGTGTTTTATTTTGTTAGTTTGTATAATTCAAAGTAAAGACGTGGTATTTTATTATTAATAATAGTTGTTTATTGTACTGTGTGTATGAATAATACTAGAAAAAATAAATTTGTCCGTCTGTCAGTCACTAGATAGTTGAAATTTTCTCAGATTAAGTATTTCAGATTAATATTTTTAATAATAAAGCATTTCGTACGTCTCAGTCGGGGCGCAAATATTTTTCGGTCGCAAATTTATAAGACCGATTTCAAACATAAACATGTTTTTTTAATTAAATCTACCAGTCAAAAAACAACGCATTTTTATTGAACATTTCCCATTAAATTCACAAAGTATTTTATTTGTTTATATAAAAAGTATATTTACAATCACTAAACTAAATGGAAACACAAAGTAGGCAAATTTAAAATGCTGGAGGAGCCCTATCGCATGTTTACGTACCGCGCGGCTGTAGGCATTTATTTCCAAGATACGGCCGAGTTACCATACTGTATGATAATAATACCGTGCTATAGTGAAGGATTCCACCCCACTATCTGGATTGTTATCAGCGAGTACGGGATACTCTTAACAACATTGTTTTTATGTTGCTAGCTGGTACATATTTGACATACTGGGTACATGCTCAGCCTTCCCTGCACATCGTCTGTGCGTTATATATAAACTTTCAAAAGCATTATACTCCCTATAGCGAGGGATTCTACCCCGCCAATTGGATTATTATCAGCGAGTACGGGATACTCTTAACAATATTGACTCTACGTTGCCAGTTGGTACATATTTGACATGGTCGGCACATGCTTAGCACGAGATGCTCATATCATTTAAACCAGGACCATGCATGATCTAGCTTCACATCAAGGATGATAATATTATCAAAGCTCACCTTGTCTTGACTGATTACCTCTTACCAGCTAATGTTACACATGCCCGCTACGGATATAAACACCAGCTGCAGCCCATTAAAATGCCAATATATTTATATTCATGGCTATACCGCTGAGTTGCTACTTTTAACAAACAAATATACCTAATTAAAAGAAATCACCGTGTACAAGATACTCAGTAACTTACCTAAGCACTAGGTGACTTAATTATCCTGATACAAATTGATAAATGATATTTATTTCATAAATTAAAAACAATGCAAAATTGTGTAATTTTACACTCATACACTCAAATACTAGTACAAGATACTATGTTAATATGATACAATGGCTGATGACAAATTACTCATGGACCAAACCCCTACAAAGTACCATTCCATGCTCATATTTACTCATAAGGCATATGCCTTACTCCCAGATTCCCCTAAACGGAGGGAACAAGGGATTGACATATCCCAGAAACAAATTGCACTGGTTACCTCTATCATAGGAAAAGCAGTGACTGATCCTATGCTTATGAAGAACATAAGCACAAAACAAAATGTTGACTCACCTGGCCGAAGGAACAAAATACCTGACAATGTCAATGTTCACTTCCACCAAAATAAAACCAGAACAAAAGTAATATCATCTCTAACTGACATGAATTTCTATTTACTCTATTTGATAAACAAAGAGATACATTTAACAAACTCAAGCATACAACTTTATAGCCACAATCAATAACAATTAACCAATAAATATTAAAACCACAAGAAACTCACTCTTATGATAATAAAGAAAACTTACCAGTTCTATTGAAAAACGTAAAACTAGTACAACATGAGCTGATCTGTCATAGTAAACAAAAAAATTCAAACATCCAACATGTCATAGTAAATAAAAAATTAAATCAACTAACTACAATAACAGGAATCACTCAATACTGAAAACAAAATTAATAGTTGTGGTAGACCTTAAAAGTAGACCTTATGGGGCTTTTTGCCCATTATCGGTAAAGATACAAGGGTCTGAATTCTAACCAATGAGCCAACGCCCATACTACGTTGAATACACCGGTTATCGTCAGATCGCCGAAGTTAAGCAACACCGGGCGTGATCAGTACTTGGATGGAGGACCGCCTGGAAACACCACGTGACGCGGCCCACAAATTGCAGGAATTGACCATAAATACACAACATCATTATGAGCTTATCGACAAAAAAAAAAAAACCTCAAAGAAGTTGGCCCTTATGCCGACTCTGTAGACTAATAAAACAAATAACGTTTTAAAGTGACCCTAAAGTTTATAACTAAGAATAATAAAAGTGAGAGTGATTCATTCTTCCCTTCACAGGACAACACATACAGCACCTCAACTTAGAGCTGGCATCAATCGAGACACAATGTGGGGTCACTTGCTGTTGATTATGCTTTTATGCTGATTAACAATAGCTTATTATTCCTTAATAACCAAGGCTAATCGGGGAAATAAAATTACCTATTCAATAAACCAGAATATTTATAATTAGATAGTTTACTAGCTGAATTATTGCAGACAACTCTAAACATCTACTCTGTTAATAATTATATTTCAGATCGCCATGAAATAAAATTGGGAATCAAACGAGCTTACCTGTTAAGCGAAGTCTTGATTCTAATTTTATGAATGGCGATCTGAAATATAATTACCCACCCGCCACTAGCTAACAGCCCCAAAGCTGCAATAATTAGACTACCTAATTCACTTATCCTTTCAGGAAAACCTAGTGAATGTAAGTATGCGGAACTACTCTGTACAGAAAATAGAGCCTGTTCCTTATCTTAAAAGGATCTCTAAAATAAGTGACATTTCATGTGTTGCCATCGACGGGGATAATTCTATTTAAAAAAATATCTGCAATATTTTATCTCTAAAAAAACGCGATGTTAGACGGTGTGTATTAGGAATACTACTCTGTTAATAATTATATTTCAGATCGCCATGAAATAAAATTAGAATCAAGACTTCGCTTAACAGGTAAGCTCGTTTGATTCCCAATTATCTTCACTATGTGTGGTGGTCGAAGATAATATATATTTTATATTATCTTAAAAGTGTGTGATGACCTTTACACTTCAGTAATAAAGTTGAATAATGTTCTTTGATCGCGTTTGAGCACGGAACTAAATGGCGTTATTCTCAATTCTTATTTCGTTTATAACTAAAGTAATAAATTGATCTAGACGAAAATATATAATTATTGTGGCTGGATAATAACTATAACTATAGCTGGATATAACTATATTTTTTTACTGTGAATACTTATTTTAGACATAAAAACCGAGTAATCTTGATTTTATTTTAAATAATCTATAAAAAAAGATAATTAAAAAAAAAAATGCTAATATGTTACAATGTCAATGAATGAATGTGTCAATGTCTTGTACATGGAAAGAAAAAGATCCAATAATAATTAACCATATGGGTACTAAAGTTCAATTTTGATTGTATGCGTGGTAACTGTTTCACCTCCTCTTAAATATCCATGGAATCTCATAAAGTAACTTATACTTAACCAAAACAATGAGCCACTGAAAACCTTTTCCTTATCCTACTATTCGTTTTAAATATAATGAAATGACATGAAATAATGAAAGAGGGGAAATAAAATATCCACGTATTTAACATATTCACAATAAATAAAACAATATAATAATTTACAAAGTTATCATGTCTTTTTTTATATAATTTTCAACAATGTCAATATGTATATAAAACTGGTATATTTTAATGATTTTACATAATAATTAAAAATGTCAAATTTTATGGTTTTATCACAAGGTTTGGCCGAGCTAGCACCTCAATCCCATGCTTTTTTATCTTATAAATAATCTGGAATTTTATAGTACCCTTTTTTGTAAAGTTTGGTTTTAATACAGCTTTTAAATAGTTTAATGTGTAAGTTTCGAATATCAGTGGGAAATTTGTTGTAAAAGCGTATACATTGATTGACCCATGAACGAGTTGCCTACTCTGTGGAGGCGTGTGTGATGTACAGCAAGTTTGTGTTTATTCCTGGTATTTAAACTATGAATACCAGACATTTTGATAAAATTTGACATATTTTTGTATTCATACAAGTACAATAGGTTTTCAAAAATATATCGTGAGGCTACAGTCAGAATGTTTATCTCTCAGACTTTTTCTCGAAGGGAATCTCTCGGACTTAGGTTGTAAATGGCTCGAATAGCCCTTTTCTGTAGAACAAAGATAGTATTAATGTCGGCACAGGTTCCCCAGGGAAGAATCCCATAAGACATACGACTATGAAAATAACTAAAATAAACAATTCTGGCTGTGTCTACGTCAGTTATCAGTCTAATTTTTTTAACAGCATTGGCGTGTGAACTAAGCCTACCTGACAATTTTTCTATGTGTGGGCCCCATTGTAATTTACCGTCAATAGTTATGCCAAGAAAAACTGTTGACTCAACAGGGATCAACTCTATTCCATTAACTTGAACATTGGTAGTTAGCTGCCTGACCTTTGGCGTTGAAAATCTAAGGATTTTAGTAGTTTTTTCGTTATTTACATTAAACCAATGCACAATTTTAGAGAGTGCATCGTTAACTCGTTCAAATTTGACTAACTGACTTTTTTTTTTTAAATAAGGGAAGTGTCATCTGCGAATAATACGATCTTGTGATTATCCCCTACGTGGAAAAATAATTCCTTATTTTTCTTACATTACTTAGTCTGGCCATAAATACTGTTACAATTAAAAATAAGAAAGATATTACATTTTAATTTGGAATCTGTCATTTTAATACGCTTGGTCATTGAGCTTTCTAATTTTGGCGTCAATACATTGTACAATATTTTGCGATATTAAAATGGAGTGGGTTGGTAGAGAGAACCGAATCGCTGTGATTGCATTACACAAAGTTGGTATGGAGCCAAATGCAATTTTTAAAACTCTCCTTATGCTTGGTACTTATTATTCAAATGTTTGTGTACCGGGCTATTAATAGGTACAATGAGACCTCCTCTGTTTGTGACAGAAAAAGATCTAGCCGTCCACGTAGTGTTCGTAAGTACGAAAACGGTGGTCAAAGCAGTAAGGGAAAGAATTCGAAGAAATCCTGTCTGAAAGCAAAAGATTTTATCTCAGGAGATGAAGATAGCACCCAGAACCATGTCGCGTATTTTAAAAGATGACTTAGGACTTGCAGCCTATAAGAGACGCACTGGTCATTTTTTAACTGATAATTTAAAAAAAAAATAGGGTGGTATAATCGAAACAACTACTGAAGCGGTACGCAAAGGGAGGTCACAGAAAATTTTTGTTTACGGATGAGAAAATCTTTACAATTGAGCAACATTTTAACAAACAAAATGACCATATTTATGCTCAAAGCTCTAAGGAAGAAAGAATTAGTCGACAGAGTGTAACGTGGGCATTATCCGACTTCAGTGATGGTTTCGTGGGGTGTTAGCTATGAAGGAGTGACAGAGACATATTTTTGTGAAAAAGGTATCAAAACATCGGCACAAGTGTATCAAGATACCATTCTTGAGAAGGTAGTTAAGCCCCATAACAACACCATATTCAATAACCAAGTATGGTCCTTCCAACAAGACTCGGCGCCGGGTCATAAACGACGGCACGGTTGGCACAGTGGTTAAGCAATTGACTGCTGCACTGCGTGTCGCAGGTTCGATTCCCGCACGGAACAAATATTTGTATGACCTACAAGTAGTTGTTCCGGGTCTGGCTGTTTGTGTATGTGAGTTTAAATGTTTGTAAACGCACCCACGATACAGGAGAAAATCCTAGTGTGGGGCAACGTTTAAAAAAAAAAAAAAAAAAAAAAAAAAGATTTATGGTCAGTTTTAGAGCACGGAGTACGGCTCGCTCTAAACGCCATTGGAGTCCCTAAAACAATCCATACGATTGGCAGTGAAGAATTTTCCCATGGAAAGAGTGCGTGCTTCTATTGATAACTGGCCTCAACGTTTAAAGGACTGTATTGCAGCTAATGGAGACCACTTCGAATAAGCTTTTTATATTTTAAATTGTTTTATATTTATGTATTAAACTAACACACTGTAAAAGTAATAAATACTATTTGCAATTAAAAAAAAAATCTTTGTGACAATATTTAAGGCAAGACTAGGTATATACCTAATGGAAAATAAAAACTTGTTCCTTTCCTTTTTTATATTTTTATAAAAACTTAAATAACATGCATGTTCAACTAAGTATACGTACAACGTCATGGAAGTCATAACGGATCTTTATGATTTTATTTTTGTAAGTAGGTTTTACACAAACATTTTTTTTACATGTCAGTGATGTGATAATGAACTAACTTTATGTAATAAGTACCTACCTATTGTAACTCTTGTTAACTAGCCCGACTTTACACCGATAAGTAATATTTACAAATTAATTACACAGGTTTAATTCTTTAATCAGTTTCATCAGATCTTCGAGTTAACTCCAGCCTAAGACGTTATCAGGTCCGAACCATTTATACAAAAAGTCTTTGATACAAAACTAACTGCGCCCCGCGGTTTCACCCACATAAGTCCCAAGCCCGTGGTAATATTGGGATATAAGTATCCTATGTCCTAACTCAGGTCATGTTCTACTAATGTGACAAATTTCATCCAAATCTGATCAGCCGTTTTAGCGTGAAATAGTAACAAACAAACAAACTAACTAACTTTAGAATTTATAATATTAGTAAGGATGGCAGATACCTTGATGCATTATTTAAAAAAAAAACCGTTTCCATGTCTATTCTGTAAATATTTCACCGTGACAACCTAGCTGAAGTGAGCTTGACGGGAACTGTCATTCCACTTCATGCTAGGGATGACACTATATTGACAGCTCACTTCACCAAAGTTGACACGGTGCTTTACTGCCAAGTAGCATTAGAGGGTCCCCGAAAAGATAAATTGCCATCAATTTATATTGTAGTAATATTGTCAATCGCTTCAATTGCATTTGATAGACGATTAATCTCCACATCAATCTGTATCTGTCGCAGGAAGATTGTATGATTCTTCATTTTACAAACGCTGGTGGTTTTGCTAAATGCCTAAGGAAAATTTAAATTAGCTAGTCAGTCTATGACCACCACAACACCACAACCACAACACACAACAACCAGACACACCACGCCACAACATTTGATGGACAATTCAAACACCGTTTACAAAATGCCGCGACAAATTGAAGTATTTAGTTATCCGGCACGTAAAAAACGTAAGGTGTAATTAAATGATGTTTAGCAGAAACGTGATTTATACTAATGAATCTAAATGAAAAATGTATACATGATTAAATATCATCTGATGCATTTGTAAAAATAATTGTTTGACAAGTAAATGTTCGTAAAACGAGTGTTTATTAAATAATACATTTACTGAATAAGTTGTTTTCGAAATAAATTGTATACGAAATGTTGGTTGTAAAATGAAAATTTGCCAATGGAGTTTTGGTGAAACTTTATTGAACCACTTACTTAGTTTAGCTGGTTGTGGACAGCTCGCTTAAAGATGGTTTAAGTAGGTATTTCGTTCTGAATTTAATGCAAATGATGTTGGCAATTTGTAGTGTAGTTTAGGACAAGCTTACCCTCTTCTTTTTAAAGGGTGTGTAATGTTTGGTATACTAACAGATAGTCTAATTTCATTTGACTTAACTTTCATATGATCTAATGTTATATTTCATATAATTTTTATTTATTCTAATTTTATATAATATAACATTCATTTCATATAATTTTTAAATTGTATAATGCTCTTTTTATACATATAATATTCATTTGACCTAACTTTCATATTAACAAATTTTCTAAGGTAACGCATCGTTCTTGAGAAAAGCAAATTATAATGTAACCTAACCTCAAAACAATAAAGTTGCTTCTGCATCGTCTCCGGCGCTGCGGGAAGTGCAACCCCTTCGCCCTTACGTAACAAGGGATAGGCACCCATGCTCACCTCCGCAGCTTCGGCTTGCAAGCCTGCCGGTGCCTATGCTTTGTTACAGCGGGCGGGGGCTGCTCTCCCTCCGCGCCTCCGGTTTTTATATACACTCTAGGGGTAGGAGCCAAAGCGGCCCGGCCCTAGCGGCGAAACAGCCGACCCCGCCTCCTCCTAAAGCTGCACCGGCTCACGCCGAATGCCAAGTAGCCGGCGAGAAGAGGAAAGCGGGGAAGAAGAACAGGACGGCTCAAAGAAAGGCGAGGCGGCAGCGGCGCAAGGAGCAAAGCGTCGCGGCTAGGCTCCGCGCCCCGAAGTCCGCAGCTGTAGTGATAACACTACAGCCAGAGGCGGAGAAGAGGGGCGTGTCCTACCGCGACGTGCTCGCCAAGGTGGGGGCAACGGTGGACCTCAAGGAGATCTGGCGACTGGGGCCCGGATGCTGGAGGTCCCCGGTGCGGCAAGCGGCCCGGCCGCTGACGCTCTGGCCGAAAGGCTTAGGGCGTCAATAAATGCGGACGAGGCCCGAGTGTCCAGGCCCACCAAATGCGCAGACATGCATATTATGGGCTAAGACGACTCCGTGACGGAGGGACAGGTGGTGGCCGCTGTCGTTAGGACTGCGGGGTGCTCTGCCGAGCAGGTTAGGGCAGGCACCCTCCGTCCCCCCCCCGAAGGGTTCCCGCATTGTCGTTGCGGGGGGGCTCATTAGCCGTGGGTTGGGCACCCACGGTGAAGCCAAGAGGAACCCGAGGAGGGGCCGCTCGTCAGGGCTTTTTGACCCAAGCCCATGACGTAGCGGCCAACGAGTAGGTTGCGATGGCGACATCGCAACTGAGGCGGGCCGCGATATCGTGTATCGGGGGCATCGCGGCTGCGGTTTCGGGGCCGCGGCTGGAGAGGTGTATTGCGTTACAGCACTCTCCCTCCCTGCCGCGGCCTTGACGGGGTTGCCACCGTCTGATGGCGAACGCGGTGGGGCCGCAGGGGAAGAGGAGTGTCGGTATAGCGTAGGCCGCTCTCCCTATCCTCTGCGGCTGAAAATTGGTAGTCGGCGGGGCCAATGATCTGACCCGTCGAGGAGGGGCCAAGGGCGCCCAGACAAGGGACTGTCTGGCGCCCATGTGCTGGTTTGGTCCCTGGGTTGGTCACGGCGTGCCATGTGTTCTGGTGCGCCGGTGATGAAGGAGGAGGGGCCTGCTGCGGCGGGCTGGCACCAGTCGGGGGTTGCGGAGGATTTTTTCGTTCCCGCGACCCCCGGCGTAGGTGTGAGACGGAACACCGGGGTGGTTTTTAGTCAGTAAGAGTCTGACAGACCCCTCCGCTCGCCCCAGGCGGAGGACATCAATGAGGATTGTCCACCCCGGAACAAAAAAAAAAAAAAAAAAAAAAAGGCACCCTCCGTCCTGACTTCACGGGGTTGCGAGCCATTAAGGTGAGCTGCCCCGTGTCGGCGGCAAAGGAAATAGCCGTGGAGGGCCAAAGGCTTTTGGTGGGCTGGGTTTCCGCGCAGGTCAAACTGCTAGAACCCAGACCTCTAAGGTGCTTCCGCTGCCATGTGGACAACCACGTGGGAGCTAAATGCACCTCGGAGGTGGACCGCAGCAGTCATTGTTACCGCTGTGGTCAGCCCAGTCACAAGGCCGGCTCGTGCGAAGCTACGCCGCATTGCGTCGTATGTGCGGCGGCTGGCAAGCCAGCCACCAAGGCTAGAAGTAAGCCACCTGCCACCGCCGTCACAGCCGCAACCGCCGCTACCGCCGCCGTTGCCGCCTCTACAGCCGTCGTCGCCGCCGCAGCCGCCGTGGCAGGGCCCTCACAGGGGGCTAAGGAGGGGGCTAACATCGAGGGCCAATAATGGCTCCATTTCGCCTCCTCCAGACGAACATCAACCACTGCGCCGCAGCTCAGCATCTGTTGCTCCAGAGCATGGCGAAGTGGTCGATTAACATCGCCGTGGTCGCTGAGTCGTACTTTGTCCCGCCCAGGGATGACTGGGTGGAGGACCTGAGCGGCTCAGTGGCCCTAATTTCGTCGGCCGCCGCCGGTACCCCGTCCCTCGAGGCTGTTAAGAGAGGACGGGGTTGCGTTGCAGCACGGTTCGGGGAGATTGTCGTGGTAGGGGCATACTTCTCCCCGAACCGAACTCTCGCCGAGTTCCACAACTCCCTTGCGGAGTTGTGAAGAGTCGTCGTCGGGTTCTGTTCCCTCCCCGTGCTCGTCCTCGGTGAATTCAATGCCAAGAATGTGGCTTGGGGTTCCCGGTATACGGACACACGGGGCAGGATGGTGGAGGACCGGGCGCTGGAGACAGGCCTGGTCGTCCTTAACCGGGGTTCTGTCCCCACGTGTGTGCGGATGCGGGGTGAATCAGTGGTGGATCAGTGGTGGACATCTCGGTCGTCAGCCCCGCTCTGTCTCCGCGTGTCATTGACTGGCGCGTCATGGAGGGGGTGGAGACGTATTCCGATCACCGGTACATCCGGTTTGACCTCTCCGCCCAGACCTCGAGCGTGCCGGTCCGACAGGCCCTGAGTGGTCCGCGGTGGGCACTGAAGCAGCTGGACCGGGAGCTCCTCCTGGAAGCCTCTATCGTGCAGGCCTGGGTGTCATCACCGGACAGGCCTGCCAACATCAATGACGAGGCGGAGTGGTTCCGGGAGGCCATGTCCGAGATATGTGACGTGGCAATGCCCCGGGTCCAGCCCGGACGTGCTTCGCGCCAGGTGTACTGGTGGTCGCGACAGCTGCCGGCACTGCGCAATGCCTGCGTCACTGCGCGACGCCAGTACACCAGGCACCGCAGGCTCCGTATTCGACCTCCGGATACGGAAGTCATTCAGGCGAAGCTGTACGAGGGGTACAGACTGGCGAATACCGCCCTCCAAGCAGGAGTGAGCGCTCTGTTCCCTTCGAGAGGGGAACATGCCTCCCCGCCCATGGCTCCGTCTACTGCGGTGCCCGATGCGGACCACACCGCCGACGACGACGACGATGCTCTGGAGGTGACCGAGGTAGAGATGAGGGTGGCGGTACGTAGGCTGAATGCCAGAAATACCGCCCCGGGACCCCACGGCTTACCTGGGAAAGCCTGGGTCCTGGCCTCAGAGGCTCTCGGGCCTCGACTAAGGGGGCTCCTAAGCGCATGCTTGGAGAGGGGCCAGTTCTCGCTTCGTTGGAGGACAGGGAAACTGGTCCTCATCAAGAAGCCGGGGCGCCCTGCGGACTCTCCGTCCGCTTACCGGCCCACCGTGCTGCTTGACGAGGTGGGCAAGCTCTTTGAAAGAGTCATTGCAGACCGCCTCGTCGGGTGGCTGGTGCGGGTGGGGCCGGATTTGGCGGACAGGGCCATCATCTACCCCGGTCACCAGGGAGAGTGGAACTGGCGAGAGATGTCGTGCGGTGTCCCACAGGGATCGGTCCTGGGGATGAGCATGGGATCCGATGGGGATCGCATCTGTGGGACATCGGATACGACTGGGTGCTGCGCGCCGACCTCCCCAGTGGCGTCAGCGTCGTCTGTTACGCTGACGACACGTTGGTCCTGGCAGGGGAGGTCGCATCAGGCGGTGGCCGAACTAGCGACACACGGGGTTGCGACAATCGTGGCCAGAATCCAGCAGTTGGGACTCGAGGTGGCCTTGCACAAGTCTGAGGCCATGTGTTTTCATGGTCCTCGGAACGCGCCACCGTCGGGTTCCCAAATAACGGTAGGAGTAGACGTAGTACGAGTCGACGATGAAGTACCTGGGACTCGTCCTCGACAGTCGTTGGAACTTCGTGGAGCATTTCCGACGTTTGGCTCCCAGACTGGAGCGGGCCGGGGCTGCCTTGAAGCGGCTCCTGCCCAATCTAGGGGGTCTAAAAGCCTCCTACCGGAGGCTATACGCGGGGATCGTGCAGTCCATGGCCCGGGGCACCGGTGTGGGCGCGTTCGTTGAGGCGGCGGCCTGCCCGCCGGTTGAACGCGTCCCAGAGGGTCATGGCCACCTGGCTGGTCCGGGGATACCGCACGGTGTCCGGTGAGGCGGCGAGCCTCTTTGCCGGATTGCCGCCATGGGATCTGGAGGCAAAAGTCCTCGCGCATATTTGGGAGTGGCGCGAGGAGGCGAAACGCCAGGGCTTGACTCCGATGCCACGAGAAATCACGGCACAGCGGACAGAGCTCCGACGGGATCTCATGGCGTCATGGAGAGTGCGATTGTCGCAACCCAGTGCTGGGCACGCCACTATTGCGGCGATAAGTTCCCTCTTTGAGGAGTGGCTGGAGAGGTGCCACGGCGTCCTCACCTTCCGCCTGACGCAGGTCCTCACCGGACACGGCTGTTTCGGGAGGTACCTGTTTCGGATAAGGCGGGAGGAAACGCCCGGCGATCGGTGGCGGGGGATCTCTCGCGTCCGGCCCTGGTCCAGGCCATGGTACGGACCGAGAGGGCATGCGTGAGGGGGAGGCAAATTTCGCGCCCTCACGCCCCTAGCCGCCGCAGAAGGTGACGCCCTGGGCGTCGGGAATCGATTGCCGATTCCCGGCCACCGTAGGCGCGGGCTTGCGGACGGTGAGCAATGGGTAGCTCGCCGTCCGGTAAGGACCAAGCCCGGGTCGACGGCGCGTTGTGTTCCACGCGCGCCTCAAAGAGATGTCAGCGAATGAAGGGGTCCGATGAGACCATTGCCTGCCGGGGTTGCGGGAAAGTCCGAAAGGGATACCGTGGCCCCCTGGCATTGCACAGGCAAGAGAAGGAACACGGGTGGGTTTTAGTCAGTAAGAGTCTGACACGCCCGACCCAGAGCGGGAAGAGTCATTTGATGATTTCCCACCCAAAAAAAAAAAAAAACAAAAGGGCTAGGAGCCAAAAGACTACGTAAAGTCGGAGTGGCATGATTCGGTTTTGGAGCAGATTCAACTTATTAACAAATTATATTAAACGTTATTAAAGAATTTGAATATTATAGCAACTGAATATTATATTAATTGAATATTATTTCAAATGAGCATAACATAAACTGTTCAACCATATGAAATTAGGTAAAATGAAATTATATCAATAATTCATTATATCATTTGATCGTTATATTAAAAAAAAAAAAAAAAAAATTAAATTAGGTCCTATGATCATTAGAACTTTTGTTATTATATCAAACGCTAACCCCTTTTTAAACGAGTAATGTCTGTATTAATTCCGTTTGCCACAACTCATTCAATAAATAAACAATGTTTTATACATAATAGTAAAATTCAGTGTATGTATTAAGATACAAATAAATAAAATTGAAGTGTCTGTTTGTAATGTCAAAATAATAGCTTTTTACTAAATGCGTATAAAGTTTTGCGTTTTAAGAAAAAAATATGCTACAAGTTATATTTTTTTTGTATCATTAATTTTTAAAGAACTCTCCATTGGTGTCTATATTGCACAGTTTCATAGTCACAGTTTCATTCTATATTACCAATTTTCATAACACATTTTCCAGTCCGCGTCAGACATCTCTTCTCAAATGCAGCCAGTGCATATTCCCGTGATGAAAACTGTTTTTTGAGTAGATTTTTTATTTTGGGGAACAAAAAAAGTCGCACGAAAACAAATTGCAACTGTAAGGAGGTTTGACCGGTGCCCGGTTTTCGTGTCCAAAAAATCACTTGTTTTGAGCGCCGGGTGAGCGTTGTCGTGGTGAAGCAGTACCTAACCCACGGAGGCCGGTGTTCGGTCCCTTGCATTTGCAGCATAAAAAAAACATCAGGCAAACATGTGATAACATAGACATACTAGTACAATTCAGCATTGATGCTCCTTGGTTTCGTAAGGGCACTGACACCAGATAACGCGGCAAAGAAAAAAAACTTGCGCTCAACATTTTGCCCGCACTTCTCGCTCGCTTCACTTTGGTAAGCTTTGGTTCATTTTGAAACAACCACACGGTCGATTGATGCTTCGTTTCTAAATCATACTGATACATTCTTGATTCATCGCCCTTAATGATATCGTAAACACGCACAGACGAGCCTGCTTCAAATTTTGCTATCATGTCTCGGCACCATTCTACCCGAACCTCCTTCTGAGCCTGCGTTAGATTGTGCATTGTGTGTGTGAACTATCTTCCTTACCCGAAAATGCCCGTGTAGAATGTCATGCACACTTCTCGATCCAATGTGCAGTTTAAGCTAAATCTCTTCATAAGTAATTCGCCTATTCTCTTGAATTAAAATTTTCACAGCCCGCACGTTTTCTTCTGTAACAGCCGTCATAGCCCGACCACTTCTTTCTTCGTCCGCTAAAGTTACTTGACCACGCTGAACCAGCGGAAACAGTCGCTTTAGAAAGGCTTTTGTCTATGAACGCCATTTAAGTGTTTTAAACGATTCTTCCGGGTTAGTCGACATTTGAAATCGTACAAAATCATTGCGCGAAAATATTCTCGTTAAAAATCTATTTTTCAGTGAGAGAATATTTTAATTATTTTGCTCGTAAAAAAATGTGGAGGGAATTTCAAATTTGGAATGTTGTGTTTTTTTTTTGTAATAAATAGTCATAGTTTTAATTGACATGAAAACCAGCCAGTGTCCCATGGACAAAAACTGTTTGTCGCATAACTTTCTGAGTAACCTGGTATATATGGTACATACGACAAAAAAACAATTTTTATTTTTGTTTTAAAGATAAAGATTCATTGCAAAAACACTTTTTTTGTCTGTCTGTTTGTTCCAGCTAATCTCTAAAACGACTGGACTGATTTTGACGGGACCTTCACTGGCCGGTAGCTGATACCTATTATAAGGAGTAACTGAGGCTATTTTATTTCTTAGAAACTGAATTAGGGTTCTGCGCAAAAAAAAAAAAACCTATGAAATCTGTATCTATTCATTCATCTATCTTCTATACAAATAAATAGCTTGAAGTGTCTGTTGTTAATGTCAATAGCTTTTTACTAAATACATATGAAAGTTTCACATGAAACATGTTTCTCAACTACAATGCTAAATTTGTTTTTGAGATAAATTCATCCAACTTCGGAACCCTTCATTGTGCCGGTTTTTTTTCATTAACGAACTAAGGAACAAAACGACAGGATGACACCAGAGGCGCCATAAATATTGTAAGGAATGGTGATGTGTTCTTGTCATTCATTATCTGTAGATACATAATATTACCATAATTTGTTAATATAAATATAACCCATCAAACCAAACCAATTAAATTAACCTCCAAGCGTAATTTTTGTTTGAATTACGATTTTCTGCAGCAATCGTGCTGCAGAGCAAGCTACGCTGCATGCATTTTTTTTTTTTTTTAACCTTGCCCTACACTAGGTTTTACTCTTGTATCGTGGGTGCGTTTACAAACAATTAAACTCACATACACAAACAGCCAGACCCGGAACAACTATATGTAGGTCATACAAATATTTGTTCCGTACGGGAATCGAACCCGTGACACGCAGCGCAGCAGTCAATCGCGTAACGTAACGACATGCATCAAAACGTAAAGAAGTTTGAATTGAAATACCAAGTTGTCAAACACGCCTGTTAGTAAAATTCAGAAAAAATGTAAACTGCAAGTAATACATTCTCACATCATTACTCTTGAAAAAGTAGCTTTTCCTTTTTTTGTACACATTTCACATTCCAAGTCAGCCATTTTTTGAGCGGATTTACAAATTCATTGTTTACTGATGTGTCGTATAATCAAACCATTACCGTTCGCTCGTCGCCGATATCCTAAAATTAATCTTCTTCTTTTTCGAATTTGTCTATCTTTGAACGTATTATGTAGGTATGTCTACCTACCTACATAATACGTTTAAAACATACAGCTTAATATTATTTTATGTATAATTTATACAGAATATAATAAAATATGTAAATGTTCGTAAACGGCGTTCGTAAACAAACCTTATCGCGTCGCAACGTAAAGCGTCGAAGCGTGTTTTTGCCGCAAAGTTGTTGCCAACATTAATTCTAAATTACATAAAAAATCGCAAATATGACATAGGTCAAAAAAACTGTACCTACCTAAACTATCAGTTGTTGGTAAATAATTTTGTTAGGGTAATATGAAACCGTTTTGATCTAATATTTACTGAAATTAAGCGATGGTGTAAAGTCCAATTAGTGACGTATTTGGACATTTTATAATATATTTGTTTGGTTAACCAAAAATTATGTTACTTTCCTTGATTTTCTACAATCAAGGAAAGTAACATAATTTATAATTAACAGGTAATTTATAATTCAAATTACACTAAACTGCCAGCAAAGAAGATGTAGATAGAATCGAATATGCTCACGATGAAATAATAGAAGGTAATTAAAAAGAAAGTCCTTCAAACAATGCTTTGAACAATATTTAATTTGTAAGACTCGCCATAAAACCTTTGTTTGGGTTTGTGCTCAGCACGCTGAATTAATAAATGTTGTCAAACAAAAGTCTTTTAAAAGAATCAAACTTTTTAAGTTAATGTAGGTACTTTCTCATCCAGCTAGTAACGTGGAAATAACGTTGCTGAAGACATCTCGTGTCGACTGGAGGGGTAATGGTGGCAAGGGCATACCAGCTAGCTATGTACAGCTACAAGCTAGGGGCATTTCGTGCCTCTCTGGCAGCTTCTCATACAGCTAGTAACGTGGAGGTAACGTTGCTGAGGACATCTCGTGTCGACTGGAGAGATAATGCTTTAACAAGTTTGCAGCACACATGCAATAAGCAGTGTTACCGTCCACCATAGTGATCATATTATATAAGACACTATCAGTATCACGTACAAGGTGGTCAGTTGAAGCAAGGCACTCTCACGCATTAAGGTTGTGGGAGGCCTCAGAATCTAAGTACTTCCAATGTTGGTCAGGACTTGGAGTGCTTCGTGTCGTTGATGAGCGCCGCGGCCGTCTCAGATTTCCACTAACGATGGACTTAGTACGTCTCAGATTTCCCGTAATGATGCAGTTTATACACTTTCTATCACATAGCATAGTTATTTAGCAGTAGTACGTTAGTAAAGAGTATCATAAACTTATTTTAAATTAATATTTTGACGAGAGAGAACTTTTCTTGCGATGTCAGAATGCGCGCGAAAAGAAAAGTGACATTTCATGTGTTGCCATCGACGGGGATAATTCTATTAAAAAAAATATCTGCAATATTTTATCTCTAAAAAAACGCGATGTTAGACGGTGCGTATTAGGAATACTACTCTGTTAATAATTAGGTATATTTCAGATCGCCATATATATTTTATCTTATAGGATTTTATAACACACATAACATCACGCCAGTAATCCCCGAAGGGTTTGGCAGAGGTGTACCAATAGTACACCTATATATTTAAAACCGTTACTAAACAATAAATTTCAAGAATTGAGTTATCAATGCCATCTATGTAAAATATACGTAAACTACAACATAAACTTGTCATTTTTGTAAAATATTGTATTTTACGCCATCTAGCAGTAAATTAAAGCGTTACTAAACCGAGTTGTGATCGGCTTGCGAAATACAATATTGTGTCTATATCAGTAAGAACATGTTCGTAGAAGAGTGATGACGGAAGTTTAAAGTAACAGTGTCATTATTTGGATAAACACGGCTGTATGTCACAGAAAAGATAAGTTGTTAATTTGTTTTAATAGGAAAAGTGTTTCAATTTGTTTAAACACAGTTTTTGTGTTATGAAATTACGCAATTCATAATAAAATTTCATTGATAAAATGTTACTGTTTGTATAGTCACAGTTTGCCTTTTATTTTTTTGAGTAACCATTTGTTTAGTTACAGTTTTATAATAAGTAAAGAGTAAATTAAATCATACCCTTATTTACAATAGTGGGATATTTATGTTAGTCACAGTTTATTTCTTTACGCAACGTTAATTTGCATAAAAATTTTAGAAGTAAAATATTACATTTTGTTTAAATTCCATCTAGTATTAAAATTTACTTCATAGATAACGAAACAGTTAATAATAACGTTACACATTTCTTTTAGTATCACTTTACTACTACTATAAATAAAAGTTGTACTTAAAGTAACTAAATTTATTTAAGTTAAAATGTCAATTATAATAATTATACGATAATAATAATAAAACCACTTGCTTCAGGTCATGGCGCATTTACGGAACCCACGTTTGTCACGCATTTTGGAGGCTATGGAATCTAAGAAAGATTCCGTACCTAAGTACTGAAAACCCCAAACTAATATCCATGGACGACCTGGATCATAATTTTTCACGCGATGCAAATCCGATTACTGTCGATACTTATAGATCTCCTTCTTTATTGCAAGAACAAGCACTACCTCAGTCCGTTCGTCATACTATGGAAGTTGATGTTCAACCAGTTGATGACGGAATACCAAATCCATATTTGAGCGGTACTGATTTTCCAGAATTAACTCCAGAAGAAGACCTTACCAGACCAGGTCCTAGCAGTAGAGCAAGATCCAATTCAACTAGCTCGAAATCATCTTCAAGTTCATCATCAACAAGTTCTTCTTCATCATCTTCATCTAGTGCGTCTGAATCGGGTAAGGACTTTTCCCCTGATGAGGCAGATTGCGATCCTGATTATGTACCAGCAACCCCATCTAGGCGTGTATTATTTAGCCCAACTCCTCAAAATAGTATTTCTGTACAACTAGTTGAAGAAAATAATTTGGGTCATGTCATATTACAACAGCATCTTGTTTTAGCAAAACTAAAACGAGATATTATTGTAATAAGACAACTTATTATTGATGATTATTGATTTAGAAAAACAATACCTAAGATTATTTTTAAGTTTTTTACGAGATTTATTTTTTATATAACATTTTATATGGCAATAGGTTTGCCTCATTATTCTAATTAAGTGATACCTACAAGTCAACATAACATTGATTAGCCCTGAGTAGCTTTCGTGGATAGGGAAATAATGCTGTGATTGTAACTTTGTTAAATTAAGAAAAATGCTATTTGTTCAATTGGTTTGTTCCTCGTCAAACTGATTCTAAATGTAATAAGATACATAACAAGTAGTTAATATAGTAAGATACGTACATGCTGTTATTTAAAGGTACAAATTTCTCAAGACTGATTGATAAATAACTATGCCAAATGATTGTATGGATCTCTCTTTAAATTATAATAAAACACTATTAATTTGGAATGTTTTTTTATTTGGTAATATTATAACACCACAGCAAATGCCAACTTAGTGATTTTTAATTTAAATGTTAATAAGTGTTACTATAATAATATAAATCAACATAAATAATACTGTAAATGAAAAAAAAATACTTTCGTAAATCACGTGTCATAATGTAAACAGAGATCTTTATTAAGACCTCATTAAATGTCTTAAAGAACCCTGCACTCAGATTTTATTGACAAAAAATTGTGACTGTTTTCTAATATTGGCTCTCCTGTAAAATTTTATAATTTCGTTTAGTAACGGTTTTACTTTAAAGGTGCGATATATTATAATATAATATAATATAATATTATCTTCAATGAGTGATGAATGTGATGAGCATTAGCGTTTAGCACATAGTAGAGTAGCGGGGTGCACGGGGCGGAGCTTGCGTGGAAATTATTTATCGTTAGAGTGCCTGGCCTTAATATTAGGTATGATAATATTTGGATTTGTATGGAGGATAAATTGAAAAATAGCCACATACATAGCTATGAGTTCTACGACTTCTGGGAAATCTACCTATAGATACAAAAACGCAAACACGAAAAATATCATTTTGGAAACACGAAATCGAAGTTTGTGGGCAAGCCTGACGACTTTTAGGATATTGTCAACACTTCGTCCCATTCCAAGGAGATGTAGTAGTATTCTTCAATTTAACCTAATTGTAACAGTTGTTCGGGGTGGAGTACTTGCTCGAACACATCATGGATTGTGTCAGCCGCTCCAAGAACGGCTTTATTCTGAAAAAAAAAAGATATTAAAATGTTGATGATTCGTAATTGTGAATATAACAGATTTTTTGGTCAATATTTAACAGATATTGAGAAAGTATTAGCTGCTATTAAAACTACTGTAGCAAATATGTACAATTGAGAAGGTATAAGGTAATAAAGCCCTTCGTGCATTTAACATAATAAAGGAAAGCAGTGCATTCTGAAAGCCCAGCACGAATAATGCAGGACTGATTGCTAGCCAGTAATCCAAACAAGTGTTGTTTTGCGTCAGCCATCAACGGACAGGATGAAAGGACAGTGCGCACCGTTACAGAATTATGTTTTGTAGGTATCTACCTAATGTACATAGGTATGCTTAGGTAAGATGAGGTGAACTGACCTGCAGGGATAAATGGGGACAAAACTGAAAAAGGATTTCTATGAGTTTGCCGCAAAGGTGGACTCAATAATACCAAACAATATCCTTGTTGTCAAGTTGACATCTTTTCCTGGTCTTATCCTCCATTTATACGTGCAGTCCAATTTAACCAATTTTACAATAATACTAGCTTTTACCCGCGGTTTCAAACGAAATTCCGCGGGAAAATATACCAAGGGAACGTAAAGTACCCAGTAAAGTCGTATAGTCCTATTCAGCCGTTTTGGCGTCAAGTTGGAACATCATCCAGACAAACAGACAAAATTTCAAACATAGAAAAACTATATTTTCGGCATCAGACTCGTTGCCATACCTCCCCCCCTAGCCAAGTTGCAAACGATAAACGTGAACGCTTAGTAATCTCCAATAGATTTTCAACTTTATATCTAACAGCATAAAGTTGAAAATCTATTAAAGACTACTGAGCGTTAGCGACCGGAACGAACGAAAACGCTATGTAATCTTCAATAGATTTTTAACTTTATATGCAATAACATAAAGTTGATAATCTATTAAAGACTACTGAGAGCTTACGTTTATCGTTTGTGACTTGGCTAGGGGGGCTCGTATAAATTCCTTTTTTTCAAAAATATTCTCATGTACAGTTTTGACTTCGTTATTATTTCCTTAAATGTATAGATAATTTACTAGTGCCCCACCCTGCTGCGCATGGGCACAATGGCGGCATGTCAAAACATCGAGATTTCTGTGCTATATTTAAGTTGAATATGACGCGACACGAAAGGCGTGTTAAATACTATAATATAATATTGTACAGTAGAAGCAGATACATACCAGCACCGATCCGCCCTTTTCAATGGTGCTGAGTATAACTTCAGGTTCAGCTTCCACGCTCAGCATCACAGCCAGAGCAACGAACACGAAGAAAAATACTTTGAGGAAATACATGTTTCAAAAGTTTATTTTACTTTTAAGTATTTGTGTATCTACACTTCGAATTGCGACACACGAATTGTGTCTTATTGGTGCTTGCCGAATCTTTTATAGGTACTGATTGGGGTATCATTCAGCTGGCGTCTTTGTTAATTTGGTTGACATATTCAAAATACCCTGTTCCAATAATTAAATTTTAAGTATAAGGGCCAATCTCTCGTAGTTAAAATACAATTACAGTCCATTTACTAATGTTTTTTTTATCTATTAATGAACGTGTTACGATGTGTGTAATTAACGATTTTTAACGAATCACTTCTTAGTACCTTTTTATCGAAATTGCTGCGAGTTGGTCATTATGTAGAGGCATATTTTTAAACATTATTCTACTTGAATGTCTATTTTTATATGGATAAAAATATATTCGTTGAAATGTAATTTACATTGCGGATTGCTATCATCTGTTTGAAAGTCCCCTCCGAACCAGATGATAGCAAATCACTCTAGCAGCTCTGCTATTGCTTCAATCTGTTGTTTTTGATATGGCTATAAGTCTCTGATAAGTTTTTCTAAACCCTTCTGACACGTTCAGTGTCAGGAGCCCTCTTGGAGGGTTCACCTAGTCGTATATGGGATGCCGGGAACCCTTGCGGAGGGCTCATTTTAAACGTAGGTTTTTCTTAGCGAATAAAGCATTATAAACCGTGAAAATAAAATCTGATGTATAGTAAATGCGTTGGTTTTAAAATCCAAGCATATTTTTTTTAAATTCTTTTTTGACGGTTGTGTTCTATGAAAAGTAGGTGGAGTTGAAAGTGTTAAAAATAAAGTAAAAACAAATATATGAAATGTACAGTAAGTATACACAAATTAAACTTTACGAGTCTTCTTCACTTCACGTGGTCAATTTAACTTCACTTACTGCTACTACAGCATGTCGGTACGGACATGTCGGTGACGCGAACTCGAAAATCTTTGATGTTGGTTTTTTCACTATCACTATTTGCCTATAGGTACCTACTACTACATAAGTAGTTCACTATTGGAAAAAACATCTTCGCAATTTCCTGTGACTATACCTCCATTGCAAAATAAATGGAATAGGTACACTGATGGCAATCAATTGAAGCTTTGTTTGAATTCAGCATCAACAATGCCGTACGTGGCACGAAGCTTACCTACATATTTAGAGAGCAATTTTAGAACGATACCAATTGTTGAAGTTTGTAAACAGAGGTGTACCATATTTGTATAAGCAGGTTGGTTTGCACAAGAGCTCAACACACTAAAGTGTGCAATGTTTTTCATTTATATACGTATTTTTTTAGCTCTCTTTCAATGAAACGCAGTACAACAAAAGCGTGTGTGTGTTCCTTTCTTGAGAAGGGTCCAGATGGGCGTTGGGACTGGGCGGCTGTGACTGGGTTGTGGAGGTCAGTTAGGAAGTCGCTCCATGTAAAATACTGGTATTACTGGCATCCGGTTAAACTAGAAGCCGACCCCAACGTTGGGAAAAGGCCAGGCTGATTGATTGCAGAGGCGATATTATATTACCCCTGGAAGGTTTACCTAATAAATATTGTTGACTACGATGTCTGTTCTCTTAACTTAAACCAGTACTCATAACACTCTTACTCAATTTTCAACTTTACCTTCAGTTTAACCGTGTTTATGCCATGGCTTCCGCGACAGTTTCTCTGAAAACTTCATGGAAATTGTTCTCCCGGAGTCGCGTTGCGGTTGCCTTCGCGAACCATTTCACCTAAGTTTTGATAGGTTTTTACAGATCGCTCTGAACTACCTAAATCACGTTTTAATTTTGTTACAGAGTAAAGGATTTGGCGTTCTTGGAGCGATTAGTACAGCCCATGATGTGCGGCAACGAATATATGTAACTTAAGGATGACACAACATTATTTAAACTCAGCGAGTTTTGTTATAAAAACTAATAAAAAATATTTTTGTATTGAAAACTTCGAAGTTTAGTTATCGTATTTCCAAAAATCTTACAATTTCAGTCATATCTCGTAGGTGGGTATTTTTTGCAAATTAACGCAACAATTAAATACAGATTCTTGCGTATAACTGACCGTGTCTAAATGAAAATAAAAAGTATGAGCACTGGAAAAATATTTTCTGACTAACTCCATTTACCTACCTTTTAGTTTGTTCAGAATTAACTATGTACATTAATAACAGCGTATAGGTACTTACCTAATTGATAAATAAAAATAATATATATAGGTACATCAATATTATTTTGATACCTAATCGTATCCCTATTGAAGGTAATTTCGATTCTTCCAAATTAATATAATTCAGGGATCCATCGTCATCCCAAAATGGCGATAATCCGCACCTTCACAATTTCACGGAGACAGTTTAATCAGTGTTATGAAAGTAATAAAATGACGCAATAACTTTTTAATTCGTTTAGCGTTGGGATAATTTAATATATGGTCCCTTCCCAACTTTTTAAACTAAATTTGTTAATTGGCTAACTGGGTCCCGCGTAGTAAAGTTATCCATACTTTTAGTAGTTATAAATTTGTTTTCGTATTGTACCATTGATTAATTAAACTGTTAGATGAAACTATGAACAAAACCGGCACCGGCAACCGGAGTATTAATAGGTTGACTTAGTAACATTAAGTAGTTATGTACGGTCAGCGACAAAAGTCAATTGACACTGCTAGTTTTACACACATCATCTAATATTGACACAAAGTTATTCGATTGATTGTACTTCAAAGATTTAAGATTCTTTTCTCAAACATGCTTGGAAATTCGAATATTATTTTGACAACCTTCTTCGAGATAAATCGAAATTGCTGTACCGGTCAAAAACAAGCGAGTACGCGGCCGGCTATGTTATTATGAAAATCCATAACTGTCGTGTCGGCCAAATAAATTACTATGACAACTCATAGCTGTCGTGTTATTTAAAAATGGAACTATTTTTTTACTTCGACCCATGACACCCAAGGAGTTAACTTATCAAAGATTTTATTTAAATTTCGAACTGGCTCAGCAAATCTAAGCTGTAAAGAAGAAACAAATGAACATAATGGCGCGTGAAATTTTTTTATTCGTTCGTCATTGATTCTGGAATTTACAGCACTTAGTTTGAATTTCCGCGCATTGTTTGAGAAAATACTATACAAGCCTTGGCTGCAACCAGGCATTGATGGACTTACGTATTTGTGCCTCGGCGAAACGATCGTTCATCAATGCCCTAATTGCTGGCCACGACAGTAATGTTTCTTACTTCTTTTCCAATTTTATTTAAATATTTAGCTTAGTAATTGTTCTTTTGTCGCTAATCGTTGGTACAAGCCAAAGGCGAGCCTATTGCCATTAACCGGGTACAAATACAGCCTTCTTTCGAAAACGTCCAGCAATAATGTTTGAAATCGAATTAAACTAAACTATAACTAAACTAATTATATTTCCAGAGCCTATTATGCGGCTCACGTTAAACAACAGGCCAACCCGAATATTTTATTTATCGTTTTAAATAGGCTCTGGAAATATAATTAATGAGCAAATCACAATGTTCGATTGGACTCATTCGAATTCTTTGAGTGGCGCGACCGCCAGCGGCAATGAAAAAGAGTTTATAAACAGAAATATTTTATGATATATTACCTATGCCAAACTCTAAATCCACTGTTATACTGGGTCTTACATACGAGCGGTACTTTGCCGACGAACAGAGGTAGCTGTAGCTGATGTCCGCGGCCCCCGCTGACGCTGATCTTCGACCTGCAGGGTCGACTGCAGTCGCCGTCGCGTCTACGGCCCCGTTCACGGCCTCGGACAGCGCGACTTGTGTCAAGTGACTCGCGCGTGCGTCACCTGTTTTACAAGTCAATTATAAGTCCTGTCGCGGTAGCTCGTGGCATGCTCTAAACAACTTTTTTCATTTTTTTTCTCTACAATCGCTGTTGCAAGACACCTGTCGCTTGACCGTGTAACTTGTGGCCATGGAATAAGGTAGCGGTGGCAGCCGCCCAGTCCCAACGCCCATCTGGACCCTTCTCAAGAAAGGAACACACACACGCTTTTGTTGTACTGCGTTTCATTGAAAGAGAGCTAAAAAAATACGTATATAAATGAAAAACATTGCACACTTTAGTGTGTTGAGCTCTTGTGCAAACCAACCTGCTTATACAAATATGGTACACCTCTGTTTACAAACTTCAACAATTGGTATCGTTCTAAAATTGCTCTCTAAATATGTAGGTAAGCTTCGTGCCACGTACGGCATTGTTGATGTTGAATTCAAACAAAGCTTCAATTGATTGCCATCAGTGTACCTATTCCATTTATTTTGCAATGGAGGTATAGTCACAGGAAATTGCGAAGATGTTTTTTCCAATAGTGAACTACTTATGTAGTAGTAGGTACCTATAAGCAAATAGTGATAGTGAAAAAACCAACATCAAAGATTTTCGAGTTCGCGTCACCGACATGTCCGTACCGACATGCTGTAGTAGCAGTAAGTGAAGTTAAATTGACCACGTGAAGTGAAGAAGACTCGTAAAGTTTAATTTGTGTATACTTACTGTACATTTCATATATTTGTTTTTACTTTATTTTTAACACTTTCAACTCCACCAACTTTTCATAGAACACAACCGTCAAAAAAGAATTTAAAAAAAATATGCTTGGATTTTAAAACCAACGCATTTACTATACATCAGATTTTATTTTCACGGTTTTTAATGCTTTATTCGTAAAGAAAAACCTACGTTTAAAATGAGCCCTCCGCAAGGGTTCCCGGCATCCCATATACGACTAGGTGAACCCTCCAAGAGGGCTCCTGACACTGAACGTGTCAGAAGGGTTTAGAAAAACTTATCAGAGACTTATAGCCATATCAAAAACAACAGATTGAAGCAATAGCAGAGCTGCTAGAGTGATTTGCTATCATCTGGTTCGGAGAGGACTTTCAAACAGATGATAGCAATCCGCAATGTAAATTACATTTCAACGAATATATTTTTATCCATATAAAAATAGACATTCAAGTAGAATAATGTTTAAAAATATGCCTCTACATAATGACCAACTCGCAGCAATTTCGATAAAAAGGTACTAAGAAGTGATTCGTTAAAAATCGTTAATTGCACACATCGTAACACGTTCATTAATAGATAAAAAAACCATTAGTAAATGGACTGTAATTGTATTTTAACCACGAGAGATTGGCCCTTATACTTAAAATGTAATTATTGGGAGCAGGGTATTTTGAATATGTCAACCAAATTAACAAAGACGCCAGCTGAATGATACCCCAATCAGTACCTATAAAAGATTCGGCAAGCACCAATAAGACACAATTCGTGTGTCGCAATTCGAAGTGTAGATACACAAATACTTAAAAGTAAAATAAACTTTTCAAACATGTATTTCCTCAAAGTATTTTTCTTCGTGTTCGTTGCTCTGGCTGTGATGCTGAGCGTGGAAGCTGAACCTGAAGTTATACTCAGCACCATTGAAAAGGGCGGATCGGTGCTGGTATGTATCTGCTTCTACTGTACAATATTATATTATAGTATTTAACACGCCTTTCGTGTCGCGTCATATTCAACTTAAATATAGCACAGAAATCTCGATGTTTTGACATGCCGCCATTGTGCCCATGCGCAGCAGGGTGGGGCACTAGTAAATTATCCATACATTTAAGGAAATAATAACGAAGTCAAAACTGTACATGAGAATATTTAAAAAAAAAGGAATTTATACGAGGTGTGGCAACGAGTCTGATGCCGAAAATATAGTTTTTCTATGTTTGAAATTTTGTCTGTTTGTCTGGATGATGTTCCAACTTGACGCCAAAACGGCTGAGTAGGACTATACGACTTTACTGGGTACTTTACGTTCCCGTGGTATATTTTCCCGCGGAATTTCGTTTGAAACCACGGGTAAAAGCTAGTATTATTGTAAAATTGGTTAAATTGGACTGCACGTATAAATGGAGGATAAGACCAGGAAAAGATGTCAACTTGACAACAAGGATATTGTTTGGTAGTATTGAGTCCGCCTTTGCGGCAAACTCATAGAAATCCTTTTTCAGTTTTGTCCCCATTTATCCCTGCAGGTCAGTTCACCTCTTCTTACCTAAGCATACCTATGTACATTAGGTAGATACCTACAAAACATAATTCTGTAACGGTGCGCACTGTCCTTTCATCCTGTCCGTTGATGACTGACGCAAAACAACACTTGTTTGGATTACTGGCTAGCAATCAGTCCTGCATTATTCGTGCTGGGCTTTCAGAATGCACTGCTTTCCTTTATTATGTTAAATGCACGAAGGGCTTTATTACCTTATACCTTCTCAATTGTACATATTTGCTACAGTAGTTTTAACAGCAGCTAATACTTTCTCAATATCTGTTAAATATTGACCAAAAAATCTGTTATATTCACAATTACGAATCATCAACATTTTAATATCTTTTTTTTTTTTTCAGAAAAATGCCGTTCTTGGAGCGGCTGACACAATCCATGATGTGTTCGAGCAAGTACACCACCCCGAACAACTGTTACAATTAGGTTAAATTGAAGAATACTACTACATCTCCTTGGAATGGGACGAAGTGTTGACAATATCCTAAAAGTCGTCAGGCTTGCCCACAAACTTCGATTTCGTGTTTCCAAAATGATATTTTTCGTGTTTGCGTTTTTGTATCTATAGGTAGATTTCCCAGAAGTCGTAGAACTCATAGCTATGTATGTGGCTATTTTTCAATTTATCCTCCATACAAATCCAAATATTATCATACCTAATATTAAGGCCAGGCACTCTAACGATAAATAATTTCCACGCAAGCTCCGCCCCGTGCACCCCGCCACTCTACTATGTGCTAAACGCTAATGCTCATCACATTCATCACTCATTGAAGATAATATTATATTATATTATGTTATTATATTATAATATATCGCACCTTTAAAGTAAAACCGTTACTAAACGAAATTATAAAATTTTACAGGAGAGCCAATATTAGAAAACAGTCACAATTTTTTGTCAATAAAATCTGAGTGCAGGGTTCTTTAAGACATTTAATGAGGTCTTAATAAAGATCTCTGTTTACATTATGACACGTGATTTACGAAAGTATTTTTTTTTCATTTACAGTATTATTTATGTTGATTTATATTATTATAGTAACACTTATTAACATTTAAATTAAAAATCACTAAGTTGGCATTTGCTGTGGTGTTATAATATTACCAAATAAAAAAACATTCCAAATTAATAGTGTTTTATTATAATTTAAAGAGAGATCCATACAATCATTTGGCATAGTTATTTATCAATCAGTCTTGAGAAATTTGTACCTTTAAATAACAGCATGTACGTATCTTACTATATTAACTACTTGTTATGTATCTTATTACATTTAGAATCAGTTTGACGAGGAACAAACCAATTGAACAAATAGCATTTTTCTTAATTTAACAAAGTTACAATCACAGCATTATTTCCCTATCCACGAAAGCTACTCAGGGCTAATCAAAGTTATGTTGATTTGTAGGTATCACTTAATTAGAATAATGAGGCAAACCTATTGCCATATAAAATGTTATATAAAAAATAAATCTCGTAAAAAACTTAAAAATAATCTTATTGTTTTTCTAAATCAATAATCATCAATAATAAGTTGTCTTATTACAATAATATCTCGTTTTAGTTTTGCTAAAACAAGATGCTGTTGTAATATGACATGACCCAAATTATTTTGTTCAACTAGTTGTAGTGTACAGAAATACTATTTTGAGGAGTTGGGCTAAATAATACACGCCTAGATGGGGTTGCTAGTACATAATCAGGATCGCAATCTGCCTCATCAGGGGAAAAGTCCTTACCCGATTCAGACGCACTAGATGAAGATGATGAAGAAGAACTTGTTGATGATGAACTTGAAGATGATTTCGAGCTAGTTGAATTGGATCTTGCTCTACTGCTAGGACCTGGTCTGGTAAGGTCTTCTTCTGGAGTTAATTCTGGAAAACCAGTACCGCTCAAATATGGATTTGGTATTCCGTCATCAACTGGTTGAACATCAACTTCCATAGTATGACGAACGGACTGAGGTAGTGCTTGTTCTTGCAATAAAGAAGGAGATCTATAAGTATCAACAGTAATCGGATTTGCATCGCGTGAAAAATTATGATCCAGGTCGTCCATGGATATTAATTTGGGGTTTTCAGTACTTAGGTACGGAATCTTTCTTAGATTCCATAGCCTCCAAAATGCGTGACAAACGTGGGTTCCGTAAATGCGCCATGACCTGAAGCAAGTGGTTTTATTATTATTATCGTATAATTATTATAATTGACATTTTAACTTAAATAAATTTAGTTACTTTAAGTACAACTTTTATTTATATTAGTAGTAAAGTGATACTAAAAGAAATGTGTAAGTAACGTTATTATTAACTGTTTCGTTATCTTTTCATGAAGTAAATTTTAATACTAGATGGAATTTAAACAAAATGTAATATTTTACTTCTAACATTTTTATGCAAATTAACGTTGCGTAAAGAAATAAACTGTGACTAACATAAATATCCCACTATTGTAAATAAGGGTATGATTTAATTGACTCTTTACTTATTATAAAACTGTAACTAAACAAATGGTTACTCTTTACAGATAAACGTTATTGGAATAATACCTAAAAAAATAAAAGGCAAACTGTGACTATACAAACAGTAACATTTTATCAATGAAATTTTATTATGAATTGCGTAATTTCATAACACAAAAACTGTGTTTAAACAAATTGAAACACTTTTCCTATTAAAACAAATTAACAACTTATCTTTTCTGTGACATACAGCCGTGTTTATCCAAATAATGACACTGTTACTTTAAACTTCCGTCATCACTCTTCTACGAACAATGATATTATATGTAAAAAGAGGTAGATAGGTTATAAACGTTCCGCAAGTGGCACGTCAAAAGTTGGCTAATTAGCCACATTTTCTTCGATTTGTCTCTTTTTCGCTCCCGATAATTACGACATGTCATCCTACTTCCACGTGTCATATAATAGTGTGACATAGTGCCATTTTTGAAGATAGAATGTTAGGTAGGTAACCTATCTACGTCTTTTTACTTCTAATATCATTGTCTACGAACATGTTCTTACTGATATAGACACAATATTGTATTTCGCGAGCCGATCACAACTCGGTTTAGTAACGCTTTAATTTACTGCTAGATGGCGTAAAATACAATATTTTACAAAAATGACAAGTTTATGTTGTAGTTTACGTATATTTTACATAGATGGCATTGATAACTCAATTCTTGAAAATTTTTGTTTAGTAACAGTTTTAAATATATAGGTGTACTATTGGTACACCTCTGCCAAACCCTTCGGGGATTACTGGCGTGATGTTATGTGTGTTATAAAATCCTATAAGATAAAATATATATGGCGATCTGAAATATAATTATTAACAGAGTAGTATTCCTAATACACACCGTCTAACATCGCGTTTTTTTAGAGATAAAATATTGCAGATATTTTTTTAAATAGAATTATCCCCGTCGATGGCTACACATGAAATGTCACTTTTCTTTTCGCGCGCATTCTGACAGTTTATGATACTTTTTAGTAACGTACTACTGCTAAATAACTATGCTATGTGATAGAAAGTGTATAAACTGCATCATTACGGGAAATCTGAGACGTACTAAGTCCATCGTTAGTGGAAATCTGAGACGGCCGCGGCGCTCATCAACGACACGAAGCACTCCAAGTCCTGACCAACATTGGAAGTACTTAGATTCAGAGGCCTCCCACAACCTTAATGCGTGAGAGTGCCTTGCTTCAACTGACCACCTTGTACGTGATACTGATAGTGTCTTATATAATATGAGCACGATGGTAGACGGTAACACTGCTTATTGCATGTGTGCTGCAAACTTGTTAAAGCATTATCTCTCCAGTCGACACGAGATGTCCTCAGCAACGTTACCTCCACGTTACTAGCTGGATGAGAAGCTGCCAGAGAGGCACGAAATGCCCCTAGCTTGTAGCTGTACATAGCTAGCTGGTATGCCCTTGCCACCATTACCCCTCCAGTCGACACGAGATGTCTTCAGCAACGTTATTTCCACGTTACTAGCTGGATGAGAAAGTACCTACATTAACTTAAAGTTTGATTCTTTTAAAAGACTTTTGTTTGGCAACATTTATTAATTCAGCGTGCTGAGCACAAACCCAAACAAAGGTTTTGTGGCGAGTCTTACAAATTAAATATTGTTCAAAGCATAATATTGTTTGAAGGACTTTCTTTTTAATTACCTTCTATTATTTCATCGTGAGCATATTCGATTCTATCTACATCTTCTTTGCTGGCAGTTTAGTGTAATTTTAATTATAAATTACCTGTTAATTATAAATTATGTTACTTTCCTTGATTGTAGAAAATCAAGGAAAGTAACATAATTTTTGGTTACCCAAACAAATATATTATAAAATGTCCAAATACGTCACTAATTGGACTTTACACCATCGCTTAATTTCAGTAAATATTAGATCAAAACGGTTTCATATTACCCTAACAATAGTTATTTGTTATACAAGAGTGCAAAGTTGCTTTTTAACCGCGTGTTCAATTTTGATGACCGAGCAAGCGAAGGATTCTAAAATTGAATCACGAGCGCAGCGAGTGATTCAAAATTAGAATCCTGAGCGTTAGCGAGGGAATCAAAAGAGCACGAGGTGAAAAATCTTTGCACTCGAGTGCAACACGTAACTTTTCATTCCACCTCAGCGAGGAAATGACTAAATGCAAAAAAAAAAACGTTTACAATCACAAGATAGGTACACTTTTATTTCAGTTTAGGTATTAATTACTACATTATGACAGGTAAGTATTACAGAATAATCTTTAAATTATAACAAAATAATACTAAGGTATAATTAAGAAAATTTTAAAGTAACGTTGCTACAGTTATTTAAATTGAGTGTAATATTTTTGTTTGGTACTGTAATATTGGTGTTAGTCACTTGTGTACTGTTTTTCGGTAAACTATCTGTCATACTTAATAGTTGTACCGATTCATCGGATTCCCTTGGCGTGAATGTTGGAGAGAGAGGGAGATGGTTAGGTGTTTCATAACGGCTTATTTTTGATGTAGAAGGGCCAGTACAAGGATCCGATGCCTTCACATATTTTAGACTTATTTTGGATGGAATCCTCTATGTATCCCTCTACAACTGCATTGGACTTCCAGCCTCCGTGGCGCTTAAGGGACAGCAGATCAGCTCCGGAATCAGCCAAAAGTGTGTCTGAAGTTCGTCGGAAACAATGACCCGTGTACAACAGGGGTTCTGGAAGTTCAAGAAATGTTGCTATTTCTCGTGGGATACTGCCAATTTTATTAGTACCCATAGGCTGTCTAACACACTTTCCATTGCGATACTGTAGAAAAAATCGATTGATTGGAGTGTTAGGCGGGCGTAAGGCTTGATATTTCTCAACAATCGTTACGTATTCCTTGCGAATGACGAAGTTGCGGTCTCTTTTTGTCTTTGTATTAGGTAAATTAATTAATAGTAAGTCATCTGAATGTTTCTCAATGTTTTTGACATTAAGTTGTGTTAGTTCATTAGTTCGACATGCTCCGTTTATTCCAATAATAAGAACAACCTGTAACGTAAAGAGTATTGTAGTAGATAAATGAATAAAATTGATATGAACGCATAATTATGCCTATCAACATCTACTAAGTATACTATTTAATTGAGATTAATATACTTAAGTAGATACTGAATGTGCAACTGACTTACTTTTGCCGCCAAATATACGGAATCGGGTGCTTCGTTAAGAAACTTTTCAATATCAGATACTGTGAAAACCTTCGATTTTTTTGGTTGATGACCAGATGAGGCTCTTTTTAAAAATGCCACTAATTTAGGATAGGTATCGATATGTTTGTCTTTTTTCATCTTTATTGTTGCTTTTAGCATCGAATACGTACTCCATAGAGTGCTTGCTTTCTTGTTCTCGGATAATTCTATAAAATATGCCAGCAAAACGTTTTCTGAGAAAGTTTTGGCTCCTTTTGCTAGTCGCCACGTGTTGAACATATCGTACTGTTTTAAATACTTCTCGCGTGATTGTTGAGGGAGAAAGCTCATTTGCGCATTATTAACAGTTTCAGTCAATTCTGTTGGCGTCAAGCAAACTTCCTCGTCGCTAGAATCACTCATTTTAGTTTTTTCACTTGTTTTCAAGTTTCTTGTTTTTAATATACCTAAGGTTTAACAATGACGTGAAAAAATGCCGCGTAAAGAACCGCGTACAAAGCAAATTGAAAAAAGAACACCAAGAAGGTTCCGAGTCTGAGTTTTTAACAAATTAAAAAAAAGTTGTATGATATATTCGGCACCATAGAGGTAGCAGTAAATAGGTTTAATGTTTTTTTTAATTCACAAACTTAGTGCACACGATGTTCTAAATTCAATTTACTTTATCCTCTAGAGAATAAAAACGGCTTTTCCACTCAGATACTGAAGATTAAAAATACTCTTTCCGAGATGGTGGGATGAAAAATTATTTACCAACAACTGATAGTTTAGGTAGGTACAGTTTTTTTGACCTATGTCATATTTGCGATTTTTTATGTAATTTAGAATTAACGTTGGCAACAACTTTGCGGCAAAAACACACTTCGACGCTTTACGTTGCGACGCGATAAGGTTTGTTTACGAACGCCGTTTACGAACATTTACATATTTTATTATATTCTGTATAAATTATACATAATATAATATTAAGCTGTATGTTTTAAACGTATTATGTAGGTATGTCACGTGGGCACGCCACTATTGCGGCGATAAGTCCCCTCTTTGAGGAGTGGCTGGAGAGGCGCCACGGCGTCCTCACCTTCCGCCTGACGCAGGTCCTCACCGGACATGGCTGTTTCGGGAGGTACCTGTTTCGGATAAGGCGGGAGGAAACGCCCGGGTGTCATCACTGCGTGGATCGCCCGGAGGACACGGTGGAGCATACGGTGGAGGTATGCCCGGCTTGGGCAGAGCACCGCCGTGTCCTCGTGGAGGCGATCGGTGGCCGGGATCTCTCGCGTCCGGCCCTGGTCCAGGCCATGGTACGAAGCGAGAGGGCATGGGAGGCCTTCACCTCCTTCTGCGAAGCAGTAATGCTCGCGAAGGAGGAGGCGGAGCGCGTGAGGGAGAGGCAAATTTCGCGCCCTCACGCCCCTAGCCGCCGCAGGAGGAGACGCCCCGGGCGTCGGGAATCGATCGCGGATTCCCGGCCACCGTAGGCGCGGGCTTGCGGACAGTGAGCAATGGGTAGCTCGCCGTCCGGTAAGGACCAAGCCCGAGTCGACGGCGCGTTGTGTTCCACGCGCGCCTCAAAGAGTGTCAGCGAGTGAAGGGGTCCGATGAGACCATTGCCTGCCGGGGTTGCGGGAAAGTCCGAAAGGGATACCGTGGCCCCCTGGCATTGCACAGGCAAGAGAAGGAACACGGGTGGGTTTTAGTCAGTAAGAGTCTGACACGCCCTCCCGCTCCACCCAGAGCGGGAGAGGTCATTTGATGATATCCCACCCAAAAAAAAAAAAAAAAAAAAAGGTATGTCACGTGGGCTGGGCTATGAATAAACCACTCTATCACTTCAGACAGCTGACTGACCGATTATATCGAATATACGGTTAGTGATTTCTATAGGAAATAGGTACAAAGTACGAGGATTTCGTTTATCTAACACATGCTTTTTTGGTAGAACCCACAACATTTTAAACGGGTACATACACTTTACCTATTAATAACATAATAATAACCATTAGTTACAAGATTGTACAAGGTTCTTACTACTTAACAAAAAAAAAAAAAACTAAAATCAATGTACCTAGCCTTTTCCGAACTATGTTGGGGTCCTTCCACTTTAACCGGATGCAGCTGAATACCAGTATTTTACATGGAGCAACTACTTATCTGACCTCCACAAACCATTTACTGGGTAATACGATATCCCTTGGTAAGACTGGATGTCAGACTTTCTGGCTTCTGACGACCCGTAACGACTGTCAAAGATCCACGAATGACCGGGACTTTTCCGAGGCACGGAGGAGTCTCTGTATGTAAAGACGGTCACCCATCCACGGACCAACCTCGGCAAGCGTAGCTTAACGTGATGGATCGACCCGTGCTGCTGTTATTACTTAGTCACGAGCTACTTAACAAAAAACTATCGTAAGTAAAGTTCTATCAAAGATAGACAAATTCGAAAAAGAAGAAGATTAATTTTAGGATATCGGCGACGAGCGAACGTTAATGGTTTGATTATACGACACATCAGTAAACAATGAATTTGTAAATCCGCTCAAAAAATGGCTCGAGTTCAAGAGATCTCATAATTAATCGTCAAAGAACGACTTGGAATGTGAAATGTGTACAAAAAAAGGAAAAGCTACTTTTTCAACCGACTTCAAAAAGGAGGAGGTTGGTTTTTTTTTTTTTTTTGTATGTTTGTTACGCGATTACTCCGCCAATTATGAATTGATTTTGATGATTCTTTTTTTGTTTGGTAGGGCATACTTCGGAATTGGTCCCATATAAATTTGGTCAAGATCTGATGAGGGGTTTTTGAGTTAGCTTCAATAATACATATTTTTCCCACCTAGTATATGTGGATGATATTCTAATAGTTCCTGTCACTGTATTTTACTTGGTATTCAAATTTTTGTGGGGGTTTTGTGTAGGTACCACAACTAAAAAGTGAAAAATAAAAACTTTTTCACAAAAAATATAACCGACTTCCAAAAAAAACACTACAAAGTGAAAAATAACTTTGATTTCGGAAGTCGGTGGCAAAAAAACGAAAATAACAAACCCAAGACACCGACTTCCGAAATCAAAGTTATTTTTCACTTTGTAGTGTTTTTTTTGGAAGTCGGTTATATTTTTTGTGAAAAAGTTTTCAAGAGTAATGATGTGAGAATGTATTACTTGCAGTTTACATTTTTTCTGAATTTTACTAACAGGCGTGTTTGACAACTTGGTATTTCAATTCAAACTTCTTTACGTTTTGATGCATGTCGTTACGCGATTGACTGCTGCGCTGCGTGTCACGGGTTCGATTCCCGTACGGAACAAATATTTGTATGATCTACATATAGTTGTTCCGGGTCTGGCTGTTTGTGTATGTGAGTTTAAATGTTTGTAAACGCACCCACGATACAAGAGTAATGCCTAGTGTGGGGCAAGGTTAAAAAAAAAAAAAAAAATTTATGCAGCGTAGCTTGCTCTGCAGCACGATTGCTGCAGAAAATCGTAACTCAAACAAAAATTACGCTTGGAGGTTAATTTAATTGGTTTGGTTTGATGTGTTATATTTATATTAACAAACTAAGGTAATATTATGTATCTACAGATAATGCATGACAAGAACACATCACCATTCCTTACAATATTTATGGCACCTCAGGTGTCATCCTGTCGTTTTTGTTTTGAGTTACGATTAGTAAGTATTCAATGTATTACCTTAGTTTGTTAATGAAAAAAAAAACGGGCACAATGAAGGGTTCCGTAGTTGGGATGAATTTATCTCAAAAACAAATGGATTTACATTTTAATGTCACTATCGGCTTTAGCACCCTCGTAAACCATGAAAACAATAACCATGATGAAACATTCTCTTTAAAAAAATTATGTATCATAATTACGCAAATAAATGATAGATTTCGTTATATATTTTTATTACTCCATTTTAATGATTGTTATTACTCTATCAATGTGTGGCTCTCTAGGGCCCTCCGCGATAAAACATTGTAGTTGAGAAACATGTTTCATTGTGAAACTTTCATATGTATTTAGTAAAAAGCTATTTACATTATTAACAGACACTTCAAGTTATTTATTTGTATAGAAGATAGATGAATGAATAGATACAGATTTCATAGGTTTTAATTTTTTTGCGCGGAACCCTAATTCAGTTTCTACGAAAAAAATCCTAAGTTACTCCTTTTATTATTAGCTATCGGCCAGTGAAGGTCCCGTCAAAATCAGTCCAGTCGTTTTAGAGATTAGCTGGAACAAACAGACAGACAGACAGAAAAAGTGTTTTTGCAAATAAATGAATCCTTTATCTTTAAAACAAAAATAAAAATTGTTTTTTTGTCGTATGTACCATATATACCAGGTTAGTCAGAAACTTATGCGACAAACAGTTTTTGTCCATGGGACACTGGCTGGTTTTCATGTTAATTAAAACTATGACTATTTATTACAAAAAAAAACACAACATTCCAAATTTGAAATTCCCTCCACATTTTTTTTCGAGCAAATAATTAAAATATTCTGTCTCACTGAAACATGGATTTTTAACGAGAATATTTTCGCGCAATGATTTTGTACGATTTTAAATGTCGACTAAACCAGAAGAATCGTTTAAAACACTTCGAATGGCGTTCATAGACAAAAGCCTTTCTAAAGCGACTGTTTTCCGCTGGTTCAGCGTGGTCAAGTAACTTTAACGGACGAAGAAAGAAGTGGCCGGGCTATGACGGCTGTTACAGAAGAAAACGTGCTGGCTGTGAAAAATTTAATTCAAGAGAATAGGCGAATTACATATGAAGAGATTTAGTCTAAACTGCAGATTGGATCGAGAAGTGTGCATGACATTCTACACGGGCATTTTCGGGTAAGGAAGATAGTTCACACACACAATGCACAATCTAACGCAGGCTCAGAAGGAGGTTCGGGTAGAATGGTGCCGAGACATGATAGCAAAATTTGAAGCAGGGTCGTCTGGGCGCGTTTACGATATCATTAAGGGCGATGAAACAAGAATTTATCAGTATGATTTAGAAACGAAGCATCAATCGACCGTGTGGCTGTTTCAAAATGAACCAAAGCTTACCAAAGTGAAGCGACCGAGAAGTGCAGGCAACATTTTTAGCGCAATTCTTTTTTCTTTGCTGCGTTATTTGGTGTCAATGCCCTTACGAAACCAAGGAGCATCAATGCTGAATTGTATGTCTATGTTATCACATGTTTGCCTGAAGTTTTTTTTTTGCTGCAAACGCAAGGGACCGAACACCGGCCTCTGTGGGTTAGGTACTGCTTCACCATGACAACGCTCACCCGGCGCTCAAAACAAGTGACTTTTTGGACGGGGCACCGGTCAAACCTCCTTTTAGTTCCAATTTGTTTTCATGCGACTTTTTTTGTTCCCCTAAATAAAAAATCAATTCAAAAACAGTTTTCATCACCGGAAGATGCACTGGCTGCATTTGAGAAGAGATGTCTGACGCGGACTGGAAAATGTGTTATGAAAATTTGTTTAGACGTATGAAACTGTGTAATAAAGACACCAATGGAGTTCTATAAAAATTAATAATACAAAAAAAAAAAACTTGTGGCATATTTTTTTCTTAAAACGCAAAACTTTATACGCATTTAGTAAAAAGCTGTTATTATGACATTACAAACAGACACTTTTATTTATTTGCATCTTAATACAAAATTTTACTATTAAGTATACAACATTGTTTATTTATTGAATGAGTTGTGGCAAACGGAATTAATACAGACATTACTCGTTTAAAAAGAAGAGGGTAAGCTTGTCCTAAACTACACTACAAATTGCCAATGTCCTTAGCATTAAATTCAGAACGAAATACACTCGAGAGCAATGAATCCGGGTCACTTAAAGAATGGAAAACTAAAAATGATAGGTTAATGCAATAAATTGTATTTAATAGACAATGTAATACTCCTTAAATGAAAGTAATAAAAATATGAGTCACCATACATTTTATTAACACAAAATTACATAAAGAAAAAAACTGCTGATCTCTCCTTAAAACAAAAATAGGAAACATGAAATTTTTGAACTTTATTACGATTTTCTTGAATTTTAATACTTCGTATTGCCTCCTCGTGCTTCCATTACTGCGTTTACGCGGTTTGGCATGCTGTACACCAAGTTCCTTATACGATTTTGGGGAATATTCTCCCATTCCTCTGTGAGAGCAATTTTGAGCTCACGAAGCGTGATTGGGGGAGGGTTTCGTTGTTTTACGCATCTGCCTAGCTCGTCCCAAGCATGCTCGATCGGGTTGATATCCGGGCTGCGCGCTGGCCACTCCATACGAGTAATGTTCATCTCTTGAAGGTAGTCATTCACAATCCTACCTGTATGAGGTCGGGCATTGTCATGCATAAATATAGCATCCTCACCTAAATTGACCATAAATGGACCAACGTGATCATTGAGGATTTCTTCCACATATCTTTCGCTAGTTAAAGAGCCGTTTTCTATGATCACCAGCTCTGTGCGACTTTCAGAAGAAATTCCGGCCCACACAAGTACGGACCCACCACCGTAGGCTACTTTTTCTTCGATGCATGCTTGCTTGAATCTTTCCCCTGGTCTTCGATACACTCTGTGTCTTCCATCGTGCTTGTAGAGCATAAATTTTGATTCGTCGGAGAACATAACTTTTGACCAATCTTCAATACTCCAATTTACGTGGCTCTGGGCATATCTTAGTCTTGAAATACGATGCCCACGCTCCAGTTTAGGGCCGTTTGCAGGTCTAAGGGGTTTTAAGTTAGATTCAGCAAGCCGACGTCTTACTGTCCATGCACTTGGGTTACTTTCTCCGAGGCGTCAAAACTGATTTGTGAGTTCAGTTCCTGTAAGAAAGCGATTTCGAAGCATGGTGTTCACCAAGTATCGGTCTTCTCGTGCTGTGGTACACCTGGTTCTGCCCGTTCCTGGTCTGCGTAGGTTAGAACCAGTTTCTTCGTAACGTCGGAGAACTCTTTGTACTGTTGACAGCGACACACCGACAGTCCTGGCTGTATCGCGCTGACTCCGGCCGGTTTCCAGCATTGTAAGTATTCTGGTGCATTCTTCAGGCGTAAGCGACATAATTTCAGCTTGAATAATGAATATAGAGCACTATCAACATGGTTTATGTACCCACATAAATGACAGATTACAAACAAAAGCAAAACCAAATGCTGTAATTTCGTAGTTCCATCTTCGAAAGTGGCCCTTTTTCAAATTTGATTTTTTTATGATATAACTTTACAATAACTAAGAAGTTTTAATACCTTCATTTAAGGAGTATTACATTGTCTATTAAATACAATTTATTGCATTAACCTAGCATTTTTAGTTTCCGAGATTTTTAGGATTCTTTAAGTGACCCGGATTCATTGCTCTCGAGTGTACCTACTTAAACCATCTTTAAGCGAGCTGTCCACAACCAGCTAAACTAAGTTAGTGGTTCACTAAAGTTTCACCAAAACTCCATTGGCAAATTTTCATTTTACAACCAATGTTTCGTATACAATTTATTTTTAAAACAACTTATTCAGCAAATGTTTAATAAACACTTGTTTTACAAACATTTACTTGGCAAACAATTCTTTTTACCAATGCATCAGATGATATTTAATCATTTATATATTTTTCATTTCTCATTTAGATTCATTAGGATAAATCACGTTTCTACTAAATATCATTGAATTACAATACATTTGACCGTCTAGGGTTAGTATTTCGTCAGCAGGTCGACGGAACCCCGCTGCGCGAGGCTCCTATTTTTGTCTGCATGGTTTTTAAAGGAACCTAACCTTTTTTTTTTTTTTTTTTTTGACGCTTGGAAAAATGCATTACGCATACCCACCCATCGGGGGATGGGTGGGGTATGTGGGACTCCCCGGTAGAACCGGTATACCCACTAAACGACCCAGCGGCACTCCCGCATCGTCTTTATGGGAGGGGACTGGGAATCCGGCAGAGCCTTTCCATCCAGTCCCCCGCCGACGATCGCCCGCCTTTACAGCGGGCCCGGCACGCCCCTCCCGTCGGGAAGGGGCCTAGGAATGACCGCGAGTGCTCGGCCATTCCCGTCTGACGTGGGTGGTGAACGGTGCAATGCAGGAGAAGGCGCCCCCGTGCCTGTCTCCCGCTGTTCACCACCAGGAGGCATAAGACGACGATCGTACAACCGCCTTCTCATGCCCCGTCTTCGCCTGCGGAGCGGCGCCGCGAGAGGGTCGTCCTCCCGCGCGCGCTCCGCCGCCTCCTTCTGTGACATTACTTCCTCGCAGAAGGAGGCGACCGCTGCCCAGGCCCCCTCGCTTTACAGCATGGAGTTGACGACGCTGGGAAGCGAGAGGTTCCACCCGACCGCTGCAACCAAAGTACGGCGCAGCTCGGACCAGGCTGGGCACACCTCAAGGGTGTGCTGTGCCGTGTCCTCCGCCGCGCCACAGTCGTGGCACGACGGGGTCTCCTCCCTTTGGATCCGGTGCAGGTGCGATCCGAAGCACCCATGTCCGGACAACACCTGCACCAGACGGAAAGAGAGGAAACCGTGGGACCGCTCAAGCCAATCCTTCAGGACTGGCCCGAGCGCGTCCAGGGTTCGGCGGCCAAAAGCGGCGGTGGCGAGGTCCTCCGTCCAATGATGGACGATTGCGTCCTTCGCCTCCTGCCGCACGGCCTCCCGCTCTTCTGCGGCGGGGAGCTCTCCGAGCGCCTTACGCCGCGCCGTCCATTCGTACACTCTGGTCAGCACCCATGCCTCGAGCTCCCAAGGAGGAGTGCCGGCCAGAGCGCACGCCGCCGAGAAGCCCACCGATCGGTAGGCCCTCGCCACCCGCAATGCAATGGCCCTTTGGGGCCTACGTATGGCAGTGGCGTTCTCCCTCCTGTGGAGAGAGTCCGCCCAGATTGGGGCCCCGTAAAGGGCCATGCTCCTGAGGATGCCAGCGTGCGTACAAGCGCCGGCATCGCGCTTTCGGACCCCCCAGGTTTGGGAGGAGCCACGACAGGGCGTCCGCGGCCTTCAGCAGGCGCGTCGACAGCCCTCTGAAGTGTGGGCCGAAGCGCCACCTGCTGTCGAGTACAAGGCCCAAGTACTTCATCTGGGCCTTGACCCCGATCCTGACGCCCTCCACGACAATGTGGCCGTCGGGAGGGATGCGCTGCCGTGGCCCGTGGAAGTACACGGCCTCGGTCTTGTGCAGCGCCACCTTCAACCCTAGGCGGTGGATCCTTCCCGCCACTAAGGATCCGCCAGCAGAGGCCAGACTGGCCGCCTCCCTGAAGTCCCTCCCCCGGGCAATGAGTAGGGTATCATCCGCGTAACAGATGATGCTCGTGCCACGGAGGAGGGTTCCCCGCAGAAGCCAGTCGAATCCAATGTTCCACAGCGGTGGACCTAGGACCGACCCCTGCGGATACCGGACTCTGCACCATATCGCCTCACTCTGGCCGTCTTGTCTGCAAGGAGGACCACCCGGTCCTCCAAGTAGCTGGCCAATAGTTGGCGCAAGTACTGAGGCACGCCGTGGTACCGGAGTGCCTCCAAGATTGTCGAGTGGGGGACGGAGTTGAAGGCGTTTGCTATGTCGAATGACACCGCCAACACTCCGTCGCCCGCCTCCACGGCGTCCCTCACCTGGCCCTTGAGTAGGGACAACGCGCCCACCGTCGACCGGCTCCGACGGAAACCGAATTGGGCGTCCGACAGGTCCGGCCCCACCGTCCCCAGCAGGATATTTAGCCGGTCGGCGATTATCCCCTCGAACAACTTACCGACCTCATCGAGCAGAACGATGGGCCGGTAAGCCGAGGGGGAGTCCGCCGGGCGTCCCTCCTTTCGGAGGAAGCATAGCCGCCCCTCCTTCCAGGGCTTCGGGAACCTCCCAGTTGTAAAACACGCACTAAAGAGGTCCCGAAACCTCTCCTCCATCTGTGAGGTGGCGATGGCCACCACCCGTGCGGGAACGCCGTCCGGCCCTGGGGCCGTGTTCTTCGCGCGGAGGCGTAGAGTCCCCGCGTAGAGTTCCGACGCCGTGACCGGAAGGACCTCCTCCTCCGGCGGAACCGCCTCCCGCGGGGGGTCCATCACTGGCGGGGTGAAGTTGGTCCTGGACGGAAACAGGGACTGGACCACCCCATCCAGCAATGCCGGCTCGAGAGTCTCCGTCAGTGGAGGACCACAGGGGCGCAGTTTATTCCGCGCCGCCTTGTATGGTCTTCCATACGGGTCCCTGTCAAGACCCTCCAGCATCTCGGCTCTCGCCATGTCTTCGGCCGCGCACATCGCTGACTTGAGGACCGTCTTTGCGTCGACGTACGAGGCATAGAGGCCCTCCTCGTTGGTGGGGTCTCGGAGCCTGCGCCTTCGACTCCACGTTTAGGCCCTCCTGGCCGCTACACAGGCGGTTCGGAGCCCCGCCAGTTCCTCCGACCACCAATAGACGGCGCGGCGGGGAGGTGGGCGGCGAGACCGGGGCATGCTGGAGTTGCACACCTCGGTCAGGGACCCCCTCAGCTGGACCGCTGCGGCGTCCACGTCCAGGACCTCGACAGGAGGCGCGAGCCAGTCCTGGACGAACGCCGCCTCCTCCGCAGCCTCTCGGTCCAGGCGGGTGAGAGCCCACCGCGGGAACCCAGATTGGCCCGAGCGGACCATCCCCTGGGAGCTCTGGGTGGAGATGTCGAACCGCACATATCGGTGGTCCGACAAGGTCTCCACCATCTCCACCCGCCAGTTCACGACGTGGGCGGCCAGCACGGGGGTGGCAAACGAGACGTCGACGACCGACCCTCCCCGTTGCCGCACACACGTGTGGACAGTCCCTCTGTTTAGGAGGGACACGCCGCACGACGCCGCCCAAAATTCTGCGACGCGTCCCCGGACGTTGCAAGAAGCGGCCGGGTTGCCCCAGGCCGTCGACTTGGCGTTCAGGTCACCCAATATGGCGACCTGGCGTGGCGCCGCCCTCCCGACCACTGCGGTGAGGATTTCGAGAAAGTTCTCGAAATCCGAGAGAGGGCGAAAGGAACCTAACCTAACCGAACCTCGGGGTTCCCCTGACGTCGACCGTCTAGGTTTAGGGTTTCTGCAGCATTTTTTTTTAAATTACGTTATATTAAGTCAATTTGTGTAATTTCTTTATTCCAAACGTTATCTATGGAATAATATTTAAAAAAAAAAAAGAATTGTTGGTCAAATAAAACGTTATTAAATAAAAGTTTATCGGATAATTATTTTGCTAAGTGAAATATTTGGTAAACTTCTTGATGTAGAATGATGTAATGACAAATAATGTTTTTGCCAATCGTTGCTAGTCAAGTAAAAAAAATTGAATTAATGTTTGGTGAACTGACTGGTCACTGAACTTAGTTTAGTTTAGCTCGCCGGTTTTTCAGACATGTGCGTCCACCCACATTTATGAAAAACTGGCAAGCTAAACTAAACTAAATAAGTTTAGCTGGTGGTGGACTGTTCGCTTTGATGTGCTCTACGTCATTGATATAATTTATCATAACCGGGCTCCGCGCCTATGTCTCTTGATTAAGGTTTTCTGTGCAAAAGTACATAAAAATTCAGCTGTGTTTTGAGATATTTTGTTGACACTTGTTTTTGTACTTCCTTTGAAGAACTTCTTGTAGTTATTTTTATTTACAACTAGCTGACCCGACGGACGTTATCCTGTCCAAAATTTCAATAACTCATACAAAAATTCCATAAAAAAAAGGCCGTTCAGTTTTTCTTTCCGTAAAAACCACAATCTCCGAAGGGTTAGACTGAGCTGTAGGTACCTATAGTACACACACATAGCGCTAGTAATGTGTAAGTCCCATGTAATAGGGGGCGATTATATTCATTATCACATAATATTATTCTTAACTGACATGGACCCCCAGCACTCATTCCACGGAGTCCTCTCGGATCCACGGTCCCCAGGTTAATAAACCCTGATCTAGAGGTATGAGGTGGGTATCTACATATATGAAACAATTTGACTCAGATATAACAAATAAACAATTTATTTACCAATAATATAAAAGCAATAAATAACATAATTTCCTCGAAATTCCTAACATTGTTGACTCCAGGACAGATATTATAATATCAATCCCTATTGTCTTCTCACCTTGACTGAGTTTACAACTCGTGGGCAGTTAAGTAGCTGCTACACCCAACGTACTGACAATTTTTTTCTGTAAAAAGGAAAACAATTAGTTAAATGTACTCGTAGGTACAACAGTTACAATAAACTCGCAATTATGCGTGTTGTATTGCCGTCAAGCAGTGCTGCTGTGTTCCAGTTTGGAGCGTATGGCTGCTGCAGTACAAGCACATGCGATATTTTTAGCTCTAGGATGGCAACGCACTGTAATGCGCTAGGTACTGCAGATGTCCATAGGTGGCTGTGATGAGTATGTAGGTACCTTACAACACTTCTGTCTAACCGACCAATCGACGTATAAACGCAATAGATCATTGGAAGTAGGTAGGTACTTACAAGGGCGTTCCAGTTCTTCAGTGCTTTCCGCTCGACCTTAGGTTGTGGCGCGGCGTCTCCAGCGCCGGCGAACAGCGCGAGCGCCGCCATCAGCATCACGAACAGCGCCGTCAGCCTCATTGTCTGTTCTAGTTATTACTGCTCCACACAAACTACGAGGAACTCAGCTTCGAGTTGAAGTTACTGTGACAATATACCACCGACGGTAGCTTATAAATGCAAGAACGAAATCTCTCTTTTACCTGTTGATAGACATTACTTCGACGAGCTTGACGTAATGGAATTAACACTATGAAGAATGTTATTAATTACAAATACTTACTTAGATCAGTTTCCTCGCTTGTCTCAAAGGCCTAAACGGAAATGTGATATCAAAAGGAATGTGTAAGATCTTTGAATAAAAAAAATGGTTTTGGGAAAACCGATAGTTTTTAACAATAGTCATTGGACCTGATGTTGCCCATTATTTGTTGTGTATATCTTTTGCTAGAGATCCTAAATAAATAAAATAAATAATACAGTAAGGGTTGGCTTCGCATGTAACTAATGAATGTAGCTAAGGAAAATGCCTATGCCTAACCATGTCCTTACCGCAGCCACTGGTTAGGACCCTAAATATTATGTTACCTACTTGAATATAACAATCATACATACCTATAGCATCAATACTTTCGAATTGTTTCATAATCAGCTGCTTCTCGTCGTCATTATGAACTATTAGCTTAACCCCTTCGTCCGTAAGAAAAAATCCATCAATGAATACTTAGTCTGGCCATAAATACTGTTACAATTAAAAATAAGAAAGATATTACATTTGAATTTGGAATCTGTCATTTTTATACGATTGTTCATTGAGTTTTCTAATTTTGGCGCTAATACATTGTACAATATTTTGCGATATTAAAATGGAGTGGGGTGATAAAGAGAACCGAATCGCTGTGATTGCATTACACAAAGTTGGTATGGAGCCAAATGCAATTTTTAAAACTCTCCATAAGCTTGGTATTAGTTAAATGTTTGTGTACCGGGCTATTAATAGGTACAATGAGACCTCCTCTGTTTGTGACAGAAAAAGATCTGGCCGTCCACGTAGTATTCGTACGAAAAAGGTGGTCAAAGCAGTAAGGGAAAGAATTCGAAGAAATCCTGTCCGAAAGCAAAAGATTTTATCTTGGGAGATGAAGATAGCACCCAGAACCATATCGCGTATTTTAAAAGATGACTTAGGACTTGCAGCCTATAAGAGACGCACTAGTCTTTTTTTAACTGATAATTTAAAAAAGAATAGGCTGGTAAAATCGAAACAACTACTGAAGCGGTACGCAAAGGGAGGTCACAGAAAATTTTTGTTTACGGATGAGAAAATCTTTTAACAAACAAAATTACCGTATTTATGCTCAAAGCTCTAAGGAAGCTTCCCAATTGTCGACAGAGTGCAACATGGGCACTATCCGACTTCAGTGATGGTTTGGTGGGGTGTTAGCTATGAAGGAGTGACAGAGCCATATTATTGTGAAAAAGGTATCAAAACATCGGCACAAGTGTATCAAGATACCATTCTTGAGAAGGTAGTTAACCCCTTAACAACACCATATTCAATAACCAAGTATGGTCCTTCCAACAAGACTCGGCGCCGGGTCATAAAGCTCAACCCACGCAGTCTTGGTTGGAAGTGAACGTTTCGGACTTCATCTTAATCCGCTGGATTATGATTTATGGTCAGTTTTAGAGAGTACGGTTTGTTCTAAACGCCATGATAATTTGGAGTCCCTAAAACAATCCATACGATTGGCAGTGAAGAATTTTCCCATGGAAAGAGTGCGTGCTTCTATTGATAACTGGCCTCAACGTTTAAAGGACTGTATTGCAGCCAATGGAGACCACTTCGAATAAGCTTTTTATATTTTAAATTGTTTTATATTTATGTATTAAACACACTGTAAAAGTAATAAATATTATTTGCAATAAAAAAAAAAACTTCGTGACAATATTTATGGCAAGACTAGGTATAAGAATCGATCCAGTGACTGCAGGTATCAATGAAGTTAGTCTTCAGAGCATTGTACTAACAGAGCCTGTGGATACACCTTCCCATGCAGATTGTCCGTGAGCTTATTTGCAGAACGGTCACACTACATTGGTTAAAAGGTAAAACTCACTAAGTGATTTTTTTTGTAAAAATAACTTTTTTTTAATTTTCGTCACTAATTCGGCATAATCTTTCATAGGAGTATAGCCGGTCTATTCTGTAATAATCTCACGGTGAAAACTTAGGTGAAGTGAATGTGAAGTGAGCTGACATTCCACCTACAGCTAGGGACTGACAGCTCACTCCAAGCTTACTTCCCCTAAGCTTTCACGGTTAGATGGTTACAGAATAGCACTGCAGTTGATGAGTTTTCAACTGTACTGATTACTAAAGTTTTCGAATTACGCATTTAGAAAAATCTGTAAGTAAAGTTCTTAAGAAGATTATCAAGAGGAAAAAATTGTTATACATTTCAGAAAACTGATATTATTGAAAGATTGCCTGAACCTGATGTAAGTGAAACTGATAAGCCTAATCTTCAATTTCAGATTCACTTAGTATTAATTTCAGTTAAGGACTTTTTCAGGCTGAAAAATTTATTAAAATGTCATTATATCCTAATTATTTAAAAACACATTATTAACCTTTATCTCGATTTTGGACGAAACATTTAGCATTGCTTGCGGACTATAGTATATGCTGCGTGCACAAACCCTATCAAAAATATCAACACGTATCAAAAGTTACATTATTGACATGATTTTTTTATCCTTTTTTATATGAAGACGATTATATATCTATACAGGTTGGAAGGGACATCGACGCGAAAACTGATACCATGGATTCAGTAGGTACATGATTTTGAACCCCCCTCCGTTGAAATTTTCCGTCGGTTATTTAAAAAAAATGTGCTGTTCCATACATTTTGACCGCGTAGGTATTGAACTTTTTTATGAAACAGCTGTTTTTTTTTTAAATTACCGAAGATAATTTTCAATGAAGGGGCGTTCAGAAGCATGTACCATGAATCCATGGTATCAGTTTTCGCGTCGATGGGATTCCACCCTCTTTCAGTTACGTACTTGAACGACTAGAAAAGAAAAAAAGAGCTGTCAAAGCCAAGCCAGGCCGTGAGTCATAATAAATATTATTCTTTTCTTTTCTTTTCAAAATATTTATTTCACATAAACCTTCATGGGCACTTATGAAACGTCAGAAGCTAGGTGCACGGTTCCAATTGGTCGTTTCCTATGGAGAAGAAATGGCAAGGAACTCCGCGGTTACTCTTTCCTACACTCGAAAAGACAGTGTAGGTCTATCAACAAGTACCAGGTACTTAGAAATAACTGTTAAGCCTACAGCGATCTCACATTCATTCAAGTCTTTCTTATTAAATTTTGAACACGTATTTTTTATTTTTTTACGTAATAAAAAGATTACGGCAATGCATTGAGTTAAAATGTGGCATGACGTCACTCTCCGATAGATTTTATACTGACTTGCGACGTAGCGAGCCCCCACTCCCCAACTTTAATGCGTTTTATAAACTACTTTTTTTAATATGATAAAGCAAAAAATACGTGTCTAATATTTTTTTATTATCAGACTGAGGGCCTAACTTTGGTTTTAACCAGATTTTTTTTAATATAACATCTACTCAGCCATCAGATTTATTTTATTTGAGACCGCATACTTTGAATTCATCCCATACACCTTATATTGAGTTTGGTACAGTATTAATAACAGGTGTCGTAATTAAGTATTAGGTTTTTGGTCATCCTATTCTGTGTAATAAAGGAAACAAGGCTTAAAGTCTAGTATAGGAAAATGGAAACGTCATGAGAATTATACGTACGTGATGGTTTCCTGCATTCCTAATAATTATAAAGATAATTGTTCGCACATGTCACTCTCTAAATCCCGTTGCGTCAGAAACAGGTAAAGTTGAGATTTGTTTCTTGTATTTATAAGCTACTGTCGGTGGTATATTGTCACAGTCAACTTCGACTCGAAGCTGAGTCCCTCGTAGTTTGTGTGGAGCAGTAATAACTAGAACAGACAATGAGGCTGACGGCGCTGTTCGTGATGCTGATGGCGGCGCTCGCGCTGTTCGCCGGCGCTGGAGACGCCGCGCCACAACCTAAGGTCGACTGGAAAGCACTGAAGAATACTGGGAAAACACTTGTGAGTATTTCGATTGGACTGAAGTTTAGTTAACCGTAAACTTGTTGGTAACCGGTTCTCAGATCGACTAAAATAAGACAATTTTCTCGACTACAATTCGATTGGACTGAAAACATCGCCCTTGTGTATACCCTTTTAGTGAGTGTGGGGATTGTGTGTAGTTTATAGTTTGTAAACTTATCAAAATTGTTTTTGTTTACAGAAAAAAGTCATAAGTGCAGTGAGTGCAGCGGCCACCGCCCACGAGTTGTATAAATCAGTCAAGGACAGAAAACAATAATGATAGATAAAATACCTACAACTATACCGAAGAAGAAAGACCGCCTTGAGAAGCTGCGTTCACACCGTGGCACACAATGTCTAGATTGCTTGACTTGAAATAGTTAGGTACCTCTTGTTTTTTGTTATGTTTAAATGTTGTAAATAAATTGTTATTATTGGATTATATAGGAAGCATTTGTTTTCTTATTTAATACTGAATGATTTGAAATGGTATATCTTACCAACTCTGATGCCATGTGTGCTGCTTCTCCTAATATGACTTCTGATTTCTGAAACCCCACTAAAATGAATCATTTATGAATTCGCATGTCAAGTAAATTGATTCGCTGCTGTTATGTCTGCCAGTCAATCACAATAGCTATCATGACATTTGACTGAGACTTGATTGACCTATCTGAAATCGAGTGTGAATTATAAAGTTAGTATACGAGTACTAAACCCTTTTTCCTATTTTAACATCCTTCTAAATCATTATTTGTTTATGACTTCCGTGTCGGTTCCATTGCATGATGAAGAGATTCATCGATAAGTAAGATACCAGTTCCTGCCATTAGGTGGAACTTAGTGATTGACCACTAGTCAATATTCTTTACAATTATCTTTAAGGATTGTTATATGGTAGTTCAGACCATCCACCCATTGCAATTAAAACAGGTTTAAATGTTAAGTACTTTTCAAATTGTTGAAATTGCAATCTAAATGGTGTCTTCTAAGCATAAAGCGTGGTCGGTGTTATGTTGGCCGAGTCAACTTCGACCTAAAGCTGACTCAATCGTAGTTTGTGTGGAGCAGTAATAACTAGAACAGACAATGAGGCTGACGGCGCTGTTTGTGATGCCGACTAACTGGCCGACACCTTGGCAATTCAAAAGAGCCCGTAAATGGTTCAACACTACCGACTAGATAAGATAAGACATTTATTTGTAGAAACATGAGTATGCATACAAGGCATGCAGGTTGTTCATAAACAAAAAAGATCCGCCATGTTGTAACGAGTTTAAAATATCGTTACATGCTTCTCGTCAGTTAGTCGATTTCGGAACGTTTTTTTTGCTGTCATCGATGGTGTTTGGTGGAAGCTGTCAACTTTGACGTGATTACTTTGACGACGAACATTCCTGATGTAGCATTGAACTTTGATAAATTTTTTCAATCGGGATAAATCCTGGGTATTGGCGGCCTATTGATGCCGTAAACTTCTAAAACTTTCCCTCAGGACGTGGTGACGTAGGAATAATCCTTCATTTCTTTGGTAAGATTGAATTCTTTCGGATTGATAAATTGGATAGCGTGACGAGTGCTCGATATCATACTAAATTATTGTTCCAGGCTTTTAAGTGATTTGTCGCCCGCCTGAATTTTGTGGTGCACTTAAATTTGCCATTTGTTGGAAAAGACGGTAATTTATTATTACTCGTGGAACGCCACGCTTCCCAACGTTTGGGAATCCTGAACAATTTATTAATTCTCTGTAAATTTTGTTACAGCCGGACATTGATCAACCCTGGCGTCTTTTCTGTTCTTTTCTATTCCTTTTCTTTACGATTTCTTTACTGGATATATTTCTGCAGAATACAACTACGGTATTTCTACAAGGGATATTTTTATCCCTACCATCAACGCCACGATCCTAGAGGTTTTATTTAACCATTTTATTTTACTACCTACCCTTTTTTATCAACAAAGATGCAATAGTAATGTAAATTCCTTAATAATAATATTGTAAATTCAATGATATTAATGTAAGTAATTATAACCTTTTTTTTTTTGTGTATTTAATTTCATACTTTTATTACTCTGAAGCTACTGGCAAACATTAAACAACAACCCATCCATTACAATTTTCGTGCACAAAGGCCGAACATGGCGGATCTTTTGACTTATAAAATGCCAGTAAATATTGGTTAAATTCGTCATATTACACTTTATCGTTTAAAAATTCTAGAATACTGTAGTATGCTTTCCCAACTAGATATAATTTAAACCGCTTTTTTAGTGTGTGTGCCTATGAACTAAGCGTAGTTCCCTCCATCCGAATTTTAATAAAGGCGCTAAGCAAAATACACTTTTCCCCATTATTGCTGTTTTGGAACCATCTGAGCAAAGCATAGTGTAATCGCGTCTGACGTGACTGACTTTGACTCCACCCATTAATCATAGAACTCGTCCGCCATGCCGCTATACATATTGGAAGTGAACCCTCCGGGAGGGTTGCAGGCATTACGTTTGCGCTAAAGTTACTATCGCGGACGGTCAACGAAAATATGTTTAAAACCGTGTTATAAAACACTGTAAAACTAAGTAAAATAGTGTTATCAGGGGGTCTTGTTGCTATACGAAGTTTTCAACGTTACGAATATAAGTTCCGTGTAACCGTGAACAATTAAAAATTAAAAAAATGCTTGGGTTTTAAAACCAACACATACTACCTATACCAATAAATCTTGGTAAAATATAGGTACATCAGATTTTAAATTCACAAACACTCATGTGAAAAAAAAAACGACCAATATAAGGAGCAATTTCCGAAGTTCTATTTTGATTATACTGAAGTTGCAAATCAGAGACGTAAGTGTACGGACTGAGTGAAAAAGCGTTCAGCGTTGCGTACAAGCGGCGAAGGCAACCGCTCGGCCGCCACTCAGGACACCTATATACGTGAAAATGCATCTGCTTGACACAAGCGCCGCACGCCCCGCCCCGCTGGACGCTCGATAAAAGCTTCGTGCAGACCAGCGCGACACGACAGCGCGCCGCGACAGCGGCTATTGTTATACCGTGAAGTTTTCTTACAAATTGTATTGTTCGAGTCGCGTCGCGCCGTCGCGTCGCGCTGGTCTGCACGAGCCTTTAAGCGGGCACTCAGGCCGTACACTAAGAGTTTATGTACTCTCAGAAGAAAGTAGGTATTGAATGTTGAATGTTGCTATTATTTTTTCCAGAGTAAACGTTCCACGAAAAATACAAACAGGGGGCCTATTACGAACTTTTAAAAAACCAGGCAAGTTCCAGGCAATTCATTTCACTGGCTGGATATATTTCGTATTATGACCGACTTCACGCTGGCTAGTTTGTCTGTGGCTGGCTTGAAATTCTCTGCCGTAACGTTCAGAAACACAAATAAATATTTATCGGTAAGTTACGGTTTTATTTAGATCACGTATTTTATGATAAAAATAATAAATATACCTTAATATAGTTACCAAAAGTAGGTGAAAATATGAACGCAATGTTTATTGTGCTATACAATTAATTTTTATTTAATTTTTCCGTGTTTGTAAATTGTAACGCGATATTTTCCTAACAATAACTTTTCCGAACGTATTCCACTTGATGTTCAACGGGGAATTTGACAACTTCATTCTTGGACAATATTTATTGTTGCAATTAATAAAATAATACTATCGTATTGTTTGTATAATACTCTCTATAAAAAGTACCACGAAAGTTATGCTGATAGTTTTCTTAGATTACCGCGGTGTAGTGCACAACGATTTTTTTCCAGAGGGATAAACAGTGATTATAGAGTATTATTTAGGCATTATGAGGCGTTTGCGAGAGAATATCCGCTGAAAACGGCCCAGATTTGTGGAACGACTTGTGGACAATTCATAGATTTTGCACCATGACGATGCATCATCATACAAAGCCATCATTGTGCAAGAGTTCTTAGCCAAAAATTCAGCAAATGTCATCGACCAAGCGCCGTATTCACATGATATGGCTCCGTCTGACTTTTTCCTGTTCCCGAGGCTAAAATTACCTCTTCGAGGAAGACGTTTCGAGTCGATTGAAGCTATAAAAGAAAATTCGCTGAAGGAGTTTTAGACCATACCTCAATCAGCTTACCAAAAATGTATGGAGGACTGGGTCAAGCGCTGGCGTAGCTGTATTGCAAGGGAAAGGGCCTACTTTGGAGCCGACAAAATAAATTTTGACGAATAAATTACTTAATGGTTTTATTGAACAATTCCCAGTACTTTTTACACAGAATGTATTATGTCTCTTCGCAAGAAGTACCTACTAGTTTCAGAGTATAAACAAAAATATGGATAATGAATGGTTATGGTGGTGTGGTGTTTTTGAGTGTTTTTACTAAATATCCAGTTTTCAACATGTTATATTTACCTATAACCATAGCCGCGAGGCACACATTCCTGCTGGTATCGTGCAACGCAGTTTTACACTTTTTATTTTGTATTCTTTCCTTTTATCTTATTTTTTTTTCTCTTTCTACTTGTGTGCCTTTTAGTCTGTGCCAAATAAATGTATTTTCTTTCTTTCTTTCTATCATGGTAATATTATGTAATTATCATGGTGCACCATTTATTAGGCTGTTGAAATTATTATAGTTCAATGGATGAGAGTTATCGCCCTCGGCTGAGCCTAACTTATTTTTAGTTTGAAACATTGTAGGAGTTTTTCAATTTTACCGTTATTTCGGTATTTTGATCAGAAGTGCCACTTTCCGGAGTTTCCAGAAACTCGAACGGTACATATTCGTCACACGTGATATTTTCTCTGAATAATTTCGCCAAAAATATCCAAAACCATTCAATAAAAACTCCTATGAAGTAGCGGAAATTGACTGGATTGTGAGGTTACTTATTATCAGTTTTAATATGTCAAGAAATGTCAAACGAACGTTCATAATACGGTATTTCCAGCCAATAGTCGGGCAGAAGCCGGCCAGGGTGTCACGTGACCACTGACTGGCTTGTTTGACGAGTTCATAATACGAAATTGCAAGGCAGTTCTGTTTACGCCGTAAACTGCCTGGAAATAAGAGTTCATAATAGGGCCCCAGGTCAAACAAAATAAAGGATAGCTTAACTTATTTATTAGATGATTTTTCAATGGTAAGGTAACTTTTACCTGACGAATAAATATTACAGTTTGACATATTTTTCTAGCAAAAGCTGTCAAACCACAATATTAATTATTCCTCTGATAAAAGACTAACTATTGAAAAATCAGCCCTAAGCGTAACGCGACTTTGTACAACTGATAAATACTTATTGATATTATAATTGTTTTTAGGTATGCTATGTAATTAATCATTTAATTAACTTCATTATAAGTTATAATTATGTTCGCATTGTTCATTATTAGTGTATAAGTTTTGAACAATTTCATAGCCAAGGATTGTCCCCGTTTTGTATTGTAAAGTCAAAGTCAAATAATTTATTTCAATTAGGCACAAAAAAGGCACCTATGAACGTCAACATTTACAAAAAAAATATATAATAATTGATTATTAATAATTGATTCTAGTCGCCCATTCCAAAAGGTAGTTTTCGTATGAGGAAGAATGGGCAAGAAACTCCACCGTTACTCTTAAATATTTTCACAATATCTTGTATACATTAATTATATAATAATATGTGAAGACGATGCACCTAGAATAAGATTACTATACCACGATAGGTAAAAAGAATGAAAAATGAAGGAATGAAATAAATTAATTATGTGATAGATGCATGGTGCTCACATATTTACAAACACTGTAAAATTATACGATATTCCTAACATTTTAACAATACTAATAATAAGTCAGTGTGTGAATTCAAGTAATCACAAAATATAAAAAAATAATGTTTCAAAAAATAAGATTATACAATTAAATTAGCAACCAGTTCGATTTTGTCTAGATTCTGAATTGTCCTATGGAGCAGGACCAGCATGTTTCCAAGCATTTTTATCTTGGATATAATCCTCTAATTTGTAATATGCTTGTTTACAAAGTGTACTTTATAAATGAGTTTTAAATTTTCTTTCATTTAATTCTAATATTTCACAAGGTATTCTCTTGTAACATTTAACACAGTACCCCATAAAAGATGTAATTACTTTAGATAGTCTGAAAAATGGTTGATCTATTTTATCTTTATTTCTAGTATTAAAATTATGTCTATCACTTATTTTATTAAAAATATGTTGATTTTTTCTCACATACATAACCGTAAACCGATATGAAAAACGAGGAACGCATGAAAAACACGTCTTTATTGTTTTATGACGTGCTAACGAATTTTAAGCCGCGTGCAAACATCGGTAACTGTTTTTTTTTTTTTTTAGAAAATATATGTCAACTAATCTGTAGACAAATAAATACTAAAAGCCTAAAATCATCTAATACATCTATCAATTTTGATCATTTTTTTTGTAGATGATCATCAACATTACCGAAAGACGTCCACTGTTGGACATACGGCACCACATTTTTTTTGTAGATAGTACCTACTAAAGGGTTTTTTGGTTGATTCGCACGAATTTACTCGCCCGAATCGGGCGAATCGACACTTGTAATATTATTATTTTCGTGAAGCAATTCGCACGAAGTTAATTTGTTTGTGGGCGAATCGACACCTCCAGAAATACGTATTAGGCAATTGACACATTTTGAATTATTATGCAGTAAAGATAAAAAACGTTTCGGGCGAGTGTAAACAGGCCAATAATAGCTGTTGAGCTCTCCCTGTGACGGCATTCGACCGGGGAAGTACCTACCTACTACCTTTACCTATTTGTGGCAGCAAGCTTGGAGGTTTCTTGAAACATGATTGGAGAGTAGGTATGGGTTGGTTGCGCTCCTTCAATGTATTGGCTGGTATTGCAGTTATCCATGAGCGACGGTATCCAGTTACCATCAGGCGGGTCCCCTGGTTGTCAGCCACCCAAAACTGAAGAAAATTATTCAGTGCTCTTAAGAAATATTCGTAACTATTAATTTTTTGGCAAATTACTAAGAATACATTTATTAAAATATGTTTTAACCTGAATGGCGAAGTTCAAAAGGAAGGTTAGTATGGGTACGGGTAAAAATAATATCTAAATTAAACTTCGAAGTCTATTACTACACTATACCTATAAGTACAAAAAAAAAAAATACTAATATTCCTACCTACCTATGTCACAAAGTGTCCACATTGTGTTTCAGAACTCAATATCTAAATAAAATCCATCAATCTTGCCCCTTTTATATTTTTTGCGGAACCGAATTGTTTTTATACTTTTTAGGGTTCCATAGTCAACGAGGAACTCCGTTTGTCTGTCCGCGGCTTAGCTCAGACTCTTAGTACTTCAAAGCTGTAATTTGGCATGGGTATACAATATAAATTCCTACGACGACGTGTGGGTACGTGTCTGATGCCGCAAATATAATTTTTGGATGAACCTTTTTTGGATGTTCCAAAACACCATGTTCGCGATTTCAACTTAGCTGCCACAGTATAAATCAAATAATACCCCAAAAGCTTTCACGTGACATAGTTTATAACCTGGATTAACACATAGGATACTTTTAATCCCAGTAGTACGTTACCTTGGGACATTTTCCGACATCCATGCGAGCGAAAACTAGTACAATATAAATCACGCCGACCGAGATTTTATTTTACCCCTTGTAAAATAAAATCTTGAAAAAATAAATTATGGTACCTCCCCTACACGTAAAGTGGGGAGGTACTATAATGTATGATATTATATTCTCGTATGTCCCACGGTGTGGGGTGTCATTAAAAAAGGTCGTACAAAAAGCCGTCCCATGGTGTGTGAAAACCATTTATCGATTCAGGATTTCTTTTTCGAAATATTAAACTTTAAAGTTCTAATATTTTGTTAGAGTCGTCGTCCCCCTTACCAGTTAAATAGTTGTTTTTGGATAGATATGTGTAAAAATTCACGGTAGTAGTATGTACAGGTTGTCCCTGGAAGTATGGATCAATCGAATAGGGGCGTGGGCAAGGTCATTTTTCAAACATTTTATCCCTGATAATGTCGGTGCAATTTTTGACGGTTCAAAAATTATGACCAATTTTTTGTTATTTTCAATAACTTCGCATAGTGCTCAAAGAAAATATAATTAAAAACACTAACAGGACTATAAAAAAAAACGGGACATTTTAGAAGAGTGGGCCTTTCCTGTGGTAATACTTTTCTAGGCATCTAGAAAAAATGTGCTCAATAACAAAAAAACACATTAACTGCAAAGGCTTCGGTCTGGCAATAATTTTACTCAATTTTTTTAATTTCATACTGATCCGTTGAGAGAGAACAAACAAACAAACTTACTTTCGTGTTTATAATATTAGTTAGGATAATGAGTTTGGCTTATCGGAATGTTTATATTAAAATTAACCTAAATGACGTTATCACTTCAGATGCGCATAATTCCTAGAATTTATTAGCACGATAGAGTTTACTCAAACAGTATGTCACGATTCGACATTCGCCGTTTAGGGAATTGTAAAGTCCCGGGTTCATTTTATCTCTGTGTATAAAAACATGGGTTTTGATATTTGTCTTACTCATAAGTCATTAGCAAGCAAACTTTAGAGTGTATCTTCTCCGTGATACGAATAACGTGTCCTGTGTATAATAACTGCAAAAAAAAAAAAATACTATGAAGTTTACTAAAGTTTTTGTTATTTTAATTGTCGTGATAGCTCTTCTAGTGCCTTCTGAGGCAGCTCCGGGAAAAATACCAGTTGGAGCAATTAAGAAAGCGGGAAAAGCAATTGTAAGTAACTGAACACTGAACACTGAACAATGTTTTGCTGTTCATTATATGTTTATAGCAAAAAAATATCTACTAACCGTAACTACATAATATAGGTAGTAAGGAACCACTTCCGGGGTAGGTACTCACTCAGGACCAGCAGTCAATTTCCGAAATTCCTACCTTTGCTTGACAATAACTTAGCTCAATGACCGTGGCAATTATGTATGTCTTAAAAAGATAACAAAAACCACATCACTTACCAAAGATGAGTTCATATTATGAGAAGCCACACTGTGCTCGCGACAACAAAAGAGTTGGGCCATACAAGCCTTCTTCGGTTTTGTTTTGGATAAATACGTGATTGTTTTCCCCTCATAAACTCTTGTGAGTGATTCAAAAGAATATTTTTCAAATCATTTGGAGGACAGTTCAGATGAGCAAGTAGAGTTTTCAATCATCATCATTTCAGTCGAAAGACGTCCACTGCTGGACTTAGGCCTCCCCCAAGCACCGCCATTTGTAACTGAATACCTACCTCTAAATGTCACAATTTGACCTGACTGATATTAGATAAATTGTAACATAATTTGTTCTTTTCAGGGCAAAGGGCTTCGAGCGGTCAACATAGCAAGCACAGCGCACGATGTCTTCAGTTTCTTTAAGCCAAAACACAAGAAAAGGCACTAGGGATATGGCAGTCTCATTATTATCAAAAAAAAAATATTATTATTTATTAGTGAAAAGTTAAGTTTTCCTGAAGAGTTTCCATTTCTAGTAGTCGCACAGTGGTCTGAAATTCGAGATCCATACTCAAAGAAACTTTAATAAAGTAATAATAATAAAAAAACTAACGTCTCTGTTATATCTTTAAGTACGTCATATTAACGTATGGATGGTATTAGTAGCTCCAGGCGTGAGGAAAAAAAGTTTTGTGTATTTTTTGTATGGGAGAAAAGGCCATCTTCTACAATGTTCTGCAGACCATTGCTACGTACAAAGTGGCACCCAAAGGTGCATCCCATTAATGCTCACGTCATTAGTATTTAATAACCATAATCACGGTGGTGAGCTACTTCGTTCTTGGAATATAATTTTGTAAAACAAAAAGTATTTAATCAAGTTCGTTTTTAATTATTCTCATCATAAAAGTCATTAGCAGGCTAGAAACTAACGATAGTATAAGCAAATCGATCGGCAACGTCATTTAACCACGTCAAAGATTTGAAAAATCACATCAAAAATGCATTTTTTTATTATTTGTTACGCGTAAAGCGGCGTCATCTTGATCGCTCTGTAATTCGTGTGAGCATCAGCTCTTCAGTATCAATCAATTGAAAAAAATAACTTTGTGTTTTATCCCTTACAAAAAAAAACACAAAACTTTTTTTCTCACGCGTGGAGCTACTAAGACATCCATTAGTTAATATGACGTAAAGGGAGGTATACCCGAGACATTACAATTTTTTTCTATGAGTATTGAGCTCTATTTTCAGACCACTGTGCGTCGTCGTGAAGATAAACGGCACTTGCAAAATTTGTCGTTACTACCTTAATCTTTTTGTAATGTCTAGTAAGATAGGTACCAAGACAATAGATAGGTAGATACCAACATACCTTTAAAAACATTGAATTTAATTTTATAAATTAGGTGTTACATTACTTTAAAAATGCATTTTTATTTAATAAATAAATAGGAAATAATTATGTTTAACTTGTCTTTCTTTAGTCAAACAAATATTTTATGGTTTTATCTTTTTTGGCCATGTGCCAATCGCAAGATAAGGCATTGGTAACTAGATCCGAGTGACCCCGATCCTTTCGCCAGCCAGTTGAATGGTTAGACATCAATCAAATTGTAGGTCGGCAATGTGGGTACTTTTAGATATGTATGATGTATTCCTATCCATATAGTACGGCGGTGGCGCTAGTTTAAACAAGTTATTTTATGTCGGCTCAAAAACATCACATTATTAGTTTGTCCTTAGTGCTGACTACAATAGTACGGTCACAAAGTAGAGTTTTGAGCCTCGACATCATAACAAATAATCTTTATCTCCAATATTTGCATCGCCACTGCTGGATGGACCTCCAATTGTTTTATTCTTATTGTCTATAATGAGAACAACCTAGGGTTATATAGAAAAGAAAGAAAGAAAAAAGCACATTATATACAACAAAATTATATAAATTACACACATACAAAGTAGCCAAAAGCCTCGTATTCAAGCAGTAGTTGACATCGGACTTACATAACATTACATCACGCCAGAATCATCAATCATCACCTAATATGTCATCAATAGGAAAACCAAGACTCCAGGCTGCCACTGAGAAATTTCTGAAGGAAAAACCCAATAATACTACGCCCGACCTGGGAATCGAACCCTGGGCTTCATGCTCAGCAGAAGCGCATGCGATCACTAGACCAACAAGGCAGCTATATCGGTCCTCTACTGGCTAAAACGTCTCGATGGCCGTCCTCAGGGATCTTCGCTGGAAAGCACTAGAACTTTTCTTTTGCCAATGCACCTCGCAAGAAAACCATAACCCTATTCAAAGGTTGTCTTTAAAAAATCGCTTGTAGCGATAAGACAGCCCATTGTGTCACCCTATGTAAATTAAAAAAATATTATATCTGTAATTCATCATGGTGTACATAATAAAGATATTCTATAACTAGAAGCCTAATCTCTCCGGTCGTGTCGGATTGTCACGTCCCATTGGACTATGAGGATGAGCGAATAGAGAGTGCACCTGTGTCTGCGCACACATTTGTGCACTATAATATCTCCCGCGCCGAAGGCTGGTCTCCGCTGACATTGGTCTATTATTACTACAATTAGAAGACTAGAACCTGTACCTAACTACTTAATTTTTTTATATAACATATAGTTTGACCAAAACTACAAGTATATAATAAAAAACCGGCCAAGCGCGTGTTGGACCACGCACTATGAAGGGTTCCTTAGTTGGGATGAATTTACCCAGAGAACAAACTTAACTTTTTAGTTGGAAAAATGTTCTCTCATACATCGATAATTACAAGTTATTACGGTCAATGCACCAACTGCAAATGTAAGTTTGTAATCACATTTCTTTTTTGATTAAACTATAAATTAACATTTTCGCACTTTTTCCTTTACTTGTGCTATGAGATCTTGCTTATTGGCAGTAGGTAATCAAAACCTTATTACGTTTTGATTCATTTGCGAGTATCAAAATATGTATATGCTTAAATGGCCGTATACAGAGTACAGTATGGCAGTGTACAGAGTTCCGCTAGCGGCACTCTATCCCTATCGGATAAAGTGCTGCTACCGGCATAATAATGGCATTGCCTCGGCCCGGCTAAAGTGCCGTAAGCATTGCATTATCGTTCGTGACGCTTGCATCAGGAGCGGTCTTTTGGACACGATTCAAAGGGAAACGAGTGGCGAGACGAACAAGTGTTTACACATTCGTTCTCTAGTTCATTTCGTAGCAAACAGCCTATCAAGCAATATCAAAATGGACTGGACTAATAATAAAGATATGATCTTTTTGGAGCTTTACCAAAGTCAGCCAGTCATTTGGAATCCCAAGCATGCTCATCATAAAAATACGCAGAAAGTATACACAGATTGGAACAGTATATCTGAAGTAATGGGAATACCAGTGAATGACTTAAAACTGAATAAAAGTTCTTTGATGGCTACTTTTCGTACACATGTACGCAAGAAACAGGCTTCAATAAAATGCCAGCTTCTTGCGTGTAGGAGAGGACTACCATCGTCTGCGACAAAGTTTTTATTAATGATTTTTTGTAGCACCTCTAAATAATTATATTGACTTTGCGAATGCAATGCAAAAGCCGCTAGAATGACGTCGTCCATTTCATGAAGCTGAAGTAGAAATGAATAGACGCGAATGTGTAAAGTGTAAACGGTCATTCGTGTAGGTTAAAGCATTTATTTCAATTAAACCATTTACAGGCACTTTTGAATTGTCAAGGGGTCGGTAAGTCAGAAATATGAAGCTAGTCGCCCATTCCAAAGCGTAGTAGGTACCTATGGAGAAAAACGGGCAAGAAACTCTACGGACATTCTTTTAAATCAAACATTTGATACAAAATATTGGTTACATCATTCATTTTGAAATTATGCCTGTGAGAACAATGTAGAAAGACGTGCACGTTCGTAAAAGCGTCCGTAATAAAAAGAAAAAAAGAATAATTGAAAAACTTAAAATAAATTAAAATAAGCCATGGCAGCTAAGAGATGACCAGTCCCAACTGACGGCGCCCGTTCACGAACATGACGCATGGATTAGCACCATTCAGCTCAACCATTTTGAAGGGAGCTAAATGATCCAACACAACAAACTTCCAAGATTAAAAAAAACTTATTTTATCCGACTACGGCGAAGCAAAAAGGAGGGTTATGATTTCGACCGGTAATTATGTTCATCTGTTTCCTCATAACTTCTAAATTGCTCATGATAATGTGTCAAATGAGGTACAGTTGGAAGCGTATTAATAATAATTGTTTGTTGGTTACAGGTAAAAAAAAAAATGATGTCCTGTTGGGTATCAAATGAAAGGGCTTAATTAGTTCATTTTTAAAATATATGTATATTATAACCCCAAAATAATTTAAATAAAAATTAAAGTTATGAAACTAAAACCCAACTAGAACAAAAAAGTCACACTTAATCTGTTCGATTTATGCCCGGGTGACACGGGTTACACGTTAGACTCCGGATTCTCCATTTTTGTGTCTATGATGTCTTGTTTGTACCTTTTAAGATGACTTTATTGTCGTAGTTGGGTTTTAGTTTTATAACTTTTATTTTTTTATTAATTTATTCATGTACACATATAGGTACATAAATCTGGAACAGAGCAAAGGTTTCTACTGCTTATTTCAAGAGGAATATCTTCCAGCAGACCTGCGACAGGAGAGTTGGATGAGAAACGTAGACAGAGTGTAAATACACAATACAGGAAAACTTAAATAATTAAGTTACGCTGCGCTTAGCTTAAAATACGCTATAAATATAGCTATTAAAGCTCGTTTATATATAGCTATTAAAGCTGTAAATCGGAAATCACAAATGATAAACTTTCAAATGTAATGAAACCAATTAAATGTAATGAAAACCTTTCTTTCTTTATTTAGTTCTACTAAATAACACAAGCCAGCACCATCGGGTATGTGTACTGACACACCTGAACACTGAACCTAAGTTACACCTGAACCTAAGAATAAATTCTCAGATAGCAATATATCTTGAGTTTATTATAGGTATATTCCCATAATTTAATTGCAATTCATATAATGGATTCTAAATTATAGATAATCTAAACTAGACATTAATAAATCGATTGAACATTGAGTAGCTCACTCCATGCCCTAATGACTAGGTAAACCCAACTTGTAATAAAGAAACAATTACAAAGGAAGCTAATGTGTCACATTTCACGTGTGGGTTTAAACGCGCTTTTAGTATTGCACACGTAATGATAAAACATTTCCTTAAGTTGGAAACTGACTGGAGCATATTGTTCACAAGCAGCAAAGTTTTTTTTTACCTTTTCCTGTGTGTCATTTATAAAAGCCAAGTCAGTTTTACTGTTGGTTTCAATTGCTTGTAGTTATTCGGAGTTGAAACACGACGAACGACGGCACGATGAAGATCGCGTTGGCAATTGTTTTCGTAGTAGCATTATGTTCACACGTCTCTGTGGTGACGTGCGCTCCGTCCAGTGCGCCGGCGCTGACAGGACTAGCTGGCACGGTCACCACTACCACGAAAAAGCCTTGGACGCAGAAATTCAAAGATGGACTGGTATGTTAAATGTTTGTCTATTCCTGCCCGACTGAGTTTTGATAAACACTAAGGTAGTCACAATGTAACGACCCAGAAAGAATCTTGAAAAGAAATCTCGACATACGAGTACGTTGTCTTAACTAGTTTATCAATTTTAATAAGTACCAGTATAATCATATAATAATTATACATAATAAAGTTACTTTATGCATGTTCGTATGAGCTTGTACTTAGGTAAGTTTATAGCTTTATTTTTCCTGTTATCTGTTGGTTATAAGGAAACAATAATAAGGAAAATATCTTAGTCACATTACTTATTCTGTTTAGTATCTATAGACACAATCACTGTCAAATTAACGTCTCGTTTGAACCAGGATGTTGACAATCGGACCTGTTTTTATAATTTATTATACTTTTACCTAATAATTGTTTTGTTTTTAAGGGTACATTCTTCCAAGGGGCAGCGGTAGTTGGTGCAGTCCAGCAAGGGGTCCACAACGCTCGTAGCCATAAACACAAGCCATCATCAGCAGCATCGTTAACACCAGCTGCAAAATCTTAAAAAATGTATTAAGTAACTCTTTTTTTTAATATCAAAAGCAGATAGAAAAACTTGAATCAAATCAAGTTTTTAATCTTTTGGCCCAACTATTATACAAGCTAAGTAGCAATAAATAAAAAAAAAATGTACCTCAAATTGTTATTGTCAATTGTCTCATAATATAAATTGTACCTAGCTAAGTCCAATAAGTTGAATTAAAAAAGTTAACCAAATTGTGGGCTTGTTTATTTACTAAATAATAAAATAAACTCAAAAGAGCATTCATGAGCAACAGTGAAACCCTGATAAAGTACCTAAGTACTATTATATCGGCATACAAATCCTGAATAAGTGAAGGAAAATTCGAATTTGCTATAAAAAGATAATTTTCTTTTCCACACTATTTACGGCTTTTGTAAAGCTGAATAAAAGAGCATCTTCAGCCGTCGCCGTCGTGAACTGAACGTGTATTGTATCTAGTTCGACATACTCGTGTATCAAAATTTGCACTACAAGGCAAAGAAAGATGTGGACGACGCGACGTCTGGTCAAACAGGAGACGGTCTACTAACAACTGGACTGTGTAAATCTCTGAACTAAATAGCACACAAAAAATCTTTTACATTATTTATTTACGTATTCTTAAACATTTCATATTATTAATATTCAAGTATGTATCTATTTTATTTACCTACATCCGTGTGCGACTGCGGGGTGCCAACTGAAAACCAGCGCTGAGTGTCTGACGCCCAGCAAATGCTGAGATGATAACCCTTTCGGTAGGGCACGCTCAGCAAAATTTTACTGCAATTTTATTGTTATGTTTATTGTTCTCTTTTTTTTAATGTGTTTGTTGCTGTTGTGGTGTGTCTCTGTCGAATAAATGTTTTCTATTCTATTCTTTTTTTATACCAACAAAGAAAGGAAGCCGACACGAGGCATGCACTGCACTTTGACATTTCATTTCATATTATTAATATTCAGACATTTCATATTATTAATATTCAAGTATGTATCTATTTTATTTACCTAGCTATTAAAGCTGTAAATCGGAAATCACAAATGATAAACTTTCAAATGTAATGAAACCAATTAAATGTAATGAAAACCTTTCTTTCTTTATTTAGTTCTACTAAATAACACAAGCCAGCACCATCGGGTATGTGTACTGACACACCTGAACACTGAACCTAAGTTACACCTGAACCTAAGAATAAATTCTCAGATAGCAATATATCTTGAGTTTATTATAGGTATATTCCCATAATTTAATTGCAATTCATATAATGGATTCTAAATTATAGATAATCTAAACTAGACATTAATAAATCGATTGAACATTGAGTAGCTCACTCCATGCCCTAATGACTAGGTAAACCCAACTTGTAATAAAGAAACAATTACAAAGGAAGCTAATGTGTCACATTTCACGTGTGGGTTTAAACGCGCTTTTAGTATTGCACACGTAATGATAAAACATTTCCTTAAGTTGGAAACTGACTGGAGCATATTGTTCACAAGCAGCAAAGTTTTTTTTTACCTTTTCCTGTGTGTCATTTATAAAAGCCAAGTCAGTTTTACTGTTGGTTTCAATTGCTTGTAGTTATTCGGAGTTGAAACACGACGAACGACGGCACGATGAAGATCGCGTTGGCAATTGTTTTCGTAGTAGCATTATGTTCACACGTCTCTGTGGTGACGTGCGCTCCGTCCAGTGCGCCGGCGCTGACAGGACTAGCTGGCACGGTCACCACTACCACGAAAAAGCCTTGGACGCAGAAATTCAAAGATGGACTGGTATGTTAAATGTTTGTTTATTCCTGCCCGACTGAGTTTTGATAAACACTAAGGTAGTCACAATGTAACGACCCAGAAAGAATCTTGAAAAGAAATCTCGACATACGAGTACATTGTCTTAACTAGTTTATCAATCTTAATAAGTACCAGTATAATAATATAATAATTATACATAATAAAGTTACTTTATGCATGATCGTATGAGCTTGTACTTAGGTAAGTTTATAGCTTTATTTTTCCTGTTATCTGTTGGTTATAAGGAAACAATAATAAGGAAAATATCTTAGTCACATTACTTATTCTGTTTAGAATCTATAGACACGATCACTGTCAAATTAACGTCTCGTTTGAACCAGGATGTTGACAATCGCACCTGTTTTTATAATTTATTATACTTTTACTTTTACATAATAATTGTTTTGTTTTAAAGGGTACATTCTTCCAAGGGGCAGCGGTAGTTGGTGCAGTCCAGCAAGGGGTCCAGAACGCTCGTAGCCATAAACACAAGCCATCATCAGCAGCATCGTTAACACCGACTGCAAAATCTTAAAAAAATATTAAGCAACTTATTTTTTTGAAAAAAATATCAAAAGCAGATAGACAAACTTGAATCAAATCAAGTTTTCAATATTTTGGCCCAACTATTATACAAGCTAAGTAGCAATAAATAAACATTTTTGCACCTCAAATTGTTATTGTCAATTGTCTCATAATATAAATTGTACCTATCTAAGTCCATTACGTTGAATTAAAAAAATAAACCAAATTGTGGGCTTGTTTATTTACTAAATAATAAAATAAACTCAAAAGAGCATTCATGAGCAACAGTGAAACCCTGATAAAGTACCTAATTACTATTATATCGGCATACAAATCCTGAATAAGTGAAGGAAAATTCGAATTTGCTATAAAAAGATAATTTTCTTTTCCACATTATTTACGGCTTTTGTAAAGCTGAATAAAAGAGCATCTTCAGCCGTCGCCGTCGTGAACTGAACGTGTATTGTATCTAGTTCGACATACTCGTGTATCAAAATTTGCACTACAAGGCAAAGAAAGATGTGGACGACGCGACGTCTGGTCAAACAGGAGACGGTCTACTAACAACTGGACTGTGTAAATCTCTGAACTAAATAGCACACAAAAAATCTTTTACATTATTTATTTACGTATTCTTAAACATTTCATATTATTAATATTCAAGTATGTATCTATTTTATTTACCTACATCCGTGTGCGACTGCGGGGTGCCAACTGAAAACCAGCGCTGAGTGTCTGACGCCCAGCAAATGCTGAGATGATAACCCTTTCGGTAGGGCACGCTCAGCAAAATATTACTGCAATTTTATTGTTATGTTTATTGTTCTCTTTTTTTTTAATGTGTTTGTTGCTGTTGTGGTGTGTCTCTGTCGAATAAATGTTTTCTATTCTATTCTTTTTTTATACCAACAAAGAAAGGAAGCCGACACGAGGCATGCACTGCACTTTGACATTTCATTTCATATTATTAATATTCAAGTATGTATCTATTTTATTTACGTATATCCGTGTGCCACTGCGGGGTGCCAACTGAAAACCAGCGCTGAGTGTCTGAGGCCCAGCAAATGCTGAGATGGTAACCCTTTCGGTAGGGCACGCTCAGCAAAATTTTACTGCAATTTTATTGTTATGTTTATTGTTATCTTTTTTTTTAATGTGTTTGTTGCTGTTGTGTTGTGTCTGTGTCGAATAAATGTTTTCTATTCTATTCTTTTTTTATACCAACAAAGAAAGGAAGCGGACACGAGGCATGCACTGCACTTTGTGTTCATAATCAATACGCGTAACTTTATAAAAACTACAAAACTGGCTATTTTTTGTGATAATACTAATGATAATGATCTACTAATTTAAAAAAAATAAGTAACACATGTTTTATATAATAATTACTTCGATTATACATACTATAAAAATATTAATTTATCAAATTAAAGCCCTCTTCCTCTCTCCTACTTTGCTGTGCCAGACAGGGTCCGCAGTGGTCATGTCTTATTGTTAACCTGCCACCTAAGCTCACATTATGGAAAGTGTGACTGTACCTAAATTACCCTAGGCTGATTTTTCTTTCCTAATTATGTTAAAATTAGTGTTTATGTCGGTTCCCCCTTAGGGGAAGGGTCGCACTCCACCCAGAACGTCTCCGGACTGAACACTCTTCCATCGATATAAGAAATGAATTCCCAAATAAGAAGAAGTCCGATACCTTGTCATTACCAGTGTTGTCAGTCATTACCTGTGATCGGAAATAGGTGAGCTAAAATACGTAAAGTTCGATAAAGAACAGAGACAAAGTAGAGACACCTTACGACACAATAATTTTTCGGGATTATATTTTAATGTCCCGGGTTTCAGAATATTACTTTAGTACAACTCAAATTAATAAAGTAAAACAACTCGAATTCATTTCCTGTTTCTGTTTAAAAAAAAGAGTGTATATACACGATTTTTATTATTTTCAACAAAAAAAAAAAGGTTATCTTCGTTTGAACGCTGTAAGTAAGCGCAGAAGCTAACGAAATTTACATACAGCTTTAGTAATTATATTGTGTCCGTGTTCTGCAAGACGGCTAAGAGCGAGTGCTAAACAAGTAAAATGTATCATATTTAGCAAATAGTTCTATAAAATTCTCCCCACATTTTCTAAGCAACCAGTCACAAATTGAGCTATTGTCTCTCCATCCACTTTTTCTAACATTTTGCAAGCTATTCAAAATGGTTTATTTGTTACCATATTTAAAGGTTTTACTAGAAAATGTACAATATAACGACCTAAATAAACGGTAGTTTAGTTTGATCTAGAGATATCCAACGTTTTTGATTATGATCATGGTCATGAATTGAAGCAGTTTTTTTTAATAAACAATGTCCAAATAAACTTTTCTCAATAACTATCCATCGGGAATTATTATAACTTTTGAACAATTACAACACATGTACTTAAGTAAAAATGGTTAAAACGCTGCGCGCTGGTTGATTTATTCGTGACCAAGTCTCCACTTTTTTTGTCTCTGTTCTTTGAACTTTGGGTATATTAGCTCACCTTCTTTAGTCATTAGTAACACGACACCTCACATTTGCACTCGGAGTAATCAAAACAACACTTCCATAAGCGACGTATTGCGTCGGCAACACGATCTTTTGTAGACATGGTCCCTAGCAGTTCCTTCGAACTGATAAACGTGACGAAGCGTCATCATGCTCAAGGAGACATGGTCCCTATCAGTCCTTGGACTGAACATAAGATAGACGTGATCACCCAAACCCCTGGAAGTTCACCCTTTGGACAACAAGCATATCTGCAAGACACGTGTTCTTGTCAGTCTGACGAAATTATTGGTCTGAGATAAAGAATACAACGTTCATAAATTACTAGATAATAGAGTTGAGAATCGAATCTGACGAGTCATTATTTAATAGAATTTTAACAACATACAACATTCAAGAATTAGGTATTACGTAATAAATAGAGAATAAAAAACACAAAAAAATATTAATTTATAGAGTTGTGGATCAACTCTCTTGAAGGTCTGTAGACAACCCCAAAGCGCCCACCCTTCACAACTTACTAGTGTTTGAGCTGGGGAGAAGAAGTGGCGCAACAAACTTCCTAACAACACGTCTCGGTCTGTTCAGTTACAAGACCTTTAATAACAGGCCTGCCAGCCTAGGATAATTATTATAATGAAAGACTCACCCAGTCGCACCAACAAACATACACACATACTACGTTAAATACTATTGGTCTAATCCGGGCTTCAAACCCAACTATATTTAACTTAATAAATAATACTAGCTATTTTACGACATCCACTGGATTCACCAAGTCTGCTAATATAACTAGCCTAAAATATTACGTCCGCACCATACCAACTTGGTCTCCAACCAAGTCCCCTTGTCTTGTCTTGCAATCTCCGTCTCCTCAATCCCTAAAATATTCCATGCTAAACTTCTCAGCTCATTTCCGTGTTTTTGTTACAAAGACTTAAAACGCTTTTTGTTCGGACATAATGATAACTAGATATGGCTGGAAAGTAAATAATGTAATGTCTTTGGGCTGTAATAATGTCCGTTGCTTTGGATTCAGGGAATATCAACCGTTGGAGACGGAAGATTCAAAGGTTACCATTTATGTATATTTTCATATAAAAACATACAGTTACGTTTTTAGCACAAAACCTATTGTTAAATATTGTTTTACGATTTAAAAATAAATATAATATTTTGTTATTAATTTAGAGTAAATGACACACAGTCACAAAAGCAATACATATGTTGAGTATTCAGTAACACTCGTATTGTTCTGAAGTTCATGATTACCCGCTAGTCAATAATGTGATTTGAATTTGGAACCACAACCAAAATTTTGTATGATATATTTTACAAAAAAATATCTTGCGTTGTGAGTAAATTAACTATTAGTTTTTTTTTTTACTTTTTAGGTATGTTTTGTGTGTTTTTTCTAGTGCTCTACACCATATCGCAATGCTGCAAAAGTAAACGATGTAAAAAAAACGCATAGCTGAAACAGAAAAACAAACATTGTAATCTATAGAATTATATTATAGAATAGAGCCTGCGATACCACGCAGGCTCAGGCCAAACAAAAGTTACCATTTTCAGGTTATTGGTTTGTCGGGCCTGCATTACTATAATTCTATAGATTACAATGTTTGTTTTTTTCTTTTCATTTACGCGTTTATGCAGTCGGGCTTAAAAAAAAATAATTTTATGTTTGTCAAGCTTTATCCAATATAGGTACACTGTATGGCAAAAATCCCGGGTCGCTATAAAGTGCGTGATAGTTTCTTAAATACATAAGACTAATTTGCGAAACTATAGTATATTGTAGATGACTGATTAATATATTTATATAAAAAAATGTGTAATGTGTTTCGTATGGGAAGATGCGGAAACCGCCGTATCTGCCATGAACAGTGACCTGGATTTGATTGGCGAGTGGTCGCGGTCCTTTGGACTGCAAATCAATCCTAGTAAATCCCAGGCCTTGATTATCGGCGGCAGGTATATGCGGAATAGGCTCGATGTTGCGTCATTGTCTCCTCTTTGTCTGAATGGAGTTCAGATTGTTTACGCAAATACAGTTAAAAACCTGGGGGTGACCATGGACTCGTACTTATCGTAAGCTGCCCATGTTGCTCAAGTCAGTTGCAAAGTGCACTTTACGTTCGATTCGTTGAAATGTCTCCAGAGCTTCTTGCCCTTGAACACAAATCTCCCTTGCTCAAACTCTCATTCAGCCCATTATAGATTACGCCGATGCCTGTTATTTGGATGCCACCGAGGAGCTTTTAAATAAACTTGAGCGTTTACAAAATATATGTATTCGTTTTGTTTTTAACCTTAAAAAATATGATCACGTCTCTAACTTCCGCAAGATACTCAAGTGGCTCCCTATTCGACTTCGCAGGAACTCTCGGATATTGTGTCTGCTATTTAACCTCCTTCATAATCCTAAAACTCCTTCCTATCTGCGGGAGCGCTTTTCCTATGCCCGTCCTTCTGATGTGCCTTGCAGGTCGCATCTTAGAAACCTGCTTTAGTGCCCTCCCCACTCCACTGACTTCTACTCCTACTCCTTCACGTGCACGCGGTGCGGTTGTGGAATTCACTTCCGCCCGACATTAGGGACTGCCAAACTGTTGCAGTATTTAAAAGAAGAGTGAAAGAACACTATCTTTCCACTTCGTCATAGTTGCGTAGGTATTTATGTTGTATTTTATTTATTTTAGAAGTATGTATGATTGTATGTATGTTCGTAAGTATATTGTCATATAATTTGTTTTATTTTATTGAGTGAATTGTTTTGATTTTATGTATTTTACTTTCTCCCTACTCTTACACACGGTGTCTACATCTCTTTTTACCCTCTGTCCTATCGCAGGTATGCTGGAAGAGATTTCATTAGAAATAAGCATCACCTTTGTACGTATTTTTCTGTTCTTTTAATCTTGTCTGTTTATTTATGTGTGTACATAAATGGTTAAATAAATAAACAACACGTTTTGTACTCTATATAACTTTAATTAAATACTCATAAATAAGAAAAATTTGCTTCTAACTTATGACAACAAAAATACACTTCGTAGTAAATCTTAAAAAATAAAAGTATTTTGTCAATTAAATATTTTGTTTAACCTCCATGAGCCCGTATCATTTCATTAAGACGATGTGGCATGCTGTAAACCAAATTATTAATACGATTTTGGTCTATGTTTGCCCATTCTTCCACTAGCGCATTCCTTAGCTCGTGTAAGGTAACGGGAGCAGGAGAACGTTGTCTCACGCATCTCCCGAGCTCGTCCCAAGCATGTTCTATGGGATTTAATTCTGGGCTGCTAGCTGGCCACTCCATGCAGGTAATACCGACGTCTTGAATTTTTGCGATCCAGTGTATATATATATATTTGGAATTGCTCTCTTTTATTTTGCAATGTTTGTAAATATGTGAGCACCATGTAACTATCGCATAATTAATTTATGTGTCGTTGCAACATTTTAAATTATACTAAACCACAATAAGTAAAAACCTATTGTGGCATAGTAATTTTATTCTAGGTGGATCGTCTTCACATATAATTATAATAACTAATGTAGGTACCTATACAAAATATTGTAAAACATTTTAAAACAGTAACGGCGGAGTTTCTTGCCAATTATTCTCACGAACGAAAACCACCTTTTGGAAGGGACGACTAGAATCAATTCAATGTTTTATGTAAATTTTGACTTTCAAAAGTGCCTTTACAAGCCCTTGTAATAAAATCCCCCTCTATTTGAAATAAATTATTTGAATTTGATATATTTAAAATAAAGTTCCTAACTTTTTAGGGTTCCGTACCCGAAGGTTGCCAAACGGAACCCTATTGCTTAAGAATAAAAAAATTAAGATTAAATAGTTAAGGTGGTTCTCCATATCTCCATACAATAATAGTATGATTATGAAAAAAAAAAAACTTACTCTTGGCATGTGGGGTGTCATTAGTTTAGAGCTCATCGAGTAGAGTACAAATATATATATATATTATATATATTTAATATATTATATTATATATATTCTATTTTTAACAATAAAAATTATGAAATAGCGGGTCGTAACAGTTGTGAGTTTTAGACCAATTTTGTAAGAGCTCTATCTCAACAACTGAACAAACTAGGAATTTGAAACTTCTGTATACCATATATATTATACTGTATATAATCAACAAATACTTAAAAAACCGAACCATAAGGTATTTTATTTATGTGGTGATTTGCTGCAACAAAAATTCATAGTAACATTATGAAATAATTCTTTGCGATTAAAAAACAAATAAGATGAAAAATAATAAATAATATTCTTCGTTTAGCATTTTCATTTATTTGCTCAATAATGTACGGTGGTTTCGTGTATTTTTTTTGTATTTGCAGATGCATTATATAAATATTATAATTATAGCCTATGTCACTCCCAAAATTAAGACGAATCTAACGACACCCCATATGCTTAAATCCATCAAGCCGTTTCGGCTACAGAGCGTGCCAAAGAAATAGACATACAAACATTCATACATACAAACATACATACCTACTCTCGAAAAATATTACCCTCCTTCTGGGGCAGTCTGATAAAAAGGGAAGTGTGTGTAGAAAAATATTAACCATGTTACATTTTTTTGTCACTCTTTATTATGTATGTGCTGCAAATACAAAAGAGTCTGCTAATTAATGAATCAGTACGTTTTAGCAAAGGATTTTTACAATACTAAGTCTAATCTTTAAATTGAGTAATATTAACTACTTCTTCACAACCGATGTATTCTTCTTATTTAGAAGAAAATTACGTTTTTTAATTAGATCTTCTAGATTCTCTGTAAGCTCCGATAATTTTGCATCTAATTCAGTTTTACCCCTGAAATTGAAACGTAATGTTGAGTGACTTTTTTTCTTGAGACTTACTTGTAAACTATTAGTTTTACCACTCCTGGGTAAAACTAATGCCATGAATTACTCTTGGTTTACTTCGGTGTATGCGACATCGAGACACATTGCATGGAAAATTTAAACAGGCGTCTAATAACGAGATCTTAAAAATTGTTTTTACTAGGTACAGAAACTATTGAAATAAATAATTAAGGAAATTAAAAATTGAATTTGAAAAAAATGAGATCAGAAAAGCTGGAAAAAACACTTAACAGTTATGGTCGGCTATAAGTAATATCTCAAGCAGGTCGACAAGGAAAATCAACACATCACCACAATTATTAGCCTCATCAAGTACACCACAAAATTCTATAAGCCATGTCAATGACTTTTTCGCCAAAATAGGCGAAAAACTAGCTGAAAACATAAAGAGTACACAAACAAAAGCTACAAAGGGAAACCTATCTAACGGAATGCAATCGATGGTAATGCTCCCAACAGATGAGGAAGAGGTAGCCGGAATATTAATGTCGCTCCGCAATAACTCTGCCGCGGCATGGGATGGGATATCCGGTGACCTCTTAAAAAAGCATGCGCGGTCGTGATTGTGCTTTCGTTAATGTAAATATGTAACCTTGCTCTTTCCACAGGTAAATTTCCTAACGCATTCAAAAGAGCCATAATTCATCCAATATAAAAGAGCGGGGACAAGAGCCGTGTTGATAACTACAGACCTATATCTGTGCTAACTGCTTTTTCCAAAATACTGGAACGGGTAATGAACAGCAGACTTGTGAGCTACTTGCAAAATAATAATCTGAACCAGCGCAACTTGGGTTTCGCTTAGGCAAATCCACCTCTGACGCGGTCCATGAGTTAACAGACTATGTGGTCACAACAGTGGATAGTGGAGATAAAGTTATGGCCATACTTCTAGAGCTGGCTAAGGCTTTCGACACAGTTTCTGTTCCAATTCTTGTACGTAAGATGGAAAGCTTGGGAATCAGAGGAATTCTACTGGACCTCTTTAAAGACTACCTGAGTGAGCATATCCAGAGAGTAAAAATAGATTAATTCATCAGTGAGGAACAGATAATTGACTATGGCACGCCTCAAGGTAGTGTCCTCGGTCCTTCACTATTCCTCATTTATATCAAAGATCTAGGTACGCTCACTATCCGTAATGCCAAAATCATTAGCTTTGCTGATGACACTGCTCTCTTGTTCAGCGCGAGTTTGTGGGAGGATGTCTATGAGTATCCACAACTAGACTCTAGTACGGTATCCAACTGGTTACGCGACGATCTGTTGACCCTTAATACAACCAAAACCAATTACATAGCATTCTCCGTGAAGAACAATGGATCCTACCAAACATTACATAATAGGTACTATTGTAAGCTCACTCTTGCACAAACCCACTCACCCGTAGTTGTAACTGCGAACCACTCACCAGGGCTGAATAAGTAAAATACATAAACCTAAGATTTCAAGATCACTTATCCACTCTTAGTAACAGATTACGGAAACTAATATGTGTTCAAAACGCTGAGACATGTTTGATAAAAATATTATGAAATCAGTGTACCCTTGCTGAATCTATAATATGCTACTGCATCACCTCTTGGGGTAGAGCTCCAAAAACTACCCTAATAGAAATTGAAAGAACCCAAAGAATACTGAAAGTGTCGTCTTTTCGACCGTATCGCTACCCCACTAAACAGTTATAGAAATAAAGTCCTGACAGTGCGTCAACTGTTTATATTGCACATTCTGCTGAAACAGCATACTTTCTTGGTTTATTATCCAACGTTGTCCATGGGAAAAAGACGATATGACCCAGTGGAGCGCCATCATCTACGTCAAAAAACAATTTTTGTAAGGCGTTTTTTTTGCTATCTGGGTGGCTACTTATACAATAAAACTAATAAGATTTTACGTATCTTTAGTCTCACAAAGAATGGATGGAAAAAGAGGCTAACTGACTGGCTACTAAAATTAAACTATAATGATACTGAAAACATCCTTAGAATGACCTAAACACACAATCGCACACTTTCACACACCCATGCAATTACCCATAATTATTACACATCTACTAACATTCGTCTCGCATACTAAACCAAAATTTTAATCATAATAAATAAAACTATAAAATATCGTTATGATTCCTTACTAAATTCTGTCAGCGCGCTTAATACATAATTTATAAAAATGAAAATGTAAAGGGGATCCTGGTGTCCTGAAACACAGGCCAGGAGCCTAGCTTAGGCACCAGTCTCCCATAATATATACTTACCTGATTTGTGTATTATTGTCGAATCTGACCAATGTAAAATAATTTATATATATTGTGGTGAGAAAAATAAAGTTTATTAATTGGTTGATTAAAAGGCTACTTACATTATTGTTAGAAGATCTCCTGGAACCTCTGGTTGGAGCAGGTTCAGTTGTGATTTTAATTCATCAACCATGTTTTGACGCTTCTCCAATTCATCTTCCTGTTGTTTAATTATAGTGTTGACATTTTCAGTCTCCTTATTAATTTCGTCTTCATTCTGAGTAATGAGAAAAGATGTGGTTATTTTTTTTCGATTTATAATTATAAATTATAAATGATATGATTTATAAATTATAATGTCAAAGGAATTATTCTAGTTTTAATAGGAATTATATATAATATATTAGGTTCTGCCCGCGACTCTGCCCGCGACTCCGTCCGCGTGGAAGTCAACTATTCCATGTAATATAATATATCCTACTAGCTTCTGCCCGCGACTCCGTCCGCGCTATTACTTTGTTTTCGCTTAGCGTTCCTGCTGATTTTTTTAATTTTTTGCTCGGATCCTAAGGGACCTCTCAAATCCAAACTAACAAACTTTACCTCCTTATATACAGAGTAGATTTTTGAGATGGTAGTTGCCCTTACTGCCCAGTAAGGGCAACTACCTTAACCGTTGTAGCTACAAGAAAACGGTCTTAGGAGACTCCTTACATTTTTATCTGCATTCACAGATTTAGAAAAAAGTCAGAAAAAAATGGAATTTCAAAGGAGACTGTGCAAAAGTGGTTTACGGACCAATAGCGATATGGTGTTCATATTTGTGTAGGGATAATTCATCTTAACCTTTGTGCAAAAAAGGGCATCAAAATCAAACCCAGCAATTTCGAGAAAAATACACTTTTATATTATACAGGCTGAATATTCAGACGGGTCGTAATGGCAGGTACCTTAACCGTTATAGCTAGACGAAAACATTCTTAGAAGACTACTTTTTTAAACATTTTGACCCGCGTTACAGATTTTGTAAAAAAAAAAAACTACAGTCATCAAGAAATAGGGCAATTTACACTAAAATATCCACGATCTTTTATTTATGACACCGTATAATTAGCAAATTATGAACTTCGTTTGTTTATCGGTATTAATTCCGTTAGATTATAAACTGTTGAACAATTGTGAACTGCAGCAAACCATTTACAATTTAACGCATTAGTTTATGTGAGTAGTTTAGTAGTAGTTTATAACCTATCCATGGGAAAGCGATAAATTGTGAACTGGTATCAAACTTGCTTGTGTCGTAACGCACCTTACGTTGATACTAAATAACTTGCCTAGCTGGGAGCAACTTGGAAGTAGTTGTAGTTCACAAAATTGCCAACCCATACGATAATTTGGCAGATGATACGATGTTCGATAGTGTATGTCTAATGTACAGTGATTTTGAGCTACAATAAAAAAAAAATGTTGCATTTATGTATTTGTCCGACAAACTTAAACGCAGAAAACCAACAAACTTCAATGTCAATTATTAAGAGTATTGCCAACTCGTTTGATAATTACGGGAGCGTCTGATAATTTGGCCTATCATACAATATACGATATTATCTTGTCTAAATTATAACTTAAAAAAAACAGTAAAACATTCTAAGGAGACTGTCTTTACTATTTTTTATCATTTCGATTTGAATATACAGACTTTGAAATGGGGCAATTTATAAAATATTTTTTGGTGCCAATTGATCCTGTTTCTTTTAAAGATCAAAAATCTCAATGGGACCAACCTATTGTAGAAAACTAGAAATATCACAAAAATGCCATTTTTTTTTCATAAAAACGGTTTTTAGCGATCAATCACATTGCCCACGATTTTTTAACATTACATATGAAAAAATAAATTCGTATTATTGTAAATACAAATGAAGAATCAAGAGTTTTTAAATTGCGTCCATAGAGGTCAGTATTTTTAAACTATGAATAGTGTCAATTCATACTACTTTTTGTTGTATTTTGATGCCTCTTTGCACAAGGGTATAGATGGAGTATCGCTACATAAATATTAAAACCGTATCGCTATTGGTTCATAGACCACTTCCCATTCAAATTTGAACAGTCTCCTTTCGAACAAATACGAGTTAATTTTATTTGATTTGTGAACAATATTTAGATAGTTTGTGGTTTATTTAAAAAGCTCAAAATATTACCACTCCCATCTTTATATATATTTGAACTGTGTATCTTTGTACGTAAAAACATAGCTTTATTTCAAGTATATAATGATGTTTTTGTAATAAAAAGCAGAAATACTTATAAAATTTGTGCACCTCAAAAAAGAATTCAACTATTTTCTAAAAATGTTTACTGCATGGCAATTCAAATATATAATAAATTACCCAATGTATTTAAGATTCTTAACTTTATGACATTTAAAAAGAAATTATTTAACTTCCTATTACAAAAGTGTTACTACTCAACGACTGAGTTTTTAAATGAAAGATTTGATTCTAAATTTAAATTAGATGACTACTGACATTTGTGCGAATTGAATAGAATTTTATTATTTATTTGACATTGTATATCTTTTTTTATTATCTTTATTATTGTATTTCATTCGTGACATTATGATTACTAATAACTCCTGAGCGTGCATGTAACGGTAATTATTTTTTCCCTTTTTCTTGACATTTGTTTATTTGTTAATGTTTAATTTTGACATTGTCTTCTAATCCATTAAAATTATTTTCAATATTTGTACGCTGGAAACAGCAGAATATTATGGACATCATATTATAATTTGTAACACCTTGTAAAACAATATTCTGACAAATAAATTATTATTTATTTATTTATTTTATGAAAAAGCTTTTTCCATACAAAGGATTTTTAGCGTTTTCTGACTTTTGTAGCGGAGAGCTTTTTTTAACGTTTCCCATACAAGACTGAAAGTTGAAAATGATAATATGAGGTATTTTTTTTCTCAGAACGTCGTCTTGCTGAAATGAAATGAAACAACTGCAGCAACTATTTGTTGCTTGTGATTTCAACAGTTTGTATCTTACGAGTATATTATTCTCAAAGCATATTCGTTCAAAGTGGTTTTTTTTTTGTATATTTGGGCTAGTTTACACAACGTAAAAAGTAGGTTGTAGTCTCATTTCCTACGAAATGTAAGGGAAAAGTTTTTTGCAATTTCTAACTTTTCTAGTACTCAGTTGGTCCCCCATAAAGTTTTTTGATCTTTATAGGAAGCAGGATCGATTGAATTGATATAAAAAACAGTTTTTGTGAATACCGCCCATTTTCTTGATGTCTGTAGGTATTTTTTTTTCAAAATCTGTGAATCCGGATGAAAATATCTAAGGTCAAAAGGCCTTTTAATATAAGCTTAAAACTCAGCTAAAGATAGTAAAATTACATAGTCTACGCTAATGTTAGTGTAGACTATGTAAGTTTAAGATTATCTTTATGTGTTTTGTCGTATCTGACCTCACGGTACAAAATAGGGAAAGGATGATGTTATTTTAAGTTACGAGTATAATTTATTAGGTTAAAAACAAAGTTCTTACGTAATATCCGCGTGTTTTTCTGAAACGATCCGCTATTTCTTGAAGTGTGTCTTCATACTGCCGTCTGTAATTTAAAATTAAATGATAATTAGGTAAAGACTACACCACACTAAAGGATCCTACAACGTAACTGAAATAATTAAGTTATAATTCGACGCACTAAATAACTGCAAATACGGTACCTAGATGCATACGATAATGTCGAACCATTTTATATGGAGATGTACAAAGGTGGGATATCTTTTGTGCCAGAGGATATTGCTGTTGTAAGCACAGATACAGCCAAAGACGGACAATGCGCGTTCGCCAGCTAAAGCCGCCGATAGATATTTTCAAAGAAGTCAAAATACCTACCGAAGATTCAGAACTGGCGTAGAGTTCTTCATATTCCGCAAATGTTTTAGGTTTAAAGTGTAAGAAAGAAAGGAAAATAGGTTTATTTGTCACAAAAATCTGTGAAATATTCGGCAGCTGTACGTCATGACTGTGACTAGAAGGCTTCCACTCAGCATAATGCTGTGCTATGGGGGACCCACAGCACAGTGCAGGTACTGAATGTGCCTTGGCCATCAGGGATCTCTGGCTCCGATTAGTAGGGCTCTTGAGCGTATGTTTGGAGAGGGGCCAGTTTCCACGCCAGTGGAAGACTGGAAAGACGATGACCATCCGCTTACCGGCCCATTGTGTTGTTGGATGAGGTGGGCAAACTCTTTGAGATAATTATTGCAGACTGCCTTATCCAGCATATGGCAAGAGAGGGGCCAGATGTGGCAGAAAACCAGTTTGGTTTCCGTCGGGGACGCTCTACAACCGACGCGATGATGCGCTTGAGTGTCCTGGTGGAGGAAGCAGTGGCTCGGGGTGAGGTCGTCTTGGCAGTGTCTTTGGACATTGCCAATGCCTTCAACACCTGCCAAACTACCTCCACCGCATTATAGGGGCTTATCTGATAGACAGATATGTCATCTACCCGGGTCGAAAAGGATGGGGTCGGCGAGAGATAGAAGTTAAGGCGCGCTCTTCGATGGTTTGCAGTTAATTTCGGCCTATTTGCTGGCTTGTGCGGTAGCAGTCCACGTTTCTTCAACCTTCTTCTAATTGTAGAGTCACTTTTAGCCACCCTACGTACACCATGAAACTGCTGCTGCAGTTGAAAAGCATTAAGGCGTTGATTTCGTAAAGAAGTTGTTACAATAAATCGATCATCTCGCTCAGAAGTGACTCGATCCCTGCCAGATCCAGAACGGTGCGTGAACAAACCATTTCCCCGATAGCGTTTGTAGACTCTATCTACAGACGACAGGCTTAGATGCAATCTTTCGGCCACAACACGCTGACTAAGTCCAGAATCCAGCAATGCCACCACTTGGGCGGCTTCTGCGGGCGAAGTATCCATATGTTTTAGAAAGAAAACTTTTTCAGACGTCCCAAAGTCACAGTAAACAAATAAAGAACAAAAGTTCGCTAGATCAAAAAGAGCGCTAATTTTTACTTTTCAAAGGAGAAATGTACTCCAACTTAAACACAAATTTGTCAATGTGAGATGTGTACTGTAAGATGTGTTGTAAATGTAATTCTAATTTTGAATTTAGAATTTTCGCTTATCACTGTAATGGCCAAACTGCCAGCTATACGAGTACAATCATGTGATTTTTTTTCATAGCATGAAAACTCTTTTGTGTTAAATTAGGACAGAAACCACAAAACGGAAGTGTTTAGATTTTTCTGATGAGAAGTGTATTTAAAACATAATTTGATTTGATGATTTCAAGATTTGACTTGGCTAGTTTTAACATAAGTTGTAAAGAATTTAATAAGTTCATAAAAGGTAACCGATAATTATTGTCGCAGGTGAAATCATCTGATAAATTTATAAAGAACGATTGTATCTTCAGTAATTAAAAATAAATATTTCCCAAATCGTTTTTTGGTTTATTTCACCTACAACAATTTCCTTTCCATAAAAATACTGTCTCGGGAAAATATGGCATCCCTACTATGAAAGAAGGTAAGAATTTTGAACTCTGTTAGGAAGCTTTCCATCTGCTCAGTTTTTTATTCATGTGCTAGGTACGCTAGGCAAGCTCAAGGTCAAGCTGCTGCCACCGGCGCAACATTCGGTCGACTGTACTTACACAATAAACCCCAGTCTGAACATAATTAATACTTCTGACTGCCAAAACTCAGTGTAACGGCTTTAAACTTACATAAGGACTTCTGTTGCCTGAGCTTCTTGCTTCAGAGAGTTAGCCAGTTCGCGTTGAGTCTCCCGTGCTCGTTCTACGCTTTTATGTATGTCATCGCTCTGACGCTTCAACTGCATACGTTTAGCAGTTAGTCGGACTGCAACAAATACTCGTAGATCAGGTTATAGTCCTAAGAATGATTTGTATTACTTACTAATCAAGCCACGAGTCGGCTAGATTTTTTAGGAGTCGGTTATAGCATGGAATGTTTGCTATGTTTACTAGTATACATCACACATATAACAATTCTATGTACAGTTGTGCATTGTGTTAGGTTAGGAACAAATGCATTACCACACTATCAACGTCAGTCAGGCCCATAAATAACAGCTTCTTATTTTATGACTTACTAAGTACCTACCTACCTGTTTGTTTAGAAATATCTACTTTCTCGTTGAAATTTTAGGTGAAAACTGGTAATGAATCGAAATTTTAAGTTCTAATAGAACTGATGTTTACAAATATTGTTTGTTGTACCTACCTTGTCTTTAAGATAGCCGTTGATTATGCTAACACTGTTCGAGAACAATATGCATTGGAGAGCGGATGAGGTGGGCACGATTTGATGGAAATTACAACCTATTTATTTCAGAAACCCTAACCAGCAGAAGCAATCGGTCATTCAAAGTCAAAGTCAAGTCTAATTTATAGTCATTTATTTCATGTAGGCCATTAAGACACTTTTGGACGACAAAATTTACAATAAAATAGATTCTAGATCCCTTCGGCCCTTCCAAAAGGTAATTTCTTATGGAGAATGTAATGTCTTATGCCATTCTGCTTTGGGGATCGGCAGCTGACGTAGATTCAATTTTCATTTATACAAAAGAGGGCAATCCGCGCTCTCTATAAAATGGGTCGTGACGAGTCTGATAGAAACAAATTCAAAGAAATTTATATACTGACTCTGTCTTCTCTTTACATCTTATAAAGTATTTTGTATGTTCGCAAAAACTTAGAACTTTTCAAAATAAGAAGCGATTTCCGTAATATAAATACACGTAGACATGAAATTGTGATACCCAAATTTAGATTAACTAAAACAAGCAAGTCATTTCTTATAAACAGTATCCGCTTTTATAACAAGTTGCCTAAGTCGTTTACAGAACTTAGCTTAACTTATTATAAAATTAAAGACACTACGTTGAAGACAAGGAAGTTTGGCAATAATTCCTTCTGCACATGTGGCTTCTCTGGTAGGTACCTCATTAACGGCAAATTAAGTAAGAGTCGATTAACTGCTCCCAAATTACCATGTATATTTTTTTTACATTCTTCCTTGATATAATCAACCTATTATTTGACAGTATATACCTACAATTTAATTTCAACAATTTTTTTACTGGCTTTTGTGGACATGATAATTATTCAGTTTGTTACAGCTGTAATAGCAATCACGTCATTTCGTTTAAAATACGATTTTGTTTTTATTAATTTATTTATCTTTATATAGATTCTTTTTTATTTTGTGAACGTGGGAACGCCGCGCTGTAGGCTTAGTGGACTGTAAATTTGCTGACCATCATTATTCTGTTAAGTACCTGGTACTTGTTGAAAGACCTACACTGTACTCCCATACCTAATAACAGTGTTATTTGAAAATATTGTAATAGCCAATTATTTTTAAAAGAGTGGAGTTCCTAGCCGGCTCTTCTCCATAGGAAACGATCAATTGGAACCGTGCACCTAGCTTCTGACATTTCATAAGTGCCCATGTAGGTTTATGTGAAATAAAATATGTTGAATTTGAATTTGAAATGGGAAAGAAACTCCATAGTTACTCTTTTAAAATGTTTTACTTTTCTAAAATATATTCTGTATGGTTCAATGCGAATTAGTCATCATCAGTGAATATAAATCTCTGATGATGGCTAATTCGCATTGAATTTCATGTAAAACTAAAGTTACGTTCGGTTTCAAAATGTTACTCATACGAGTAACTACGTAGTAAACTTAAAAAGTAGGTACAGATGAGGTTCTTTTCAAAACTTAATTTGTTTCAGAATTTCAGAAATAGCTTTTTAAACTACTTTTGATGAAATCATGCATTTTTTTTTGCTGGATCGATCAAATTTTGACAAATTTTTGGTTTCGCTGCATGTAAATTTCAATACAAACAACCAAAAAAAAAACTTCTGTCGAAAGTGGAATAGTCAAGTTTTGAAAAGAACCTCCTCAATTAGGACTTACCATTATCTAGTTTTAGACGCTCTATTTCTGTGTTCAAAGAACGGGTGACTCTCAATGCGGTCATGGTCTCCCGGTACTTCTGTTCGTTCTCCGCATCCAATGCGGGCAACGCTGAGCGCTGAAGTGTTAAAAATGACTGGGTATGTAGGATGTAGTAATATTAATTAGTACATACTTATATACGTACCTATCTAGTCCACCTCTTTTTAATTATTTTTTTGGGTGGGAAATCATCAAATGACTTCTCCAGCTCTGGGTGGAGCGGGAGGGCGTGTCAGACTCTTACTGACTAAAACCCACCCGTGTTCCTACTGTCGCCTGTGCAATGCCAGAGGGCCACGGTATCCCTTTCGGACTTTCCCGCAACCCCGGCAGGCAATGGTCCCATCGGACCCCTTCACATGCTGACATCTCTTTTACGCGCGCGTGGAACACAACGCGCCATCGACCCCGGCCTGGTCCTTACCGGACGGCGAGCTACCCATTGCTCACCGCCCGCATCTAGCCTACCCCTAACATAATCTTTTACACTTCTATTTATTAAAGCCATTCTGAAAAATATAGTAGGTACCTAGACCTAATAGGTAAGCACTGTGCATCATTATTTTAATAAAATTGTATTATTTGCTATGAGTGATAAAACAGGAGCTTCAATAGCAGTTTGATGTTTAAGTAAATGGACAACAAATAAAATGTTCGTTCAATTAATACCTAAGTTCGAGCTAGTTAGAATGTGAAAGCGTATTTTGTTTCATGTGAAATGTCCGTCATCTGGATTAAAATGTCTATTAATAAAATTTTCTATAAAAGAATCATTTCATAGCATAAATCGTAAGTACCTGCACGACCAACTCATTTTCTATTTCTTCCAAATTGGATTTGAGTAAGCATATTTCAACTTGCTGTTCTTCTGGTTTAAACATTTTCGTTAGTTTATAACTTACACAGATTTTTTTAGTAAATTAGTAAGTAAGTATTTTTTTAATTTATTTAACAAGAAAAAAGGTATTTCACATTTACACGTAACTAAAATAGTAAAATTCGCGCCTAATGTAAGCTTGTGTATTTTTTGTTCCTTATTCAAATTCAAATTGTTTTTTATTCAAATATTTTTTAATTCCTATTTATGGTTTTGTTTTATGCCAGTGCTGCATGTAATAGTGCGAAAAACGCAGTGTCTTGTATTTACTTAATGGCAGGGATGTCCGCCATTGCTCCCGCTTGGTGGCGCTGGTGTGTTTGGCGATCATGACAGTTCAGTTTCTCGAAAGGAATTTGAGTTCGTGTATTGATTTTATTTCCGGGAATATCGAGATTTACTGATGAAAAAATGACATAGATATTGTGGTTGGAATGTGAAAGAATTGAAGAATGAATTTTGAAATAAAAATGCATACGTGTTTTGAAATAAAACCGGCCAAATGCGTGTCAGATCAAGCACAATGAAGGGTTTCGTAGATGGGATGAATTTATCGCAAGAACAAACTTAGGTTTGTAGTTGAAGACGGAATATATGGGAGAACATGTTTTTGCAACCGTAAATGAAATTGGTCGATTATTACTCGATAACTTGTAAAGCCTACTTAGCTGTAATAGATTTCTTTTTAAATATACTAATCATGTAAATTTAAAAGGTACGTCTATCTCTTCAAATTTTTAGGGATGACTTTTCTTCCGTACAATTATTGTAGAACAAGTAAAGTTAGGTTAGGTATATTTAGGTATATTTTTTTTATACAAAAACCATTTACACCCGAAAGGTTGGAAATCGGGTTTAAACTCAATTAAACCTAAAACACCCGGTTTAATCTCACCTGAGTTTAAACCCGGTAACCCGGTGGGTGGATTGCGCATCTATACATACCTAACACTGACAAACATTCCTGCATTCTCGCAAATACATTTGATTTGACTTGAATAGATTTTTTTTTGACGCGCTTTTATTTCAAGAAAAATAACTAAGTTTGGTGAAAACTTCGTCGCTCCAAAGAAATGATCAATATTTGACAGTTAGTATGACCCCCAACACAGCCAGCGCCATCTGCGTATTTTTCAGGTATTTTTTTTTAAATTTTTATTTTATAGATTTATGAGTATTTGAAATATATAATTTCAACTTTTTGTTTTTCCAAGCTTTAGTTATTTTTTTAAAGTTTTGTTCGTGCTGACGCCATAAAGTAGGCTGAATAGCTTATGATCTTTGCCACGTTTAATACATATAATTAAAACTAAACTTGAAAATTCAGTAAAGTCAAACTTTCAAATTTGAAAATAAATATTAATTTGTCATAACAGAGCGATTTTTATTTTTACAGTATCCGTACCTTATTGTAAAGATAAAGCTTATTAATCGATCAAAGACTACTTGTGCTAAATGCTTCATACCGTCATGTAAAAACACCACAAGAAATAGCCAAAACAAATTGTTTGTGTACTGAGGTCCATATTTAAAACAAATCCAAAGGGTAGGCAAGCAGTTCCTTATAACAAGCAAATGGTCAATGTAGCAGTAAGTATCGAAGTCCGAAGGGAAAGCAAGGGTTATAGTGAAAAGAATTAGGTAACTTATAAAAAAATCAAGGCACGGTACGCTCAACGAAAGTAAACAGCTTCATGTAAAGTTGACGTTGACATTGACGCTTGACACGTACAAAATTTTATTACAAGAGGCACTGAAAGTTTCTTATACAGGGTACTTTATGGTGTCATTTAGAGGTCAAGTAAAAGTCAAGTGATTTTAAGAATTTTTGTGAAAATAATTACGATCTTAAAATTTTAAGACCAAAAAATAGAAAAATAAGGCTTACAAACCTAAAATCTCGAAATGGTTTTGGAATCAGCATAGGTTAATTTTTACTTAACATACCGAATTGTAAGTACAAACCACAACAACACAAATAGATACTGTACCTACTTAGTTTTTAATGTATGTACACGTGAAAAGTAGAACAACTGCGAATTAATTGTAGACAAAACTACAACAATTATTCGATAAATCAACGGTTTTTCGCGAAAAATAAGTCTGCTGCGGAATTCAATTTCTGTCTGTCTGTAACTATCTAACCACGTAGATTTACCTCCACCGGAAACATCGGTAGTGTTGACTTTGTTACTATATAAAAAATATACTTTAACGGAAGAAGATAAAATATGTATTTTTTTAATAACAGTAGGTAATAAATTAAAATCATTAACAGGGGTAGGGTAGGTAGGGTAGGTAGGTAGGGTAGGTAGGTAGGGTAGGTAGGTAGGGTAGGTAGGTAGGGTAGGTAGGTAGGGTAGGTAGTTAGGGTAGGTAGGTAGGGTAGGTAGGTAGGGTAGGTAGGTAGGGTAGGTAGGGTAGGTAGGTAGGGTAGGTAGGCAGGGTAGGTAGGTAGGGTAGGTAGGTAGGGTAGGTAGGTAGGGTAGGTAGGTAGGGTAGGTAGGAAGGGTAGGTAGGTAGGTAGGGTAGGTAGGTAGGGTAGGTAGGTAGGGTAGGTAGGTAGGGTAGGTAGGTAGGTAGGGTAGGTAGGTAGGGTAGGTAGGTAGGGTAGGTAGGTAGGGTAGGTAGGTAGGGTAGGTAGGTAGGGTAGGTAGGGTAGGTAGGTAGGGTAGGTAGGTAGGGTAGGTAGGTAGGGTAGGTAGGTAGGGTAGGTAGGTAGGGTAGGTAGGTAGGGTAGGTAGGTAGGGTAGGTAGGTAGGGTAGGTAGGTAGGGTAGGTAGGTAGAGTAGGTAGGTAGGGTAGGTAGGTAGGGTAGGTAGGTAGGGTAGGTAGGTAGGGTAGGTAGGTAGGGTAGGTAGGTAGGGTAGGTAGGTAGGGTAGGTAGGTAGGGTAGGTAGGTAGGTAGGGTAGGTAGGTAGGGTAGGTAGGTAGGGTAGGTAGGTAGGGTAGGTAGGTAGGGTAGGTAGGTAGGGTAGGTAGGGTAGGTAGGTAGGGTAGGTAGGTAGGGTAGGTAGGTAGGGTAGGTAGGTAGGGTAGGTAGGTAGGGTAGGTAGGTAGGGTAGGTAGGTAGGGTAGGTAGGTAGGGTAGGTAGGTAGGGTAGGTAGGTAGGGTAGGTAGGTAGGGTAGGTAGGTAGGGTAGGTAGGTAGGGTAGGTAGGTAGGGTAGGTAGGTAGGGTAGGTAGGTAGGGTAGGTAGGTAGGGTAGGTAGGTAGGGTAGGTAGGTAGGGTAGGTAGGTAGGGTAGGTAGGTAGGGTAGGTAGGTAGGGTAGGTAGGTAGGGTAGGTAGGTAGGGTAGGTAGGTAGGTACACGGGTAGCACTAAGTACCTACTTACTCTACCTACCTACCCAACCTACCTACCTACCTACCTACCCTACCTACCCTAGGTACCCTAGGTAGGTAGGGTAAGTAGGGTGGGTAGGTAGGGTAGGTAGGTAGGTAGGTTGGGTAGGTAGGTAGAGTAAGTAGGTACTTAGTGCTACCCGTGTGAAGCCGGGGCGGACAGCTAGTAATAATCTAATAATAATCGATAGAACTCTCGTGATCTAGATTCGACAAACTGTGTGAAAGCATTTTGTACTGCCTCCTGAGAAGAAAACTTTTTATCACGTAGAAAATTGTCCAAATCACGAAAAAAATGGTAGTCCGTTGGAGCAAGGTCTGGCGAATACAGAGGGTGGTTGCGAATGGTTTATAATTGTAGGTCCTGTAGAGTTAAAACGGTTTCTCGTGCTGTATGAGGTCTCGCGTTATCATGGAGCAATAATGGTGAAGATCGATTCATGAGTCGGGGCTGTTTCACTACTACTTTTGCTGTCATTGTTCGGAGTTCGGCACAGCAGACATCTGCCGGTATTGTTTGACCAGATCGGAGAAAGCGATAGTGAATAACACCATGCTGAGACCACCAAACATTACCATTACCTTTTTATTGATAAGCTTTGCTTTAGGACACTGTTACGTTTGACCTGGGGTCAGTCATTGCATTTTTCGCTTACAGTTATCGTAAAGAATCGACTTTTCATCACATGTCACAATTCGATCCAATATTCCTTCATTTCTGTATCGATTCAACAAGGCAACACAAGTTTCAACACGTGTTTCTATTTGCAGATCAGTCAAATCATGAGGCACCCATTTCTCATATTTTTTTTATTTTATTGATTTGACGCAAAATAATGAGTCAATATTGTTGGTAAGGTATCGTTAAACCATGCCGCTAATTCCTGGGTAGTTTGGCTCGGATTTGCTTCCACCATCTCTTTCAATTCATTGTGATTCACCTGTGTAGGCGGTCTTCCTCGTGATTCGTTCTTCAAATCAAAGTTTCCATCACGAAAGCGTTTAAACCAAAATCGCACCGTGCGTTCATTAGCAGTCCCCTCTCCAAATGCAACATTGATATTGTGAGCTGTTTCTGCCGCGTTAGTTCCGCGTCGGAATTCGTAATAAAAAATAACTCGAATTTTCGAAGTATCCATCTTTCTTGTCTAAGCTGAATAAAAAAAACAACTGAAAGTCGATAATCGAATGCTATCGGATAATAGCGTGGTGTACTCTGGATCGCGTCTCATATGGTAAACATACGTGTTCTAATCTCAAAACTGAATAATATAAACTGAGACATACATAAATTGCCGTGCAATAAGTTATAAATATATTACGAACATTATTTCAAGACATTTTAACATGCGAGTGCTGAATTGCTGTGCTACTCTGAAACTGATCTAAAGCCGTGGTTGGATAACTGAGGTTAGTGGTTAGGCCTTTTTTTATCTACCCCGTGTATTGAGCAAGATCGTCATTTCCATATGGGGTTTCAGGTACAGCATTTTTCACTAATATTACGGTCCTTCGATTTACTAAATTTATTTTACCAAGTGCTTTTATTCAGATTCCACAATCTATAAAAACGGCAAAAAAATAATGTCTGTTGTATATGTTGATAGCGGCAACAGAAATACATAATCTGTGAAAATTTCAACTGTCTAACTATCACGATTCATGAGATACAGCCTGGTGACAGATGGACAGACAGCGGAGTCTTAGTAATAGGGTCTCGTTTCACCCTTCGGGTACGGAACTCTAAAAACGAGCGAGTGAAGCAACTGGTGCCACGGCAGCTCTACTTCCAAGTTGGTCGCAGTTACTTGGCAATTATTACAACACCTTAAACCATGGATATCTACCCTACATTAAAGTTATGGCAAAACGTCGACATTTCATTAAACGTTGACGTTTATAGGACATGGTCAATTTTAAATAGGCATTTCATGAAACCCAATGATGTCAAAAAAATGGTCGAAAATTTTCATGAAATAATCCATTCTTAGATCTGGCTGCGACATATTATTATGCTAGTCGCACGGTAAGCTATCTGGACTGCGTGACGTCAGTGTGATGCGTAGTTCACATGTGGCTATATAGATGCCGCCACATGTAGTTAAAAAATGAGTAATGCCAAATGAGACATTCCGAAGTTATTTCTAACAATAACATAAATAAAAAAGTGTTAGTAAATTGTAATATGTACAACAAAAAATATAGAATGGCTAAATGGGTCATTCTATTAATTGTAACACAATTTCAATCACCTTTTAAATGCTGAAACTTGGTTCAAAGGTTTTTATCCATCATTATAACTTCCTCAACTTAGGGTTTCGCTGGTGTCATGTTATATTTTTATTATTTTACATAAGAAACCAAAGCAGCCGTATATATTTTTTATCTTACCGCCTTCACGTGTCTCATAGCACATTTTGCTGGAAATTACACTTTTTACGAGCACAGTCTGTTCGTGCTTGTGTACTTTACCTTATTGTTTCTTCTAAGTACCCACCTGCATACACCGAACACGTCAATACCTACTCGAAATTATAAGAATTCAAGTTTTATGTAATGGAAGATGGTCGCCGTTGAACCGACCAGTACTTTAATTACGTAATACACGATCAATAGGAATTTGAATCCGTTTGAAAGAAATAGCTAATCCATTGCATCATAAGTTCGAAAAAAAATCTGCTCAACAATGTAAATAACACAATGAATGTCGTTGAACTGTCAAAATGAAAATGAAAAATTTGTTTCATAGATAGACATAGATAGATAACGCAAGAGCAACTACTTCGCGTGCCCAGCTTATAACCAAAAATCATAAGCCACTATTTTCGTGCTCAGTCTGCATCGGAGCGCGCGCTACTCGGACGTCAGTAAAAATAAATAAAACGGTCAATTGCGCTGTTAAAAATTGTAAAACTATACAAATGCGAGAACAAATAAAGTAAACGTTACCTTCCATCGTTAAGTCATTTTGTGATTAATATTATGCGTTATTCATTTTAAAATCAGTTATTTTTAATCTTATAGGTAATACCAAATTTGAAAAAACATAGGTTATCAAAAGTAAGCTGCAATGTAATACAACTAGTATTACATTGCGGCTTTTACTTGGAGCGGTTGATGCGACTTTTTGTTTTAACAAGTGATGAATATGAAACAAGTGTTACTATAACGCTTCGGTTTCGTAGTACAGGCACTTTTAAAAAAAACTGTCAATTTTAGCGATTAGTGCTGTTCATCCTATGCAACACAAATCGATTCTCGAGAATCGATTTCGGAAACAGAGGAATGATTTTGTATTTTATAGGTACAGTCAACATTATCTGACCCACTCTAAAAACAAACGAATTTGGACCCTGTGCTTGTAACATTAAGGTTTATTCAATTTATATGAGCATATCAGACTAGTTAGTGTTCGAGGACTCGATTAACAAATAAAATAATAATAGAGACACGCAAATTTGATCTTTAACACGTAACGTTAAGGTAAACCCACCCAACATTGTCGGAGCCACCGGCATTATGTATCATTTTGTTATGCTATTTTAATCATTATCTCGTTGATATTAAAGTTGAAAAGCTTTTAAGTCACACTACATAATTACAACCCAATCTATATTTTCGCACGTTTCTAACAAGTTCTTGTGGCTTAGCGGTTTGATGCTGGATTGGCGACGAACAACATGTCGGTTCAAAAACACAGTCCACCTATTATCAGTTCCTTTTTTAATAAATAAAAACACACATGATAATAAAAAAACTACATAAAACAGAAAATAAAAAAAATCTAAAGAGACGTTGTTTTTGCAATATAGTAAGACAAGGTAAAATATGTTTGCGCGTAGTCACTGCATACCCTTAGGTTTTATAATGAATACGAATATTTATTTTTCAACTACCCACTTCTTACAAATTATGCGAAAATATTACCATTTTAGAAAGTTTATATTTGAAGGTCGTCTATAGTTCTTTACAATAAACAAGAAATGGTTTTGTAATAAATTCTAAATTAAAAGCAAAACAATTATTTTGTCGCAGGATTTGATCTCGCAACTTGTTTTTCCCAGTCTTATATTCAGACCACGAGACCAGAATCACTTGAAGATAGTTATTAAAATAAGTTATTAGACTAATTATATTATAACAAGTAGTTATAACATATAACCTAACGCTAACGTTTTAAAGATCAAATTTGCGTGTCTGTATTATTATTGTATTTGTTCATCAAGCCGTCGCTTGTCTGTTAAGCTCATTTAAATTGAATAAACCTTATTGTTAATGTCAGAGGGTCCAAATTCGTTTGTTTTTAGGGTGGGTCAGATAATATTGACAACAGACTGTACTTATTATGTAGACAATTTTAATAAGTTATCGAAACGTTTCGTGGTTTTTTTAGTTTTCCACATGAACCCAATTTAAAGAAGAAATGGATTGAGCCGACGGGAAATAAAAATTGGTTCCCAACAAAGCACAGCACTATGTTCAGTACATTTTGAGGAAGCAAGCTCTGTCTATTTCATTACTCTGTCACAAAATCGATTAATAAATCGATTTAAACGATTTTTAATAAGTCTTTACTGTACCACAATTACTCAATAAAGAGTATTCGTACAGTAAATGAGAAATGGTATATACAAAGGCAATGATTCATGCAATAATCAATAGTTGATATGTATATATTTTCATGATAAGCGCTGACATAATAACATCGCTTATCACTGCCACTTTCAAGCTCACTGACCGATCGTAGCCGTGACCGAAATGTTATCGTATCATTCAATAAAACAATTAATCAGTAGTATAATACGAAATTTCGATGCACAAAATATCGATAAATGCTAATACGATGCTACAAAATTGCGATGCACGTTACTGCGAAAGACCGTCTCTGCGAAGCCACTACACTTCGATGCACGTTACCGCGATAGATCTTCACCTCCCAAAACATTAAATAAATAAATAAAAGGTTTATTCACAAAAAAAAAAAAAAACAGAAACACATCTACGAGTATAATGCACTTTACAAGTTGCAAAATCTGTACAAAATGTATATAACCCTGTCCCTTAGACTAGGATAGCCTGTATTCTAAGAGACAGTACATTACATTCTTATTGTGCCTAAACGGACCCTGGCGTGCGTTGCGTGTTCACAGTTCTAACCTAACGTAATCTACCTTTCAGACTTTTCCCCAAAATCCTTGTCAGCAGTGAAGATCGAATGAACTTTAAGGCAGCCCTTAAATATGTACAGAATAGTCAAGAAAAAAACAAAATCGATACTGACTGGGCATGAAACGTCTAAAGCTTTGTGAAATTTTGGAAGGAGGTCAAGAAACTAAATCCCCTGTTAGTGTGGAAGGGGAGACTGATAAGACTTATTGCAAATAAGTTCCGGAAACACTTTGATATAACGCCGCCCCTCAGGCAGACGCAGACGTTAGATTAATGTTGATTTTAATTTGCACGATAATATATCTTTTTTCTCATGGACTTCGATTACTATGCGGATTGTTCGGATGAGGTGGGTTTTCACCAGGAGATTTTTTCTGGCTTCCGGCACGGCTAGCAGCCTTGGGCGCCGCACTGTGGATCGAAAAAAGGCTCTCGAAGACATTGGGGCTTAAATAAAAAAATGACGACTTTTTCCTTGAAATGGCTTCTAATAGCCAATATTATATGCATGAATATTATAGGATACAATCTGGAATCTGCAATATCTTTGCACACGGTTATGTAAATATTTATTTTAGATTTTTTGATATAACGTTTATTCTCTCCGTTCTGGAGATATATGAATAAGCCCCATACATTTATTTTTGCAAAAAAATAATTAAGTTGCCAATTTGCCTACCAGATTGTATCCTATGATATATTTATGCATAATATTGGCTACTTCAAGCCAAGCCAAGCCATTTCATGCAAAAAACCAAATTTTAAAATATAAGCTCTAATGTCTGCGAGAGCCTTTTTTCGATCCACAGTGCACCGCCGCCTTCACACGTATTGGTCGCGCACAGCTTCAGGTAACGCAGCACTCCCGGGCTATGTGCTACACCATGCAGTAGCTTAACTACATACGCGGCGAGAGTACATTCCCGATTCACACTTTTTTTTTTTTGGGTTGGAAATTATCAAATGACGTCTCCTGCTCTGGGTGGAGCGGGAGAGCGTGTCAGATTCTTACTGACTAAAACCCACCCGTGTTCCTTCTACGAGTATTGCCTGTGCAATGCCAGGGGGCCACGGTATCCCTTTCGGACTTTCCCGCGACCCCGGCAGGCAATGGTCCCATCGGACCCCTTCATTTGCTGACATCTCTTTGAGGCGCGCGTGGAACACAACGCGCCATCGACCCGGGCCTGGGGCCCTATTATGAACTCTTATTTCCAGGCAGTTTACGGCGTAAACAGAACTGCCTTGCAATTTCGTATTATGAACCAGTCAGTGGTCACGTGACACCCTGGCCGGCTTCTGCCCGACTATTGGCTGGAAATACCGTATTATGAACGTTCGTTTGACATTTCTTGACATATTAAAACTGATAATAAGTAACCTCACAACCCAGTCAATTTCCGCTACTTCATAGGAGCTTTTATTGAATGGTTTTGGATATTTTTGGCGAAATTATTCAGAGAAAATATCACGTGTGACGATAATGTACCGTTCGAGTTTCTGGAAACTCCGGAAAGTGGCACTTATGATCAAAATACCAAAATAACGGTAAAATTGAAAAACTCCTACAATGTTTCAAACTAAACATAAGTTAGGCTCAGCCGAGGGTGATAACTCTCATCCATTGAACTATAATAATTTCAACAGCCTAATAAATGGTGCACCATGATAATTACAAAATATTACCATGATAGAAAGAAAGAAAGAAAATACATTTATTTGGCATAGACTAAAAGGCACACAAGTAGAAAGAGAAAAAAAAATAAGATAAAAGGAAAGAATACAAAATAAAAAGTGTAAAACTGTGTTGCATGATACCAGCAGGAATGTGTGCCTCGCGGCTACGGTTATAGGTAAATATAACATGTTGAAAACTGGATATTTAGTAAAAATACCACACCACCATAACCATTAATTATCCATATTTTTGTCTATACTCTGAAACTAGTAGGTACTTCTTGCGAAGGGACATAATACATTCTGTGTAAAAAGTACTGGGAATTGTTCAATAAAACCATTAAGTAATTTATTCGTCAAAATTTATTTTGTCTGCTCCGAAGTAGGCCCTTTCCCTTGCAATACAGCTACGCCAGCGCTTGACCCAGTCCTCCATACATTTTTGGTAAGCTGATTGAGGTATGGTCTAAAACTCCTTCAGCGAATTTTCTTTTATAGCTTCAATCGACTCGAAACGTCTTCCTCGAAGAGGTAATTTTAGCCTCGGGAACAGGAAAAAGTCAGACGGAGCCATATCATGTGAATACGGCGCTTGGTCGATGACATTTGCTGAATTTTTGGCTAAGAACTCTTGCACAATGATGGCTTTGTGTGATGGTGCATCATCATGGTGCAAAATCTATGAATTGTCGTTCCACAAATCTGGGCCGTTTTCAGCGGATATTCTCTCGCAAACGCCTCATAATGCCTAAATAATGGCTCTATAATCACTGTTTATCCCTCTGGAAAAAAATCGTTGTGCACTACACCGCGGTAATCTAAGAAAACTATCAGCATAACTTTCGTGGTACTTTTTATAGAGAGTAATATACAAACAATACGATAGTATTATTTTATTAATTGCAACAATAAACATTGTCCAAGAATGAAGTTGTCAAATTCCCCGTTGAACATCAAGTGGAATACGTTCGGAAAAGTTATTGTTAGGAGAATCTCGCGTTACAATTTACAAACACGGAAAAATGAAATACAAATTAATTGTATAGCACAATAAACATTGCGTTCATATTTTCACCTACTTTTAGTAACTATATTAAGATATATTTATTATTTTTATCATAAAATACGTGATCTAAATAAAACCGTAACTTACCGATAAATATTTATTTGTGTTTCTGAACGTTACGGCAGAGAATTTCAAGCCAGCCACAGACAAACTAGCCAGCGTGAAGTCGGTCAGAATTACCGATGTCATAATACGAAATATATCCAGCCAGTGAAATGAATTGCCTGGAACTTGCCTGGTTTTTTAAAAGTTCGTAATAGGCCCCCTGGTCCTTACCGGACGGCGAGCTACGCATTGCTCACCGTCTGTGGTACGGTGTACGGTGGCCGGGAATCGGCAATCGATTCCCGATGCCCAGGGCGTCTCCTCCTGCAGCGGCTAGGGGCGTGAGGGCGCGAATTTTGCCTCTCCCTCACGCATTCCGCCTCCTCCTTCACGAGCATTACTGCTTCGCAGAAGGAGGTGACGGCCTTCCATGCCCTCTCACTCCGTACCATGGCCTGGACCAGGGCCGGACGCGAGAGATCCCCGCTACCGATCGCCTCCACGAGGACACGGCGGTGCTCTGCCCAAGCCGGGCAGACCACCACCGTATGCTCCACCGTGTCCTCCGGGCGATCCACGCAGTGATGACACCCGGGCGTTTCCTCCCGCCTGATACCGAACAGGAACCTCCCGAAGCAGCCGTGTCCGGTGAGGACCTGCGTCGGGCGGAAGGTGAGGACGCCGTGGCACCTCTCTAGCCACTCCTCAAAGAGGGAACTTATCTCGATGCATCCTGAGCTTAATGTATCCCACTTTGGTGGGGAAAACAGCCCAGTACAAATAGTATCTATAGGATACCTACATCAATGGGTAGAACGTATATACGTCCTTAATCATCGCGGTCTTGTGAGTGCACTGAACGCAGAAACATTGGCGAGGTAGGCTTTCTATGTCGCAGGCAGCTGATTGTATGATTCTTCATTTTACAAACGGCGCACGGTGGATCGAAAATGGGCTGTAGAAGACATAGGATCTCGATTTCTTAAATGTTATTTTTTTTGCTGGAAATGACTTCTGCTGATCATTACTGTTCTATAAAATGTCATATGAAGTAAATGTGTGCACAAATGGAAGAGTTATAATTTTTATAAGAAAAAAATGTATGGAGCTAGTATGAAAAATCGAATTATCTCCTAAACGGCATGTTTAACCGTACCATCCTTGGAGGTGGTCATAGTGCTAATTATTTATAATTTTTTGGTTGCGGATTTGACGAAAAATTTAATGCCGTTTTTTTAAAAAAAATCGTCAAAATATTTTTATTTATTTTTACATGTAAAACGATCCCTTTTAGTGTCCAAGTTAAAAAGTTCGATATGTTATTAACCCAAATATTAAGAACACACAAAACAAGAAAAATTAAATAAAAAAATTGCTGTTTTTTGACACATTTTTATTAATTTAAATAAAAAAAGATTACCAAACTCTTATTTAAGTAACATATAAAGTTATATTATACACAAAATAATTTAATTGAAGGAATTAATACTAAGCATTTGTAAAATAAAGTAAAAAAATAAAAAAAAAGACAAAATATCATTAAATATTACAAAAAAAAACCCAAACAGACTCAAATACAAATTTACAAATGTATAATTTTTTTACAAATTTTCCTTATCACTCTCGTTGTCAGACTCCAATTCTGAGTCAGCATCCAGATTGGATATGTCCAAAAACTCGAACTCAGTTTCCTGAAATTGAATTAAGTCGAGAGTTTCAGCAAAAAAGCTCTGCTTTTTCTTGGCATCTAACTTAGGCCTTTGTGCACTTAGCAAAGGATCCGAAGAAACAACAAGCATATTTAAAATGTCTTGATTGGAATCCTGCCTGCTTCTTTTCCGCGAATGATGTTCTCGAAACCTCCTAAAATCTTTGTTTCGAGACTCTGAGGCTTCTTCCGAGAGAGTCCCAATCGGCACAATATTATTTTTCTCGATTATGTCAGCCCCATGGATTAATAATTTATGAACGGTTGACGACATGTAGTACCAGTCGTATAATAATACGTACTTTTCTGCTGTTTTGCGGGCATAATCTCTAAATTTTATTATATCGACCTGCTCTCCAGATGTAATTGCTTGTAAAATTACAGCAAATCTTTTGATGAGGTCTTCATCCAAACCGGTTATAGCTGCGGTTTTATTAGGAAACTCAAAGAATTTTCTTGCAGTATTCCCGTCATTGGTGGTTCCCGAGCCTTGTTTTACTATATCAATCAACAGATTGAGTTCATCTTTGAATTTATTTTGAATTATTTTCTTCCTTGTCTGTAGCATTTCTTTGTGCTCATCACTTCTCGCTGCCCACCGTTTGAAGTCGAGCCTGTATGCAATGTGTAACAGACATTCCATACAATTTATACGGGCGTGTAGGGATGACAAGCCTAATTCATAAAGGTCAGAACACACAATTTTTGATGTTACAGCATCTAAGCGGTTCATTTCTGTAGGCTTTGCTAAGCACAGGTAGCACGATGCATTTGATCTAGCTTCAGAAAGGTAAGTGCAAACTTTAGCGTCGATCATCGTCATCATTAGTTCATGAGTCACCCTATTATTATTATTGCACTCTGTGGGGATAAGGGCCTCAATTTCTTCATCCATTTGTTTTTTCAGCTCAAGGACAACTGCTTCACTCTCCTTTACAAAAGTAAACTGAACTGGACGACAATACAAAACTGAGCATGGTTTTGGGTTCGTCCATAAGATGTTGTCTCCATCTGTCAGTTTAAGTGGCACCAAGGAGGTCATAAAAATGCTCGAGTCATCTTCCTCACCCTCCATTTTCTGCTTGTATCGGCTTTGGTTAGAAGCACCATCAAATCCCCACTTGGATATCAGCTTCAACTGCTTGTTATGCTCTTCCTTAGAAAGGCTTTGAAGGATTCTTGTAACTGTGATATCAAGTAAATCTTGAAGTGTAATCCTAGCCGATGAATCAGTAACTGTCACTGATTGCTTCGGAGGGTAGCAATCAAGCTTAGTTTGTTGCACTTTATAGTAAGATGGATAAATATCCTTAGCACCTTCCCGAATGGCAGCCTCTCGCAACGTAATATATTGCCACTTTGAGAGTTTTAGCGAAAGAAGCAATCCAAGCGCCTTTTCTGACGTAAATATGATTGTTTTCGCTGGTTTCTTAAGCGTTTCATTTAATTTAGCGGCTGCTTCAGGATTTTTCATCATGTATTCGATGACAGAGGCGATATCTCCATGCCCTTCTTCTTTTAAACGTGCTGCAGCTGCATATGCCAATTCACTGGAATCTTCGCCTGTGTGTTCATCAGATCTTCTCTTTTTTTGTTTACTTCCCAGATCTTCGAATGGTTTACGGGATCTTTTCGTCATTGTTCCAATGGACGTTGATGTCAACGGTTCTGGAGAGACTGAGGGCGCTCTTGGTATCTCATCAACACTTGGTTCTTGATTAACTAAAGTTTGCACAAAACTCGGCCAATCAATATTTGCTCCCAACCAATTCTCGTACTTTCTCCTGAAATTATCAAGGAATCGGTTGGATTTCTGCCACCTTTGTAAAGCGGCTCGCGTAAATCTCCGACAAAATTCTTTGAGAACAACACGATCTTCGTCAGACAGGCAATCGCCTATGCGGGATACAACTGCACTGAACAATACTTCATGATCAAATGAAGTACTCTCACTTCGTAGAAGAACAAACAAGTCTAAATTCGTGATTAAACTTTCCATTCTAAGATTTTATAGTCGCAGATTTAGTGTTAGCAGTTACACAGTTGTGAACAAACTAAATTATAAAACAAAACTTTAGCCCTTTTATTGCAAAACGCCAATAATTAGGTAACTACCCTCATTCGTTATCTTCTCATTAGCTAATGAAAATTTATAATTGTCACTAACTATTCTTAGAACTCATAGCACTGCTAATTAACAAATTAGCTTACTTATCAAGAAAAGTTGAATGTAATCCATAGTTGGCATTGTCGTGAGATATTGAAAATCATTAAATCACCTATAAAGACTCATTAGAAGACCTAATCAGTGTAGTTACTTAATCACTTCTTTTCGGACTCATTAGAAGAGTAAACAATTGGTAATTTGGTTGTATGAAAGGTTTTAAAACTCATGATGTGTTGATAAATATCTAGCTCAAACATAGTTGTCTACGTGTGGGTGTACTATAAACCTCTGCCAACTCCTTCGGAAATATAGGAGTGATGCTATTTTATGTTACGTGTAGTTAAAAGTCCGTGTTCTTCAACATAAACACTAAAATGAATAGTTTTATATGAAAAAACAAATAAAAATATTTTGACGATTTTTTAAAAAAAAACGGCATGAAATTTTTCGTCAAATCCGCAACCAAAAAATTATAAATAATTAGCACTATGACCACCTCCAAGGATGGTACGGTTAAACATGCCGTTTAGGAGATAATTCGATTTTTCATACTAGCTCCATACATTTTTTTCTTATAAAAATTATAACTCTTCCATTTGTGCACACATTTACTTCATATGACATTTTATAGAACAGTAATGATCAGCAGAAGTCATTTCCAGCAAAAAAAATAACATTTAAGAAATCGAGATCCTATGTCTTCTACAGCCCATTTTCGATCCACCGTGCGGCGCCCCGTCGGTTTACAAACGCTGGCGGTTTTGCAAAATGCCTAAGGCAAACTGAAAATTGCCTAATCACTTTATAATACTCACTAAGCAGTGATAGCCTAGTGGTGTGACCGTTAGACTGACAAGTCGTAGGTCTAGAGTTCGAACCCAAGGCACACACCTCTGACTTTTCGGATTCATGTGCGTATTATATAATTATCACTTGCTCAAAAAACGGTGAAGGAAAACATCGTGAGGAAACCGGCATGCCTGAGACATATTTCTCGACGGCATGTGAAGCCAAGTCAGAGGCCCGTGGGCGGCTTTAAAACTCTGACACCAGGTTAGTTTACTAACCACACGAAAAGAAGAAGACTTTATAATACAACATTTGTTGGACAATTTTATCGCCGTTTACAAAATGCTGCGGCAAATTGAAGTATTTAGTTATCCGGCACGTAAAAAACGTAAGGTGTCCATGGAAACCATGGAACATGGAATGGGTATTATTGGTACAAAATTGTCGAATTTTTTTTCACTGCAACAAACAATTTAAAATTTGACGCATTACTTTTTGATAGTTTATAATCTAACAGAAATAAAACCAACAATTTGTGAACTGGTATCAAACTTGCGTGCGACGTAACGCACCTTGCGCTAATACTAAATAGCCTGCCTAGCTGCGAGCAACTTGGAAGTAGCGCTCGCCGGCCGGCGCCGGTGGCGGCCGCCGGCCGCTGCCGCGGACTGCTCGCTACGCTCGCTCGACTCGCGCGCGGTTTGTTACAGTTCTAACCTAACCTATTTCTCCCAGTTCTGTGGTCGATTGTTTAATCTAACGGAAATAATACGGACATATTATAAACTAACAGTTCTCACAATTTTACGGTACCATAATAGGTACCTGATTGCTGGACTAAAGTATTTGGGGTTAAAGTATGAAATTGCCGAATTGTACTGCAAAATTGAAATTAGTTTTTTTTAAACTTACTATTTAATCAAAATAATTAGCATTATTATCTATAGGTACATTGCTGCCATCTAATAGGAAGGTCATGTATGCCTTTGCGATAGAACTAGTACTGCCTCCTGAGAAGAAAACTTTTTATCACGTAGAAAATTGACCAAATCACGAAAAAAACGGTAGTCTGTTGGAGCAAGGCCTGGCGAATGGTTTTTAATTGCAATTCCTGTAGAGTTAAAACGGTTTCTCGTGCTGTATGAGGTCTCGCGTTATCATGGAGCAATAATGGTGAAGATCGATTCATGGGCTGTTTCACTGCTAGTTTTGCTATCATTGTCTGGAGTTCAGCATAGTAGACATCTGCCATTATTGCTTGACCAGATTGGAGAAAGCTATAGTGAATAACACCATGCTTAGACCACCAAACTGTCTTATGTAACTTTGACGTTCGAAAAGTGCTGATTCTCAGCCTAATTTGAATAAATGACTTTTGAATTTTGAATTTTTTGAATTTTGAAACAGTTACCATTACCTTTTTATTGGTAAGCTTTACTTTAGGACACTGTTGCGGCGTTTGACCTGGGGTCAGCCAATGCATTTTTCGCTTACGATTTCGATCCAATATTCCTTCATTTCTGTATCGATTGAACAAGGCAACACAAGTTTCAACACGCGTTTCTTTCTGCAGATCAGTCAAATCATGATGCACCCATTACTCATATTTTTTTTTATTTTATTGATTTGACGCAAATAAGTCAATATTGTTGGTAAGGTAACGTGCTGCTATTTCCTGGGTAGTTTGTCTCGGATCTGCTTCCATCATCTCTTTCAATTCATTGTTATTCACCTGTGTGGACGGTCTTCCACGTGATTCGTTCTTCAAATCAAAGTTTCCACCACGAAAGCGTTTAAACCAAAATCATTAGCAGTCCCCTCTCCAAACAAAGCATTGATATTGCGAGCTGTTTCTGCCGCGTTAGTTCCGCGTAGAATTTTCGAAGCATCCATCTTTCTTGTTTAAGTTGAATAAAAAAAAACAACTGACAGTCGATAATCGAATGTTGCACATTTTTTAAATGAAGAACTTCATAAGTACCATGTGAAAAAAGTTTCACTCAAAAATCTCAAACCATGAAGGTTTTATGTCAATTCAAAGTACCTATTACAATAAAACGGCAATTTCATACTGTAACCCCTATTATGATTCCTAACCTGTGTTTAATTGATAATATCCCACTCAAAAAAAAAAGTGTTGCAGCAGTCGCGTTTGCGACCATGAGACCAACGGGGCAGTCGGGTGCATTACCTTCGATCATGCAGAAAAGACTAAGTAGGTATATTTGGCTGAGAGCCGATTTTTCTAACGTCAAATACCTTTTATCTGAGCAATAAATCGAAAAGATACCTAATTAATTATGCAACACATTTTTGTAAGCGATTACGACAAGTTTGTTTAGTTTTGACGTTATTTTCGTTGTTTAGCAGATTTTTTTTCGAATTTAATTACGAGTAGCAATGGAATAGCAATTTGTTATTCCTTTGTATTATATAATTGCATAGCACAGGTGTGAGTACTACGAGTATGTACGAAAGAGCTACCATTTACCGGGTAATATGTAGTATTTCATTGCCTTGAATGTGCACTGGCGGCTGTGAGTATGTCATGCTCACTCAAATGTCTCGCTGATGGTGGTGTGTGTTGGATCATTTAGCTCCCTTCAAAATGGTTGAGCTGAATGGTGCTGATCCATGCGTCATGTTCGTGAACGGGCGCCGTCAGTTGGGACTGGTCATCTCGTAGCTGCCATGGCTTATTTTAATTTATTTTAAGTTTTTGAATGATTCTTTATTTTTTCTTTTTATTACGGACGCTTTTACGAACGTGACCGTCTTTCTACATTGTTCTCACATGCATAATTTCAAAATGAATGATGTAACCAATATTTTGTATCAATTTTTTTATTTAAAAGAGTGTCCGGGGAGTTTCTGTGCACTGCAATTCAAAAGTGCCTGTAAATGGTTTAATTGAAATAAATGCTTTAAGTTTGAGTTTTGAGTTTCACAACGATTGAAATTCCGATTGATCGTGTATTACGTATTTACGGTACAGGTATGGCTGCTGATTTTTGGAGAATTTGCCCAGACCTATCGAAACTTTTGAATAATTTGCGCAGGCTGAACAAAACTTAGGCCAGCTCTTCCTTTTAGCGAAGCCCTTACAACATTTTTCCCCATCGCGGAATCTAGTCTGGGCTGATTTGTGGAGGTGAGAAATGTTGTTTTTTTTTTTGCAAACAACAAATCTTGAAGATGACTTTATTCTACTTATTAGTAGTACCTACGTCGTAACGCGATGGTTAACCTTCGCTCTGAGTAATTCTGATCGACGTACAACACGATCGCAAAACGTTCTAGATTTTGTAAATAGTCATTAGCAAGCTTTCGAAGTTACTACTTATATATTCGTCATAGCGTACATTCTACCTCACGTAAATCGTATTTTTAAACTGAACACAGTACGTTAGTGTTTTTAACTCGAAGTTCAGTATGTCAGTCTAAATGAAACTCTCTACCGAGTTACTGAATCGACCCGTTATCATATCTGTTAGTGTAAGGGGTCCCTTACGTTATTTTTTTTCTTTTTAGGTAACTGCAGGCTAGATCAAAATGGCGTAAGCCAAGTAGGATCTTGGAAGTCGATGACGTGAATCTTATCAAGGATGAAAACTGGCCACCCGGAAAGTAGGCTTTATAATAGGACGTATTCCAGCAGTATATCCAGGAAAGGACAGTTTAGGGTAGTCAATTTAAAAACTAAGACTAACATCATACAACGCCCTGTCATCAGACTTGTGTTTGTGGCGAACCAACTAATTATCTATGGTTCCCTCTGTTAGATTTAACCTGACAACACTACTTGTAGTTGGTCTAAGGCAGTTAGTCAATGGGATAGAAGACGGGAGGCCTTTTGAATCTGAATGTAAATATCTATTTTCGGAATATTATTACGAGACTGTGTAACGTGTAATCACCAAAGTTATTATCCTGTGTTCGCTTATAGGTACATGTAATCTTCCGCTGTCGCTTGGATACTGTATTGTGTGGTGCAAATACACATCTATTACAACTGGATCGAGATTCATTTAAAGAGCGCCCTAAGGCGCCTAAATGTTGATACCAGTAAAAAAGGACACAAAACAGGATCAAAATGTCAGTCAAGACAATTCAGACGAACGAAGCAAGAGAAAATGACGTCTCACAACAACGTACCTATCATTGAAGAACCTGATCATTAGTTTCTTAATAGTCAAAGTCATATAATTGCTGTAAACGTGATACAAAAATTTTAAGTGCGGTGACACCTTTCGCCATAAATTGGCACGCAAATATGAAAGTAACAAGATGCTAATTTCATTAATAAGCAAATCAATACACAAATGAACACAATATTATTCAACGTTATTATTATTCATGTTGTTATCACCCTACTTTTCCGCAAAATATATGTACCTACCTCATGAATAGTATAATGTAAAGAAAGAAAGAAAGAAAAAAGAAAGAAAATACGTTTATTTGCGGTACATATGACGCAAGCAAAGGAACAAACACTAAAAACAAATTTGAGGGAAAATATGCGTCACATCCACGCAAAACGGCCATCACTCAGCATAATGCTGGAACCCTATGCGAGACAGAGCCCCAGCGCTGGTTTTGTGAATGTGAAGTCATTATAAGAGAATCAAGCAATTTACTTTAATAGCGTACAACCATCACCAGCCCCCTAGGGTAAGGCCGGAGCCAGTCTGGGCGGGACCACTGACGATCGCACCGGCAGACACGGTACCGGCTGTGGTGGCGGTGGCATCACGTTTAGTAGAATCAGTGCAAAAGTCTAGTGAAGTGTTCAGACGTTGCAGGCAGATTGTATGATTCGTCATTTTACAAACGTCGGCGTCCGCTTACAAACGCTGGCGGTTTCGCAAAATGCCTAAGGTAAATTGGCAATTCGTTCAATTGTTACGAATATAATTTCGACATTGATTTTTATTGTAGCGTGAACTTCAAACATTGTTTGACACCCGGGCTTAACCGGTTTCTCCCGCTCCGGGCGGGGCGTTAGGGCTTGTCAGACTCTTATCTACTGACTAAGACCCACCCGTGTTCCTTCAGTTAACTGTACGTAGCCAGAGGCCACGGTATCCCTTTCGGACTTTACCACGACATCATCACAAGCATCGGCCCTAGTGATTATCAGTTGCCGTCAGTTGTGCTGACATCTCTTTGAGGCGCGCGTGGAACACAACGCGCCGTCGACCCGGGCCTGGTCCTTATCGGACGGCGAGCTACCCATTGCTCACCGTTCGCAAGCCCGCGCCTACGGTGGCCAGGAATCACAAATCTCACATCACAGATCTCTGTCACTGATCGCCTCCACGAGGACACGACGGTGCCTCCGTGCCTCGGAAAGCACGTTAAGACGTTGGTTCTGCGTCTGATCACTCTCCGGTCGTGTCGAATTGCCGTCCCATCGAACTATGGGAGTGAGGGAAGAGAGAGTGCACCTGTGTTGCGCACAAGTGTGTGCACTATAATATGTCCAGCGTAGATGGCTAGTCTCCTCTGAGATTGGCCGCCATGGCCAAAATTCGGTCTGGATGAAAATTTTTCTACTATTAGTAGGTAAATAATAAAAAATAATGTATTTTTAGGGTTCTGTAGCCAAATGGCATAAACGGAACTCTTATAATTTCGTCATGTACGTCTGTCAGTCAGTTCGGATGTGGCACAGCCATTTTACTCGGAAACTATGTCAATGAAAATTGGAAGTGAAGATGTATTCTGTGCACCGCTAAACAATGCATAAATCTAGTAGAAATATGAAAAAAAAACATTTTGCGTGGCACTCATAGTTATTTCGTGAAATACTATAAAAAAACTACAAACTTATTTTACGGCCGGTAAAACAAAACTGTGCAATGTATTTAAGCGTAAATATTAATCCTTTCACTGTGCGTGGTCCGACACGAACTTGACCGGTATTTTTACGTAGGTAGTTGAGGGGTAGGTAGGTTTCTCTGGCTAAACGGATTTGACACACGAAACAAACTATTCATATCTAAAATTAAAATCTGCCAGTTTGTCACAACGATACACGAGGTTAAATGTGTGATACATATAATATGTAGGTACACACAATATACTACAAAGCCACTAGATACGACAGCTGATTTTCATTTTGCTACAGCTGTTACTAGATAACGATGTAAAATGTACCTAAGTGCGGAGAATTTCCATTTTCATTATATTCCTGAATTTGTGTTCAATTATTGGAGAAGAGAAACAATTTTGTTATACTCTTAATAATTTAGGTAGCGGAATAAGTTTTCAGCCTTGGAGCGCTAAATGTGGTGTTTTTCCGCAGCTATCCCATCGCTGTGGACTTACTCGTAGTATCGTCTCCTGTGTGTTCTATTGCCAACACGTAACATAAACTGATGGACTTCTGGGCCGACTAAATCTAGATTATTAGTTTTCAAATCAGGGATTCATTGGGTTGCTGGCCACAATATAAAAACGGAACAATCTGAACAGATGAGGTCCTCCCGCCAGATCAGTCTAACTGGTCAGTGGTTAGAGTTCAGAATGTCTAATTCTCAAATTGCAAAGTGGACCATTAATAATATAATAATAGTGGTTTTAATGGACCATATTATCAAAATAACACATTCTATAAATGCCAACTTAATTCGTAAAATGGCCAAAAAGTAAACTGGCTCTGTCTCGCCTGGTCATAGCAAGACTGGAAGCCAACACCAACATAGTTGGGATAAGGCTAGGCTGATTGATTGATTGATAAACGTATTTTCTTTCTTCTTTTAATATTTTTTCCTACATGCTCTAGTTTATAATAACTAATTTATGTCTATTAGCCAGTTTTTGTTTCCCCGCTCACTGTAAATCGATGCGCCCACATAGTTTTTTTATTTTTTTGTTAAAAAAAACACATAAAAGAAATATACTATCGTATTGTGGTAAATAGATACCTCGTATGTATTTAATACTTACGTTACATTTCGAGCCTAAAAGCCCAAGTAAGTAAATTATCTTCAAGTAAATTATACGTCACATAAAATTACTGTACCCAAAATTTAATAAAATCAACGTTGCCAGCTAAACAAGTTACAATATTGTTGGGACGTGTAGGTATATTTTCATGGTTCCTTTATTTAATTAAATATAGATACGACATAGCTACATACCTACGCAAAATTCTTTACAATGCATTTGCTCGAAAATAGCGTTTTCCAAGCAGTCAATTTGTGCGGAGTGTCACTTTTTTTCACTAGTGCTTTTTACTTTTCTGTTTTATTTTTTATTTTTTACATCGTCGTCAGCCCATTGCAAGGCACACTTTGAAGATAAAATAAAAAAATAAAATATATATTATATTCGTCATAATCGCTCACCGTACAATCACAGACCACCACACACAGTGAAGATAATATACATATATTTTACCTTAATTAAATGATTTTCCAGCGCTTTAATATAAATGTATATTATTATCTTTAATGTGTGTGATGAGCTTAAACACCAAAACGCTATCATTGTTTTAATTAAACTTAGATATTGCATCATAGTGTTTGCTACGGAGAGAAAAAAAAACATGGATAATGATTAATAATGAATCCCTCCAAATATTTTATTTTATACAGGGCATTAATAAAAAAAACGAGACGGATGTCAATATCCTCGAATAACTTGAGAATTACAAAAAAATCCACGCAAATGCGCGAAAGACGGTGATTGGCCTATAGAACCCGTGTTCGATACCCCGCACCCATTTTCCTTCAATTCATAGCCAATTTACTCGTTTATTTTCCATTATACAGACTAATTTTCCCATATATACAGGGTGCGTATGTTACTACGCATACGTCTATTAAGCAATTTTCTCTTACAAAGTAAACAAATTCTTAAGTAAAATGATTACCTACCTATAGAATATATTCACGTCTTTAATTCAATAATGCGTAATGAAGAGTTTGATATTGTGTTATATTTATAATATTCTTTTTTTTCTTCTTCTGTGATATAATGTGTAATCTTAAATGTGTACCTAAATCTGAGTGATTATGGGGCCTGGAGTTAGGTTAGGTATTTAGCTACTTAACGATGGATAGAAGCCGGTGTAGCTTAACCAGCCTATAATTTTCATACTAGTGGGACACAGGCCTCGTCTCAGTGAAAGAGAGTGGGCCGTAATCCACCACGTGGGCCCAGGGTAGTTTGAACTGGTTTGGTAGCATGTCGTCACGTGTTTTTGAATTTTTGGGTTCAGGACATGCTGGTTTCCTCACGTTTTTCTTCACCGTTTCGAGAGCAGTGGTGATGAAATAATTTACACAAAATAAAGCGCCTGTCAATTATTTCATCAATTATTTCATCACCACTGGTTCGAACCTACGAGCTACAATTCGGAAGCCGCGGCCGTTACCTGCTACCACTACTCTTGAGACTTTGGTGAAGTGAATTTGAAGAAAGCTGTCATCACACTTGATATTATTTATTTATTTAATACTTCAAGCACACAAATGCACATGTATATTAATGTTTGACAGTTTGATTAGTACTATTGATAGTTCACTTTTCAAGCCCACTTCACATAAGAACGTTTTTACTGAAAGTGGGCAACAACGTCGCAAATAGTTGTCATTTATTTTAATTAATTTGGCAATATTACTGTATGGAAATAATAAATGTAGCTAACTATAGTTCACGCGGTGTAGCATGGTGCGGGTGACAGGTGACAGAAAGGGCAAAATATATTATAATTTACTTGTTTTTACTGATTCTGTATTTTACGACTGACTGTGTACATAATACGGACTCAGTGATAACTGTAGTAAATTAAATAAATTTACCCTTTCTGTCACCTATCACCCGCTTCATGATACGCCGCGTGAACTATAGTGAACTAAAATATTGATTATGAAATGCAATATTTAATATCGTTACACCGAAAATTTAGTTATAGATGTAGTACAAAAGGATTTGGAAACTCAAACTCAACTCTAACTCAAAACATTTTTTTCAATTAAACCATTTACAGGCACTTTTGAATTGTCAAGGGGTTAGTTAGTCAGAAATATGAAGCTAGTTGCCCATTCAAAAGCGTAGGTTCTTATGGAGAAGACGGGCAAGAAACTCCACGGACACTCTTTTAAATCATAATATTGTTACAAAGTATTGGTTACATCATTCATGTTGAAATTATAC